>OX463225.1:146216922-147416922 GCA_949820135.1 Sylvilagus floridanus | reverse complement strand
TTACCATTCTGCTCTGTTTTGATAGTCAGCTGTGCACGGCTTTGCTCCGCATGCAAACAACCAGGTTACAGCTAGCCACATGAGCACTGGGAAACTGCACTCGCTGTGCGTGAGACTGGGTTTGCATGAGCGAAAGCCGGAGCTCATGGGATAGCAGAAGACGATTAGGAGACTCCTAATAGGGTATCCTTGGAAATCTTTTTTGCATTGGCCTTTTGATTCAAAAGCCAGAACCACAAGTGTGAAGGTGTAGAAAGGGCCACCCCCACTTCTACATCATTGGCACCACCACTGGCCCTGATAACAGAGGTGGCGTTGGTCGCTCTATTATTCCAGTGAGTGCAAGGTGCAACTCTGTGGCTAGGAATGAATGTCTTCCTTCATCATTTAAATTCCTTATTTATTCCCTCAACAATCTTCATCGAGAGCCCTCTTAGGCTCCTGACACTGTTCTCAACATAAAGGTACTTCCCTGTCTTTACCCAGCTTACATGTTAGCCAAGAAAGTAGATAACCAACAAACAAGTGCACGTATGTCAGATGGGGACCAGTGATGTGGGGGAAAATACAGCAGGATGAGGGGTAGGCAGGCATTAAAGGCAAAGGGCTGTTATATTAGGTAAGAGAGAGAAGAGAGTCGTATGGCTACTAGAGAGAGCTGGAAGGAGGGGCGTTCTAACCCAGGAATAAACAGCAGGTATAAAGGCTCTGAGGTGGGAAGAATCTGAGTTCCTGGGTAGAGGAGCGAAGCAGGCTGGGCAGGAACTGGGCATCTCATAGGAGGTGACAGCAGAGGTATCCAAGGGCTCGATCCCGAAAGGCCCTCAGACTTGACCTTGGAGAGAGGAGGGAGGTGCGTGCTGGCTCCTGGATGAGGTCATTCTCCTGAACCTACCCAAGGCAGCAGTACAAACAGGGTGCAAGCTCAGCTTTGAAATAGTTCAAAGTCTACGTCAAACTCGCAAGGTGTAAAATGTCCTGTCTCTGGGCCGGGTGTTGTGCAGCAGGCTCAATCACTGCGTGGGACAGCCATGTCGCATGTCTGAATCCAGTTCTTCCAATCCAGCTGCCTGCTAGTGCACCTGGGAGGCAGGAGGTGATGCCCAGGTGGGACACAGCGGGGCTCCGGGCTCCTGCCTTCAGCCCGGCTGTGTGGGCATCTGTGGAGTGAACCAGCAGATGAAACAACTCTCTCTGTCTCTCTCTGTCACTGTCACTCTGCCTTTCAAGTAAGTAAATAAATCTTAAAACATCCTGTCTTCATTCTTAGCATATTTTAATAATAAAAAACTAATACAAATATGCATATTTGAATGTAAATTATTCCAATATAAAGTCAGTTGGATGGAATTATTATCATGTAGGGATTATGATCAAGTAGGGGTGTTCTTTTGAAGGGCTGGCAAGGTTTGTGAATAATAAATTACAAACACATAATTCCCAAATTATTGCATATTAACTTAAAGTTGTATTTTCTTCCCTTCATTGCACAAAACCACTAAATCATTTAAGGAAGGTTTTCATAAAATTGTTGTTTTTTATTTAAAGATTTGTTTATTTATGTGGAAGAGTGACACAGAGAGAAGAAGAGGCAGAGAGCGAAAGAGAAGAGGTCTTTCATCCACTGGTTCACTCCCTAATTGGCAACAGCTGGAGCTACGCTGATTCAAAGCCAGGAGCTAGGAGCCTGGAGCCTGTTCCGGGTCTCCGATTCAGGTACAGGGGCCCAAGGACTTGGGCCATCTTCTACTGCTTTCTCAAGCCACAGCAGAGAGCTGGATCCGAAATGGAGAAGCTGGGTCTTGAACTGGCGCTCATATGGGATGCTGGCACTGCAGGCAATGGCCTTACCCACCACAGCACAGCGCCGGCCCCAAAATTGTTGTGTTTGACACAGAAATTATCCAACTGCAATTGTACATAGGGTATAAAATGTGCAAGTGCTTTTATCCAAAATATAAAATTCATCTAAAATTGAAAATTAAGGGGCCAGAGCTATAGCATACAAGGTAAAGTTGCTGCTTACAGTGCCGGCATCCCATGTGGGCACTGGTTCGAGTCCCGGCTGTTCCACTTCTGATCCAGCTCTCTGCTATGGCCTGAAAAAGAAGTGGAAGATGGCCCAAGTCCTGCATCTTGAGCCCCTGCACCTGTGTGGGAGACCCAGAAGACGCTCCAGGCTCCTGGCTTCAGATCGGTGCAGCTCCAGCCATTGCAGCCAACTGGGGAGTGAACCATTGCATGGAAGACCTCTTTCTCTCTGCCTCTCCTTCTCTCTCTGTGTAACTCTGACTTTCAAGTAGATAAATAAATCTTTAAAAAATTTACATGTTTTCAAATTTTACAGATTTTCAAAGTTGTTCAAAATACTCAAAAATATTATATATGAACTGTTAATGTTATAAAAGAGAATATAACATGTCGAAATTTTAATCAGAAATAGTCTTAAGTCTATTTTTTGAAATTAAATGAAATTTTAGTCCATATTTTTATAAAAATAAAATATGTGAAATTCTAGTTTCAATATGAAGCTAGTGTGGCTGGTGCTGTGGTGCAGTGAGTTAAGGTTTAGCCTGCAGCACTGGCATCCCACATGGGCGCTAGTTCAAGTCCCAGCTGCTCCGCTTCTGATCCAGCTCCCTGCTGATGCACCTGGAAAAGCAATGGAGGATGGCCCAAGTGCTCAGGCCCCTTCACCCACATAGAAGACTTAGATGAGGCCTCCTGGCTCCTGATTTCGACCTGGCCCAGCCCGGCCATCATGGCCATTTGGGCAGTGGACCAGTACATAGAAGATCTCTGTCTGTCTATCCCTCCTTTGCTTTCTGTAACTGTGCCTTTCAAATAGATTATATTTAAATATATGCATACATCTAGTTGCTAATGAATGAAACAGCAGTATTGTTCCTGTGTGATATGGCTAGACAGAAACATAAAAATTGAAAAGTAATTGTCTAGTTTAGTGCTCCCTCCTCATCCATGGATCTGCTTTCTGAGGCTTCGGTTACCCACAGTCAATGATGTTCTAAAAATAGTGCATGGAAAGTTCCAGAAATAAACAATTCATGAGTTTTAAATCGCTTGCCATTCCGAGTAGCATGATGAAATGTTGTGCTGTCCTGCTCCGTCCTGCTCGGGACATGGATCACCACTTTGCCCAGTGCATCCCCCTGTAAATTCTGCCTGCCCGGTGGTCGGATAATGGTCCCCTTGATGATACCTTGACTGTCAAGTATAGCAGTGCTCATGGTCAGTAACTCTGACTTTACCTGACAATGGCTCAACACACGAGAGCAAGGATGCCGGCAATTTGGGCGTGCCAAAGAGAAATCATAGAACGCCTCTTCTGAGTGAAAAGGTGGAGTTGTTAAGATCTACAGTAAGAAAAAAAATCTATGAAATTGTGAAGAAGGAAAAAGAAGTTTGCTGGGTTTCTGTTGCACCTCAAACAGCAAGAGTTACAGCCACAGTGCAGGTTTGAGTGCTTAGTTAAGATACAGAGGCACATGATTTGTGTAGTTGTGCCTAGGGAAACACTTAGCATGTATGGGGTTCATACCGTCTGCAGAGTTAGGCATGCACTGGGGGTCTTGGATTGCATCCTGCGCAGATAAGGGAATCACTGTCTTGGAAGACAGGGGGTGATTGCTGGGAACACCACGCATATCCATAGCCCTTCCAGGAAAATGAGAGCCCGAGTGGGTGCCCAGCGTTGCTGGGAAGTGACAATGCTCTACACACAAGTCTTCCGCTGTCCTACTCTCTGAGAGGCAGGGCTGACGTGGTATTAACGTATGTTTTTTAGCCACGTGCTGCTACTATCCAGAGCTTCCCTTCCCTCCTAGGCACAAGCAGCCCCATGGACCATACTGCTTCCAGAGCAGCAACGCTGTGGGACGGGGTAGAAAGACCCTGCAGCTCGGCCCAGAGCGGCCCCTCACACAGGCTGGCATGGGCGGGAGACGCTGTTGATGGCGGAGCCAGGCAGCTCCATTGGGGCAACTGCAGGATCTAGGGTAGAGAACCCGGTGCTTGGATGAGGACAGCGCACAGGTCCTGAATGCCTGTCGTGGGTAGAGCCAGCAGGACTTCCTGACCAACTGGATGTGTGGTCAAAGGAAGTGAATTAAGAGTGTGCCACGGTTTCTGATCTGAGACACTGGTAGGCTGGAGACATCAGGGAGGAATGGGTTTAGGGAAATGGGTGAAGTCAGGAACCTGTTGTTGTTCTTTAAAGTTTGTTTATTTGTTTGTTTATTTATTTATTTATTTATTTATTGAAAGGCAGAGCGCCAGAGAAGAAGAGAGACAGAGATATCCATCCATTAGTCCACTCTCAAACTAGCCACAATGGCTAGGGTTGGGCCAGGCCAAAGCTAGGAGCCTGGAACTCCATCCAGGTCTCCCACATGGGTGGCAGGGACCCAAGTACTTGGGCCACATTCTGCTGCTTTCCCGGGCCCATTAGCAGGAGGCTGGATTGGAAACAGAGCAGCTGGGGAGCAAACTGATGCTCTCATCCAGGATGCCGGCGTTGCAGGCAGTGGCATGACCCCCTGAGCCACAGCCCAGCCCCAGGAATGCGTTTGGAGATGCCCACTAGACATCCTAGTAGAGACGGCAGGGAAATGGTGGGTAGGATCAGGCTACAGGAAGGGACACAGGCTGGCCAGCAGCTAGAGGGCATTGGAAGCTTAGGGCCAAATGAACTGCCTGGGAGTGAGAGAGAAGAAAGAAAAAGTCAAGGCGTCAACCCCAAATCACTTCAATATTCAGGAAAGAGGCAACAGGAAAAGGATGTCAAATTAATCTGAACGTCCCCAAGACAAGAGGGAGTCCCATAGGCCAAGGTACAAGTGTTTGCAGGGAGGGGCACAAAACGTCAAACACCAAACACTGCTCCCAAGCTAAGACGAGCATTGAGGGTTGGTGAGGAATGAGACCGACACCAAGAAGGAAGCTGTATCTGGCTTCCGTCTAGCCCATTTCACAGGTAAGAAAACTGAGGTGAAGCACGACACATGAATTTGGCTCAGAGGCCGCGGCTGTTAAGCGGCAGAGCTGAGTTGTAACCTCAGTCTCCCTGTCCTAACCCTTGGGTGCCCCCCCTCCCCGGATGCCACTCCACCCTGCGTTGAAGCAGGTTTGAGCTTTAAAACTAACAGCCGACTGAATCGTGGGAGATCCGTGCAGATGTGAGGGGGGGATGCCAGCTGCCGCTCTGCTGCTAGTCCTCGTCTCTGAGTGTCTGGGGACGATGACTCATTCCTGGCTTAGGGACTGCAGACAGAAGGGGCCAGCCTGGCCCCCGCGGTGCCCTGCACTGCGGTGGGATAGAGACAGAGCTGGCGCGGCAGATGCTGCCAGCCCTGGCCCAGGGGAGCTCTGCTCCTCCCGTGCCCAGGGCACCTCGTGTTCCAGCTGAGGAGCCAGGCCCTCTGCAAAGTGGGCTGGGTGAGATGAGGGCTGTTCCCAGGCAGGGATGTGCCCACGCCCAGCTGCTAGGCCACTGCTCCGATCCAGCAACAGAAACCTAAGAGAGCCAGGTTCATGAGGATTTGCCCAAAGAGTTCTCCCTGTAGGTGCTGGTCCCAAGACAGCACCCCGTCTGATGTAGGGGGTTCTCATGAACAGGAAAATCCCCCCAGAGAGTCTTCTTACCTGTGTAAGGAAATACCCAGGGCCAGTAGCCCCCACCTGCCCTCAGGCCCCTGGGCCCCTGTGCCATGCAATTCCCCTGACATCTGCCCTTCCCCCACCCCAGGCTGCACCTTCAGACACTTCCTGCCCCACCCGTGCCAGCCTCCAACCTTCCTGAAGCATGGCCCGGCGTCCCCAAGTGACCACAGAGCCATCTTTTTTGTTTTTTTCAAGATGTACTTCTTCATCCGAAAGGCAGAGTGGCAGAGAGAGGGACAGGTAGGGGCGGAGGGGAGAAGGGCGGGTATCTCTCCTCCTCTGGTTCACTCCCCAGATGGCAGCCACAGCCAAGGCTGGGCCAGGTCAAAGCCAGGAGCAAGGAGCTGGGAACTCTGCTGGGGGCGGCAGGGACCCTGTCACCCAGGCCATCCGGTGTAGGATTCCAGCCGCTGTGGCACAAGGCCAGCCCCGAGACAACCGTCTTAAACTTCCTTCCTAAGTTCTAGACCTTTTCCACGGATGGACAGGCTTCATTGTCTGAAGTCTTAGCTCTGTCTTTGCATACGACAGCCACAAGTGCTGGCTGGATGATAGTGTTTGGTTTTGTAATGACAGAATGATCCATCATCACTAATGCAAAGCACTTGATTTTTGACAGAGATGGTAGGGGGCTGGCACTGTGGCATAGTGGGTAAAGCCACTGCCTACTGTGCTGGTATCCCATAGGGTGCTGGTTCAAGTCCCAGCTGCTCCACTTCTGATCCAGCTCTCTGCTGTGGCCTGGGAAAGCAGTGGAGGATGGCCCAAGTCATGGAAGAAGCTCTTGGCTCCTGGCTTCAGATTGGTGCAGCTCCAGCCATTGTGGCCAACTGGGGAGGGAACCAGCAGGTGGAAGACCTCTCTCTCTCTCTCTCTCTCTCTATCTCTCTATCTCTCTTTCTCTGCCTCTGCCTCTGCCTCTCTGTAACTCTAACTTTCAAATAAATAAATAAATCTAAAAAAAAAAACAAAAAACCAGAGATGGTAGAGGGTTCTGGAAGCAAAGACCCTTAGAACTCAACCCTACCCTGGGAAGCTTCAGCTCTCAGCTGTGCCAGATGTCTTAGGAGAGGAATCAAGATGCGCCCGGGGGTGACACCGCCCCCGCCCCAGGTCTAATGTGGGTGCAGCCCCTTTAGGGAGCCACACGCTCATCAGTCTGTTGAAGCCCCCGAGGAGGCCAATAATTTTTTAGGTGTTTGACTTTATTTAGCTTTGTTTCCCAAACTTACATGAACAGAGACTCTGTTATTTCACAGAGCTCTTGTGCGGGACAGGGCCTGGTCTGGGCTCAGTTAGGGCTGCGGAGGGGACAGAAGTCACCCCTCCTGGGCTGCAGCTTCTGACCCAGGTGTGGTCTCTTCTTAGATCTGTGTGGGGGCTGCTGTGTGGTGCAGCAGCTCCGATGCCACCCGGGCCCCCCCAAAGCTGAGAACGGAGTGCCCGGGTTCAAATCCTCACTCTGCCTAGGATTCTAGGTGCTTGGGCCCCTGCCGCTCATGTGGAAAACCAGGCTTCAGCCTGGCCCAAACTTGGCTGTTGCGAAATTTGGAGAGTGAACCAGTGGATGGAAGATTCTCCCTCCCCTCTGAGAATGGCCACAAAGCAAGTCAGGATCCCCAGTGTCCCCTCCCCGTCCCCCAGTGCTGGGCTGCTCTGTGTCTGCTCCAGCTTTCTAATAGAGCGAAGCCATTAAGTTGTCCCCATTGTAATTTAGATCACAGAAGAGACTTCTGCACATTCTTTCAGGTTAAAATAACGGGGATAAAGAAAGTAGGCAAAATTATTCCACTGTAGCTACGTGCTTAATTATATGGAATACTGCATAAATTGTCAAGTGCAAAGAATTATTCTGATAAATTAAAATACTAATTAAATAGGCTATTGCAGAATTTTGAGAACATTATATGGTTCCGCTTCTTCAGGTAATTTGCATATCCTTCATCTAGTGAATTTAATTTTAAAGGACTTCTTTCTTGTGTTTGGAAACCCTTTTTGTCTCCTATGAAGATAAAAATGGGCTTTCTGTGTTGTTCCCTGCCTGTATTAAAGCAGTCCCTCCCACTGTCTCCACATCCTGGCCTGCTGGCCAGCTCTCATGCACATCAACCCGAGCAGTCCAGGAATCGACTTAAAAAAAAGAAAAATCGAAAAAGAGCTGGCAACTGGAATTTGATTGAACATTTGGCTGGAAGACCTCTTCTTTCTCCCCACAACCTGGCAGTGTCATCAGGGGGTTCGAGAGAGGCGCGAGAGCCTGCTGGGCGTCCTGGGCTGTTTCCCCCAGACCCAAACTGAGAGGCGAGGTTCCCGTTGGGTGAGCTTCGGAGTCTGAGAACTTGGTGCAGTGCCACGGGCGTCTGTGAGATTGCTCAGCTGGCAGCACAGCTCGGGAAGCCCAAGGAAGGTCTACGAAGAACTCCTCCTCGTGGCTGCCCGGGAAGTCCACAAGGAAACATGTCACAACAGTGAATGTGGGGAGAATTCCAGAATGCTCTGTGGACAACAGACAAATGCTGAAGACTACTGGGCTCTGTGTTCCTTTCTTGGGCTCATGAGTATTTCAGCTCAAAAATGAACAAACATGTGTTTTGGCACAGCAGGTTAGGCTGCCACTTGCTATGCCCGCATCCCATATCTAAGTGCCTGTTTGAGTCCCAGCTGAAAGATTCTCTCTCTCTCTCCCTCTCCCTCTCTCTCTTCCTCTCCTTCTCTCTCCCTCTCTCTCTCCCTCTCCCTCTCTCCCTCTCTCTCTCTCCCTTTCCCTCTCTCCCTCTCTCCCTCCCTCTCCCTCTCTCTCCCTCTCCTTCTCTCTCTCCCTCTCCTTCTCTCTCTCCCTCTCCTTCTCTCTCCCTCTCCTTCTCTCTCTCCCTCTCCTTCTCTCTCTCCCTTTCCATCTCTCTCTCCCTCTCCCTCTCTCTCTTCCTCTTCTTCTCTCTCCCTCTCTCTCTCCCTCTCCCCCTCTCCCTCTCTCCCTTCCTCTCCCTCTCTCTCCCTCTCCTTCTCTCTCTCCCTCTCCTTCTCTCTCTCCCTCTCTCCCTCTCCCTCTCCTTCTCCCTCTCCGTCTTCCTCCCTCTGCTCCCTTCTCCATTGCTGTGTCTTTCAAACAGATGCAATAAAAATAAATAAACACAAAGCAAAAAAGAAACAAACAGAAGAGCTATGTTGCTTCAGATAAATTGTATGACATTTTACATAGGCTAGGAAAAAATGGGAAATCTCACAGCCTCTCTCTTTTTCTGTCATCGCCACCAATGAGAGATTTCAAAATGCACAAAATAAAATAGAAAGGGAGAGCAGGCACTATTGAAAGGCAGTTGAAGCCAGAGACTGACAAGGTCACAAGAGAGCACAAACCCACCTTATCAGGGAACTGGATTGGAAGTGGAGCAGCCAGGACTTGAACCGGTGCCCGTATGGAATGTCAGCATTGCAGGCGGCAGCTTGACCATTATGCCACAATGCCGGCCCCACAAAGTTTGTCCTTTACCTTGTTATTCCACACTGCCAAGGGGACTTGCAGGGTTGAAAGCACTCTGCACCCTCCAACAGGAAAATAGGGGACCAGGATTCTGTCCCCTTTGAGAGTCTCCACTTTCTTGACATCTCTGCAGGGCACTGCTGGGTTTTCCAGGGAACAAGGGAGTCCTGGAAGTGCACCAAGGGGTTGGCATGATTCTGCAGTGAATTATTAAACAGAGGTGGGCAGGGTCCTGCCTTGGGAAGGTGGAGGTGACTGCAGGAGCCAGGCAGGCTTTCTGTGACATGTTCTGCCAGACCTTCCATCTCCCTGGTATCACAGCCATGACTGGCCTTTGCCTAGCCAGGACTTCTGACTGCCCCTGATGTCCTGGTGAAAAATAGGAAGAAATGTGGACAGAGAGATGTATTGTTGGTTAGATTCCTCACTCAAATAACCACAAGTAAAGAACAAACTCTGTGGGGCCGGCATTGTGGCATAACGAGTCAACATCCCATATGGGCACCAGTTCAAGTCCTGGCTGCTCCACTTCCAATCCAGCTCCCTGATAATGCGCCTGGGAAAGCAGCAGAGGATGGTCCAGGTCCCTGGACCCCTGCACTCAGTGGGAGACCAGGATGAAGCTCCTGGCTCCTGGCATCAACCTGGCCCAGTCCCAGCCATGGCAGCCATTTGGGAAGTCAACCGGTAACTGGAAGATCTCTTTATCTGTATCTGTCCCTGTGTCTGTTACTCTCCCTTTCAAGTAATAAATAAAATAAATCTTTAAAGAAAATGGCTAAGTCAACTATATTATTAAATTATTTAAAAAATCACTTCTCAGCCTTTTGGCTAAGATCAAGTGTAAATTATTAAAAAAAATTTTATAGGTTAATCAAACTTGGAAAGATAGCTTAGTCATCCATGCCTCTGATCCTGGATCTGCCTTGTCTGTGTGTGTTGGGGAGGGGGGAGGTGGTGGTGGTTATTTAAATAGAAATTTAAGAATCTTCCTCGTGGGTGAGTTAGCTCTCACCCTGCAGTCTGCATGAAGAACAGCCGGGACCCTAGGATGAACTGAACATTGCAGTGTGGATCGTAACCGGCACAGATGTCATCTTGAGGTTGAAGAGGAGTCTAGGTTAAGACGTGGTGCCATTCCACAGGGCAAAGGCCTCGACATGCTACCCCAGCCGCTCAGTGTGTTCAGCACAGCTGCAGAGCAGGTGGCTGGTCCGTCACACCTGCAGAGCAGGGGATGCACTCCTAGGTTATTCCCACAGAAAGTGCCTCTCTGGGGGCTGCACCAGGAGTGGGACACTCAAGTGCAGTCAAGCGTCTTTCAGGAGGTCCATGGGCTTTAGAAAGAGCACACGTCCAGGACACGCCCCCCACTCCTGCCGCCTTCCACCCCCCACCTGCTCTTCCACTCACAACCCTGTCGCAGACAGACATGGTGTCTTCTCAGCTCTCTGCCCCAGAAGCTCAGCTCAGAGACAGCACGGATCTGGCTTGCCTTATCTGCAGCACCTAGCCTGGTGCCTAGTACATGCAATGCCTGAATGGGTGGAGGAATGAATGAACACAGGAGAGGAAGGGATGGAGGGCATGATGCTTTCATTCAGGGACACTGAAGTCTGACTAATCCTAGCAGGTAGTTCCTGGTAAGACATGGGAGCAAACTTTTTAACACATACGGTTACTGCACCCTGGTTCTGGAATTTCTGGGTGGGGCCAGGAGGAGTGTTTTCACAAAGGTCCCAAGTTTGGGGGAGCTAAACAAACTCCCTGTTCTAGGGTCAGCGGAAGGAACAGAAAGTCTGTTCTGAAAACGAAGAGAAACCAGGGGATATCGGGTGCCCTTCCTGTTGGGTAGAACAGAGAGAACCAGGTCTTCATGCTCTGAGGGCAAGCTGGTGAGAGACACGGTGATGCCATGGTAGCAGGAAGACTTAATCATTTGAATAACCTAGAACTAAGTCACCTCTGCCTGGTGTTTCCATAATGCCTCCTCCTGATGGCTCCATCCCACCTCCTCCTGATGGCTCCATCCCATCTCTACCTGGTGGCTCCATCCTCTTCCTGTTGCCTCCATCCCACCTCCTCCTGGTGGATCCATCACACTCTACCTGGTGGCTTTATCAGACCTCCACAGGACTCTACTGTCAGTCCAGGACTTCCTGGGAAGTGTGTCTTTTGGTCTCTACTCAGCCCCTACCCCACCTACCCACTTCTTTTTGTATTTTCATGTATGATTTCCTAGAGTGCTTCATTCTGGTCTCAGGAACAAACCTTTAAAATGGATTCTTGCCCATTTTCTCCCCACCCTTGCTCATCCGGACAAGATTCCCAGAACTCGCTGGGTCCCCAGGGTAGAAGCACCTAGCAGAGAAACACATCCCTGAGTAGAATCTGTGGCTGTGAGCATCACCCATCATAGTGCCTGGCCTTGGTGACAGATGTGCCCAGATCACAGCGGCTCAGATCCAGGGCTTAGAGACAGATCCACCTCTGACTGGGCAGTGACATCACTTTGTTCCCATTTCTTGAATGGAGATATAGAATGTACAGTGTAGGTGGGTTTAAGCAGGAAATAAGCTAACGTACAAACAGTGACTGCATCGGTGAGCGGCAGGTAGCAGGTATTAACAGCAGGCAACCTTACATTTAAATATTCATTATTTAGATTTGGACTTAAACTTGTGTCTTGGGTTCTTGGATTATTTCAGGGACAGAGCAGTTCGTTACTCTATTAAAGCCCTTTATATCTGAAAACAACACACTAACTTACATGGCTCAGGTCGCTTGCCTCACTTGCTGATGGCTTTGAACGGGCCAGACCGAACTGAGAAAAGGTCACGGCAGTATCTAGAAGCTTGTCAGCAGTACCCAGAGGCACGCTGGCCGGGGCTGCTGGAAGAACACTCACAGCCCCAGAGCCCGTGAAATGAAGATGCCCGGCCGTGTGCTGGGGGCCACGCAGTCGGCGTGGGAGGCAGATAGCATTGAGAGCACACAGGGGCCATGCGTGTGCTGTGGCTCTGGGCACCAATCAAAGGGCAACGACACAACCAGTCCAACCCTAACCAGCACTTAGCAGTTGCTCAGAATTGCTCTGTAGGTTGAGCAAGCTGGCTCTTATGCATGCAGAATCACGCTGGCACACACATCTCCCGGGGTGATTCTAACAGCAGGTGGATTAAAGACTTCCTGAAGCACAGTCGCATGCAGAGGCCACTGCTGAGTGTCCCACGGCTCTGGTTTCCTACGATGACAGCATCCATCACACCACTGGTGCTGGAGTCCAGGCCACCCCACTTCTGACCCAGCTCCCTGCAGATGTGCCTGGGAAGCCAGAAGATGGCCCAAACACTTGGGCACCTGCTACCCAAGCGGGGAACCCAGCTACAGTTCTGGGCTCCTGGCTTCAGCGTGGCCCAGTACCAGCTGTTCAGGTGCAGGTCACCCCTTTAGGGAGTGAACCAGCAGATGAAAGGTATCCCTCTCCCTCTCGCTCACTCGCTCTGCCTTTTAAATAATAAATACATAAATCCTTACACAGTTGGAAGTATTCTCTTGCTGTTCGAAGTTTACATGTGCAGCTCACCGTCCACCCTCCTCCTACATCCGTACCCTATCCTAAAGTGATTTAAAGTACTTTTGATCTAACCCAGATTATTTTATGTCTGCTTCGTTCTTTCAGTGCAGTGAATGATTACCTGTATGTAAAAAAAATAACATTCATTTGTTCAAAGAAAAAAAAAAAACTCCCTATAAGACAATGAAAATGCCCTAAAGATGGGAGAGCAGCCTATAACAAGATCTCATTTGTATCCTGTAAAAGATATAATTTCATTACTCGGGATTAATGCGGGGGTATTACAATAAGAGGTGAAAGTAATTGCTATTTTCTTGCTATCTTGTTCTGTATTAATCACAATTGCAATGCACTCTTTATTCATAGGGTTTGCAATAAAATTCTGTTTTTTCTGGTTTTCATTTCCAAAGTGACAGGGGCTTTATCCAAAAGAATATTTCTGCAGAATCGTAAGCCAAGGTCAATTGCCTTGTGACACACTCCCTCTCTGTGAAGTGGGGGCAGGTGGGCTCGCCGTTGTGGGCATTGGAGTGGCTGAGTTTTCATTTACATCTGCTAATTGTTTCCAAAGCTCATTTCTCCGGGTCTGATACTGAGTGTAATTCATTCTCTGAAAGTCTTCCTCGTTTTAAGCCAGGAGCACACTAGAATGGATTAGGCTTTTATTGGTGCTAAATTATTATAGAATGTTTCTTGGAGGGACTTGAATAAAGGAAGAAATAGCTGTCAGCTTTAATAACACAAATACACACATTCAACTGTGCCTTCAAGGGAGCTGTTTTAAATAATGCTACTCGATAAAACATATTTCCCAATGATTATATAATTAACAACCAATATATCCTTTTAAAATAAGACTTTGCCATCTGAAAGCTGTTCTGTACACAATGTCTCATCAAGTCTTCACAGCCATTCTGTGAATTTCCCAGTCTGACATCATTTCATAGATGAGGGCAAAGGCACACAGCAGTGCCTACCGGAAATGGACCAGGCTTCTCATGGGAAGCAGGGTCTGAAGTCAGGGCCTCCACTCAGGCTTCCTAACTCCACACTGGTCCATCAGACACCTGTTCCGTTAGACAGTCCAGCCCGTGATGAAATTGAAGTTTTCAGTGGAGGAAAATGCTAAAAGTTCAGTGTGACTTCAGGCCCATTCCTTCCCCTAGCTAAACCCTGTGCTTCTTAATTGTTTTCCAACAGTGGACAACAAAGACAAACTGGAAAAAACTTCTGGATTGAAAATTCTTCAAACCGGAACCGGGTCGGTGAGTACATGAGGGGCTGCTGGTGCTGCTGGTCTTGTTTCTGGTGCAGGTCTTGGCGCCGGTGTCCAGTGTGTGGGTTGATTGCACCAACGTTGTGTTGCATACGGAAGACTACTGGGTAGCTCCTCCCATTGGTAGGGAATGCTGGTTGGCGTTGGTGACTGGCAGATTCGACTCTGTGTTTGGTTGCCTTTGAAATCCTAATTCGGTGTCTCCCCAAGAAAAAACAGTCATGGATAAGAAAAACAGAGAAACTGTCAGAAAACATGTATTTTCTGCTTCAGATACTTCATAATTGCTGAATTTGTGAAAATGAACAAGTGTAGAGAAATTACTCTTTCATCTTGGGATCTAGTAAAACAAATTTTTATCTTCTTATAAATATATGTATCTTAAATATATATATATATCTTCTTATATATATATTTGGAATTGGTCATATAAAGGAATGAACACTTCCATAATGTAACTTAAAATCTATTTGATACCGGTTATGTCCAAACATTGCTATCTTGGTATCAAAAAGGGGTCCTTGACCAAACACTCCATCAGCAATTGCAGCCGATGGTCCTCCCTTCCCCTGCACCTTGCCGATACTGGCTTCCCCAGCTGCGTGGCAATTTAATGAACTGTACACAGAGCCGCGACGCGATCCCTCTCTAGAGTGGTATGATGCCACTCCTAAGTCAGCGTGGACCGAAACCAATCTGTACTATTGCGTTTGAAATTTTAGATTTCACAGCACTCACCATTAAAGATAATTAACTATTAAGGAGTGCTTATTTGTGAGTGTTCTTGCTACACAGAAGAGATGTCCTCTGCAGAGCCACTTGAAGATTAGTTGCTTCTTTGGGGAAATCTCATATTCACTGGCTCTGAGTCTTGGGCTCTTGAAATAAGAACTTTGCTTAATTGGTTGCTCTTCCCAAACACGGGCTCCTGTGCTTACCAAGTAGTATGTTCTTAAGAACTGCTTGAATCGCAACTGTGCCTTGGAAATGTTCGTGTTAAACGATGGGCAAATGCAGGAGAGAAACACAACGAAGGGCTGATAGGAACTTTTGAGAAATTGCTTGAAGAGTCCTGACGGTTCTTGGTGTTTTCCCATTGCCTTTTTGGCACAGGCTGGATTAATGAAGCATTTGACAGCTCTGACATTCCGGTCTTTTCCCTGGTAGCTCGCGGTAGCTTTAGCAGCCAGTGAAGGAAGAGAAAGAAAGCAAGTGTCTTGGGGTTCCCAAGAACCATCTGTATCCTGGGGCAGGTGCAGTGACCGATGGCAGAGGGGGCCAGAATGGCTTAGAGAATTAAAGTCAGTGGTAGGGGTGCTTTGATTCGGCTGCCTGTCTCTTGATATTGAGAAGATCTGACATCCCCATGCCTCCCTCCCCGCTTTCCAAGCTCATCACGTGGCATAATCTGGCGTCTTATTCATTCCTATAGAAAGAATCATGGTGTCCAGTGAGTGAGTGCAAACCTTTATTGATACTGGCTATCATTGGTGTAACCCAACCAGAGGAGGCCCCAGTGCTATGAGCTCTTTCCTTCACTGTAAATTATTTAGGCTACATTGGAAACCAGCTATGATGGGTTGGGAAGTGCGTTTGAAGTGAAGCATGTTGTACCCCAAGAAGCTGGAGAGGTAGGCATGGCATTGGTGAACGATGAGACTCTGGGGCTCGTTTGGGAGGTGACTAGCCTGATACCTGGCGCTCAGGTGCCATCTTCCTGTTTGGAACAAAGACTCCCATTAATTCCAGGAGAGAGGGGCAGGATGCCTTGACACGGCTGAACTGACTGCCTGGCTCTCATCAAGCACAGCTTTCACATGTACCTCCTGCACTTCACCTCCTAAGCTTTGGCAACCAAATGCTGTTATCAGTACAAACCCGAGCCTGAAGGTCAGCCCCTCCACTGTGGCCTGCTTAGGATGGAGCTGCTTCTGCCCCACACAGGAGGAAACAGCCACAGAAAGTTGTGACTTCAGCCTTGTGACTCCACGTCAACAACAGGGCCAAACTCTGATTTCCGGCACCTTCTTAGCACCAGGCACTGTTTCATCTATCAGTAAATTTTAAGCTTATCCTTCTCCATACTCGATGTGCTCCTTAAATCCAATGGCCTTCTTCAATTCTGCAAAATTTTCATCCATTATTTTTTTTGACTATCGGCTCACTCTCAATCTTTGTTGCCTCTATGGCCAATTGGACAATCGCAGTATCCCTCTCGATGGATCTTGTAAAGGTTTATTGAACTATAAAACACCTGAACATGGTAAGAACTCAATAGCATTACTCATGTTACTATTGCTGTTTGGATTCTTATATGGTATGCTGATAGACACGTGTTGGGCCTTCTTTATCCATCCTCTTTGCCTCATAGTTTTACCTCCTGCTCATTGCATCTGTGGTTTCTCCCTCGTGGAGGTTTATTCTCTTGTGTAGCTTATGAGGGTTGTTTAGTTGGCTTTTTAAAGTGTTGATTTGTCATTAGCAAGATTGATGATTCTGGAGGTGTGGGTTTCCATGTGAGAGTTTCTGTCTAGGAAGATTTGCACTGTCTCTCAATGGCTCAGGGTGTCCACTTGTATGTTAATTTGCTACCTGGATGTTCCCATCTCATTTGGGCAGTGCAACTGAGAGGCCCCACCCTGGCTCATGGCCCAGGGAGGGGTTTCGGCCTCCCTTCCACTTCTCCAGCAGGTGAGTGCTTTGTTTCTGGTCTCCATTCTCGGGTGAAGCAGCTCTTCAAGATTGCAAGCTTAGTATGGTTCCAGATTTCCCACCGCTGTCAACTCCAAGGCCACACGTGCTATCCTTGGATGGGTATAACAACCCCAAATCCCAAACCGTGGTCCTACAGCTTGGGTCCAAGGTACTGCTTTTCCAAGATCAGCTCTAACATCAGCTTCCAGTCAGGATTTAGTTTTATTCCTCTTCACTTTTGAAACCTGGAGATTTTTCCTTTCTTCTTTTCACTCTTGGCTTTGTGCTGTCTTATGCGGATGTTGTAGTGTATGCAGGATTTCTGCATACAGGTCCGTGGAGGGATAAGGTTCATCCTTTCCCACCACCTGCATTTATTTCTGTGCTCATAGGAGCTTCTTCAAGCCCAATGGCCTTTACATGAAGTCCATTGATGGACACCTCTTAAAATTTTCCACCACCCAAGATTGCACTGCCTCTAACTTGTGCTGTGGCAGCTCCTTCCTCTCTGTCCGACTAATTCCCTCCTCTCCACAGGCTTTCTTTGCCATCTTTGAGACCTATGTCCCTTGAAGGTTCCTTTTCTCTTGATCTGTGTTCCTGCCCTCACCATTCCTGCTGGCTTATTGTCTGCACCAACCTCCTGTTCAAAACCAACCCTTCTTCCTCGCACACTCATCCCCTCAGAAGTCAAGATCACTACCTCCTTGCACTAAGTATGTCTTGTCAGGAACTCCCATCCTTCCTTGCTAATGCTTCCTGTCCTCTGCCTCCTCCGCTAGGTTTCTGGATGGCAGGGAGTATTTTATTGACTTTGATATCACCTCCCTGTTATGCTGATTGATGTCACTCGAAATTCATCACAACAGTCCTCGAAGGAACACTCGACACTGACAGACAATTATTCCCAAGGATGTTCACTCTCCAAAACAGCTATTTTATAATTCTCCCCTTTCCAAGTGCCAGCAACCAGTCTACACATACGTGTGCACGTGTGCACACACAAAGTCACACTCATAGTCGTATTTCATTGAGCAAAAGATCCTGGCATACAACCTCTGATCTACTCTGCAATAAGGAGGAACCTTGCTGTCTCTTATTTAATAGTAGATAGAATACCTGTTTCTTCCTTGCTTTGGGTCCACTTCCTCTCATTAATTAAAGAAAGATCCGCTTCTTCTGTGACTTCCTCTCTGTTACATCACTATGATTCCTGCACAGACCTGTTACTATCAGCATACAAATGCACTCTGGTGTTTCCCAACTCACTGAAGCTGCAAAAAATCTTTGACACCAACAGAAATTTCTTCTCACCCTCCCACCATTTCTGTTTCCATTCATAGCAAAACTTATTTTATCCCCATTTATCCATTACCTCACCACCTGTCTCTCTTCACACCCTGCAGTCAGGAATTTGTCTCCGCTGTTCAACTGCAGTGTCTATTGTCAACCTTATAGGTAACTTCCTGGTTGCAAAATCTAATGGTCACTCTCCTGAACTTGGACCACATGTCCTCTCCACACCATATGCTGATCACCTACCTTCTTGAAACACCAACTTCTCTAAGGAGGCCTCTTCAGAGTCCCCATCTGTCAACCCTTCCTCAGCCTGATTTCTACGTATCTGAAAGCCCCAGGCACTGGTCCTCTCCTCGTGTCTCATCCAGGCCCTGGCTTCTTGCATTATCTGTGATATGATGATCCCAAACTTAGGTCTGTAGTTCTGTGTAGCCCTAGTCTGTACAGCCAACTGGATTTCTTTACTTGGGGGTGGGTAGAGAGCTCTCAAACCTAACACGGGCCAAGTAGGACTCTCTGTTGTCCTGCCAGAATCTGTCTCTGCTCCCCTAAATCTGCTCATCTCAAAATATAAACTGCATCACAATAAGCTGGTGAAGCTGTTGAATTAAATCGACATGATTCATAGAAGCCTGAATTGCCACTTAGATTATTTGCAAAGTTGACTTAACTCTTGAAGGAATGACCCTCCGCCCACTTGGTCTGCACAACCTTCTCACATGTGTGCAGGAGGCTTGGTCTAAACCTGTGGACTCATGGCTAACGAGCTTTCCGAGGGTAGCTGTGGGAGCAGTGGCTCCAGACCAGGGAGCTGAGGACAACAGCAAAGAAAAACCAATACCACAGGACTGGCTCCTCCATTTTTATACCAGATCTGATCCCACACCTGGTCCCTAAGTGATGAGAAGACTGACCTTGCCACTCCCATGGGCAGAAATTCAGCCATCTCTTGTGGCAGAAAATGATCCACTCCGTGACCATGTATGTCATATATATGAAGTGTTCACTTCACAAGATAATATTTCTCTTACCTTTGAAGGTGATTGACATCATGCCCTTGGGTTCTGAATCCCCAGATCTCTACCCATTCCATCTGATTTGTGCCTAACCAGTATCCAATCGGGAAGTGGCCCTTGACAGAGGAAAAGCAAGTTGATGTATTTGGAGCAGATTTGGGGCAACAAAAATGGGGAGAAAGTGTGCAAGTTGAGAAATTTTTAAACAAAATTAAAATTATATTTTAATTGCTTCCTCAGTATTCAGTATGATTTTGATTATCTGGGATTTTTTAAAGATTTATTTATTTATTTGAAAGGCAGAGTTACAGAAAGAGAAAGAGAGAGAGAATGAATCTTCCATCCACTGGTTCACTCCCCAAATGGCCACAGTGATTAGAGCTGGGCCAATCTGAAGCCAGGAGCTTCTTCTGGGTCTCCCACACAGGTGCAGGGGCCCAAGGACTTTGGCCATCTTCAACTGCTTTCCCAGGTGCATTAGTACAGAGCTGGATCGGAAGTGGAGCAGCGGGGATTCAAACCAGCACCCATACGGGATGCTGGCACTGTAGGCAGCAGCTTTACCTGTTATGCCACAGCGCCTGCCCTGATCTTGAATTTTTTTTAAGTACATTTCAAATTCTTTTCATTCCTGATTCCAGAATGGGAAGTAGAGTTCGATTCTTAGAAATCTAACAACATTTACAGAATCTCTCTCCAGTACCTGTGATTCGCATGTGCGATGACAGATAGTGGAATTAAAACATGTTAAGCTGAGTAGAAATATCTCAAAACAAAATTTAAAGGGAGTGAAGAGATTACAGTGCAAGCGCACATGTCTCTAATGGATTAGTAGTACTTTGATGTGTTTCGAAATCTAATTTCTGGTATCTTGAAAAGTTGTCCATTTTATTCAAATGAATAAAGCCACGTTTCTTTTAAGGGAAAAATAATCACCACAAAGAAAAGCTCAAAGTTGTGTAAGAAAAATGATCTAAGTGATTTTTAGGAGGCAGATCCGTGGACACGGCTCCCAGAGTCGTGTCTGGAGTAAGGAGTTACTTTCTGATTTCTGAGCAGTAGTGAAGTGTGCAAAGTTATACGGCTGGCCTGCCCAATGCTTGAGTAAGAAATAGTGGCTGACCCTTGAGTGACCCGTCACTGACCCAAGCCCCAAGTGGCTGACCCAGAGGCATGGCTGCATGGGCTCAAAAACTTCAATCAGAGCTTAAGAAGCAGTGCATTTGTGCAGTAGACGTTGTGGCAAAATGGGTGAAGTTGCCGCTTGGGATATCCACATCCCACATCAGAGTGCTGATTCAAGTCCTTGCTACTCCACTTCTGAGCCAGTTCCCTGTTCCTGCTTCCTGGTAGGCCGCAGATGATGGCTCAAGTACATGGTCCCCTGCCACCCGTGTGGGAGACCAGGATGGAGGTCTGACTCCTGGCTTCACCCTGGCCCTGGGCGTTTTCAGGGAGTGAACCAGCATATGGAAGATCCGTTTCTCTTTCTCTCTGTGTCACTTTACCTGTCAAATAAATACAAATATATATACTTTTTTTTAAAAAAGAAGCAGTGCGTTCAGACTAAATGGAAGTCCTGATTCGGCCGCCTTGGGTGGCAATGAGCTCTCCGTCAGGAAGAAGGCAATCTATTAGTGTCCAGTGATGTCAGAAGTGATTTTCAGATACTTCTACAAAGAACCCTAGGGGTGCGAAGAGTTTTGCTTGAGCGAAGATGGTTGAGTATAAATCCCAACATCACAGCCATGCTCACCCTCTGCTTTAACTAGCTCTGTGCTTTTGTTGTCTCTGTTACTTATTGGGCTCCTGGGTAAAATTATGTTCACAGAAAGGATTCTGTGGCTAAGAATATGTTGATCCCAAAAGTCCCTTAAAAGTCTATGAACCTATGATGATGCTTCCACCCCCATGAATTAATGTCCATTTGCTGTGTGCTGTGCGTGTTGTCTGGAGGCAGGGGTGTGTATGAATGTTTGACTGTCATTACTGTGCAAAACAAGAAGGCATAAAGGAGGAGATACATGGTAAATGAAGGAGAAAACAGCTTAATGTTCCTCCCTCCAGTCACACCCGGTCATTTCCCACCTATCTGTTGAGATACTGCTACTATAAATAGCTATTAACGATCTAAATCCAGTTGCTTAGGGATTGCTAAGAGAAACTGGGATATTAAATGCAGGAACAGGGCAAATGCATGGCAGGAAAATGCTGGCAGTGATGGCCCAGCCTGGTGGTGCATCTGTGTGGCTGGGAAGTTTGTGAAGGTGATGTTTCATGCCTGACTCCGCAGATGCCAGCTTTAGTAGGTCCGGTTTGACCCAGGAGATGAAGAGGGACCTTTACCCACAAACCCTGGAGTGGCATAAACTTTGTCCAAAAGAGGAACCGTGGCGGAGTTGCTGTCTTGGGTTGTCCGGTTGATGGTGAGCTAGAATATTTCCCACTCGGTCATTTGTGTATTATGGGAGCAGCAAGGGCCTGCCTCTCTCATGCTGGCTCAGCACTTACAGGTTGGTCACGGAGGCTTGTGAATAGAAGCCAACAAGAAGTTGCCATCAGGGTTGTGTCACAGTAGGTCAGTTGAGATCTGCAGAGGACTCTCCAGCCAAAGTAAGATTCCCATGAGACAGGAAGCTTGCAGTCAGGCACAAGGTGGAACATCAGAGCCACACCTGAGTGTGAAATTAGTCAGCATCATCCTGGAATCAAATCCATGGACTCATCTTTAAGACTAGTATTGGGGGTTGCTTAAGCATAATACTCCTTTTTTTTTTTTTAATAAAGGTGAAATTCAATAAAGCTTGGGTACCATACTCCATCAGGGGCCAGGTAAATCAGTTTAACTCTTTTAGAAAGCAGTAGATACCTACAGCTTTAAAAAATCTTACTCTTGGGCTCAAAAATCATACTCCCAGAAATTTGTTATAAAGACCATCCACAAGACAAGAAAACAAAAACCTTCACAAAAATAAGCAAAACTGATTTAAAATATAAAGCCACAAGAGGGTAACTAATTACATCTTAGTAATCAAATAAGTAGGGTGCTTCGCTTTCGTTAAAATCATGAGAAACCCAACCCAAGGGCAGCAATGTAAATGTATGTGCCCAGGGAGGTGTTAGAAGGCAGTGTACCCATTTGAGAACCATTATGGAACAGGCTTGGTGGCATTATGAGTTTTGTTCCTTTTCTAGACTTTTCTTTCATTTTCTAGACTTTTCTAGAATTTTCTAGAATTTTCTTTCATATCCTCTTTCAACTTTTTATTGTGAAATGATGATAGATTCATGGGAAATTGCAAAGCTCCTGACCCTGTCTTCAGTGAGGTTCTCTGGGGTAGTGACAGCTCCACCCTTCCAGGACAGCAGTGGAATCAGGAGACAGACATAGGTCCAATGCGTGTATGTGTTTCTGTCACGTCACCTTCAGTGCCACTGTTGTGCAATTGAAGCAAAGGACGAAACACTCCACCTTAATAAACAGGGCATGAGAGGAAGCAGCCCTGGCCCGAAGCATGGCGACACCGCTGACTGCTCATTACGTGTTGACTCCACAGGTAACCTTAGGGAAACTCAGCAGTCCCTGAAGTCATCCTGCTGGTGAAGATCCTTTATGGCATTACGTTGCTCACAGGGGAGACTCAACTTAGAATGTCCCAGTCTTCAGACAGGGCACGCATCTGGAAATCCAAGAGCAGGAGCGCACAGTGTGGCTGGCAGAGGGCAGTGTAGTGAGTGACCATGAGCCTGCGGGTCCCGACTGGGGTTGGGGGGGCGGGCACCAGAGCTCGGAGGAGCTGGTTCCAGGAGCAGATGCTTGTCTGGCCCAAGACAGGCAAAGAGTAGAGCAAACACGATTCGAGAGCGCTGGCAGGAAAAGGAATTTAAAAGACAGGAATGTCAAAGTGGACAGGGACAGGGCGTTGAGACGGTGCGTTGAGTCTGAGATGACACTGGCGGGTTTGATTGAAAGTGCTCATTGCATGCTGGAGAAACGAGGCGTGGGATTCTTCAGATGGGAACCCTTAGAACCCTCATGTCACGCCGTTGCTTGTTCCCGCTAAGTCTAAAGAAGCAGTGGAAGGAGGGAAGCTGGACTTTAGGAGCCATAGCCTCCCCCACCCCCGTCCCGAGAGCCCAGTCACAGTCCCAGGGCTCTCTCCCCTCGCGTGTGCCACCCCAGAGGGGTAGACAGATCAGACACTGCTTCAAACACCCCCTCCCCGAAGCCCACTCAGTGATGAACTTGGAGCCCCAACACAGCTCCAAGGAGCAATAGCCAAACCTCAGCTGGGGACATAGGGGAGGCTCGGGGGCAAAGGAGCCCAGGCTGCCCTCCAGTGCCAGCTGCGGCCACATCCTGTATGGTTCCTGTTGTGAATTCTGGGGCAGGACTGCAGAGGTCTGGGGTCCCCGTCAGTCACTGCCACTGTGCGTGTGCTCGCCTTATTTTGTTCTGATCTGCATTTCTTGGCAGAGAAAATGGATTTTTTTTCTCCTAAATGGGAAAGGACATAAAGCCTGTTTAAATATTCTTAATTTGTGTTTGAAAAGGGAAATCTGCATGAAATGGTATTAAAATATTTGCAGCAGCCCATCCACAACTGTTCTGCGGTCATCCCGTCTCAGGATGTCCCATGCAGGGTGCAGAACTGTGGGGCTGATGTGAGGTCAGAAGTCACGGAGCAGCACTGGGGGGCTCAGCTCCTGCCACGCTCCCCTGCATTGTCCCTACCTGCTGCTCTTCAGACACTTTGCTTAGTCCTTAAACGTGAAGAAAATCGCATGAAAATATGTTTGCTATAATTAACTGCACTTGACGCATCAACAAATACGGGTTCATCGTGAAACAACATCTTTTCCTTCTGAAATACTACAGAGAGCGTGAGGTTTCCAGTGTCACATGGGTTCATGAATGTCTTCTCAATACTTTCCTGTGATTTAAAGGCGGGAGAGGGGCCGTGTGATATGGCAGTTGCCATAGCGACAAATTCAATTTTTATTCAATATCAGAGTCAACAGTCACGTAGAATGAAATAAGTCGTGTCTACTGGTGGCAAAGGAAGCTCCTGCCTCCTACCCTCCTCCTTACCTCTCCTCTTACCCTTCCCTAATGTTTTCAACTGCGTGTTCATAGAACTATGCATAATACACACTTCAGTTGCAGGGACATGGCTTATTATCTGAGACTGGGACTTGGATGATGTCTTATGCCGGATTCTCCATAAGAAATAGAGGGACCAACTTTGCCTGTGTCTTTCCCTGTAGAGCTGCTTAGTGTGGCATCAGAAGTTAATTTCCACTTAAAAGCTGAGTGCTGGAGATACTCCTAAGAGCCCACAGGATGTAATATTCCAAGAGCCCACCTTCAACTCTTGAGCCTGTAAGACTTGCAACTAAAGGAATACTATGCCCACCCTAACCTCCCACACGAAACAACCGTGGCACGCCAACAGCCAACATTTCCTCGAGGCTTTCTGCCTGCCAACATCGTATCTGCATCATCTGCTCTGTCCCTAGAAAGTAGCACATTTCACAGTTGAAGAAGCTAAGGCACAGAGAAGTAATAGGACAGATACAGTGGCTAGGGGTCACTCCAGTCTGTTTAACTCCAGATCCCTAAATGGTGCCTCAGTGGCCTAGAGTCACGGACATCCTGAGTTCTGCCTTCTGACTTGGGTGCTTGGAAATGGACCCACTCGTGGGAGGGGCCTCCTGGATGGCATATGAGCACCAACAGACAGATTAGCATCTGCCCGGAGACCCCACAGCTGGCTGCAGGGTCTAGCTCTCCTCCATGGGCTATGGGGTATAGCTAAGAATGTTGTCCCACCCTGAATGGAGAGGCTTCAAACTGATTGGAAGTCCTGTGTAGTAATCGTTTGACAATGCATACATATGTCAACTCATCGCACCATGCCTGTTAAATATATATGTGTCTTATTTGTCAATTCTGCCCCAGCTGAGTTGGAGGAAAAGGACTACCCCTGTGTGCATGACTGAGAGGCCGATTGCCGTCCCACGCCTCTTACTGCAGTGGGGAATCCCTCCTCCTGTCATTCTGCTGTAATATTTATCAGAGTCTATTCCAGTTATATGATTTCACGTCTGTCTCCCTTTTAACCCCTGAGCTCAAGAGTGGAATCCATGTGTGTCTTCATCATCTTGGTGTCTCCAGCATTTAACACAACGCCTGACATATGGCAGGAACTCAATAAACACTAGTTGAAATGAATTGAGTTGTGAACTCTGAGCTGCAGGATAGATACTGCCTTACTGGGATACTTCCTCTCTCTCTGCTATCTGTTTCATGGGTTATCCAGACTGCCTTCCCCAATACTTTGAACTTCAGTGAGAAATATATTACCCTTTAAAAGGTTCCTCCCTGCTATTGTGCCTACTTTATCTGTTGTCAGTGAAATAAACAACGACCCTTCTTCAATAACATCAGCCCTGCGTGTAGCCGAGACACTCTCCTTTCCTTAACTGTTCATATCCTCTCTGCTTCTCCAGGACGCTTGTCTCTAATTACCCATTTGACTACACCCCCTACGCCTAACGCCATGGGTATTGAAAAAATATCTATTTTCACCCATACGAAATAAATGGCAACCTGTAGCACAAAACATACTCAAATGCCAAGTTCAAAATAATCTCATGTCAAAAGAGACATACAGTAAGAGCTGTGGGTGTTAGATGCAGCAGATACTAAGATAGCTTGGATTATATCATTTATCAGTTATGTGTTGATATCTCTTCTATAGCAAGAAAAGGATCCACCATATAGAAATGTCCTTGAAATTAGGCCTAATTCAATGGTGTATCTCTGACACCTAAAAACTATAGGAAGTTAACTAAAAGTCAGCAAATATACAAGAATCCGCATCTAACATGGTATAGACACAGTAAGTGTGGTGTAGAGGTTAGAGTGACAGAGCCCATGGTAGGACCCAGTTCCAGTTTCAGCCCTGTGGGTGGTGAGAAAGCCCACAGCTCAGCAGAACCCTCCCTCTGCTCTGCCCTGTACCAGACACTCTGGGCACAGTGCGGCCACCCATGTCAGACTCCTGGACTCCCCCAGTCCTTGTCCTCATTCCAGGAGAACCTACTCTCAGTAGGGCCCTACAGTCCTCTTGGTGTCTGTCCATTCCAGAAGACAGGAACTCACCTCACTAACAAATATTGGCATCCCAGGGGACCCCAGATGTGGCTCTCCTTTGACTTGATCATGAATGGCCCTGGGTCTCTCCCACTGACAGGTGCCTCTGAGCCCAGGAGAAGCTGCTGGGCTCCTGCTGTCCATCAGTGTAGCTCCCTAATCAAGGCCACTCTTGACCTGAGTATTAACATCTTGGGGCTGCAATCACAAAGTACTGCAAACTAAGTGGCTTCAAACAACAGAAACTTATTCTCACAGTTCTAGAAGCCAGAAATCTAAAATCAAAGAACCACACCCTCCCTGGAGGCTCTAGGAGAAGAGCCTCACTCGGTTCTTCCAACTTGCGGTGTCATCGGCAGTCCTTGGCACCCCCTGGCTTATCAGTGCCTCACTCCCACCTCTGCTTGTGCTGTCATAGTGTGTGCCCATGTCTCTTCCTGTAAGGACACAGCCATGTTGGATCTAGGGCTTGTCCTACCCCCTGTATGACTTCATCTTAACTTGATCACATCTGCTTTCCCAATGAGGTCGTATTCAGTTACTGAGGATTAGGAATCAAACGTATCTTTGGGGGAGCTACAGTTCAACCCCAGACCCCCTGAAATCACCCTCCCAACTTGAAGCCAAAGACAGCTGAACCCTTCTTCTCTAGACAGCATCATGCCTTGCGACAGGTGACACCTGTTGCCTCTACAGACACTTTGATTCTGCCAGACAGTAATCATATGTGAGTCAATGGGTAGAAAGCCAGGTTGGATCTCATCTTGCCAACCCATTGTCCCCACTGCATGCATGCCTGCCCTCCACAGACCCAGCCCTGTCCATCTGCCCATTGGCTGTGACCACATCACAGAGACCACCACCAGTGTGTTGGTCAGGAGCATCCCTGATTCCACTTGTCCTGTGGTGAGGAAAACACTGAACTATTTCACACGTGGGCCACTCTGAGAGCTCCATATTTAATAACCTTGATGCGTCTTGAAATCCGATGAGCTACTTCTCACTTTGCTGTTTCTGTCTCATGAAAATTTTCTATCACTGACATCTCCTTAGCTGTTCCCTAAGGCACACTGATGCCCACTGTACCTCCTGCGTGTGAAATCTCTGTAAAAGGTGAAGCACAGTTAGAAAAGGTTCACCTAGCAAAGTTCATGAGACTCAAGAGAAAAACCAAGTTTCCAAGTTCTGAGTAAGCTACCCTACGAGGGACCTGGCGGGGATGATAGAAGGTCATGGAAAATGTGTCTTTAAGGAGAAAGCCTCGTGGTTCAGGCCAGCAGACAAACTATTAGGTTTCAGTGTCATGCATGGGCCAGGCCCCTCCTTCCCTCCTGACCACCCCAGCCCTTCTGCCCAGGACCTGTTCTCCACCTGAAGGAACTGGGCGGTCAAGAGCTCTCGGCCTGGTCAGCTTCAGGATGCAGCTGTGGAGCTGTGGTAGACATCTCGGCGTGGACCACTGCACCTGCCGTGCTTTCACTGTGGGCAAGTGACTGGAACTTGGGGTTGCACTGAGGGGCAGGGTGGGGTGTGCTTCTGTGGTCCAGGGCACACCTCCCTCCCGTGTCAGTGCGATCCATCTTTCTAGCATCTACTCTGTAATTCCCATTTGTATCCCATTTGAAAATCGTTGATTAGGCAATCCTCCAAGCATGCAAATACAGAGATTGCCTGAGACGATGGCCCCAGCCTACTTCGTGAAGACGAGGAAAAGTGATTTTTCTTTTCTTTTTTTATTTAAGATTTTATTTATTTTATTTGAGAGGTAGAATTACAGACAGTGAGAGGGAGAGACAGAGAGAAGGGTCTTCCTTCCATTGGTTCACTCCCCAAATGGCCACAATGGCCAGAGCTGCACTGATCCGAAGCCAGGAGCCAGGTGCTTCCTCCTGGTCTCCCATGTGGGTGCAGGGCCCAAGTACCTGGGCCATCCTCCACTGCCCTCCTGGGCCACAGCAGAGAGCTGGATTGGAAATAGAGCAACCAGGACTAGAACTGGCGCCCATATGGGATGCCAACGCCACAGGTGGAGGATTAACCTACTGCACCATGGCGCCGGCCTCAGAAAAGTGACTTTTCCCTCTGCTCTTCTTAGTTCTTAGTCAGGACAGACCCTTTTAGCAAGAGAAAGATGAACAAGAGAAAGCAAAAGTTTGTTAACATGGGCACCTCTTGTATTCCTAGGTGATACCAACAGAGATGAGTCAACCCTAAAGAGGTAGCTTAGACTAGAGACGTAAAAACCATCATCTGTGAAACAAAAGCAAGAGGGCATTGGAGGGGGTGGGGGTGGGGGGCTAGGAACTGGGGGGGGGGTGTCAGATGGTTCTACAGACTCCCTCCATGTCTGCTCGGTTGATAAGAGTCAGCCTCCTGTGCCTGGTAGCAGGGGGAGACGCCCTGACAAAGGGAACTTTCTTTTATAGATATGAACTTATCGCTTACACAAAGCACACTCCTCTGGGTTCAGAGCGTCTCCTGTGTCTGCAGTTTCTCGAAGTCATCCTCCGTCCAAAGAGGCAGGTATAGGAGTGGCAGATCCTGGGTCCTGCAGCCATGTTCTGGGGTGGCATACTCTTATCTCCGGTCTCCCAGAGGGTGCGGGCACGAGGCGCTGGGGGCCTACAGCTCTTAAACTGGCACACACACAAACGTCACCTCCCCCTCTGTTTCTATGAGGCAAAGGCTAGTGAGGCTTCTGTAGGTGCAAGCCCACTTTACTGAACTGCAGCTCTGTTTTTGGTTCTGTTTCGTTCTAAGAATGTGAACGTAAAGGAAAAAGAATTCTTGAGAACTAACTTCAGCCGGTGCCGTGGCTCAATAGGCTAATCCTCCGCCTTGCGGCACCAGCACGCTGGGTTCTAGTCCCGATTGGGGCACCGGATTCAGTCCCGGTTGCCCCTCTTCCAGGCCAGCTCTCTGCTGTGGCCCGGGAGTGCAGTGGAGGATGGCCCAAGTGCTTGGGCCCTGCACCCCATGGAAGACCAGGAAAAGCACCTGGCTCCTGCCATCGAATCAGTGCGGTGTGCCGGCCGCAGCAGCCATTGGAGGGTGAACCAACGGCAAAGGAAGACCTTTCTCTCTGTCTCTCTCTCTCTCACTGTCCACTCTGCCTGTCAAAAAAAAAAAAAAAAAAACTTTGTCCTGTTGGCAAGCACCCGGACTTAGAGCCACACTAAGAACAACTGTTACGCAGTCAGTGCACACCCCTGCAGGCGTGGGAAAGGACTGATGTGGGACAGTTGACGCGCACCTAAGGGGCCGTCCCAGTGCCGACTACACTGGCTGGGGGCTTTAAGAACAGAAACGTATTCCTCTGGGTTCTGGGGCTGGAGGCTGGAGACGAAGCTGTGGTGGCCTGCTTTCTCCTGGGGCCACTGTGCTTGGCTGATGGATAGCCATCCTCTCCAGTGTCCCCTCGCAGTCACCCCGCTGTGTGCCTCCATAACCTAATCTCTACTGAGGACACCAGTGAGATGAGCCAGGCCAGCCTGGATGACTTTGTTTGGTTTAGTAACCTCTGCAAAGCCACTGCCTCCATAGGTGGGGGTCCTGGGGGTTAGGGCTTCACTTGAGCTTTTTTTTTTGGGGGGGGGGACACAACCATAGAACACTGGCCCGTAGTCCAGTACAGCCTGGGATGAGTGTCTCATGGAACTCAGAATTCTTTAGTTCATAACCAGAGTTCCTCTTAGTCATTAACAAAAGATAGCATTTGGGCAAGCTAGCTTCTAAGAAATATATCTAGGCTATTTTCTTAAGCCTTATCAAATCATAAATTAAAAAGTAAGAAGTCTACAAAGGCACTCAGAATTAATTGATTTTTAAGACTTATTGTGTATTTTAGAAGCCTAAGAGGACTATTTTGTCCAAATCCCATTACATCTACGGTTCAATCTGGGCCACCCAGACATGGCCAAAACAGTACAGATCATCAGAGTGCAAATGAGCTAACGTATCCCTCCCGAGGAAATTCAGGGCGGACAAAGCTGGCCACTCCGCGGAGCGGGGGCAGGATGTAGCTGAGCCTGCTTGGTCCAGGAGAGATTTTTCAGGGAAGGTATGCAGGATCCTCCTTCCTCCTCTGGGATGTGAGAGCCTTGATGAGGACATTTTCAGAGCAACCAATGCTGGCCCCTGAGAACATTCTGGACTTGGAAACCATGTCAGTTGTGTTGGAATTTCACTTCTGTGGCCAAGGGTTAGCCTCTCTGCCACTTATTTACCGGTAGGGGGATCTTCATTTGGGTGTTGCAGCAGGTAGAGTAATGAATTTGTTTCAGAAATGTCAGTGATGTTTGAAATGCCGCCTTTGGCAGCAATAGAAGAGGGGCTGATTGTTAAACTCCTAATTTACAGATCTCCTCTAAGTGGATGCAAGCAAATTCTGGTCCTCAAAACCCTCCTAATATACAATGTTCAATTTTTAATTTCCAGTCCATCTTAGATTATGGGGATGAAAAACAATATTTAATCCCTCGTTAACACATGAATAAGCGGGAGCTGTCATTTTCAACCAGACAATAACGGGATTATCTCAAGAACTGTCAGTTTATGTGAAAACATTATGTTGCCCAAATTTTCATAAAAATTAGCAGTGGATAATATTCAAGATCAGAGCAATGGAAAGAGAAAAATCTGCATTCACGGTAATAAATATTCATATTTGTCTGCTTGGGAGATGAAAATCTAATCAAGAGGCTATTGATGCACTGGCTTTCTTTCTTTTTTTTTTTTTTAACCAAGACGTTTCATCTAAATTGGGTTTGATATGGAAATTAGTCTCACTCACAGTCCTCCAGGCCACGCGCTCACTGGCATCACAGGGGCTAGGGTAGCCACTGTATCAAATGTTACTTCTGGCATATGCTCTATAGACAACGGCACCAGTGTGTAGGTTAACGACGTCTCCCTCGGTTCCGTGTCCTCGGAGTTTAGTGCCACGAAGCGTTTTGGACCCCCCTCCCTTTATTAAGGAAAAAAAATAAATAAATAAAACAGCATACTTGCATGCTAGTTAACTTCCAGCTACTGCAGGGTTAAAATCGTCTGTGTTTTTCCCTTTTATTGACAATTACCATACATCAGAAGACACTCTGCATGAAGCTTAATGAAATATGTATGATTGTAAAAAGAAAAAGTGGTGACTGCAGGATGTGGCTTCTCTCTGTGTGCTCACGTGTGCACGTGTGTGCGTGTGTTCCTGCTATTTTTCCTTCCACGTCAGCAGGCATTGGAAAACATGGGATTAAACAGCTGTTTTATGAAGCATTTCGATGGATTGCCTGGCCGGGAGTCCCCGGCCACCGTCACCATCTAACGGCAGGCTCCAAGTCCCCGGGTGAATCCTGGAGACTCAGGGAACCCCTTAGACCACAGGTCACCCCGGGATGGGCTTTTGGGGGGCATGCCCTCTCCTAGCAGGTGCTTATAAACTCCAGGAAAGCAAGAAGGCTGAATCCTTGCAGCCTTAGCCAGGAACTCAAGGCGGACCCTTGAGAACAGCAGGAAGAGAGATGTGTGCAGTAGCCTTTCTCGGGGATCACAATGGTTTCCTGCTACATGAATGGGATTTTCTCTCGATGGCAACTCTGCTAGGGGCCAGAGTTAAAGTTACGTTCCTGAAACGCAAATGTTCCTTTCACCTTGACCCCTGAACCAAGCAGAGCCCATGATGGGAGATTCTGATGACTCTGGGAACGCACACGGCAAATGTGACTTCTAACGACGGTAGCTTCTGAACAAAAAGTTCAGGCTCCTCTGCTGGCTGCTCCTGCCACGGACGGGGGCACTGAAGACAGGAGAGGCAGGGCGGGGCTTTAGGAATGGCTGCCTTCCCAGTCCGTGCGGCTTCACGCCTCGTGTGTGCTCCTAGCGTGAGCTCTGAAGTCACTAAGAGCCGTGGGCTCTCTCCTTCTCCAGGGCACAGTGTGCTGACCACAGCCCCGACTTCCAAGCTGGGCCCAGAGACACCTCATTCCCCCGTGCGGCATGGCCGGGGGTACGGAGACCACAGAAAGGGCCAGGCTCGCCACACTCAGCTCTGTTGGTTTGGATCAGGAGCTAATGAGCTTCCCAGGGCATCACGACCCTCTTTCAGGAGGACACACCCCTCCTAGAAACCAGGTTTGGTCTGTGTCCCTGGTGCCCTTCTTGGGTTTGACCCGAGGGGTGGCTCCCAGCACACAGCTGCCTATCCTTGACCCTCCCCTGTCATGCTGGCACTGTGCCTGTCCCCAACGTTTCTCCCAGAGACCCCTCTGCATTGGAATGTGGGAAGAGGTACTGCATTGCCTTAGAGCACTCCCTCCCACTGCACCCCGACTTCTCCTCACACTTAGGGGACTCTGTCGCCTCTCCTAACCCTGCCCAGTGTGACTGCTCTTCCACACAACACCTTGGCTGACGTGGATGGTGTTGAGCGTCTCTTCCTACACCCTATGTGCGTGTCATTTGTGGAAATGTGTATTTGACATCCTTTGCCCGTAAGGAGAACATTTTAATAGGTGGGGATTTTTGTGATTAGCAAAATGCAACAGCATCTTTTAAAGGAATGGTAACTTGTCACAGTAAAACAAACCTAACAAAAAGTTCAGCATCAAGTTTAGACACATCCCAGACACATTTTCTGGTGATGGACTGTGCCTCGGACTCTGCGTTCATCTTGGTGCAAAGCACCGTTTCCGGGACAATGCCCCCGAGGAAGCATGGCTCTCTGTTCTCCAGCCCTCTGAGGCTACGCAGGAGAAAACTCAACCTAAATAGCAAGTGTTTCCACCGCCGTGGAGACCAACAGAGGACTCTCAGGGCTCACTTGGGCAGTCGTTCACGGTCTGGCTCACGGCGACCTCACTGTGGAAGGCAGAGGCCTTGGGAAGGCAGAGTGAGTGGAGGGGGAAGTGGATGTCGATGTTCTTAAGCTTTAGCAGGTGTTTTCCCACCAGAGACACTGCCTGAGGGTCGCGATTCAGTCAGCGAGGGCACGGGCATGGCCACAGCAGGAGAGCTAGCCAGTCCCTGCGAGGACACCTAGCTGGGCAGCTCTGGGGGACAGCCTATAGATCTTAGCATCCCCTGCCCTCCCTGTCTGGTGGCCTGAATTGCTGCCATCCATTGTAGCCACTAGGGGTCAGACTTACACATCGCTTATCCAGAGTTAATGGGTTCCTGAAATTAGGGTGACTTAATCCTCCACGGGTCCCAGGCATTTACCAGGATTTAAAGGAGATGGGAAAGGAAAAGGAAAAAAAAAGATGTGAGGAAGAGATAGGAAGATGGGAAATAGACAAATTGGAAGAATCTGGAAAGATCTGCCTTGGAGTCACTCTGCCTTCCAGAATGAAGATTTCTGAGACTACACGAGAAAAACCCCGGGGGGGGGGGGGGGGGGGAGGACTTCTCGATGACCTGTTTTCTAATATTGACATCTGAGTTGAAGCTCCCTGTTGCCAACGCACGGCCTTCAGCGAGGGCATCAGAAATTGCTGTTGTACATTTCCCATCTCCTGCTGTGACCTCTGGAAGCTGATGGAAAAAAACCCATCAGTAATGTCCTCAGTTCCTACTCAAGACCTGAACACTTCCTGGCTTCCTCTTGTTTGAAGAATTAGCCCCCAAGGGACCCCCTGGAGGGTGCTGCCCAGACCGGTTCCAAGCCCTCTTAGGAGCAAAACTGCAAAACAGCTGAGTCAAGGCGATGGTCCCACTGCACAGTCTTCCCTCTTTAGCAGGGCTTCCTGCACAGTCATGCAACAGGAAAATGACTCACCCAGTGTCCTCTGCCCAGTTGTGAGTGACTGTGTGTGACTGCTTGTGTCTGTGTGTATATGCATGTGTGCATGTGTGTCTGCATAGCTGAGGGTATTGTGCACACATACACGTATGTGGACGTGATGTGTGCACGCACCTGCTAGTGTCCACACATGTGTATGTTCCTGCTTGTGTCTGTGTGTATGTACATGTGTGCACGTGTGTCTGCATAGCTGAGAGTATTGTGCACTCATCTCTGTGTGCATGCACACATGCACATATGTGGGTGTGCTATGTGCATGCCCCCGCTTGTGTCCACACGTGTGTGTGTGTGTGTGTGTGTGTGTGTACCTGTGTTACTCTACTGCTTACAGCAAACCCCAGCTCCGTGGCTCCATCATCTTCACTTTCTCCACTTCTGCCCAGACCCCGGCAGGTCTGTCTGTTAAATGAGTCAGAAGTTTTTTAATTGACAGGCAATGCAGGTATCCTGAGGGTTCTCCAGATTACAAGTTTAGGTGGAAGGGATCAAGGCTCTTCCCATGAGGATCTAGAGTGATTTGGGTAGATACAGACCATTTCTCTAAGGCACTATGGCGCTTCTCACATCCCAGCCCTGGATGAGGACTTCTTGGCTCCAATCTAGAGGGAGCTTTTTGGCTATTATGTCTGATAAATTCTCTCGAGGATCATGCCTGCCCTTTCCCACAAATGAAACAACACCGTCCCCTCAGCCAGCGGCCCTCGTGTTCATCCCCAGAATCACCTGCAGGGCTTGTGATGGCCCCAGCTGTCAACCCAGGCCAGGGTCTGGGGCCCACCCACTGTGGTTGGAGTGGAGATGAGGCAGCAAAACTACACCACCTGTCTTTTGCTTTCTTCCCTGAGGGTCTTGGGCAGGATCTAAGAATCTGCTTTTCAAGTGAACCCCCTGGGAGTCTGCTCACCTGGGGACCCCCCCTCTGAAAACCGCTGCTTTGAGCTACTGGGTCTTCCAGGCTGGATGAGGGGAATGGGCACCAGGGTCAGGGTTGCTGCCTTTAGAGGGACCGAGGAGCCAGGTTCTTTCTCAGAGCACTTGGTCCCCAGCCATCTCCCCATGAAGACACTGCTCCCATAGGCACCCGGAGACAGCAGTCGCTGCACCCCGCCCACTCCAGCGGTGCAGCACAGGGGAGCCCCTGCCCAGTGGCCCTGCAGTCATGGGCAGATACTTCTGTTGTCTTAGAGCTGGGTTGTCTTATCCCCAACACCTAGCACCTAGTAAACACGAAAGGTCCATCCACCTGAAGGTCCCACAGAGACACTGGCGACAAATGTTCTAGGAAACACTCAGTGCTGCGAGGGACCAAGGACAGGAGATGCCCGTGGGAAGTCCTCTCTTGGGCCCCCGGATGCCTGAGTAGCTCATCCCCCTCCCCGCTGGTGCTCTTTGAGATTATCCAGCACTTGGAGCGGTCAGCCAGGCTTAGGACATATTTGTCTGCTGAGGCCACTATTCTCATGCTAAGTGTAGTTCTGCAGAACTGTCTCACCCATGAGTGAGTTCCCAGGAATCCGGCACGGAGGAAGGAGCAGGTGAGAGTCCCTGCCCTTTCTGCAGAGTCCCTGGGACCTGCTCTGACCGCCCAGGCATCACGTGGTACCTGCTGGTGGCCAAGCAAGCACTGAGCACATCCCTGGGGCCCTAGGCAGAGTGGAAGTACCAGAAACGTGTGTAGAAAGAGCCGCATAATTCCCATAAAAACTGCTCTGGTGGCGAGGGAAGGATGAGAGCTTTGAGCTCCTCACGTTGACTTTAAAACTGGAGGGCTTACAAATGTTGCATCCTAGTAGTCTCCCCTCATCTGGGGGACCACATTCCGAGACCCCAGATGGATGTCTTAAACCGTGGAGAGTGCCAAACCCTACCACTTAATGTCCTTTCCGTCTTAACCAAGCACCAACCGCTCACTGTGGCTGTAACTTTTGCACTTTGAGGGGAGGCAGCAAGACTAGCCCGCATTTCTTTTGCTTTCTTTACAACGTCACAGGTAGTAGACGATGTCTTACTAAGCTGAACACCTGCCCTCTTCACTTAGAGGAGGTACTTGGTGGCTTCTCTTTGACATATCCAAATTGCCAACATCACTACTTCTGCAGTTCGGGTAAAACGATTAGGATGACTTGGACACAGCACTAAAACAGCAGCTGTGGCTCTGTAACTGAGACAGCTCCCAGGTGACTAACGGGGGGGTTGTGCATATACTCTGGATACACTGGGTGAGAAGACACAAGAGGGACATCCCAGGTGGAGTGGAGCAGGACAGCAGATTTTTTTTAGAAAACTTTTATTTAATACATATAAATTTCAGAAGTACAATTTTTTAATTATAGCAGTTTTTTCCCTCATAACCACCCTCCTACCGGCAAACCATCCCATTTCCTATTCCCTCTCCCATCCCATTCTTCATTAAGATTCATTTTAAATTATCTTTTTATATAGAAGATCAACTTAGTATCAACTAAGTAAAATTTCAACAGTTTGCACCCACACAGACACACAAAGTATAAAGTCCTGTTTGAAGACTAGTTCTACCATTAATTCACATTGGACAACACATTAAGGACAGAGGTCCTACATGGGAAGTAAGTGCACAGTGACTCCTGTTGTTGATTAAACAATTGACGCTCTTACTTATGGCATCAGTAATCTCCCTAGGCTCTTGTCAAGAGTTGCCAAGGCTATGGAAGCCTCTTAAGTTCACCACTTAAGTTCACGCCACCCCTGCACATTTATTTAGACAAGGTCATAGTCAAAGTGGAAGTTCTCTCCTCCCTTCAGAGAAAGGTACCTCCTTCTTTGATGGCTCGTTCCTGCTGCTGGGATCTCATTCCCAGAGATCTTTCATGTAGGTCAACAGCCAGAGATGTCATCACGTTGCTCAGAAAGGCTCACGATTTAAAACTTGGGAATCATTTATTTCTAGAATTTTCTATTCAGTATTTTCAGACTACAGTTGGCTGTTCCGGGGCCATTGGGGTGTCCCATAACTGTCCCCTGTTAGGCCTTTATGAATCCTCATTTGGTCCTACATGGACCTTAGTCCAAAAACGGCTGGTGTTGTGGCCAGAATGGTGGCGGAGGGGTTGGGCGCCAGGTCTCACCATGAATGTGCTGGTAGTGCCGAAGGAGTCCAGGGACTCCTGCTGACCTCATTTCCTGTGTCTGAGATGGCAGAAGTGGGCAGTGACTCCATGGAAGCTTCCGGGTGGGGCACGGGTGAGTGTGGGAGCTGCACCCGTCTGGAGCCAGCAGCTCAGCGTGTGCTCCTGATACGTTCTCCATCAAGCTCTGTTGGACGAGAGAGTGGGTGGCGGATAGAAAAGTGAATGGGCATATCCTTCGGTTGTTCTGCTCAGCAGCCCTTGGCTGGCAATGAAATCTTTCTCCATGAGCCATACTTTTCTCTTTAAGAAATTTAGCCAGTACTAGAAATAGGTCATTTTGCTGAGTTAAACCAGGGAACCCAGAGAGCATAGTCAATGCCCCTCTCAAATACACAAGCTGATTTCCCCCAGGCACAGTTTTATTTCAGATAGGGGATTCTTGGGGCCGGCATTATGGCATAGCAGGTAAGGCTGCTGCCTACAACACTGGCATCCCATGTGGGAACCAGTTCAAGTCCCAGGTGCTCCACTTCTGATCCAGCTCCCTGCTAATGCTGGGGAAAAGCAGCAGAGGATAGCTCAAGTGCTTGGACCACTGACACCCACGTGGGAAACTCGGGTGAAGCTCCTGGCTTCCGTCTGGCCCAGCCACGGCCATTGTAGCCATCTCGGGGCGTGAACCTGCAGATGGAAGATCTCACTCTCTCTTTCTCTCCTTCTCTCTTTATACCTCTGACTTTTAAATAAGTAAGTTTTTTAGATATAGGGACTTCTTTCCAAAGCCCAGGGCCTCGAGAGGTCACTCTGCAAAGCTCCAGTGTCTTGCCCCCGTAAGCTCCTCACAGAGACATGATGTCATGGATACAAGCTCCAAAAGGAAAACCTATAATGTGGCAGACCCCTGGGCTGGGGCAGCCTGCAGAGAGCCCAGCTCAGAGGAGCTGGCTGCTCTGAAATCCACCTGTCGCCTTAGACATGAGCCAGTTCTCCCACTCCACTGAGCCCACAGGAAAAGAGTGCTTCCTGCATGTTATCATGCAGTGAGCTGTGTGTGGGTCGGCACGCCACCCCTGCACATTTGACCTGCTTCCTCAGCATGTCCTCAGGTCTGGAACGTGCCTCCTGCTTGGGTAAGTGCAGGATCCTGGGGGTTCACCTGACCTTTCCCAGGTGACACGCAGTAACCACGTCAGCATCAGTGAATCCCAGCAGGGCATGGTCACTGGGTCACCACCCAGCCCAGAAGGCTGTGGCACTTCTAGGTGTTGTGGGGCCCCTCAGGTCCCGGCTTACCTCTGACGCGCCTGCACTCCCCTCTGCTCATGGGCTCTGTTACCCACCCCAGTCCACCCCAGTCACTCCTTAGGTCTGTGTGCACGGGAGGAGGACTTGGGCCTCCATGACTGAATTGTGAAAGGGACCAGCCGTCCTTTTATCTGCTTGACTATTTTTTTAAAAGATTATTTATTTATTTATTTGACAGGTAGAGTTACAGACAGTGAGAGGGAGAGACGGAGAGAAAGGTCTTCCTTCTGTTGGTTCACCCCCCAAATGGCCACTACGGCTGGAGCTGCGCCGATCCGAAGCCAGGAACCAGGTGCTCCTTCCTGGTCTCCCATGGGGTGCAGGGCCCAAGCACTTGGGCCATCCTCCACTGCCTTCCCGGGCCACAGCAGAGAGCTGGACTGGAAGAGGAGCAACTGGGACTAGAACCCGATGCCCATTTGGGATGCCGGCACCGCAGGCGGAGGATTAGCCAAGTGAGCCACGGTGCCGGCCCCCTGCTTGACTATTAAAACATAGACTTTTCTAGTCTTCCTACCTGTTCCATGTTGTTGAGATTTATTCAAGTCGACTTATGTGAACCTTCTTTACCTCTGAACTGAAATCGCAGTCCGTTTCTCCGTCCTACCCTCAGTGAGGATGGGAGTGTTCGCTGTGTTACCATCAGCCGTGGCTGTGTGTCTCTGGGCAGGTGCACTGCTGAGGATATCCCAGAGGAGTGGAGCAAGTGTTCGGGCTGCCCACGGTCAGATGACCTGGGTGCAAAACCCCGATTTCACCACTCATGGACGGGGCACCCTGGGGAGGATGTGAGCCCACCTCCATCACATGTGCGTCACTGCAGATGTCACTGCTATCATGGTGAGGGCAGACAGAGGCACATAGTGCTCCTAGCAGGTCATGAGCACTGCGTGTCTGGCCACGTGTGTACGCATGTGCACACGGGCATACATTCATGTGTAAGCATGTATAGGCATGTTGCATATGGGCATGTACGTGTGTATTGTGTAAGAGTGCATATCCATGTATACATATGGATGTGCATTTTGGTGTGTATGTAGATGTGCATGTGTGTGAGTGTGCATGTGTAGTCTGTACATGTGTATATATTATATACATGTGTGTTTGTGTAAGTGTGTATATGTGTATAAGTATGCAAGGCACTGTGTACGTGTTCATGTGTTTGTGTTATGTGATATGAGCACATCGATTGTGTATATGCTTGTGTTTGGAAGTGTTCGCATGTGTGTGTTACGTGCAGCGTGTGTGTACGTGTGTGGTTGTTGTGTGCATGCATGTGGGGGGCATCTCTATGTGTGCATGTATGTATACATCGTGTCATTTCCTTGTCACTGATTCTTAATTTACTAAGACAAAGGCGCAGCAAGCTCCGAGGGGGAGGCGGCGCTCAGCTTGTCACTAGGCACACGGAGAGAGTCACCGCTTCTCCCACAGCCACAGCCTTTCCGTCACCAAAGCCGTGCTTGTATGAAAGGAACAGAAATCACAAAAAAGGTGCATTTGAGTCTGATTCTCTAGCATCTGCTACGAGTGTATTCATGCAAAAAGAGGGAAGGATCCTTGTTCTGAAACAGAATACATCGGGCTGTCAGGGGGGTGCAGCAGGGAGGGGGAGGCGGGCGCAAGGGAACATCTGTCAGTCACAGCCGTGCAGGGGAGAGGTCACTGAGGGTGGTGCCCGGAGCAGGGGCTGGGGGCCTTTGTTATGTTAACCGGCCTCCCAGCCTCCTGGAGGCCAGACTGGTGTTAGTGACACAGCCTGGAGGTGGCAGCCCCAGCTCTGACCCCACACAATACCACGCCCAGCCCGTGGTCAGCCTTGCCAGGGGAGGCCGGCCGTGGGCACCGCCGCTCAAGCTGCACCAGCCCCTGCGGTGCATCAGACAACAGCGCTGGGCAGATAATAACAGGCATGAGTGACACGCACCGAGTGTCTTCTATGGTAGTCCCCGCTGGAGCAGGCTCAGTGCCCCCAGCCCAGCCTTCCCAGACTCGACCTCGCCCAAAATCATTGCTGCTTCTCCCAAGCTGAGCCCTCATCAGGCCCTGAATCTGCCAGCTCCACGGGCAACATGTCTGAGGTTCCAGTGAGCTGAGACCATCTGTCCCCAGGACATCTGACCGCTGATGGTGTCAAGATTCGAACTCAGGTGATAGATTAGGGAAGATTGGGAAGATCGGCTGAACTAATAAGCCCAACACACAGAAGTCGACTCCTTGTTCTCTGTGGAGGCTGTTCTAGAGCTCTGCCCTCACTCGGGGCTCTCCTTGTGCAGGTCCAACTGTGTCCAAGTCCCCGCTTCTGACAAAGAGTCCCAGTGTTGGATCAGGGCCACCTGATGATCTCATCTTACCTTAATTAATTCGCTTTTGGTTTTTTTAAAAATATTTTATTTATTTATTTGAGAGGTCGCTTTACAGACAGAAGAGACAGAGAGAAAGGTCTTCCATATGCTGGTTCACTCCCCAAATAGCCACAATGGCCAGAGCTGGGCCGATCCAAAGCCAGGAGTCAGTAGCTTCTTCTGGGTCTCCCATGCAGGTACAGAGGCCCAAGTACTTGGGCCATCTTCCACTGCTTTCCCAAGCCACCAGCAGAGAGCTGGATCAGAAGAAGAGCAGCCGGGACATGAACTGGCAGCCATGTGGGATACCAGTGCCTCAGGGGGAAACTTAACCTACTATGCCAAAGTGCCAGCCCCACCTTAACTATCTCTTATAAGGGCCCTCCTTCCCCCAAATCCACTCTGAAGCATTCTGAGTTCCTAGGGCTGACACTTCAACGTGAATTTGGGGGGCGTGACTCATGTCACGGTCTTTGCCTCACAAGTGCCTGACAAAGAATTACATTTTCTGGGGCTGGCGCTGTGGCGTACTGGGGAAAGCTGCTGCCTGCAGTGTCGGCATCCCATATGGGCACCAGTTCTAGTCCCAGCTGCTGCACTTCCGATCCAGCTCTCTGCTATGGCCTGGGAAAGCAGTGGAAGATGGCCCAAGTGCTTGGGCCCCTGCACTCACGTGGGAGACCCAGAAGAAGCTCGTGGCTCCTGGCTTCTAATCAGCCCAGCTCTGGCCATTGTGGCCATTTTGGGAGTGAACCAGCAAATGGAAAACTCTCTCTCTCTCTCCTTTCTCTCTCTCTCTCTCTCTCTGCCTCTACTCTCTGTAACTCCACCTTTCAAATAAATAAGTATTAATAACTAAAGTAATTATATTTACCTTCTAAGTTTGGGATGGCTTATCTTTTTCTTTTGAAAACTGCTTCTGAATATAGTTTTACTGGGAACAAAGTGGGTCCAGCCAGATGTTTAACGTCAACTCTATACTTCAAGTCCAGGAGCTGGTGGGCTCGCCCAGGAATTTGGCCTTGGACAGGCCTCTCTGAGATGTGTCAGTGCAGACAAGTGGGAAAAGATGACCAGGGCCTGCGTGTGGGCACTCGACACACGTTCTCCAGAACACTCATGCCATAGGACAACTCCAAGGGGAAAAGTAAGATTTGTAATACAGTAGGTTGAGAGGTATTGTGTGGGATATACCCCCCTGTAGCACCCCATCAGCCCTGCAAGGCTCCAACATCCCATGGCAAAGTTTGAACACCCTCTCGAGGTTCCCAGACTGCAGAACCTCTTCTTACATCATACTTCCTGTGGCATACTTCCTAGAGAACATTGGTTCTCATGAAACCACATCTCTGGATGTGTCTGAGCGTAGCCCCTAGATGGAGCATGTGCAGGCTGGCACGACACTCTTGTGCAAGGACATTTTGTCCATGTGGAGCCATCCTGAGTTCCAGCTTTCTGGTAGCAGTGCCTGAATTCTGTCTTCTGGCTGTTTGCAAAGGACACACCCACATTGTCAACCTCACTGCCCTCTTCCCTCTGCCCCCCATCTTGCAAGTAAAGGGACAGTTGTGCCCTGTTTGCCTTGTGTCTCCTGCATGTCTCTGGGCTTGCGCTTCCCAGAGTTGTGCCTGAACAGTACATGGAATCTGCACAACCTTGGAAAATCTTTTTACATTGGGGTTTGTGCTGGATAGATAAGAGGCCCTGGGATCGAGCGATCTTTCTCTCTCTCCCTCTCTTTCTCTGGGGGGTGTGTGTCAGTGTATGGGTACAACACATTCATTCATTCATTCATTCCACGAACTTGTTTTAATCCCAGGAACAGTGCTTGTCCCTGGGAACTGTAAATAGAACAGTTTTTGACCAAATATACAATCACCAGTAGTTTCAGCTCAAAGGATTTGCAAAGCAAGACAACAAATATTTGGCCATTTGGGTGCCAATTTCTATTCTAAAAATAGAACAGAATATAAAATTTCAAAAAAAAAAGTTATGGATCCTTCTCTCCATTAATAATATTGTGGGGGAAATATAATATATGCATAGCAATTAAGTAAGTCAACTGTATGTGGCAAATCAGCATATGAGTGAAACAAACAAGAAGAGAATCCCATCACAGTCTATAAGGGAACTTCTAACAGATGGTTGAATTCCAGACTGAGATGATGCACGTCTGTTATTTCAATGCTGAGTCTGTGGCACTGGGTTCCCATGTCCCCTGGGGCCTGATACAGCTGATCTGTGGATGCCTGTGGCATATCTGTGGCTGGAGACAAGGGGAGGAAGCTACAGAGAGGCAGGAGCCCTTGCATGGCAAGAAGCTGATCTTAGGAGGGCACTGGGCTGGTGGGGAGACAGGAGGTAGCCCAGGGCACTGAGACCAAGCACTTAACTGAATCGGAGCCAACTCACCTGGCCTGTGCCCAACAAAATGCTAAAGTCACTGCCAACGGAAATGGACAAGGCAGGCTGGGGGCTCCTCATCAGCCACCGTGTGGGCTGGTCTTGACTTCCAAGCTGCTGGAGGCCCCTCATGCAGGGGCTTCAGGGCAGCGATCCAGTGTTACGAATTCCGTTTCTTTGAGGAAGGGTAAGAATTGAGCACTGGAACCTCCCAAAGCCCTGCTGCTAAGAAGCCGCCAATGAGTCCCTTCTCGGAGCCACGCTGTCCCTCTGTCTATGAGAGCGTTGGTCTTCCCAGCTGATACCCCGAAGCCCCGTGCTCTTGAAATCCGCTTGCAATCCGGGAGTTCCTCTCGTATCCCTTTAAGAAAGAACAGATCAGTCTCACTTTCCCCCTTTTATACAATTCCCTTGAACGAGCCGCATTTCATTTATCCTCCTCTTGATTTTTAATTAACTTTGGGTTGGCCCAGCTGTGCCTGTTCTGGACTCCAATTTTGACAACTATTGACTGAATTGCCTGGTCAGTTCCATGAAAAAATAAAAATAAAAATGAGCCCAACCAGCCAGTTGCTGATTGAATCAACCAGCCAGTGCAACCAAATGATTTTTCAAGTTGCCTGGCTTAGATGGGCCATGAATGCAGGTGGCTGGTGTTTTATTTAAACCGTGTATATTTATATAAATATAAGAAACTGTCTGCTCTCTGCCCACGGAGTAATTGTCTCACTCTATCACTTAATTATCTCCACACGTTTAGTGAGCCAGACATTAAAGCAGAAGATGAGATATTAAAAGACATTGTTAAAGAACAGAAATGAGATTTGTGTAGAAGGGTTTCCAACTCCAAGGTGGGACTGCGTCCACAGAGCACACGATTAGATATGTAGATTTTGCTCTGAAACACCCAGATGGGAGAACAAAGATGAAAATTCACTATTGTGAATGTATGTCAGATATACATATCCATATATGTGTGTAACTCTGGCATTTTTTAGGAAATGGCATCGTGCAACTCGCCAGGAAGTGCCTGATGGTAAATGAAGTGTGGGATCCTCTCTAAATTACCAGCCAACTCCTGGAGAGTCAGGCACCTGTGAGCAAGGGGTGCTTCTTCATGGCCATGTGGACATCATTTCGAGAGATGCACGGGTTGGGTACCGCCCTCCACCTTGTGTGTCCTCAGGGGACTCCTATACATCCAAGGGACTCTCAGAGAGGAACACAGCTCAAGCTGGGACCTCAGGGGTGCAGGCTCATTCCACCCCCAGACAAAAGGCCTCCCCGGAGGGACGGCTGCACCCACAGATGGCCATCTCCATCCTGCTGGGCTGGGCGTCACTTTGCAATGTACCGTCAGCATGCCGTGACGCTCACCCGTGTGGCCTTGGAGTGGAAGGTCACACTCCAGTGTGTCCAGGGTTTTAAGGACTCTGCCTATGGGAGTGCTGGCAACACCTCTGTTGGGGTTATGAGGCCATTGCATTGACTCTGGGAACAGGAAGGGGTCCGATTGTCTTCCTGCACTCCTGGCCAGGCCTCCCTTAGCCTTCTACCTGTGGACCATCTGTCCTTTGCTGGTCTCCTGCTCCTTAGGCACTCGCCTGTGTCAGCAAAGCATGTTCTCATCTGTGTTCCTGTCCTCCAGGACTCAAGGCCAGGGACCATGGCCTACCCACCTTTGTCTCTCCAGCATCTAGCATAGGTCCTTGCACAAAAGAGGCATGAAAGCATTGGTTAGCTGCTATGAATAATAATGACTGTCCTTTATGGGCACGTAATGTGCCATTTGGGGAATACTCTAGGTGCCTTGCCTTGTGACATGGGTCTTAGGGACGGAGCTGCCTGTCAGCCCAGGTGGGGAAACTGAGGTCAGGCTGGAGATTCAGAGATAAAGATCTCTGACTCCTTGGTAAGAAGAGCATTACCTGGGCAGGCAAGCAGACACAGACACGGGCCCCACCCAGAGCCGGTGTCAGGATTCCTCATGGAAGGCTGGATCTGCCGCTCAGAGGGGAAAAGACTCCAGTAAGAGGAGAGGGGAGCACAGAGCCTCCAGAAAGGCAGCTGGACCCCCCACTCTCGTCCTCCCAGATGAGGTCGCTGACCCTCTTCTCTGCAAACAGGTGGCCACGAGCTACAGTGAGGTGCAGGACTGACACGGCCCCTTCCTAGTTTGGAAGGAAACCGTAAAATCAGTGTCATCACTTCCAACGCTGTCCACTGTCCAACCTAGAGCCGTGAGCCAGCCCGGGCATCCACGTCTGCCTCCGTTCTCCCCAGCACTATGGATGGATCAGCTAAGGTCCACACTCTCCTTGGCAGAACCACCTCCCTGACTGATTGCTGACAGCCAGTGCAACAGCGACACACACATCGTCGTCAGCAAGTGCTTGGAAGAAATACAGAAAGAAATTGCTAACTACTGGAAGAAAGCAATTTGAGAGCGCATTATGAACTGTAGAAGTTGGCTGCACAGTTGGCTGAACGTACAGATGCGACCCACCTTTCTCTATGTACAGTGGGTGCTAAACGTGGGCTCAGTACTGAGTTTTATGAAGTACGTGGTTGCAAACCACTGAAGAAAAGTTGTAAAGAACAAGATACGTTCCCAGTAAATGTTTTCTCTAATAAAAGCAGTACTCCGTGGGGAAGTGTGAACTCCACCCCTGTGTTATTCTAATTGTTGCATCAACAATGTGCAGCTCCGTGCACAAGAAGTTAATTTCATACACGTGTGTAATCACCTACATTTTTAACTTTTATAAAAACAAGACCTTTGAACTATGGTTAATTAACCTTTGGAATAATATTTTAACAAAATAAGGAGAGGCCAGGGGGGGGAAAAAAAAAAAAAAAACACGTGTCGTACAGAGGGTTGCTGGTTGCCTGTAGCAGAAATTTAAAAGAATTGAAGGGCTGTGAGATGCATGGGAGCCAGTGTTTCCAAGGCGCTGGCTGCTGACTGGGAGTAGGATGGCCCCAGCAAATATTTTCAAATAAAACAAAACTTCCATGCAAAAAAAGCTGACTCAGCAGTGTGCACAAACGTGTCTGCTTAAAACAGCACAAACAGAGCGAAACCACAAACAGGAGAGCACCCACCTGTGGAATGTTTTAAAGATGACTCCGGTATTCAGACGTATTTCCCTTGCTATGGGATAGGGTTACAGGCAACAGTTTGCTTCCCTTATAAAATCACTCACAGCTATGTTTCTGTAAAGCTTGAAAGCGGGAATTGTCCGATCTACGTCGGCATCTTTCCAAATGATGTGTTACAGTGGGTCAAAAATATATTAAAATTATAATACAATGTGACAAATTCCAGTTGCTTTCAGGAGTCACTAATGGACATCAGGCACAGAGGGGGACAACCTTTGCAGTCAGCCGCATAATTCAACAGCACAGCTAACGTCTTAGATTCGGATCTGTACACCCTTAGACAACGGTCACCTGGTAAACTAGTATTTCGGCTACAAGAGCAGTGAGAATAAGTATAAAAATGATACTAGACATAGAGTCAGACTTGCAGTGGCTGCAAGACAGAATATAAATGCAGTATCAGTATCAGCAAAAATAAGGAGGCACATGCAATCCTATGGCTGTTACTAAAATTGTTTCGAGAGAGCAATACGATTTTATGCTGTTAAATGATACATGGAGTTATGCTTCAAATGGTTTTTAAAATATTTCTCTCATCCTTGAAAGGTTACTTTTTGCGTGTTATGCAACATTCACAACATATTGGTGCAGTGATCGTCGAATACGAGGCCAATACATCCATCAATATTGGCAGGTGCTCAAAGTTACAGATAAGGAACATTTAAGGAGAGAGGCAGACGGTGTATGGTTGCCGAGGGTTGGCTTTTTTTCCCTCATTCTTCTCTATGTCCCAATGTCTCTGAAAAATACCCACCTTTATAACCTCCAGTGCACCCACATAGATCTCTGATCTCTGACAGTTCCTCAGGTACACATAGTGTTGGAAATGAGGGCAGGTTCCCGCTGGCCCGGGCTGTCCAGCCACCCGCATCAGGGCACGCTGGTCCGCCTCAGCCATCCCTGCCTGCATCCCTTCAGGGCGTGGCTTCTGGCTTCCGGCTCAGCTCAAGCCCTGCCTTCCCACTTCCTGTTCCCGTGCTGCGTCCTGTGCAGGCTGCTCCACTCTCCCTTCCAGGAAGGCATCAGCCCTCGGGACACAGCAGACTGAACCTGGACTGTTCCACATAGAGAATTCTGCACACTTCTGGAGGGACCCTACTGACCTGGAGACCCCTCAGACTCCATACCATGGGCCCAAGAAGTAACATCACTACATCTGCTGTCTTTAACTTCGAAAGAAATACATCCAACAGATTTTGTTGTTATTATTGTTTGATAATTGCTGTTGTCTGCTAAAACCATTGGCACTAAGTGATCCTGGAGTCTGTGTGGCTCAGATGTTTGAATCGCAGGGACCAAGCTAGAGTGAAGGACAAGCTTGCTTAAGTCTACCCAACCAGAAACCTGCCCCTTCTGGGTTCCAGCCTGAGTCTCTCCAGCTTCTTCCCGGGATTGGTGCTGCTCCTCTGGGCCATTCAGAGCGCAGGAGACGCAGACGTGTGGGCTGTGTGGCTAGAGGGATGTGGACGTGGAAGGGTGGGGCAGGAGGTTACCCCCACCCCCACCCCAGAGCTGAGAGGCAGTGGAAGGACTGGGGAGCTGCACCCAGGCCTCCTGCTCTGGAGTGCTGTGGGCTGAGAATGTTCGCCTTGCTGGGCACAGGCAGCACCACATTCAGGCTTGTCCTGAGGGCCAGGGAGGCCGGCTGGAGAGGGCGAGCAGGTGCAGAATGTTGGTGTCCTGCCAAGAAAGCACAGCAGGCTGGCCTCGTGGACAAGAGGACTTCTTCTCTCGAGGTCTGGGAGCTACAGGTGCAAGGTCAAGGGCTGGGCAGGGCCGGTTGCTTCTGAGGCCATAAAGGAGGGGACCTGTCCAGGCCCCTACTCGTGACTCATGGACACTGGCATCCCCGAGCTGTCTCTGTGTCCACATTCCATTCTGTAGAAGGTCACTGGTGTTGGCTTAGGGTCCACCGTAATAACCTCATTTCAACCTAACTAGTTATGTCTACAGAACTCTGATTTCCAAACACGCCACCTTCGCGGGGACCAGGAGTTCAGCTCCGATGTTGGAATTCTGAGAAGGCCTGGAAGTGTCTCCATAGAGACATGGCTTTGCCTGCAAGCAGTCAGGGTGGGGTGGGGGGGTCGCCACACGGAGCGCTCACTTATCGTGGATGAAACCTCATTCTATTGTGCAGGAATTTCCGGAGAGACTTCCTTCCCTGGGCTTTTTGCTCTCGCCTTCTCTGAGCTCAGCGTCCGGGCCTGATCTTCCAGGCCTCATTTCTGATAAAGAATCATCGGGGAGATTGTGCAGCCGCAACAAAGGACCGACCAGGCCTGCTTGGCTTGGAAGGGGCTTAAATTGTTGATTGCAAGGATTTCCCACCTCAGCATTCAAACAAAGGTCACACGCAAAGAATATCGTGCATTGAGGTATTTGGGGGCAGAGAGCGGGCCGAACAAAAGCAAATGCCCTTGGACAACATTTAAACCAAGTTCCCCTTGCATTAGCAGGAGAGAGAGCCCAGTCAGATCCTGGGGCAGCCTACATCCTGAGGGGGCTCCTGAGCCCCGGCCCTCACCAGCACTGGCTGCACTAATAATCAAACCCATTTGAGGAGCATCTTCTTCCTCACTGTTGCTCACGAATAAATCACTGCTCAGTCGGCAGGGAAAACTCCTCTCCAGCCCCCAGTGACGAATCTGGGGCGGTTTTTGTGCTGTGAGGTGCAAGTTAGTTGCTTCTCGTTGACCAGCTTGGTGGATGGGAAGTTCAAATGCTGGTTCCCCGAACGCCTCATGTCCGGTGCCGTAAGCGAAGGGCCCTGGGACCTACCTGGTCACCCTCGTGTCTCCCTCTTGTCCTCGCAATGCTGGGAAAAATTTCATTCCAAAATCAACAGTGTTCCTAATGAACAGGAACAGGGGGTGTGGGCAGTGTTCACCCTTGCAGACTAGCTGATGAGTGCAAACTGCTGTGTACCCCACGTGTTAAACGCTTTGTTAGTGGTGGTTCCCCAACATCATTGAAAGACACACATGTTGCTGGTGTTTTCTTAACGGAGCAGACACAATTTATCTAACAAATAGAAACCTCTTTTTGAACACACACAACATGTACCCACATGCCGTTCCTGTTGAATCTGTTTTTATGACCAACTGACTTGAGGGGTGAGTTTGAAAATAATAAATTTTTAGATTTCCATTTTTAGCTCAGTCTTCTGAATTTTATTCATAAAATTATCTCAGCATAAGTGTACCCAATTTTACTTTTTAAATATTTGGTTTCTTAAATATTTGATTTTGGTTTCTTAAATATATTGATTTCAACAGAGATCTACAAATTGACCCTATAAAAGAAAATACTGGTGTCCTCATGTGAAAACCTACGAACATTTATTTGAAAGTCAGAGTTATGAAGAAGGAGAAGCAGAGACAGAGAGAGATCTTCCATCTGCTGGTTCACTGCCCAAATGGCCATAATGGTCAGAGCTGGGCCAGGCCAAAGCCAGGAGCCAGGAGCTTCACCCAGCTAGGTGCAGGGGCCCAACCACTTGGGCCATCTTCCACTGTTCTCCCAGGTGCATCAGCAGGGAGACAAATTGGAAGCTAAGCAGCCAGGACTCCAACTGGTGTCCGTATGGGATGCCGGCCCTGCAGGTGGCAGCCGAACCCACTACACCACAGCACCAACCCTGAAAGCCTACAACAATTGAGCAAAGAGTCTGCTAACATCTCAGCACCTTAGAAACAAAATAATTCCCATATAACTACAATTTCCTTGGCTGTGACCCTGAGACATTTTTAAGCATATTTGAGAAATCTATACGCATTAGTGGGTACCATTTAAGCATACTTTACTCTAAAGCCTAAGAACTTTAAGATGTAGTTTTCATCACACACAAAATCCAGCAGAGGTATTTTTTTCCTTAATAAGTAGTTACGCACTACTTTTAAAATAGGGTTCTGAGTAACACGTCTGCCCCATCAATCTTGCAGGAAAAGGGGTTGCCTGAAGTGAGGGGAGTGGGTAGCATGTGTGCAGCACCTCGAGAAGAGAGGTGTTTGTTCAGCACAACACGCAGGGGCTGAGGTTTTGTGCCAATGAGAAATCGGGAGGAATATTTGCTACGTGAGCACCTCACTTACACAGGGCAGTCCCGTAGGTCAGTGCTGGAAAGAAAGAACGCTTTTGGGAGAGAGACTCAGAATCCACACTGCCTGCTGGCTTGGCTGGGTTTTGTTACAGTTTAAGACAGGAGCGTAGGGCTGGCGCCGTGGCTCACTTGGCTAATCCTCCACCTGCGGCGCCGGCATCCCATATGGGCGCCGGTTCTAGTCCTGGTTGCTCCTCTTCCAGTCCAGCTCTTTGCTGTGGCCCAGGAGTGCAGGGGAGGATGGCCCGAGTGCTTGCGCCCTGCACCTGCATGGGAGACCAGGAGGAGGCACCTGGCTCCTGGCTTCGGATCAGCGCGGTACGCCGGCCATAGTGGCCACTTGAGGGGTGAACCAACGGAAGGAAGACCTTTCTCTCTGTCTCTCTCTCACTATCTGTGACTCTACCTGTCAAGAAGAAAAAAAGACACAAACGCAAAACAGAAAGCCCGAAAGCCACCTTGCCGGAAGCCGCTCTGTGGTGACCGACACCTGTCCTGCTGGGCAGAGCTGCACCTGAGTCTGGAGAGACCTGGGACACAAGATTCCTCTTAAGGGAGAGTGGGTTATGTATGTCTGTGGGCATCTGGGCTGGCCCCTACGCGAGGCAGTGACCACACTCAGTAATGTATCTTCCCTTGTGAAAAATACGGGATACTTGGCTCAAGCAGGTTCTGTGTCCGGGGATCCTCCTGGATGGCAAATTGCTGTTAAGCAGGCAGATCAGGGGGCTGGGGGGCACGGTGAGACCCCGGGGCTTTCCATCAGTGCTCCTGCGTGTGTATTCAAGTGACAGAACTGGAGCCACATTTTTATTCATGAGCCGTATTTGTGTGAATTTTCAAATGCATGTTATGATTATTTTGAGAAGTTAAGGGATAATTTAGGTTCTCAGCTGATATTCTTTTTATTATTTAAATAGTGCATGTGCTTATTAAGCATTAACTACCACGCTGTAGGAGGCGGGAACCCAAAACAGCCTCATTAGGGGAATGATAAAATGCACCCTCGTTCGAGAACTCTTTTCAGGACTTGGTAATTACCGTAGATATTTATTAAGTAAAAAGGGATGCGCCATGGGATTCAAAAACGCAGGCGGCCTGGCTCCTGCCCGTGGCTGCCCTGTGCCCCCTGCCCTGCCTCCCTCTGCAATACCCTTCCCCAGCCCAGCAAGAAGTCACCTTGCTTTGGGCAAACCAAGAATTCTCCAGATCTGAAAAAAAAAATCCTAATTTATAAAACATTTCAGAGGTCCTCGTTCACTTCCCTGAAAGATGATTTTGCTCATTAATGTGGCATGGAGTTCTTGCCTAAGCAGGGATAAAAGTGTGGCTGTCACCCACCATCTCCGCCACAGCCACCTGCTGTGCAACACAGGGCTTCACCCACTCCCCAGACCAGATCTGTGCCGCTGTGAACTGAAGCCCTTGGGGTTCTAGACTTCACATCCCTCAGGAGTTAGGGGGCCCAGGACCTCCCCCAGACCCTGGAAATACTTGTATTGTAGGGAACTGAATGAGGTAGGTCTGAGAGGGATGTGAGAAAAGTGCATTCTGGGTACGGGGTCATCTTTGCTTCTTCCTCCAGCCTCCTTCCAGAACATCCAGGGAGTGGGGTGTCAGCCTCTCCAAAACCCCAGATTCCTTAAGGGAGACAGGGGTGGCATCTATGGGAGACGGGGGTGGCATCTATGGGAGACGGGGGTGGCGCCTATGTTATGTTTCTTTTCTCTTGACTTTGCTCAAACCTTCTGGAATTAACTCAAAATGCCTGCTCTTTCAGTGGAGAGAGACGAGCATTAGCCCCACTTCTTATCAGTATTACCTGCCCTAGGTAAAACTCCAGGAAGCAGTTTCAAGCAAAGCTGACCTGGTAGTTCACTTAAGCCAACAGCATTTGAGTAGAAGGTGATGTCAACTCTCTGGAAGACCAGAGAGCCCCCCCCCCCCCCGCCGCCGCCATAAGTGTTTCCCCAGGGACCAGCACTAGCCACGTCCATGCCAGGTTCCTGCCCCTCAGGGCTGCAGGTGCATGGTCTGTGCCATCTCCCCTTAGCCAGGTGACGCCTGGTCTGACTGTGAATGGACTTTCGTCCCACCTGGGGAGACCATGAGGCTGAGAGTCACAAGGGAAGCAGAGGAAAGTGAAGGGCTCCGGTGCTGGCTGCCACCCAGCAGGGACTCTCCCCTGCCGCCCTCAGATTGGTTGCATGTGAGAGGAGATTTCTGTTCTCGGCATCTGAGTTGGTCCTGAACAGTTAATTAATCCAGGCTGGTGCAAGATATCATGGGACAGGGATTTCACACAGCGGCAGGGACAGTGTGACCCAGGAACCTGGTGGCAATGCTGCCATGCTCTTGTTAGGATTTATCTGACCCTTCTTTGCTGTGTGGTTGTGTGACCTGGAGCAGATACATGATCCCTTTGGATCTGACGTGAATTGGTCGGGCTCAAGGGGAGGGGTAGCCACTTGCTGTCCTCCTCCCACCCCAGCCTGGGTTGGGGGAGAAGGTGGTGGCATCTGGGTGCAGTTATTTGCAAGCAAGGAGGAGTGTGGGGTGCTGATGCCGTGTTGGGTTTGACCTTGGCTGAAAGGACCCTGAAGCATCCCCTTACGCTGTGTTATCCCAGAGAGTGGCTTCAGTCAGCTGATGGGACTGTGGATAGGAAGTTGGGTATTGGGTCTGGGAATCCTGATAGCCAGCCAGGCGAGAGGTGATGGGAGCCACTGATGTCACCCCAAGCCTTTGCAGTCAGGTGAGATGTGATGGGGACCATAGCTGTCACCAAGACAGCAAGACCATGTGGCGATGTCCAGTCCATGAGCCCTCCCAAGGGTGGTGACGATTGAGCCAGGAGTCAAGGGGACAAAGTGATGCATTTGTGCAGATGGTCTTTCCAGAGATGGTGACCCCAGGCAAGAAGTTCTCGCTGCCCCCTGAAACCTTATTGGAACTATGAGACCCCATGATTCTGTCTCCCTGTGGTGGCCTGGTGACGTATTCTGGGACTTGATTGACTTGGGGGACTCAGTTTTCTCTCCTGGGAAATCAGGCAGCTGTCATCTGTCTCAAGTGAAATCATGGAAGTGCTTTGTCAACATCCACGCAGACACATGATGCAGCGATACCTGCTACCATTGTGAGCCTGGTGACTCAGCCAGTGATGAGCAGAGAACCGATGCTCCATGCATTTTATTGACCAATTAATAAGTGAGAATCCACCCCCCTGCCCCGATCTCTTCTGGCCTCAACATTTTTGCAAAAAAATTTGCAAAAAAAAAAAAAATGCAGTGAAGCCCCGACCTGCTCAGTGCGTCACCAACAAGAGGTTGATGGGCTTTCCTCAATGGCTGATTAAAAGGCGTTGTATTTTTAGAGCCTCATTTTCCTGCAGGCTTCTTGACATTTCTTACGTGACACCTAATTAGTCCTTTCGACGCTTCCCTGCAGTGGGAGTGGATCACTCGTACATGAGTAGGGTCACGGGGTCCCGATCTCCAAGGTCAGTGTTCCGCTCTTTAATTGTGCAGAAGGCAGGCTGGAGTCGCACCTTGGGAGGTTTGGGGAAGGTTCACTTTCAGGACTGCTGCCTTTTGCTTTGACTTCTTGGAGCAGGGATGGCTCCACCTGCTCCATCTCCCATAGGGTAGGGGACCAGGTCCTCTGGGAGCTGCTACAGGTGCCTCTTCCTGGATTGTGGGTTGGGTTCTGATGCCTCTACCTTCCCCCAGTTTTTTTTTTTTTCTTGGAGGCATGCAAGATGCACCATATAACCCAATCAGATTCTGGCAATTTTCTTCTTGGTTGTTTGTGTTTTTTGAGGATGAGATAGGAGGAAAGTCTCTTCTACACTAAGTTCAGAGAGCCCCTCAGATGTTTTCCTGTATGTTCTTTGAACCAGCTAGGATTTTTTTTCACATTTCCACTTTACCCTACCTAGGATTACTCTTTACTTACTGTGAAAAGCTGAGGTCCAGGTTTATCTGCTCTGCTTCCCCGTGTGGACCCCACTGGTTGGTCCTTCCTTGTCCCGTTGACATGTGGAGGTGCCGTGGCCACCTCCTGTTGGCTTGGTTGCTTGCTTCACCTTCTGCCAGTGATGCACTGTGGGTTTCCACAGCTGCGTGGTGAGTGCCAGGATCAGCAAGTCAGCTCTTCTCGTGTTGTCGCTCATCAGTGTTGCCCCATGCAGCGATGAGCCTGAGTGACGTAGAGCTGCCCATTTCAATGCAGAGAGATCGCAGGCCCATGGAAACAATGCCAAGGGAGGAGACCGTTCTGTACTCTGCCTCCCCGCAGGGCAGGGGAAAAACAAGGATGCCACTGACTGTCTGCTGTGGCTTCTCTGACCCTGGCTGAGGGTCCTTCTCTGCTGGTTACATCAGTCTAGATACCAAACAGTCCATTTGCAGAAGGCCAAAGGAAAATACTCATGTCCTTCTATCCTATGTAAAGGAGAGGAAGAGGACCGGGGTGTCCCGTCTTGGCTGTGTGGTTGTTGTCATCTGAGGGCAGACTCTACAAGAGAAGGTAGGCTCCCGACTGACACAGCCCTGCTGTAGGCACATCACTGTCCAGGGCTCTTGTGGGATGGCCAGCTGGACCAGAAAAACCTACCCTACATAATCATACAATCTTACTAACAAAGGCCCTCACTGTGTGCAGAGACATGTCTCTGCTTCATTCACAGGAGCCACTGGGTAAGCAGCACACCCACAAGGTGCCTTTGTGCCCACTGTGTTGTTGTCAGACTCTGGTAATACCCAGCCCACTTCTGCAGAGCTCAGAATTCACATTGTCAGGAACACAGACCAACGTCAGAAGGGAAACAACCCTTGAGCTACCAATAAAGTAGTCTTACTCATTTCCAAAAGCTGTCCTTTGGGGATGTTGAACCAAAGATTCCAAGTCCTTGCGTTTGACTCATGCCCACCCGTTCACATCCATCTGCACCCTCTCCAGAAGATTCCATGTACCTCGCTTTGCCAGCTTCCTCCGTGCTGGTGCACCCGTCTGCCTCTGCCCAAGAGACTTCACTCTCCCTGGAGTTTCAGTTCCAGTGTTACTTCTCCTTCTCACCGCCCTCCACTTGCCACGAGCCTGTCCTCCTCCGCTGAGCCCAGCAGCTACAGCATGGGGACTTGTGCCCCTGCTTGGCCTGGATGGTAGCAGCATGAGGTCAGGGAGACCTGCATAGGTCCTGCAGAGGGGGGGCTCTCATCCACCAGAGGGTAGGTGTGGTTGTCTATTCCCCTGCCATGGCCGGTTCCTCCTGACCTCTACTCTGCTGAGACCTGAGTTCAATACCTCCTACACGCAGGGCATCCAGATTCTTTGCTAGACAGCCTCCTTCTCCATGGCAGAGTTCACAGTGCGGACAGCAGGGTCTCTGGGGTGACGGCTCACGTCCGAAGAATCCCTGGATAATACAGTTGTCTGGCAAGAATGCCAGTATTGCCCCTCCCTCTCCTTCCCTCCCTCCCCTTTCATCAACAAATTAGCATCCTGTGCATTCAGCCTCTGTCCAAGAATCAGCAGCAGCAAAACAGAGATTTCCTTTCAAACTGTGTGTACAAAACAAAGACTCATATTTATTATTACGTTGTGTGGCACTTAGGGAAGTACTGAGAAGAAATCTGCTTGTTGATAGGGGGTCACTAATTTTCTCCAACACCTGCTCTCCGTGAACACCCCCAGGCTGTCCGGGGTCACCTCTCAACCTCCCCCAGAGAATTTCAGCGTTCAGTGACAAGAGGACTCTTCTCCTTTTCCTTAAACTCGGGGGCTGGGTGCTTTGTTCGCGTGCCCCAGGTGAGGGAAGGACCAGAGCAGGCAGCCAGGAAGCAGCAGTCAGCGCCCTGATGAGACCCACATGCAGCCCCTCGCAACGATTAATTCATTAATTCTGGAAAGCAGCATTGCATTGTTTTCTTGTAATTATACACACCTCATACGCTCGCTTTTGAAGACATTAATTGCATGATTAGTTTTATGATTTCTTCTGATTACCAATTAAGTTACCTTTTTTCTTTGTATTTCATACATACCATTAGACTTTATAGCACGGCTTTTTTAATTTCTCACCTAGCAGGGGTTCTTGCACGTCTGAAGGCTACATTATCCACTCAATAAACAGAGAGAGTTTAATTTTCTGTGTAAAGTATTGGTGTGGACTTGGGAAGATGATGTTTCAGATATTATGCTATCAAGAGTGACATTTAATTTTACAGGGGGAAAAAATCTTGTTTTTCACTGTCATAACGATGTTCACAGAGCATGATTTTAGACCAAATCCAGCGATTCTGTGTCGCGGGCTTGGACCAACCTGTCACGGCTCCCTTGTCTGAGAAAGATACCACCCATCCCTCTACGCTTGCTTTACCCCCATTTGTTAATACATTTAATGTGCCTGTGCCCAAGATTTTGTGATCATTTGGTGCAGTACCATCCCCTAGGCAGAGTTCCCATGGGTGCTGCACGCCTGCCGGGTCTGCAGACACAAACTGGGTGTGCGCAGTGGCTGGGGGCGCAGGCACGGGCTCTCTGGTCCTAGTCCTGAGAAAGCGAAGTGGCCAGGCGGCACAGCCGCTCCCAGATGGCTTTCCCGCGCTTGCTGTACTATGTGCCCGCCAAGGTCTCCCCTCCTCCCCCCAGGAAAAAGGAGAGCAAACGATCTGTAATCAACGGACAGTGAGGTGGACAAGATGCCGCAGTGAAACGACCCCATAAAGCGGGAATGTGCGGGGGGTGGGGGTGGGGGCCCACCGGTTCACAGCCGTGCGCACAAAGGGGCCCCCAAGCATAATGCTGCTGCTGCTGATCGGTCGCAGGCCTTCAGGTTGATTTAAAATGTATGGTTCCGGGGCTCTGACAGCCAGCCCGCCCCGAAGGGGAAGCCACTGGGAGGTCTAAGATACTTTTAATTGAATGTGGCTATAGAAAGAGAAAGTTCCAATTTTGATGTTGATCCTTGAAGTATTAGCCTGACAAAGCTTTGCATTATGGTGGAGAGAAAGGGGGTGGGGTGGGGGAGGAAAGCAACCAGAGGTTGTCCTGTTTGCCCCTGCAGGCCCCTAGAAGAGTGGGGGAAAGTCCCCAAATTGAAGGTGTTCCGTGATGACCAGGGAGGAGGTCACAGGCGCCCTGCACCCTGCAATTTTTCATAAATGCTAGGAAAAATAGTTGGGTGCCCTGAGAAACCTTTATTTACTCCTGCTCGGCTTTTTAACCACACTTTCTCTCTCTTGTTGGAGTCTGCTTCCTGTATTGTCCCGCGTTCATGAATAATGCATGAGCCATCCAGGCTGCACACGGGCCCTCCCACCCTGCCGGCACCCCCTTAGCCTTGGGGTAATTACTGTCCCTTCATGGCCGGCCGTCCCCCTGATTCACATGTATTTGTGTGTATTTTTTTTTTTTAGGACCAATTTAAAGTTTCTTTGGAGGAGCTTTTCAAAGTCATCATGTGTGGGGTGGGAGGGCCCATTCACTGGGGTTTCATTGAAAGCCCAAATGCAGTACCATGAGTTTGGGGCGAAGGGAACTGTCAGGAGAAAGGAGACAGCCCTTTTGGTGACCACTTGAGCGGGCTCCAGGGCCGGCCTCTGTGTGCTTCCGCGTCTTTGCTGGACCTGACCTTGTCTTTCAGCCTACACCGGGCAGGCTGTGGGGAGGGTAGGCTCTGCAGAGGCTGCAGGGTCCCATTCCAAGAGCAAACCTTCAGAGTTCCTGCCCCCGCCCATCCTGGCGGCCCGGGAGCCACGCTGTGCAGTTAGGACGCCCACAAGACTTATCCACCAGTGTTCTGCGTAGTGCCGGCTGGCTGGACAGTTCCTGCAAGGAGGCGCACGGGGTGGAGTGGTAGCACCGCTTTTACAAGTTGAAAGTCACCTCTGCCAACTGCACCCTGAGGGAGGAGGCCGCAGCAGGGGCAGGTGTAGGGGCAGGGGCACAGCCCAGCTGTGGACCGGATGTGGCCACAGCACCTTTACCATCTGCATCTGTTCCCCAGATGCAAAGACAGGGGGTGTGCCTGCTCCGGGGTGCTCTCGCAGGGGTCCCCAGCCCCATCTCTTTAAGAAGAAAGCTTTCTGGTCCCTGGGGGTGTGGAGGGTGTATGGGGGGCCCTTGTGCACACAGCTAGGTGCTTTCATTGGTGAGGGCTCTGGGAAGTGCTGGAGGCCGCCTCTGCTCCCAGGTGGGGAGTCGCAGCTGCTGTCTGAATGCATCTGAAAGCTGCCTGGGGCAGTGGGAGGGTCTGTTCTGGGGGGCCTCTGAGGAAGGCTCATCCGTAACACCCCATCTGCCAAGCGCCCCGGGTGTCGCCCACCTCGCACAGGTGGAAGTGCTGAGTGCGCAGCTGCTGCTACCAGAGCCCAGGCTCCTGGGACAGAGGAGTCACAGCCGGAGTGGGTCCCGGCGACGTCACACACACACTCCTACACAGGGACAGGCCCACTCACACACACACAGAATGCCCAGGAATCCAAAGACAGACTGTCATACACAGTGACACACACCTAACACAGTGACACACACTCATCCACATACATGGTAACACAGAGACACACGGTGACACACACCTAACACAGTGACACACACACTCATTCACATACATGGTAACACAGAGACACACGGTGACACACACCTAACACAGTGACACACACTCATCTACATACATGGTAACACAGAGACACACGGTGACACACACCTAACAGTGACACACACCTAACACAGTGACACACACACTCATTCACATACATGGTAACACAGAGACACATGGTGACACACACCTAACACGGTGACACACACTCATTCACATACATGGTAACACAGAGACACACACCTAACACAGTGACACACACACTCATTCACATACATGGTAACACAGAGACACACACCTAACACAGTGACACACACTCATTCACATACATGGTAACACAGAGACACACGGTGACACACACCTAACACGGTGACACACACTCATTCACATACATGGTAACACAGAGACACACACCTAACACGGTGACACACACACATTCACATACATGGTAACACAGAGACACATGGTGACACACACCTAACACAGTGACACACACACTCATTCACATACATGGTAACACAGAGACACACACCTAACACAGTGACACACACACTCATTCACATACATAGTAACACAGAGACACACATGATGACTCACACCTAACACAGTGACACACACATTCACATACATGGTAACACAGAGACACACACCTAACACAGTGACACAGACACTCATTCACATACATAGTAACACAGAGACACACATGATGACTCACACCTAACACAGTGACACACACATTCACATACATGGTAACACAGAGACACACACCTAACACAGTGACACAGACACTCATTCACATACATGGTAACACAGAGACACACACCTAACACAGTGACACACACTCATTCACATACATGGTAACACAGAGACACACGGTGACACACACCTAACATGGTGACACACACTCATTCACATACATGGTAACACAGAGACACACACCTAACACGGTGACACACACACATTCACATACATGGTAACACAGAGACACACGGTGACACACACCTAACACAGTGACACACACACTCATTCACATACATGGTAACACAGAGACACACACCTAACACGGTGACACACACTCATTCACATACATGGTAACACAGAGACACACACCTAACACAGTGACACACACACTCATTCACATACATAGTAACACAGAGACACACATGATGACTCACACCTAACACAGTGACACACACACTCATTCACATACATGGTAACACAGAGACACACACCTAACACAGTGACACACACACTCATTCACATACATAGTAACACAGAGACACACATGATGACTCACACCTAACACAGTGACACACACTCATTCACATACATGGTAACACAGAGACACACACCTAACACAGTGACACAGACACTCATTCACATACATGGTAACACAGAGACACACACCTAACACAGTGACACACACTCATTCACATACATGGTAACACAGAGACACACGGTGACACACACCTAACATGGTGACACACACTCATTCACATACATGGTAACACAGAGACACACACCTAACACGGTGACACACACACATTCACATACATGGTAACACAGAGACACACGGTGACACACACCTAACACAGTGACACACACACTCATTCACATACATGGTAACACAGAGACACACACCTAACACGGTGACACACACTCATTCACATACATGGTAACACAGAGACACACACCTAACACAGTGACACACACACTCATTCACATACATAGTAACACAGAGACACACATGATGACTCACACCTAACACAGTGACACACACACTCATTCACATACATGGTAACACAGAGACACACACCTAACACAGTGACACACACACTCATTCACATACATAGTAACACAGAGACACACATGATGACTCACACCTAACACGGTGACACACACTCATTCACATACATGGTAACACAGAGACACACACCTAACACAGTGACACAGACACTCATTCACATACATGGTAACACAGAGACACACACCTAACACAGTGACACACACACTCATTCACATACATGGTAACACAGAGACACACATGATGACTCACACCTAACACAGTGACACACACATTCACATACATGGTAACGCAGAGACACACATGATGATATATACCTAACACAGCCATACTCAATAGTGACAAACAGACACAAAACACATACAGTGACAACTCTCAAACTTACCACATAACACAGTCACACTCACATACACAGAATGACACTTATACACAGAGTCACTCACACACAAGCGCACACACGTGTTCCAAAACACACACACAGGCATTCACACAGATTAAGTCATTAAAAAGCAATTAAGTGCTAACCTGTCTCATGCTAGATATAAGTCGCTGGCTTTGAGAAAGAGGTATACTCAGAAAGGGATGGAGCAATCAGGAGCAACATGAAGAAATCAAATCTTGGCTGCTCCTTGGAGGACACGAGGGATTTGAATAAACAGAGAAGTAGGAAGACTTCCCAGCGTAGGGCTTGTATTCACTTCTCCCTTCACTTGGCAAGCATCACACCTCCACCTCTGTGCTGGGCAGTGAGGACATGAGATACCCCTGAGCCAGGTACTCCAGAACTATAGGCACACCCATGGCAACAAGGAGAAAGTGTGTGCTGCTTCACACAGGAGCCGGCTCTCCCAGGGAGAGGCATGAACCCCAAGGATGTGGTCAGACATGGAGGTGGTACTGGATGTGTCTGCTGGGGGTTGAGTGTACTGGGAAAGCTGACTGCCTCCCGAGAGGGTGGGGCTAGCATCTGTGCTCCACCCACCCCTATTTGGCCACCCGATGTGAGTACATTGCAACAACCTATTCTCTCCACTCTCTCTTCTGTTAGTCTCTCCTCCCACCAAGGGCATAAAGTAGGTCCTAACCATTCTTAGCTTGTAGGGCCTGACCTACAGCATACCACAGAAGAAAGCTCATCTGATTGGTGGATTGGTAGGCTGAGTGGCTGCATGGGTGGATGGGTAGATGGGTGGAAGGGAAGATAGGCAGATGAACAGGTGGATGGATGGATGAGTAGTTAGGTGAGTGGACAGGTGGTTGAATGAATATGTACACAGACAGACAGAGATTTGATGACATCAGTAAAAAGTCTCTGGGGAATTAAAGATGGGCTGGGACAGTATGTTTTCAAGATGTAGGCCATAAGCTGCCGTCTGTATTTTCAGCTAGGAAATCATATTTGTATTAAAATGCTTCTTGAGTGCTTACTGTGGAGCAGCTAGAAAATATATAATATAAAAATTGAAATCACTCATAATTATGCCACCTACATTTATTCACTAGTTGGTATCTGTTTTAGAATGTGTATCTGGGTTTCTCTTGTTTTTTGCTTTGTGTGTTTGGCCTTAAAATTTTTTAAGGAATCAAATTTATTAATATGAATATTAATATATATTAATACACAAAGAATATAAATTCTTTATATAGGTTGCACTATAATTTGTTTAACTCACCTGCCATTGTTGAATATTTAGCTGATTTCCAGACTTTCAAGCGTTAGGAATGTTGCGGCATTTAGTGTCTTTAAACATACAATTGATCTCTGTGGCTTGTTTCTTTAGGACACATTCCTAGAAATCTAACCACTGTCCAAACATGCAGAGAATTTTTTGGCCGTGGACATTTTGCGTGGTGGTGAAGATGCCGCTTGGGGCGCCTGCGTCTCATGCTGAGTGACTGGGTTCAAGTCCTGGCTCAGCATCTGATCCAGTCTCCTGCTAATGACACCCTCAGAGGCACAGCTGGGGCTCAAGAATGTGGGAGACCAGACTGAGGCCCCGGCTCCTGGCTTCAGCCTACCCCAGTCCCAGCCATTGTGGAATCCGGGGAGTGAACGGGCAGATGGGGGATCTCTGTACCTGTCTGTCTCTTATTCTCATTGTCTCTCTGTCTCTGTTTCTTTCAAGTGTGTAAATTAAACCAATAAGAATGTTTTTAAAAGATGCAAGCTGTATGAAATATCTCAGTTCTCATTGTCCATTGGCACCAGTATCTTCATCAAGAACAGGACACCTGCCATGTCTGGCCCTGGTCCTCTCAGCAGCTCTAGGGAGTATCACTTAAAGCCCTTGCAATTCTCCAAGACAAATGATAGCATCATTTTTTAAAAATTTTTTTATTTACTTGAGAGGCATAGCTATGGACAAAGATAGGGAAAGACACACAGAGAGAGGTCTTCCTTCCACTGGTTCATTCCCCAAATGGCCACAATGGCCAGAGCTGAGCCAGTCGGAAGCCAGGAGCCAAGAGCTTCTTCCAGGTCTCCAGCATGGGTACGGGGTCCCAGGCACTTGAGCCATCTTGTACTGCTTTCCCAGGCCATCAGCAGGGAGCTGGATTGGAAGTGGAGCAGCCGAGGAGTGAGCCAGCGGCAATGTGGGATGCCAGTGCCTTAGGCAGATGCTTAACTTACTATGCCACAGCACCAGCCCCGAACAATAGCTTCTCATGGTTGGCTTAGGTTGTGATTTGGGGGTTTTCTGTAAAGTTAAACATTTTATTATGCTTGCTCACTGTATTCTACTTCTGGGAATGATCTACGAGTTTTTTTATGGGAATATTAGTTTTATTAAATAGATTCAGAGTGCTCTTCGTTTGACTTTTTGCTTCTCTGACTTATGGCAAATTCTCTGCCAGTCTTGTCTGTGTCTAATTTTACTCATTAAACTGTTTGAAGTTCAGAAATATTAAATTTTGGTGTATTCGAATATATAGATGGGGGCTGGCACTGTGGTGTAGCGGGTAAAGCCGCCGCCTGCAGTGCCTGCATCCCATATGGGCACCAGTTCAAGACCCAGGTGCTCCACTTCCAATCCAGCTCTCTGTTATAGCTTGGGAAAGCAGTAGAAGATGGCCCAAGTCCTTGGGCCCCTGCACCCACGTGGGAGACCTGAAAGAAGCTCCTGGCTCCTGGCTTTGGATCAGCACAGCTCCAACTGTTGTGGTCAATAGGGAAGTGAACCAGCAGATGAAAGACCTCTCTCTCTCTCTCTCTTTCTCTTTCTCTCTCTCTCTTTCTCTCTCTCCGCCTCTCCTTCTCTCTTTCTGTAACCCTAACTTTCAAATAAATAAATAAATCTTTAAAAAAATAAACAGATATATAGACAGTCCCTGACTTACGATGGTTTCACTTACAAGTTTTTGACCTCCCAGGGTGGAAAAGTGATGTACAGTGGGGCCCTGTCTCTCCTTGCAGGACAGCAGCAGCAGGGCCAGCTCCCAGTCAGTCCCGATTCTCCGCAGTGTGCTGTGTTGCTATGAACCTTGGTGCAGATCAGGGTGGGTACATGCGATACATTTGCAGGGTATGCCTTTTCAGCTCTTCGTGAGTTTATCTTGAAGGAACCCATTGTCAGTTGAGGACCAGCTGTCCTTATCATACGCCATAACATGCATAAATTGCTCTCATGTTTGGAATGACTTTACTCATCCCATGATCAGTTAAAGCTGTATTTTTTTATGGTTTTGCATTGTCCCATGTAATGTTTTCACTTGGGTTATTTTTGGTTGCTGTTGTAGTACAAGTATGTTGTGAAGTGAGGGGTAAGCTTTTCCCAAAATCAGCCATCACTAGTTGATGAACCCACTGTTTTTCCATTGATTTGCAAGGTTTCCTTCATCAGTATTGTTATTTCTGCCTAAGACAAGCGTCCAAAGTGTCTGCCCTGGATCCCTTATGAAAATCCTTTAGATTTGGAAACCAAAATTATATTGGAAAATTTGCAGCTGTTTTTCCTAATTATTCTGGCTTTTTCCCTCTCCTCCCTGATACCTGTCATTCTGAGGATAAATCTCCATCCTAATATCCCTTCTTTCATTGTTTTTTTGTGCTTTTACTCATTATTCCAGAAGAGCTTAGCAAGTTCAACCCCGATATTGCAGTCCGTTCTGCTCTGTTGCCCCCAATGTAAATTTTAACTCTGCTATTGTAGTTTTAATTTCCTTGCAGTTATTTTTTATCTCGCCCAGTTCCTGTTCTTTGCCTTCCTAACTTGAGAGCTGTTTTCGTGTTATTATGCCCAAATTTTCTTTTTTATCACTGCATTACGTATTTCTGCCATTTCGTAGACTGTGTGTTCCTGTGTTTCTTCTAGAATGGGCAACAGTTTCCTTCTGCCCCCACTGGTACATCCCGTCCCCAAGCCTGCTCGTCCTTGGAGGATGAGCATGCTATTGCGTTTCCTACGTGCTAAGTGTTTGTAGATGCCCACGATGCTGGGTTTTGTCCTCCCTCTTGACTCATTCTGAAATATCCATCCTCTTTTCCTGACAGAACACAAGTAGGATCTCACTCCTTTGGCTCCAGTCATTGTCCACTTGTTTGCTCATTGTATGCTTTTCCCAGATGCATAGCATGGGGAGTGTGTGTGTGTGTGTGTGTGTGTGTGTGTGTGTGTATGTTGGGGGTGGGGAGAGGAGCAGGTGAATGTTCACAGTTGCTTTTGTACATTTTCATCAGCTTTATTGAGGTGTAAGTTACTGTAATACAATGCACGCATCTGATGCACTTTGAGAACGACATTAGGCTTGGTCATCCCATGATCAAGCCCTACAACATCCCCTTCACCCCAGAAAGCACTTCTTCACCCATTTCTACACTGAGTCCTCTCTCCCTGCCCCCAGCCTGAAGAGCATGGATTTACTTTCTGTCATTCTAGCCCTGCCTTCCTGAGTTCCACATCCATGGAAAAGTGCAGCCGAGGGTCTTCTGTTTTGTTCATCTTTCATCTAGCGTGTGGTCTTGAGAGTCATCACTGTGGTGTGTGTGTGTTGGGTTTGTTCCTCTTGCTGTGGCATCGTCTTCTCTTTCATGAATGTGCCACCATTTGTATCTCACGGTTTGATGCTGTTTCATTGGTCACATACAGGGTCTCCCCTTCCTCCTCTGCTTTTCTGGGACTCTGACCTGTAGATTACGTCAAACACTGGAAACCTGAGTGGACCCCTATGAGGAAGCTCCCATCTCTGTCTTCCTGTGATGGATTCCCTGGGGCACCACCACACACGCAGTTTTCTCTTATCTTCAGAAAGTTACGGTGTCTGGACAGATACAGGAAGAGCAGGCTTAGGGAAGACTACAACCCAGGCACCTTACAGAGCAGCAGTGACCCTGCTGTGGAGTGCAGCTGTGGGGCTCTGGAGGGTAAGTGCCTGTATCTGGCCATGGACAAAAGCCCGGGAGGGCAGGAGAAGCCCACTTCCTTCCTCCACTGCAGGAAGTCCGTGTGCTCTGTGATCGCGTCCTCCACCTAGAGAACTGTCGTCCAGTCCTGCTGGTAGGCTTCGGTAAGGCTTAGCTCCCAGCATTGTGTATTGTTAGCTTACTTTTAATTGACAAACAGTAATTATATATATATGGGGTATATGTATGATATTTTGAGCTATGCGTCCAAATAGAAAACGTGTCCATCAAGCTAATGATATATCTACCACCTCGCTAGTTTATTGCTTTTTTGTAATGTGACTGTCAAAAGTCTGTCTTGGCAATTTTGATAAATACAATGTGTTATTACTCACTAGGGTCACCGTGCTGTGTTTGATGTTGTATTATAGCGCAAAGCTGGGAGACTGTGTCATTGGGCACTGATGGTAGACGATGACAAGAAGTTTATGTATGCACATGTACAGATTTTTAAGATTTATTTATTCATTTGAAAGGCAGAGTTACAGAGAGACAGAGGAAGAGAAAGTGATCTTCCATCTACTGGTTCATTTCCCAAATGGTAGCAATAGCTGGTGCTGGCCCAGGCCCAAGCCAGGAGCCAGGAGATTCTTGCAGGTCTCCCACATGGATGCAGAGACCTAAGCACTTACGCCATCCTCTCCTGATTTCCTAAGCACATTGGCAGGGAGCTGGATCAGAAGTAGTACAGCGAGGACATGAGCTGGCACCCGTATGGGATGCTGACGCTGCAGGCGATGGCTTAACCCACTCTGCCACAGTGTTGGCCCCACACGCATTAAATGGTAAGTGTATTTTTTTAGTATTTAAGCCTAGATATGATGTCCCTAACTCACAAGACATTTTGGATCATGACGAGAAGTTCTTGTTTCTCCAGTAGCTTGTTTCCCCTGGGATGTGTCAATGCAGCGCTTACCTACCCAACAAGCCCAGTTCTGGTGTTACTCAGGGGTGGACCTCTGCAGCCCTAATGAAAGCCCCTTCCCTGACAGGTGCCACTCATGAATCTTTGTCACCGACAATTACTTTTCTTGTACCTCTGACTCACCCTAACTGCCCTGCGGGCAGCGGCTAAACCTGAGCACCCCTGGTTCCAGGCACATTTGGCCCCCTGGGGCATCGTTTGATCGATTGATGGAGAGCACTTGTAGCTAACTGACGGATGAGTGCAAAGTCCTGCGCGGTTTTTTGAAGGACATTGGCAGGGAGAGAGAGATGCTCCAGCACCTCCCGTTGGCACCTGGTGCACAGAATTTGAGCAAAGTATTGGTCGCTGTGTGTCTTGGACTTCTTCAAGGCCCAGGCATTCCTCAAGCCACACTGAAAACAGGCAACTATAATGTTAGTTCTACCCACTTTCTGCCCCAATTTGTTGCCTTGAGTGCAGTACTGCTTTATAGAGGTGGCTGTCTGGTTATCCCTAAGTTTCCATGGTATTGAATGCTCTGCCTAGAAGAAATGCAAAGATTTTTTTTTTAATCTAGGGGTATTGATTCCTTCTAAAAGGAAGTCCCACTATATATAGCAAGTGTGCTCATGGCTAATCGTCTTCACCACTGTCCCCAAATTATTGAGAGCTAGGAGCACACGTCCCCACCTCCCCCAGCTCTGTTCAGTTGAGTGGGACGCCCTCCATGCCTTTCCGTGGAGACCTCTTTCCATTCCTTCTGAAGAACCCAGTGGGCTGTCACGTGTCTCTGACGGTTGGCTGTCTTCCCCATTTCCTAAATTGCTTGGGTGACTTTTCCCACTGCCACTATGTGGATGTACCATGGATTCAGTAACTCTCTGCTGTGGCTTTTGCTACGAGAAGGATGAGGACAGCTCCATGTACAGAAATATTCTGGGCCACACCTTCCAGCAACAAAAGCTCTCCACTCGGCTCAACAGGCTAATCTTCCGCCTTGCGGCGCCGGCACACCGGGTTCTAGTCCCGGTTGGGGCGCCGGATTCTGCCCCGGTTGCCCCTCTTCCAGGCCAGCCCTCTGCTGTGGCCCGGGAGTGCAGTGGAGGATGGCCCAAGTGCTTGGGCCCTGCACCCCATGGGAGACCAGGGAAAGCACCTGGCACCTGGCTCCTGCCATCGGATGAGCGCGGCGCTCCGGTCGCGGCGGCCATTGGAGGGTGAACCAATGGCAAAGAAAGACCTTTCTCTCTGTCTCTCTCTCTCACTGTCCACTCTGCCTGTCAAAAAAAAAAAAAAAAAAAAACTCTCCACTCAGCCCTTCAGCCAACCCTGGTTCCCTACAGGAAACACACGATTCTGAACCAGATTCTGTGTTCTCTTCCTTCTCACCCTCAGCTCCCGCACAGTCACCTGCTTCGTGTTTTTCAGTTTCCTTATTCCTTCTTTAATCACTCCTGTGATATCTGGAAACAAATGTAGGAGGGCTTGAATAGGTTCAGCAGTAGGGGGGAAAATGTGGGTAAAACTTAGAAGCTGTGGGTGTAGCCATGAGCTCAGTCGAACCACTGAGATTTCTTGATTTCATCCCGCTCCTAAATTCATAGTTAAGATAAAAACAAAAGAATTCCATCTCCAGTTTACAAAAATGCAGCCATCCCTAACAGACCAGAATGGATTAGAGCTGCAGCATCCGAGGAGCCCACTTAGCAAGCTATGAAACACAGTCACAGCACAAGGCAATTTGCAAAATGCAAGCGCCTCTGATCAGTCTGAAATAATCCTCCTGTTTATGAAACAGAACAGGAGACACAGCATCAAGCCCCATGCCAATTACACCAGTAACACGGTTTTAAAATGGAGCCCAAGGCCCCAAGCCTGTTGGACCAGCCAAGCATCTGCTCGCAGGCTCGCTTATTCTCTTTCTTATCCTTGGTGCCATTTGGGTGCTGCAACAGGAGAAGAATTAATCACACGCTCATGTGCATAGTTTCCTTCCCTGGGAATTAACAGAGGCACCGGGGACTCCGGAGACTCCACAGCACCATTCATAATCCCACCCGGCTCCGGGCAGCCGCCCAGCCAACGCCTCTCATGCAGATACCAGCCAGAGCCAGAGCAAACTTCTTCTTTCCATTTGTCAACAGTGTCTGGCCCTCGGGTTAGAGAACTGGCCTCCAGTGCTGTAAGCATGCCTGTGAATTAAACTTTTGACTGCTGGTGTATTTCAGTGCCGAGGGTACAACTCCAGCTCTACTGATTCCCGCCTCCAAGGTGGTGCTGGTGAGGGTCCAATGTGGTGACACCTGTACCAGGACTGGGCTGTGTGGGCATGTGGTGGTGACACTAGCCCTTCGGAAAGTTGCTTCACCCTGGCGACTGCAGCAATTACCTTCTTTGCTTCCTTCTGCAAGACCTGAAACAGAGATGCCAAATATTTGTAAATTTTTTTATAAAGATTTAGTGTCTTCCTACTCTTTTTGATGCCTAAGTGAAGATTGCTCAGAAACATATTCTGCATATATCCCAAACTCTGCTTTTACCATCGTTTTCCTTCTTTGTCCTACTCTGTGCTATGGGGTGAGAATTGAGCTGGGCAGGAGTTGGGGGGGGGGGGCTATGGAGTCTCTTTGCCCCCTTCCCTAGGGACAGCTTCCAGTGTGCCCCATCCTTTTCTACCTCTTCTCTTGGGACTCTAACCTGTATGAGCTAAGATGCTTTGGGAAGAATTAATAGGGGGAAAAAAACACAGTGGGAGAGGGCTCAGTCCACAAGGTGTTGACTGCTGCAGGTGAGCAGAAGCCCGGACGTGGCGTGGTTGCAGAAGTGGTTCCTGGTGCAGGCGGCTCTGTGGCTTTCAGTGAAGTGGCTTCTGCCCTCCTGCTCATCCCTTCCGGGTCAGGAGATGGGAGAGTAGCTTCCATCACACCCTGTTTCCATAGCTGTGCTCTTCAGGGCTACAAAGAAGGGTCTTCCTCCATGTGTTCTTCCTGTATTCCCCGGAATTTTATTTTGCAAGCTCCAAACTTTCAGAGAAGTTGAAAGAATAGTAATATTAGCACCAACGTGCTCTAGGTCTGCATTCACCCCATTGTGGACTTCCTGCCATGTTTTCAACACCTGCCTACCTGGGTGGAAATCTTCTCTTAGAGTGTATTCCAGACTTGATGAAACATGCAAGCATGTGTTTTCCAGAAATAAAGATACACACCCACATCATCCCCCAAAGTTCAGTATGAACACAATGTTATTTATCAGAAAATTTGAGGTCAAATAGTCCCCGCTATCCCAATAATGTTTTTCATATCTAGCTTGTTACTATCAATCCAGACTCCAACCAAGGATCAGCGCGCCACATTTTTGCTGTCACTTCTCCTTCATTGTCTTTCTTCTGGAATACTTTTTCTCTTACCCTGTTATTTTGCATTATTTTTGGTCTTTTCCAAACCTGTAAGCTAGGTTGGTGGTGCTATAGATTAGTCCATCTAATTTTGTCTGGTTGATTCTACACTAATTAGGCTCAGACAAAAGGTTTTGATGAGAGTATTGCATGGGTGAACAGGGAGCCTCCTCCCATCCCCGCAGGTGCACGATGTCACGGTTTGAGCCACGCTGAGTGTGACCACTTGGCAAGGTGGAGCCCTCCACATTATTCCATGACACAGGTAACTTCTTTGCTTGGTAATTGGTCAACAGCTTGTGTGGTGCTACTGTGACACTGAAAGAACATTCTGCTCCACCTCCCCTTCAATATGTTCTTCTTTTAAAGAGCTGACAAGGAAAGAAGGGGAGAGAGAGCTGAGTAGGGAAACAGGGGAGGCCAGGTGGCCCTGCCCTCTGAGCACAGGGACCATGAACCAGGATAGCACTGGCCTGCCAGGCCTCCAGGGCTCATGGTGGGGCCTCTCCACCAGTGAGCAGGCACAGAGAAGCCACCACTTTGTTTCCTCTGAGGTTGGAGCTTACTGTGAGACCAGAGGATAAAAAGGCAGGATGTCAAGGCCGCCAGCGGCAAGGACGGTGGTAGGGTAGGGGGAGAAGCAGGAGAGCAGTGGTGATCAGGGGGAGCGAGGATTCTGCAGGAGACAGGAGTTCTGGTGAGCTCGAGGCATCACGGTTTTAGGAAGAACTCAGCCATAGCATTGCTCAGAGACAAGTGAAATTCATCAGGGGAAGACCTGCTCAGGCGAAGTCATGGCTGACCTGGGGGCTGCAGGGCAGTGGAGAAAATGGCCACATGCTATGGAATTCTGGGTGGCATAGCTTTTCCCTGAGGCTGGATTTGTCAATGCCCAAAGCACTGTGTGTGAGGGGGCTCAGAATAGAACCTTTCCCGGGGAGGTCTTCCAGGGACCCATCCTCCCCCCACCCCGATCATGTTGGTGCCTCCGCACTTGTGACCACCCTGTTCTTGGCCAGGAGGGAGGACTGTGCGGACTTACCATTTGCCCTTCCAACTGCAGAGACGTCTTAGCCTACAGAGGTGTGGCGCTTTTCTGCTTTCTTAATGAGTTCTGAGCATTAGCCACCCTCCGACTTCCCTTGTCAATCTTGTTAGTCTTGCTGGAGCCTGTAGAAACGAGAGCTTTCATTTAGCATCACCTGGATGCCCTGACAGCCTGCGTGCATGGATCTCCCAGGTGGTTTCTTTTTTTTTTGACAGGCAGAGTGGACAGTGAGAGAGAGAGAGAGAGAGAGAGAGAGACAGAGAGAAAGGTCTTCCTTTGCCGTTGGTTCACCCTCCAATGGCCGCCGCAGCCGACGCACCGCGCTGATCCGATAGCAGGAGCCAGGTGCTTATCCTGGTCTCCCATGGGGTGCAGGGCCCAAGCACTTGGGCCATCCTCCACTGCTTTTCCGGGCCACAGCAGAGAGCTGGACTGGAAGAGGAGCAACCGGGACAGAATCCGGTGTGCCTACACTACAAGGCGGAGGATTAGCCTAGTAAGCCGCAGCACCGGCCCCCAGGTGGTTTCTAAGCTTTCTCAGCCACAGGCATCAGCCTGCAAGGTGCGCATAGTCGTGTTGGTGGCCTCAAGGAAGTGGTCTGAGATTGGGACCAGCCTAGTGTTTGTCACTTTAAAACGCCTCTACTTACCAACCAAGTTTGCTGTGAGTCACCCGTGGAATCGCATCTTTTGTAGGCCAACAACAGCAGTGTTTGGGTAGCACCTGCCTAAACAATTGCTTTGAGAATGGATTCCTTGAATTTTTGTTGTCAACTCTAAATAGCTCCTCTTTATAGAAGACAGTTTATTGTGGACTCCCGCAAATGCATTTCTAAGGAAACAAATTTAGTTGTCCTTATTAAAAATGTATTACACATTTCAAAATTAAAATTGTGACTCACGAGCTCCCAGGGCCTGGTTGCATCTTATGCTAGCATCAGCAAACGCAACATGAAAGGAAACGCTCTGAATGCATTTGAAATTAAAATTGTGTTTAGTTTTAAGATGGGGTTGTAATCAATTTCTCTTAGAAAATTATAAAAAAAACTGTGATGCATAAAAAAATGTAGTTTGGAGAAAGAAATGATGCTATCTTTTTTACCGAATTTATGACTGCAAATGACTTACCCCTTGGTGGTAACTTTTATAAGGAGCTACACAAATAAAACTAGGTGGCATCATGAACATTTTCTGCCACTGACCCCTTTTAGCAAAAATGGGCACATTCAGGAGTCAGAAGCCCAGACAGGTCCCCTGTAATTTGTCAACGGTTTTGCAAGGAAGTTGATGCTTTGCCATAGGTTTATGTTTTCCTGGTTTTGTTTAACTTCTCCTCAACACATATTGGACTGGATTATTCATATCTGCGATAATCAGGAGCTCTGTCAGGGTCTCTTTATGAGCCATGAGAATGTCTGCGTACGTCTCCTTGTGCTCTGTCTTCCTGGTGCTGACACACAGATGGCTGCAGGGGCTTGAAGCCTGCCTGCCACCGCTGTGGCTGGGCCAGAAGCTTGTGTCAGTGGGGCTTCATCTAGTGATCGAGGGCTTGCTTCATGCCTCGGGTCTTCAGCCTTGCTAACCTTTTTATGAGCTGCTTACCAACATAGACCGGCGTTCTCTCCAGAGAAAGACACACGCTAAAGCAAAGAGTACCCAGACAGATCAGCAAGGAGCTCCGTGGTTCTGGAGGAGTTTTGCTAAGAAATCGCAGCCTGTCTAAGATAGCGTCAGTGTCCCACCATCCCAGCACCAACATGTCAGAATCACTGGCTCTCGTCTGTGGGTCTCCCGCTAGGCCGTCAGATGATCCCTTCAGGACTAATCTATCTTGTCTACCTTTGTATCCCCAGTAACCAGTGCATGGTTCTTCACACAAAAGCAACTTAATAAATTATAATAGAAAGGAGACATAGAAGAAGCATGACTGTTCTGGAGGGGGATCTTTATTAAACCTGCTTTATGATCAGAGAAGGAACGTTTCAACAGTTATCTGACTTGTCCGAGTGCACGCTGATGACCCTAGAGTCAGGGAGGGAGCACCAGGTCTCCGGGGTGCTGACCCAGTCCTCCCTGTTGTCACCAGTTACTCAGCACTTCCGGAATCTGTATTTGTAACACGTAGCCATGGAGCAGCCTGGTTTGTGGTTCTGGGAACTGGCTAGCATGCTGTGAACGGGGAGCTTCTCTCTTCTGGGTCTCTGTCTCAGTAGCTCCAAAATGATGTAGTCGTGGGAGGTTCTCTGAGGACTTGGCGGGCTCAGACATGTCATGATTCACTTTCTCATTCAGCAACACGTTGTATGTCAGTGATGTCCACAGCTAACACTCAGCCTGGCTCTGGGCCCCAGGCCTGAAGTGTGTTGTCACTTGAATCTGCCCAACAAGGCAACGAGTCTGCTCGTTTTTCAAATGCAGAAGCCGCGTCGGAGACAGACCAAGTGACTTGCTCTTGGTGACACTGGGTCTGTGACCTCCGTGGTAGGGGAGCCTCACCCTGCGAAGCAGGCTAGATCTGAATTTCTTTGACGGGGTAGTGTTCCTACAGGCTTCTGTCCAGCTCTTTCACCAGCTCTGACCTGGTGTTGGAGGACCACTTGTCCACGAGTCTCCCTAGTGGAATACAGGTCTCCTCTCAACCCCGTGCTCACCACACACCCCCGACACACACACACACACATGCACACAGCCCAGTCTTGTGGATACTCACTCTGGACGAGAACTGTACACACGGAAAGAGCTCAGGGAAGCAGGAGGCCGTCCTGGCCCCTCCACCTGCACACGGTGCTGTGGTGATCAGACACCACGTCTTCTTTATCCCAGAGAATCAGGCTGGCTCCGGCTCCTGTCTAGATTTGGGGAAAACTAGGATAGGGAAAGAGGAGACATCAGGACTTAAAGTGCTCTACAGTGTGCACCTTACTGGAAATAATTTTCGATTGGCTTCTACTTTCCAGAGGTTTCTGGTTGCTCCTGTGTTTCGAGTGGTGCGGCAGTGGTGCTGGGGTCCCAAGCCTCACCCTGAAATATGAGGAGCAGTGAGGGGAAGGCCTATGGGGGGTGAGAAGCCGTAAAGTGCTGTCAGTGAGATGATCCACGCTAGTTCCTTCCCCCCAGGGCTTCTGATCAGCACCTCTCACTCCACGTGGTTGCCTGGCGCTATCCTCAAGTGGGCTCTGTGTCTGCTGAGGGTGGGGAGATGCGTGGCCTGTACCCCAAGCAGGCTCTTTGTCACATGACTCCTTTCCCCTTGCCTTGGACTCTGTCAACTCCTCCGTACCCTTCACGAAAAGACTGTATGTAAGGATCGTCATGTAGTAAAACTCCAGAGCCCTTGATTGTTCGTTTTTAAAACTATTTCTGCATGTAAAATCAACACCCGCAAGGCACGCGTAGATAGGCACGCTGCTAGAGGAGAGGGTTGGGACAACCCCTGGAGAAGGGGTGTGCCCTGGGACTGCTCCTAGCGGAAACCAGCGGCAACGCGATCCCCTCCTCGAACCCTGTCTTCCAGCAAGGGTGGGCGTGTGCCCCTGTATGGGAAGAGCAGGTAAACATGTGGGGCATAATTAGCCCCTGTGAGCAATGCTAACCACCCCCTGCATACATACCCTGCTGAGACTCCTGGTGCAGGACGGATCCTGATCCTGGACCAGAACAGCTAAGAGTTGGGAGCCAGGAGCGGCCCCAGGAGGCCCCTAGAACACAGAGCTACTGACAGGACATGCAAAGTGTTATCTGTGCCTGGACCTGCCTCCTGCCCCTTGCACAGGGCGGGGAATCCCCTGCTCACAGGCTGTGAGGAAACCTGCATGACCCCCCCCACCACCAGGGGACTCAACACAGGCGCATCCTGGTCAACCTTTCCTGGAGTGATGGTGACACTTGCCGAGTGACTGAGCCAAGTGGGTCCCCTGACTACCATGACCCTTGTGGCACCTGCCCCACGGAGGCTCCCTCAGCACCTCCACACCCCACAGCTGCACCCCATGGCTGGATAATCCATTCATGGCACACACGTGTGTATTAGGATGCCTCCTCATGGTCTAAGGTGGCTGCTGCTTCTCCCTCCATCAAGCTCACATTCCAAACAGCAGTAAAGGCAGGAGCTGAAGAAGGGCCTGTGTCCTCACCCTGAGATCCTTCCCGCAAGTGGCATTCAGCTCTCCCGCTCATCCCCGTGGCTGGAGCTCAGTCACGTTCCAGCCACAAGAGAAGCTGGGCATAGAAACTTTGGCTCATGATGTGTCCAACTGAAGACCAGAGGTCCCCAGGACAAAGAGGGTGGTCAGCAAGCCTGGCGTGATGAATCGCCCTTGCTTCCCACCGGCCAAGCCGCCTTGAGGTAGGGTTGAGGTCAAGGCCACCGGGGGCCAGCCAGATCAGGCGATGGCAGTAAAGCCACAGGGACCCCAAGTGCCTCAGACCCTCGCCCGTGCTGTGCCGTGACCCAGGGGCCCAGAGTGGATGTCGCACTTGACGCTCTGCTGCCGGAGTGGCTTCCCGTGCCGCGGTTGGCTTCATCACCTGTGGCCTCCTCCAGATGTTTGTGTCCATCTCACCACTCATGCTGAGCGAGGTTAAGAAGGGCCCCCTGCCCGGCGGCTCCTTGCGTTTTGATGCCCCCTGCCCATGGACTGGGGCGTGATGCTCGCCCGCCGGACTTGGTAGAGAGCAGTGCCCAGAACTGCACTCACACGTGCTTCTGCCTGGGATCCAAAGCTGTGCTTGTCTCCTCAAGCTCCCTGTTGAGCCAGATCTCGTCCTCTGTCCCCGAGACCCGGAGACAGCCTCCACTCTCTACTTTGTGAGTGGTGTAACTCCTACTCGCCGTTCTTCCTGGGGCCTCCGGGGCAGCATTCAAGTCGGGAGGGATCTCTGAAGATCCATGCCTGCACACCGTGGGAAGTGCGGAGTCCACAGACAGGCTGCACCTGCCCCCATGGCAGCTTCTGCCTGCTGCAGATGGACCTGCTCATGAAAGACCCTGCTGTAAGCCGGTGCCACGGCTCAATAGGCTAATCCTCTGCCTGCGGCACTGGCACACAGGGTTCTAGTCCGGGTTGGGGCGCCAGATTCTGTCCTGCTAGCTCCTCTTCCAGGCCAGCTCTCTGCTTTGGCCCAGGAGTGCAGTGGAGGATGGCCCAAGTCCTTGGGTCCTGCACCCGCATGGGGAGACCAGGAGAAGCACCTGGCTCCTGCCATCGGATCAGCGCGGTGTGCCGGCCGCAGTGGCCATTGGGGGATGAACCAATAGAAAAGGAAGACCTCTCTCTCTCTCTCTCTCTCTCTCTCTCATTGTCCACTCTGCCTGTCAAAAAAAAAAAAAAAAAAAAGACCCTACTGTAACCACTAGCCCCTCTGGGACTCCTTGGTAGGATGTCGCTCTCCCCAATTGCTCCTGCCCCAGTGACTTCTGTGTTCTGGGGACAAACCCCAACAGTGGCCATGCAGAAAATCTCTCCACCGTGGTTCTCTGGTGGCACCCGGCGCTGAGGTTGCCTCTTAGCCCTGGGGGTTGTCACCTTTGGTCGATGGGAGGTGATACAAAGGGCATCAGCCGTTTCTCTGGGAGCTTACAACCCTTTCCATGTTGGCGCCTGTCCCTCACTAAAGGAGGAGGCCCAAGAAGAGACATCGTTGTCATTCCTCTCCCTGTCCCATGCCCAAGTCCCATGATGCAGCCAAGGAATGAGAGCTGATGATGTCCTCAGCCCCCCTCACCCTCCAAGGTCCCCTTGGAGGTGCAAGACTGATTAAGGTGTTTGAATTATCTGAGCTTTTCAACCTTAAGGAAAAGCTTGATATGATCAAAACTACATCTCAGGACATCAAATCCCCAGATGTTGAAGGTGGACCAGACATCAAGGCTTTGAAAAATTCAAAGTAATGAAAAAAAAATCTGAAAATCTAATCAGTCCTCACCTGTCAGATGCACCTGCGGATCTAACTGGTAGCCTTGGATGCTGGGGGCCTCAGAGACCCAACTTCCATTCTTGCAAGAGGAAGACATCAGGGATCCTAGGAGTCCAATTCTAAATAGGGTCTCCATGTCAAGAATGAATAATAGATGGAGTCCAACTGTTTGGTAGCAGAGTGCAAATTAGCAAGTCATTGATTGTAATCAGAAGCAGCTGCTTATAATCATAGACCAGGTACTAATCGCCCATTGTCAAGTGCTGTTAACACTTTGCCTATAGCCCGAGCACGAGGTTGGGAGCAGCTTGATGCTGGAGACAACCTAATCTTGTAAACATTAATTAGAACTTCTTCTAGTAATGATTTGCTATTTTGCCAGGCTTTAATATTTTAGGCTTTTATATGTTTTTAAGATCTTATGAAACATTTTAGATATTTGCTCTATTTTTAATAATGCGTTCTCAACAAAAGTTTGGATGGGTGCATGGATGGATGGGAGGGAGGGCAGGAGAGAGGAAGGGAGGGAGGGAGGGAGGGAGGGAGGGAGGAAGGAAGGAAGGAAGGAAGGAAGGAAGGAAGGAAGGAAGGGAGGGAGGGAAGGAAGGAGGGAGGGGTAAAATGGATGGTGGATGGATGGAAAAAAGGATAGGTGAGTGGATGAACGAATGATATGAATGATAGATGTTGGATGAATGGGGGGATGGAAAGGTTGATGGAAGGATTGATGGGTGGATGAATGAATGATGGGGGGTTGAATGGATGGGTGGATGGATAATGGATGGTTGGAAAGATGGATGGGTAGATGGATGGGTGGAGCCAGATCTCTCACCTTAGAAATGTCTCTTACAGTTATCTTTACTACCACGCCTGTCATCATTCTCTGTGACTTCAACAGCCATCCAGCTCCCTGGCCTTGGATTGCTTTGGCTTCCTCCTGGCCTCCCTCAGTCCTCTCTCCCCTCCACCTACTGCCTCCACATGCTGGCTGCACAGGTGGGCTGCAGCCCACGTGAGGATGCTTTCTATCCTCACTGTACCCACCAGAGCCACTCATGCCTTATGCTGCCAATGTCAGTGGTCAGTTGCTCAGCCTCATTGGCTGTGGCCTCTCAGGGGCATTTGGGAGCTGATGAGCCACTTCTCAGAACCTTCTCTTTGCTTGGTGTCACTTTTGTCTCCCCCTTCTTTGGCTGCTCTTTCTCGGCTCAGCAGCCATACTCACACCCACAGCATCCCTCAATGCTGGAGTCCCTCAAGATGCTTATCTCCAACACTGTTCCCCGGTGACCCCACTCCTCCCTGTAACTCCAAACACCACCCAGGGACGACTTCACCCCCGTCCCAGACTCCACACTTCTGTCTTTAGTCGGGGATCCTATAACTTTTACATAAAAAAATGAAGTTTTGGTGTTTTCTACAAACTTCTTATGAGGCCAATTCTCAGGTCACCTTCCCATGTCCCGGCTCAGTCAAGGCAGCAAAGTGCACACAGCCCAGTCCTGCCCTTACCACTTCCTGTCCAGTGCCTCTGGCTTCACCTCCCTCTCTTCCTCCAGTGTGGTGAGACTCCTCTGGGGCCATGCAGGGGAACTCCTGGTGCCTTGTGGCTGCTCAGCAAACACCAGCTCTTTGCTTTATCCACTGCCCTAAAGGGATGAACAGTAAACCCAAAATCTGAAGCTGCTTCCATCTTTGGGCAGCTTGCTAAGTCCCTTGGTTTGTGTCTCCACCTTTCCTGGCATCGTGCAGAGAACAATGAGCAAGCCCAGGGCCAGCATCATGGGAACCTCAGGTGCACAGGCATCATTTGGGGAACCTCAGGTGCACAGGCCGAAAGACTCTGAGTCACCCTCTGGGGCTCCACACATGGCTTCACAGTTCCCTCCGGCTTAGCCTGGCTCCAGGTCCGAGTGTGTGCATCAGCGGGCATAGTGCATGTGTGTGTGCCTCTGCACGTGGAGGTATGTTGTGTGTCTGGGTATGCTGTGTTCGTGTGCATACACAGTGGCTGTGTGTTGCATGCGTGTGTGCATGTGCATCTGTGTGTGTGTAACTGGCACTGAGTAGGCACCATCACTGATGGTGATGCTACCTTCGTCACTCTGCTCATGCCGCAAACTCCCCTGCACTGCCTAAAGGGAGTGAGAGGGAAGGCTGACTGGTCTGGTCTGGCCTTGGGGCAGGTGCAGGGCCTGCCTTGCCCTCCTCTGTCCCCGCCCACACAGACCCTGACGAGCAGTTCTGAGCTGGGCCAACACCCAGGCTCCCTAATTGATGCTGACGAATGGACTGAGACTTGCGGAGCCAGAGCCAGTTGAGTGGAGCCGTTGAAAAGTCTCACTTATTAACCCAAATCCTCCACCCTGTTCCCGCAGCCTGTCAGGGTTATGCTAATGAGGCCCCCGGCGCACGGAGCGCCTTTCAGAAGATCCAGCGCCAAATTAGCCTCTGCCGTCTGGAGTCTGGAGGCGAGAGCTCTCCTTCCCTGGGAGTGACTCAGCCTCTAGCAGGGCCCGCTGGGTCGGATCCTGCTCCCACGGGGCAGCCATGTCTGCACCCAGGACTCACAGGGTGTGTGGGAGGCTGGGACCCAACAGCGTCCACGGCCCACCTGTGCCCTGTCAGCAGGCCGGGCTGATGGGCTGATCAGTTTGACTTCTGTGTTCACGTGCATGCGCAGGGTGTGTGTGTGTGTGTGTGTGTGTGTGTGTGTGTGTGTAACTGGCAGTCGGGTGGCCCACGGGAGATTCTCCACACAAATGCATTAAGGATGCATAAAAACATTTATAGGATGTTTCATTTTTTTTCACTAAAATTAATGTGTGATCTTCCCAGTCGTCCCCTAAGGGGTAAATAGTATATTTGCTTCATTTGATAGATGAGCAAATGAATCTTAGCATCCAGGGGACCCACACTCAAGACCTCTGGGCTCTGGATGTCCCCTCTTCCTTCAGCCACAGTCAGTGCCAGCTGACGAGTTGGCTGCTGGAGGTCCTGCCTTCTGGAAGGTGTTTTATCTGCAGCCCCTGGCTCCAACCATCCCTCTCTCCAAAATGACCCACCCAAGCTTCCTGTCTTCCTTGTTGTTGAAGGCTCGCCTTCCCTTACAAAGTCTCCCTAACCATCCAGGTTGTTAACTGATGCTTCTGCTGTCCCCGGCTCACCCCACCTCAACTCCAGGGTCTTACAGCCCTCCCCCATGGTTCACTCCATTTTAGAGAAAATGATCTATTTGTTTCTCTCTCTCTGCTCCTAGACTCCACACTCTATCTTTGTCCACTCCCAGCTAGCACAACGCCTTGCCTATGTTAGATCCTTGGGAAGGATTTGTTGAATTGAACAGAACTTACAAACACATATGTACACAGCACACACATACACATGGGATGCACCTGTGTGCACACAAGACACTCAGACACACACGCATGCATAGCACACACAGCACGCACACACACAGCCCAGCAGCAAGGGCTGCCCAAGGTACCTCTTCTCTCGTCCCGTTTATGACCTTCACAGCAGCTCCTGATATTGGATTGTGAGAGCTGGATGTGTCCCTTGTCAACACGTAATAGAAGTTACATTTTCCCTTCTTTTCTCTAAGGGCAGATATCGTGTTATTTGGTCTTCAGCTACCCGGGGAAGTGAGGAGGATTTGATGGGGTGAAATTGTGCAGTGATAACTACGATGGGGCCAGGGTTCTTGCAATAACACCGTCCACCTAATACTCATTTAATCTTGCTGCCATGTGTCTTCCCCTCTCCCTTCAAAATCCATTCTCCGTGTCCTTGTCAGCTTCCCTGTCTTCCTATTGGAGGACAACAAAGCAAGAGTTTCTCTTTGAGTTTTTGCTGTGTTGTTTTTTTCCTAATTTTGGGGAACAGTAGTGCCTTCTCTTAATAAGCCACACGTACTCCAAATGCATGATGCCACCTACAGTGGGGAAAAATAAAAACAGATTCTCAACACATGCAGTCTCTCTCTTCTAAAAGCGCAAGGGTTGAGACACCTGAATGGGGACTTGCCTGTCGGTGCAATGCATCCCCATCTAGAGTGGGAAGGGAGGAAGCTGACCGAGTCCTGAGGACCCCTGGGTCCCAGCAGCCACAGCCTCATCTAATCCCCAAGGAACTGTGGTCTGGGTGCATCTCTGGGAATGTCAGCAAACTGTCCCGGTTCACTTGGACAGAGGCTGGTGGCCCGAGGCCCTGTGAGATGCCCTGGGTATCTGGCTCCCAACAGAGCCCTGAGGAGACCTTACCCCCAGTGCTCCCAAATCTGAAGTCATCATGCTCATGACTAAGATGGGATGTTCTTGAGTTAAGAGGAAGCAAGAAGGGAAAGAGGGTATGGAAACATCACAGGATGACTGTGCGAGTGTGTGTGTTGGGAGGGAAGGGAAACTGAGAAGTAGCTGTCAAAGCAGAGCCCCAGTTAGGAGGGCAAAGGGCAGATGCTGTGGGGAAGAGCCCTCTCTGGCTCTAAGGATGTACTGAATGCCAGGAACATCGGCCAGCCCCAGTGCACCTCTGAGCAAAGCGCACACCCTGCACTGATGGCCTGAACACTCAAGGGTAGCTTCACCACCTGCCCTTGGGCTCCCTCATAGAGACAGCCAGCAGTTAAGAGCTAACGACAGCTCCGAATCTTCAGGACTTAGCCCAATACAAATTTATTTCTTGCTCACTTACAATAAAGTGACTTGTTGAAGGGTGACTCATAGTCACCAGTCTCTGCCCATCCATCTCAGCAGGCCAAGGAATGTGTGTGCAAGGTCAATGAAGTGAGACTGGAATGGAGTCCGCCACGCTCACCCCAGGGCCGACCCTCTGTCTGACATGTAACCACACTGAGCAGCAGGAGTATGCACAAGGGAGCCGTGGGCCCAGAAAGGAGGGAGACAGACCAGTGTGAAGGCAGCAACTGGTGTCCACATGGTGCACTCCTGGGAGGTGGGAAATAGGCTTGGCAGTGGCACGGGTCTCTGGGCTACAAGGTATGGATTGTGCTGTTCCCTATTGGGATGTTTTTATGGACAAGCATGGGGAAGGCACAGGCATGATCATGCAAATGGGATGCAGCGGTGGAGAGAGGGTGGTGTTCATGTGCACACAAGAGTGAGAGCACATGGCCACATATACACACGCAGGACAGCGTGTGTATTCATGTACATGAGAATGTCCTGTGCATAGAAACAGGTGTGAGGCTGTGTTCATTTGTATACATGAGCAAGAGTGTGTGTTCATGTATACACATGAGAGAGGGCGTGTTTTGAGAAGGCTGGAGTGGGGGAAATGGGGCACCCCAGCCCTCTGCTGTGGGGGTGGTACTTCCTCCTGTGAGCGCCACCACTGGGCTCTTGGGAGCACAGTCATGTTTGTAGCCATGCTGTTGCCTAAGAATGCCAACAGAACCTGCCAGCCTGTACTCTAGGACACACATGAGTTCCACAACACAGACATGCTCAATGACACACATGTCTCAGGATACACAATGCTCTGCGACACATGTGCTCTATGACATGCATGTTCTACAACACACAACATGCTCAATGGTGTGCTGCTTCAGGACATCCACATACATATGATTCACATGTGTTGTGTGATACACTGCACCATGATACATACATGCTCAACAGCACATGTGCTTCAGGACACACGCCTGCCCAACAGCCCAGCCCTGACAGGTCTGACCCAGGCCTCTCTCCCAGCTGCTGATGGCCTCAGAGGTCTTTGTCTTATTGGTAGTCTTATCTCTGTATCTTCACATCATCTCCCCCCTGCACACATCTGTCTCGGTGTCAGATTCTCCTTTTAATAAGGACATCATCGGGGCTGCCCTAATGACTTCATCATAGCATGATTATCTGCAAAGACTCTATTTTCAAATAAGGTGACATTCACAGGTGCCGGGGATTAGGATTCCAACATGTTATTTTAAGATTTATTTATTTATTTCAGAGGTAGAGTTACAGAGAGAGGTTGAGATAGAAAGGTCTTCTACCTGCTAATTCACTCCCAAAATGGCTGAAATAGGTGTCCCACACGGTGCAGGGGCCCAAGCACTTGGACCATCGTTTGCCGCTTTCCTGTGCCATTAGCAGAGAGCTGGATCAGAAGGGGAGCAGCCGGGACATGAGCTGGCGCCCATATGGGATGCTGGCACTGCAGGTGGAGGCTTAGCCCAGTACACCACAGTGCCAGCCCCTCCAACGTGCTTTGAGGGACCACAGTTCACCCCATTGTCACTTCTACCTCAGTGGCAGTTTCTAAGTTGCTTCACAAATACACACGAAATGTCAGCGAGACACTCCAGGGCTAACTTTGGGTTTCCATAGACAGTGTGCAAACTGAGAGCCCACTCCATGGAAGGGTCAAGGACAGAAGAACGAGGGTCATGGCCACAGGAGAGCCCAGGTGCTCCCCCAATCCAAAGGGAAAAAAATCGCAAATCCACCGAGATGCACAATTCTCAGCTCCCAGCCCAGGATCCATGCACTCCCGCAGGCCTTGTGGCCTCTTCCCGAGCAGAGGGTATCTCGCTCTTCTATGCCCACCCATTGGCCTGCTCAGCAGCACCCAGGTGGGGGACGAGAGATGAGCAAGGTTAAAGGTTGCAGGATCTTCTACAGATGTCACACACCGGAGTGCCTCTCTCCAGAAGTGCTCTCACAATCAGGAGGAAAAGGTTGCAGGCACAGAGGGAGAGTGACGCTGCCACTTTTAAAAGGTCAACCAACATCAAAATCACCTGAAGCCAAATCATTGTCGTGATCATTGACATGGGAGCGTTTGCGTTAGTGAAGCAGGTATTTAGCGTGGGCTGGAATTTGCTTCCGTTCCCTGTGGGTCCAGCTGTTTGCTTCTGTTATCCCCGCTACTCTTGAGAAAGAAGGCAGAGCAGCCTTCCCTAAAGCCACGGAGACTTGAAACAGGTTGATCACAAATGGGCCTCGTGACGCTAAGCCAATTCCAAGGCTGAAAGATGTTTGCCTTTCTTGTTTTTGAAATGATGGAAGGAGCCCACACATGTGGGCTTGTCTCTGATCTCTGTGGCCTTGTCCCCTCCCACAATGGCAGTTAACACATTCCAGCATAGAGAAGCTGAGGCTGCCCTGGGCTTGATCAGGAGTTCGCAGGAGATTCCCTTCCCAGCCTCCTTTGTCCTTGCTGTGGTGCTAACCCCGTCCTGTATGTCCCCTCTTACCACCAGCATTCATGGGCCATGCTTTTCATTGTCCTTACTCTCTTTTAGAAACTTATTTATTTATTTAAAAGTCAGTTACAGACAGAGTACATGTGGGAGAGAGAAGAGAGAGAGAGAGAGAGAGAGAGAGAGAGAGAGAGAGAGAGAGAGAGAATCTTGCACCAGCTAGTTCACTCCCCCAGATGGCTGCAACTGCTGGAACTAGGCCAGACCAAAGCCAGGAGCCAGGAGCTCTTCTGGGTCTCCCACATGGGTGCAGGGGCCCAAGCACTTGGGGCATCTTCTGCTGCTTTCCCAGACCATTAGCAGGGAGCCAGATCAGAAGCAGAGCATTTGGGAAATGAACCGGTGCCCATGTGGGATGGTGGCATCTCAGATGGCAGCTTTACTCGCTAGGCCACGACGCCGGCCCCCTTGATCTCTCCCCATCTTTCTTTGGAAATCATTGTAATCAGGGCACATCACTGTGGCCCTGGCATCCACGCAGGCCCTGCATGGTGGATCATGGCATCTCCTTCACCTGCACGAACCTGTTGTAAGATGCATAAATGCGTTTCAAGGACCTGGAGTAAATAGGGACATCTGGGCGTGGAGGTAGCATCAGAAAGCAGCACCCACACCTGCCTATGCAGGACTAAGTCTGAACCCCAGCGGGAGGGATTCTTGAACAGATGTCACAAGGAAACTATTCCTGGTGCTGTCCCGTGGCTGACCAGCACTCCGGGCCTCCCCAGGGACAGTGCTCTAGGGCCAGACAAGACCCAGAAAGGCAGCCTCCCTCGGTCCCGTCCATCATCTCCCAGGATGGATCTGGCCTCAGCAGATTTGGACACCACTGGAGCAAAACATCCCTGCTATGCATTGAGGGATGAACCTTTCAAAGGCACCACAGGCTTGTGTGGCGTCAACCTGTGGGTTCTCCGTGTGGGGTGTCCAGCCCTTGGGAAATGCTGAAAATGTACATTCTCGGGACCCACCCCATACCCAATGACTCAGAAGCGCTGGGTGGAGCCAGCAGTTTGTGTGTTAGCATACAAATCCCAGGTGATTCTGACTTCTCTTGAGAACCGTGGAGAAGGCAAGCCCACTGTGTAGGTGGTTACAGGAGAAACATTCAGCACCTGGGACAGCACCCCAGAGGGCAGATGCTCCAAGCTGCAGTGGTGCACAGGTCAGCCAGCCTTCAGGCCCATTTCCGTCCTGGTGTCTCTCGTCTCTGGGCACCAGTGTCCCCCTAAACAGGACTGCCCACGTACCGTGGGGCCCAGGGCAGACTCCCATCTGCCTGGCCTTGGTCCTACCAGTCCTCGTGCGCTAGCCATGCTCTGCTCTTCTTGACTGAGCTGTTGAGTGGTTCTGCCTGTTAAGGTGATTTTGGCATGCCAATCATAAAATGGTGCAGTGATTTTCCTAGTTTAACTGTCAGAGTTCTGGGAATATTTTGCTGCCACCTGCCATGTTGTCCATTAGGAATGTTTTTGGCTCCATGTAGCAGACTGCCTGAGAAAACGGTGAAGAGCATCAATTATCTCACATAACAAGAAGCTGAGAGGTCAGCTATCCAGCAGGGGCAGCAGCAGAGTGACGTCCACTCTGTGTTTCTCTGCTCTGCCATCTCCAGCATCCAAGGCATGAGATGTCTCTGTGGCTCTTTGTGTCAGAAACAGGGTGGTGGCCCATGGACTTTGTGCCACCAAGTACCGGGCAGAGCGACAGCTTTGCCAAGAGCTCCATAGGCAGATTCTGCTGTAAGTCTAGACGTGGCCAGAACTGGGTCCCATGGTTGCCCCAAGCCGTGTGAGAGTCTTGGAAAGTTGCAAGTTGCTGTGAGTGGGTAAGACAATGACCTAGAGTTGGGCACGTTGCTGCTCTGAGCAAAGCTGGATTCCATTAGCAAAGACCAAGTAGAGAATCGATACGGAGGAGGGCTTAGCAGTGGCAGCCACGTCTTCTAAGCCCAGTGTATCAGGAGTCCTTCGCCTATTAGACAGATGATGAGGGACCTGCCCCAGTGTCTTGTTATTAATTTTTTTAAAGATTTAATTTATTTGAAAGACAAAGTTACAGAGGGAGGTAGAGAGAGAGGTCTTCCATCTGCTGGGTTCACTCTGTAGATGGCCACATTGGCCAGAGCTGTGCCAATCCGAAGCCAGGAGCCAGGAGCTTCTTCCGGGTCTCCCACATGGGTGCAGGGGCCCAAGAACTTGGGCCATCTTCTCCTGCTTTCCCGGTCCACAGCAGAGAGCTGCATCAGAAGAGGAGCAGCCGGGACTAGAACCGGTGCCCATATGGGATGCCAGCACTGCAAGCCAGGGCTTTAACCTGCTGTGCCACAGCACCGGCCCTTGCCCCAGTGTCTCTGTAATGAGTGTGAAGCCACCCTGGATACTGCCATCTTTGGAACAGAGGATGTAATGTTATTTTGAATTATTTGAGTAACTGTTTGTCTTGTGTGAACTTCTCCTACCAGTACAAAAGTGGAGACATTCTGTGAAAGCCTAGTCCCCAGATAACATTACTGAGGAGCCAAAAATTCTCCCTCCACACTGAGATCGATTCTAAGGGATTGACTGCTCACTTCATTGTCATCTCCTCCCGAGCAGGAAATGCTGTTGTTTAAAACATGGCATCTGGGCCGGCGCCGTGGCTCAACAGGCTAATCCTCCGCCTTGCGGCGCCGGCACACCGGGTTCTAGTCCCGGTCGGGGCGCCGGATTCTGTCCTGGTTGCCCCTCTTCCAGGCCAGCCCTCTGCTGTGGCCCGGGAGTGCAGTGGAGGATGGCCCAGGTGCTTGGGCCCTGCACCCCATGGGGAGACCAGGAAAAGCACCTGGCTCCTGGCTCCTGCCATCGGAGGAGCGCGGTGCGCCGGCCGCAGTGCGCCGGCCGCGGCGGCCATTGGAGGGTGAACCAACGGCAAAAGGAAGACCTTTCTGTCTGTCTCTCTCTCTCTCACTGTCCACTCTGCCTGTCAAAAAAAAAAAAAAAAAAAAACATGGCGTCTGAACACATGTACTGGTAACTAGAGAAAGGAGCAGAGGTGGTTCCAAGAGAGACAAACGGGCATTCGGAGCTGGCCGCACAGCCTTGAAAGTGCTGAGTCAGGGCTGGGTGCAGTGAGTCAGGGCTGTGAGTCAGGGCTGTGGGCTGGGACAGCCGTGTGTTCTCTGCACACCTGTGGGTCTCTGGATGCCCCCACGTGGCATCTCAGTGTCACTAGTGAGTGCTGTCCTTGGGCACAGGTCTTGGGGCCAGCCAGCTCCCTGCCACAACACATGTTGCACCATTTGGACGTGCAACAGGTTGGTCCCCAGGAACCATCAGGCCAGAATAACGGGGGTATTGAGGGTGACTTTAGAACCGCACCTTCAGCAAAGATCAAGTGACCATGAATACCCGGATGCAGCAGCTCTGTGCAGTTCACTGGTGTTACCATCGTGGTGGGCAGGATGGAGCCTTGAGGTTGCCATCCAGATGTGCATACTTCATGGACTACAGATTACACTGAATTTTAAAGGGAGCCGATCTTTGCAAAGTCAGTAACTCCTTTATATTTGTTCGTAAAGCAAATTTTCATTATAAAAACGTGCTCTTGTAACTGGCAGAGCTTCACAGGAAAGCAGTTAGGGGGAGACGCCAGCCCTCCCCCCAGCCTCCAGCAGCTCCCAGCAAAATGTCAGTGCTCTGTGGACGCCGGCCCTCCCGTCTCAGTGTGATCAAGCCTGTCTCTTATCACTGCCTTCACCCTCACCCCTGCCCCAGTGTAGAACCTTCTCCCCACCCAGAGGGGTCTTCCAACACCAACTGATTAGAAGTAACCAGGCTGTTTCCTGCCCACTGACGTGCACACAGTGAGTTGGGGCTGGCTATCGTGTGTGCATCTGTGAGCTGGCTGTTGTCTAAGTCAGGTTATCTCACACTTCAAGATGTGCAAGGCAGCTGAGAAGGCAGAAGCAGGAGGCTGAGATACGGGAATTTGCAGACTTTGGTGGCTTTGGGAGACAAAGGGAGGCAAAGTCATTGCAGCCGTGAACCCTGGGAGAGCCCGAGGCCTCCGAAGCTTGAGGCATCGTGTCATGCGGTTGAGCAGCGTTTGGTTTGGCTTGATAATTTGCATACTGTGCATGAGATCACTGACACATCTGTGTCTGGAAAGAGACGTGGTTGGGCTGCAAGGTCTCCCCCAGTCCTGTCTGCTCCAGACTTGCAGAGAGCCACGTGGGAAAGGCCTTCGGAAGTCAGCCCTGCGGTGGTTCTCACGTGAGGTTAGGGGCTCTTGGAACCCTCTGCTGGTGTGGAGTGAGGAAGCAGGAAGACCAGGTCCCCCGGTGGAGCAACAGCTCTGAGATGCAGCCTCAGGTCTCTGGCTGCTCTTCCGAGCCCTGCCACACACGGTGTCCCCCCAAGCCCTGCTCTTTCCTCCTCGCTGCAGACCACCCAGGAAGCAGGGAGGTGTTCTCCCCCTCCTGGTTCTTCTGCCTCCCCCTCCGCCCCCTCCTCTGTTCACACAGAGGAGGTTTTACTTGGACCAAAGCTATTGCCCTGGGTGAGGGGCCTCCCCGTGTGGCCTCCGGGACGTCTCCAGTGCTTCCTCTGGCTGTTCAGAAGGTGGTCACTGGTCATTCAAGGTCATTCTCTTAGGTCGGATTTTTCTCTAGCGGTAGCACTTTGTAAGATTCTGTACAGTGTGTTTATAATGTCTCTATGTGGGTCCCTATTTCTCAGGTTGCTGTGAACAACTGCGCAGCAACAGGAAAAAACTCGGACCCTGGGCCTTTCTGAGGTCAGCCCAGTAGGTTCTGGAGCACCCACGGGAGTGGGGGGCCTGCTCCGACCCATGCTTCCCTTCCCACCCTGGGGGCAGAGGTAACACCCACAATAGGTTCAGACACCTGCTGCCCACTGACTCAGCAGATGGCACCAACATCCATCAGCTGGGACCCCAGACCTGGGCCTCGTTCTCAAGCCCTCTCTGGACATAAGCTCAAGGTCTACTTCTTGCCACAGTGTGTATCCCTGGACCTGGCATGGCCTTCTCTAAGAATACACAGTGTATAAAATGCTGCCCTAGGGGATTATTTGGCTGGGTGGCCTGGGACATGATGTCAGATAGGTAAGGTTTTTAGCACAGGGCCCAGCATGGAGCAGACAGCCTGTACATGTTGCTATCATTTGTTCGTCAATTCTCCCTTCAATCACCAAGGTCGCTCTTCTTGACAATACAGAAATCCATTTGGAGGCCAGTGGTCCAATTCAGATAATTAGATGGGAGCATGGAAAATGAACAGGCATTTGTTCTTCTGAACAGAAGCAGGTTTTGGGGTTGGGGGAGGGTCCGTATTTTCCACATTATGACCCCAGTTTGCACAATCCTTGTTTCCAAATGGAGTTTTCAACACGAGAGAAGAGTATGACAGCAAAAGCCCTGGCTTCCTTTTGTGTGAGCTCAATCTCTATTTCCATGAACCCCTGTTTCTTGCCTGTTGTGGGTCAGATGGATGAAATTACAGGCCTCCTTGGCTATAAATTAAATGGAAATTGGCTGGTACCTGGTTACCGTGGGGTGACATTGCAGTGATGAGAGAGAGACGTCTGCGTGTGGACTACAGTCGTTTTTTTTTTTTTTTTCATCTCTTCCGTTGATAAGTTTCTCAGCCAAAATATAGTTCCTGGTCTCCTCTGGCAACTTCTTCCTTTCCTGGTTAAGAAAAAGCCCAAATCATTTTAATCTGCATCTATACGTAAGGTGTGATAAGAGTTCTTTTCCCCTTTGAGTAAAGAAGTTTCTGGAATTCTGGGTGCTCTGTCTTGTGGGCTGCCCCGCCTCTCCACAGTCTCCTTGCCACGTCAGATGACCCCAGGATGGCTCTCTGTCTCAGGAGCCAGGGAGAGGTGCCCATAGACCCTTCTTCATTCTCAAGTGAGAAGCCCATCCTAGCAGTTGCAATGGACAGTTGCTAGGGACAAGCAGAGCAGTCTGTTATCTGCTGATGGAAATACAGGAAGACAGGGCAAAGAGACTGCGAAGTTGGCAGGAAAACGTTCATGGTTCCTTGCACCATGAAGTCACCACACATGTGTTGCCTGTGTGTCTGTACACGCAGGGTTGGCGGAAGGAGAAGGCTTCTGCCCCACGCTCAGGGCTTCTTAACACAAATGTGGAGAGGTATTTGCTTACAATGTCTTGTTTCAACATTCACGGCACACCTTAGCATGCTGATGGCTCTGAGGAGTTGTGCAGTCCACAAGCAGAGAGAACCCGGCAGGTCCCATCTCGCATCTGATCACCCCAGGACTCCCATCCAGAAGAGCATTCCAGGAACCTCCCCTGCGCAGCACGCACTCAGCCCCCACTCAGTGCCACAGTGCCTAAAGGGACAGGCTGGCCTCCGCAAGCCCTGATGAGTTCTTGAGGACGATGGCCACACGGCTGTCCTCAGAGCACCTCCCAGCGGCAGCCTGGAGCTGACCCTCAGCTTTGTATGTGCCTTGCGGTCTCCCTCACTAGTTCTGAGTACCCTGCAGGTGGCCCTCAAGGCGCTGGAGGTGTAAGACCGAGCTAGCGTGGCGCAGCAGAGGGAATGAACATGGCCCTGGAGCCAAGTCGATCTGGGTTCATGTCTGTGCCCCCACTGAAACGCTTTCTGATCTTGGCAAATGTCCTAAGCTTTACCCAAGGGGGTGGGGAAGACTATCTATTAAAAATTGCCACTTGTGATTCTTATTTAGCAGAACTGACAGGAAGAATAATTGCAATAGTGAGCAATTAGGGATGTAGTGCAGTGCCTGTAATACATAGTGTTAGTTCCATAATACAGTTCCGTAAATGCTAGTCGTTTTAGTGACTCCCGGGGGCCCCTACAGTTCCCCTCCCCCCAAGCCTGTGGTCCCTGCACACATCAGTCCTGGAAAGGAGGGAGGGGCAGGTGGGCTTCACCTGCTAGGTCCTCGAGATGGACTTGCCTGTGTGGTCCTATGGCAGTGACAGACCAGGCACACACAGCTTCTCACTCACACAGCTTCTCACACACACAGCTTCTCACACACACAGCTTCTTGCACACAGGGGCTTGCTATCCTTTATTATGGAGCAAGTATTGCGTAGACTCACAGTACATCCCAGCACGATATCTGGCTACCGTGACATTAAACACTAAATTATTGCGTTGTGTTATTAGGATTGGGTGCCAGCCATGGATTTTGTCCTGCCCCAAGCCTAAACTTCCCAAAGTGAGATACATACCCCAGGTATGCAGCACCATGTCAACAAACAGAAGAAAAGTCCCTTGACTCAACACAAAGATTTGGGGTCAGATGATTTTGATAATAAAGCAAACAGACGCCACTGTACTATAAGGTACATCACAACACTCCCGGTAAATTTTTAAGATAAGAGCAATTCAAAGACATCTCCTGCCTGCTGTTGGACCCTCGCAGCTCTGTCCTGGAGCTCCTGGTGTACCTGGGGCTTGGGGAGTGTCTGGTGGAGAGGTATGAACACCTGTCAGAAGGAGGCCCTGTTGTCCTGGAGTCTGCACACAGCACCTCGAGCTCGGCACAGTGGGGTCTGTCACATCACAGAGCCCACCCGTGTGCCAGCATGCCTGCGTGACGATCCCATCCATGGGGATCACTGAGGGCGTTTGTGCTGCTCCGATGTCCTGTGTTAACTGTCCACAGTCTAGGCAGGCATTGCTTCAAGAACTACTGTTGGGCTAAGCATCACAATTTTAGGATGCAGAACTTGAGCCTCGTGGCAGCTAGACCTAAAATACTTCTCCACATTGCCCTCACCCAACTCCTCCATGCCGGCTGCCCCATAGACCTACACTCTTGGGGCTCTCCTGCCCATGCATCCTTGTGTCATTGTCCTCCCGCTTCCTGGATAGGACAGTTTCCCTGGACTTTGTCTCCTGTCTGGGGACAGTGAGTTCCTCCAGTGGGTGAGTCCAGCAGCACAGAGTTGAGAGGTGTCTCGTGAGTTTTCCGCAGTAACACAGCACCCTAGATGGGCGTGGGGGACTCAGAACAACATAAATCTATCTCCTGACAGTGCTGGGGCTAGACGTCCAAGACGAAGGTGCCAGCATGGCTGCGTTCTCTCTGACGACTGGCGGGGAGGATCCCCGTGGCTCCCCTTGGTGTTCCCTGGCCTGGAGACGCATCACTCTAGTCTCTGCCTTGTGGGCACAGCACCTTCCCTCTGTGTGTGTCTGAGCCTGTGTCTCCTCTCACAAGGACATCAGCACTACTGGATTAGAGCAGCCATGATGCCTGCAGCTTAGGTCATTGTACCTGCAAAGAGTCCTTTGTTTTTATTTTAGATTTAATTTATTTGAAAGTCAGAGTTACACAGAGAGAACAGAGGCAGAGAGAGAGAGAGAGAGAGAGAGAGAGAGAGAGAGGTCTTCCATCCACTGGTTCACTCCCCAATTGGCTGCAACAGCCATCAGCCAGGTGCCAACAGCCAGGAGCCTCTTCCGGGTCTCCCACGTGGATGCAGGGGCCCAAGGACTTGGCCATCTTCTACTGCTTTCCCAGGCCATAGCAGAGAGCTGGATCGGAAGTGGAGCAGCCAGGTCTCGAACCAGCAACCATATGGGATGCTGGGTCAGGGCATTAACCCGCTGAGCCACAGCGCTGGCCCCCGAAGAGTCCATTTCTAAGTGAGATCACCTCCCAGGCATTGAGAGTTTGAACGTCTCTTTTGGGACACAGTTCTACCCATCCCATTGCTGCCCATCACATGTCATCTCGTCCAGCCCCTGGGCCTACATGAGAGCTTGCGCATCTGGTGGATGAGTGGCTGCTCTGTCCCGTGTCCCCCTGTCCCGACTCCTGGCCATGCTCCTACAGAAGCTGTCCAGAACCCAGGGCCCTGTGGGCCAAAGTCAACCTTCTGAATTCACACAGGACTCCTGGGTCTTCCCTAGGACTTCCTCTTTGAACGGATTGCATTTTTCAAATCCTTTTACTAAATCCTAAAATCCTAAAATTTCCACCCTGGAAATCATGGTGTTGATGTGCTTTTATGGTTTTTTTCTAATGCACATTAAAACAAACACATATTTCTACAAACCATCCACATTCCACCCCAAACCAAATTACAGCACCACACTTTGGGAAATATTGCCGATGCTCAATGTTTAAACTGTGCATTCTCTGAGGAAACAATTGGATTTTATCAGAAACTTAATTTTAAAAGAAAGCTACTAACAGCAGCGATTCTAAGCCCCATGGTGGTCTGGTGAGCAGAGATTGGGCCTGGGCGCCCTGGGGGGGCTCTTGGACTTTTCTAAAGAGCACCTGCTTCGGGGGCAAACAAACTTGGCTTTGGGTCCCAGCTCTGCCACTCCCTGACTTGATGATCTTCATGTACAGTGCATAACCCTCTGGCCTCGGTTTTTGGTATAAATAGGTTTTTGCTAAACAGGAAACATTGTAGCAGCTGGTAGGGTTTGGTGAAGCAGTCCACATAAGGCACCTCACCCAGTCTGATCCTCCATTGAGATTAGGCCTCTCCTGCCCAGTGGGAAGCCCTCTGTGTCCAGAACCACTCACGGGCCAGCCCCAAAGGAGGGCCAGGGCAGTGCAGGCAGCAGGCACAGAAGACTGGTGTGCCCAGGGCACAACCAACCTCTCTCTGCTGCTGGGGATTGCTGAGAAAGTCAGAGGCTCCCAGGTGCCTGGACTTCTCCTTTCTCTACCCAGAATAGTAGACTCCCTGGCTCTTAGGGCCTTGCAGTCCTGCTAGCCCAAGAGAATACCCCTCTTTCCCATTGCCCGAGGTCCCAGAGGCAGGGTCCTCTGAGCATCAGAGACACTTTTTCCCTCGGGGATGGTGCTCAAGCCATCCCGGCTTTTTGAACCCATGTGTGGCTCTCATCTCCGCTTCCCTGGAGCATCTTCTGTCTCCAAGCAGGCGACGAAGAGTTTCACCTTCTTATGGGCCTGGCTTTCCTCATAGAGATCAGAAATGACTTTTCAGCCAGTGCGCATGTTCTCTTTCCATCCGCCTACCCTAATCCATCACAGGAGGGTGTGAAAGAGCCAGGTGTGCAAGGGCCAACAAATCCTGCACGTGGCTAAGGTCCGTACTGCACGTGTCCGCGTGCCATCGGCTCCGAGGGTACCACGCCTGCAGGTGGCAGAGTTGTTGAAGCCTTGGAGTCCTCAGGCACGGTTCTCTGGAGGCGTGAACTGCCCACCTGCGGCCTTGGCTGGGCATGTCGGAAGAGCCTCATGTCTGCCTCTCCTCCAAGAAGGTCATGTCCAAGGCACCAGACTGTCCGAACCTAGCAGACAGCTGAGAGCCAGGTCAGGAGAATCCTGGGAGAGGCAGCAGGGAACTCTTCCCCGAGCAGGGGAGTAGTGCTCACGGGGCAGCCCCAGGAACGTCCTGCGCTGGGCAGTGCTGAGGTGTAGGTCTCACAGGGGACGCAGGCTGCACACACAGAGGGGATACCGCTAAGCCTGGGCTTGAGCCTTGCACCATGTGTGCTGATGAGAGGACGTGCTCTGTCTGGCTACCACTGTCCTTGTCTGTCTGGGGCTGAGCAGCTGCCCAGGACATGGGCTGTCACAGCTACAGCCCAGAGGATACCAGGAAGCTAGGACAAGTGGCCACCCCTAGCTATTATGGGCTCCTATGAGATGGCATGCCAGTCCCTATAAACTTGCTGTTAAGACTGCAGAGAATGGGAGGAGCAAGGTATATGCACAGGCACACACATTTATAGCTCTACACACATATAGAGACAACATATAGATACACATTTGCAAGTACACCTATGGTATACACATCTTATATATTTGTATATATACATGCATGCCCACATACACACATGTGCACACACAGCTTGTATAACGCATCCCTATGCATGCACATACATATACACTCATGTGCTGTGCACATATGTTTTATTGCTTCCAATATTCAGCTTTTCCCTTGTGTGCATGTCTTTCTTCTCTTCAAAGAGAGAACGCAGTAAGTGTTCCCTGTGCACTAGGACAGCCTCCGTAACTGATGTAGCACGCCTGGGCTGTGTGGCCAGCCTGGACTGAGCACCCACAGACGCAGGGTGCAAGAGAGGCTTCTAGCCAGGGCTGGTTTCTGGTCCCAGAGCCTGGAGACCCCTGTCTCTCCAAAGCGCTTCATGGAATCGCAGCACGGGTCAGGGCGTGCCCGATGCATGGGGGTCACCCCTCCATTCGCCAGGCTCTCCCAGATGGAATGTTCTGTGTCCTTCTCTGCCTGGAATCACCTTGGGCTCCCCGCTGTGCCATTTGCCTCCCTGCTGAATCACTTATGTTCTACTTTGCAAAATATGGTTTTTTTATGGAAGTGCCATTGTTGTGCTAATTAATTAAAATTCTTTTCTTAAATATCGGCCAAGGGCTGCCCCACTCCCATCCATTAACTGGTAAACAAAGCTGGGAAAACCATCACCTGACACCCAAAACAACTTCCCAGCACTTGAAACGCCTAGGATTTTATGTCTGATGAATGTTCCATGCATCTAATTTTCCTCTTTGTTGCTCATTTAAATTCTTTGCATGTTTTAAAATCTTATTTCTTCCTTTCCTGTCTTACTGAATTTTACTCCTGCCTAATTTATAAGAAAAATGTGCTTTGAACTTTTAACTAGGGTGTTGAAGAATAAGCCACCTTTCATTCTTGATAAGCTGACATTCTTCTTCCTTTCTTTAAACTTTCAATTGCTGGTATATATTTTTCCTTTGCTTCTTAAAGAAACAACAAAGTCTAAAAAGACCTTCCAAATACAATGCATGAAAAGTTCTCCTAGGGAGGGGGGCCAGCACTGAGAGAGAAGGAGGGGAAGATTTCCTTAATTCCTTATTGGAATGTGTGGGTTTCTGGCTTTATTGGAAGCAGTATCTGCTAGCACAGGCTGCGGCTTTTGTGGCTGTATTTAACGGTGAGGAAGAAGTCCAGGCCATTAGCGCCAGACACACCTGCTGCACCTGCGTGATCCACTCCTCTGGGAGCTCAGAGCAGCAGAAGCCAGCTGGGCAACAGGCTGCACCACTCCCAGTGGCGTCCCTGGGTGGGGAGCCGCCCAGCTCCAGACAGCACAGGGAAAGCGAGCCTTCACCCCTGAGTAGGACTCGGGCCTGGGGGAGACTTGAAGGACTGAGAGAGAGTGATCCAAGAGCTGGCTGCAGACATCGCCATAGCCAAAAGTCAGAGGCTATTGTATTCTGAGAATGACAGGCTGTTGGTCTCCATACCAGCTACTGGTCATCTGTATTGAGTAGGAAAGGTCAGAGGAGAGATTTGGGTGGGTGTGTCTCGCCTGTCCGTATCACGGGCTCCTCAAGAGCTATTCAGCTGGGAATGTAGACTTCTCTCTGGGAGCAGATGAATAATTGCACAGAATAGAAACTCCAGGCCACAGAAACCAGCTCTGTTTGGTTTTTTACTGCTGTCATCCAGCCCCCAAGAGCTTTCTGACACACCCTAAATGCTCAGCCGGTATTTGATGAATTTTAAAAATGAGGGAAAAGAGGGAAGGGGGAAAGGAAAGAAGGAAGAAAGACTGGCAGTCCACCCAAACTCTGAAGAAAAACACCCCCATCTACTTCTCCCAAGGAACATGGTGACAATGTTATTATTTCACTGTCAAATTTTAGTCTGCAATAAATAAATGACACCAAATAGAAGAGTTGACATAACTTTCCGTCATGAGAAATCTGCCCAGAACTCTTAAAAAAATCATGCAACACTCTTCTTATTTCAAAATACATCACAAAGTGAAGTGATTAAAATAGCATGGCACTGGAAAAAAACAGACATAGAAACCAGTGGAGCAGAACTGAGACTCTAGGAGGCAAACTCACACGTAAATTATCAACTAATATTTGACAAGACTGACAGAATATAGCATGGAGAAAGGACAGTCTCTTCAATAAATGGTGTTAGAAACTAGATATCTACATGCAGAACATTGATATTGGGCATAAAAATCAACTCGATGGAAATGGAAGACTTAAGTGCAAGACCTGAAACTGTAGAACTACTAGAAGAAAACTGGGGGGGGGGGGGGGGGGCTTCATGATGTTGATTTGGGCAAAGATCTCCTGGGTAGAACACTGAAAACACAGGCAGCAGAGGGCAAAACAAGGATGTGGGACTACCTCAAGCTAAATGCATAGCACAGCCCAGGAAAAAAGTCAGCAAACTCAAAAGGCCACCCATGGAATAGGAGGGCATATTCACGAGCCACATAGCTGATGAGGAGTTAATATCCAGAATATATAAGTTAGTCTTAGAACTCAATACAAAATAATAACCCAATTTTAAAATAAAGGACTTGATAGACATTTTTTTCCAAAAAAAGACATCCAGATGTCTAACAGATACAGGAAAGACCCTCACTTTGACTAATCTTCGGTGAAGTTCACATCTAAGCCCCAATGGGATATCAATTCAGACCTGTTAGGATTCCTGTGTTTTATCAGAAAGACATGACAACAAGTGTTGGCGAGGACATGGACAAACCAGACCCTTTGCACGGCTGGTGGCAGTGGAAATTGGCACAGCCATCGTGGAAAACGGGCAGCTGTATTTGAAAGTTCCTCAAAAAACAAAAACCAGAACTGCCCTATGGCCCAGCAAACTTCTGGGTAGATCCAAAGGAATTAAAGTTGGCATATTGAAGAGCTAGCTGGTTCCCTGTGTTTACCATGGCATGACTCATAGTAACCAAGAGCAGAGCAGTGTTCAGCCACTAAAAATAAAGAAATCCTCTCGCTTGACACAGCACGCATGAACCCTGAGGACATTATGTTGAGACAAGCCAGACACGGCAAGGCAACTATATGTGCATTTATATATGAAAATTTTTTTAAAAATTATTTATTTATTTGAAAGGCAGACTTAGAGAGAGAGAGAGAGATCTTCCACCCTCTGGTTCACTCCCCAAATGGCTTCAACAGCCAGAGCTGGGCTGAACTGAGGCCAAGAGCCAGGAGCTTCTTCTAGATCTCCCACATTGGTGCAGGGGCCCAAGGACTTGGGTCATCTTCTGCTGCTTTCCCAGGCCATTAAGAGGGAGCTGGATCAGAAGTGGAGCAGCCAGGCCTCACACCGGTGCCCATATGGGATGCTGGCACTGCGGATGGCGGCTTTACCCACTTTGCCACAGCGCCGGCCTCTGCATATGCAATCTAAAACAATAGAACTTGCAGAAGCAGAAAGTAGAGTGGTGATTGCCAGGGACTGGCGCTGGGAGGAGATGGGGAGATTCTAGTCCACAGACACCAAGTGTCAGTTATGCGGAGTGTATCAGTTCTAGAGAGTTGCTGTACAGAACGTGCCTACCGTCAGTAATACGGAACTAGACACTCAGAGAATCTGTTAAAGGGCAGGCCTCCTGCTAAGGGCTCTTCCCACGCAGAAGAGAAGGCCGTGTGAAGAGGGTGGAGTCAGAGGGGCCACCCACTGGCTTTGAGATGGGGGGTGGGGGGCGGGAACGGCAGATCCAGAAATGGAAAAGAGAAGGAACTGCCCCAGCAGCTCCAGAGAGATTGCTCAACCACATCCAACACCTGCCTTGCAGCCCCGTGCACACCATCTTGGACTTCTGCACCTCCAGAAAGCTAAGAAAATAAATGTCTGCTATTTTTCACCACCCACCACCAACAAAAACCCGGTGCACACGTCCAGTATGCCATGGCTGTCTTGGAGGGAACACGTGAGCTCCAAGACCAGAGACGCTCTTCCTTGGGTCACTTCTGCTCCAGATAATGCTAAATTATACTTTTCAACTGAGGTATTCAATAGCCACTTCCATGACTTTCCTTAAATATCATTTGGCAATAAACCATATCGTGGCCATCAACTTTTCCCCTGGAGTAAATAATTGTTTTTATACCTTTAAAACATTTGCTCTTTCATTCTTCCAAGATAATGTTTGTTTTCATGCAGGCTAAAAATATATGTTTTTTGCTACACCCTCTCACCCACAGATTTCTTAACTCAGTGGGGCAGAAATGGGGATTCGAGCTCTGTTTTCATGTGGAGTTCGACATTAAGAAAAAATCTGTGTGTCTGCTCCCATGGGGGCGCATCACACACACCCCCAAACGGATTAATGAATAACTCTCACGATGCATCCCTGCAACGCAAGGGGCCCGATGCATAAATCACTACAGCTCTTTCCGGAGACAAGAAAACAATGTTCAATAAGTGATGGCATTTATTCTGATTTACCGTTGTTGCTCCAAACAGGAGAAGCTGGGAGACTAATCTCTAAGGAAGTGCCACGCGGAATCAATTATTCTCCTGGTCTTAGTTCAATTTGTGGTGTGGAGTAACTTCTGCCTGGATCGCATAATCAGATTAGATGTACAAAATGCATTATAACATCTCAGAAACACCACGGCACAGGAAGCTATGAGCTGGATCTTCATATTTTAAATGTTAAAAAATTCTCAAATCCTTTCTTTAATGAGGTGTTGACTACATTTTTAAAAGAACCAGGTTCAAGAGGTTAAAAAAATCAACACCTGTGTCCATGGAGTATTACACAAGGGGTTACCCAAGGAACAGCATCGTGGCCTGGGATACACACACTGAGTCCCTCCGTTCTGCAAAGTTGCTCTGATGTGCCAGTCACGTTTGCAGGAGCTGAGAGCCACATGGGAAGCAAAGTGGTTCTAGCCATGTTGTATGGAACTTGCAGCTCAGGGGGAAAAGCGGATGGCAGATGGGGGGAGTGGGTGAGGAGGCAGTCTCAGACACTAAGGATGTGAAGGAAGCAGAACACAATGATGGGACAGTCAGGACTGGATGGAGGAAGTGCCCACTCGGGTGAGACCCAGCTTACCCCCAAGGCCAAGCAGAAGCCCACCTTGCACAGGCCCAGGAGAAGGGACATGCAGGCTCATGCTGGGGCTGACCTTGACACACTCAAGGAGCCAAGCACACCACTGGGAGTGGCTGAGCGTCAGACCACCAGGGTTTGATGATTCTGTTGAGAGTGGGGACTTTGGATCCTGTGGCAGCCAGGGTGTACCAGGAGGAAGGCAGCATGATTTAAATCATGATGTAGAAAGGTCGCTAGGATCTCAGCGTAGGAAGCAAGAGAGGAGGCAGGGAGCCTGTAGCGGGAGTCCCTGAGGTTGACAACACCATGGTGTACCCGGCTGAAGCTAAAGGTGATCAGTCACGTGGTAAGGATGTGTGGAGGTGGGCCACCAACAGGACCCGCTGCTGGACCGCATGTGGGATGCCCAGGCCAGAGGAAGAAGGGCTCTTGAGCTTTGTCGTGAGCACCCAGGTGCTCCAGGCTGGGGTCAGTTGTGGTTGGGAAATAAGAGCTGCGCTTGGCCAGGCTCTGAAGGGTATTCAAGTAGAGATTATGAGTGAGCAGTTTGGTGCACAGACTCTGAGCCTCGCAGAGGACTCAAGGCAGGAGACACCAGTGCAGGGAGCTGGAGAGCCTGAGGCAAGCTGGCTGCCAGGAGCCGAACCTGAGAGCTCCGGGGACGGGTGCAGTGTTCAGCCTTGGTCTTGGGATGATTGGCTCCTGTCTCTCGCTGCGTGCCCATCATCCAACCCCTTCCCATCCTAGTCACACACCTCCTGAGCACAGGGCACATTCACCTTTGCGGTCCCTCCTGCTCCTGCTGGGCCCCCTCCTGGTTTAGTGGGCAGTGCACCAGCTCCCCAGTTGGGACCTCATCTATAAACACCTGCACCACTCCACCCACCGAGGCAGTTCTAAGCAGGATGGGGCTTTGGGGCTACCTGGCCAGAGACAGGACACCTAGAGGCCCCATGTGAAGAGGGCTTCCACGTGCTCAGGCATTGCTCCCCACAGCCAACACCCCTCTCTGGCTCCCTCAGTACAGAGGACAAAGCTGGACACAGTCTCCCCAGCTCAGTCTCCCGTGCCCCTAATGCAGAGGTACTGGCCCGAGTCTGCTCTCTGCCCTCCTCTGTGCCCCTCTTTGGGCAGCGAACAGTGTAGGAAAGGCTCCACCTATCTCCTCCAGAGCCCAGTGCCCCTTTATCCTGACCATGATAAATCCAAGAACAGGGCCTCATCAAATTAATGGCTCCTGGGGATTAGTATTGTGTACAGCGGGTAAGCTACTGCTTGGGATGCCTGCTTCCCACATCAGAGTGCATGGTTCGAGACCCGGCTACGCCACTTCTGTTCCAGTTTCCCGCTCATGTGTCTGGGAGGCAGAAAATGATGGCCTAGGTTCTTGGGTTCCTGCCATCCACATGGGAGACTCAGATGGAATTTCTGGTTCTTGGTTTCCACCTGGCCAAGGCCTGCCTGTCATGGGTATTTGGCAAGTAAACCAGCAGATGGACGATCTCTTTGTCTCTCCCTCTCTTCTGTCACTGTGCCTTTCAAATAAATAAGCAAGTCTTTTAGGATGATTAATGGTTCCTGGCATATCACTGAGCACCTATTTCCCCTTGCACCTGTCCCATCACAGGGCTTTGGCACACACCCCATTAAACTTCATGCTAATTACACGTGTGATAGCCTGTGCCTGTCAGTGCTGCCACAGTCCTCCAGTGTAGAAATCCTTCCTGTGCCTGCTTCCCAGTTCCAGAATTAGCAGGCCTGGCTGGTTCTTAGAACCAGGTGTGTGGGTCTCGGTCTCTGCTGGGTGGATTGGCAACTGGCCATGCTTCAGGGGTCATGGTCTGTGGCTGAGGCCAGCCACGCAGCTTGCTCCACGGAGAGTGGCCATTGGCACAGTGACCAACACGGGACTTAAAGAGCCATGTTCCTGGATGCAGCCCTGGCTTTCCCATGTAGCACCTCCGTATCTGCTCTGGCCTGTCTCTTCGTACACAAAACGGAAACGACACTCTTCAATTCATGGGCTGGTTGTAGGAATTAAACGAGTTGGGGCCCAGTGCTGTGGCATAGCGAGTAAAGCCCCGGTCTGCAGTGCTGGCATCCCATATGGATACCAGTTCAAGTCCTGGCTGCTCCACTTCCAATCCAGCTCTCTGTTATGGCCTAGGAAAGCAGTAGAAGGTGGCCCAAGTCCCTGGGCCCCTGCACCTGCATGAGAGACCTGGAAGAAGCTCCTGGCTCCTGGCTTCAGCTTGGCCCAACTCCGGCTGTTGCAGCCATTTGGGGAGTGAACCAGTGGATCGAAGATCTCTCTCTCTCTCTCTCTCTCTCTCTCTCTCTCTCTCTCTCTGCCTCTGCCTCTCTCTAACTTTGCCTTTCAAATAAATAAGTAAATAATTAAGAGAACTAAATTCTGACCAGTGTGGTACCCGATACAAGAGAAGGTGAATCACAAGCGGTAGCTGCTGCAGTGAGTGACAGGATTCACGGTAACATGCCTCCCCTAGGATAATGTAACAAGGAAATGGTTTAACGGTGATGTCCCCAAGCATGGAACAGCCAGAGAGCCACAGTGGACTGCACCTCTGGGCAGCTGCACTTCCCATAGTGGTCATTGTGTGTTGTTACGTGTTTCTTCAGCAACCTAGAGTGAAAGCTAAACAGACGAAGGACCCTCCCCCCTCCATGCTACCGCGGGCCAGGAAGGCTGAAGAATTTGGAGCTGCAGTGACAAAAATCAATGAACATGGAATCCAAGAAGTGCACATCTCTAGGGAGGTCAAGAAGAAATCTGAGCCAAAGTTCTAGCCATGGCCGAGAAGAAAGGGGAGCATGAGGGTGTTGAGAATGCACCTGTACATGGGGGATCCCTTCCTGCCCCAGGGCAGGGACGGGCATGGATGTACGAAGGGAGAAGAGTGTGCAGTGACACCTGTTAAAGCATAGCCAAGCAGACTTGACGTAGCACCGCTGTGACAGGTGCAGCATCATCCGGGGTTTGCAGGGGAGGAGAGAGCTCAGCCCTTTCTCTGAAGATGGATCAGGCAGGTGGTAATGGGTAGCCGAAGAGCAGGATGGGGCTGGAGCATGGACAATGACAGAGGAAGCCTCATGGGGTGAGGGGGGTTCCGATAAGGTGGCCAAGCAGGATGATCAGCCATCCCCTGGCAGAGAGCAGGATGAAGAGTTTGAGCAGGTCTTGAGGGGTAGAGGGCTCTCGCTACATTGGCTCAGCAGGGCTCTTGCTCTAGCTGTATCTACAAGGAAATGCATGGCTGGGCATAGGAGAAGCTTCAGAGCCCGAGGCTTGACCATGCAGAGAATCTTTGTCAGAAGAGTCGTGACAGGGGGACATCCCTGCAGCCCCTGCTGGGCGAGCAGGGGACAGAGGGGCCACCTGAGGGCCAGTGGCCATGGAGGTTTTCTCCCTGTGGAGGCTCCGGCATGGCCACGCAGCCTGGACAGAGACCTCAGCACTGACCCTGACGGCCATCCACTCCCCAGCTCGGGACAGAACGAATGGCAGGGACCTGACCCTGGGGACTTGCAGTCACGGGGTTTTGGTCACTTCTTTGGACCACATGTGGAACTTAGAGATAAAAGGACCTGGACAGTGCACCCTAGCTGTGCAGGTGGCATTGAGGTGGCATTGAGGTGGGATTAGGAGTCTGTGTTCTATAGCTGCCGTCCCAGGAAATGCACCTGGGAACAGGTCACAAACAGTGAGATGTTTTCCCAGAGATGAGCTGGCCTGACCCAGAAGCATCACTGCACCCCCACCCCAGGAGACGTCTGCTACTCGGTTTCCAGTCTCAAAGACAGGAAGCAGAGAAGAGTCAGTAATACTTTTAGCCTTAGATTTTTTTTTTCATATCAACAGGCAGAAAAGAGATAATTAATAAAATGAACATGAAGTTGTAATTATAGGGTATAAATATCTCTCTCATCAGAATCATTAAGATGAGCGATGGTTTTGTGATTAGAAGGAGAAGGAAATAACCTATTCAAAGAAATGGAGAAGAGGCAAAGTTCTCAAACTAAATGTGTTATGTGCATGTGTCTCTGTGTGTGTGATATGTAGGGGTATGTGTGCATGTCTAAGTGTGTGTGTTTGTGTGTAGGTATGTCTGCATTTCTGTGTGTATATGTGTGTCTTTGTATATGTATGTGTGTAGGTGTGTGTGTGTGCATGCCTATGTCTTTATGTATGTGTGTGTGTCTGTGCATTTCTATGTGTGTATGTGTTCATGTGTATATGTATGTGTCTCTGTGTATATGTATGTGTGTAGGTGTATGTGTGCATGTCTATATGTGTATGTGTGTGCATTTATATCTATATGTGTATGCATTTGTGTGTCTGTGTATGTGTTCATGTGTATATGTATGGGTCTCTGTGTAGGTGTGTGTGTGTGCATTTGTCTATGTGTGTATGTGTTCATGTGTATGTGTATGGGTCTCTGTGTGTAGGTGTGTGTGTGTGCATTTGTCTATGTGTGTATGTGTTCATGTGTGTGTGTAGGTGTGTGTGTGTGCATTTGTCTATGTGTGTATGTGTTCATGTGTATGTGTATGGGTCTCTGTGTGTAGGTGTGTGTATATGTGTATGGGTCTCTGTGTGTAGGTGTGTGTGCATTTCTGTCACTGTGTGTATGCATTTCTGTGTCTGTGTGTGTACATGTGTTTGTGTATGAGCCACAGCTAAAGTCTGCACAGTCAGAAGACATGACTGTTCTGTCTCTGGTGGTGACAAGATGTTTAGTGTAAGGGGTCAGAGAAGGCTCTGTCACCCCCTGCAGGTGACAAATGACAAGTTTGCTTTAGGGGCAGTTTCCCAGGCCAAAGACAGCTAGATAGCTCTCAAAGCAGGGTGGAAAGATGGACCTCACTCATCCCACATTCTCAGACTTGGAAGTTGTGATGGGTGTGAAGTTGGGGAAATCTGGGACTAGCAAGGCAAGTAGGAAACCGCAGAGGACACTAATGAAGAGGTGGGGACCAGAGAAATATGCAGGGATAGGTGGGAGAATGTTACAATGCAGTTAACACCCAGTCCTGGTCCCGGGTGGCCTCTTGGCCAAGCTGCTGTGATCAGGCTGTTGGGTCAGGTACAGTTACAAGAATGGCACCTTCCTGTTGGACAACCTGGCACATCTGAGAATGCAGCAGATGGTGCCCACAGCTCCTCTGTTCCTAGTCCAGTCACCTGGTAGCCTATCCCAAGGTCCCAAGCACCCTCCCCTGCCTCTGGCTCAGGCTATTGTCACACGGACATCTGGTATACCCCTCAGCAGAGGGGTGGGAATGGAATGGGAGGTGAGGCAGGTAGGTTTCACATCACAGACCTGAAAGGTGAGAGGAAGGAAAGCATCATCATCATCATTACTTCTTGTGGGATAACCCCAGGCACAGTGATGCCAAGAGCCTGGCTTTTCCCCTGTTTCTTACCAAGGCCCTCCTCTGAGATTCTAACTGGGTGTGGGGTAAGGTCATTGGATGAATAGATATATGTTCCCCTGCTAATTCTCAGGAAGTTGGATACCAATTCTGCTTGTCTGGACATGTGCAAGCCTGAATGGAGGTGAGAACTGTGGAAGGAGCCAGATGGGCCTGCAACATCTGTGTAGAGCAAGAAGATGAGTAAGGAGGAGCCCAGGGCTACTGGAGTGATGGACGTCCATAAAGGATGCCGAACGTCTATTCTACCAGGGAAGAAGGGACTTGAAGGGGCAGAGTGAACCTGACCTTGGAGCCCACCTCACTGAGAGCCCTGCTGCAGCTGCACCAGGTCCTCTGTCCATGGTGAAATTGAGGTGCTGTGATAATTCATTGATAAAATATTGGAGTTGTTCTTGGTGATCTTTTAGAAATGGTAGAGAGTAGGAGTGCTTCTCAAAGAGAGAGATGGGTTCATGTTCAGTTTTCAAAAGGAAGAAGGCATTTGGAAAACCACAACTGAACACGTTGGCCTGTAGCCAAGTCCATAACATACATGTTTTAAGAGTGGCAGGTGAACTTTAGAAAAGAATGAGATGGGCATAGGAACCAGCTTGGGTCCACTAGGGCTACGCCATCTTGGAGCAGACTCCTTCCCGTCCCTTTTTTTCAAGTTTTAAGCCCATTCCACCATATACTTGGAGGTGTAGAAGACATTTACAAGATCTTTATTATACACTTGAAGAAAACAAGATGATGGGTATAATCAAGTATGCTTGTAGTTAGTTACATAGCGAAAGAGCACTAATTAGTGGTTGAATGTCAATAGCTGGACTTTTCCACAAGCTTACTAAGAACAGACCTATTTCACTATTTTTATTACAGACTTAGACAAAACTATAAGAATCATGCTTAGCCAGTAGTCTTTATGGGTGAAGCAAGGGTGTGACTTGGATGGTGCAACCCAGATCTGCAGAGTCCAGGAGACAGAGCCAAAGGCTCTCTCTCCGTGCCTGCAACCTGGTCTCCATTCTCTATCTTCCTGCCCCCTGCCCCAACCACAAGCTTCCCCAGCTGTTCTGTGTGGCCCCATCCCATCTGACCCTTGGAGCCATTCTTGGCCAACAGCCTTTGCGTGACCACCCCGGGGTGGATCCCAGCCTGGGTCCCATTAGCATCACTTGAGCCAGCTGATCTAACCAAGCCAGACCAGAGGCTGAGCTAGCATCTCATTTATCATACGTCGGGGTCAGGCTGCCCTAGCAGGGAGAGCATGCGGTCTTCTGCTTGGTGGGGAAAGGTGTGTCTATAAGAACGTGTTCTTTGGGGCTGACTTCATGCTTCTTCATTCTTGATGAGTCGATGGTTAATTTGAAGCCAGAGGTTTCACTGATCCTATGTGTTACAGATGAACCCGAGGATGGGACAGTTTTGTTTTTATTTCTATATTCATTGAGATTTTGGTGCCATTTATATCTCATGCTATTCAGCTCAAGTGCCACCTCTTTCTCCCATGGTGCCTGCACATGCATCCCACCCATCAGGCAGAACTTACTGCAGATCCCTTCTGACTGCCGAAGGTTGTTGGAGCTTAGTTGTTCCTCCAGCTAGATTCTTCGGAGCAAGGTCAAATCTTCCACTCCCCTGCGCCTTTCCCAGGAATAAGGACAGCGACGTTGGAAAAGTCACTCCCCATTGACTCAGCACCGCCGGTTCATGACTCCTTTGTATTGCTCCAGTAGACACAGCAGCTCTGTTTGTAATTGGGTATAAATATGCCTTGGTTGACATTCTCCTCGGGGCCCCCAAAGCCCCAAAGTGATGTCATTACCCTAGTAAAATGTGTGCACCATTAATGAACAGGAGAATCATTTGTTTAGCGTGTTCAACATCAGCAGTTAGGAAAGTTCATTGGGAAAGAAAAGAGCCATAAACCCTTTCATCAATACTTGCAGAAACAAGATAACCTGGCAGCTGCAATTTCATTGCCTGGGTGTGAGCATTTGCCTCCTCTCTAAGGAGGATATTTATGTAATTTAGATGGAAAATTGATGGAACTTGGCAATTTCCTCTGATTTATGTGAAAGCTTTATTTCACGTCCTAGAATGTGTGTGTTGATTTGCTCTTTTACTGTGTTGGCTGTTTTCTCCAGCCAGGCGGGGTGGGAATGTGCACCTCTGGGCCTCAACCAGGTTGGCCCTCGGCTGCACCTGCCCCCCTTCATCAAAGTGATTACCTCTGGCGACAGCCCAGGCCTTCAAGGAGCTTTTCTGCCATTTGCATCTGGGATGCTCTGTGGGATCCCTTCCTTGGGCAAATCTGGGTTTCGGGGAGTGTGAATGTGTGCAGGAGGCTGGGACCAGCACAGGGGCCCACAGAGGCTGTAGAGTGGCATCCTGGCTTCCCCTGCAGCATGATCATTGTTCCGTGATGGCCTGGATGTTGCTGAGAGCCGGGAGGAGCCCTGTGTCTGGTTAGATGTGAGTCACGGTCTCCTTGGCAACCCCAGGCCTCTGAGACTGCATGCCCTTTGCTAGTCTTATCAACCTTTGTTGATAGTTGCAGTCCCTCACCCCAGTCACCAGCAGAGATGGGCTGTGTGAGACTGAGCCTCTCAACCCTAGGGCCTGCCGGAGCCCCAGAGCCTCATCTTCCAGGATTCAGCACCCATGCTGCAGGGACAGAGTAGTTGCAGGAGTGGGGACAAACTGACACTGTGGCCAGCGGACAGCCTGGCACCAGGGCTGCCTGATATGTGAGTTGTTCAGAGCAAGGGATGGGGAATGTCAGAAAACAGACAGTGGCCATCTCCCGGCCTTGCTGGGAAGCCCTGGATGAGAAGAGGTCCCCCATAGGACAAGGGTAGCTGCTTCTCATCCTAAATATAATGATAATGAGCATTCTCAAAATTAGTCAGTCAAGCCCAGGAACCCCCACGTGGGAGAAGGAGGGCCAGGGAGCTCTTTGGGGAGAGCTGTGGTCTCCTGGAGAGAAACGCACAAACACACCATTCTGCAGTTTTACGAGTCCTGAAATCAATCTGTAACTTCCTGGGGTGCGTCCTCTCCCTTCTACCCTCCCATGTTAAAATTCCATTCTGGATGGCTGGCACCACGGCTCACTAGGCTAATCCTCTGCCTGCGGTGCCGGCACACCAGGTTCTAGTCCCAGTTGGGACGCCGGATTCTCTCCCGGTTGCTCCTCTTCCAGTCCAGCTCTCTGATGTGACCCTGGAAGGCAGTGGAGGATGGCCCAAGTGCTTGGGTCCTGCACCTACATGGGAGACCAGGAGGAGGCACCTGGCTCCTGGCTCCGGATCGGCGCAGTGCACCGGCCGTAATAGCCATTTTGGGGGAGAAGCAATGGAAGGAAGACCTTTCTCTCTGTCTCTCTCTCGCACTAACTCTGCTTGTCAAAAAAAAAAAAAAAATCCCATTCTGGGTGTGACACAGATAGAGTTGTCCCTGTCCTTAATCTATATCCAGAGCAACAGCCACACCCCCTGCACCCAACTGCTTCATGATGAAACCTAGCATGTGTGACATTCCGTGTCTGTGGTCCCTGAAGGTCGAGATTGAGGCCCAACCCTGGGTGTTGCTGGCAGTAGGCGCTGGTGGCCAATAGGTACTGTCTAAAGGCCTGTGCGTCCTGTCCGCCTCCAGGGGAAGGATCGGGATGATAAGCAATAGAGATAGAAGCGGGGAGAGCAGTGAGGAGCCTGGGATGACAAGACGCCAGCAGGCAGGCAACTCGGCCTCTCTTCCAAACACACCACTGTGAGACACGGATCACAGACCCGGACCTGAGATACATGGAGGCAGGCGTTCCTGCCCTGGTTCCTCTTCCATAGTCCACGATGGCTATAACGTGCTGCTGTCACCCCACATCAGCTCCCCAGTGATGCCTCCATGCCCCATGCTGTTAGCAGCACACGCCTCCTTTCTCTGCAGGTGTCACCAGCATGTCGCCTATCCTGGAAGACTGGAAATGCCACCAGCAAGGCTAAGGTGGGTGGCTCCTCTGCTCCCTATGGCCCTGGGTAGGAGGTTACCTGTGTACCATGGCTGGTGCTTAGCAGCAGAGGCCACGTGGGCTCCACAGGGGTGAGACGGGCTGGTAGACATGGCACAGAACTTGCGCTAGGGCAGCTGGCTCCTGCTGGCACCTCTTAGGGTTGGCTCAGGCACTCCCTTAGGGATGCCCATGAGCCCCATCTTTCAAAGATTCCTCCAGGGAGGCAGACGGCATCCTTGAAGGGGGGAATGACTTTGTTGTTGTCAATAAGAGATCAATCACGCAGAGCCACATTTCCTGAGTAAAGGAGAGGCGCGGGTTTGGAGGGCAGTCTAGGAAGCGCTAAGAAGGATGCTCTTGTGGGGCTTGTGAATGGACACAGAGTGTTCGTCCATCGGTAGGGTCTTGGGAAGAAGTTGAGAGCAGCCGTCTTCAGCCCTGGCTGTGTTTAGAAAATCAGCGAGGAAAGTGGTGACCTCACTGCCCTGTGGGGTCTGCCCACTGCTGGTGCTCCCATTTGACGCCAGTGTGCCCAGGCACCTGCTCCAGGATCGGTGTCTTCAAGGAAAGCTAACCCCTTTCTAATCGCATCCCAAATAAGTGAGGAAACACACAACCCTTTCCCATGGAAATCCTGTCTCTCTCCAGCCAGTGCTTTAGCGTGACAATTCCTTGGGGCAGATAGGAAGTATTTTGTGATTGAAATTCTGTGCGTGATATTTCAGAGGGGCTTTAGCTGGGAAAGCAAGGTGGCACACTGCTGTGCCGGCGAGGTGGGCGCTAACTCAACACCGCCTGGCTTTTATTTTCAGCCCGGATGTCTTCGGGCTCCTTGAGCTGCTTCGAAGTAAATAACACGATAAAAATATAAAATGCATAAGGTGCCGGTTTTCCCCTTTTATGGTTTTCATATCGCCGGTGAAGAAGTGAAATCCATGCATTTAAACAAAGCAGAGAGAGACAGCGTCAGTGATCGTCCTATTGTGCGGCTGCCCGGCATTCGCTCGCAGGAAAGACGAGCCTATTTTCATACGGCTCCAAAAGCAGTGAAGATGCAAAGAATAGGGCAAGACACAATAGGCCTTTCAGAGGGGAGACCTCACTGCCATTGTGGACTGTATAATTTGTCGCCGGGGTGCCCAAGCAGCCAGGGCAGGACACAGGACACTGAGTGGCTGGTGTGGGGCTGGCTGGGACATGTGTGGCTTGGGGAGGAGGGGACGGGGTTGTGAATGGGAGATAGGAGCCTTTTTGGTGAGGCCAGGGATGACCAGGCTGAGATTCCTGAAACAGCCCCTCCCTGGTCCATGCCGTCCAATACCCTGGATCCTGCGGGCTGAGCAGCCCCTGGGCTCGAAGTCATGGTACTGTTGACGTTAGAGAAGGCTTCCTCTCTAGCATCGCTCCTCACCAGCCACGGGCACCTGGAAGGCAGGCACCCTCTGAGAAGCAGAGGGGCCATGGGAGTACCCAGGAAGGTCTTGGTCCTGGCTCTGAGTGAGGCGGTCACTTGCAGAGCTCAAGGGGGCAGATCAGAAGAGGAGGAGGAAGAGGCAGCTTGCTCCTCCTTCTTGGACAGGAAATAGTCGCCTCTAAGCCTTGGGAGAAGAGAGAATGATCCCCCACATCAGGGGTATTATAAATTGTGCCATTCAATCATCCAGGCAAAAACAAGGTCCAAGGAGATAAAGTACACTGCTAGGGGCCGGCGCTGTAGTGCAGTGGGTTAACACCCTGACCTGGGATATATGGGCACCGGTTCGAGACCCTGCTGCTCCTCTTCCGATCCAGCTCTCTGCTATGGCCTGGGAAAGCAGTAGAAGATGGCCCAAGTCCTTGGGCCCCTGTACCCACATGGGAGACCCAAAAGAAGCTCCTGCCTCCTGGCTTTGGATCAGGGCAGCTCCGGCCATTGTGGCCAACTGGGGAGTGAACCAGTGAATAGAATACCTCTCTCGCTCTCTCTCTCTCTCTCTCTCTCTCTGTAACTCTGACTTTCAAATAAATGAATAAATCTTTTTTAAAAAGTACATTGCTAGAGATTAAGCAGCTAGAATGATGACTTGAGGCTGCAGTCAACCGGCTGCAGCTCCGAAGTCCAGGTCAGTGCCAGCTGCATACCTGGGGTCTTCAAGTAGCTTGGAAATTCAGACTGAGCTCAAAGCCTAGTCCTATTAATGTGTTACATGTGACATTCTTTTGGCCAAAACAGTGTGTTTGCTGTGAAAATGTGACCTTAGGCAATGCCTGACCCCAACCTATAGTGCAATTCTGGAACTTTCTCTCTGAACAGCATCCCCCCCCCTCAGTGCAGCCCTCAACAAAGGGGCTCCATTAGTTTTGAAAAAAAAAAATCCTACAAGATATATAGAAATTTTGTCCATTTAGTTAAATGCATCAGTGTTGGTTGAGCCAACAAAGATACCTAGCACCAACTTGGGGTGTGTGTGTGTGTATGTGTGTGTGTGTGTGTGTGTGTACTTTTTCATTGACACATATTTTGGGGTACAGTAATATAATTTGATGTCTGCATACCATGCATCATGATAAAATCAGGGTGATTAGCATTTCCATCCCCTCAAACACTGCTCATTGCCATGCGTTGGGAATCTTTGTATTCTTTTCCAGTTATTTTGAAATATAGCATATTGTTGTAGACTGTGCTATGGAGTACCAGAACAAATCCCTTCTCTCTAACTTTTTTTGATGCCCATTACCCAGCCTCTCTCTCTGTCTCTTTCCCTCTCCTCCCATTCCCTAGTGTCCACTATTCCACCCTTCTCTTCCAGCAGCTTGAGTTTTTAGCTTTCCTAAATGAATGAGAACATGTGTGTGGCTTAATCTCTTCACATAATATCCCACACTTCCATGCGTGTGGACACAAGCAACAGGTCTGCAGTGTTTTCATGGCTCAACAGCATCCCATGGTGCATACGCACTGCATTTTCTTGACTCATTCACCCATTGGTGTATACTTCAGTTAATTCCAAATCCTGTCCTCTCTGAACAGTGCTGCAATAAACATGTGGGTATCTCTTCGAGGTAACAATTCCATGCTCTTTGGATATAAATCCAATAGTGGAAGTGCTGGATCATGTGATAGTTCTACCTATAATTTTTTGAGAAAACACCATATTGTTTTCCATTATGACTGTACTAATTTATATTTCTGCGGACTGTATAAGAGAGTTCATGCTTCTCTAGTCCTCACCATTTGTTATTTTTTGGCTTTTTGATAATATTCATTCTAACTGGAGTGGGATAATATCCTGTTGTGGTTTTGATTTGCATTTTCCTGATGAGTAGTGGTATTGAGAAATTTTTCTTGGCTTTTTTTGTGTTGTTGAGTTGCTTGAGTTCTCTGTGTATTCCAGATATTGCTCTCTTGTCAGATAGATCTACAATTTTTTTCTCCTTCTTCTGGCTATCTCTTCACTCTGTTGATTGTTTCCCTTTGCTGTACAGAAGCTTCTTAGATCAATATAATCCCATTTGCCTGTATTTTACTTTAGTTGCCTGTGCATTTGTAGTCTTATCCAATAAACTTTTGTCTAAATCAATATCTTAGAGTGTTTCTCCTATGTTTTTCCCTAGTAGCTTCATAGTTTCAGATATTACATTTAGATATTTGATCCATTTTGAGTTGATTTTTGTATATGGGGTGAGACAAGGATCTAATTTCATTCTTCTATACATACATCTATATACATATTCTATGCATATACATATATTCATTTTTCTATACATAGATATATATACATTCTTCTATACATACATATTTATATGCATATTCTATATATACATATGTATACACATATATCTCTTAGCACCATTTATTGAAGAGTTTTCCTTTCTCCAATGTATGTTCTTGGCTCCTTTTGAAAAAGTTTGTTGGCTGTATAATATAAATTAATTTTTGTGTTCTCTATTTTGTTCCATTGGTCTAAATGTCAGTTTTTATGCCTGTATCCTGCTGTTTTGATTACCATAACTTGTTAGTATGTTTTAAAGTTAGGTATTACAGTGCCTCCAGGATTCTTTTTGCTTAGGATTATTTTAGCTATTCTGGGTGTTTCAGGTTCCATATGAATTTTAGGATTATTATTTCCATTTCTATTAAGAATGTCATTTGTACTTTGGTGTGGATTGCAATGAATCTGTAGATCATTTTTGGTATTACGTTTGTTTTAAAACTATTCATTCTTCCAACCCATGAATATGGGGCATCTTTCCATGTTTTAATATCTTCTTTAATTTCTTTTATCATAGATTTGTAATTTTCACTGTAGGAATCTCTCATTTTCTTGGTTAAATTCATTCTCAAATTTTTTGGTAGCTCTTGTGAATAGGATGACATTCCTGATTCATTTTTCCAGTTAATTCATTGTTGGTCTGTGAAAATGCTACTCTTTGTATATGGACATTTGGTTTTACAACTTTATAAGATTTGTTTTTATAAGTTCTAACAGTTTTTTAATAAGCCTTATTTAAGTGTTCTAATGTGAAATCATGTCATTTGCAAACAAGGATAAGTTGACTTCCCCCTTTCCAGTTTGGATGTCCTTTATGAGTATTTCATTCTCTTGTCTTACTGCTCTTGTTGAGAATTCCAATACTGTGTTGAATTAGGATGTTGAAAGTGGACATCCTTGTCTTGCTCCAAACCTTAGAGGAACTTTCAAACTTCTCCTCATTCAGCATGATATCGGCTGTGAGTTTGTCCTAGAAGCTTTATTGTGTTTAATCATGAATGGATGCTGAATGTTACTGAATGCTTTTTCTGCATATATTGAGATGATCATGGTTTGTGTTCCTCATTCTGTTGATGGGATGTATTGCATATGCTGATTTGCCAATATTGAGCCATCCTTGCATTCCTGCAGTAAGTCCCACTTGATCCTGGTGTATAATCTTGCTGACATGCTGTAGGTTTGGGATTGCTAATGTTGAGGATTTTTGCATCTATGCTTATCAGGTATATTGATCTGCAGTTTGCTTTCTTTGTTGTGTCTTGGTTTTGCCATCAGGGTAATGTTAGTCTTATAGAAAGAATTTGAAAGAGTTCCCTCCTTCTCGATATTTTTGAAATACTTTGAGAAAAACTGTAAGTAGCTCTTTAATTTTTTAAATAGAATTCAGCCTACTAGGTTGTATGTGTCAAGGAATTTATTCATTTCTTCTGGGACTTCTAATTTGATAGTGTATAGTTATTCATAGTAATTTCTTATCATCCTTTATACTTCTGTGAAATCAATTGTAATGTCTCCTTTTTAATCTCTGATTTTACTTATTTGAGTTTTGTCACCTTTTTCTTTGTTGATTTAACTAAAATTTTGTCTATTTTTTATCTTTTCAGAAAACTGACTTAATTTCATTGACTTTTTTTTTCAAGGGCCAGATATTGTATTTCATTGTCAAGATGGATTTGGTTTTCTTTTTTTTTATAGATGTTAATAAAGTATATTTCATTAAATTTAAGATATGCAATATATAACATACCATAATTTTACATATCACAAAGAAAGAAAAAAGTTAACTAATATTTAATAATTTTAAGAATAATCCAGGTTTGAGATATTAAAATATGAAAATAAGAATGAATCCTAGAATTAATGAAATACACTGTTCCCCTCCTCCAAGTGGGTACTTATATTCTATTTTTTTTATATATAAAGCTTTTATTTAAAGAATATAAATTTCCAAAGTACAGCTTATGGATTACAATGGCTCCCCCTCACACAACTTCACTCCCACCCGCTACCCTCCCCTTTACCACTCCCTCTCCCCTTGCATTCACATCAAGATTCATTTTGAGTTCTCTTTACACACAGAAGATCAGTTTAGTACATATTATGTAAAGATTTCAACAGTTTGCCCTCACATAGAGACACAAAGTGAAAATACTGTTGGAGTACTAGTTATAGTATTAATTCACAATGTACAGCACATTAAGGACAGAGATCCTACATGATTTTTTTAAAGAATTGATTAATTATCTATGCAATTTCCAATTTAACACCAAGATTTTTTAATCATTTGCAATTATCTTTATATACAGAAGATCGATTCAGTATATACTATGTAAAGATTTCATCAGTTTGCACCCACACAGAAACACAAAGTGTAAAAATACTGTTTCAGTACTAGTAATAGCATTATTTCACATTGGATAACACATTAAGGACAGATCCCTCATGAGACGTAAGTACGCAGTGACTCCTGATGTTGATTTAACAATTTGACACTCTTGTTTATGGCGTCAGTAATCTCCCTAGGCTCTAGTCATGAGTTGCCAAGGCTATGGAAGCCTTTAGGGTTCGCCGACTTCGATCTTATTCCGACAGGGTCATAGTCAAAGTGGAAGTTCTCTCCTCCCTTCAGAGAAAGGTACCTCCTTCTTTGATGGCCCCGTTCTTTCCACTGGGATCTCACTCGCAGAGATCTTCCATTTAGGTCTTCTTTTTTTTTGTTTTTCAGAGTGTCTTAGCTTTCCATGCCTAAAATATTCTCATGGGCTCTTAAGCCAGATCCGAATGCCTGAAGGGCTGATTCTGAGGCCAGAGTGCTATTTAGGACATCTGCCATTCTATGAGTCTGCTGTGTATCCCGCTTCCCATGTTGGATCATTCTCTCCTTTTTTCATTCTATCAGTTAGTATTAGCAGACACTAGTCTTGTTTGTGTGATCCCTTTGACTCTTAGACCTATCAGTGTGATCAACTGTGAACTGAAATTGATCATTTGGACTAGTGAGATGGCCTTGGTACATGCCACCTTGATGGGATTGTATTGGAACCCCCTGGCACAATTCTAACTCCAACATTTGGGGCAGGTCCGATTGAGCATGTCCCAAATTGTACATCTCCTCCCTCTCTTATTCCCACTCTTATATTTCACAGGGATCACTTTTCAGTTAAAATTTAAACACCTAAGAATAATTGTGTGTTAATTACAGAGTTCAACCACTAGTACTAGGATAAAAAAAATACTAAAATGGATAAAGTATTACATTGTACAACAACAGTCAGCACAAGAGCTGATCAAGTCACTGTTTCTCATAGTGTCCATTTCACTTCAACAGGTTTCCCCTTTGGTGCTCAGTTAGTCGTTGCCAATCAAGGAAAACAAATGATATTTGTCTCTTTGGGACTGGCTTAATTCACTCAGCATGATGTTTTCCAGATTCCTCCATTTTGTTGCAAATGACCAGATTTCATTGTTTTTGACTGCTTTATAGTATTCTGTAGAGTACACGTCCCATAATTTCATTGACTTTTATATAGTCTTTTTTAGCCACCAGAATTTGTATTTATTTACCCAACTTCCTGCTTTCTTTTTTTTAAAGATTTATTTTATTTATTTGAAAGAAAAGAGAGGTAGAGACAGAGAGAGAGAGAGAGAGGTCTTCCATCCACTGGTTCACTCTCCAGATGGGCACAATGGCCGGAGCTGTGCCGATCTGAAGCCAGGAACCAGGAGCTTCTTCTGGGTCTCCCATGTGGCTGCAGGGACCCAAGGACTTGGGCCATCTTTTACTGCTATCCCAGGCCATAGCAGAGAGCTGGATTGGAAGAGGAACAGCTGGGACTAGAACCAGCACCCATATGGGATGCTGGCGCTTCAGGCCAGGACATTAACCTGCTGCACCACAGTGCCAGCCCCCCTGCTTTCTTTCTTTTTTTTTTTAAGATTTATTTATTTGGAAGTCAGAGTTACACAGAGAAAAGAGAGGCAGAGAGAGTGAGAGAGAGAGAGAAGAGAGAGAGAGAAAGGTTCACTCAGTTGGCTGCAATGACCAGAGCTGTGCCTATCTGAAGCCAAGAGTCAGGAGCTTCTTCCTGGTCTCCCATGAGGGTACAGGGGCCCAAGGACTTGGGCCATCTTCTACCCTACTTGCTTTTAAAACTAAACATTATATATACATTATAAGCTAAATTAGTATTTTTTTGACCCAGGGATGTGATAGAAACCATCATATTACAAACCGATGGCAGATCTGTGCCTCCTTTTGCTTTTTTCTGGCCCCTCTCAACCTCTGGCTGTCTCTTATAGGGGTTATTTTAACCCCTATAAAATGAGAACTAAAAAGAATATTGCATCTATTTATGCTCTGATATTTATTATTTCTTTTCTTCCACTAATTTGGGGTTAGATTTGTTCTTACTTTTTTGAGTGCTTGAAATGCATCATGAGGTTGTTCATTTGAAATCTCCTGTTTTTGATATACGCATTTATTGATATAAATGTTCTTCTCAGTACTTTTGTATCCCACAGGTTCTGATATGTTATGGTTTCACTTTCATTCATGTCAAGAAACTTCCCCTTTTAATTTCTTATATAACCCAGGAGCATATTATTCAATTTCTATGTTTTTACATATTTTTCATAATTCTATTGATTTCTAGCTTTATTCTTTTGTAATCAAGGAACATATTTGATATGAAACTTTTTTGAGATTTAGTGAGACTTTGTTTGTGGCCTAACCTATGGTATATCCTGGAGAATTTTCCATTAGCTAATGAGAAGAACCATTAGATGAAATTTCCCATAAATGTCTATTATGTCTATTTTCTGTCTGGATTATGTGTCCGTTGGTGAAACCAAACTACTAAAGGCACCACTGTGATTGTATTGGTATCTTTCTCCTTTTTAGATATAATAGTATTTACCAGCACTGCAGCTCACTAGGCTAATCCTCCACCTGTGGTGCCAGCACCCAGGTTTCTAGTCCCAGTTGGGGTGCTGGATTCTGTCCCGGTTGCTCCTCTTCCAGCCCAGCTCTCTGCTGTGGCCCGGGAAGGCAGTGGAGGATGGCCCAAGTCCTTAGGCCTTGCACCCATATGGGAGACCAGGAGGAAGCACCTGGCTCCTGGCTTCAGATTGGTGTAGTGCACTGGCCGTAGTGGCCATTTAGGGGGTGAACCAATAGAAGGAAGACCTTTCTCTCTCTCTCTCTCTCTCTCTCTCTCTCTCTCTCTAACTCTGCCTGTCAGAAAAAAAAAAAGATATAATAGTATTTGCTTTATATATTTTGGTCATCCATTGTTAAATTAATGTATATACATATATATATATATATTCACCATTGTTATATCCTTTTGCTGAATTGATCCTTTTATCACTATATAATCTGCTTTGCCTCTGTTTATGATTTTTTATTTAAGTTCTGCTTTATCTGATATGAGTATAGATATACCTGCTCACTTTTACTTTTGATTTCTATAAAATACATTTTTCTTACCCTTTACTGTTGGTGTTATAGGCAACATACATTTGGATTTTGCTGTTTTTAATCTAGTCAGCAAATCTGTGTCTTTTGATAGGAGAATTTAATCTGTTCAAGTTAAGGTTGTGAATGGGTAAGAACTTACTCCTATCATTTTGCTAATTATTTTCCTGATTGTTTTATATATGTTCTCTCCTACTTTCTGCTTTTAGTATTTGTCTTGGTGGTTTGGTGGTTTTCTGTAATGAAATGGTTTTATTATTTTTCAGTTTTGTGTCAGTTTTATCAGTGAGTTTTATACTTTTGCTTACTTCCATGACAGTTGTCATCTTTTGCCTCTGGATGTAGAACTCCCCTGAATATTTCTTGGTGGTGATGAATTGTCTCAGTTTTCATTAGTCTGGGAAAGGCTTTATTTCTCCCTCATTTCTAAAGTAGAGCTTTGCTGATACAGCATTCTTAGTTGAATCCTAAGATTTTTTTTTTCTTTCAGAACTTTGAATATATCATTCCATTCTCTTCTAATCCATATTGTTTCTGCTGGAAAATCTGCCGTTACTCTACTGGGGATTCCCTTATATGTGACGTGGTGCATTTCTCATGCTGTCTTTAGAATTTCTGCTTTAAGTTTTGAAAGTTGACTACACTTTACCTTAGAGAACATATTTTTAGTTGTGTACATTTTAGTTGGGGTCCACTGAGCTTCCTGAACCTGAATGTCCATGTCTCCTTTAAAACCTGGGAAATTTTCATCTATTACATTGCTAAATATATTCTCAATGCCTTTTTCCCTTTTTTCTCCTTCTGTCACCCCTGCATTGCAAATATTTGTTCAGGTAATGATGTCTCATAAGACTTGCAGGCTTTGTTCTTCATTTCTTGAATTAACTAATTTATTTATTTTGATCTGAACTGGATTATGTCACGATACCTATTTTCAGGTTCCATCCTCTGCTTGGTCCAGTCTGCTATTGAAGCTCTCCATTGTATTTTATACTTAATAAGTTGAGTTTTTCAGTTTCAAGATTACCATTTGGTTCTTTTAATGATTTTTTATCTCTTTGTTGAATTTCTTTTTTTTCTTTTCTTTTTTTTTTTTTTTTTTGTTATTTGACAGGTAGAATTATAGACACAGAGAGAGAGACAGAGAGAAAGGTCTTCCTTCCATGGGTTCACTCCCCAAATGGCCACCACAGCTTGTGCTGCGCCGATCCGAAGCTAGGAACCAGGTGCTTCTCCTGGTCTCCCACATGGGTGCAGGGCCCAAGCACTTGGGCCATCCTCCACTGCACTCCCAGGCCACAGCAGAGAGCTGGACTGGAAGAGGAGCAACCGGGACTAGAACCGGCGTCCATATGGGATGCCAGTGCCACAGGAGGAGGATTCACCAAGTGAACCATGATGCTGGCCCCTTGTTGAATTTCTTATTCCTATCATTAACTGCTTTCCCTGTTTTGTTGAATTGTCTTGTGTATTCTCTTGCATTTTGCTGAGTTTCCTTAGGGTCATTATTTTGAATTCCTTTTTAAGTACTTCATAGGTTTATTTTGCATGGGGGTCTTTTTCTAGAGAGTTATTGTATTCCTTTGGTGATGTCACAATCCCTGGCTTTTTTATGAGTCACTTCATGTCTCCATTTCTGGTGTAACCATCAGTTCTTCCATTTTTATGAGTAGCTTTCAAAGGAAGAGACGTCCATTTAGATAGGACGTAGCGTGTCAGTTGGGTAAGTGCTTTGGCAGGGGTTCTAAGCAAGCATGGAAGTGTAGTCTCCCTCTGATTTCTTCAGTTATAGTCAGTGTTATCAATGTTTACGTGTTCCCCATCATCTAGACAGCAGGTGTTTGTGGAGGTAGTGGTGTGAGCTTCCAGGGTTGTGTGTTCTCGGGCCTTGCAGAGTTAAATGCTTGTTGGCACTGGGGTTTGTGGCAGCAGGGGCCACAGTCCCAAGGCTGTGGACCACAGAGGGACTCGTCTTCAGGCCTCAGGAGGTGAGTGCCAGTAATGCCAGCCTGGCCTGCACTTTAGACAGAACAGATCAAAACCCCACATCCATGGCCCTGGGAACATGACAGACATTGATCTGCCCCTGTGGTGCTTTGGAGTTAAAGAGAAGGGTTCATTGATTGCTTATGTTAAATTACCAGCTGGGCTTTAAGATGTAAAAGTCACGAATAAGAAGTGTCTGAGCACTCACAAATCTCACTGTTAGAAGTCACCAGGGCCCCTCACTGCCTGTGTGTGCGAGCTAGATGTGAGAGCAGAGCTCACCTCCTTCATAGAGATCTCATGGTGCAGTTTTGGCTGGAAGAAAGGCATATTTTGTAGATTCTCTTTAATGAATATTAATGAGCACCTAAAATTTCCAAGGTCCTTCCGTGCTGGTTGGTTGGGATGCTGGGGAGGAGCTCAGAGATGACTCACAATTATGCCGAGTATGATGGCACCATGCGTGCTGGACCCCTCGCACCAACCCCTACCTCCTTCCATATCTGAAAAAATTACCCATGTACTAAAAGTCAGCTGCTGTTGGGAAATGGAGGCCTCGGCTGGACACTCACAGTCAAATCCTGGAAGCTCCAGGCCTCTGCTGTGTCCACCCGCAAACAGCCACAGCAAATGGGAAGGGCCCCGGAGAGATGATGGCCTTTCACCCAGTGTGGGTGAAACTCAAGGGAACGGCTACAGTCTGGGCTGCTCTGAGTAGAACAAGGACGCTACACGCCAGGCTCAAAAATGGACCTGCAGGTCCTTCTGAGCCCTCCCATCGCGTGTTGGCTCCCTGCTACGTTCTGGGTCTTGACTATGTCAGTTCTGTGCCTTTCAGAGGTCGAGTAGGGACACGAGACCCCCAGCGTAAAGCAGCTCCAAATAGTCTGTGACAAGTTGCTCCGTTGTGCAGCCTGAACAGGGAGGGTGGGAGGGCTCCCCAGGTGAAGAGGGACTCTTAAACAGAAGGCATATTTGATATTGTTTTTAAGCCCACTTTATCAGCATGATGATTGACATGTAAAAAGCTGCTCATATTTAATGTATACACTTTGGTGCGTTGGGGGTTATGTATACATCTGTGAAACCATCACGACCATTGGAGCCATGCTTAACCCCATCACTTCTCTAAGGCCTCTCCCGCCCCTTAATTGTTTTCATTGTTATTTCTGTGGTTGGAAAACTCAGTGAGAACCACCCAGTGGGCCAATTTCTGCTGGTGCTGTGCCGTGGATTATGGCTCCAGGCCCTCCCCTCGGGCAGGTCCCCAGGAAAGACAGTCTGTCAGAACTCCTCTGGAATCATACATTGTGTTTGCAGCTTGGCACCTGTAAGAACTGTGGAAGTTCAAGGTTTTGTCTCGCACTTTTGTTGCCAAGTGAACATAAGAACATAGAGGAAGCTCTTCCCTAAGGGGAATGGACATAAGACCAGTGACTAAAGCTCACTGAAGTCACTGTGGTTATTCTTGTCACCCTGAGTTGTCACCCTCAGTGGAGCGAGAGGAGGTGGCAGGCAGACCCTGGGTCCTTGCAGAAGCCACAGCCTCAGCGGGAGCAGCAAGGCTTACGCACGCCTTGTCTTGTAAGTCTTGACCCAGTGCCAAGCTCAGTGGTCCCTGCCGCTCAGACTGTGGGCACCGTTTTTGTCATTACTTCTTTATTTCCCTGGGCTGTGCGGGCTTGTTCATTTTTACATTATTTATGTCCTTATTTTTATTTGAAAGAAACAGACAGATGGACAGATCGCCCATTCACTGGTTCATTTCCCAAGATGCCCACAACAGACAGGGCCGGGCCAAGCTGAAGCCAGGAGCCGGGACCTCAGTCTGGGTCTCCCATATGAGTACAAGCACTCAAATATTTGAGCCATCACCTGCTGCCTCCCAGAGCGTACATTAGCAGGAAACTTGAATTGGGAGCAAACCCAGGACTTCAACCCAAGAACTCCCATCCAGGGACTCCAGTTTGGGATGTGTGTGTCCCAAGAGACAGCTTAACCACTATGCCAAGCATCCACCCGAGCTCACACCCTTTCAAAGATCAAAAAAATAAAATCAACCAAACCCTTAACCATCTCCCTCCAGTCACACTCAGGAAAATGCGTAAACTGGCTAGGGTCTCACCGAACTCTCTCCCCAGCCCCACTGCAGACCCCAGAGGTAAACAGAGCCCAGGGCACCCTCACTGATCCCGGCACAGAGAGCCATGCCCTCAGGCTATGATGTGTTGGTGGATTTTGTGCTGTTTTGCTTTGAAAAATAAAATCAAGCATTGTATGTTGTGTACGAACAGCTGAAATGCTTAACAGCAAACAGCGGACTATGAAGACCCTTCCTCATCAAAACATACACCATAGCCCATTCTTCATAATTACATAAAATATTTGAAGGCCCAATGATAGCGTGTTTTCTGCTTGTTTATGTGCCATTGCGAACAATGCTGGAGTTATTGTTCTCATACAAAAATATGCATTTATGCTATAATTTTGGTAAATTATATTACAAGGGATGGGATGTCTTTGCTCATAGACTATGTGCATTTTTATTATAAAATTACACTTCAGAAGGGCTTACCAATTTATATGTGTAATAGCACAATAGGAAAAAATAACTATTATTAAACTTTTAATGTGATAGGCAAAAAATGTTGAATTTTTTATTTTTTAATTATTACAGAATCAAATGTCTTTTCCTGTACTTTACATTTATATATATTCTATTATTTACCTAATCATCATACATGTTTATTTGCTATTTTTTTTCTTTACTGGCTTATAGGAAGTGTTATTGGAAATACTAGCCTTCTAATTCTTTTGGATATTTAAAAATAGCTTCAATTTTGTAACAGTTTTTCCCCAAGACAAGACAAAAAAGTATAATATATTTTCTTCTAATCATTTTTTAAATTTTTATTTATTTTTATTCATTTGAAAGGTAGAGAGACAGAGACAGACAGAGATCTTCCATTCGCTGGTTCACTCCCCAAATATGCATAACAGCCGGGGCTGGGCCAGGCCAAAGCCAGGAGCCCAGAACTTCACCAGCATCTCCCACCTGGGTGGCAGGGACCCGACTCTCGGGCCAGCACTGTGCCACCGAGAATGCACAGTAGCAGCACTGTGCCACCGAGAATGCACAGTAACAGGGAGCTGGAGTTGGGAGTGGAGCTGGGACTCGGACTTGGGCGCTCTGATATGGGACATGGGCCTCCACACAGTGCTGTGCCACGGACCAGGCCCCTGTTTGCATCTCATCGTTGTAGAACTGCTTTCTCCAGGCTGGTGCCGTGGCTCACTAGGCTAATCCTCCACCTGCGGTGCCGGCACACTGGGTTCTAGTCCCAATCAAGGCACCGGATTCTGTCCCAGTTGCCCCTCTTCCAGGCCAGCTCTCTGCTGTGGCCCGGGAGTGCAGTGGAGGATGGCCCAAGTGCTTGGGCCCTGCACCCCATGGGAGACCAGGAGAAGCACCTGGCTCCTGCCTTCAGATCAGCGCGGTACGCCGACTGGGGGGTGAACCAACGGCAAAGGAAGACCTTTCCCTCTCTCTCTCTCTCACTGTCCACTCTGCCTGTCAAAAAAAAAAAAAAAAAAAAGAATTGCTTTCTCCATGTAGATTTTGAGCCCTCTGATTTTTTTTTCTTTGCTGGAGTCTCACTACACTTTCTTCTACCAGGATATCTCATTTCCCAGATGTATTTATTGGATAATTTATTCCCTGCCCATCGGTTTGAGACGCCACCTTTATCTTACACCGCATTCCCATGTATTGCTGGCTCTGTCTCTGGACGACCTGTCTCAATGTACTGATCTGAGTGTTTATTCTCATGCCAACATGAGACTGCCTCAGTACTTCATAGTGCATTTGTACAAACCCTGAGGGTATGCTGTTTCTCTCTGTTGTTTCCCCAAATTTCTTGACTGTTCCTGCACATTTCTTCTTCCAGGATGAAAATCCAAATGATCTTTTATACCAGCTTAATAAGACTGCTCTCCCACGTCCATACACACACACACACACACACACACACACTTTATTATTAGAATTATCCTTAGATTATATTGCAATTATGTGTTTGTGCGTAATGGACTGACCTTTCAGAATTGAAACTCCTTCAGCGCAAAGCTGTAATTCAGCTCTCCAGTCTTTGAGGACTTGCTTGATGTGTGTTAGCAGTCACGTTCCTAGGTGCCTTACAGGTGCTCTTTCCGTTGTAAATGAATCTGTCTCTGCATTTCAATTTCCTACCGAATGGAACTTAAAAACAAGATGCAACAAAACAACACACTGGCTTTTGGACATTACCCTTTTCCAACCATCTGGGTGATTTCTTGTGCGCACTGGAAGGTACCTTTGGAGACGTTATCACGTCACTGTAACTTGAACCTCTGAGACAAGATTGACAGGGACTTTCTCTGTCATTTTGCCGACTCCAACAGCCTAAGTACAGAAGGATCCTCAGTTAATGAAAGCTCAGCTTAACGACTGTGTTCACTCTGTGATGGTGTGAAAGCGACACACATCCGTAGAAGCCATGTTTCACCTTCTGAGTTTGGCGCCAGGCTAATGATGTGGGGATGATGCTGTCTGCGCGCTGGGCAGGGCCCCAGGCCCTGCAGTGTGTGTGTTGCTCAACTGGGATGTTCTGCAGGTTAGGAGTGCTGGACATAGCCTCAGCTCAGAGCATTGGCAATTTATGGTGGGCGTATCCGTCCATAACCCCGTCCTACATCAGGGAGTGTCAGTGCCAGCAGTAGTGCGCTCTGCCTCCTTAGAACCGAATGGTGAGTAGTGCGCTCTGCCTCCTTAGAACCGAACGGTGAATGTTCCTGAAGCCGAAAGTGCAGTCTCGCCGAGCACTTGCCGAGTGTCTACTGAGGAGTCAATGACTAGGAAGAGAGAAGGCAGAAGCAGTAGGCAGGCTGCTCCGATGGAGAACTCAGGGACGGCTCAGCAGTGGAGCTGGGTCCCCTTGGACTGCCAGGAAGGGAGCTCCCAAACCAGGACTCTCAGGAACTGTAAAAGGGGCAGTGCCCGAGGAGGGAAGGCATCCCAAGAGCAGGCCACTGCTCACTGACCGTGAGAACCAGGCCGTTCCTTTAAAGGGTCATCGAAGTCCCCAGATCTTCTGACTTCTCGATCTCACCAAGAGGATCAAACAGATAGAAAACAGGTGCTTTTTCCCCACTGGAAACGCACACGTACTTAGAAGCGGCTGACCTCCCAGAACTGCTGGGAAGGTGTCCAGACTCAATTCTGTGCGGTGACTGTTCCTCGCCACTGCCGGAGGATGAGGCAGGCTGCCCGCAGCTTGCCTTGACCGAGGAGGGGAAGTGGGCCACCCGCCACTCAGCCTTCCCCAAACCCAGGGGACAATCAGGTGCGGTGCGGAGCCCAGTCCAAGCAGGGTCTCACTTTATTGTAAAAGGGAGGTATATAGCTGAAGTACAGAGTGGATGGTACAGAGCAGATGAGCAGATGCGGGCAAGGGGTGGGGTGTTGTAATGCAAAAGGATCCTAGCCACTCCTATTATACCACCTTGATGATCCTTAGGCAGAAGCGCCCTGGGGCTGGGGTGTTTGCTACCAGGGATTTGAAACTTAAAGTCAGGTTTGCAAATTCGAGGCAGGCTCAGGAAGATTCCTCTAGGCCTCTTCGGATTCAGCGTCCCCCACAATTCTGTTGAGGTCCGGCAGCATTTTCTCGTGTGTCAGCCCTGTCACGACACCCTCGAGGCAAGAGAGGGTTCTCACCAAACTCGTGGGGTACACAGGCAGCCTGCAGGGATGACACGCCCAGGTTTGAGGGACCAGCAGGCCCTGTGGCTTCAGACCTGGGCTCCCCGTGGTGGGAAATCTCCCCTTGAGGCGCTTCCTCTGTAGCTGGGCCTCGCAGAATCTGAGCTCCAGCCCATGCTGGCCTGTGGGGAGCCCTTCTGTGACCCGGACAGACCTTGGCTGTATTGGCTGATGACGTCAGCACGTTCCACTCAGGGACGCTGACAAGTGGCAGGACTTGTTTGGCTGCTTTTTCCTACTCTTTCTCTTCTTGGGGAGAACTTTGAATTTTGAGATTGACACCAGGCAGGGTAGAAGTGGGGGTCTGGTGTATGGAGCCCCGTTGTGTCTACCAACCCCTCATTGTCCCAGGCTCCACTGGGGGCACCATCACTCTCATTGGCGTAGCCCCATTGGGTGAGGGAATGAGGAAAGACCCCGTATGGAGAGAATCAGAGCCTCCCTCAGCCCACAGCAGCTGTTGAGCGCTCTGTCCTGCCCACGTGGCCAGTACAGCCTGCCGCTGCTCCACAGTGTGGACAGATGACATCTGGGGGGTGGGAGGGAGGGTGGGCCGCTCAGGAGCTGTGCAAGGCACGCCCCTCGCCACTGTGGAGCAGGAAGTCACTAGGAAGTGCCAGCTGCTCATTCACAGGAAGTTCACTTCCATGTCCCGCTCCCATCATGGCTGCTCTCCTCTGGCCCCCTCTCTCCCACAAGAAGTGAAGGCTAATGACCAAGGAGAACAGGACCCCAGGGTTCTATGGGGCTCCCGTCCTTGGGAGGGGGCGCTTACCTTTTAAGGCTCTTCCTGGCCACTGCTCTGCCTGCTGGTGGCCAAGCACCGGCGTCTACAGCTGTGTTCACCACCCCCTCCCATCCCTTGTTCAGTTTCCGATGTCACCCCATCATATCATCACATGTGAGCCTCCATGGGGGTCAGATGTGCTCCCGTCACCACCCCTCCTGGGTCAAGGACAGGGCCCTGGGCATAGCAGGTGGCACCGCCTCTTTCCTCACATGGTCTGAAGCATTCTCTGGTGAGATTGTCAGAGGTAGCAGGCCGGCACCTGGGGGTGTGTGCAGTGCCCGCGTAGATTCCTCACTGGAATTCTCCATGGACAAGGCCACTGAGAAAGACAGCTGTCCCCGTGCTTCCGTGGTTGCCAGCACGCGTGGGCTGGCGCAGAGTGCTTTGTGGTTGGGAAAAGGGGCAAATCAGCCCAGCCCTGGGAGCTTCTCCCAGGAGAACAATACACAGTCTTGTTCCTCAAGCTTTGCAATAAGTTCCTTGTTTGGGCAGTTTTTCAAAAAACATGCTAATTTAAATAATACTGAACTAGCATTAACTCAGTGAGAAAAATCAGCAAAAATGCAAGCCCAGGGATAGGGAAGTTGGAGCGGGTCTGGCCTTAGGTGCTTGTCCTGGGTGGTAGCAGTCACGCTGCACCCCTGCTGTGGCCTGTGTGTGCAGGGAGGCGGCCACACAGGGCTCACCCGATGCATGATCCACGGCACGAGATCCACGCATCAGAAGCTTCCCAGCCAGCACAATCCCACGCTCCTGCCCCACGGGGGACAGCGGGGGCCTGGAGCAGGTGTCTGGGGGATGGTCTCCCACTGCAAAGAGAGTCCTACATTTCTGCAGCCATCTCTACCTGGCTCTCCCACCGTAGGTTCAAGACCAGGCTGGTGAGCACAAACAGGGGTGATTATTGTTCACCAAACTGCTGAGCAGAAGGGGAGACCCAGCTCGGCTCCCGGGCCCAGCCTAGCTCCGGCTCACCAGGCACTTGCCCGACTCCTCTTGCCTGGAAAGAAGTGTGACTGTTCTCTCTCTCCTGCTCCACTTCCCTTCCTGGGCAGGCCCACACGGTCTTCAGAGGCTCCCTCCACTCTGTCTCTAACCTGACCCCTCCTCCAAAGCTGCATCCAGTTGTCCCCTGTGCCGGCCCCAGCTCCTGTGGCCCCAGCCAAGGTGTCAGGCCACCCTCTGCAGGAAGTGGGCCCTGCCCACGCTGTGCCCAGTACCCTGAACAAGATCACCTCCACGCTTGTGCAGTGATCAGTGGGATTATGGCAGTGACCAGAGACATGACCCTGGTATCCTGGTCCTGGCAAGGCTTAGAGTCCTGGTGCCAACCAGCAGTGGAGCCGTCCAGAGGTTGGAGCTCCCAGCAGCACCCCTGCCTCCCTCTCGGCACTGCTCATGGGGCTCTGTGGTCTTTCCTGGTGCCTTGTTTAATGCTCAGAGATGATCTAGTTCCAGTACTCTCTGCTCTGGCTTTATGAAGAAGTTCCCAGAGAGGCTGGTACAAGCTGCAGGGCCACAGTGGAAATGGACTGAGCCACGGATTTGGAAGGGCCTTTGGGGCCCACGACAGGAGGTTCCAGTTCCCTGTGTAGCCTGCAGGGCATGGCACAGCCCACGTCCCGATTTCCAATGTCTGCTGCAGATCTATAGACAAGTCATCATTATCAGATAGGTGGAGTTCAGAGAATTTTCTCCACTCTTTTAACTCGCGAGACCTTGGTCTGATTTCTCCTGGGTGCCAGGCACCAATGCCCCCACCAGGTCGATGAGATGCTTACGGCGGCCACTGTCATCCACACTTCCTAGTGCTGCACCTGGGTCACGCATGCGCGCACATCGATGCGGATTTAAATCTATGGAAGTCGTACAAGTGCGCTGTGAGACGGCTCTCATAATTGTTGCTCCAACCAATGATGCAGAAGCTGAGAGGGACTTCAGTCTGGACTCTGCTGCCTCTCCCTCTCCCTCTGCTGGTAGCTAATCGGGCCACCAAGGCAGTGAGAGTTTGCCTAGGTTTGAAAATACCCCACTCCTAGTACGTGTGCAGCCCCTCTGGATGCCCTGAGCCCCACAGGTCCCACCCTGCAGGCTCATTGCTTTCTGTTTGCGAGTTCTCTGGGGAAAAAGCCGGGAAAGGCCTGGCATGGGGGTCGGGGTTTGCTGTGACATGCTGAGACTCCAGGGACTATCAGCTTGCCCCACAGCGGGGTCAGCTCCAGCCGTCCACCTCAGGGGTCCAGGTGCTAGGACAATGGGTGTGGTCGCCCAGCCCTGGGGCTGTTTCCTGCCTGGTCAGAAAGTTTTCCTAAGGTAAATTAAGGCCTTTGTCAGTGAGGCCAAATCAAGATAAAGCATGTGCACCCGCCATGGGGGCTCCTGGAGGCTTTGCATTGTCCTAGGAGCACCAACTCCTGTTCAGAATGGCAGAGGCCCAAGACGCCCACTGTGCCATGCTCTCCAACTGTGTCACTGCACCGAGGACACTGAAGCCCCTCCCCCAGGCTCCTGGCCCCTCGCAGAGCCTCCTCCACTGCATCAGGCTGTGTCTCCTGCAGGCTTAAAGAGTCCTTGCGACTCTGAGCTTCCCATCAGCCAGCAGCCATACAGTAAGTCCAGTACCTTCCGTAACGTTGAGCAGCCCTGAGCCATGGCCACAAAGCTGGATTCAAGACCAGCTCTTTTTATTATTTTGTAAAGACTTATTTTTTCAAAAGGCATAGCAATATTCAGAAGGAGAGACAGAGAGAGAAGAGAGAGGGAGGGAGAGAGGGGTCTTCCATTCACTGATTCACTCCCCAAATGCCCCAAAAGCCAGAGCTGAACCCTGGAGTCCAGAGCTGCATCCAGGTCCCTCACTTGGATACTTAAGCCATCCTCTGCTGCTGTGCCAGGTGCATTAGCAGGGAGCTGGATCAGAAGCAGAGCAGCCAACGCTCAAATTGGCACTCTGATATGGGATGCTGGTGTTGCACACAACCCCTTAGCCTGCTGCACCACTGTGCCACCTCCAAGAATACTTCTTTAGAGGATTAAAAATACCCATCCTACCTTTCTTCTCTCCCTCCCCCTGTGTAAGCGTGAGCAGCCTTACCTTCAGAGACTTGAACTCCAGCCATGTAGGAAGTAAAACTGCACCACTCATCCTGAATGTACACCCTCTGGACTGGAAACACACTCCACAGAAAGGAGTCCCGGGCCCTCAGGACAGACACTTGTCTTCGGGGTTTCATTTTTCTACTTGAGTGAAAACAAAGCAGGACCCAGGCCTCAGGGGGCCTGTAGCAAGAACATGTGAACAGCCTCCAAAGAGAATCTTCCACAAACAGGATCTGGAAACAGGCATTCAGCCTCGCAGTTAAGGCAGCTGCATCCGTTTGGAGCGCCCAGGTTTGATTCCCGACCCTGGCTCCTGACTCCAGCTCCCTGATGGTGGACCCTGGGGAGAGCAGTGATGGTACAAGCGATTGGGTTGCCTGCCATCCACGTGGGCATGGGAGACCTCGATGGAGTTCCCAGCTCCCAGCCTCCACCGAGCCCAGTGCAGCCGTTTGGGGTCTTTGGAGAGAGAACCAGCAGATAGGAGCTCTTTCTCTCTCTGCCTCTCAGATCTATAAAGATTGTCTGTTAATTCTGGATTTTCTTCATCCATGATCTCCTGTTAGAAAGCTTCTGCCGCTTCAGAGTAAGTGGGAGGAGAGCCCGAAGCAACCATGGACATACCCATGGGCAAAGTCATCCTCACACATGTATGGGGAGCCGTCCTGCATGTGGGCATACGAGTGTGCAAATACATCCTCCATCATGGACACATGAGTGCAAAGACATCCTCCATCATAGAAACACATGTGTGTGCAGATACATCTTCTATCATAGAAACACATGTGTGTGCAAATACATCCTCCATCATGGACACATGTGTGCAAAGACATCCTCCATCATAGAAACACACATGTGTGCAGATACATCATCCATCCCAGACACATGTGTGTAAAGACATCCTCCATCATCATAGAAACACATGTGTGTGCAAATACATCATCCATCATGGACACATGGGTACAAATACATCATCCATCACGGACACATGTGTGTGCAGATACATCCTACATTACAGACACATGTGTGCAAAGACATCCTCCATCATCATAGAAACACATGTGTGTGCAGATGTATCACAGACACATGTGTGCAAAGACATCCTCCATCATAGAAACACATGTGTGTGTGCGAATACATCATCCATCACAGACACATGTGTGCAAATACATACTCTATCATATAAATGCATATATGTGCAGATACATCGTCCATCACAGACACATGTGTGCAGAGACATCCTCCATCATAGAAACACGTGTGTGTGCAAATGTGTGCAGAGACATCCTGTATCACGGCCACACACGTGTGAAGCCATCCTCCGTTGTGGGTACTTGCGTCTGCAAAGACCTCCACCCAGGGTGTTTTCTCGGCAGCTGAGCTACAGCTCGTGGAATCTTGTTTATGGCCCTAATTTTCTTGGCAGAACTTTTTGTAGATAGAATCAATCAGCTTTTGTGGACTCACTGGCTACGGCAAGCTCTAAATTAGTGGATCCTTATTAATAAGATTATTTTACACTAGATTAAATAAACACAATGCGCTATGCAGGACTGTAGCTGTCAATTCTTCTTAGGCTAACCCAGCGCTGAGTAACGTGAAGCTCAAGTGTGCATGTGATGAGTGTCCCCAGGCAGTGTCTGAGCACACTCCGAGCATCTCGTTGGAAGTCTCTGCTAGGACGTTTCATAATAAAATAATGAACTGGATCACAGGACAGCGAGGCGCCGTAGTATTTCCATCGCGGGCAAATGCCACTGTGCATGCTGTAGTCTCTCAATCAAGAGGCAAGAACATCTCTTCTGTGGAAGACAAGGAAGCCGAGCCGATAGCTCAGTGTCTATTTCCCTCGGATTCCTCTTTGTGAACGGGGCGTTTTAGTGCTGGGAAGAAGTGTTGAATGTTGATGAGCTGCTGTGTGATCATTTCTGGGGTAGTCATTTTCCAAATAATTTCTTTGAGCAGCAATGCTGGTTCCTCTCTTGGAGGGACCCCTGGGAACAGTTGGGATATTATACATGTATGAGTTTTTAGATGGGCTCTCCCTCTCTGAGTGTTTCTGCTGAGATTATAGACAACGTAACCCGGATGGCTGATTTCACAGGTTGACCCTGGGCGGCTTTCCATGCCTGGATGAGCAGGAAGAAATCCGGATCCCATCCGTGTTGTTGGGGGCGGGGAAATCGTGCTTCCTCTTTCTCCTTTGTGCTGAGTCCCTCTCTTTTTAAATTCTTGTGCCAAACTCATCCCTTCAGAGTCCTTCCTGTAGTTGATTCTGGCCAACATGGCACACTCCCTAACCTTGCACCCCTTCAATCCCAGAAGCTGGGGTCCCCAGATGCACTTGACTCAGCTGGTTGGAGCCTTGCTGGGGGCGGGGTGGGGGAGGGGGTGGGACTGGGTCATTGGTTTGATTATTGCATGAACCAATTACTTGTGAAGCAGTCCATAGCTTCAGAGCGCTGTCCCCTCTCAGGGTGCCACTCCCCAGTCTGTGCCTGTGGGACTGCACGGGGCCAGGGAAGACCAGGACAGGTCCAGCTGCACCTCTGGGAAGGCGAGCCAAGGTCTCTTCCTGCTTCGTGATGGAATGAACGAGTTGATGTGTGCCAGGCAGTCTCTGCTCAGCCCAACCCAGGCCTCTAGTGCCTTCCCGAAGGAAATAAACAGCTGACATATATGAGCCTTTTCAGGTTACAGGTGTCAAGTCCAAAGCCACCATGGCGGGCGTGTAGAGCCCGTCTCCCAGAAAATGATGATTTTCACAGGCAGTTAGTACACATTAACAGGAGTGCGAAGTGGAGCCAGCCAGGAGGCCAGGGTAGGTTATTGAAGCTGAAATAAGATAGAATATTCTAGATGCTGTTAAGTCAGATGACTTGCTAAAGACAGTAAGAAAAAAATAATAATGATTTAACTTAGGGCAAGAAAACAACCCAGGAGGCAATTGATTCAGCCTTGATTCAGTAATGAGTCTTCCTAGACCGCATTGCCCAGCAGGTCCCCAAGCTGCACGCTTTGTGCCCTGATGGTTGTGACAATAAAACAAGAGGCTATGTGGGATTTTGTGGAAAAGGTGGACGCTTCTCAGGTTGGTACAAACCCTTCTCGAAGCCTCAGACTGCACACAGCTGATCACAGCTGTGAGACTGTAGCTCATGGCTTCATGCCTGCTGCTCCTGGGGAGAGAAAGACACAAGAGGTGTCACAGGGACTGCCCTCAAAAGAGATTTGACATCGGTGGCTTTGGAACACAAAGGGTTAACTGCCTATCTTGCCAAGAATGATTTTTGGGTCCAGGCAGGCAGGCGGGCAGGCTAGGACAATAACTTAGCTGTTGGACTACTTTGGTTATATAATCATCAAAAGTAACACATGTAGAGTGTCTCAAATAAAAAATAAATCTAGCTTCAGGAAAGAGAGACTTTGATTCAGGATTATTGCAAGGGGGAGGGAATGACTGTCACAGTAGCTGGGGGGGAGAGGGGTGCAGTTGGGGACATTGTGACCCAAAGCATACATGCGTTGTGACACTTGAGCCAAAAGAGTTATTTTGTTTGTTTGTTTATAGAGGGAAGTGAACAAGACCAGAAACAACCAAGAGTGGGGAATATGGGGTGGCCACAATGGGACAGTAGCCCTGGAAAGATATGACCTGCGATGGGGTGGGGTGGGCCAGAGGTCGGGCCAGGGGAGGAAAATGCGTCTTTTGATCACTCAGCGGGGACAAAAGTCAGCTAATCATTGGTGAGACAAGGGAGCGCAGGTCACATCGGGACAGGGGCTGTTTGCAGCAGGTGGGCCACCAGCACACGAGGGTGGACTTTGTTCACCTTCACATCCTGCCAAGGTCACGGGTTCAGGTGAAACCCCACAGTGCCAAGTGCCTAGCTATGGTCCTATATGTCTACCTCATGTATTCTAACATAAATACTCTTATCAGCCCTACTGAATAGGTATATATCCATCTGCCCGAGTAAGGAAACTGAGGCACAGAGGAGCTCTGCCGCTCGTCCACATGTCTGTTATGGCTGAGAAGTCTGGGGTCAGGATTTGAACCCTGAGCGATGGCCTCAGCATCTGTGTCCTTGACCCCACCCTCTGGGCTATGTCAAGGGCCCCCTGTGGGTATGGTCATCCCTCTGTTGTTCACCTGGCTGTCCAGTGGTGAGGTCTCTTTGGATAGGGCCGAATCTCTTCTCTCCTTTGGTGCCTACCTGTGTGGTCACTGCCCCACCCATATAAACTGTCAGGTGGACGGATGCTCTGACCTCACCTGAGACTTTAGGTTCGTCTGCTACTTCATCACATTGCATTCTAAGTGTTAGATGGGAGTGAGGAGAGTGTGTATAGAAGTCAGGACAAGTCACCTGCCCTGTCCTGGAGATATCTCAGGAGAGGTACCGCTCGGAGGCTACTCTTGGAGCAGAAGAAAGTAGCAGTAAGATAACGGAGTAATGATTGTTTCATTGGCTTTCCTTTTGTGAGAAACCCAGAGATGCTTGCTAATTCCATACTGTTCTGTCAGGGCTGTGGCACCGTGGGGGTAATCTGCTATTTGTGCTGCTCCAGGTTCAAGTCGTGGCTGCTCAGCTTCTGATCTGGAACCAGCTAATGCCCCTGGGAAGGCAGCTGATGGTGGGGGCTGCCACCCATGAGCGAGACCCAGATGGAGTTCCTGGCTCCTGGGTTCAGCCTGGCCCAGCCCTGACTGTTGTAGTCATTTGAGCAGTGAGCTAGCAGATGGCAGATTCTCTCTCTCTTGCTCGCTTTCTCTTCTCTCTCTCTCTCTCCTGCCCTCTTCCTTCATCCCTCCCTTCCTCCTCCTCTCCCTGCACACAAAGTGTGAGGACATCAAAAACACATAGCAGTTCATTGATACATCTTAAAATCTTGCTCTCCCTGGATATTGGAAACCCTGGAAATTTGAGTCAACATTTTTATTGACCGATGATAGACACAACATTCAGAAAAAGTGTTCCATTCCTTGCAAGCTGTTTTTAGAATCTTACAGTACTGAGAATTTTACTTAATATTGATCTTAACAAAGTTCCCTCCTACTTAAACCCCAGTGTTTCCTAGGCTATCGATGGGCAACAGAGCTGGTGACAATGAATAACATTTGTCTAAGAAAAACCTCTGAAATTAGTGCACCAGTTGTGTCCATTTGCCTCAGCCACCACTGCTCCCTCTGCCCTTGTTTTGCAAAGCAAAAAAAAAAAAAAAAATGATGTCCTTTGGTGATGGACAGATGTGGAGCCCAACTCAGTCCCAGCACCATATAGCAACTGAAATTACAGGTGGGCGAAATTCAGAGGACAGCACGAATCCAGCTAGCTGAGTCGTGGCACACCAGCTCCTCTGTCACACACCTGTAGAACCATTTAAGGGAGGGAGGGGAGGATCAAAGTGGCAATTCGAGCAATGCACTCACCATGCTCAAGTCTTAACGACAAGGACACACACTGCCTGCTTTGAACGGAGGCAGCCAGAGTTCTCCCTCCCAGGGGGCTGATCTCAGGTGCACGTCTGGGTGGCCTGGCCCATTGGTCTCATGAGCTATGAAGTCTTCACCTGCCCATCAGGACTGCTCCTGAGCAGCTGCAGGTCAACACGTCCATCCGGGCAGCTCCCCTCGGCCCACGTCTTCCTGTGCAGAGTCTGGCTTCGTCTTCGAGCTTTGAGACTGCAGGAGCAGAACTGGAAGCAGAGCCAAGTTCATGAGAGACTTCATGGCTCACCACTGTCCTTAGACCCTTTAGGAACGAAGCAGATGACCCTGGTCAAAGGGCTGGTTCTCTGGGCCCTGGCAGGAGGAGCATGGCACGGAAGTGTGGGGTGAGGGGCAGTTATGCAGCAGCCTGTAGGTCCCCCCAAGGACAGGCCCCTCTTGGTCTGGGCAGACGAGAAACACTGGCTTTGTCAGGACAGTGATCACTACGCGATCATCTGCTGAGCTGCCCCGGAGCCGAGGCAGCCAGGCCTTAGCTAACTGACCAGTGCCTGCTGGCCCTGGCCAATAGGAGCCACCCATGCAGGACTGGGCCTCCCACCGTGAGGACACACAGTCCAGCAGCAGACTGCCGGCACCTGGACTCAGTTTTGTATTGAAGATCTAACTGCACCCTGGCGACCCAAAGGAGTGCTTTGCCCCCAGGCAGTATTTGCTTGAGGCACCCAAGACCCCCCCCGGGGGGGGGCAGCATCTGAGGACTCCTGGAAGGCAGGCAGGAGGCTTCCCCAGGGAACGGGCTGTCCAGCTAAGCCGCTGTTCTGCCTGAGCGATTCCAGAGAGAAGTCAACAGTTTCCTAGCGCGGGAGTCAGCAGAGGGGAAACTAGATGGAGCCGCGTGGCTGCCGTGTCTGGGATGTGGGCTTCAGAGAAGCAGGTGCATCATGAAAACGCTGAGCTACTTACTGCTCCACGATGGGACTTGGACACCCAAGCTCAAGTGTATGTTTGTAATCACACAGACAGACCTTGGGCTTTTGACTTTTATTTTTTTAATTCTCTTCCTCGCTGCCCTTGCTTGTTCTCAGCTGGGGAAGTGAGAGGGGTCCCTGGCATTTGTAGAGTTGGGTTGGCTCACCTTGAACTCTTGTCCTGTGGCTTTTTTTATTTCTTGACAGGCAGAGTGGACAGTGAGAGAGAGAGACAGAGAGAAAGGTCTTCCTTTTCCGTTGGTTCACCCCGCAATGGCTGCCGTGGCTGGCGCGCTGATCCGGAGCCAGGAGCCAGATGCTTCTCCTGGTCTCCCATGCGGGCGCAGGGCCCAATGACATTTGTTCTCAGGTTCTTTAACACGGTAGAAGTCAAAAGAGAAAAGCGGGGTAAGAAGGGAAAAAAAGGGAGAAGCCCCAGCAAGCAAGGAGGGGAGGGGACGGAGGGAAGAGGAAGGGAGAAGTAGTAAGAATGCAATTTGTTGAACTTTATTAAACTTTTTTTCTTTCAGAATAAGAACTTATTAATAGGAAAAAGTAGATAACTAGATGCCACCCAAATTGCTGCAGTAGGAAATGCACGTACCCCATTATGTAATACAAGAGCACTTCAAAAGCTTCGTGGAAAATAGAATTAAAAGATAAGTTTATTTTGGTACAAAAAAATTTGAAACCCATGCATATAAGGAGAATTCAAAAGACCCATGAAAAATGTGTATTATGAAAAAACCATGCATAGATTTCAATTATTTGGGGCATCAGAATAGACTTATCTTTTAATTGCGGTTTGCCACAGACCCTTTGTTTTTGCTTTGTCTATAATTTCTATTTATTTTATTTATTTATTTGAAAGGCAGAGAGACAGAGAGAATTGCAGGCAGATGAAGAGAGATCACATATGTGCTGGGTCATTCCCCCAAATGCCTGCGACAGCTGGGCGGGGCCAAGCTTAAGACAGGAGCTGGGGACTAAGTGTGGGTCTTGCATGCAGGTGGCAAGGGCTCAAGAACTCGAGCCGTCACCTCCTGCCTCCCCGAGTGCAGGAAGCTGGGATCAGCAACAGAGCCAGCATCCGAACCCAAGCACTCAGAGGTGGGATGCAGGCGTCCCAAGTGGGATTTTAACCTCTATGCAAAACACCCACCCCTCCATGAGCTACTGGAAGTCATTTCATATTGCTGAAAATTTCAAACCTGAACCTGATAATGACGAAACAAAGTGGGGCCAGCATTGTGGCACTGTGAATTAAGCTGCCACCGTGACACCGGCATCCCTCCTGGGCGCTGGTTCAAATCCTGGCTGCTCCACTTCCAATCCAGCTCCCAGCTAATGCGCCTGAGAAAGCAGCAGAGAATAGAACAAGTGCTTGGGCCCCTGCACCCACGTGGGAGACCCAGAGGAAGCTCCTGGCTCCTGGCTTCTGTTTTGGCCCAGCCCCAACCATTGTGGCTATTTGGGGAGTGAAGTAGCAGATGGAAGATTCTCTCTCTCTCTCTCTCTCTCTCTCTCTCTAACTCTGCCTTTCAAATAAATAAATAAATCATTTAAAAACAAGCAAAATTAAAAACACAAAGAAGAGGAGCCCAGCAGATTCTACTCACACTTCTGTGTTGTGGAAGGCAGAGTCTGAGTCGTTCAGATGGTTAGAGTCCCTTTCCGTCTCCCGTGGGGTCTCCTGTCTCATGGCGGGAGTTCCCCAGGCATGAGCAGGAAGGGCAAACAGCTAACTTGTGTTGGCATTCGGGATGTGCCAGGGCCTGAGCTCAGGACTTCAGCATGACGTCATTAAAGTGCTCACTATTAATTCTTGTTTGCAAATGAACAAACGACCTTGGAGGTGACCCGTGTGTGTGTGTGTGTGTGTGTGTGTGTGTGTAAGAGAGAGACAGAGACAGAGAAAGTACACCCAAGTATCATAAATGCTTCAGGCCATCTATTTCCATCGTGCCTTTCTCTTTTAGCTTGTCCTGATGTGGCCAGCACTGGCCCGGGGGCTATTTCAACCTTGTCCAGAGCAGGCGGTGTGGGCTGGGCAGGTGGCATAGGCACCAATGGCATCGAGATGAGTGCCGCCCTGGCTCACAGCAGAGGATGGGGCTCCTCTGAGCAGGGACGGATGGCCTGACAGGTGAACAGTCCAGGGTGAACAGGCAGGCCTCATCCGTCGGGATGCGCCCTGTCTTGTGAGCAGGGCCCCTTCGTCCATGCCTTCCGCTCAGTCATGTCCTCGTTCTGAGAGCTCTACCTGCACATCCCAGAAACCCCCCACCTGCTTCCTTCACTCCGGGCACCTCCTCAGACCCCTCGTTTCCCCCGAGTGCCCGAGGCAGGCAGACGTGCAGTACTGCTCCTCTGAGAAGTCACCACGTTTAAATAGGCACCAAAACCCTAGGCTGCATTTTGTGCATTTTCCAAGTTGTGAGCCGCTCTGATGAAGATGGGAAAGGCTGTTCCAGTTGGAGGTAAAATGGACAGGGGTGTTTTTTGGCGGTATTTAAGTTGACTTTGAGAAAAAGAAAGATGAGGTTTAGGAGTGCAAAGTGAAGGAGATGGGATATTCAGGTGGAAGGAAATGTGGGCATTACATGTGAGAAATGGCACCCTCACCTTGCAGCCCTGCAGTGGCCAGCAAGGGGGAAGGGCCCCCCTGGGGGAGACTGGGAGGGTCAGGGTCAGGGTCAGGTGGAGGGTCTCTTCCACCCCAGGTGTCACGTGCATGTACACCTTCCACCAGGGGCACAGCGCAGCCCGTCTGCCCAGAGAGTTCATCGTTGGGGAAGTTCCTGCAGGCACAGCGCCCAGCTTAACCAGGGAAACCCCAGAGGGCGGCAGGCCACCCGCATCCCTCCCAGGCCACTTGCGTCCCTCCCAGGCCACCCGCATCCCTCGCAGGCCGTGGGAACCGCCTCAGCAGCCAGGGACTCTACTGAGAGCCAAACTCTCGGATGCCCAGCAAGGCAGGCTTTGCTGAAGATGCTAACCACAGGCCGGCTGTGTTACCTCTGCCCGCCCACGCCTCCCCCGAGATCCCCACGCCATGGGGTGGGGCACAAGGGCCACCCTCTGTCCTCAGGGACGCCCCAGGGACTGGTGTTCCTCTGAGGACCAGGGCACAGACGGAAGGACCCAGGAGCCCTGCTGTGAATTCTCCTTGCTGCACCCTTGCTTCTCACCGGGAAAATGAGTGGGAGGTTCAGTCACATCCTTCATGAATTTGGCAACTGGCCTTTCTCAGACAGGCAAATGTGGTCACTTCTCAGCTGTCTCCGGCTCAGGAGGGTGGACTCTGCTGCCTTTACCCTCCATGCATGAAAGGAGGAGGTGAGAAAACTTGGGGAAGTCCTCTCCCAAGAAAACAGCCCGGGCTGCAGCATCATTTTATTTTGCTGATTAGAAACTGTGACGTCGTAGGTTTCCATTCCTTCTGTAATTAAAACAAAGATCTAAGTAACCACTGCAGGACCAGACCATGTGCTTGGGAAGGCAGAGTAGAGGGATTCCTACACAACTGTCTGTGATACAGATGTCCTTCCTATAGAAGATGCACAGAGCATGTGGAATCCAATAAGCGTTTTGTGGATTTTCCCGACTTAAGCTTCTAGGACTGTGTTTGGCACACAGTAGGTGCTTAGTAAATGCAGAACAGATTTTTAATTGCTGAACAGATATTCAATGTGAACAAACGGCCGTAGGACATACCTCTGAAAACAGTTCGTATTTGTACATTACCCAAAGGCTTACTCGTATTTCTTTCTGGGTTTTGGGAGCCTAAGGATCCTGCAGATACCATGGCATTCTGTCTGTCTCCCAGCCAACTCCCTTGGTCACACAGAAAACTTTGATCTCACCTCGAGCATCCTGTGGGGACCAGGATGGAGTCTCATGTGCAGGCTCTCAAGTATTTTTCATTAAAAAAAAAAAAAAAACCATGAATGCTATAGCTGAATATTGATCTCATTATAACTCATATTTATTTCATCGTTTCTGTGCTGCCCAGGGAAGGGATGACAGATGAAATGAAGCGATCATGTAGGACATGTACCAGAGCTTTCTCCTAGTAAGCGTTCTTCAGATAGGAAGAAATTCTCGTAAGAACTACGTGACCATATGGAGCTCTAAGCCTTTTCAGTCTTGATGCCTGCCAGGCTTGCTCCTACTTCAGACTCTTGGAGGAGGGAGGTGGGGTGACTACCTAGAGCGGGGGTTCTGTTTGAGGAACAGAAAGATCACCTGCCTGGCACCAAAGTTAGACGTGGGACACAGAGCCAAGTGGTCACACTGAGACCACAGAAACTGCTGGAGGATTTCAGAAAGAGCTGCCTGCGGGAGTCAGCAGTGGGGATACGATGGGGAGGGTGTGTGGGAAGACCAGGAAGGCAGAGACCCCACAATCAGGCTTCCTGGTCCATCTTCTGTGCCCCAGCCCTGTACTGGATACTTGCCTGCCCTCCATGAGCTTTTCATGAAAATCGTCCCATAAGTCTGGTTTCGATCGTTAGAATTCCATTGGTAGCAAGAAAAAGAATTCTTGTGCGTTTCGAAGCTATGCGGTTCCCTCTAGTTGCTCTCTGCTACCCAGAATGGAACTGCAAGGAAGCAAGAATCCAGCCAAACAGAGTGGTTTGCTTCTGACTTGCGTGTTGACTGGAGGCTGAGTCTTTTGGTTCTGGCGTCGTGTGAGCGTCGGTTTGAGTCGGGTGAGCTCCCTGCAGGCAGCCCCGGTGTGTCCTGGCACTTTTTGTTGCCATGAGTATCCCAGGGATACTCATGTCTAGGGAAGTTGGGAGCCCGACATTCACGCAAGTCTGGAGAAGGATTCTGTGAGCAGCTCAGAAGGCTGCTCCCCGCCCTCCGTCTTGTGTGGGACTTGCGTCTTCACCTCCTGCCAGCTGCACCCCGGGGGCTGTGGCACAGGTCTGAGGCTTGCCTTTGTCTCTGGGAGCCCCCAGGTGGTCTCCATGGGTCTCCATGCCAGCCCCACCCACGGCTGCCTGGCCCTCTCCTTCCTCATGGAAAAATCCCGCCCTGCTCAATCTCTAAGTCCCCAGGCACTCCCCACTGCTACTGCCAGGCTCCCTTGAGACCTCAGAGCAACACCTGCAGACCCCGCCCCCTCGCCCCTGCCAGCACCCTCGGACTCTCCGGGGCACTTCCTGTCTCCCTCCCCCTGCAGGAGCCGGGAGTCAGGTGGGCAGTGCCCTGTGAGCTCACCCCAGCAGCCACACAAGGACCTGGCACTCAGTGGACCCCCAGCAGCCACTGCTGTGTGAAACGTGACTGTGTGAAAGGATGTCCTGGTGGGTTCTGGCAGACAACATCAAGCCCGGGCCGAGGGCCAGGTGCCGGGGACAGTGGCTCTGATGGCTTGCTGACCTCTGGGCCCGTGGGGTAGATCCCAGGAGAAAGGACAACCAGCCGGTCCCGACTCAGCAGCACCAACTCTGCAGCCCCAAACCACATGATGGAAAAACCAGTCTCTACTTAAAGAGGGACTGGCGATACCACACTTTTTCCCCTTCTGCATGACTTCTCTGTGCTGGGGCAGTGCTCATCACTAGGAATGCACGGGCAGTAAGGCAGGACCCCGGCCCCACAGTGCAGGCAGCAGGAGAGCCCCCTCACAGTGCCAAGTACCGTGGGAGCCCAGGGGAGCAGGTGCAACATGACTGATGGGCAAAGGTCAAGTCCAGGATTCTCAAGGTCACTTGCAAAGTGTACAAAGCTCTTGTCTGCCTGTTTCCACAGGGAGCCTCTGTGAGCATGCGGTTTAAGTACCCAGAGGTCATTCCTATTACAACCTAAAAGCAGGAAGCCATAACCTGTTAAATCTCAGGACCGTTAGGTTACGAGAGGGGGACAACCAAAGAACTGAATCTCTAGTGGCGCAATTGCAGTGGGTAAAAATACGCAGTATCCAGCCAGCGAAGTATGTGTCCGCACAAGAGAAAGGTGTTAGAAAGACATAAAAAAACAGGCCTCAGGCCAAGAACTTCCTGTTCTTCTAGAACAAGAACATCATGGTCTTCTTGTTTACAAGATTAATTTGGTCCATGCAGCACTTGTCATGGTGGATTTCTAAGGTGACTAAGTATTCAGTTAGAACCATAGCTATTGATAGAAGCGATAAAAGCAGAGACTGTCGACAATGGCCATAGTGGAACACCATGAGGAAGACAGGGCATATGAAGGTTGTGCCTATTTTGCAGATGAGAACACCAAGGCCCACAGGGCAGACGTAGCCCACCTGGGCTCTCCGTGCCCGAGATCCTGGCCTCTCCACTCCCCTTTGTCCCTTTGTGACAACTGCCGTGTCTGGAGCTGTAGCCCCTGGGTTGAGCCATGGTTTCAGAAGTTGCCTCTCGGGAACCGGCCTGTACCCCACTTCCTCCCCTACCCTCTGCCCATATCCAGGGCAGCCTGGACCACTCAGGGCAGCCTCCTTTCTCCCCACACCCACCCGCCCTTCCTCCCAGCAGCTCCAGGCGCTGGAGGCACAGGCCTGCTGCACAGGGAAGGGGGGTGCCACACGGGGTCCCCTCCCCTCCTGCCCGGCAGCTCCAGCTCCCTGCCTTCTGGTAGCTTCTGCCAAAGACCCCGACAGCCACCCACTCATGTTGAGCTGGGACCTCTTCTCCCTCCCCTTGCGTGGCTCCATTCCGCAAGAGCTCGGTCCCAGCCACTTGTTGGCCTTGGTTTGCCAGCTGAGACTGGCGTGCCTGGGCTCCATTCTTATTTCCACCCCTCTGTTCTGGATCCGGCTCCATTTCCGGGCCAGGGCCGTCCTTTCTGGACTGGCCTGGTCTGTCATTCATTGTCACTCCGCTGTTTGTCCCCAGCTAGAAGCTGGAGACTGTGCTGCTCACCCCAGAAGAGCAAGCACCCTGCCCCTCGAGGCTCCTCACCCACCTGTGTGACCTGCATTAGAAAGCTGGCTCAGTTCACCTGCACGCTATGACCATACGTAGCCCTAGCACCCTCGTGGTCTCCAGGCCCTGCACTCACCATTGCCTGAGACTGTGGGGTCATCCATCCAGGAGCATACGCTGTCCGGGAAGGAATTGCTGGGGCCTCCTGACCCAGGTCAGCTCCCAAGATGCACTGCCATACTTGTCGCTCCTCCCGTGTCAATGTAGAGAATGAGGGTACATCAGACCCATATCAGGAGCTGATTCAGCCTGGCCACAGGCAGCTCGTGGACTCTGCTGGAACAGGGAGTTCTCTGGGTTTGCCTCCTGGGACTGCCCCTCTGAAGAGCAGGTGGTACCCAGGGCAGCGTCTGACGCAGCCCAGATGGGTGAGATCTGGTGGCTCCCATGGTGCTGAGCCCTGTGGAGTGGCACTGTCTCACTAAGTCAACAGCCGGAATGATGATGCTGTCGTTAAGCAGTGCCACATCCCAGGCTGTTCACGTTTGTACGTAGCATTTCTCCAGGCTCTGCTGGAGCAATTAGGATTGCAGGGAACCTGTGGAAGTTCCAGCAGTAGATGCACCAAGTGACCAGAGATCATGTTTGTCTGAAAAGAGACTCCACCACCTCTGAGCTGGGCGGGTCCCCCTGGCCCTGGTCACAGACCCCTTGTCTCAGAGTCCTCTTTGTCCCCTTGGCATTGCGCTGGGTGTTGACTGCACCTACAGCAGGAAATGCCTGGGTCTCAAGGTCAAGGATGTTTAGAACAGGAGCCCTCTATCAGGAGCAGGATCCTCCCCCAGTTTCCCTCTGCAGGTGAGTGAGCAGCCCCAGCTCCTGACAACAGAGCTGGCAGGTCCCGGGAGCCTGTCCACAGAGCTTTTAGGGAGAGCGTTAGCGTTGGCAGCCCACAGCTACAAGACTCCCTGGAGAGTCCACTCTGAAAACAGTGGCACCGCTGGGAGGCGGGCCCAGCAGGCTGTGAACTGTCACAGTGGAGACCCGCAGCGAGGGGCGGAGGGGATCACCAGCCTGCCCCTGCCCCCACCATCACTCCACCTCCTCCTCTGCCCCAGCCACATCACCCCCACGCCCAACATACCCTGCGGAAAAAACCAGACTCTCTCCTCTTGGGCCTCCCATGTCCTCACCGGCCTCTCTTTCCAGCCTCTCACCCTCACTTCAGGCTACTGCGCTCAGCCTCCTGGCCAGGGAGGCCCCTTCAGGCCCCACCTCTCACCTTGTTTGCAGTGGTTACCTGGAAACCCGGCTCCCTCCAGCTGGGCGGGGCTGTGCCCTGACCTTGGGGTCAGGAAGTTCCACACTTAGCTCCACTCTTCCTAGCCGGGACAGCTTGGAGGAGGCTGTCAACCACCGTGAGCCTTGGTTTTCTTGTCTGTAACGTTGGGGATATTAACAGGAACCAGTTCACACGTGTTTTATGGCCATGTGTGAGTGGTGCACGTGACGTGCTTAGCAGGGTGCCTGGCAGGCACATCACGGGCCCCAGACAGATGTATGCATTGTCATTGCCCTATCAAAATCCTATTCCTGCTGGCGCCGTGGCTCACTTAGCTAATCCTCCGCCTGTGGCGCCAGCACCCTGGGTTCTAGTCCCGATTGGGGCACTGGTTCTGTCCCGGTTCCCCCTCTTCCAGTCCAGCTCTCTGCTGTGGCCCAGGAAGGCAGTGGAGGATGGCCCAAGTGCTTGGGCCCTGCACCCGCATGGGAGACCAGGAGAAGCACCTGGCTCCTGGCTTCGGATCGGCGCAGCACACCAGCCGTAGCCGCCATTTGGGGGGGTGAACCAACAGAAAAGGAAGACCACTGTGCCTCAGTGCAGAAGGGCCTGGACCCTCCGCAGGCCAGATGCAGTGTTTTCCGTGGAGTCACGTATAGGGGAGGGAACCTCGGCAATCTATCGCCATACAGCAAGCTTTCCCAAAGCTTAGGGCTTAAAGCAACAGCGATCGCTTGTTTCGCACACGGACCTGCAACCTGGACGCAGATGGTAGGGAAGGCTCGTCTCTGCTCCACTGGCATAGCCAGGGCAGCCCAGCAGGAGCCAGAGGATCCACATCCGAGGTGGCTGGTCCTTGTAGCTGGCTCGTTGGGATGGGCAGTCAGCTGGAGCCAGCCAGGGCTGGGGGCTCCATGCTTCTCCAAGTGGGCGCCTCCCCAGAGCTGCTTGGGCTTCCTCTCTGAATGGCAGAGTTTCCCAGAACAAGCGTCCCGAGAGCTGCCAGTCTCTCCAGGCTGAGCCCTGAAGCCAGAAAGTGGCAGGGCGTCCCTTCTGCACCTCTTCTGTCCGAGCAGGCACTTAGCCCCCAGCCTCAAGGGCGAGGACAGAAGTCTGCTCTCTCGGGTGGACAGGTGCATCAAACAAGGGTCACCCAGCACGGAAGCTACGTCCCAGTGCCTCCCGACTTTGTTGCTGGCCGATGCCAACTGGCAAGCATACTCCTTAAGAACGGAAGTCTAGTTTAACTGCGCCAGGATAACGTGTTAGATAGTTTTTTTTTTAGCTCTGTTCTGTCGCTGAGCAGAAGTGCCTCCCCCCATGGCCCTGCATAACTTTTTAACAAAAGTTTCTCTCCAGAGGAGAGGGTAGGATTGTGTATCTGCAAAAGCTCATAGTACCACAGAAGGGAAATGGAAAGAAATGAGCTTCACGCATTCATGATTCCCCCGTTCCTCAGGTGCACAGAGCCTAACAATAGCAGAAAACCTCTGGTTAAACACAAAGAGAGAGGGAAAGCTGCTGAGAGCTTCAACATAGAAAATGCTTAATTGAAAATTTGGTTTCTCTACGTGTTGCTGTTAAGAATACTTAATTAGCATTATCATTAAGCAATAATAGTTTGTTATAATGACATTACGCGTTCTGTGACCGATACATTTAAAGTAGCAGAAACCTCCAGTTATAGTCTATAGAAATATGTTTTGGAATATGTTTCCTATATGTTTTGGAAATTGAACTTGCCAGATTAAACAGATAGAATGAAGGGTGCCAGGGTGTTTTTTTTTTTTAAAAAGAGGTGGAGTTATAGGTAGAGAGAGGGAGAAGGAGAGACAGAGAGAAAGGTCTTCCATCCACTGCTTCAATCCCCAAATGACCACAAGCTCCAAAGCCAGGAGCCAGGAGCTTCTTCTGAGTCTCCTGCATGGGTGCAGGGGCCCTAGCACTTGGGCCATCTTCCACTGCTTTCTCAGGCCACAGGAAAGAGCTGAATCAGAAGAGAAGCAGCCAAGACTCGAACCGGCGGCCATGTGGGATGATGGTGCCCCAGGCGGCGTCTCAGCCTACTATGCCACAGTGCCGCCCTGGATTCCAGGATTTCATATGTGCATTGCCTATGGTGCAGGGGAAAGGAATGAGAAGCCATGGCTGGGTTTGCTGACTCGCCGTGTACCTACCAGGAAATAAGTCACGACTTGGACTTGTGCGCTTTGGTGAGTTCTAAAGAAAGTGTCGAAGGTGAGCCCAGCCATTCTGTGCCTCCAGACTCCGAGGCTGCACCCTGGGTCCACTGCACTGCAGCCTCCCAGACATGCGATGGTGAGGCTCTTACTCCTTGACTTATGCTGCAGGACCTTATGAATAAACAGGCTTATAACATCAACCGCTGCATTTAATGCTGAGCCACTGTTGCTGTTTCCATGAGCTCATAGTAAACCGATTCGCATTTTTCTCATAGATATTATGATTCTTGTAGCGGTTTTTCTTTGCTTTGGCCTCCTGGCAGCCTGGGACCAAATTTATCGCTAGATTGGAGCAGCCATAATGTCATGTTAGAGTCTGCATGCATATCTGCTGTTTAATCTTCCACTGGGAGTTTTTATTTTTAGGGATATTTTCAAAGGACCTGATTTTTCTTCTAATTTACATGTTTTTCCATGGTATTGTATGTACTTTTTTTTTAAAAAAAAAGATTTATTTATTATTTAAAAGGAAATTATAGAGAGGCAGAGGAAGATGGAGTCAGAGACAGAGAGAGAGGTCTTCCATCTGCTGGTTCACTCCCCAAATGGCTGCAGTGGCCGGAGCTGGGCTGATCTGAAGCCAGGAGCCAGGAGCTTCATCTGGGTCTCCCACACAGGTGCAGGGGCCCAAGGACTTGGGGCATCTTCTACACAGCAGAGAGCTGGATCAGAAGTGGAAGAGCTGGGACTCAAACCTGTGCCCATATGGGATGCCAGCACTGCGGGCGGTGGCTTCACCTGCTACGCCACAGCGCCGGCCCCTGTGTGTATTCTTATATACGGTCCTTTGTAGAATGAGAAGAAATAAATTTTAATGCTTGCATGAATGGATTAACAAGGAAAGTATCAAATATTGGCATTCATCATATGGAGAGTGTGAGAAACCAGATAACCATTATGAGAGTACATCAAAAACGTCATGGAAAAACGGGTTAAAAAAAAAAACCTATGTTTATTTGAGTGCAAAATTTTTAAAATCTGTGCTTAGGTTTTTTTTTAAGAGTATGCATTTTCCATAAACTTTTTGAAGACCGCTTGTGTGTTTAGATTTCAGGAAACTTTGTTAAGATTTAATTATTTATTTATTTGAAAGACAGAGTGAGAGAGAGAGAGAAAGAGAGAGATCTTCCATCCGCTGGTTCATTCCCCAAATGGCTGCAACAGTGGGGACTGGACCAGGCCAAAGCCAGGAGCCAGTATCCCCATCCAGGTCTCCTGTGTGGGTGGTGAGGGCTCAGGTTCTTGGGCCATCTTCTGCTGCCTACCTAAGCACATTAGTGGAACCTGAACTGGCACTCCACCATGGGACTCTGGCCTCACAGGTGGCAGCTTCCCCTGTTGTACCAGAACACCGGCTCTTGATTTCAAATTTTTTTAAATCTTTTAATTCCATTTTCCACTAACTTTTTAAAATGTATCTGAGAAGCAGAGAGAGTTCCCATCTGGTTCACTCCCCAAATGCCAGTAATGGCTGGATCTGGGCCAGGGCCAAAGCCAGGAGGCAGAAATTCAACCCAGGTCTCCCACGTGATAGTGGCAACCCAATGACTTGACCTGTCACCTGCTGCCCCCAGGGCCTACATTGGCAGGGAGCTGGAGTTGGGAGCTAGAGCAGGGAGCTGAAGTCTGTGCTCCAGCTGGGGCTCTGGTGTCTTAACCACTACATCTGCTCCCCGTGAACTTTTTGAAGTACTCTGAAACATTCAATATTTTTATATGGCTTTGAACTAGTGGATTGTGAAGAGCATGCTTGTATTCCTTCGGCAAATACTTATTGAGTGTCTACGCTATGGTGGTGCCTGCGCTCGGTCTCTGTAGCATCTAGTGGAGGAGATGAGTCTTCAAATTGCAGCTAAGTTCTCTTGACCCTCACTGGGCTAGCGGGAAAGTCAAGTTTGAAAAGCTAACAAGGAGTGGATGGTGAGGGGGACCGATAGGGAGGGGAGCGCAGAAGAGTGTTCTAGAAACAGAAGCAAAGAAGCAGGGGGAAACACAGCCTTTCTCAGAGTGAGAGGGGCCCACAATCCACAGATAGCACAGAGAGCGCTGAGCCAGGGCCCGACAAGCGCCTGGGACCAGGTCTGGTACTTCCCCACCTGTGTTGGGGTCTCCACTCTCAATGCAATAGTTAAACCTTGGAAAGCTTCACCCAGGAGGCAGCACAGCCTGAAACGTGTTGCAGACCATCCGGTTGGTCTCGTGAGAACAGGGTGCAGTGTGGAAGGGGTGCAGAGTAGAGGGAGGGAGCGCACGCGAGAAGTGCCCCAGTGCCCTCTCGTGTGGCCATGGATGTTTAAGATGCAAAACCAGCAGGACCAGGAGTGGAAGCTGATACGTGGGGGAAGGGGCGCAGGAGGTAACAACATGTCTAAGAAGCCGAGAGACCTGGAAGAGGTTCTCACTGGGAGGAGGAGGAGGCCGGATGTTTGCAGTGCTGCTTAGAAATCCTCGTAAGGACGCTGAGTGTGGAGCTGTTAGAACCAGAACAGGGGGACCCAGGACGTAACTACAGCCGTTCTTTTGTGCCCAGCATCCGCTGGAGACTGGGGTCCGCCCAGAGCCCTTACGGTCTCAGCGGTGCTTGTAGCACAGTTTCCGGATGTTTGCAGGGGGCTGTTGGATTCCGGATATCGTTAGGACATTGGCGCTTCTCAAGCCTTCCTACTCCACAGCTTTGCAAGCAAGCGTCCAGGATCCATATTTGCTTAGTCATCCTGTTCTACCCAAAACCCAACGCGAGCTGCTGCCTCAAAGACGAACAGAACTGATGGGGAGACACCGGGGCGTGTTGGAGCAAAGGGTGTTTGGGGACTCCAGCAGGGTGAGCTGCTATTGTGGCGTGGATCTCTGGCAGCTCATTAGCTCGGCCCCCCCTCAGATTAGCAGTAATTAAACTGTGAAATCAGAGCAGCGCCTTAAGCCCCGACACCATACCAGGCTGTCAGGAGGAGTCCCGGGGGATAAATCAGCAGCCCGTGCATCGGTGTCCCCCCTTGGCACGGGCAGGGCGTGCGAGAGGCGGAATAATGAGGACATTCAGCCGCTCCTCGCGGGTGGACACTGGGCAGGCGAGCTTTGGAGGCGTTGCCATGGCGATGGCGGGGCACAGGCAAACTCTCCCTCCCACTCACTGTGGTTAATGAAGACGATAATGAAAAATTACGCCAACATTACGGCCATTTTTTTTATGCTGCCTGGCACACGTAACCTCACGCCCAGCGACACCACACAATGGTGACAGTAATTGTGCGTTGATAAATGGGGTAAAGATGGCGAGGAAACATCTGACTCAGTGATGCACAAGTCGAGTTAGCTGAGTAATTTCTTCCAATGAGCCTGTGCTTTGTTCTTTAAACCTCAGTAGGTGGCATTGGATTCTGGGTGCCAGAAACGTCTCTAATCACTTTCCATTGTTGCCTACAGAAAAGACGTTGTAATCAAGCAGGAGCGGCTCCCCTCCTCAGGACGAATGAGATCGAGCTAAATCCGAGTGCTGGTTTTTAATTTTGAGGAAATCGCGTGTGATTTCCAAATGATTTTTCTTGCCCGGTGCTTCTTTTTTTTAAGTTTGTTTGTTTGGATTTTTGTTTTAAAGACTGCTTTCATCTCTGGACCGAACCACTGTAGTGAGATGGGGCTCCATCTGTTGCTGGCTGACCCTTGCTCCCCACAAGCTGGAGCGCCTGATGTGTGTCCCCCACGGCGTCCCCTGTGTAGATAAGGGCTACAGTATGGGGACTTGGGAATGGGGAGGCCAGGACCTTGGGGATCCAGGCCAGAGCTGTGTGCTCTGTCCCCGTGGCGGGTCACCCTCAGCGCACAGAAAAGCCTGGTGAAAACAGCATGTGCCTTGTGCCTTGTGCCCCATGCTTTGGGGAGGCACTTTGATTGCACAAATAAATGCAAATGAGCCGCTCTGAGGAGCAAACAACAATTTACTTACTGTAAAATGGGCATCTGCTGTGGGTCAGATTTGAAGTTCCAACAATTTAACCATTCCGTGGAAACTCACTGATATAGGGTGCAGTCTGCATTATTCTGTTGTTAGTCTTATTAAACAAATGAAATCATGTGGTGGTGAGTTTTGTTGAGCAAAGACGCTCCAGTAGTTGCGATTCGAGGCGGAGCTTGTCTTCCCATTGTTTTTATTTTGCTTTTGTGTTTGGAAAGCTGGTATTCAGTGCCACGCTACAGAGTTGGGTGATTCATGGGAGTAATTCTCTTTTTATTGCTCAGTATCGGCAATAACAGGGATTTGAGCAGACACAGTCTATTACTGCGTCTTCGAGTCTCTAATGCCCCTCCACTGAGCTCCCTCAGCTCCTACACCCTACCTTCCTTTTGAGTGAAAAGAGAAAACACCCAATCAACAGCAGGGAGCATGAGTTGGGGGCTGCAGCTGCAGCTTGGAGCCCACTCTGCTCCCAGTCTGATTGCAGGACCTGCCAGGACCACTTGTTGCTACACACACACACACACCATGTTTCTCAAAGGAGTGGGATTATGCAAGATTTTTTAAACTCCATGGCTGCATCTCACAGGCTCAGAACCTTGCTTGCCACATTCCAAAGCAAACTGAGTATCGGCACAACGTCATGGAAGGAAGGTATGTCTTGTTCAGCGGGGCCCTGGTGATTCCCGCTCTCAAGCCCCCGCTCGTAGCTGTGAACTGCACCTTCTTTCTGCCAGTGGGAGTGTTTAGGGTCCCCGTCTATCACAGCAGGTGTCGCTCTGTGGATTTCTGAATGATAGGTATGCAAAAGCACACCAAAGAGAGTGTGAAGGGTAACAAGGTAACATCATTCCGAAGGCAGGAGGACGGAAGGCAAGCTGGGCACCCTGAGAAAGCAAATAAGAAAGTCACCTGCCCCGGTGAAGGCAGAAACGCTGGGAAGAGACAGGAACATCTCCATTTGTTGTTCAGAAGCTTCAATGCCCAGCAGGTGTGCAAGGGTTCAAGGGTAAACCTAGTGGAAATGGACTACAGGTGGCCACGTGGCAGCTGAGTGGACACTGTGTCTCAGGCCCTGTCTGGCTGTGTCATTTGGGCTCAGAGCAGCAGGGATGGGAGGGTCATTGTTGTCCTCAAAGGAGCTCAGGAACTCACCCAAGTCCCTTATCTACACTGGAGAAGCCAGGATTGGAATCCAGAGGAGCCAGGAACTGGCCCAGTGAGAAGGAATGTGGTATGACTACCACGTGGCGCTGTGTGGGGCAGGGGTGGGCGGTAGTGGGCTCTTGGCTCCCAGAGGAAGGATAGACCCCTTCTGATGGAGCCACCACATAGGGCTCTGCTGCCCAAGGGCTAGGCGCTCAGGCTGAGCTGGGCCAGGTGGCCAGCAGGGACAGCTCCGGTTGCCATAACCTCCAGGAGCAGATGGGGGCACCAGGACCTGAGCGGGGTCCCTAAGGCGGCGACGGATGCGACTGAGATGGCTGAGGAGCGGCCTGACCTGCAAGAAGCGATGTGTCTGCCAGACACCGTGGGCTGTTGGGCCGGTCGCTTGGCTTCAGCCTCGGGCATCCGTGAGGTCTGCCTTGGCCACTGGGAGCAGCTCTCTGAGTTCCACCAAATCTGCAGTGAGAGTGTTGGTGATCTGGGGGGCAGGGGCAGGTTCCAGGGAACTTGGCTCTCCTCTCTCTGTCCCTTTCCATCCCCGCTTTAAAACAGACCAGCTCCCCCCACCAGCTCCGCATGGCGATGGCACTGTTCAGGGCTGTGCTTGTCCCTAAGGGAGGCCCCTTTCTGAGAGCAGGAGGCCTCTGGTCCCTTAGAAACCGGGGAGCCAGCCTTCTCCAGAAAGGAGACAGGAGCGGCAGGCCAGAGCCCAAAGACTGAGCCCACACACTGCACGGGGCAGTTGGGAAACACGTCTAACTTCTCAGCTGCACACAGCACCTAAATGTCTGGGGTGCGAGAACACCCAGCAAGACGAGACACCCAGCAGGTGGTTTCAGGGCACAGGAAGACACAAGGGCTGGGAGTCCTGAGCCCCTTGGCCCTGCTCAGCCCTGTGGCGCCATGTGCCAGGGAAGGTGATAGTCAGGGATGGGAGGGGGGACAATGCAGCAGGTGCCTCTCCCTCTCCCCAGGTCCTGGTGTAAGTCTGTCCATCATTGTCGAGAAGGGGAACACCACACACTGGCAGCATCAATCTTGCTGGTTCTTTCCAAAGACATTTGTGTGCCGGGCTCGTGTGGGGCAGTGGGTGCCCATCACCAGTAGAGAGCAGATAACATTTTATTTCACTGACATGATGTCCCCAAGGTTCACCCATGTTGTAGCATGTGTCAGAATTGCCTTCGTGTGTGTGGGTGTGTGTGTGTGTGTGGTGTCTATCCATTCTTCCATTGATGGACAATTGAGCTGCTTGTACCTGTTGGCTCTGGAAAATGACGTTGCTGTGAACAGGGGACTACAACTATCTCCGAGGCGCTGGTTTCAGACTTTCCGTAGAATCGCTGGATCATACGGAATTCTGTTTGAGTTTTTGAGCAAGCTCCCTACTGTGTTTCCAAAGTGACTGTACCATTTTACGATCCCTCCAGCAGTGTGTGACACTTCCGATTTTTCTGCACCCTTGCTAACAGCTTTTCCCTTTGGGGTTCTCTAAATTGCAGCCATCGCTGTGGGCATGCGTGTCACCTCTACTAACCTCCGCTTCTTGGTCTCAGACGGTTCTAACCAAAGCCTCCCTGTGTTCTGGGGACATGTTGAAGATCAGCGAGCATGAAAGGCCTTGGATGCTGGTCTTGGGTTAGACCGAGGATGGAGCACTATTTTTTGTGTCTCTGAAAGCAGTGGTGCCTAGGCATACTGGCACAAGATCTGTGCCTAGCAAAGTCAGCTGTCCAGGAGCACAGCCCAGGGGTGCTCTGCAGGAAGACATGTGATGGAGAGAAAGGCTCAGAGGCAGAGGGGGATGCAGGGGCAGAGCCCACTGTGGACCTGGAGGCCCCCACATCACCCGGCTCACTGGCAGTTGGAGATGGTGCCCTGGCCACCGCCTGCCAATTCACTATGCGTGAGGAGGCTGCTGGACAGGGTAGCGGCCACACTGTAGAGGCCCCAGCCAGCCACTGCCCCAGCCACAGAGCAGATCCTCCATGCGTCCACTCCTGCCCCTCCTGCGCTCAGGGGCTCTCCGGGGCAACTCCACATGCAAGGAGAGAGAGCATTTACTACCAGCTATCACCACCCGAGGGAAAATTAATTCCTCATGGAGAAGAAATCCACTCATGAGTCACATTCAGATTTTAAGCAGATTCCAGTTAACAGGCAGAACAGCACGGCGGGGCAGGTCAGGGATGGTGATCTTCCTCAGTGGGTAACTCAAGACACTGGTGCCCCTAGACTGAGATTGGTGCCTACAGTGAGGCTCACCACGGGGCTGGAGGGGAGGCGCCTCCACAGAGCTGCCAGTGGGGCTTGCAGGGGGAGGTCTGCCCCGACGCCAGGGCTCCGTGCCGGCCAGCCGACAGTGGGAGCAAGGACCGCGGCATAGCCAGTCGCCGGCATGTGTGACCTGCTCTCTGGGCTGGAGCTGAAGTCTGGTTCCTGGCCTTTGTCTCCAGTTCTGAGCTCCATGCTTGGCCCACGGTTCCCTCCACCCCGCCTCCCACTTCCCACCATGTTGAAGAACAGGAGGGAGCCAGGGAGAGGGAAGAGGCCACAATGTTTGCCTGGAAGCCAGGGGTGAGCCGGGCATCTCAGGCCACTGCGTGCTCTGGCAGCTGTACTTGCACTATCCGGCGTGCATGCCTGGATCAGGCGGCTGCAGAGACGCTCAATGCACAGGACACTGCGGCAGGGCTCGGGGGGCTTTGAGAACTCGCAGGGATCCATTTCCAGAGCCCCTGTGCATGGTGGTTGGGTCCCTCTGCACTCACTCCTTTGCCTCTGAAAGGTTTTTCAAATTCCAGGCGCCTCTAAGGCTAGTATGCCAGGAGATTCCTGTGGAGGCTGTGCCCCCGAGGAAAAGTGGCAGCGATGTGAGGCTGGGTGAAGCCAGGAAGGGCTGGGGGCCCAGATTGGGGGAAGGGGGGATGCAGGGGCTGCTTTGTGATTTTTTTCCTGCCCAGTGCTATTGAGAGTCTGCTCTGGGCGCAGATGATGATCACTTCAAGAGCAAGACTGGTTGTGGTTTGCATCGTGAGCATTTAGGAAATTTGCAGCTGTGAGTGTTACAGCGAATTGAAGGCCACAGAGCAGTTAAACCTTATACCCACTGCCTCCACACGGAGGTAGTTTATCTTTCTCTACAAAAGCATGAACCCCAGTCTTGTTCTGGATCGTGCTCCCTCGTTCCACATCAGCTGTAAGATATTGCAAAAGCTACCAAACTCCTTGGGTATAAAAAGAAAAGACTCCTGGGGAATGCTTTTGGCATCCAATAGATAATGTAGCCATGGAAGGAGACCCACGGAACAGGAGGAAGAAGCTGTCCTATGGCTGAGATGCCAGCTCACCCCTCCCCCAACAAGGCCATGTCCCAAGGCCCATACAGGGCCTGAAACTTCATGTGTGAATGATTAACTGTTTGAGGACAAAGGAACAGGTGAGAGAAGAGGAGCCCAGTGCACAAGGAGACTGCTGAGAATAATCCTACTTGGTCTTTGCCTACCTGGTCTCTTCAATCAGTGATTTTTTAAAGATTTATTTATTTATTTGAAAGTCAGAGTTATACAGAGAGAGAAGGAGAGGCAGAGAGAGAGAGAGAGAGAATGGTCTTCCATCTGCTGGTTCACTCCCCAATTGGCCGCAATGGCTGGAGCTGTGCCTATCCAAAGCCAGGAGCCAGGAGCTTCTTCCGTGTCTCCCACGCGTGTGCAGGGGCCCAAGGACTTGGGCCATCTTCTGTTGCTTTCCCAGGCCATAACAGAGAGCTGGATCAGAAGTGGAGCATCCGGGACTAGAACCAGCTCCCATATGGGATGCTGGCTCTGCAGGTCAGGGCGTTAACCCCGGCACCACAGCGCTGGTCCCTCAGTGATAGTTCTTATGGATGCTTCTCACCGACATAACAGAAAATTAGCTCCCACAGCTGTGTGACTTGAGATCCATCCATCTCCCCCACCCCAAGAAGCGTGGAGACTGGGCTGGGTTGGTGCTCCCAGCTGGGTACCTCCCCATCCAGGACCTGGAGCATCCCCAACAAGAGCACAAAGGACTTCCGGTACAATCACTGTCCCGGTGGCCGTTCCTGACGTGTATATTATTTTAAAAAGTATTTTTTAAAAAAACCTCAAAGTGATGAGTCCTGAACTTGCAGATCTGAACGTGAAAATCATTGACCAATAACACACAGCATTGAAGATCAAAGCCGGAACACACAGGGCTGTGGGAGCCCCACGCTCTCCCGAGAGCTGTGTATTGTGTGGCTCCCATTTGAAGAAGGCATTTGAAAGGACAGCACCCTCACTCCTTTAAAGTCTGGCTTTAAATTTAGCATTAATGAAGGAGGCTTTTATGTACTTATGAGGAGCTGACACTAAATGTGCTGGCCAGAATGTTCCTGGAAGTGTCAAAACGAGTGGCATCCAAGGGCAAAGCAATACATCCCAGTGCATTTCTCCAGATCTGCATTTCTAGCAAGTGGGTCAGACACACCGGGGGACATCAAGCTGCCAGTTTAGAGACAGATAACCAGACACCCTTCCTTCTGTGTTGGGTCTTGTGAACAGGTAGGAATTAATGGAGAAGTGAAGATGCAAAATGGGAACACAGCTGGGAGCGCGAGGCCACTCTTCTGCACGCTGCTCCTGTGGTGTCTCCTCATTGCCCGAGTGGTCACTGTCCACAAGGAAGACCCCAGCCACACCCCACCCACCACGGCGAGCACGCACAAGTGTGGGCGCTGCTCCTTCCTGGGGTAACTCGGGTCTTTCCAGTTGCCCAATCTCCTCCTGTTGCTGGCAAAAGGGCCTCCTGTTTTCAGCAGGAATATCACTCCCTGCAGCACTGCAAAAGCAGGAAACTCTCCCAGCACATGGGCTTCCACAGGGCACGGGGTGGGATGGCAAGAGAACCCCCTCACCTGCACAGAGCTCGGGAGATCGCAGTCACTGAGCAGGGAGATACCGCTTAGTCCAAACCTAACAGCGTCCAGGCTGGCTGGTAGCCCTGCTGGACCCCAAGAGAAGGGACAGAGACAGGGAGCAGCGGATCTCTGGGGGACTACGCCCCCAAAGTTGGTCTGAGAGGCTTTGTAGGACTTGATTTTTTTTCAGACTTGAGAAGAATGGGGAATAAAATTTCCTATCCTTTGAAGCATCCAAATCAGTCAGCGTGACTTGTCTAACTTTGAACACACTACCCAGACCCTAAGTGTGGACGTTGTGGCTTGAGCTCATTTCTTTAACCATTCAGCGGTGACCTATCACTGTGGGTGAAGCAGAGCGAGTTTCGCTGAGCTGCTGTGTCTGCTGGGACTCTGTGGGGCAAGCCGAACCACGAAAGGCCCCCGATGAGGGTTTGCTAAGCAGGGACCCTCTGTTGTGCAATGGGAGTCTCTGTCCAGGATCATGGGGGGAGCTGGAGAAGAAGCCAATGCCTCTGTGTGCCCTGGGCCAGCAGAGTAGGTGGCTGGGGAAGATGCTGGACACGAAGGCAGGAGAGTGAGGAGTGCAGGGGTCTGGTGATTGGGATACAAAGGGCAAGCTGGGACCTCTCGCAGGGAGCCACCCATGTGCCTGTCCAGGGCTCAAAGGATGACACCCCGCAGGAGCAGCAATGGGCCCACCTGCAGGGGCACCTGGCCACAAGGTCTTCCCAGCATAGTGGCTGCCTGCTGCTTTCACCCTCCTACATCTCATGCAAATTCCTTCCATAGCCAGTGGGACCCAGAACTGCAGAGGGAAGAGATCTGGGCACCAGGGTCCCCATTGGGCTGAGTTGCCTGGACATGCGGCCATCACCTCTCTGAGCCTGCTTTGTTATTCAGGGAAGTGGGGGTTACCCTGACTTACGGGCAACTTCACAGAAGGGTTGTGTGACAACGAAGTGACAGAATGTAAAGGCCCTTGGGGCCAGTGGGGCGATGTAGTTGGTTAAGCCGCTGCCTGCACCGCTAGCATCCCATACGGGTGCTATTTGGGTCCCTGCTGCTCCACTTCCAATCCAGCTCCCTGCTAATGGCCTGGGAAAACTAGCAGAGGATGGCCCAAGCGCTTGAACCCTGCCACCCATGCAAGAGACCCGGAAGAATCTCCCGGGCTTGGCCAGGGCTGCCATTTGGGGAGTGGATCAGCAGATGGAAGATCTCTGTCTCTACCTCTCTCTATGACTCTGCCTTTCAAGCTATTAAATATATCTTTAAAAAAAGTAATGCATAGAACCTTGGGAAAGATGGTGGTCAGGACAGGTGCGAGCTGTCATCCATACTCATTATTATCTGTAGTTGAATCTGGTTGTCATTAATACGTGTTGAATAAATTATTAGGGTTGACCTTTTCTTTCCTCCCAAGCCACAGTTGATGATGAGAACAGCACCTGTTGCCTTCCTTCTCCATTTCCATCATGCCTGCTTCGATAAGCCCCTTGTTTCTCTGCTTGGTTGCAGGGCTATGTTTAGTCGGCATTGACCCTTGCTTGCATGTAGCAGGAGACTAAGAGGTGTTGAATTCTAAAGGTGCCTCTGAGATTCTCGAGAACCCTCGTTGCCTTTGTGTCTCAAATGCCTTGGGCAGGGCTCAGTTCATCTGTGCAGTCCTAGCTCAAGTCCAGCAGCGTGGCACTCTTCAGATACCTCTGCCCTCATCTCTTTGTGAGCCAGGGGACCTTTGAAAGAACATTCCCCTTGTTTTTCAAAAGATCTGTTTGCAAGCCTAGATTTTTTAATATAACCATTTATGTTCAGCTGGGAGAGGTTTTCCTTTTAAAAAAAGATTGTGAGTAATGTAGAGCCCCAGATGAATAATGGGCAGAAAGACACACATGCTCGGAGATGGACAATGTCCTCCTAACTGACCGACAACCATAAATGCTGCCGATCTTGGCACCTCCAGTCTTTCCCAACTGACTCTCCTTCCCCTGTTTCCAAAGTTACTTGGGGACTTGCTGGAACCCCAGCCCTGCAGGCACCTGCCTGGCCCCCTTGGTAGCCCTGGTTACCCAGTGAGCTCCCAGTGTGCTTACTGTGGCCCTGGAAGGGTAAGCTCAGCTTAGGACGTTGGAGTTCTTTGTCTCTCTGCTCGCCCCCTCTGCCTCGTGGGCCTGGCTCCCTGTGTCTCATGGCTTTGGGTAGAGCATTGTCCCATTCGGAAGGCTGCTTAGCTTCCACCCCAGCGTGGGTGTCCTGCCTGGACAGTGTAATCTCACCACCACCCACCACCCTTGCTTGGGGGCCACCGTTCACTCCTCTGGGTCTCATGGACCCTCCTGTGCTGTCAACGATCTCTTGGTTCCCTGCCAGGAGCCAGTGGCCCAGCCCATTTGCTGCATGGGGCACACTCGTGCCCACTTCCCAGGCTTCTGAACCCTGATGGGCTTGTCTCGAAGCGTAGCTGTGTAGTAGAGCTCCATGGCTGTTTCACAGAGCACCTTCTCGTCTTCAACTCCGGTATTGACTAACGTTTCAATCCATACAACATTGGCAGAAGAATAATGGGGTGGAAAAGCCATTTCTCCTTTCTCGGAGCAGTTTCTCACCCATCAGTAACAGTTGATCTTTTTCTTTTTTTTTCCCCTCTCCTGAATTCTCACCCATAGATTGTGTGGCCTTAATTCCTAGCAAGTTAAAAAGTTAATGTTCATTGAGTCTCTGTGCTTAGCACGTTCCATGCCATTTCTCATCTAATCTCCGTGGCTGTAGTGAAATTGCTATGCAGTGCCAGTAATAAAGTGATTATTAGTGCCCACTTCAAAAAAAAAGCAGGCTACTGGGGCTTAAAGAGGTTACTAAATTTGCCCAAGTTTGCCCAGAGAATAAATGACAGAACCAAGAACCGCACCCTGGGCCTAAATCATTAACCCTTTCAAAAGCTTAACTCATTTATGGAATTCTTTTTTTTTTTTTTGGTTTGTTTTAATTGCCCACTTTTCCAGAGAATTCCATTTAAAAACACATATGCCCGTGTAACTGTTTTTGCTGTAGATAGGTCTGATCTTGTCACTGCCGTGTTGTATTGGTTTTCCCATGTACATTTTGGCCTGAAACCGTTCTTGTCTGGGTATACAAATCCTATCCAGGAAATGTCAAAACAGTCAAGTGCCACGTACTGGCAATGTGCTTTACCTGCATGTCCCTAACCCCAGCCTGACTGTGGGCGTTAGACACAACCATGAAAAGGGCCTTTGGCAAACTCAAAGGGATTCCGTGTCTCTTTCTGTTGAGTGAAGATAATTCAATTTTACAAACCCACAGCTAAACATAAACATAAATGTGAACCTTCTGAAATGTGATGAGCTTCTCAACTATACTCTGTGATACTCCTGCCAACTTGACCTGGCATGCCTAATAATTACAAAGAAAAATGCTAAGTACAGCTGAGAGGATGTCTCCTTAACTCTAATAAAATACATGGATTTCCTTGCAAAGGACCCTGCAGACCCAGTGGTGACTCAGTTTGCCCAAGCCTGTTCCCTCAGAGGAGAGGGAGGGCTCCACGCTCACAGATTGCCCATGGGTTCCATAATTAAGAGCCATGGGGTGTTTGGGGCAGTACAGTACAGTAGGCACTTGTTTTGTTTTGTTTACTTTTACTTATTTATTTGAGAGGCAGAGAGAGGGAGGGAAAAAAAGCACTCCCATCTGCTGGTTCACTCCCCAGATGCCCACAATGACTGGGGCTGTGCCCGGCCAAAGCTAGGAACCCAACCCCAGTCTCCCATGTGGGAGGCAGGAACCCAGCGACTCGAGCCTTCACCACTGACTCCCAGGGTCTGTGTTAGCAGGAAGCTGGAATGAGGCGTGGAGCCAGCACTCAAACCCAGGTATCCAGTAGGAGACATGGGCGTCTTAGCCAACATCTTGACCACTACAAGAAATGGTTGCCCCAGTGGGCACTTGTGCCTCAAATCACAGTCATGGCAGGACCAGGTGTGCTTGTTCCAGTGGTTGTCTGTCACTACACACTTCCTCCTTGCAAGCTCCCTCTAGGAAGCTAAGTGCCTTGGATTACCCTACTTGGCCAGACCAACAGCCTGTATGGTAGGTGCTGTGGGCTCCAGTTGGGCAGAGCACTGGCGATGGGACCCCAAGTGGTCTTAGCATCCTGATACATGAGTCCGAGGAGGGAGCCGCAGGGTTTCCCAGACGTACCTGGGCTCTGGGCCCTGCCTTCCCGATGCTTGCTCAGGACTCGCACTCCACAGATGTCCCCTGGAAAATGTCATCGTCATGCGAGGCTGTCCGTGTGCTTGGAGGACACAAGCCTGACACAGACCTTTCTTTCCATCCTCATTCCTTAACTCTTGGAGTTTACTAAAAACTCCCTCTTGGGCGGTCTCAGATCCTGGGTCAGGCCCTAAATCTCCTGACCTCTCACCAGTACCCACTGTCAGACACAGCAGACATCAGTAGACTGGAAAAGTAGGGCTATTCTTTTTTTTTTTTTTTTTTTTTGACAGGCAGAGTGGACAGTGAGAGAGAGAGAGACAGAGAGAAAGGTCTTCCTTTGCCGTTGGTTCACCCTCCAAAGGCTGCCGCGGCCAGCATGCTGTGGCCAGCGCACCGCGCTGATCCGAGGGCAGGAGCCAGGTGCTTCTCCTGGTCTCCCATGGGGTGCAGGGCTCAAGCACTTGGGCCATCCTCCACTGCACTCCCGGGCCACAGAAGAGAGCTGGCCTGGAAGATGGGCAACCGGGATAGAATTCGGCGCCCCGACTGGGACTAGAACCCGGTGTGCCGGCGCTGCAAGGTGGAGGATTAGCCTGTTGAGCCACAGCGCCGGCCAGTAGGGCTGTTCTACGGATGTGGCCAGCCAGGGTCAGGCCTGAGAAGGAGATGGGGCAGTGCTTCTGGAGTGGAACATTTAGCTAAAGTGGACGGTGTGGTTGCAATGTACTGATTCCGGTCATGATCACCAGCCAAAGTCAGTTCTGCAAGTGGGTTTAATTCTAGTTTTATAGACAACAGTGAGGAAGAAGGGAGCCAGAAGACTCCAAACACAAGGAGAAGGGGAAGAAATGGAAAAGTTTGTTGCCTGGTTGGGTCGGTTTATGCCATATATACCCCACAGAATATACAAGCATTGCATGTTGAGCTAGAATTTCTAACAAGGACAGGGTGAAAACGAACATGGAGCCAGAGCAGGCATGGTGATGAGGCTGCAGAGTGTTGTGTGTGCAAGCACTGGCAACATGACTCAGAATGAGCTTGGGTAGGAGCTGATGGTGAGGAATCCACACAAACAAGAGAACCAGGCTCAGACCAGACTCGTGGATGTATCCAGAGACGCGGCACTGAGGCAGGAACAGTGGTGCACAATCCACTGAGGATCTAGACAACAGCACCTGGGGCTCTAGGCTGTGGGACCAATAAGGGCAAGGGAACCGGGCTGTGGGCCAGATTGTGGTCAGAACGGCAGCATGGTCAGTGCACTGATCGTATTTATAGTTGGTTTTTTTAAAAAATCTAGAGCCGTATTCCAGGGGTGCAAGGGAAAAAATATAGTGGCTGAAAAATAAATTAATATGCATTAAGCTGCATTTCCTATTTGTGAGTTGTAATATCCCTGAGCAGGGATCTTTTGAAAACACTCTGCAGTGCCTGTTATCTGCAGGGGCCCGTTTGACATGTCAGCTTTTTGGACAACACCTGTGTCCTAAGTTGAAGACGATCCTTACAATTCATGTGACAGCACTTTGGGGGCTGTTCTGATGGACACGGGCCCAGCCATGGAGTGGGCACGGATGCTGAATTCCACAGAGGAGTAGGGAGGGAGGTAGTTTAGGATTTGACCAAAGAAATGGTTTAGGGAAGCTTTATTGTCCTCATCCACTGGACGGAACAAGGACAAAGCGTGCGCCTGTGCAGAGCTGGACGGGGGAGCTGGCACACTTGGCGGCTGCGCTTCCTCCCAGTTAGATTGTGCCCGACTGAGAACAGAGCCATACCATGGCCGGGCCATCCGCCCAGGTGGCCATCTTTGTCACCAGCGCCCTCAGCCACCTCTATCGATTGTGAGGACTTCTGTGATGGATAGACGCCGCGAGCTGTTTATCAGCAGGGCCTGGATCAAGGTGCCGCCGCTGCCTCTGAGTGATGGCTGTGGCCACCCCATCTGCAGAGCCTATCAGCACAGGCCACTCCTTGTGTTTGGCTGCCCTCGCTGTCTCTGAGAAAGAGCTGTCTCATCTCTGATCGCTTATTCCCTGAGTCAACGGGCTGTGGCCTTGCAGAGTTGTTCTTTTGTTGTAAGACACGGGAGCAGCCTGCCCCAGTAGGAGCTCGAAGTGGGAGAGGAAGAAGCAGGAGTCAGGGAAGAGAACCAGGAGCAAGAAGAGTGGTCTCTGTGCCCACATGAGGGATGTGGGTTAGGTTGGGGGGTGGGGTCTGCAATCAGGGAGAGGTGGGATTTTCCTCTGGGTGAGGAAGCCAACTGAAAAACAGAGTGTGCTTAGATGGGAAACGGAGCTCCGGGCAGGCAGGAGTCTAGACCAGAGGGAAAGGGACTGTCACCACCATGAACCAAGGTCCCCTGGCTCTGCTCCAGGTGAGCTCTAGACTGGGAAAGGTGGCTGCGGTGGGAGAATTGTGATGCTGGGGACACGAGCTGCAGACCCATCCCAATGTCTGGCCTCCCTGGGATTTGTAGAGGGGATAGGAGACGGGTTGTGCCCAGAAGGAAGGTAAGGGGAGAGTCTGATGAATCGCCACTGTGCAGAACGGCTCCTGGGGTATCCCTCCACCAGCAGCCCTCACCACTGGTGACAGCCACCCTCTCTGATTGGACCGGCCCCTGTGGGGTCTGCCCTGCAAACAGCCCCACCATGCCCACCATGAAGCGCTGGAGGAACAGGTAGGGCGGGGCTTGGGAAGTCCCTTGAATGAGGCCAAGGATCTGAAGATGCCAGTTCTTGGGGCTGAGCATCCAATAGTTTGTGGTCTGAAAGCCGGTGTTTATCTGAACACCCCTAAGCCTCTGTGGTCGGAAAATTGGGTGGGAAATCTCACAGGGCCGGGTTTTCCCATGCGATTCTGAGTCCCACATGGCTGCAAAATCCTGTTGGATGCTGCACCCATCCACACTGGGAAGCACAGAAGTACACATGCGGCTCCCCTCTGGCCTTCTTCCCGTTTCCACCTCCATCTCCTCCTCCTCTCTGTTTCTCTCTCCTTTCTTCTTTAGAACAGGAATACCTTAGATGTGTGTTTCATCCCCCAGGACATGATCCCTTCTGCCTTGGCTAATACTGGAAACAAAGGATGCCGGGCCGTTGGGATTCTGAGCAGGCCGCAGCATCAGCCTTGATTAAGTTCTCCAGGTGTGGGCTGGCTTCCATCACGGGCAGCCCGGTGTGGAGTAACCTCAATTAAACAGTCATTCGGAGGAGAGAAGAGAGACGATGCCTTCTAAACAATGCTCTTGTGTGTTCTACCTGCCGCCTTTGGGTTCACCTTTATAAAGACCCTCCCGTGAAGGTAGATGGAGGACTCACCTCCTGAGTGCGATCTTTCTACGGGGCGCTGGGGCGGGTGCAGCAATTAACCACTCAGAAGAGCTGTCGGTTTGCTATGCACACCCTCAGCCTCTTGATGCCTGGATGCTAAATTATATCTGACATTTAATTTAAATGCACAGTGCTTTCATTCAAAAATAAACCCTGCTGCCGCAGTCCGGGTATTCACGGTATGGATTTTTTCTTTTTGCCCACTCTCCCTCCCTGACCCCGTGGTCACCTTGTCCAGCTCACACAAACTGGAATTTAGCCCATCTCTTTAGTCTGGAGATTGCCCAGTGCACCCTATCCCTGGGCTTCCCTTTGCATGTCAGGATGTCTCCATTTGCAATTTGTAACTGAGAAAGAAATCAATTCCTTGGTATCGCTGCTGCACGAAAGCCCCCCAGCCCATTAATGGGCATTTGGAACGCCTTCTCCACTTGGCACCTCATAATCAGTGCTGCACGGCGGCTCCAAGCCTCAGCATCGGGAAGATTCTGCCCAGAGGGGGGCTGGGCGCTTATTGGAGACTGATTTCTTTAGCAGGAGCCTATGGTCCAGTAACCCTTTCCAGTGAAGATGTAAGAGGTGGCCCAGAACATTCCATGACCTGTTGGGGAGCCCCTTGCCTCTGTCCCCTGAGCCAGCCTCACCCCAGATAGCAGCTACTCCTGCATCTTCATGGAAACATCTCAGTTGCCTGAGACCCAGTCCTAGCTGCTTCCAGCCAGACCGAGGGTGTCGGGAACTTGGTACATGTAAGTGTTTCCCTCTGAACAGTTCCTTAAGTACGTGACCACGGAGCCAGGAGGGAGAACAGGAATTGAAAGCCAGAGGAGTTGATACCTGAAACTTTTTTTTTTTTTGGCTTCCAAAACCTATTTTTGGAAGAAATCAGAGACATTCCAATAAACGGGAGATTAAATGGACCGTGCTCCAATGAGAGGGGCGCAGGGTCCAGGGTCTCCCACTGGCCTCTCCTTCATCCTCCCCCTCATTGCCATGGCTCACTGGGAAGCCTGGTCCCTGAGCATTGTGGAAACTCAGTATTCCACCTCCTGATGTCGCTGTGTTAGTGTACAAGAACGAAGCAGGGGAACCTTGACACCATGACCAGAATCCCCTTGGGCAGCCGTAGCTGGCCTGGATGTGTCTGGCTCTGTGCAACCCACTCATCTGACAGCCAACCCCACAGGGCCTGCTGGTCTCCTGAGCCCCTCGCCCCAAAAATGGGAGTTTCCAGCCACCCACCACCCACACCAGTGAGTAGATATGAAACTCTATTTCCGGGGCTGGCGCTGTGGCCTAGTGGGTTAACGCCCTGGCCTGAAGCACCAGCATCCCATATGGGAACCGGTTCTAGTCCCGGCTGCTCCACTTCCAATCCAGCTCCCTGATGTAGCCTGGGAAAGCAGTAGAAGATGGCCCAAGTCCTTGGGCCCCTACACCCACTTGGGAGACCCGGAAGAAGCTGCTGGCTCCTGGCTTCAGATCAGCGCAGCTCCGGCCATTGTGGCCAATTAGGGAGTGAACCAGCAAATGGAAGATCTTTCTCTCTCTGCCTCTCCTCTCTCTGTGTAACTCTGACTTTCAAATAAATAAATACATCTTAAAAAATAAAAGAAACTCTATTTCCAAGCAAAAGTTTCCCCCCACCCCGAGGTCTCCCACACTTCTCTGGGAAGGTCCCGTGGGCCAGAGGCAGTGGCCTCCCTAGCATAACCATTGTCAGTGCCTCCCCAGTAAGAGCAAGGTGAGAGGCACCTGCCTACCTGACGTTAGCCCCTCCCCTTCTCCTGTCCACCAACCTGTGTGTTGATGGGGTAAGAAGAGGAGCCCCTGCCGGACTGCAGGCCTGCTCCCCACTCCCCACAGCATCGCTCCAGTGGTCAGCTCGGCTGTGCAGAGAGAGGAAAATGCTCAGCTCAAAAGCGTGGCGGCTGATGTCTGGGCTAAGCCACGACAACCTGGGTTGGGCAGGGGCATAAGGAGAAAGATCTTGGCCAGGGGTCGGGAGCTCTGGCTCTGCGGAAGCCTTCACGTCTCATCGTCCCTGTTTCTTTTCCCATGAGGTGCTTGGGCTGGGTAACTCAGGGTACTGTGTCAGTTTCTGGGTCTCAGTCCCCTCTGTTCTGACTCGGGCTGAGCCTTGGTGTCCAGCGCACGCCCCCTCAGCTGCAGTGCCAGGCACCTCCCAGAGAGATTCGTGGAGTCCCACAGGGTGGTGTGGCGGGGATGGGGACCTGCCCTGCGTGGAGACAGGTGGGAGGGGAGGGCCGTCAGCTAAGGCTTGGCTCCCAGAGGCCCGATCCTCACGGCCCCTCAGAAATTCTGGGGAGCAGACTCAATCTAGCACCCGCAGGCGAGGGAGAAGTCCTAATCATGCCGTTTATGTTCCCTGCATCCATTTTGCTTTGCTTTTCCATTTGGTGTGCCTGGGAGAATCTGAGTGATAAGGACAATGGACGTGGTTTGCTTTCTTTTAGCTTGCCTCGAAATAAGCCAGGCAGGCTGCCTGTTCTTAGGAGCCTTTTCCCATCTTTCCTCTTCTGTGTAGATGTGGGTTCCAATGGCACTAAAGCACTTCACACATTTAAATGTGAAAAGAGCAGACTTTTATTACTTTCTTAAATTCAAAAGCAGATCCAATCTCATATCTTAACTCGAGGTGATAGCTGGCTACTGTATTATAATTCTATTTATGTTTTAAATAAAGGATTATTTTTAATTTTTAATATTAAAATGGAATCCTGAGCATGTCCACAAAAGAACCATTTATTATTTCCAGAGTGGATTCCATTTTTGTCATAATAGACTCCACATAATAGACCGAGTGCTAAGAATAGAGGCTCTGTTCTACTGAAACAGGCACTAAATTGGGGTCCCCATCCCTGTTACATTTAGATGGGCTTTCCAATACCTTCCCTCTATTTGAATTTTAAAGTCTGAATCTAATTCGGCATCTCAGAATGCTCTGAAGTGTGCACTGTCTGGACAAGACATTGCACCTCACCCCGTGCCAGGGCGTCTGCCCCACACGCTGTTCGAGCCGTCTCGTGTCCACTTGTTTGTGCTCTGGTTATCCATTGGACTCCTTGAATCCCTGTCACTTAACACATAGTAGCTGTTCATAAATAACTGTTGGATAGAAAACATAAAATGGTCCAGACAGTATGAAATATCTGCTCTTCTCTGGGCTTGGAGTGGATGCCTGACTTGTTCTACTGCTGAACTAGCTCAGTGTCCGTGAGCAGACACACAAGTCCTTGGTGTGAGGACTTGAGTTGCATCATTAGCATCCATCCTTGCTAGCTGCCACCTTACACAGTCACCCAGGGAATATGTATCTCACCCAGCAAACGTTTTATCTCAACTCAGGAAAAGCAGGATGAATACCGACAACAGAATAATTCGGACCGTCCCTCACCGATGTCACTGGTAGACTGCAAGCCTAATCCTCACTCCGGCTATCAGTGTAGCCCATGCATCCGGCAGCCCTCTGGCTCATCACGGCCAGTCTAGTTGTGAGCACATTGTGTTATTCCTGGCTCAGAGACACTATTTTGTTGGGAGGACCCAGGGTAGATCCAACCCCGCAACCAAGCCTTGTTTTTAAAGGCTGCTAACATTCAAGCCCTCTTGGCTGATAGCTTTAAATCTCCGGCAAAGGCTGAGAGTTGGTTTCTGGGTCCGTCTCCCCTCTCCTTGGCCTCAGGAGACTCCTTGCCTGGGTCTCTAGAACACCCCATCAGAAGTCAGGTGGGTGGAGCTGCTCAGGCTAATTGAGTGGTCACTTCATTGAAAGGCTCACTCTACCACGGATAATGCAATCAGAGCCTTAGCACGGAGCATCTGGTCAGATCGATTAAAGCACGTTAGCGCAATTCTGAGTCCTTTTAAGATAGATTTAATTGAGGAGAGAATAGCCATTTTTCCTTGGCTACTTCTGAGTATTAAACGTCAAAACATGGGATTGTAAACAAAGGAGTTAGTAAGAAGACACTAGCTTCCAGCTGGTAACCTATCGCTTAGATTCTGTTTACCTGACCACATTGTCAAGTTAGCTGCTAAGAGATCAAGAGGGATTGGGCATTTGGTGTAGGGTGGGCTTGATTCCAGCTCCCCTCCTGATACCTGTTTCCTGCTAATGCACACCCTGAGAATCAGAGGCGATGGCTCAAGTGCTTGGGTCCCTGCCACTCACTTGGGAGACATGGATTGAGTTCCAGGCTCCTGGCCTAGGTCCAGCCCAGACCCAGCTATGGAGGGCACTTAGACAGTAAACCAGTGAGTAGGGATCTCTCTCCTTCCGTTCTCCCTCCCACATGCAGTGGGAGAGGATTTTTTGAGAAGTTTGAATTCAGACGCAGAACGACAGCAGATGGCAGGCTCACATCCCATTAATGAACAAGTCTAGAGGCCCATTCCTGGGAGACAGAAGCAGAAGTCTACTCATCTAGTGCAGTGGGTGTACCTCTCAAACTCCTAGATGCATAGACACCCTTGCTATTTACATGGAAAACTTTCTGTCCTACTTACACCTGAGCAAATGTGGTTTTTTCCTCCCCTTTTAGAAACTCTCAAGGCAGCTGTGTACAAGTGCAGTCATGTAACAGAGGCCCCAGCCAACTGTGTTCTTCGTCTACATATGCAAAAACATGGGGCCGGTGCCATGGCTCACTTGGCTTATCCTCCACCTGTGGCACTGGCATCCCATATGGGCGCTGGGTTCTAGTTCCGGTTGCTCCTCTTCCAGTGCAGCTCTCTGCCGTGGCCCGGGAGGGAAGTGGAGGATGGCTCAAGAGACCAGGAGGAAGCACCTGGCTCCTGGCTTCGGATCGGCGCGCAGCACCGGCCGTAGCAGCCATTTGGGGGGTGAACCAACGGAAGGAAGACCTTTCTCTCTGTCTCTCTCTCTCTCTCTCACTGTCTAATTCTACCTGTCAAATAAGTAAAAAAAAAAAATGCCCTTTCCATGGTTCAAATCAGTTAATATTTTAACATTTTCAAGCTAGTTATAGGTACAAACAAAACCTTACTCAGAAGCATTGAGTGCAGCCCACCATCTTGGAGAAAGATGTCTAGGGAGGAAATGCACTTAATTATTTAAATATTTGCCAACCCGGTGCCAGAACACCCATGCAGAAAGAGTGTCAGTCAGACTGGGGAATATGGATGGGGTCTGCACCATATCTGATGGCACACATCAATTTGTTGAGGTTTGCTCAACTTCTACAATCTGACGGAGGAGGTAACTCAGACTGCACTCTGCCCTCGGGGAACCCAGGCCAAGAGGAAGGACAAGGAGATAAGGAACTGTGATTGGAGGTTTCAATGTTGAGAACTCTGAGGACAATACTGAGAAAGTGCTAGGAAGGCCCAGAAGACATCAGAGGTGGGTGGAGTGTCTACAGTGTCCATCTTCCCGTGGACCACAGAGATCATAATTTGCTCAAACGGGTGTCCTGCCTCCTCCCTCAGAGCTTAGATGTGTTCCTGCCAGGATTCCATGTCTAACCAATGAAACTGAGCCACCCAGAGAGGAGAGTCTTTAATTATGTTGGGTCACGGGCTGGGTCTTGCCCGTCCCTGCTCAGAACACGAGTCGTCCAAAGAGAGGGGAGGAAGAGAGCACCAGGGATGAGAATCAGGAAGGCTTCAGGGGCAGTGACCCTTGGAGTGGGTTTGGTGGAGAGGAACATTCTAGACAAGTGGAGCCATGTTAGCCACGTGGCAGGGAGGAGGGGCCAGCAGAGAGAGCTTCCGCCCAAGCCTTGTGAAGCCCGGGCAGCGGTGGAGGAGAGAGGCAGTGCCGGAGCCTTCCCTCACCTGTTCTCAGTCTTGCATTTGATGGGCCAGAAACAGCCAACCCTTCTTGTGGGTGTAATGGATGCAGTAATTTTACTTCTTGAGGCTACATTCACATTAGTGTTCATTACTGATCGACTACTCGCTTTTTATAAATGAGCTTAGCGTTTTTTAAGGTTTATTTATTATTTATTGGAAAGGCAAAGTTACAGAAAGAGGAGGAGAGGCAGAGAGAGAGAGAGAGAGAGATTTTCCATCTGTTGGTTCACTCCCCAAATGGCCAGGCTGAAGCCAGGAACTTCCAGGAGCTTCCTCCAGATCTCCCACCTGGGTGTGGTGACCTAAGCACTTGGACCATCTTCCGTTGCTTTCCCAGGCTCATTAGCAGGGAGCTGGATCCGAAGTGGAGCAGCCAGGTCTCCAGCCAGCACTCATGTGGGCTGCCAGCGTCACAGGCGGAGGCTTAACCTGCTTTGCCACAACGCCGGCCCCTAACTAGTGATTTTTAAAGTGAGAAAACCAAGCTGTAACAAAGGTATTGAAACCAAAGCTGTCTTTCAGATGGCTCCAAGATGGCCAGTTTGATACTGCGATGCCTACAGCGAGGAGGCCGTAGACTACCCTGCTCGGGTTCTGAATTGGAAACCAGCAGAGATCCAGCAACAGCAACTTGCTGACCACACGTGCTTCCTCCTCTAAGTTTCTGTGTGGCTCATTTTCAGTAGCTTCTGAGCTGATGTGTGTGTTTTGGGTTATTTTCTTCTTCTCTTACAAAGCAAATATTTTGTTCTAACCTCCCGTGCAGAGAGAACAAGATGACACATGGGTTTTCAAATAGTGTTTTGGCCTCTTGACTGTGCTGAGGGGAATTTCCAAAGACTGGGGGCGCTAATTATAATCTGAACACTGATCTGTTTATGAACCCATCAGAACTTGAGTCTCGGGACCACACAGACCTGTGGCACAGAGGTTATTTCAATGTTTGCAATAAACAGGAGGCCAAGGCAGCCCATCAGAGTGGGATTCTTCAACCCGCTCAATAGCTTGTGCTATTATGCAGAAAGAAAAGATGGACTGTCAGAACTCAGGAGGTAGAGTGGCAGACAATGAGAAGGAGAGACGGAGAGAGAGGTCTTCCTTCCACGGACTCACTCCCCAGTTGGCCACAACAGCTGGAGCTGTACCGATCCGAAGCCAGGAGCCAGGTGCTCCCTCCTGGTCTCCCATGTGGGTGCAGGGGCCCAAGCACCCAGGCCATCTTCCACTGCGTTCCCAGCACCCATATGGGATGCCGGCACCGCAGGTGGGGGATTAACCCACTGCGCACTGCGCCGACCCCTTGGGAGGCTCTTTCTGCGCCCCAGTTTCTTGCTGGTGCTTCGTGGTTTCTTACAGGAGGCTGTCTTTTTCCTTCCCTAATGAAATCAGATTCAAATGCAGGCACTCCCAGGGCGGGGGAGCGGGGGGTGCTCTCTCAGGTACAATGCACTCGCAGCCGATTGGTCTCCAAGTGCTGCAGAGCTCTGGAGGCAGGTGCCAGGAGGTAGAGCAGGATCAGGAAGAGGAGGTTGGGGGTCCGATGATGCAAATTGCACCATCTTATCAGCTTCCCTGAGGCGGCCCCAGCTAACATCACATCCTCTGCTTTTACGTGTGTGTCTAGCTGCTGTTATTTGGGCGATTCAAAGCCCAGACTTTCAGACAGACCAGGAGCCCCAGAGTCAGCTTTGATCTCGGGAACATCACAGATTAGCCGCGTGACTCTGTGCTCCTTAGGTTTCGGCTCTTCATCTCTGAAATAGTTTAGGACACAATACCTGTCTCCCCGTCTCACAGGGATTTGGAAACAAGACATGAGAACTTATGTGAGAAGTGCTCAAAGCTTCCTAGAATACGGATCCTGTATAAATTGGAGGAGCCTGTAAAAATAACCCCATGCGGGATTCAATCTTGAATCACAGAGATCTGAGGGGCTCCCTTGCCCCCGCTGCCAGTCCCTTCCTCTGTTCCTCCAAACCCAAAGTGTGCAGGAAATCCGCCTACTGGTTGAACAGCCCCATGCTAGCCTGTGTTGACCCCTTCGTATAATTAAAAATAATATGCATAGTCATGAAACTTGTATCTAGGAACACTATTCTGATTTTTTCCTGTGGTGTCTCATGACAATGACTCTGATGTCTGAAACATTAAATATCAAATTATCTTTAGTATTAAAAAGTAGATGTCCTACGTATACCTTGGTCGGCTTCCAAGCAACCCAATGTTGGTTTCGCCAGGAACAACCCAAGACCAACCAATGCTGAGAGCCTGCCTCCCTTGGGCTTGTGTTTTGACAGAGAGCAAAGGAGCTGCCAGCCCTTGGAGGCTGCAAGAACTTCTAAGAATCAGATTATGTTCATGAATCCCTGGTTCCAAATCTGTCCTCCTACCCCTGCTGTTCTGCTGACCAACTTCATGCGAATACCCAACTCTTAGCTCAGTTCCCTGCCTACCATGTTTCCTTTCCTGTGAGAAGACCTGTAGAATTCAGTGCATTGGACATTGAAGTATAGCCTTCCTGGAACAGGAAGTAGTGCAGTCTAAGGGTCATAGGTCATAGGTCCCTGTTGATCCTCAGTTAGTGGGCCATAAGATGCTTACTCTAATAGCCATTTAAAAAAATACAGTACCAAGAGTGCTTATAAGATCATGCAAAAATGAAAACTTTCATGATGCAATACAGTTTTTAAGTAATGGCAATCTTAAGAAGAGTGGGGCCTTTTGGGGCTACACGGTGATAAATGGGGCAGAGTGGTTGAGATGTTGACTCTCCGATGAACAGCACCCCGAGAAGAAGGGTGGAGAAGAAGAGGGAGACCTTCTCTTCTCTTGCCTGTGCATGCACGTGAACTCCTGGCACCCTGGACTGCAGGTGGCCCAGGCTGCCCCCACCCACCTCCAGGTGAACACACAGCGTCCTCACTCCGTAGTCAGGTGCTGTTCTAGGAAGCTATGTGGGACTCACATGTGTTTTTGCCCTGGGGATTGTGGGCAGCTCTCCAGCCAGGACATAGCACTACTCCAATGCACCTGAAGACTAATGCTTGCAACACCCAACTACCTGGGGGGTATGGGGTGGGGTGGAGGTGGGGGAGACAGACTCCTTCCTGTAGAATACTCCCAAGCTTGAACTCATGACAAGGGAATAAGAACAGGAACACCTCACTCCCCCCACCCACCCACCCACTGAGCTCAGAAGACCTCGTAGATTTCTGGTGGTATTTTTGCTTAAGGGAAGATCAGCTGTCCCCTAGAGCTCTCAGCCAGGGCACAAAGACCTGATTCCCCAGGAGATGAGGCTGCTTGCTAGTCAAGGCCCACTGAGCTCCCATGGGTGCAGGTTCACACATGACATGTGTGTAGTCCAAGTTCCAGAGCTCCGTAGGCCCCTGGAGCGTGCTGGCGTAGGTCTGGGGTAAAGCGAACAAAGCCACCAAGTCATTTGGGTAAAGAAGCACTCCTAGGGGCCAGCTAGGTGCTTGGCCTTACCTGGGGGCCACTAGGGGCTTTCTACAAGGGAGACCTCTGCCAGGGCACCCGCTGAAGGGACCAGACGCCAAGATAAAATCAGCGAGCGACTTAGAATGTGTGCTAAGGCTCCGTGAAATACTCATCAAATTAACTTTGTAAATGAGTGTGTGAAATAAATCCAGCTGGAACCAAGGACTTAGTTCACTTATGTTTATCCAAGATGCCCGGTGTGATCCCCGCGACGGCGTCTTCTCATCCAGAAGATACGTTGCCCTGGGAGCCCTCATGAAGCCTCTGCAAAGGGCAGCAGACGCAGGAGCAAATTTATTCTACCCTTTAAAAATGTCATTTCCCCATCTCGCCAGGACAGAGAGGAGCGCCTCATTTGTAGAGGGAAACTGTTAGCTCTTGACTCCAAAACCAGTGCACATCCAGTCTGGCATGGGCATCGTTCTGTCCTGTGTTGTGTTTTTTGAAAAAGGAGGGGAAGAATGCAAAGAGGAGATGCATAGCACTGTGTGCACACAAAGTAAATAAATAGAAGGCAAATGGAATGCCCTGGAGGGGCCTGGAGGAAGAAGCTGAGCGTCATCCCACACAAAGATGGACATCGTCTGTGTTCCCAAAGCCGTCCCCTGCCCCCACTCTCGGTGTGCATCAGCTTGGGCTGTGTTTGCACTCTGCGTGCATTAAACAAAGGAAAAGTACATTTCACTGCTCTCCAGGCTGGAAGTCCAGGGTCAGGGTGTTGGCAGGGCTGGTTCCTCCCGAGGCCTCTCTCCTTGATTTGGGGACAACTGTCTTCTTGCTGTGTCTTCATAGGTTCTTCCCCTTGTGTGTCCATCCCTGGAGTCTCTCACTCTTATTGTAAGGACACTCAGGAATCCTACTGGATCAGGCCCCAAGCCTTATGATCTCATTTCACCTTAACTGCCTGTTAAAGGCCCTGTCTCCAATACAGGCACATCGGTGGGCGTAGCTTTGATATATGGACTCAGGGGACACAGTTCATCCCATAATGCCTTCTGAAAGTGCAAGGCTGGAGTTAACGCCCTGAGTCCTGCCCACGATTAAGCCTGGAACACTCAGGTCTCCCAGCAAAGGACTGTCTTGCTTGAACGGTGGGCAGAAAAGGGAAAGTGTGGGATTTGACAAGGGCAGCATTGTCGTGTATTTTATTACCAAGCAGAGACACTTGTCTACCAGGAGGTACACTGGGAAGCAGGTGCCAGCCCATCCTAGGCAGAATGAGGACGCTGGCGAAGTTCCAGCCCCATTCCACTCCCAGGGCACAGGAGAGAAGGTGTTTACAAATGGGGCCCATTGCGGGGCTATCCCTGATCCTCTCTCTTCTGAGGCCCATATTGTAAGTCACGAGCTGGAGAATGACTGTCTCAGCTAAAGGAACACAGAGTAGCTCCTTCCCTGAGACAGCCTCATGGTAGATCCAAGACCCTCCCAGGTCACTGTGATCCAAGTCTACCAAGAAGGCACTCAGCAGCTGCTGGTTGGGTGAACACATGAACAGAGCAAGTCATCCATTCCCAATGTTGCTGTACATCTTCCATGAAGAAAGGGCACTAAGACTGTGCACACAGAAACAAATACACTGGCCCTGAAGAGTTTAGAATCCAGCACAGAAGTTAAATGGTGTTCTGAAATTTAAAGTGTTTTGATGTCATCAGATCCTGTTGTAATTTTTTTACAATAGATTTCTCCTTATTTTTAGCCCCAGATGATCCTTCTAAAACACACAATGTTGAACTCCCTAATCATTTCTGAGGCACAGATTCAAAACCTTTTTTTCAAAGTGAACTCACGTGCACTCCACATTCCTTAGGCATCTGTACTCAGTTGAGTGTGAGCCCAGATAAGATGGTGGTCACCAGGGAAACCGAATCTTCCCAGGGCCACTCTATGATGCCTCAAAGACACCTGACTGTGCACAGGCACAATGAATGGGATTGTTGCTATCAAAGCGACTCACAGGTTTAGTCCAATAATGGAAAAATTGGCTGCATTTTCCTACCAAATGTAGGCAAAGGTTGCCTGACCAGGCCTATTTACTCAAGATAGCCAACCCAGTTGTGAGTGTGGGCACCGAACTTGGACTTGGAGGGCCACAGGGAGCAAAGCAGTAAGGGGTTATTTTGAATATAAGTGAGTGTTAGGACCATGCCTATTGGAGCCAGTTCCAGAATGATTCAGGCACACGGCACTCAGAGTTGTTGGAGGCAGGGTCCTCATTACCCAGAGGACCATGGCCATGGCAAGTCTCCGGAGCCACCAGATGCACCACTCACAGCCTTGCACTGTGCCGTCAGCATCGAGGCTACTGTTCATCTTGAGGGCAACTCCTTCCTGGTAGCAGTAGTGAATGGCTGCTCTTTAGCAACTTGGCTGGCTGGGATGCCACCATCCACCCAGTGAAAGGCCAGTCTGGGGACAAGTAGTGGTTGGAAGTCAAAAGCCCAAGCCCTAGAGAAGGCTTTCCTGTAACCAGCTGACCCATGGGTCCCCAGTTCTTCATCCATGCCTTGGGTGGGGCTGGACTGGGACCACCAGGGCCCTTACACATCTAGGACATCATACTAGCCTTGTGTTATCATTTCCAAGCCCATAAACATGGCTTTATTCCAGATCAAAGGGAGTCTTGTCATATTTTAGTGAGATGGGAACAGAGTTAAGAATAGAGTATTAGTTATGCAGGGAATCTTGGCTGAATCACCATTTAGTCACTGGGATGTTGTTAAAATATTTGTACATCTCTGAGGCTAGATGTTGAAATTGTATCTTTGCCTTCTTCTTCTGCTCTATAACAAATCCAAAGAGCTAAAATTTACCATAAAGGCATACCACTTTCATTACAGTAGGCATGGCACTGAAGTTGTCTATAAGTCTTTTTTTAAACACTGAGTTGTGTGTTCCTGGAACAAACACTGGTGGAGTTACTATATGTCTGTTATATACGAGGTGCATGAGATGCAAAGAGGAGGACCATGGCCCTTTTCCCACGGTATGCCTTATTAATTCGTTTCTTTTAAAAAAAAAAAATTTATTAATTTATTTGAAAGAGTTACAAAGAGAGAGGAGAGGTAGAGAGAGAGAGAGAGAGGTCTTCCATCCACTTGTTCACTCCCCAATTGGCCGCAATGGCCGTAGCTGCGCCGATCCGAAGCCAGGAGCCAGGAGCTTCTTCCAGGTCTCCCACGTGGGTGCAGGGGCCCAAGGACTTGGGCCATCTTCTACTGCTTTCCCAGGCCATAGCAGAGAGCTGGATTGGAAGTGGAGCAGCCAGGACATGAACCAGTGCCCATAAGGGATGCCGGCACTGCAGGCGGCAGCTTTACTCACTATGCCACAGCGCCAGCCCTGATTAATTCATTTCTTCCTCTTTTCAGTAATTTTTTGTGCTGAGGCTATTTTATATTCCAGATACTGTTCTAGTGACTGTGCCGTCTACTCTGTACACAAGCAGTTGATACTATGACGGTTGCATTGTTCAGCAGGTTGAATCGTTTATTTCACGTATCTCAGGACAAGGAAAACAAGCAGTTGTCATACAGTGTAGTCATGTTGTCACAGTGCTTTGTACATGATGCAGAAATGGCAAGAAGGAGGCTTGGTGAACTTTCTGGGGAGCTCAGGATGGGCTTGGCAGAGATTTGCCATATGAGCAAGGTCTTGAGTGCAAAGAAGTAGTTTGACAGCTTGACAAGGTTAGCAAGAGCTTTCTGGGTAGGGGGCGGTGCTTTGGCAACACCATACATTAGCATGGCACACTGCAGGTGTCTTGATGCATAGGATGTAAATTTAGTGGTGGAGTCAACTGAAACAGGACAGCAAGAGATTCCACTGGACAGCCTCAAAGTAGCCACACGTGGAGACGTATGGATGTGGCCACGGCAGGTAGTTGTGTTCAAAAAGTTAATACGGACAGACTTGCAATCTGGGAGGAAAAACTTGGAAAATATCTTGAATGGGGAAAGGCAAGAGGCAACAGTGTGAATCCAAGGAAGAAAAGAGTGACAGCTGGTCTCCAACCGTAGGAGGAAATAGTGTGTAACACATAAAAGGAAAGGGAGAGCGGCTCAGGCTGACGTTCAACTAAATAGGAAAGGAAATGTCTCAAGGCAGCCTGGGGCAGCACAGAGGCGCCGTCTCCCTTCATCATGGGGCGTAGACAGAGCTCCGAGCAACAGGAGACAACACTGATGGAAACAAAGGGAACAGAGAATTCACCCTACTGTAGGAGCCTGGAATAATTCCGAGACTGGTAGATCAGGCAAACAATAAATAAGGACAAAGGCAGATCTGAAGACCACGACACATGGGCCGGGCCTGCTGTCCAATTATGAACCCAACAAGGAAGCAAATCCTTTCCAAAATGGGATTGTTGTCAGTGAAGATCCCAGGCCCTAGGCCACCAAATCGGGGCTCCGTGTATTCCCATGAGGAGAAATGGCATCATCAAAGTGTTGTGTTTGGGTTCAGATCACCACAGTGCCTGGCCACATGGTTGTTCTGTGGTCTCAGATCTTCTGCCTTTGTCATCAGGGGGGTGGAGGAGGAAGACAGATTTGCTGTTTTATTGTTCACGTAACCCCGTGGGCTCACCTGTTGTCAGGAGGGAGGCATTGTAATGGACAAGAGCCCAGAAGGACTGAGCATAGGGTAGGGGCAGATACCAGGGGAGGGAAAGAGAAAGAATGTGGAAGACACATCAGACATTCGCCAGAAGACGAGGTTCCAGGGCGCACCTGTGTGGTCTCAGTCTGCAGAACTGCAGATGCTCCAGGGTGGATGTAGCAAAGTGAGTACAGCTGGGGACCAGGTGGTGGAGGGAATCCCAGAGCTCTGAGCCGAGGTGTGGTTCCCATCACCACTCACATCCGAGCAGGAGACAGACGCGGGCACCCTGTATGAAGAACCTCCCGAGGATGCATCCATCCGTCCTGTGTCACGCTATGCTGCCTTCACAGTTTTAGCCTGGATCCCACAGTGATCTTTCTGTGACACGCTGTGCAATGCTGTGCAGTCTTAGCCTGGATCCCACAATGATCCTCCTGTGACATGCTGTGCTGCCTGCATAGACTTAGCCTGGATCCTACAGTAATCTTCCTGTGATACACTGCAAAATGCTGTATAGTCTTAGACTGGATCTCACAGTGATCCTCCTGTGACAAACTGTGGTGGTTGCAAAGTCTTAGCCTAGATCCCACAGTGATTCCCCTTTGACACACTGCACAATGCTTCACAGTCTTAGCCTGGATCCCACAATGATCCCCCTGTGACACACTGTGCAATGCTATACAGTCTTAGCCTGGATCCCAGAGTGATCTTTCTGTAACACACTGCACAATGCCGCACAGTCTTAGCCTTGATACCACAGTGATCCCCCTGTGACACACTATGGTGGCTGCACAGTCTTATCCTGGATCCCACAGTGATCTTTCTGTGACATACTGTGCAATGCTGTACAATCTTAGCCTGGATCCCATAGTGATCTTTCTGTGACATGCTGTGCAATGCTGTACAGTCTTAGCCTAGATCCCACAATGATCCCCCTGTGACACACTATGGTGGCTGCACAGTCTTATCCTGGATCCCACAGTGATCTTTCTGTGACATGCTGTGCAATGCTATACAATCTTAGCCTGGATCCCATAGTGATATTTCTGTGACATGCTGTGCAATGCTGCACAGTGTTAGTCTGGATCCCACAGTGATTCCCCTGTGACACACTGTGCTGGCTGCAGTGTCTTAGGCTGGATCCCAGAGTGATCTTTCTGTAACACACTGCACAATGCTGCACAGTCTTATCCTGGATCCCACAGTGATCTTTCTGTGTCATGCTGTGCTGGCTGCAGTGTCTTATCCTGGATCCCACAGTGATCCCCCTGTGACACTCTGCACAAGGCTGCAGTCTTAGCCTGGATCCCACAGTGATCTTGTGCAAAGCTCAGTTGTCAATCTTGGCAGAGGGAGGGAGAAAGGGCCCAACCTTTGTTTCCTCCTGCACCTGTCGCAGGTGTTGCTCTCACAGGGCCGGGAGAGGTGCTCAGGAGCTCAGGATCCTTTTCAACTTTGACCACTTCACACTTCCAGCCCCGTCACTGGGCTCCCCAACCCTGTCTTCCCAGAAGAGGAAAGGGCAGGTCCCCAGGTTCCTGAAACTACAGAATTCTTGTTTGGCTTATAAGGTGAACTTTGAAGCCAGGTGCAGGTGAAATGCAAGGTGGGTTTTCTTGGTTAGCAGGCCTTCGAGTCCAGGATGCTGTGCTGTGGCTGTGGTGGCACTGCTCCATCCAAAGGCTCAGGCAGTGACACCAGATTGGCGCCTTGCACTGGATGCAGCCCATTCCTACAAGCTGCAGAACAAGCCAGAATTGCCAGGCTCTGTTCCCTGCTCTGGTTAAGGTTTTATTTGAACTTGGAATTCCACTACTTGAAATGGGCATTTTTTTTGTTGGGATGTAAAAACAATTTTCCCTAAATCTTCCCAAAAAATTGACCCCCAAGGATGTAGGGCCATGCTTATCTTATAGCTTCACACCCTCTTGGAAGAGAGAGGTGTGGTCTCTTTAAGCATATTGTTTTCTCCCCTGACAAGGAGAGGGGGAGAGAGAAAGGGACTTAGGGCCTCCTGTGCTGTGGGGACTTCTCAACACCCCCTCCTGGGTGTCCCTAGGGGCACCTCTCCGGGAGCCTGGGATCTCCATCCACCCAGAGGATCGTGCATGTGGAAGCCCCGGAAACCATTCTGACCATCTTGGACCCTCTTCTGTCTCACCCCACCCTGCTCTCCTCCCTCCCTCCTCACCACTGCCCCAGCCTCACTGCTGTCATCTCATTGAATGAAGTCAGCCACCTCCTGCTTGTCTGCATTAGCAAGGGTTCTCTGGGTTTTTTTTTTTTTAAGATTTTATTTATTTATGTATTTGAAAGTCAGAGTTACACAGAGAGAGAAGGAGAGGCAGAGAGAGAGAGGGAGAGGGGGAGAGAGAGAAAGAGAGAGAGAGGTCTTCCATCCTCTGGTTCACTCCCTAATTGGCCACAATGGGTGGAGCTGTGCCAATCCGAAACCAAGAGCCAGGAGCCTCCTCTGGGTCTCCCACGTAGGTGCAGGGGCCCAAGGACTTGGACCATCTTCCACTGCTTTCCCAGGCCAGAGCAGAGAGCTGGATCAGAAGTGAAGCAGCCAGGACTTGAACCGGCACCCATATGGGATGCCGGCACTGCAGGCAGTGGCTTTAACCGCTATGTCACAGCGCTGGCCCCACAAGAGTTCTCTAGACAAACAGAACCAGTAGGAGATGAGAGAGGAGAAGTGGGTGGATGGATAGACAGATGAGAATTGATGGATAGATAGTAAATACATGAATGGATGGATAGATTATAGATCAATTGATCGACAGATGGCAAATCAAGAGAGGGAGAGACTTATAAGGACTTCAGGTTTTGGAGCCTGAGAAGCCCACCGTCTGCCTTCTGCTCACTGGACAGCCGCTCATGGAATTCCAGCCCGAGTCCAGGGGCTCCACTGGCTCCCTGGAGGCAAGTGTGAGGGCATGAGAAGGTGAGAGGCAATATCCCAGCTCAGGCAGAGAGAGGGAGTTCTCTCCTGCTCAGGATGTAGACCAGATGGGTGGATCAGATGAGGACCACCCCCACTGGGGAGGCTGGCTGCTCACTGAGTCCAGAGATCTAAACGCTGGTCTCATTGCAAACACCCTCACAGACACCCAGTGGCTGCCCAGTCGGGTTGACAGAGAGGCCAACCATCTTGCCATCCTTACCTCCTCTGCTCTGGCATGCTCCCTCTCCCCATGAGGCATAGAGCTGATCCCTAAACCATGACACTGTCACCCCCCTGGGCATCGCCCTTACTGTGCAGGTGAGACTTGCAGGCCACCCGCACTCTGTGTCCTTTTTTAAATTTTTTTTTAAAGATTTTATTTATTTACGTGAGAGGCAGAGGCAGAGACAGAGAGAGAGAGAGGTCTTCCATCTGCTGGCTCACTTCCCAAATGGCCACTACGGCTGGAGCTGGGCCAATCCAAAGCCAGGAGCCAGGAGCTTCTTCCGGGTCTCCCATGTGGGTGCAGGGTCCCAAGCCTTCTACTGCTTTACCAAGCCATTAGCAGGGAGCAGGATTGGAAAAAAAGCAGTAGAGACACAAACTGGTGCCCATAAGGGATGTGGGTGCCGCAGGTGAAGGCTTAGCCCGCTATGCCACAGTGCTGGCCCCACTCCACGTCTTTTCCAGCCATGAGGGCTCTTGAAGTCCAAACCCTGTGATCCTCCCAGCAGCCCCTGAGGGCCATGTGGAGACCCGGAAGCCCCTCCAGAGAGCAAGTCACCCTTTCCTGCCCCCGAAGGGCTGTGACATCCTTCCTGCCAGCCGTGGGAATGTTTGCTGACGCCCACTGTCCAGGGGGCTGGAGGCTGCACACATGGGGGGCCTGTCTCGATTTTTGCCATCCCTGGGCCCAGTGCAGCGCCAGTCTAGAGGGAGATATCTGTTTAAAGGTCCCTTCTACCCATTAAAGCAACAGCTTGTCGCATTTTAGCCGTGGGGACATTTCCTCAAAGAGAAATCTTTCTGGAAATTCAAGGAAGAATTAAAGGCAGAGCTGCTGGCTGGGAGCAATACGGGGACCCCGTGGGCGTCCACCTGCAGAGTGTGGACTCCGGTCACTGTCCTAAGAAACAGCACAGAATGACCGTGTACTTCCTAAAACCAACCTGGCCTGCCACAAGCTGTGGTTTAAATGTCTTCTTCTTTTTTTTTTTTAAGGATTTATTTATTTATTTGAAAGTCAGAGTTATGGAGAGAGAGAGAGAGAGAGAGAGAGAGGTCTTCCATCTGCTGGTTCATTCCCCAATTGGCCGCAACAGCCGGAGCTGTGCCGACCTGAACCAGAAGCCAGGAGCTTCTTCCAGGTCTCCCACGTGGGTGCAGGGACCCAAGGACCTGGGCCATCTTGTACTGCTTTCCCAGGTCATAGCAGAGAGCTGGATTGCAAGTGGAGTAGCCGGGACACAAACCAGTGCCCATAAGGGATGCCGGCACTGCAGGTGACGGCTTTACCCGCTACACCACAGCACTGGACCCCCCTCCTTTTTTTTTAATATATGAAGCTTCGAAGATGAGCAGACACATAAAATACTCGATAAGGTATTCAGTGAAGCTTCTATTAAAAAGATCAATACATGCACATAATGATTGGCTTTTCCATATTTCTGCTTTCTTCCCATTTATTTTCATTTCCCAATTTTATTCCCTAGCTGCAGATGACCAGGTAACAACCCAAATTCTGTTGTCCTTGGCCAGACGACAACCTCAGCGTGGCCCCTGCGTGGCAGGGCTCAGGGGCCTCATGCCACGCCCCAGGAGGAGGCGCAGCACCCCGCCAGGCAGGCTGAGTTTTTTCTGCCTCCTGGGGACACTGGCGAGAAGAGCCATGGTGACGGCGTTACCTGCTCCCACCAAGAAGTGTTGCCCCAAGCCTGGGTTCAGTGGCGCTTGGGGAAGTATGTTCTCGGGGCCGTGGGGTCCCGGCCTGGCTTGGGAATTCATTCCTTTTTGTTCCAATTTCATTAACCTCCTATGAGAAGCAGGTGAAAGCAATTTATGCAAATCCTTTTTTCAATAGTCTAAGACATTTTACCTTTTGATAATAGGCAGTCAGCCGAGGGAGAGCGCCTCAGACAAGCAAGTGTTGAGGACCAATTTAGGATTGGAGCTACCTTTTTCTCCCCCCCCCCACCTCTTCAAAAGCTTCTCCCGGGTAAGATAAGAGTGTAATCCCTTAGTTTGGTGCAAACGTTTGCGACTTTGTGTTTCTAAAATCCAATTTGAATGAGCCTTGAACTTTAAAGCTGTTTTGTCTACTGAACCAAAAGACACCACGTGATGCCCGTCCCGGGGACCTATGTGCAGTCCCCCTTGGCTCACCCGCTGTGACCCTCGGCTTCGGTTGGTGCCCAGAAAACCAGCCCCCAGGCAGAAGACATCACTTCGCAACAACGATTTTCCTAAGTTCCCTTCCCCCGCAGACTTTAGGAGTCCCACAGCTCAGTAACAGGCCACGGCCAAGTATGACCCATGTCAGGATGATCGGCTGGAATGCCTACACAGGAACTGGGGAGTGACCATGGCTTGTGGTGGAAGGCAGAGCTCTGTGTGTCCTCTCCTGGGTCTCCTAGGAGCCCCACACTCCAGGCCCTCTCGGCAATGCACCTGCTCACCTGCATGCCAAGCAGCCCTGGGAAGTATAAGAAGTATAAGAAAAGCTCCATGGCCAGTGCCGCGGCTCACTAGGCTAATCCTCCGCCTTGCGGTGCCGGCACTCCGGGTTCTAGTCCCGGTCAGGGCACTGGATTCTGTCCCCGTTGCTCCTCTTCCAAGCCAGCTCTCCGCTGTGGCCCTGGAGTGCAGTGGAGGATGGCCCAAGTGCTTGGGCCCTGCACCCGCATGGGAGACCCAGAGGAAGCACCTGGCTTCAGATCAGCGCAGTACGCTGGCTGCAGAGGCCATTTAGGGGGTGAACCAACGGCAAAGAAAGACCTTTCTCTCTGTCTCTCTCTCTCACTGTCCACTCTGCATTAATTAAAAAAAAGAAAAGCTGCAGTGTTGGCATGGAGTCAGGACCCCACCAGGGGTGCACAGGGTGACATGGGAGCCCACAGACCCCCAAAGCAGAGAGAAAGGACCTGGGCCGGGCAGAGGCTGCTAATGTTGGAGAGAGGGAGACTCTTGGGGGGTCAGCCACAGACACAACCACACACACGTCAGAGCACATGGGTTCAAGAGCAAGGCTCTGCCACCATGGCGGGGTGGAGCCGGGGACAGAGGCTGGGGCCTCAGCAGAGGTCGTACCGTCGTCCACAGTGGCTACACCGTTTACGTGCCCATCCGCAGCACACAAGGGGTTAAACTTCTCCGCCTCCTCTGGTTGTCTGGTTTTGTTCCCTGGTAGCAGCCGTCAGACTGGGCACTTTCCTAATGCTGAGTGATAGTGTGCATTTTGGCAGTGCTTACCGGGGCCATTGCTGGTTTTTTTTTTTTGGTTTTTTTTTTTTGGTTTTTTTTTTTTGAGAAATGTTTATTCGTTGTCACTTTGAACTGGGATAGTTGTTGTTAGTGTTGGGTTGGGGAGCTCCTTCTATGTCCTGAATATCAGTGTCTTCACAGACACATGGTTTGAAGATTTCTCCTGATTCGGCCGGCTGCTTTCTTGGTCGTGTGTTTTGATGTACCACATTTTTTTGTTTGGGGAAGCTCCCTTTACCTCTGTTTTTTTCTGTTTCTGACACCTTTAGTGTCGTATTCCAGACGTCAGCGATAAAGTCACGTTGTGAAGATTTCCCCCTATGTTGTCTTCTATTTTACCTCTAATGCTTAAGTCGTGAATCCATTCTGACTCAGTTTTGATAGATGGCGTAGGATGAGGCCAAGTCATTCTTTACATGCGGATGCGCACTGCTCCCAGCGCCATTGGTTGAAGCTATGGTGTTTTCTCCATAGATCTGTTTTGGGGGTGAGTTTACTTTTGTGCAGTATATGAGGCAAAAGATCATTTATGAGCAAAAGATAGCTTTACTCAAATAAGTGCTTTTTTGAAAAGATGTACCTATTAATTTGAAAGGTAAAGTTACAGAGAGCCACTGTTCACTCCCCAATTGGCCACAATGGCAGGAGCAAGGCGGATCTGAAGCCAGGAGCCAGGAGTTTCTTCCAGGTCTCCCACGTGGGTGCAGGGGCCCAAGGACCCGGGCCATCCTCCACTGCTTTCCCAAGCCATAGCAGAGAGCTGGATCAGAAGTGGAGCAGCCGGGACTCGAACCAATATCCATATAGTATGCCAGCACTGCAGGCAGCAGTTTTACCCGCTACGCCACAGCAGCAGCCCCCAAAATTAGTGCATTTTTTAAATAAATTAATTTATTTAAAAGGCAGAGTTACACAGAGGCAGAGAGAGAGAGAGAGAGATAGGTCTCCCATCCACTGCTTCACTCCCCAGATGGCCAGAACTGCGCCAATCTAAAGCCAGAAGCCAGTAGCTTCATCCTGGTCTCCCACGTGGGTGCAGGGGCCCAAGGACCTGGGCCATCTTCTACTGCTTTCCCAGGCCATAGCAGAGAACTGGATCGGAAGTGGAGCAGCTGGGACTCACACTGTTGCCCATACTCCAGCAATTCAGGTGGTGGCTTTACCCGCTATGCCACAGTGCAGGCCCCAAATTAGTACATTTTTTAAAATTATAAAATTCATTTAATATCTTTAAATTGATCATATATAAAGCCAAATGTTGACTTTGTTCATTTAACATCTGATGCATACTTTCTAATTCACTTTAAATTAATTGTACAAGAAAAAGCATAACTCATGACAAGTAAACTCAACGATAATATGTTCAGTTTGGAAACTGAATATATATATATATATATGAAAATGTAAATTGGAATTTAACTAGATGCTACAGCTCCAATGACAGACAAAAGGTACTTTAATGATCTGATGTTTAAAATTTTTGCTTTTTCAATTTAGAAGGGTTTATTTTTTATAATTGCTGTGTTTATTAATGATAAGATAAAATGAGAAATTCCAGGGTGCTATTTAGAAGTAAACCTCTGGAAATCAACACATTTCACATGTGGGTAGTCGAATTTCTTAATAAATTAAAAGCCGAGGCCATGGGCCCCTGCACCCGGGTGGGAGACCCAGAGGAAGCTCCTGGCTCCTGGCTTCAGATCGGCTCAGCTCCAGCCATTGTGGCCATTTGGGGAGTGAACCAGCAGATGGAAGACCTCTCTCTCTCTCTCTCTCTCTCTCTCTCTCTCCCTCTGCCTCTCTGTAACATCGCCTTTCAAATAAATAAGTAAATCTTAAAAAAAAAAAAAGCTGATTTGGGCATACTCATCCTTAAACTTGCTGTTGTGGGCATTGTTTTTAAGGAGGGGAGTCATTTTGGTGTGCCGTTTGAGAATTGTGATTCGACGGAGGCACACTTACTGTTGTTAGTATTACTTGTGTACTGCCTCAGCAGCTTGTCTGGAGTCGATACGCTTTGCAAAGCTGCCTTTAATCAGGACTCCATTATGGGAAACAATTTAACTGTGTGTCCCTGAGTATAAAAAGCTGTAGTTTGACATCTGTAATACAGGGTCTGTCCGTGTGGCTGGTGGGAGGATGGCCACTCAGTGGACAAGCAGGAGCCCAGGCTGGCGACGCAGGAGGTGTCAGGGCCTGGTCTCGTGGTGGAAGGTGAAGAGGAGGGAGAAATTGAGAAACAAGAGCAGTAGCACGTGGTGACAGTCTGAGTCCAGGGTAAGTGGGGTCAGAGGGAAGGGACTCAGCCTGGAGCTGGTGTGTGCTGGGAGCAGTGTCTGCCATAGGCCCTGTGAAGAGGCAGCTGGTCCAGTGACAGTCCGGGGAGGCAAGGGAAAAGGGGTCCGGGCAGCACGTCAAGGGGAGAGCCAGAAGTAGAGCTGTAATTCTGGACATCCTGGTACCAGAGCAGGGGACAGAGCCCAGGCATGGCGTCGTTAGCAGGAGAGCCATCTACTAATTAGACTCTTTCATCTTGGCCCTAGCCTATCGTCCTGGATCAATTCCATTATTCTCAGAAGTTTGCTGTTTGGCTTGATTGTGTGAGCTCCTCTTTGAAAGAGGATTTCTGGATATTGCTTAATTCAATTTTGTACCTCCAACAAATCTTCCCTCATTAAAAATAATTAGGAGACCATCTGCATGAGTGAAAGTCTGAGTTTATAGAAAATCCTAAATATACTTTGAAGTAGGGGCTTGAAATCCATGCATAGTCTTTTCATACTCTGCATTTTCCATGAACTTTTTTGAAGACCTCTTGCATGCATAAATTTCAAAAATGTTTACACCGAAACAAACTTACCTTTGAATTCCATCTTCCAAAGACTTAATGAAGATTCTTGTGAGTAGTCATGCAGTCTCACAGCCATGAGAACGAGTAGCCGGTGCCATTTGATTGGCACGTTGCCCCCATGGCTGTGTGCTGAGCACCTACCTGGTGCCAGGTGCAGGGAGGCATCCAGGCTCGTCCTGCCTGCCACCCCGCCCCGTGTGCACGCACACACCACAGACCCATCCGCAGGCGGCAGCTCCGTGAGGCCACACTGTGCACTCCCTGGTCCCGCCCTCCTGAAGCTTGCAAGTGCCCAGTGCTTCTTCATTGTTGCTTCCTCGCTCAGCTCCCATGGGCGCCACTCTCAACGTCTCCGGGGGGCAGTCCCCTCCCAGGGTCCTCCACCTCGGGGTCGTGTAGGAGCCCCTTCCTGCACAAAAGCCAAACACTGCAGTCCAAACTCCCCGAGGTCTGGGCCATTCTGCTGTTCCAACTTGTACCTCCTGCCACCCCGCCCCTCACCAGTTCGCCCACAGGCACTAACCACCTGGCTTACTTGCTAACCCAGAGGTCCCAGTTGTCTGCATGATAATACTCTTCCCTCCCCCTCCCCCTGCCTTGCATTCACCCACACTTCCAGAATGGACTCAGAGCCCCACACCCTCCACCAGCCCTCCCTGACCTCAAGGAATTGTTCCCTTCTCAATGTCAAGTTGAAGGCTACCATTGTTTTTTTTTTAAATACTCAGGCAGTGTACAAGGCATCCTTCATTTGTGGTCTCGTTAGTCCTCCTGACAGGGCTGTGAGGTCAGGGTAACCTCATACAGGTTACTGGGTTACTGGTTACAGGCTACTGGGTGCTCTCAGGAAGGTAAGGTAACCTGAGTGAAGTCCCAAGGCCCGTGAGTGCAAGAGCCAGGTGCTCTCCATGCCCCTAGCCTCCTGAGGAGTCGCGAATGCTCCCGGACACAGAAGGCATTTCTCAATTGTGAGTGCCATCAAGGGAGGCCTCAAGAGCACCTTGCACAGTGCCCAGCATAATGCTTGGTCCTCGGGGAACCTCTGTGGAGTGAATGACCGTGCGTCTTGGTTCCTTTTGTGTTACTCAAAGTGTTCGAGGCTGGTTACTTTGTAAGCAAAGAGGAGTATCTGGCTCGCAGTTCTGCTGGCTGGACAATTGAAGCAGCGTGGCACCGTCGTCCTAGCAAGGATCTCCCGGCCGTGCCACCACGTGGCAGAGAGGCAGAAAGGAAACCAGCCACGTGCAGAAGGGGCTAAGCATGTGAGGCGGCCTCGCTTCATCACAGCCTGCTGTTGTGGGAACCAGTCCACTCCCGTGGTACCCAACCCGTCCCCTGAGACCAGCATTAATCCTTTCATGAGCGTGGAATTCCCTGACCTAATTCCACTGGGCCCCACCTCTTACAACACCACCACACTGGGGACCAAGTTTTAGCACATGGTCCCCTGGGGAACAAACCAGAGCCAAGCCCCAGCTCCATGGCTTAAAGGCATCTCTCGATAGATAGATAGATAGATAGATAGATAGATAGATAGATAGATCGATCATGATCTCAAATAAAATAAATATAAAAATAAAATACATTCAACACTGCAGAAAGGCTTTGACACAGAAGCAAGTCTTGTAAGAATTAATTCTAAGGGTGTAACAGCAGGTGTGCCCCAAGAATGTGCATGGGATGCCTATCACAGTAGGACTTCTGATCTGGAAACATTTAGAGGGGTTTTACTGATGTGGGGAAAAGGTCACAGTGTATTGCGAAATGATAAAGCACCTGTCAAAGAAAATGTGCAGGTGACACTTTTTAACAACCAGCGCATTTTTTTTTTTGACAGGCAGAGTGGACAGTGAGAGAGAGAGACAGAGAGAAAGGTCTTCCTTTTGCTGTTGGTTCACCCTCCAATGGCTGCCGTGGCCGGTGCACCACGCTGATCCAACAGCAGGAGCCAGGTGCTTCTCCTGGTCTCCCATGGGGTACAGGGCCCAAGGACTTGGGCCATCCTCCACTGCACTCTCAGGCCACAGCAGAGAGCTGGACTGGAAGAGGGGCAACTGGGACAGAATCCGGCGCCCCGACTGGGACTAGAACCTGGTGTGCTGGTGCCGCAGGCGGAGGATTAGCCTAGTGAGCCACGGTGCTGGCCAGCAAGTTCTTAGCAGTAATTGAAACGGGGATTTTTTTCCTCTCTGTGTCCCCCTTCACATCTTCCTGGGACTCCTCCCTTCAGCCCTGGAATCTTCTGTGTTATGGACATTCCTGAAAGAGGCGAGGACGCACCCACACACCGAAGAGGCGCTGGGGGTCACCTTTGTCATCATGTCCCTTCCCTGCTGTGCTGAGACTGTTCCAGGCATCCTCTCCGTGTTCTCCCAACCCAGGGCCTCGTCCTGAAGTCAGAGTCTTTGCTTGCTGTGGGACTGACTCTCCTCTTGCCCCAGAAGAGACCCTCCGGGTGGAGAGACCCGGAGCTGACCTGCCCGGCCTCCGTGCCAGGCCTGGGACTCCTCTCGAGCCGGGCTGGTCGCTGCTCTGTAATGAGAGTGCAATGTGTTCTGTTTCCCTATCTTTTTACAAGTTCTCTCAGAAAAGTGAAGTGTGTTCCTCCTTTCCGGTTAGCCTGGAAGGAGTTTTCTCCGGACGGAAGTGGCCTAATGGAGACTGTGGCATTACAACAGGTGCAGCAGTGGGAACTCTTGAACAGTGTGCGTTCAGGGTTCCCACCCATGTCGCCCCGTGTCAGTGCAGCCAGGACCGTGCCCCGCCCCCATCCTCAGCTTACCACTGCTGAGCAGGTTGTCCCCTCCCCACCTCTGCCAAGCCACACAGGGAGGGGCGGGGTGGGCAGGAGGACTTTGTGTGTGTGCTTAGCTGTGCATCACACACTCCCGGATAGACAACAGGAAGATGGGATGCAGGCAGCAGGCTGAGCCCTGTGCCCATGCATCCTCCCCTCTCACCCCCAGGAACCTGTGTTCGTCTGGGGTGAGAGTCGCCAAAAGAGTCATACGAGAAATCCCTGTCCCCTTGTCACACAGGTGGCAACCAAGTTAAAACCCCGAGAGAAGCCCCTGAGCAGTACTCGGACACGGGACATCCAGTGCTGACCATGCATCAGTAATGGCTTCAGATGAGCTTCCCAGGGTCCACTACTACAAAGCAGGCAGAATCGCAGGACACGTGTGTTCTAGGCGTGCCAGGTGCCGTCTGCCTCTTCCTGCACAGCTCCAGTCCTGTGACAGCTCCCTTCTCCCAGCAAACCCTGTGATGAGCTTGACAGCAGGTGCATAGACCCCACTGCTCTTGTCTCATTGACCTCAGGGTGCAAACGTGAAATGCATGGCTGGGAGAAAACCAAACAGGCCACCTTAGGGTGGCGACACTCACGTCAGGAGAGCTGTGGCCTGAGCTGGGGGCCTGTGGCGCTCCGTGCTGAGCTCTCCTGGTGGCGACATCAGCGAGCCTGTAGGAGATGGCTGGGACAACGCCGGCAGAAGGGGACCACAGCAGAAACTTGCATCATCTGTAGCCCAGCAGCTGTGGCCTCTGCCCTTTGCGTGGGCAGAAAACTGACACATGACTAGGACAGGAGAATACTGCCGTGTCTGTCATGGGAGCAGTAGCTGCGGCCAGGAACCAGCAGCCCCAGGCTGCAGTTGGATTGGAACAGCCAGGGAGGGCATCTCAGGTTAGCTAGGTCCTCTGCCCCCCCGGCACTGCCTCTGGGGACCAGGGTCAGCATTGCCTCTGGCTGGAGCAGTGCAGGCTTCTACAGCAAAGAGTAGAGAGGAGGTAGGGATGTATCAGAGACACATGTCCCCTCTGCTTCCATTTCCGGAAGCAAGTGACATCGGGAGACGCTGTAGCTGCCCACACAACCCCTACAGGGACATGCCCAAACTGACCCAGAACATTTAGCTACAGTCACAAGTTCCATTCTCCCTGTTTTATTAGGGAGATGGAGTGAAAGGGGGACTGGGGTCATAGACACACCTGAGGCCTGGCCTGCTGGTTACTGGTCACTGGGCTTCTTCTGCGTCTTCGAGCCTGTCTGTGATGTGGCCCTGGTGATGGATGGCCTGGTATCCAGAGTCGGGACCCGGACCCTACCACGGGTGACAGCTAAGTCCTGGAAGAGCCGGGGCAGGTGGGGGCAGTGTCCAGGCTCCAGAGGCTGTCCTGTGCATGCTAATGGTTTGGCATCCCTTGAATCCAGTAGTCTCGTAAACGTGTTTCCAATTTTAGGTGTCGGTTGATGGACAAACTGCTTTCTGCCAGTGAGATGACATACTGGAATTCACTTTGATTGGCCAAAGCTAAGTCGATCTGAGAGAATGTCCAGTGGAATGTGCCCAGCTCCTTGGTGGCTTTATGCAGTCCACCCCATAACACTACCCCCAGGGTGCTGTCTCCCTCGTGGGAGGGAGACGCACTCACAAGCATCCCCTAATATTGCAGTTTTCAGAGAGGCAGGAAGGGCTCCCCGCACCGTCCCCACGCCTCCTCCAAGCCTCACTCTGGACCTATGAAGATCCAGTTCAAAAGGAAGCCACGGGTGGCACACAGGGGTGAACTGCCTCACTTGCTCAACCCCACGCTGAAAATGGCCCCCGGCAGTACCATAAGGCTGGTACGAAATCTTTCCTATAAATGAATCCTCCCAAGCAAAAATGTTCTTTTCTCTAAACTCCAAAGGAATTATATCTTTTATAGCATGTATCACCTCTCCCAATGCATTGAAGTCATTATGCTGGTGGCTGCCTACCCCACGGGGTAACAAGATGCTTTGGAATAGGTACCACGTCTTATTTCTCTTTATGGCCCTCTCAGTAGCTATTACAGTGCCTTGTACTTCATAAGGATCCAATAAATGTTGATGAATAGACACTAATGAATTAATTAGTTAATGTGCTACCTTCCTGGTAACAAACCTCTGGTCCAGTTAGATTGTAAATTAATGAGACCTTTGAGGAACGCACAGAATGATGGGGCATCCCAGGAAGGCAGGGCACAGAACACAGTGTCTCGGGAGAGGACCTCTGGCCTCCTTCCTCCAACCTCTTCTCCCTGCCTCTGCCAGTCCATCAGCACGAGCAGTTCGTCTGCAAGAGGGCATCTGCTGCTCACCCTCTTCCTCTCGGGGAACCTCTTGTTCCTACTGCTTCCATGGGCTACTAGTGCCGGCGTGTTGGCTGCAGCTCCTGGGTGCTAGGGACCAGCCTGGAGGTGGGAAGCTGCTCCTGGACAGGATTTGCAAGGAGGTGATGGGAGGCAGCCTTGCCTGGCATGGAGACGGGCAGCATTGAAGAAACTGGGGGCAGCTCTTCTTTGGAATGCACAGCCAAGAGAGCCAAGGCGCGTTCCTCCACTCCCTTTTTGGAAGTCCTCAACCCAGGGACAGGGCCTTCCAGGAAAGTTTGATCCTGGTAACTTCTTTAGTTGGTGGAGAATGGGAGCTGGAGGCAGGGACTTAGCTGTAGAAAACCTGGCTGTAGTGAACCAGAAGCTTAAAGGAGATGGAACCTCAATAGGGTCCACCTGGCCTGAGCAAATCTTAAAGGGCCCTACTGAGGGGCGTGTCCTGCTGGGCTGAGAGGATCTCAGAAGACTCTAGAAGCTTGGTTTTGGCTGCAGAGCTGAGCAGGTGTTTTGGGGACCAGGGCCGGTCAACCAGAAAGGCAACAGTGTCACCTGCTCCTGGGGACCCCCTGTTGAATTCCACACGAGCAAGGACATCCTACAAGAAGAGGTGGTCCAGAGAGCAGCCATCCCAGGCAGGTCAGAAACCAGATGGGGTTTAGGGGTGGGGGCAGGGGACCGGGAAGATGGCGGGCAGCCACAGTGCCGCCTCTGGCAGCGCCACCTGCAGGCGGGAAGCTGCTCAAACATTAAAGTGATTTGGGAATCAGAATTACAGACATCTGCATAATGTAGTGCTCAATTGGAGCCAGCTGGGGGAACTAAAAATGGCCATCCCAGCCCCCAAGTCAGGCTCCCAGGGGCCAAGAGAGAGAGTTGTTTTCCAAATGAACCCCACCAACCCAATTATGGAGCAAACGTTTCATTCACAACCTGGTCTTTACTGATCTCTCTGAGTGGGTGTGCTAAGGAAATCTGTGCTTTTAAAACACTTTCATTAATCCCTTGTTTTATTTGGTTTACATGAAAGCAGAAAAAACTGAATTGTTTTAAAAATAGCCTCTGCTTCGACAAGTGATTATTTGTGGAATTAGCTGATAGTTCAAAAACTCAATTCATTTGCCATGTGCATTCAAATTATTCTGATTTTATCATCTTTCCCAAATCCCATATTTATTAGAGCTTATTTATTATTTATTGCTTGTTCTTTCTTGTCCCCTCCCACACACACACACACACACACACACACACTCACCAATGGCTTAGGAGAGATTGCAAAATGTAATTTAAATAGAGACATCAGCATGGCAAGGCTACTTACAGAAAATTTCAGGACAAAGCACCCCCCTTCCGCCGCCGCCCCCAGCCACCACCCAGAGTTGAAATGAGATCTTCTGGGGAAGACAGCTCAGGGCCCTGGTTGCCCACCAGCGTGGAAACATAAATGAAATGGTTGTGTGTATTTCACAGTCACTTAGAGGAATACTGACAAATGACTTCCTATTAACATCTGAAAGTTATGCAGTGGTAGGAGCAATTAATTTTCTTCCGTGGTGAAGAATCCAACTGCTTTGGCACTGATGAATGTCTGGTCTTTGCTCTCCAGGGCTTTGCAGCAGGTGTGATAGGGAGTGAGAAATGGGAGCGTGCACCTGCCGATGGGGATGCCACTGCCATATGTCCCCAGCCATGCCCGGCACGGAGCCACCAGGTTCTGTGTCCCTGTGTCCCTGCAGAAGTTGGGCTGGCTGGTGCCTGTCTATGTGACATTACATTCCCATGTGTGATTTTGTTTTTGACAGGCAGAGTGGACAGTGAGAGAGAGAGACAGAGAGAAAGGTCTTCCTTTTGCCGTTGGTTCACTCTCCAATGGCCGATGTGGCTGGTGCACTGCGCTGATCCGAAGCCAGGAGCCAGGTGCTCCTCCTGGTCTCCCATGGGGTGCAGGGCCCAAGCACTTGGGCCATCCTCCACTGCACTCCCGGGCCACAGCAGAGAGCTGGCCTGGAAGAGGGGCAACCGGGACAGAATCTGGTGCCCCGACCGGGACTAGAACCTGGGGTGCCAGCGCCGCAAGGCAGAGGATTAGCCTGTTGAGCCACGACGCCGGCCCATGTGTGATTTTAATGGAAGACATGGCAGACTTGCAGCAGCCATCAGAAAAAACCCGTCTCCTCCATGCAGGTAACCCTGGCCCGCTAGGGAGACCACCGATTTCTCGTCCAGAGGCCCAAGCCCACGCCCTGGCTCAGATGCTTCCTGCACGTAGGAGCCTGGATAAGTCCCCTGGCCCTTCTGAACGCCAGTGACACACCTGCCGTGGTGGCCATGTGTCTCCACGCGGGGCTGGCAGTGATGCTTGGGGTCGTGTTTGCAGGGGGCCTGTGCCAGGCCAGCCCAGCACCGCAAAGTTCTTGCTCCGCACAAGCCGAGCCGGCTGTTACACCACTTACGGCCCCGACAGGCTCTTCCCTCCGCTCCGTGGCATTCAGGTCTGGGAATAAGTAACGCTCACTGAACCAACTAAACACGTATGTGGATGAGCGTTGTCTGCAAGTCCTGGGGATCGATTCTGATGACGTGGTGAACGATCCCTCTTGTAGCCACAGCTCCCGGTTCTAGGAACAGCAGCCGCACACCTGTTCACCGAGAGGTTTCTGTGGGCTCGGGTGTCCATCCCAGAGCCACAGTTTCTCAGTAAGAGAAATCGAGGCAGGTGTCTTCCTTCCCGAGTCCAGCAGGGTCTCAGCCACTGTCATCCATTCCTGAGCAGCACTTCTGATGCTGGCGGGTCCTTTATTAACCATGCAGGCTCCTTGAAGCTTTGGTTTTCATCCCTAGTGTTAGGGGCAGTGGGTAAGGCAGAATTGCAATGGAGGGGGACAAGAAAAAGCTAAGTCAAAGCATTTAACGCCAAAGTTCCTGACCGTTAGTGGCTGGTCACCATTCTCCTCTTCCCCTCTTTGCCTTCTCGGAAAGCTGCCCACAACTTTGCCTTGTGGGATGTAACTCCAGCTCCCTCCATTCTGCAAACGAAGTCCCGTTTCTTCCTGTGTTGGGTAGGAGCTGCTAAAAAAACAAGAGCTCCCCTCAATGCAAGGCTCCGTGCTGGTCCCCCCCGCAATAGTTCCTCCCAGCCAGCAGAGAGCCTTGCCTCTTAGCAGTTCTGGCCCCAGGCAGATTCGCTTGAAGTCACCACTCAGCTCTCTGCTGTGGCAGGCGGTGGCCTTTATCTGGAGAGATCTCAGTCCAGGATGATGGACACGCAGTGATCTCGCCACAGCGTGCTACCTGTCACTGTGGCGGAAGCCACCATTTGTTAGCATCAAAGCAGCGGTCAGCAGAGCTTAGAAACAACCAACAGGAAGGCGGCTGCCTGGTGGCCGAGCCACGGAGGCCTCATCCCACTTCTGGGGGCCACACAGCAGGCTTCGCACGTCGTCCTCCGCCCCCTGCTTTGCCCCGTCCTATTTTCCTCCTCAACACTTGCAGAACCACAGTAGGAGGAGCCTAGCGGTCCGATGTCTTTGTGTCTCGCTATAGAGGTGCTGGAGGCTGGAGGGGGATTTCCAGAGAGGTCGGGGGACACACACAGGATCTCCCCAGACCCACCGGCCTGATCCAGTCTTGCCCTGCGTCCCCCTACATGTGCGCACTCTCCTGGGACCCTGCCCCGGTCCCCTGCCTCCAGCTTCCCCCATATCCCACATCTCTCCCAGCCTGCAGGTGAGGGACTGTGCTCATTCAGAATGGAGGTGACACCGAAGTCGCCGGTGACAAATTACAGGAAAGCTGGAGCGGCGGAGCGCTCAGAGAAAGCCCTGGCCTGGGTGCTGGGCTTTCGTGGGAAGCTGCCGCCGAGCGCTTTCACACCATCCCCGCTCGTGAGCTCTCTCATTACAGCAAATACCGCATTTCTGGAGCTTTTAGGATATTGATTTTCTGAGGAGGAAAATAGTTTGAACATTCTGCTCAATACCAATTATGTATCCCCCATATCTAAATTCATAAGTTTCTCTCTGTATTTTAAGCCTCTGTGGGGAGTCGTCTCTCCCACAGGCAGCTCACCCTGGGAAGGGGCTTTGTCTCAATCCTGAGACAGAGGGCCATGAGCACAGGCCCTGGGGGACAAGGAAGGGCCCCCCTGATTGTCCTGACCCGAGTCACGTGACCACCTGGAGCCCATAATTCATAAAAAGATGAGCAGTTTGACAGCTTGTGCCGTACTGGTGCTAAAATGAATCAGCCTGGCATCTGTGTGCTGTGTTAGGCAAACTCAGGAACGAACGGAGGTTTTAAAATACTCTTCTGTGTTTTAATGTCTTTAATTTTATTTATTTGTTTGAGAGGCAGAGAGAGAGAGAGAGATGGATAGAGAGCACCTTCTCTGCTTTACTCCCCGAATGCACATCGTGGGCTGGAGCTGAAGCCAGGAGCCAGGAACTCAATCCAGGTCTTCCAGTGGGTGGCAGGAGCCCAACCACTTGAGTCGTCAAGTGGCAGTAACAGGAAGCTGGAGTCTGGACCAGAGCTGGATATCACCCCAGGGTACTGGGACACGAGACGTGAGCATGTTGCCAGCCCAAACACTGCCCTTGCTTTGATGTCTTATGGCAAAGCAACATGACTTTGAAGTGACTCCACAGAATTGATAATGAGGCCAATTGAGCTCCCCTGAGAACATGTGCCATCTAATGGCATCAGAAATAAGATCTGGAGCTTGCTTATTTGTCAGAGCAGTTAAGACGCCACTTGGGATACCCATATGCAATATTGTAGCGCCTCGGCTCAAGTCCTGGCTCCACTCCCGTCTCCAGCTTCCTGCTAACGCACACCCTGAGCGGCAGCAGGTGGAGGCTCAAGAACTGTGGGTCCCTGCCACCCACATGGGGGACCCTAATGGAATTCCAGGCTTCTGGCTTCTGCCTGAGCCAGCCCTGGCTTTGTGGGCATTTAGAGAGTGAACCAGCAGATGGAAAACCTGTATCTGTCTGTGTCTGTGTGTGTATTTCTGTCTCTCTGCCTTTTGCATAAAAATAAATAAATAATTTTTAAAAAAAGATATGGGAAAAAATGCCTTAGTATCTTCTTCTAGTTGCACATCTTAAAATCTGGAGTTTTACTACTTATGCAGTTTTTTTTTCTTGAAGAGTTAAACACCAGATAGAGATCTCGAGGTGGAGAATAGATCATAATCACAATCAGAACTTTGCAGCTTCGGGTTTACTGATTCCTCCTTTGTGAGAGGCATGACACTGACACCACAGAGTAGCCTGTGCACGTCCATGTGAGGGCTCAGAGCCATCGTCTGCAGGATCCATGATGTGGGCATGTGCCTGTGTTCTGTGTCTGTGATGTGGGTGTGTGGCCGTGTTCTGTGGCTGTGTTCTGTGAGCATGTGGCTGTGTTCTGTGTCTATGATGTGGGCGTGTGGCTGTGTTCTGTGGCTGTGACATGGGCGTGTGGCTCTGTTCTGTGGCTGTGACATGGGCATGTGGCTCTGTTCTGTGGCTGTGATGTGGGCGTGTGGCTGTGTTCTGTGGCTGTGACATGGGCGTGTGGCCATGTTCTGTGGCTATCACATGGATGTGTGGCCGTGTTCTGTGGCTGTGACATGGGCGTGTGGCTGTGTTCTGTGGCTGTGATGTGGGTGTGTGGCTGTATTCTGTGGCTGTGACATGGGCGTGTGGCCATGTTCTGTGGCTATCACATGGGTGTGTGGCCGTGTTCTGTGGCTGTGACATGGGCGTGTGGCTCTGTTCTGTGGCTGTGATGTGGGCGTGTGGCTCTGTTCTGTGGCTGTGACATGGGCGTGTGGCTGTGTTCTGTGGCCGTGACATGAGTGTGTGGCTGTGTTCTATGGCTGTGACATGGGCATGTGGCTGTGTTCTGTGGCTGTGATGTGGGCATGTGGTTGTGTTCTATGACTATGACATGGGCATGTGGCTGTGTTCTGTGGCTGTGACATGGGCGTGTGGCTGTGTTCTGCGGCTGTGACATGGGCATGTGGTTGTGTTCTATGACTATGACATGGGCATGTGGCTGTGTTCTGTGGCTGTGACATGGGTATGTGGCTCTGTTCTGTGGCCATGACACGGGTGTGTGGCTGTGTTCTGTGGCTGTGACATGGGCATGTGGCTGTGTTCTGTGGCTGTGACGTGGGCATGTGGCTCTGTTCTGTGGCCGTGACATGGGTGTGTGGCTGAGTTCTGTGGCTGTGACATGGGCGTGTGGCTGTGTTCTGTGGCCGTGACATGGGCATGTGGCTCTGTTCTGTAGCCGAGTCTCCAGCCCAAGAGAGTTGCAGGTCAGGATTCTCAATAATATGACATCAGGGAGCTGCTGGCAGGGGTGTCTGAGGGATTAGTGAGCTGGGGAGGATGTCAAATTTGACAGAGTGGGGAAAGTGCTTCTAAAGGGTTGAAGGTAGGACTGGGAGCTGCACATCGTTGGATCTCTGATGAATCCAAGGGATGCATCATTAAACAGAGGGGGGAATCCATGATCACCAACCCTCTTTTTGATGGTAGTGCTTGCTTGGAGATTGAGGAACTGCTGTTGGCTCATGAATTCAGATTTTGAATGAGCTTGCTTGATTGATTTGAAAGGCAGAGCTACAGAGAGGAAGAGATCTTCCATCCCTTGGTTTGCTTACTAAATGACAGCAATGGCCAAGGCAGGGCCAGGCTGAAGCCAGAAACCTGGAACTCCATCCATGTCTCCTGTGTGGCTGGCAGTGGCCCAGATATTTGGGCCATCTTCTGCCGCTTTCCCAGGAGCATTAGCGGGAAACTGCGTGGGAAGTGGAACAGAGTCGGGACTCAAACCAGCATCCATATGGGATGCCAGTGTCCACAACGCCGGCCCCTTTATTTATTTATTTTTCAAAAATCTCCAAAAGAAAAGCTAGCAAAGTGAAATGATGATGTCATTAGATCGGTTCCACCCAAGTAAGCTCATCTTGCAGATTATTAATTAAATGATTCATTAATGAGGAAAACTAGACGAAGCCAGCAAGGGGTTTCCTGGAATGCACCATGGAACCCTTCCTCCATTCTGTCCTGTTCCTCGTTTTCGTCAGGAGCTTATGGAAGATGTGCAGTTGGGCTCCTTAGATTCTTACCTGGTATGGAGTTCAAAGGAGAAGGAGTGACAGAACAAGATAAGGATTAAAGTTTTAACACTGATGCTGAAAATAGGGAGTTGTATGGATGCTTTATGCCCTGTCCACTCCAGAAAGCCCGCTGATTCCTAGCCGGGGACGCACACCCCCTGGAGTGATACAGGCCACACACATGTTGCACGTGTGAGTCTCCTGTGGCTGCCTTAAGGCAACAGACGTGTATTCCGTCACAGTCCCAGGGCCCCAGCCCAGCTCAAGGCATCTGCAGGGCCCTGCTGCCTCCACGGGCTTTGGGGAAAGCCCCCTCTTGCTTCCGAGTTTCCCTGGCTGCTGGCTGTGTCCCTCCAGCCTCTGGCTCCTCCTCTCACCCCCCACCCCAAGTCTTCACATCTTTGCATCTGGCCTGTTTCCAAATTTCCCTTTTTTGTCTTGGCCTAGGGACTCAGCCTAGTATTTGTATCACAACATGATCATCTCTAACGATCTTGTCTCCCAGTAAGTCAGGTTCTGAGCTCCTGGGAGTTAGGGCCATATCATCATTTTGAGTGGGCACAATTCAACCTCTGGTAGCTCACTATTTTCTTTTTTTTTTTTTTAACATTTTTATTTATTTACTTGAAAGAGTTACACAGAGAGAGGAGAGGCAGAGAGAGAGAAAGAGAGAGACAGAGAGAGAGAGGTCTTCCATCCACCGGCTCATTCCCCAGTTGGCCACAATGGCCGGAAGTGCACCAATCCGAAGCCAAGAGCCAGGAGTTTCTTCCGGATCTCCCATGCAGATGCAGGGGCCCAAGGACTTGGGCCGTCTTCTACTGCTTTCCCAGGCCATAGCAGAGAGCTGGATTGGAAGTGGAGCAGCTGGGACTCGAACCGGCGCCCCTATGGGATGCCAGTGCCGCAGGTGGAGGCTGAGCGCAATGTACCACAGCACCGGCCCCTGAGTGGTTCTATAAAGACCCCAGTGGTCTGCTCGGGCTGCTCTCATAGAGCACCAGGCACTGGGAGCCCGTGAAAAGCAGAACTTTCTTTTTCACACTTCTCCACGCTGGACATGCAGAGTGAGCTGCCCGCTTCCCAGGTCATGGACAGTGCCTTCTGGCTGTGTCCTCATATTTTGGAAGGTGATAACCTACCATACCTTGGCGGAGGGGGTGAGGATTTCAGCATTTGAATTTGGCTGGGGGGGCATCAGTGATCCCAAAGACCCTTCCACACAGGGCTGGGGCACTGGATTCTGACGAGTGGACTTGTGGAGCCCAGGTAGCCTGTGTTCAGCCCAGCCCTGCGGCAATGAGCTGCCATGTTTGTGTGCCTGTTCATTCACTCCCCTGCACAGTGTAGGAGGGGACAGCCACCAACAGGCTGCGTTTCTGAACCCTGGACATGTTTCTTACCCAAGAGAAAAGGTGGATGAAATGTTGAAATGTCAGCATGATGTGCAGTCGAGTGGGAGGAAAAGACGCTTTTGGTGTAATGTTGCAAGGGATGTGGGTTACCAGCATTCACTATTGTGTAAACATCTTTAACCTGGGGCAAAAAGATAGTGCACTTGATCCTGCCAGGCAGCTGAAGGTGTGGCCTTGCTCACCACCACCCCTGGAAGTTTGGTGGCAGAAATCCGACCTGTGGGGAAGTTAACATCTCCTCTTCCCAAACATGGTTTCCTAGTGGACTGGGATGATGCTGCTGGCTCCAGCCCCAGACCCCTTCCCTGCCTGGACTTCTCTGCGGGGCCTGCCCTCCGTAGCACCTAGGAATTCAAGAGTCCTGACATAGACGATTGTTGGAGCCCCTTCCCCCCATTTCCTCTCGGCCTCTTCTCTGCTTGGAGGAGACCAGCTCAAGGCCCAGGGGCTCAGGGGCTCAGGGGCCAGATAGGCATCCCCTGCCCTCCACAACATCGGGCTGATGTCCCATGCTGGGACTTGGACACTCTTGGTTTCAATTTTGTCCATCATGACTCAGTTTGGGTAGGTTGTATGTGTCCAGGAATCTATTCCTTTCTTCTCAGCGTTCCAATTTGTTGGCATACGTCTCTGTGTGCTAGTGCCTGATGATTCTTTTTATTTCTATGATATCTGTTACATTTCCTTTTTTCATCTCTGATTTTATTGATTTGCATCTTCTCCCTCTTTTTTTTTTTTTTGGTTAGTTGGGCCAATGGTGTATCAATTTTATTTATTTTTTCAACAAACCAGTTCTTCATTTCACTGATCTTCTGGGGTTTTTTGGTTTCAGTTTTGTTTATCATGACTCAATTTTGGTAGATTGTGTCTAGGAATCTATGACTTGGACACTCTTGGGGAGAGTGTTGTAATTCTGTGTCAGACATGACACAATAGAGCATAGAAGTAATTTTAATAAGCACATAGCCACTGTCTTCACAGTCTGAAAGGCCCTGTATCAAGAAATAGAGGTTTTGCTTATTCTGAAATTTCCAGAAAGAATAAATGGGTAGGAAGAGAGGAGAATGCTCAAACTTTAGCTCATTGTAAGGAAAACTGACCGACGCCTGTAACCCATGCATGCTGTGTGTTCCCCTATAGGTGGGTGCTCATATTTGGTCCCTGTGTCTTTCGTCTGATGGTTGTCCCCTGCCCAGTATCAGGGTCTTATCCTTGTCCCCTTTCTTGTTCCATCTGGATGTCCTTGGGGTGGTGCTCAACCCACACGTCAGCCATCTCCCCCACCTCTTGATGTGACTGCCACAGGGAGTCTCTTGTCCACCTGGGCTGGCCCAGACTCCCCAGCTGCTGGGAGGGCTTCCCCTCCACACGTCTCAGAGGTGCAGCTTTCTCTGGTTGCGTTCTGGGTCCTTGTCTCTAACACAAGAAAGAATTAAAGGAGGAGACACAGGGAAAGTTCAGCAGAGAAACGAGATTTATTTACATGAGAAGCAAGAGTACACACACAAAAGGCAGTGCAGCTCAACAAGGTTTGGGGCCATCCCCTCCTATGAACTGGAGGGGTCTGGCATGGGGGTTAATTGAATATTCAGAGGGGGCACACTATGGGGCAGGGTTTGAGTGCCACCCATTTCCTTGCCCTTTTATGGAAATCTTGGGAGTATCATGGTATCAGGTACAAGATGGGAGTAGGGAGCCACCAGGGTAATTTTATTATAATGACATTATAATGAGATAAAGGTCATTGTGGGAACACAGTTGGCAGCCATGTTGGATATTTCTGGCTAGCTCCAGTTCTGGGTGGTAATTTCACAGAAGTCATGATTTTTACACTCAGTGGAAGTAGAAGTTGGGGGAGGGGGCCTTGATCCTAGCAGGTGGGGTGCAGGGCAGGGCTGGTGACCTCAGCTCCTCCTTGCCCACGTAAGTCACATGGAAACAACTGCACACATCTGTCCCCTCAGCAGCACGGCCTGGGCCTGGGTGATGCTGCATGTCTCTCTCTCTGCCATTCGCCGTTTGCACGCCAAAGCCAGGACCAGGCAGAGGAAGCTCACACACACACCCCTAAAGAAGGAGCCCCTGCTGCTTCCCAAGACGGGGTCCTGATACGGGAGCTGGCGTGCTCTGCCAGTCATCCGTTGTCTTCGTTTATGGTGATTTTCCCCCTGAGTCTTCATTGGCCATCCCTGAATTGCAGCTTCCTAGAATGTCAAACATGTGTGCGGGTATCCCAGCCCCACTACAGACAGGCGTGGGCTCTGCCCCCTGGAGTTTCTGAAGCCCATGCCACTTGGGGCATGAATCTAAAAGGCCCTTCAGTCACTCACTGCTTGGAGCAGGCATCTCAAATCCTGAGTCCCACCTGGCACAGCTGGGGGCTGCTCCCCGCCCCCACCAAGGCCACGAGACAGGACACCATGGAGAACGAAACCTCAGAATGCAGAGGCCCGGGGCCCACGTTGTGGCACAGCAGGTGAAGCCTCTCCCTGCAAGGCTAGCATCTCATATGAGCACCAGTTGAGTCCTGGCAGCTCCACTTCCAGTCCAGCTCCCTGCTAATGCACCTGGGAAAGCAGTGGACCCAAGTACTTGGGCCCCAACATCTACAAGCAAGACTCAGATGAAATTCCAGGCACATTGTATTGTAGCCATTGTGGCCCTTTGGGGAGCCAATGGATAGAAAATGTCTCTTTCTTTCTCTCTCTCTCATTTTGCATTTCAAATAAATTCTTTTTTAAATATTTATTTATTTATTTTTATTTGACAGCTAGAGTTACAGACAGTGAGAGAGAGAGGTCTTCCTTCCGTTGGTTCACTCCCCAAATGGCTGCCATGGCTGGCACTGCTCCAATCTGAAGCCAGGAGCCAGGTGCTTCCTCCCAGTCTTCTATGTGGGTGCAGGGGCCCAAGCACTTGGGCCTTCCTCCACTGCCCTCCTGGGCCACAGCAGAGAGCCGGACTGGAAGAGGAGCAACTGGGACTAGAACCAATGTTCATATGGGATGCCAGCACCACAACCAAGTGAGCCATGGCACCGGGCCCTACAGATTTATTTATTTATTTGAAAGTCAGAGCTTCACAGAGAGAGGCAGAGAAAGAGAGGTCTTCCATCTGCTGGTTCACTCCCCAATGGCTGGAGCTGGGCCGATCCGAAGCCAGGAGCCAGGAACTTCTTCCAGGTCTCCCATGCAGGTGCAGGGGCCCAAGGACCTGGGCCATCTTCTACTGCTTTCCCAGGCCATAGCAGAGAGCTGGATCAGAAGTGGAGCAGCCGGGATTCGAACCAGTGCCCGTATGGGATGCTGGCACTACAGGCGACGGCTTTACCTGCTACGCCACAGCACCTGTCCCATAAATAAATCTGAAAAAGGAATACAGAGCTCCCAAGGCAGCTGTCAGGGGCGGGCCCCTGGTGAGGGGGAGAGGCTCTGCATTTCTGGGATCGCTAGGCAGTCACGTGGTAAACAGCTCCCACAAATAATTGCCCGCTCCACCACACAGCCTCACAGATCTGTGCTCTTAGTTATTCTGGGAAAAGAGGGGCTAAAAGCGTAGTCAAAAATCATTTTGTAATCTTCCCTGCAAACAAAATTCTGTAGCCTGTTTCAGAAAGTATACCCATCGGGAGTCTGCACAGAGCGGTATCCTCACCCTGCCCTCCGAGTGTGCTCCTTCCCCCAGGACACAGGTTTGATTACAGTGCACGTCTGGCCACAGGCAGCGTGTGCCCTCCCTGCCCCAGGCAGCCCTCGGTCAGAGGGAGTGGAGACCACGCTTGGTTCTCCCAGGCTCACTCCTCTGCCATCTCCCGACCAGATCTCAGCATCGAGGCCCCTGTGGCTCCCCATCACCCGGGTAGCTAACAATTATTCTGTATCCAGACCCTGAGTGGTGGCCAGGCTTGCAGAGAAAAATAAATGGAAGGACGTTTTCATCTATTAATGGTAACTTTTATTGAGCCCTTCTTGGGTTGTTATTAAATTGTGACTATGACCCATATTACATCTGATATAAAGGATAAGGAAATTATGTACCTGTAGGTGATTATATTACATTCTTTGGTTTATGAACCTAAAAGTCCCACAGAGAGAATTATCAATGGCATGGCACCTTCATGGCTGGATTTAAAATTTAAAGCACTAAATTGCTTTAAAATGTGTAAAAGTAGAGAGCTGCTTCTGATGTAGATCTTATAATTATTGTATGGTTTTACAAAAGTTTGGGCACAGGTGAGGCATGGCCCAGTGAAGGTCACTGTGGACGACGACCCTTCATATTCTCAGCAGAGAGCTCTCTGGCGAGGGTTGCTGTTCTCTGTCCATCTCCATCCAGGGACCGTGGTGGCCTCTGGGGTGGCGTGTGGCCATGCCGCCCTCCATGGGAGCCTCTCTGCTGGTGATACAGTCCATGCTACAGGGAAACCCGGCTCTGAGACCCATGGAACACAGATGCAGGACTCTCCGTGCTGACACGAGAATGCAGAGTGAGGGGGAAAGGAAGCCTCTGTAGATGGGGGAATGCGTAAGAAGCTGGGACAAAGTGAAGCAGCGTCGTGTCGGAGGAAAAGTGTAAGAAAAAAGCATTGCCATAGAGGGCAGGACTCACTCTAAGAGAAAAGAGCCCGTGGAGGGCAGACACCTTTCCCCAGTTCTCAGCCTCTCCCAGGCTCCCCTGCCCTGCCTGCTGGGGCTCCCCCAGCCGGGTAATGCTCCACTGATCCCCTGGACGCTGTGGATTGCAAGTCAGTTTCTTGGGGATGATATTTGTGCCACCATTGCAGTGACATTTGCTGAAATCAGATAATAAGATCCACAAGGATTTGATTTTTGACAATCAAAATTAAAGGAATTAAACGTCTTATTGTCACACTTTGTAAAAGGTGCACAAAGAGTCTGTCTCTGCCTCTTTAATGTAATCCGGTTCCATGAAAAGTTATCTGCAGAAGTAACTAAAACCTGCCAAGAGTGAGAACGCCTTGTGCAATTCTTCTTAAACAACTGTCAGGATCGCCATCACTGGGATGGTATTTAGGAAGCACATATTTCACGTGAATTTGCAATGTTATCAATGACAAGGAAGTGTAGGCTCTGTGGGGGGGGTATGCGGGTCGTGTCCGTGTGTGCTGTGTGTGGCATGTGGCATGCTGTGGCACTGGTGTTGTATGCGTGTGTGTTCCGTGGGACATGTGGTGTGAGTGTATTTTGTGTGGTGGATGTGTGAGGAATGTGGGATGTGGCGTGTGTGTGTGGTATGCGGGTGTGTCCGTGTGTGGCATGTGGCATGCTGTGGCACTGGTGTTGTATGTGTGTGTGTGTTCCGTGGTACATGTGTGTGAGTGTATTGTGTGGTGGATGAGTGAGGAATGTGGGATGTGGCGTGTGTGTGCTGTGGTATGTGTTGTGTGGATGGCATGGCTGTGGCATGTGGGATGTGTGTATAGTATGTGTGTTTGTGTGTATAAGGATGGTTGGAGATGCTGAAGCTGAAACTACAGACTGCCAGCTACTGGCGCATCAGAAAAGGAGCGTTGTTACTGAGTTTTCTGTTTCCTTCAGCTGGGAAGGGTGCAGGTGGATCGAGAAATCAGAAGAGTCGATTCGTTCAGTTCACACCCACCCTTGTCACTTCCGGCGTGGCCTCACGTAGGTTACCTAGCAACCTGTGCTTCCTGCTCAAATCTGGAAAATGGAGACAATAATAGAACCTACCTCATAGGATTAGCGTCAGTTTTTAGAAAAAGACCTGCGGGGCCGCTGCAGTGGTGCAGTGGGTTAAAGCCCCAGCCTGAAGTGCTGGCATCTCATATGAGCAATGGTTCGAGTCCTGGCTGTTCCACTTCTGATCCAGTTCCCTGCTTATGGCCTGGGAAAGCAACTGAGGGTGGCCCAAGTCTTTGGGTCCCATGTGGGATTCCCAGAAGAAGCTCCTGGCTCCTGGCTTTGGATCAGCTCAGCTGCAGCCATTTAGGGAGTGAACCAGCGATAGAAGACCTCTCTCTGTTTCTACCTTCCTCTGTAACTCTGTCTTTCAAATAAAATAAATCTAAAAAAAATAGCTCTTTAAAAAGAGAGAAAAAGACCTGCAAGTGTGTAGGCTAGGACTTGGGCACAGAGGCAGGAATTGTTTTACAACAATCAAGGTCATTGCATGAGGGTTTTCCAGTTGTGAAAGAGCTGCTCGTAACACACAGACACACTCTGGGATATATAAAGACTACTTTACATAATTTGATAAAGATTTGTTTATTTTATTAGAAAAAATTTTATGTAGAGAGTGTGATTTTTTATCCGCTGGTTCACTCTGCAAATGGCAGCAACAGCCAGAGCTGGGCCAGTCCAAGGCCAGGAGCTTCCTCCAGCTCCCCCATGTGGGTGCAGGGGCCCAAGCACTTGGGTTGTAAGCACTCAGCTGCTTTCCCAGGAGCATTAGTAGGGAGCTGGATTGGAAGTGGAGCGGCCAGGACTCGAACCTGCACCCATACTGGATGCTGGCGCTGCAAATGGCAGCTTTACCCACTACGCCATAACGCGGGCCCCTACTCTACATATGTGGTCTATGTTGATGCTGAGTTAACACTCATCTGCTTTGAAAGTCACAAGAGCCAAGGACGGTTACCCTAAACCCCGGTAAACACCTAAGGCGAGGTGGCAGCCCCAGCATCCAAACTCCTCCTGTACCTGATGTTCCCCAGGAGGTGCTGGTCAGCAAAGACACTGAACCCCAGCTTCTCCCCTCCGTGTGGCCCCAGAAGAAAAGCTAAGCAGGGCAGCACAGTAAGCAGACACTGTGGTCCTCAGGGGTCCTCCCCACTCCGTGCTCAACCTCAGGGCGCCCAGAGCAGATGGGCTGGAGCAAACACCCTCTACTGGGGGGCCATTCTTTCCACTTTACATTTCTACTGCCAGATGACATTATCTTACATTGCAGCTATAATGTCTGAAAACAGAATTTTCCTTGGCTTCCATGACAATGCAGGGAAGAACACATATGATGGAGTTAATAATAAAGCGGTAACCAGCACTTTGGAGCGTTGACTCCCACACACCGTTCCCAGGCATGACACCTGCTAGATCATTTCAGCAAGCCCGGGAGTTCGGTACTTTTTTATCCACATTTCCAAAGCAAGAAACTGAGGCACAGGACAGTTAAGCCATACAAATGGTATGGCTGAGGTTGAAACCCTTTCTCGGAACCACCACACGATATTGCTTCTGGCCACCAATGATGTGAGCAGGAAGGGACGTTTCATAACCCGTGGCGTTAGGAGAGAAGAAGGGGAATGATCCCAGTAGCCGTCTTCACCCCAGAGAACACAGAACAGCAATTGCGATTTGGAAGTAACAGAGGCCATTTTACTTCATGTCCGGTAAGATCCTCAGCGAACCCTGGACCCCGCTGCAATGAGGCACTCGGGTATTCTCTGAACGTAGCAAGAAGTGTGATCCACAAGGGGGAGGCGGCGGCTGCTGCAAGGGATGAGAACAGGTATTTGGCCAGTGATGCTGTCTGGCCTCCCGGTGATGGCGAGGTGGGGGCAGGAGCAGAGAGCAGGGTGCTGCTGCAGAGTTGTGGGATTGTGTAGGTACAGGGGGTGGTACCCGCAGCCTGCCAGGTGGTCTGGAACCCACATCTTATGTCACACAGATGGCTCCGTGGAGCCCAGAGGAAGCTCTTTTGAGGAAGGTCCATGTGGGCCATGTCTCCTGCATGCCTTGATTTTGCTTAAGATCCTTCCTAAAGGCCCGAGTTTGGCCAAGAAGTTAAGCCACCAGTTAGGAGACCTGTGTTCCAGATCAGAGTGCCTGCGTTCACATCTGGGATCTGGCTCCTGGCTCCAGCTTCCAGAATGAAGAAATGGGAAGGCAGTAGCAATGGCTCCACTAACTGGGTGCCTTCCATCCACATGAGTTCCTAGCATTGGTCCCAGCTCAGCCCTGGTTGTTGTAGACCTTAGGGGAATGAACCATTGGGTGGGTGTGCACTCTTGCATTCTCTCCCTCTCTCCTCTCTCCCTCTCTGTCTCTTTCCTCTCTGTCTCTCTCTCTCCCTTCCCTTCCTCTCTCTCTCTCTCTCTCTCTCTCTCTCTCTATCTATCTCCCTCCCTCTCTCTCTCTGCCCCTCCTCCTCTTTCTCTCTCAAATGAATAATGTGGATAATGATAAAAACATTCATTCCTAATTCTGTAATTCATCCTTTGCTACATAACAACCTATCCCAAAACTTAAAACTGTCTCTCAGCTTCTATTGAGGGTCAGAGTCTTGGACAAACAGCACCTGGGGGTCCGGCACAAGGGCCCATGTAAGACCGGGATCAAGGCGTCGTCTCAGGGTTCAGCGAGGTCCAGTCTGCCAGCAGGCCTCGGCTCTGGCTGTACATGTTGGTTTCAGGCCACGTGGGTCTGCCCATCTGCTGCTCGGGATGTGGGCGCTGGTTTCCCTGAGGCCTGTCTTGTAGCCTAGTCTTGGAAGTGACCGCCATCACATTTGCCGTATCCCACTCTAGAATCAACTCCCTAGGTCCTGCCTACACTTAGGGGAGGGGATGTCAGAAGATGGGCTCCCTGGGGTATTCTGAGGACTGTCCACCATGCCAACCTTTCAAAATAAGCCCCGGTAGTTCTTTTTTTTTTTTAGATTTATTTTATTTATTTGAAAGAGTTACAGAGAGGGAAGGAAGAGAGAGGTCTTCCATCTGCTAGTTTACTCTCCAAGTGGCTGTAACTGCTGGAGCTGAGCTGAGCTGAAGCCAGGAGCCAGGAGCTTCTTCCAGGTCTCCCATGTGTGTGCAGGGACCAAGCGCTTGGGCCATATTCCACTGCTTTCCCAGGCCCATTTGCAGGGAGCCGGACCGGAAGTAGAGCAGCCAGGACTCCAACCAACGCCCATGTGGGATGCTGATGCTGCAGGCCAGGGCTTTAAAACCATTCAGTTTTAGTCCAATCGCTTTGCCACAGGCTGGACTTAGGAGTATGTTTTCTTCATTTATTTCACAATCTTTCCATAGGGCAATTATGATCCTTTTTTTTTAAGTCTTCATTTTAATTTAGGATTTCCCACAGAGGTTTTATTGCCAGCCCTCCCCTAAGAGCAGTCCTGTTTCAAAATGGTAGCAGCAACTCCAGATGTAGCCGGTCACCCCCAGAATGTCCTGGACAGAGAGAGGGGAGATGGATTCAGCCACCCAAGACCACCCAGCTGCCCACTCAGCATCAGACAGGCCACAGTGAGGAAGCCACACGGGGTGGACGACCTATACCAGAATGAGAACACCTGTACTCTTCTGGTTGTGTCTGTCATTGGATTCGTTTAACAAAAAAATCAATTTAACCACCATCAGTACACAGAACTGACAATAAGAGGAAACAGTCTAAAAGTATTAAGGAACATATGCTAGGAATATAATGGGGAACCAGTGGTCCTGGGCTCTCCCCGTGGCTGCACCACACCCACCATGTGACAGTGGGTAAAGCCAGTCCGTGAGAAGCCAGTGAGCTCTACATGCAAGCAGTTAGGGTACGGGGCTGCCAGCAGGGTGGGAGGCAACACTAGTGCTTGTCCCTCTGAGAGGAGCGACCGACTCTCACCAAAGCTGGTTGTGCTGGTAACCATGTAGCCCAGGTCAGTCAGTGCAGCCTTCCTTGTCTGAAACCCCAGTTCTTTTATGATTAGGGCGGAGCATGGGATAAAGTGTGTGTGCACAATTGTGGTCCAGAATTGGGGGGGGGCAGCAATCAGAGGCGGGTTGAGGTTGTATCTGGAGCTTCCATTGCAAACACCATGCTTATTCTTGGATTGGGCGTGGTAGAACGAGAAAAGTGACAACAATGGAAAGATGCCTATGACTACACTATATAGAAGGCCAAGAATGAAGATGGTTATTGTTGCGGGATTATTATCCAAATCAGAAGAGCTAGTACTAGTTGAAGGGGGAGGGCTTAAAGGGTCCCGTGGAGATAAGGGAGTCCAAGGCTTATACATGAGCTCCTTACCGCGGGCTTCCTCGCGTCTGTGACTACAAGCCAAGGTTCGCCCCAGAAGACGTGTGCGCTCCTACGTATGCATGTGCCTACGCGTGTGTGTGTGCGTGTGTGTGTGTGTGTGTGCGCGTTTACCGAGATTCCAGCATTCACCAACAGGCGTGGGATATTTCATGGACCTCTCAACACGCTGGTTTTCTCATCAGTAAAACTGCAAATAACAATGCACAGATCACATGGTCTCTGTGAAATGAAACATGGAAAAGTAGCTAAGAAGTTGCAGAGAGCCTATTTGCTATTCCCCACAGGTGCAAAACTACACTGGGGGTGAGATGGTTGCACGAATATGAACTGTAGTTCAACCTTACCCACGACCCCCCGCTGTTGCCTGAGACAAGAGCCAGCACCACTCTTACCATAGATCAGAGCAACCCTAGCATACAAGTTCTTCTTGCTCTTTCCTTACTAAGAGCTTCCTTCTCACTTAAAAGAAGCACTTTATGGCTTCTCTTCGGGGTGTCTGAATTGCCTGCGTCACTGCTGTTGCGCTTGGGGGCCATTATTAAGTAAAGGAAGTGTCACTTGATCACAAGCACAGGGACACAGTGGACGTGATAACCAAGACACCTGCTAAGCGACTACTGGGCAGGTCGTGTATGCGGTGTGGATACAGTGGACAAAGGGATCCTGCACAGCCCCGGGCAGGACAGAGCAGGAAAGTGCGAGATTCCATCACATTATTTAGATCAGTGTGCAGTTTAACATGTGTGAATTATGTATTTCTTTTTCTAAGATTTCTTTATTTGTTCGAAGGCTGGCTGGCATTGTGGTACAGTGGGTTAAGCTGCCACCTGTGATGTCGTCATTCCATATGAGCATCGGTTCAAGTCCCGGCTGCTCCACTTCCCATCCAGCTCCTGTTGAGGTACCTGGGAAAGCAGTGGAAGATGGCCCTAGTACTTGGCCTTGCATCCACGTGAAAGACCTGGATGGAGCTCCTGCCTCCTGCCTCCAACCTGGCTCAGCCCTGGCCATTGTAGCCATTTGGGGAGTGAACCAGTGATGGAAGGCATCCCTTTCTCTGTGTTTCTCCTTCTCTCTGTAACTCTGCCTTTCAAGTAAATAAATAAATCTTTTTAAAAATGTATTCATTTGAAATGCAAAGAGAGAGAGAGAGGTGTCTTTCATCCCCTGGTTCACTCTCCAAATGGCCGCAACAACTGGGGCTGATGCAGACCAACTCCAGGAGCCTGGATCTCCATCCAAGTCTCCCAAGTGGGTGGCAGGGTCCCAGGTCCTTGGTTCATCGTCTACTTCTTTCCCAGGCACCGCAGTCAGGAGCTGGATTGGAAGCAGAGCAGTCGGGGCTCAAACTGGGGGCTCCAGTAGATCCTTAACCTGCTGTGCCACACACCAGCTCCTGAATTATTTATTTCTAGAGTTTTCCATGTAGGACTTTGGTGGTCGTTGACCATGGGTAGCAAGACACTGGGTAAGCTGGTTTCAAACAAGTGGAAGGGCCTCAACAGGTCATTGTCCCCTGACCTGGCAGGGTAACCACAGAGAAGGAGCAGGTGCAGCCCCAGCTTGTGGGTGGCTCTGGGGTTCCTGTGGGTGGGCACTGGGAGGCAGGGTTGCTCTGAGAGTGCTGCCTTGTGTACTTGCTTGGTTGGATGAAAGGGGAGAAGCCTTTGATGGATCTGAGGAAGTGTTGATGAGATTCCTTTTAAAAAGTATTAAGTATTTTCATTGTATTTGGAAGGCCAAGAGACAGAGAGAGACAGACAGGGAGAGATCTTCTGACTGCTGGTTCAGTCCCCAAACGCTTCTGAAAGTCACGTCTCCCACATGGGTGGCAGGGACAGAGGCTCTGGGCTCTGTCTGTCTGGGCTCAGATGTCTGGCTGCCTCCAAGGCTGTGCATCAGCAGGAAGCTGGATCTGAAGGAGGGAGGCCAGGACTGGAGTCAGACACTCCAAGCGGCATCCCAGCTGCCATGCCGAATGCCCACCCCCTGAGATGCTTAGTGAGGGAGAGGGAGTTGTTTAAATGACTTGAGGTGGAGACAGTTGAGGGGGGAGGGAGGTGCCCTGGGGAACTGGGGGGCCCCAGGGCTGCTCTGCACAGAGCACCAGCAATAGGGTTGGGACTAGGACTTAGAGAACAAGAGGTGCCCCTGAAAAAAGTAACAGGATCTGACACAAGATATGGAAGCCTCCAGCCTTTCTCTCTCCCCAAAGATGGACCTCCAGGACAGGAGAAGCCCAGTGGAGGAAAGTAACTGGGGCTACCATGATCACACGTTGACATCCGTGATGGCAGCCGAAGAGGGAATCTGCTTCCCATCTCACTGTCCTGGCTCACTCATCTGTCCAAAAGGCCCTAAAAATATATATATATATCGTGAATGGTAGCTCTTTCTTTAAAGGTTTTTAAAACTCTCAAAAATCAATTGGAGATAAGGGTGGCAAAGAGGGGAGAGGGGTGTGATTAGGTCAGGTTGTGCGGTTTGGGGGACTCAGGGGCAAACAGTGGCTGGGAGCTGGGAAGCTCGATTTCTGGTTTTGTGTGAGCACATCGCTCGGATAATTCCAAACCCGAATTTCAGAAATGCCCGAGCAAGGTCGAGCTAAACACGTAACTTCCTAAAGTGTTTCAATGGAAAGATAGGAGGCTGTATGTAGCCAATGAGTTTGTAAGCATTTTAAGAGCTGTCTCAGTCCATTATAGCGCCCTATTTAAGATTATATGCTAATGTCACGCCATACTTGCTGAAATGCCAGCGCACATCATGCTGCACCTAGAGCAGACTCAACTATTTTTTATTCAATTGGCTATTTGGCAGCCATGGGTGAATTCATGTGGAATTCTGAATTACCATGACTAAATTTTTCAGAGTGATATCTAACCCATGTTGTATCAGAATGGAAAACCACAAGCCATTTCCTGAATTTTTGCCCACATTAGGTCTAAACACAGGGAGATACATTTGCAACATAAAATCAGAAAATATCAGTTGATAGTAATTCCTTTTCAATAGAATCTGGGTCCTCGGGCAAGCTTTTTTGTCAGGCAGTGGCTGATCTTGCACTTAATTGGAACCTATTTTCATACATTAAAATATACATAGGCATTTTTCTTAAAGCATCTGTGAACAGCGCATAGCTGAATTATGTAATTGTGAAACAAACATTTACCTGCATTGTTGTTCCACTTTTAATTCCAAAGCAATTCAAGGAAAAAGCTGTTTCCAAACAATTATAATGGACCTGTTAGTATGTAACTAACAAAATATAAGAAAGAGCTTTTAACCGAAAAATGGAGATAACCTGGAATTCTTCACAGCAGCGTTTTCCTTCCTTTCATCTGAACATAATGGCACTATTTAGCCATTTGCAGAAAAGTTAGATTCTTGTTCACGTGGTAATGAGTCTTTCTTGCAAACATTCAGTCTAAGGAGTTTCAGCTCAATTTTGTAAAGAAGAATAAAATCTAGTCTTGAACATTCAATATAGACACTATACTGAACATCGGCTATTAAATATGCATTTTATAGCATTATTTTGTAAATAATGAGAGGTTCAATCTTTACACAGAGGTAAATTGACAGTATTTATCTTCTAGGCTCTAGCATCTAGAGAATAAAAGTGAGATTAACCTCTGGGGAGACCGTGCCGTCACTTAATACCTGTCCCATGGACAGCAGTTTTTCAGAATGCTACTTCTAATGGACAGAATTAACGATAGGAATAATAAGGTCTTGAGGCTTTTCTTGCCCTTTGAATTATTATTTTAAAGTTGGAAAAAGAAAGTCTAAAAATCCCTACATGTTTGCAATCCTGCAAGATAAGTTTTTGCTGAAATATGCATTTGTTTTTTAAGCACATGGTTTCATGTATTCACATTAAGCCATTGGGTGGGATGTCAAGTCTATTTCATAATAGAATTCCTGATTTTGGATTTCACAAACTTTAGATCAATGAGATTATAAACCAGCATGGGAGCTAATAATGAATGTGGAGTTATTTGGTAATTTTTTTCCAAACAAAAGACTTGGATTTGTTTTGAGTAAGGAATTCATATTTTTCTTGAAATACCGTAAAATATCTGAGCAAATAATTTCAGTATGTCTCAATTCCTCTCAGTTTTAAAGTGAGGGCATTGATTCTTATAGCAGCATCCTACAGTAGCTTCCATAAGCAATGCAGTAAGGTCTTCAGTCCAGGAATCTCCCCAGTTCATGAATTTGAATCTCCTGCATTTGATTGTCCTGCAGGATAAACTCCGCTCCCTTCTGTGAGGGTAGCCCAGAGGGCTCCTCCAAAGGGCAGTGTTTGCCTTCCCCATTGTTGCCTTGGACTTGTCCTCTTTCACTGTAGATAAGAACTTCTCACCAGTGCCTTGTGATCTTCCAAATATTGTCCTTGAAACACAGCTATTTGCTGACAGTCAATGAATTTCAATTTATAGACGTCCATCTTGACTCACGTGCCCATCTCTTCTTTATCAAAGCATCTTAGTGCCAGTTAATGTTTCACCAGCAGGTTGACCAATGAAAACATCTTGCTTTTCAGAATTCATTAATGTGAATATGTGTATGAGAATGCCATAGGCACGTACCTCCAATATTTTTAAGAATCTAACTTAATTTTTATAAAATTTAAATCATTGAATAGATAGACTACACTATTCGTGTACTATAATGATGAATCATTCTTTTATTTTACAAACAGAATTGATTTAGGTTTTCTTAAATCAGGCATCTCAAAAAGTTTTCTTTTATAAATCATTCTCTACCTTATCCTTTCATTTAAATTTCTGAAATAGGTATTTGGCTTTATAATCATCAAGTTTCCCATGACAGTCTTTGCCTATTTTGTTTAAAAATACGTTTTCTCTGATAATTTAGTACACTGGAGATTTCTTCTAATCACTTCAATGTGTGATCTATAACTGTTTGGTGTTTCCCAAATTGAAAATGAGATTCTTATCACAGAACATTAGGTTTTACACATAACAAATGTGAAATGCACTTTAAAAGAAGTATTAGGATCAGCACATCAGTGTAAGTTCTGTTTTTGGATGTTTTGTAAGTCTCGAGGAATTTTACATGTGGTTTATTATTCTTCATCAGCCAAACAATCCTAATCGCTTATGAATAATATACTCATTTGGTGTCTATATAAATGATTTCAATCAACATGTCTCAAAAATATTCTGGGTCATGCTTAAAAGTTTTCTCTGAAAATCTGCCTCTGAATCATGTAAATTTAAATTCATTATTAGGTAAAGTCTAAGCTTTCATGACCAAAAAGGAAAAAAAAAAATCCTAGCATCATCATTCTCCCTGAAGATGGCTGAGAGGAGTCTGACGAGGTTTCCCAGACACTTTTTCTATAAAGTATTTTCAAGATTTAAAAGGTACATTTTTTCCCCTGCCCTGGAAATAAAAAAAGGAATTGTAAAATAAAGGCAAAATAGAATGAAGATCTGGTGGATTAATTTATCAGTTTTTGAAACAGCGGGCTAAAAGGATCAGCCCCTAAAATACAAATACGTTCTTTTAATGAATTCCCTGGACAATCCGTTTATCTGTCAGCTTTGAGAGCCAGTTAAACAGCTAGGCATTGATGTCAAGGCAAAGCCGTGGGGAGGTGGAAGGCAAGGGGACCAAGGAAGGGGACGCTCGAGGATAAATCGTCGACTCCCACAGAGAATATATCGTGGGCGGCACACCAAGTGGTTGGTGACAAAATGCACTTTTCTACCTAGGAATACCTGGGCGAAGCTACCCCACAGTTCACAAAGTGGCCGAAATCGGCCCTAAATGGTGCCACCTCTCTGCCCAGCCTTCCCCAAAGCACTAGTGAGACAGCCAGGCCATTACATTCAGAGTAAATCGGGAATGTGGTGCTTTGATGTTGGAAGGGAAAGCCTTTGGGACAACTAGAAAACTCGCTAAATAAAATACGTGTATTTATTCCTTGCTTATTTATCACATCATGTCGTGCTGGCGAAGAAAGCAAAACTGGCTCTGTGCTGGGCTGCAGCCGGCTTTGAAGCCGCCCAGCCCCTGGCTGCCCCAGGGTCCCAGGGCCCCTGGGCCCCACGGCCCCGGTTCCCGCTCGCGCCGTCCTGCGGCTGGGCCGCGCGTGGAGTGCGCGCCTCCTTGGAGACTGAGGAGTTGCACACTTCCTGGCTGAGCAAGACCGCCCTTTCCCGGGCCGCACGGTTGGAGGCCACACCTGGTTGTAGCTGCTGGCCACAGAGAGCTGGAGAAGCGACCCAGGCGCGCGCGAAAGCGGCCCGGCGCCGAGGGTGGCCGAGAAGTCGCGTCTTCGGAACTGGCTCAGCCCCTCGAGTGCGGCCCCCAGGATCCTCTCCGCGCGCCGCCCCGGGGACCTAGAGCTGGTTCTGCAGCGGCGGGAGCTGTCGGGGCCCGGAGCTGCTGCAGGCGGTGCACGGGTCCCCCAGCCACCGCCCCCGAACCCCGCGCGACCCCGCCCAGACTGCAGGTGCACCGGGCGCTGAAGCTCCGGCTCAGGCCGCCAGGCCCCTGTGCGCCCCCGCGCACCTCCAGCCCTGCTCCCCGGAGGTCCCTGGGCCCAGTGACCGCAGCAGCAAGGCCCCGGGAGCTCTGGTGCCCTGCGGGGCCGAGGCCGGGACCCGGGCGCATTCTCCCACCCACCGCAGTGCCGGGAGCGGCGTCCACTGAACCTGGGATCCCCAGCATCTCCGAGGCTGCGTCCCCAGGCCTGGGGGTCACTCCTCGGCCCCCCGCCCCCAGGTCCTGTGAGTCCCTGTGCCCCCCGCCCCCAACCCGGTCAGGGAGGCGCAGAAACTCCCCCGACACACACACACACTCACAGACACTCTCGCGCGCAGGCCGTTGCCATGGAGAGGCCGGTTACCAGCGAGGCTGAGGGCGGCGGGTCCCCTCCTCCAGGCCTCCCTCCCCTCCACGGTCTTCCCCCCTCTTCCCGCCGGGGCTCCTAGGCCCCCTCCTCCGCGCTCCCGCCCGCGCGCCGTCTCCCCTCCCCTCCCCTCCTCTTTCTCTGCCCAAGGCCGGGCCAGGGGTCGCTCCCCAGACTGGCTGGGCACGCCGGAGCACCGAGCGCCCTGGGGTGGCCCGAGCCCTAGTGGCAGGGAGGAGCTGGAACGGCCACCACGCGGGTCTCTGCCTTGACGAGACCATTCCGAGGCCCGCGCCGGGTGCCGAGCTCAGGGCGTGGGCCCTGGGGGGTCAGGGAAGCCCGCTTCTCTCGGACCCTCCGGTCCTCTGTGATCTGCCCGGCCGGCAGGCAGCGGGGACGGCCGCCGCGCCCCTCGCCCAGCCGGCTTGCAGGGCATTGTGCAGGCCCTGCCCTTGAGGGGACAGGAGAAGGCCCCAGTGACCGGTCCTCTCCCGGCACACCAGGTGCATGGGGGTTGGTGGTACGGCGAGCCTCTACACCATCCCTCTTTGGCGTCTGGGTAACCGATTTTGCACCCGGTTTCTCTCCAACGAGCCGCAGGCGAGCCTCCAGCCGCCCCGCCGTCCTGCGGGAACTGGGCTTGGGCCTAGAGCTCCTTGTGGCTCTCATTCCCTGTCCTTGTAAACATAAAGTAGAACTCAGCCTTGGCCTGGGGTGGTAAGAAACGGAGACCCTGGGACACTCTTGGACGCGGGCATGGGCTCAGCTGGCCTTGCTCTCGGAGCAGTGGACGACCCCTTTCTGGGAGTCGTGCCCTAGGGGCTCACCCAGAGGTTTTAGGGAACTCGGCTTCCAGGCGCAAAGCGCGCCAGCGAAGCCCTGGATTCGGGGCAGGTCTGGGGGCAGCGCAGGAGTGGGAGGGCCCGGAGAGGGTAGATGCTGGAAGCTCCGCCCGGGCCGAGCCTGGGGTGGGGGTGGGTGCAGAGTTTGGGAGGGGCCGGAGCGGGCGCCGCGGGCAGCCGGGTGTGGGGCGGGAGGGGGCGTCGGATGGCGCGGTTCGCCGTCTCCAGCTGTCCGGAGCGCGGGGAACAATGGGGAGGCGGTGGGAGAGGGGGTCTGAAAGGAGGGCGCCGGGGTTTCCAGAAAAGGAGAAACTAAAGAGCCCTCCTCGGACTGTCATCTGCCTGTGACGAGATGTGCTCCCCAGCCCTTTCTTCCCCTTGTTCCTGCAGCTGTGGGCCTCGCAGAGGGCATTGTACACACAGATGTTGCGTTTCAGCTCTCCGGCTCCCGGCTGCTCCGCGGGGGCGCCGCGCGCCGGGGGCGCCCCAACCTGTGGCTGCGATTCAGGGTCCGGCGCTTGGGGAGGGCGAGGGGGCCGCGAGAGGCGAGTTACAGGGCTCCCAGGCGGCCGCCAGTGGGTCGCTCCCGAGGCCCCCGCCAGCCAGGCTCGCGCCCTAGGCCCGCGCGCGGGGGTCCAGGGACAGTGGCGAGGCTGGAGAGGCTGGGAATGTGATCTGGTGATCCCGCGCCGCTCCGCCCGCCCTAGGGTTGGTGGTCCAGGCCGGGCCACCGTCCTGAGTGTGGGAAAGAGGGCAAGGATTCAGCTTGGAGTCTCCGGCTCTGTTGTGCGCCTGGGTCCGGCAGTTCTCGTGGACCAAAGGTGGCAAAACCTCCTTAGTGCCCGCGTCCTGAAAGGCACTTTCCACGCGCATCCGAGACCTAAAAACTCAGCGGCGGTGGCGGCGGGGGGCCGGAGGGTGGGGGCTCTGGTAGCGTGATGGGGGAAGGGTTACGCGTTGATCTGCCCTGCGTGATTGGCCTGTTTCAATATGAAAAGGGAACGCAAAAAAACCCACGGTGATATTGGAAGTAACTGGAGACAGCAGTGTTGCGCGAATCGGTTTCTTGCTGAGTTGCTGCGCTCCCCACCCATCCCTTCCACAGTAAAGGTCACGGCAGGGCCGTGCGGGTTGACTTTTCTCGCCCAGGCCTCTCTGTCCCCCGAGAGCTACCCTGAACTTGCCCAGTGTGAAGTGTGACTCGCACGATGAAAGGGAGAAGGACTGAAAAGAAAGAAAAGGCGAAGGCCCTGGCTGCGGCGTTGTCCCAATGACTGACAAAGCCGATGTCCATTCATAGTCTCCGGCGGGAGAGGGTGTATGGAGAGCCGCGGCCCCTTAGCCAATTGCTGTCAGCAACATGTGGGGGGGGGGGGGGGACATCGCTATAGCAACCGGTGGCTGGGCCGCGAGCCGCGCCGCCGCCGGCCGGGTGCGCGCGGGGCCTGATATAAGGCGGGGCGCAGCGGCCGCGCCGGTTGGAGCTGCGCGCGCGGCCGGCGGCCCTGCGGGGACCGTCCCGAACTCGGCCCTGCGCCGGCCAGCGCTGCGCCCCGACCCAGCGCGCCTATCCCGGAGGCCGGGGCTGGGCGGACCACGCAGAGCTGGGCCGAGCCGGGACCAGCGGAGCTGCGGCCACCCGTGGGCTCCGAGCCCTTGCCGCCGCCGCCGCCGCTGGAGACGCGACGCGCGGCACCTTTGTCTCCAACGACCGTCCGAGAAGTTTGTGGTCGGAGCAGGATGGCACTGCTCGTCTGTAATTCCTGCGCAGGGAAGCAACTGGCTGTGATGATGGCGCCTTCTCCGCCGCCGCCGCCGCCCGCGGCCGCTGAGCCCCAAGGCCGCTCGGCCCGGCGCACGCCCCCACCTCCTCCCGCTTGGGCTCTGGGCACCGACCCAGCTGCAGGTAACCAGGGGCGCCCGCCCGGGCGCGGGCACTGGTGGGGCGGTCGAACCTCTGGGAGAGGGGTGGAGGGAGAGGAACTAGGGTGGGCGGGAGGGAGCAGGAGGGACCCACAGAGGGCATCTCTCGGGGCGCAGAGTGGGATACTTCGAAGGGTGGAGGGTGTGCGTGCAGGGCTCCCATGGGCGACCTGGGCGTCCGAGAGCCCAGCTCAGAGGGTTGCGCCGACTCGCCTTAGGACACCTGTCAACGGCTTGGGCGGGCTAGGGAGATCTGAGACTGGGGTCATCCCCAGATGGGTTTGGGGTGGGCGTCTGGGACAGCCGGCGGCTGGCAGCTCTTCTTGAGCGCACAGATTCAGAGGGGTGGCAGCCGTGCCAGCCCAGCGCCCTGAGGAGATCGTCCCAAGGAGGCCTATTCCGTAGACTTCTCTCCAGCGCTCTGCTCTCTGCCTCTCGCGTCGCCGGCTACTCTGGGCTGATCCAGAAAGAGGCGCTGGACGGGGGTGGGGGGTGGGGTAGGGGTAGGAGGGGGATGCTAGCGGTTGGGGCGCGGGGCCGGGAGGAGTGTGGGACGAGGAAGAGGAAGGCCGGGGTTGAACAGTCGGCGAGGAAAGGAGGCAGCGTGGTGACATTTTTTCCTCCCAGCGCATTTTGGAGCGCTCTTCGCCCTCCTCACCGGGGTCCGGGAGCACGCCTGTGTACCCACCAAGTATTCCCGAGGGCGGCGAGTTGGAGGAGGATCCGTGGGGAGGCAGGTGGGGCGGTCAGTGAGAGCCGAGGGGTCTTCTGAGCCCCAGCCTGGCGGAGAAACTCCGGAGAGCAGCCACCTCTCCTCCTCCAAAGGGAACCGGAGAGCTCCACTCCCCTCCCCATTTAACACCCCCCACCCCCGCGCGCGCGGCAGCGTGGACGCCCGAAAAACTTCTGACTCGACGCTATTTGAACCGGGGACTCCCTTCCCTTCCTTCGTGGTTGTGAACAGCCGCCTGCTTCGTGGTTCCGGGGAAGCCTGGCTCTAGTTAGTCGGGTGCACCCCAAAATGAGGGGTTAAAAAATCTCAGCGGAGTTGGCTTTAAGAGCTGGAGACTCCCGCCCCTGTGCGTCCCGCGTGCACTGCTCTTGCGGCGGCGCTCCTGGCTGCACGGCCGAGGTGGGGGGGGGGGTCGCTGTCACAGCCGCCAGTGCGCTGGACCCCCATTGGACCCCGCTACGCGGGTCCTGGCAGCCGGCTGAGGGCAGCTCGGGTCGCTGGGCGCAGAGATGGCTGGGGAGGCAGCGACGGGCGCTCCCTGAGTGGCTTCGCTCGTCCCCCGCCTCATTCTCAGTCCCTTGTGCTCTGGGTTGGACACCCGTGGGTCTCCTGCGCGGCTTAGGTCCCCGCTGGGAGCCAGGGAGCCTCCCTGTCCGGAATGAAGGGCTCAGCGTATCCAAGTGGTCTTCGCTCAGCTGGCTCTGCCCTGCGATGCCCAGATTTTAGGATGCAAGCGAACGTGCGAGGAAGTGAAGGTTTGTGCAAAGACGAGAGAGGAGACGCTCCCGCCTTTTATCAACGCAGGATGAAGTACGCACCGGCCCTCAGCCAAGCACACCGGGCACTGGGCTCCGGACCAGCCCGGGGGTCTTGGTAGGGCAGCCTGGGGGGCCTGGTGGGGCAGCCTGGACCGCCGTGTGCGGCGCTGGGGCTGTGGAGCGCCGGGATTCCTGGGGGAATGCGGACGTTGTTGGGGACATTAATCCCTCCTCGGCGGCCCGCGCGCTTTGTGGCCAGGGAGGTTGGGCCGCGGCATTGTCCCCGCCGCCGGGAAAGGGGGCTTCGGGCCTCGCCGAGCTGTGAATACCCGCGGCTCCCGGGGGCCCTCAACCCTTTGTGTCCGGCGCTGCGATCCGCTCGCTCCGACCTCTGCAGGGATCTTGTGAATGAGTGAGCAGGGGGAGGGGGAGAGGGACTGGGAAGCAGGGGTGAGGTCCGCCTCGCCCGGAGTGGGGGAGGGGAAGGCCAGCTCCGCCGGACCTACTGGCAAAGTGGAGCCACCGCCGGGTCCCGACCAGCGTCGCCAGGCAAAGCCTCAGGTCCAGGGGGCACAGCCAAAAACCCCTTCCCAGAAGCGAGTTGGGTTCCTGCGGGGCGGGGAGAAGCGGCTCCTCCGAGGCTGGCCCGGGAAGCACCTGACCCGGCCGGCGCGCGCCTGCGTGTGTGCCAGCCCGGGCCTCGGGGGCCGCGGACGCGTGCCAGAAACGCGGGCCCGAGAGGCGTGCGGGGAGCGGGTCGGCCGAGCTCGGGCTTGGATGGGATGGAAGCGCCGGCAGGGGCTCCGCGGGATAGAACCAAGTTTCCTCTTGGGGGGCCCGCTCCGTGTCGCCCTGTTCTCAGCCTGTGGGCCGCTCTCAGTTCCACCCGAGACGACTTGCAGGGTTGAGGGCTTGCTTAAGAATTAGTTCGCGCGAGGACGTCCCCTCTTGCTAAACATTCTTGGTATCTTAGAGATGTCTGTGAAACTGATGGGGGTACTTCAAGATGGCAAACAGCAACGTGTTATCTTCTGTATTCACTTTTATGCTATGCCTGAAAAAATCTTCAGCAAGTAGTCTGTTTTAAAATAGCATATCCCAACTTATTTTCATTAAAGTTTATATTTAAGAACAGGTATTTCTTAGAGATTCTGTTCTTTTGCGCATATAGCCTTTTTTTTTTTTTGCTACTTGAATGGCAGATTTGCAAGTACAATTTCATCTGCTAGGAGGAACAATGGCTTTCAGTTGCACAAAGGACTTCTCCCACCCTGAATTTAGACCGCAATGCCTCTTGCTCTGATAATAGCTTCTGAAAAGATTTTGTAATGCAGAGAATTAATACATGATTATTTCCGCCTGACTTCTCTCATTTATTAGAATTCTGTGGCAAATTCCAAATTAAAAATAGTTCAGTTAACAGCTTTAAAAAATACTTTTATAAATATTATAAGACATTCCTCCCCCCGTGTTTTTAAAGTTTGGTCACTTGGCCACAGCCTGAAAACTTAAACATTCTGATCCACTTTAAAGGGGTACTTACTATGCTTTGGTAAATTTATCATGGACTTTCCAAATAACTCTAAGATGATTCATCTAGCCAACCAAAGGCAGACTTGCTACAGCAATTCATTAGTAGTCTCTAAAACTAATTTCTCAATTTTACAGGGGGAAAGCTTTTTATAATTATAGTAACATAAAAGTGCCGACACACAGGGCTTGCAAATCAAATTCTTTAGAAATGAAACAAAAACACTGACAGTATCAGAAGTTTAATGTTAATGAAATTGAATGCTGTGTCCCTAAGTTTTTTTTTTTTTTTTGGTACAAGCATATTTTAAAATTGCAAGTCAATGACTTAGATAATGCTCTTGTGAATGGTGGCATTACATAACCTTGGAAGAACACTAAATTTTGTTAGCTGTCAACAAATATTTGCCATAAAGTGTTGTATGTGTGTGACTGTCTCAGTTCTCACAATCAACTGTGGGTATAGAATGCCCTCTTTTTTTTTTTTCCTCTTCTCCTTTCTCTTAAGCTTAACACATGGACAGCTAAGAAAAAAGTTCTGAAGGCATTTTGCCATAAATGGCTCAGAAGAGTCTGTAATAGAAGTTCCATGCACTCTGACTTACAAGCACAGATAAGAATGATTTAAATTGGTCAGGCAGTGTTGAGGTGCTCATTTTGAAGAACAGTTCTATAAGTTGTTTCGGGGTCACACATTTCTTTAAGCATCCGAACGTTTGAAAAACTGCATACTCTCAATGTGAGAGGTTGCAGGTGCAGATGGATGAGAGAAATGGGTAACTATGTTGTAACTCACCCTCAGGAAACATCTTTACTGCTATTAGGTTGACTTGATAACTCCTGGTGATGGAAAGTTGTATTGTTCCTGCACCCGAGTGCTTGGTACCAGAGTGCTGATATCCCTGTGGCGTCTCCGTGTGCACCTGTGCCACCAGACACGTTTTGGAGGGCTGCTGCTTCTCCACCCTCCTCCTTCTCACTGCTTGCCTGTTCCAACCCTCAGTAAAAGGAGCTGCCGCTGTACAGAAGGAGGTGTTCTGGTTTTAAAAGGCGCCTGACTGTAAATGTCAAAGTCATAAATATTTAAGCATCATTTTCTTTCAATTTCAAGTCAAGACTGATAAGATGCCTCTAATTAGTCTGGGCTCTCTTCCGGACTTGTAGTCCACACAAAGTTGCTCAGTGTTGGGGAGCCAGGATGGTGGGGGGAAGGGGCCCACCCAAGCCACACCTGGCATCAGGAGTACGATGCAAACCCACTTTCAAGCCCACAGACTCATTTCTTTCTCTTAAAGCAGGGGTCATCAGTATCTTTTTTTTTAAGTCCATACACACACATCAAAAATTTTAAAAAAGAAGTTATTTAAACTCTGTTAGTGAAAAATGAATTGCCTTATTTAAAAAAAAATAGCATTTCTATGCATTTTCGTGTCTTCCGGGATTCTTAAAACCAGACTTGCACGCAGGCCCTTCTCTCCCAATGCTGCCCAGAGCCAGGCAGGACAGGAAAACTGTGGCAGGGTGTTGGGGAACCTCGGGGAAGCGTGGCTTTCCCAGCTCCTTCTCAGATGTCGAGGGCCGGTCCGGAGGCAGGGTGTCCCAGCCGGGCCCTGAGACCCCGAGACCTCCACGGCAGCTGGCCCCTCGGTCACACCCTGTCTCTCCCTCCACGCTGGCGCGGCCAGACTCACCGACGGCTCCGGGCCTCCTTGCGCTTGGGCTGGAGGTGGTGAGCCGGGGGCGGCTCTCACCCTGCCTGGGGACCGCGGTCACCCCTTCTCCGCGGAACAGCCCAAGCCCGGGCAGGGGGGAGCCCAGGGAGACCCAGGAGTATGGGACTGAGGGATCGAGATCACCTCTGGTACCTTCTCATCCTTTCTCTTCTCCGGGAGCGCCTGGGACCCAGCGGGGGCCCTGAGATGAGCGACTCTGAGTAGTCACTCTCTCTGACATTTTTCTTTGACCTTTGAGTAAATCCCAAGGGGCCGAGTGAAAGACAGCCAGGCAGACCCCGTTCTGCTTCGCGCGCAGGCCAGGCTCGCCATGGGTCAGGGCGACCGTCATAGTCCGGCGAGGACTCGGCTGGCCGCGGTGGTCTCTCTCAGCCTGCGCCGCGTCCCTGGGAAGAGCTTTTGCGTGGTCCCCCGGGTGACCGTGCGGCTCCCGCGCGTTCACAGCTCCTTAACTGGCAGGAGTGACACCCAGCGTCAGTGTTCTCCGCTTGGGAGGCCGGCGGTGGTTCAGGCCTTGTGCGCCCTGGTGCCTCTGCCGCACACCGTGGAGACCCAGGCTGGCCACCGCGCGCGTGTGCGCCTCGGGTCGCGGGGCGGGAAGAATCGGGAAGTCCCTGTTCCCAGGCGCAGGTAGCCACGTGGGCTCCCCGGGTCCTCGCGACTGCTGGGCGGGACCCCTCGCGAACGCTACGCTTCGCTGGGGGCGCGGAGAGCGCTCTCGCCTGCACGGGCGCGAGTTGGGAATGAGCACGGTGACCGCCCGGGCTGAGGGGTGGGAGGGCAGCAGCCGGCGCCCACTCTGCCCGCCGTGCCGCCGCTTCCTTTGTTTCCGGGTTCCGTCCGCCTGGGCGAGGCGGGATCCACCCGAGACTCGGCGCCGCGCTGGCGGGGCTGGACCAGGCGGGGGACCCTGAGTTGTCCTGTGGGCAACGCCCGCCCACCTGGGTGTCAATTCAGGCCTCGGGGAAGGCGGCACTGCCTGCCGGGCGGCGGCGGGCGAGCCGGGCCCCTTGTCCTGGCGCGCACCGGACCCCAGGCCGGAGCTCTCGGGGAGCGTCCGGGGCTGGAGTCTCGGGCGCTCCTCCCCGCCCCCAGCTCCGGTGCGCTGCGGCTCCTCCCCGCGGGACAGCGCGCGGAGGGCGCGGGGTGCGGCGGGCTGGGTGCGAACGATCCTCCGCGCTCCGGGCCGCGGAGACCCCGGCCCGGGGAGGTCGCGCTCCCTCTCGCCCTGGTCGCGCGGCGGTCGCCTGGGTTGGCCCCCTCCGGCTTCTTTACGTGGCTTTGGCTCGCGCCCCCCGCGCGGGGCGGGGAAAGGGGTGCGGGGGATGGGGGACGGCGCGGGTGGGGGCTCCGAGCGGCTACCTTGGGGGGGGGGGTCGGGCGGAAGGACTGTCTTCTGGAAGCGGCTGCGTGTGCCCGGGAGGGAGAAACGACAGAGAGGGGGTGGGGGGAGAGGAAGCCGGGGAGGGTTGGGGAGGGGTCTCCTCTCCGCGCTCTCCACGCCGAGGGCGACTGTGCGCGCAGGTTCCCCGCGGCCGGGACCGCTGGGCCGCTCGGAGCGTCCCCGGCCGCCCCCGCCCCCTCGTCGTCATCCCGAGTCCCTCCCCATTCCTCCCCACCCCCCAACCCAGTCTCCCGCCCGCCTTTCTCCCACTGCCCCTCCCCTCCGCTCCGACCGCCGCCCGCGAACCCTCGCCGTCCTGCTCCGAGCGCGCAACCAGGCAGCAAAATCCGGGCGCCTTTTCTCATTTAACCCGCGTTTCCATTAACTCAGTCCCAGCGCCCGCTAATCCGCGGCACCGGAGGCTAATTAATGACCAGCTTTCGCAGTCAAGACCGGCGATAATTGCTTTCGTGGCCTTTATGATTACAAGATAAAACTGGGCCCGGCCTGACACAGAGGCACTGTGTACACTCGGAGACAGGAGGAAATGGAAGAGTTGGGAGGCTGAATGCGGAGCAGAAAATTAGTAATAGAGGAGAGATAATGAATAGGCCGGCCGGGCATTCATGGGGAAAAATCCATTTTGTTACCACGCGAAATTAGGTGGTGGAAAAGAGTTTGCTAATTGTTCTCCTCTTGTAGCAAACCGGGACTGAGGCAGGGCGTGCTTTCCCATTCATTTCCCCAGTAATTGTGGGGGGCGTGGGGCGGGGGTCTGCTGGCCGGGGGTCTCGGGCGGTTTGGCTGTGGCGTGTTGAAGGGTCGCTAATACACCTCCTAATGAAGCTAATGAGGGGAGCGCCGTGCAGCGCGCTGCACGTGGAGACGAGCGCAGCGCGCCGGGGGGGATCTTCTCCTACTCCCCCACCCTGCACGGCCGAGACGGGGAACTTCCCGGGCCGCCCGGCGGCGGAGGGCTGGCGGTTCCGTTCCGGGAACAGCGCTTTGGCGGCAGGTGCTGGGGTGTGCGCTGGAGTCGGTGGAACCACGCACGCCAGGGGGACGCCTGGGATGGCCAGGGAGCGTTTCCCGGGACTGCAGAACTCCTGGGGGCGCGGGGGGGGGGGGGGACTGCTTTCTGTGCACGCCCTGGATGTACAGGTGCACCGGTTTAGAAGAAGGGACGGATACTTGATTTAAGACAGCAAATTAGCCGCCAGATACCTTAACTTTGAAACGCAGCCACCCACCGTGGGGGACTGGTGCCTCCAACTCCCTCCTAGAAAACTGCAGCCTGCGGAGTGCTATTTTGAAATCACTTCTGCTCCCCGTAGGGGGGGGGGGTGTGCTGTCTGGTCTGACCCTACCACCCTCTCTTGCTGCCTTGGCGGAGCTTGGCTTTTCAGGGGGGCGTGGTTTGCGAAGGCCTAACTTGCCCCCTTTTCCTTCGACTGCAGAAAAGCCAGCTGAAGCTCCTGCCACACCAGGCGGAGCTAGAGGACTCCACCAAATTCATCGTGCTGACCTTCCTGTCCGTCGCCTGCATCCTGGCCGTCCTCCTGGCTTCGGGTATCCTCTACTGCATCCGCCACAGCTCTCACTACAAGTTGCGGGAGAAGCTGTCAGGACTAGGGGGCCACCCAGGTGCGGATGCCACCGCCGCCTACCAGGTAAAAGGATACTTTGTGGTGGTTGTTCTAAGTGGGGTATTGGAATTATCAACTGAGCAGGCGATGGGGCTCATTTCGTTCCTCTCCCATTGCCAGCACTCGCTCACTTATTCATAGTTTGGGCTCTTTTATGGTGCCAGTTGAAACTTCTCATTAACATTCATGTCAATACCTTGCAACTACAGTTTTACGGCTCTTATATTAATCTTGGGCCGTTCTTGGAGGGTCTCCTGTTAGCTGTGAACGCAGGTTGCTAATTAGAAATGGGGGGGGGGAGCACAATGCATGAATTATGTATCATCTGTTATCTTTCTTAGTTTGGCCTCTATTAATGAGAAATCCAGTGTTGCAAGATGAATTGCTTGTGTAGGTGTTTGAAGATGTCTTAAATCATGCACTTCCTCTCAGGGTCTTAGATGAAAAGATCTTTTGACCTGATCTGCTCCCACCCTCTGCTGTTATTCTGCTACGGTGAAGTCTAATGCTGGCAAACTGCAGGTACAACTCAGCAGCCGTGAGCTGGAAACACAGAGCCCTTGCAGACACACCTGGAAATAAATTAGACCAATGAGGAAGTGAGGGAGGCAGGGTCAGGCAGAACGGGGCAGGAGACAGCTTGCAGAACTGTGAGAAGTTGTGTGGCATGCGTTTCGGGTTTCATTGTGTCCTGTAGTGAAAATGCGACTTCGGTTCTCAACAGCAGTGCCAACCCAGCAGATACGTGAAGTCAGGCCACTTGATTTCTTTTCCTGTAAAATAGTCTTTCATTCTGAGTGTATATTCCCATTTGGGAAGATAAAATAATTTGCTTAATCACTGTTTTCTAAGTTCAATCAGTGAAAAATTTGTAAGATTTTTTTTTTCTCCCCATTGGACCCTTTGTTTTCTCAGATCACGTGATGATGATTATACTATGACTTGTAAATAATTCATTACCTTTTACACTCATATATAAAGTGGATCTTATTATCCTGTCGTCAGAGTTTCCTAGGTGGGCTCTCAACCTTCTTCCAGAAATACCCTCCATTTGACCAGCAGTGTGCTCCCCCCAACCCCACCCCCCTCCCCACTGCCCCATGCACCAGTCTGAGTTGGCATGGCTGCTGCATGGGGTTGCTGTAACCCTGCCCCACGGAAGGAGCTGCCGTGAATTTACAAAATCCCTGTGCTCAAAAGCAAACAGGGACATTTCAGATTCTCAGTGTTGTCGCTGAGTGGAGAAAACCTCTGGTCTCCTGGCAGTGCGATCTTTTTCCCGTAAAGAAGTGGCAACTTCAAATGTGGCGAACATGGCATTTCACTCACAGCGCGCGGCTTTGCTTCAAAGCGAAGGGGAAAGAAATCACGTTTGAAGAAGCAGCCTGAAAAAAATGTCACCTAAACTAGTCAAAATTCATCCAGAAGTTCTATTGAGCAGGACCATCAATACAGGATGCCAGGTCTCAGGGCCAAGTCCGAGTCAGAGCATAAATAAATTATCACACCAGTTCTATTCCATGTGTGAGAGACAGGAGATCACACAGGCGTAGGTTTTTAGAAAGCTTGTGTCCTGTGATACACTTTGAAATTCAAATATAAAATATTGATAGAATGGAAAGGTTGGTCTTGCATGCAGAAATGGCTAATTTTTTTTTTTTTTGCAAAAATGCAGGTTGAAAATGCATACTTAGGACCGAGTTTGTGATAATTAACAGGAAAAAAAAAAAACCTTGCCAGTGACAGCTCTAATTAATAGTATCTGTAATTAAAATCATGCCCTTCCAGTAGGAAAATTGTTTGAATTTCTTAGAGTGACCTTTTTGCTGTTCCTCCTGGGGGCATGGTGGTTAAGTTGATATTGATTTTATAATGAGCTCTGGTTTGTTTAATAAGAATCTGTAATCCAGACAATAAAGGAAATGTGTGCTTTGCTTCAATCCAGATTAATAAAATGGGGGAAAAAAACGAGGAAAAGATTTCCTTTAAAAATATGATCTAGGCAAATTCGGAAATGAAATGGCTATAAAAAATTTTTGTTACGCTTCGTTTTGAAATCACTCTAAAATATTCTTGCAGGGACTTGCCATGATAAAACATGAGGGTTTGCCCCACTAAAAGTGATTGTTTTCTTGTGAGAAAATTCTAGTGTTAGACTGTTGTGTTGTCCTGTTTTTTGTTTTGTTTTGTTTTCAAAGCAGAGCAGGACTCTGCAGACGAGGATGGGGATTTTGTGGTTTGGGGCTTTAAATTTAGCTGAATAATGTATGAAGGTCCCATGCTGGTGTAGTTACAAATAGAGCAACTTCATTGGTAGATGAAGCAGGTATTAATTCATTAATGCATCCATATCTCTGTGGGCTTACAGCAGCTGCCACTGATACCCCCTCAAGTTAAAAAAAAATAAGATTTAAAAAAAATTGCAAGCATAAAACAACATTTCAGGAAAAGTATTTGTTTCATCAGTGCATTTATTTGTTTTTAAGTGAGAATTTCTGCGCTTTGCTAATTCTACAGTAAAACTGAGGTAGTAAATAGACCTCATCGGAATTATAAGGAAAGTTAAACAATTTGATGTTGTGCTTTACTTCATGGGGATATAATAGGAATACTGTGTTTTTTCGGGGCTCCTAAAAGAGAAAACGATTATGGTGTAAGTTAGACATAAGTAACCTAGGAATGACAGCAGAGTAGGTGGCAGTGTAAGAAGCTTTATTACTACTTTGAGGAAGAGAACCTGGTGTTCTTGTGCAGAGAAGGGCAGTCTGGGAGCACAATGGTTCTGATGGGGTGGAGAAGGGCAGGCTAGGAGCACAGTGGTTCTGATGGGGTGGAGAAGAGAGCTCGGTGATGGCGTTCTGGAGGAAACATTGGGGGCCTGCCCTTGCGGGATCCCTTCCTCCCTGGGAATCCAGAATGAGAGTCCACTGTGCCCCGTTGAACAGCACCAGCATGGGTGAGATTCTTCTAGCACAAACTAGATAGACCCTTCGTGCTGTTGACCCTCGATGAAGCCTTTATCTCTGTCAGCCCTTGGCATGCACGTGGTAGAGGTCTGTGCAGTCCCCACTGTGTGCACAGAACTCACTGTGAGGCTTTGGGTCAGATCCCTGGAAAGTTCCTGAATGATGGTCAGTCAGTTTCTCTGAATATGAGGTTCAAGGCGGCAAATCGTTTGAATTTTTAGATTCCATTGCAGACATCTTTAAACATCATTACATTCTCTTCCTCCAAATAGAACTACTGCATCAACAAGAGGTAGGATGTTGGAGCTCTCTGAGATTGTGTGTGGATTGTTTTTGGTTTGCTGAACCTATTAGAAAGTCAAATCTTTCTTGACAGATCCTTATCCTTGTGACACTCCAAGATGTCAGTCCCATCAGATCATCTAGCAAAGATTAATGTGCTCAAACTTGAAAAAAAACTGGTTGCATTAATTTTTAGAATAACTGAAATACGTTGTAAAGGTATTTAAGAAATGCAATACTGCCACCATGCTTTCCCCCATTTTTTAAAAAGTTGTATTTTATTTATTTGAGTCCAACGCCTTAGACCGCTCGGCCATCCTGACACACTATTTTATTTATTTGAAAGAGTTGGCGGGGGAATGGTCTTCCATCCTCTGGTTCACTTCCCAAATGACCACAATGGCCCAGGTTGGACAGGTCCAAACCCAGGAGCCAGGAGCTTCCTCTGGGGCTCCCGAATGGGTGCAGAGACCACAGCGTCTTCCGCTGCTTTCCCAGCTGCACTACCAGGGAGCTGGATCAGAAGTGGAGCAGCAGGGACTTGAACCCATGCCCATATGGGGTGCAGGCATTGCAGCAGGTGGCCTAACCTGCTGTGCCACAACACGGCCCCTCCCCCATTGCCTCTGTAAAGGTGACTTTTTTTCTTCTGAAACACACTATGTTTGGATTACATCTCTGCAAAGCAATTTTGTTTACTTTTTGGATGCTGGTATAGCGTATCATACACATGTGTACACAGATGTGAGTACGTTTAGACACACGCACACACAAACACTGAGATAATGTGAAAACAGAGAAGCACTGTGCTATTTGGTATCGATACATTTTATGCATTTTTTTTTAATGTAGGCGTCCTATTTCTATGGAAGGTGATTGGGTGAAAAACTGTGCCAAAAATAAGTTGTTAGGTGATTAGAAGACATTCTCCTCCTTTCTCTCTCTGAGTCTCTTTGAATGTTGCATCCATTTCTTGGAGGCTTTGATCATCTCCGAGCAGCAAGTTTAGTATTCTGCCAGCCCTCTCTCCCTTCCCCAACACGAGGGCAGAGACTCCTGCGGAATTTTCAGCAAGTTCTCTTTTGATGGTTGATTTCACAATACCCAGCAGGTTTCCTCGTGTACTTGGAGGCCTTTGGAACCAAACCCAGAGGAAGGCATGCGTTGGGGCTACAGGGACCGCCTGTAAACAGAGCGGCTAAGTGCACATCTTGGTTGCCGCTGCTCCTATTAGCAAGTGATTATTACTGTAATGACAGTGTGCATGGTGATGGCGGCTATGCAAGGCTGCTCGGTTGACTCCGGCTGATGGATCTGCACTTCCAAGTGCACCCTGGCTTCTCACCTCTGCTGAGAGAAGCTGAGTTCTGGCAGAGACAGGACAGGTCACAAGTTGGCTCATTTCTCTTGTGAATTAAGAGCCCCTGCTTTGTCTAGGTGAGTTTAATCTTCCGTAATTGGTGTAATCACTAGTAATAGAAATGGAGAAAGGGTAGGATGATCCCAAGGCCACTGGAAAGCAGAGTGAATTTTCCTGAGGTCGCGTGACCCACCACGAGTGTTTGAGAAAGCCTTGTCCACTCAGATGTCTCTTAGGATCGCTTTTCTTGCTAGGCATTTAAATTTTCAGGTCAAGATCCTTTTTTATTTTTTATTTATTTTTTGCAATTGTTTGCGACGCAGAACCTGTCTTGCCTGGAAATCGGAAGGGGGTCCTAAAATATTAATTTGAAGCCTTTCTTTCCCTAACACAGCCAAGCCGGCGGATTGAAATTTTTCTGATTTGACCTTTGCAAAAATAGCCAGTAGGACGGATGTCCGGAGGTGGGATCCTCTTGAGATTTTTCCGACGTGGACATGGTTTTGCAGATGCCAAGTCCTTGGCGTGAGATTTGTCCTACTGTTCAGTCTCCCGGTGCCCAGAAGCGTCCCTGGACCTATCTGTAAACTAAGCAGTTGCTACATGGTGGTTTAATTGGTGCCAAACTCTAGGCTTCTTGAGGCAGTAATGTGATGATCCAAGGACAAGTAGTGGAGTTTTGCCGTGATGAGAAGAAGGGAATGCCGTTTGTCCCCAATAGCCCAAGAACTAGTTTTTTGTTTGCACGGGTGCTCTGTTTCAAGTGACCAGTGTGCACGGGCAACACGCTTTGTTTTTGGGAACTCAGTGGCGTCTTCTCGATACCTCCTCACTATGGGTCTGAGCAGTTTTCTGGAAGGCATCCATTGGCGACACATTTTTCTCCTAAACCTTAAGCTTTTAAATATGCACTTTCCAACGCGGTGACTACATGTCTGTTCCACAGTTTTTGCCCATGCAAAATACTTCCTCAGATATAGCTCCTGAGATGTGAAAAATAGATCTGCACAGAACACTGACGTCTGGAAACGTTGCCAGAGGAAAATAGAGCACGCGGCCCGTCCTGATACAGCAAGCACTTGCCTCGGTCAGACGGTGATAATTAGATCAGACTTCATTAAAAACAACACTGAGATGTTTGGGCGGTCACGGACTGTGATGCCTACACTGTGAAAATTCTGGGGCCTGAATTCGACGGCTTCTTTCTGCTCCTGTGATATGACTAGGTTTGTTCTGCTGGTTAGCTGGCCTAGATCCTGCCGGAGTAGCTGTTTCTAAGGAAGCTCATTCACACTTTCCAGGAGGAAAAGGACAGGGAAAGGAGGGAGGGGCGTTAGGAGGGACACCCGGCCACCTGCCAGGCGTCTTTGCCCAGGGAAAACCATTTTGCCCTCTGGCTCCCAAAGAGAGAACCTTCGCGGCTCACAGAGGGAGATGCGTGTGTGCCCATGCAGCGCTGAGCGAGGGAACAGTTTCAGTGGGTAGTACACCTTACTGACATCCGGGTGTATTCTAGTGTGCCTTGCCTGTTTCTCTCTCCTTGCAAAAACCAGAATAGCTCCTCAAGTGACACTGTGCACACACAGAGGGGACCTCTGAGGGTCCCTCTTCCCCAGCCCCTCCGCTGCTCTCAGCCTTGGTCAGCCACATCCCTCTTGTTGCCTCCTCACAGTCGCTAGAGGGAAGCAGAATCCTGCCACCTCCTCCACTTACAGGTGGACACAGTGGACTCCAGATAAGCTGTGTCTTGCCCCGTCCCCGGGTGAACAGGTGTCGGAGCTGTGTGAGGACCGGGCTGCGACATCCAGGCCTCCCAAGTCTGCGAGTGGTTAAGAGGTGATGGGGATGACGTTGAAATCAGACACATGTAGATGACAGAGGAGGGACCCCCGGGGCCAGCCGGTACCTGGAGGATTTCGTGGCGGGCTCATGCAGCAGGGGTTGGCTGCGTGGATGGGTGGAGAGGCTGTTCCAAGCAAGAGCTGGGAGCTGGGCACCGGGCGCTCACAGCACAGTGGTGGCAAACCCGACAAGGACCAGGCGTTCTATGGAGCAGCAGGGAGGATCTGTAATGAGAGTACCAAGAGCCTTCAGCTCTGCAGAGCTGGGACAGAGGCATCTGGGACAGAGGCACCCCTCTCTGTGGGGTGTCACAGAGAGGACTCCTGTGTCAGGCCCTGTGGGAGTGGAGGGCTCCCAGGAGCATGTGGGCACATGGGAAGGCTAAGGGTGTCTGTGTGCTCCCTGGGAGGACTTGGCTTCACCATGTGGCCGACTGATTCCAGAGAATAAGAGCCACATCCTGCCCTCTCCATTCATTCCTTCCTTGTCTACTTTCGCTCGTGCCACACTTTGCATACTTTTCCATCATGCAAACTCATGCAAGAAAGAGACCATGACACCCTGCCTCCCTCCAGGCCCTGAGGGCTTCCCTGGGCCCCACCTGCCCCCTCTGTAAGCTGGGAGACTGTGTGTTTTCACCCCCTCGCTGGGCTGCCAAGACGGTCACATGTGGTCCTGCTTCCAGGCGAAGGGTTACTTACATGTGGCGATGGTACTCGTGGATGGGTGTTGGATTCCAGCCCTGCACCCCTCTTTCCCAGGAATGTCTCCTACTACTTCTCTCCTTCCTCTGGGTGGCTCCCTGTCCTGTAGATCTGACTGACAGAAGCCGGGCCTGTTGTCTGAACTAAAACTCAGGATGTACAATCTGCAGAGAAAGCCTGAACTTCTAGGGAAGACGGGCAGCAGACCTGAAGTCCAGGCTGTTGTACAAAATCCAAGGCATTTCAGGGCAGGCGTCCAGAGGAGGTGTGAGTGTCTCGGTGGACTTCTAGGTCATTCGGGACTGCAGACAGGTGAAGTCAGCCCTCCAGTCCATCCCTAGCATCAGGTGGGCTCCAGGATGGAAATGCAAGCTTGGGTCATCTTCAGCCTGCTTCAGCCCCGTTGCACAAGGGGGTTCCTCACCCACATCCAGGTGAGGGGCTCAGCAGTAGGAGTTCTCAGTAGGGAAAGAGGCAGCGTGTGCACGGACGCCTGCTACTGCTGGCAGAGCGCCAGGTCTTCCATGCAAGAGGCTGAGCTGTTGAGAAATGAAGTGGGTGTTGGGAGCAGGGAAGCCTACAGGCGTAAAGGCAGGTGTCAAAAATGGATTAGACAGGGATTTTAAGGTAAATGGATGGAGCGTGGGGAAGCAGTTCTAGAGGACAGGTAACCAGGGACTCAGAGCAGGTTTTAAGGGAGAGGAGTAGCAGACCCATCCGAAGTGGCTGTAGTCGCTCGTGCTTTGTCCCCCTGTATTTCAGCATTGGTCTCTCCAGCTCTCGGGCGGGCCGGCATCCTGCTGGGGGTTAGGGAACATCCCTGAAGGCAAGGTGAGGAGGCCCAGGCAGCTCTGGAGAGGCCCTCTCCAGACACCCCGGTGGGTGGCACTGCTCAAGTGGAGGAGTGAGACACCTGTCGTGGTCCGACGCCCCTTCCGGTGATCCCCCTGGAGCTGCGGGCAGAGAGAACCATCTGGGAGGCTCCCTTAGGGACAGACAGGGCACTTGGGCCACGCTTCTTTTCAGCCATCTGCCTTGATGGGCACGAGAGGATGTGCCTCATAGTGAATGGCGTTATCTGCAGTGAAGTGCATTAGTCTGTCAAAAATAGCAAAGCCCTGCTCTTCACACCACATGTGTACTGGCGTAAAAGAACGTGAGGCGCTGCACAAGGAGGTGGAAGGAGGGATGAGAGCTGGGACCGTCAGAGGCCTGTAGGGGCTGCATGTGCACCAAGAGAGAGCTGTGGGAAAAGCATTGCACAGACGCAAGAAGGAGCAGGCAGAGGACAGTCCTTTCCAAATGTCAGGTCAAGACCACTCTGGGGACGTACGTGCAGAAGGCCCACCCGACCAGGAGCCTGCAGCCAGAGGCGGCCCCGCGCAGGAGAAAGGTCTCAGTGCCCAGGAAGGACTGTCCCCCGCTGCTCCACCTGTTTCTCCCACCAGCCGGAACCTCCAGGTCCATTCCGCCTTCTCCGAGGCCCCTGAGGTCTGGAGTCCTCTTTGCCTCTCAGGGAGCCCTGCTGTCCTCCCACCCGTGGCTGGCAGCCGCACTGGGTACTGGCTTCTGCCCAAGGGCCCCACAGGCATGTGGGTCACCCCTGAGGACCAGGCGCTGCAGAGAGCCCTGGGCGGCCTTGGAACCCTAGACGGCCAGACTTAGAACTGGTTCTGCAACGATCTCTCCAGAATGCGGATTTCTCCTGATGATAGGATTGCACTTTCTGAAACCAGAGGAACAGCAGAGAATTCGGTTCTACGTGAGGGTAGGCCCCCGTCTACACTCATGAAGGATTCCTGGGTGTTCAGAGGGTGGTAGAGACAAGCGATACTGCAATGACATGAAGGGTAGGGGCGTACAGGGGTTGGGGTGGCCACACAGGGAGCCCCCAGGGGACTCCTAGAGGATGAAGGAGGCAGAGATGTCCTCCTGTAGCCAGCAGAGGCTTATGTTGAAGAGAGAGAGCAGCTTAGAAAGGCTTGAGCCAAACCAGGGAGGGCCTCGATGCCCAGATAACAAGGGCAGAAATTCCAAGGCCCAGGCAAGCTGTTTATCGTCTCTCCTGTAGACCTGGGAGTTAAGCAATTCAGCCGTTTCTCCAGGTGTCTCAGTAATGACTTTTCCTGTCACTCTGGAGGAGTTAAATAACAGTGTTTTTCTTCCCCATCTAGTTAACCATTCTTAAACTTTGCTGCTCAAAATCTAAAGTCTCCATTGGGGTTTTCTGCTTTGGGAGAATTGCTGATAATTAAGAATGAAATCTTGGTAGATTATTTCTCTATTAGCAAGTACAAGGTACACAAAAGGACTCTAATTAGAAAGGGGGCAGTTGTGAGCAGGTACACCTTCCAGATTTTTTAATGTGAAGAATAATGCCACCAGCTCAGTGAAGTGTCTAAACGTGTGGTTTTGTGTGTCTGTGTGTACAAAATTGGGGGCAAAGGAAAAGGAAGATGAGGGGCAGGTTGTTTGGCACAGCCGTTAGGACACTCACATCCCACATCAGAGTGACTGGGTTCAAATCCTGGCCTGTTCCTGACTCATCTTCCTGCTGGCACACACCCGGGGAGGAAGAGGTGAGGGCCCCTGCCGCCCACATGGGAGACCCTGATGGAGTTCCCAGCTCCAGGCTTCTGCCTGGCCCAGCCTGGCATGCTGCAGCCATTTGGAGAGGGAACCAGTGGGTGGGAGATGTTAGTCTATCTCTCTGTCTTTCAAGCAAATAAAATAAATTTTAAAAAGGGGACTGGTGCTGTGGCCTAGTGGGCCAAGCCTCCACCTGCGGCTCCCGCATCCCATATCAGTACCAGTTCGAGTCCCACCTGCTGCACTTCTGATCCAGCTCTCTGTGATGGCCTGGGAAAGCAGTGAGAGATGGCCCAAGTGCTTGGGTCCCTGCGCCTATGTGGGAGACCTGGCGTGGGAGGCCTCCTGGCTCCTGGCTTCGGATCGGCCCAGGTCTGGCTGTTGTGGCCATCTGGGTAGTGAACCAGCAGATAGAAGATCTCTCTCTGTCTTTCCCTCTCTCTGTCTGTGGCTCTGCCTCTCAAATAAATAAATAAATATTTTAAAAAAAGAAGTTAAAAATTTTGAAAAGGAAGATCAACAAATGGTTGTGTTAGTGTCTAAAGCCAGCTTTTTTTAAAAAATGAGTAACTGTGATATTTAAGAAATATGGATATAAAATACAATTTAAACTTGCATTGACTTTGTTTTTTTTGATAGCATATCAGTTAAAAGAGTTTCTAAGTGGTAAATGCTGGGATTGCTAAATGGCCTAGGATAACGTTGGCATCAATGTGTAGCTAGACTTAAATCTTCTAATTAAAGTAAAAACTTTGATTTGCTCTATAGGTAAGCAGTGTGTCATTTTCATCTTTTTGTTTGTAGAGGCAATGAAACAGAAGAACAGCACTTAAATAAAAGAATATTCCTACAAGTCCACTTTCTGTGGACCCGTGAAATACGCACTTGTACCAGAAATCAAGGAGTTATTGACTGGGAGCAAAATATGGGCTCGTATTCTTTTTTTTTTTTTTTTTTTTTTGACAGGCAGAGTTAGACAATGAGAGAGAGAGACAGAGAGAAAGGTCTTCCTTCTGGTGGTTCACCCTTCAAATGGCTACTATTGCCGGCGTGCTGCGCCGATCCAAAGCCAGGAGCCAGGTGCTCTTCCTGGTCTCCCATGTGGGTGCAGGGCCCAAGCACTTGGGCCATCCTCCCCTGCCCTCCCGGGCCACAGCAGAGAGCTGGACTGGAAGAAGAGCAACTGCGACCAGAATCTGGCACCCCAATAGGAACTAGAACCTGGGGTACCGGCACTGCAGGTGGAGGATTAGCTAAGTGAGCCATGGCGCCGGCCAATATGGGCTCATATTAAAGCAGAATAATGGAGGTAGGAGTTATACCTGGTTTGAAATTGAAATATGAGGCAGAAGGAAACCAGGAACGAACTCTGATTCTCTTGTTGGATGAAAACACTGTGGACTCCTCTGTGGGGGCTCTCACAGTGCTCCTGGCAAGGCCGTGGTGCTCCCTAGCACTTCCGCTGGGCTCAGCCTCGCCTCCGCCCTGCCGACACCTTGCTTCCAGATGGTTGAGGCACATCTTTTTTTTTTTTTTTTAAGATTTATTTATTTATTTGAAAGAGTTACACAGAGAGAGGAGGAGAGGCAGAGAGAGAGGGAGAGGGAGAGAGAGAGAGAGAGGTCTTCCATCCACTGGTTCACTCTCCAATTGGCCGCATCGGATGGAGCTGTGCTGATTTGAAGCCAGGAGCCAGGAGCTTCTTCCAGGTCTCCCACGCGGGTGCAGGGGCCCAAGGACTTGGGCCATCGTCCATTGCTTTCCCAGGCCATAGCTGAGAGCTGGATCGGAAGTGGAGCAGCCAGGACTCGAACCGGCACCCATATGGGATGTTGGCACTTCAGGCCAGGGCATTAACCTGCTGTGCCACAGCACTGGCCCCCAAGGCACATCTTGACTCTTCAGATTTCAGAGGGACTCCTAGTGAGACCCCAAAGCAGGCCTGATACCTGGCATGTGACAAATGGCTCTTGTGTCCCCCCCCCACCAGTGACCCTCCCACTCTCCCCTTCCTCTCACCCCACCCCACCCTGTCACTTCCCACAGTCCCCCACTCTTCATCTGCAGGAGCCCGTCCCCACACTTGCTGGCTTTCCTCCAGGGCCGGTGGGAACATTGACTTCCTGTGAGAGGTGCTGCACCTGTTCCCTTCCTGCCTTCCAGAACCGTGTGTCAGAGCCGAGAAAACGGAGGCTGGAGATGAACACGGCCCTGCTGATGAACAGGGCCCATTTGCTGGTAGCCACACGGCCGGGCTCAGGCCTCAAGATTCTAGAAGGAAGGTCCTCGCACAATGGTCAGGGCCCACGTCATTCAGATCTGTTTGAGATGGAATAATGGGGCCCCAGAATGATGTGATGTGCAGTTTCTGAAAATGCAGAAGCAGCTGTGCGGGTCCCGCTCCCACCCTCCCAGCACAGCCCCGCCCTGTGGCTTAATTAAGCAGTGGCCGACAAATGGAGAGACGTGAATACCTTTTGTGTTCCTGGGCTGGGCTCCCTACAGCCCCTGAACCACCACTGTGCTTGCTGCTCTGAGCCTTTGTTCCCACTGCCCCCTCCCTTGAAGGCCCTTCCCCCGCTCTGCGGCCCGATCACTCCCATCTGTCAAGCCCTGTTCAGATCCCTTAGTCCCACCACCACCACAGAGCCCCCCCCCCCCCCCCGTGCCCCGCCCCGCCCCAGGCCGGGGGACCAGTCCCTGTTCTGATGGCCAGAGGCGCTATTCATCCACACCCTCCACTTTATCCTTTGTCTTCTTCCTTCGTGGAGTTCCTTCCGGCTGTGTTCTCCCCGTTGACAGTCACCTGTTCCTCCGTGCAGGACCCAGGCAGACGTGATGCTGAGCTGGACTTGTTCCTTGTGTGTGAGGGGCCCCTCAGTTTCCCCGGGCGCCACATCTGTACAAACCCACAGGGGACCTTGTTGGCACTTGATAAAAGCTAATCGATGAATGGAACTAAGACTGACGTGAGAAGGGCTGGCTTGGGGTGGCCACGGCGGCAGCAGGAGTTGGGTGCATGGAGAGCTCACTCCCCATAATTTCAACGTGCAGAACGGTGCTGGGCATACAGCAAGCAGCTGGCAAACGTTAGGCACGTAGGTGTCTAAGGGTGACATAAATGGTGTTCTGCTGTGTCAAGAAGGCAGTAGAACTTTCTTGTGCGGAAGCTGCTCTTTGTGGCCCAGGCTGCTCCTGGTTTGTTTCTTAACAGACTGTGCTGCTTTGAACGACGTCAGGATGAAACAGGAAGCCAACGGGTGCGTGCGGGCACCCTGCTCCAGGGCGGTTGTGCCCACAGACGTGAATTGGAATCTGTGGTCTTGGAGGGCACCCCTGACTTTTGGGGAGCCCCTAAACTCTTAACTGCACGGCAAGGCCTCAGCTGTGCCAGCTGGGAGAGTTTGGGGTTGGCGTTTGCCGTCTTACCAGGCGGCCTGGCTGTAGAGGGGTTTGCTGCAGGGGCTGAGCCCTTTGATAACTGGCAGTGTTTCGGGTGTCAAGAGATCACAGGTGCTCTCTGCTGCACGTGAGCGTGTTTGTACCAGGGACTGAGTGCTACAGAATTGGTGAGATAAAGCATGGGTTATGCACGAGGGAAGACCCCAGAATCATGGCTCTCTTTCCCCAGTTTTCATCCTCACCGGGCTCAATCTGATATTCACCTGCAGCAGACAATCGAGGGAAGTGAGTGTCTTCGGTCTTAAAGAAGAGGGGTCTTTTAAAGGGATGTGGTGAGTGCGCTGTTGGGCACGTCGGTAACTTCTGGAAACAGCTGAGCACACTAAATCCCTCGCCTTCAAGTCCTCACCTTCAGCCAGCATGCCCACTGCAAATTTTATGATACTTCGGTGCTTTGAAACTGTGCAGAATGATAGCGTTGTTCAGCTGTCTGAGGGGCTTGGACAGAACTGAAGAAAGCAGCCCCTCTCTTCATCAGACAAGGAAGCCAAAGCTCCTGGCAGCAGGATTCAATTCCAGCTCCTCTGGCAGTGCATCGTCCATGGTCACAGGCCACTGCCGCAGGGTGTGGGCTCCGAGGGCCCCTGGGGTGGGCTGGCACACCGCCTGGATGCTGGTGCTACTCATCGATCGGCAGACATCCCATCGAACCTCCCTACTGTGCTGTGGCTCGGGGTGAGGAATAGGCAAACAATGTGACGAACATGAGAATTAGAAGGCGGTATGAGACTGGGTGTTATATAGCACCCAGCTGGGAGGTATATGTGGCAGAGAGAGGGACAGGCAGCCTAGGGATATCATAGGGAATCATAAGGGTGCTACAAACTAGTTTTTTCACTTCTATTAGTTAAAGTGTGTCTATAGCTTTAAGTCTCATTTTTAGAAAACATCTTGCAGAATAGGGAAAAAATTAGCATTGCTGGGTAAACACTGCTGATCACGGAACTGTTTTGGTGACTTTGCTAATGTTGTGGGTCCCAGCGCTTAAAATAATGCAGCTGCACCCGCTCCTGGAGCAGCCCAGGCCTGCAGCCGCGGAGTCGTTCTTAGCATCTCAGCGTGGTGGGCTGGGAGGGAGAGGGGGGACCAGTGCTCCAGCTGAGAGGTCCTTCTGAGACCCCGCCCTGCAGTGTGTTGGAGGGGGGTGTACACTCACACGCGTTGTCCCCTAGCCTAAGTGTAGAAGTCCCCCAGGTGTCACAGGCAAGGCCATTGGAGACACCCAAGCTGTGTCCCCGGGAACCGGGGAGCTCATGGCGGCTCACGCCTTTTCAAGAGAGATGGGGTTGTGAACCCAGGACCCCATCATGGGGAGCAAGTGCTTCTGTGGCTTAGGCACGGGGTCGCCAGCAGATCTGCCAGGGCTTTGACCTCCCTGTCACTCAGATGCGACCACAGCCTGCTCAGAAGTGACCGTGGCCCCATGGTCCCCTGCGCCCCCAGACATTGGAACAGGGCCCCCTCGGCACGTGCTGGATCACAGCTGTCATTTTTCTTTCCCATAGCAATAGAAATCATATCCGCTATTAATGGAGGGAATGTTGATGTAAAATAGCTCTCAAGAGCTAAAGCGCTGGCCACTGTGTCTGTGCTCACAGCCAGCCTCGCTGGCCTGGAACGGGAGGTGATTCCTTCTCGGTCACATGTAGTGTTAGGATGATACAAAAGCCTGCTTGACTAAAACTGTGTTACGAACGAAGACAGGTGATCATACAGGAAATCTTTTCTTTATGTGCTTTATTTTCTCGTTACGAAACATGTGCACTTTTAAGTCTGGAATACACCCTCCCCTGCCTTCCCACAAACATTCCACTTAATTTTGGTGATGCTCCGTGTAGACGTCTGTGCATCGTAAACATAACCTGCTTTGGCTTTTCTTATTCCAACGGCAATGCATGCCTCATTTAGAAAGTGCAACTAAACCAAATTAAAACAAATACTAAGCGACCTCTAATTCCATCCTAAGGTGCGAGAATCCCTGCATATCCGGGTGAAATGTGGGATTCTCTGGTAAACAGCTTCCGGTACCACAGGCTTTTGGCGTTCTGTTGGAACGTAGACCTCTGCTCTTTCATCCAAGAAGCCTGCAGGTGCACCTGTCCCAGCTGTCTCCTCCCTGTGTGTCAGATTCCGCCTGGCCCCGTGAGCTAGACCAGGTCTCTCCCCAGAGGGTGGGTGCCTTTTCAATGTGTTCTCTCCAGCCTGCAAAGTAATTGGCGTTTACTGCTCCCAGCATATCCTAATGAACCCCATTTTTTTTTCCTTCTGTGGCTCTGTGCGTTTATTCCTTAGTTTTGTCCTGTTACCACCAATTACACTCTCCAAAGAACCCTAAAAATCCCAGGCCATCCTTTGTGTACACACTCGGGCAGTGTGCTGCTTTGCTCCAATTGTTCCTCAAGAGGTGCAGAGAGGTTTTGCTGAAGCCTTTGTAGTCTTGGGCTTTCTTTCGGCAGAATTGGAGAACGATGGGCCTTTTACTCTTCCCAGGGATTCCCACTCTCCGTAATTTGCCCCCATCAGATGCAGCGTTGAGAAATGAGACATTTGCATTATTCCGCAAAAGGGTGATTTTCTGCTCCCAGAGCCCTATTCAACCTGCTCTGCACATTGTGTTGTGGAGAAGTGTCTTAGACTTGCGAGGGCTCTGCACAAAGCTCCCAGGGCCCCAGCTCGGGGTGTAACAGAGCAGCACGTGGTTTGACGGAAGGGGAGCCTTGCGGTGTCACAACGTGGAGTGTGGTCTCCATTTCCTTCGTTTGCGCCCGTACACCCAAGCGATCGACTGTGCAAGGGTGAAGCCACCCACATTCAGCCAAATCCCCTGCTGATGTGACTTGTTGGGGGTCCTGGGGGCACTCTCTTGTGTCAGTGCCTGTGGGCCTCGGGCGGGGCTGGACGCTGTCACACTCCCCTTCCTCTAGGCTCTGCTCACTGCACAGTGTCAGCACTGTTCGTTTTCTCGTTGGGGACATCCTGCACCTGGGCTTGGACCCCCTGCACCGTAGCTTTCTTGGCAAACTCCGGGCCACGTAAATGCCGTTCAGTAGCATAGCACAGGCCTCCCGTGTTTGTTTTGCAATGGAGCACTTAAATTTAGGGACATGATGGGAGGTGCTGTTCTTTCCCTTTGAAAACCTCGGCCTGTCTGGTTTCACCTGGGGAGCATGAGGGAGCGTCTCTTCGGTCCCGTGAGAACCAGGACCTGTCACATGTCCCCGCTTCCTCCCCCGGCTGTGTCACCTTCTCATTGCCTATGTGTAAATGGGGATGCCACCCAGGGAGTCCAGACAGTATAATCGGAGACCAACAGTAGCTTCAATGGGAGAAGTAACGTCTGTTTACGTGCATTGACTCTTGGAATACTCCCAACCGCATCATGGCAGCGTTCTGTTATCACACCCATTATACAGATGACAAAATGGACACAGATTCAGGCAACTTGTCCAGGGTCACCCAGGATGCAGACCCAAGTGGTGTGCCCATAGAGTCTTGGCCCTCAACCTACACCGTGCAAACCTTGGGTCCCTCTTGGGCCTGTTTGCTTTCTCTGCCAGTGTTGAGTTTCATTTTCTGCTACGGGATATTTTTTTTTTTTGACAGGGAGTTAGACAGTGAGAGAGAGAGACAGAGAGAAAGGTCTTCCTTCCACTGGTTCACCCCCCAAATGGCCACTACGGCCGGCACACTGTGCCAATCCGAAGCCAGGAGCCAGGTGCTTCCTCCTGGTCTCCCATGCGGGTCAGGGCCCAAGCACTTGGGCCATCCTCCACTGCACTCCCTGGCCACAGCAGAGAGCTGGCCTGGAAGAAGAACAACCGGGACAGAACCAGTGCCCAACCAGGACTAGAACCTGGGGTACCGGCACTGCAGGTGGAGGATTAGCCTAGTGAGCTGCAGCAGTGGCCGGATATTTTTTTCAAAGACACATTCACTGCCCCAAAATATAGGCGCAGTATCGTCATTGTTGGCTCTCACTGTGGAGACCACCTGCAAGTTCATGTCCTCCTGTCGCTAGATGAGCACATGCATCCTTCCCATCAGGCACTTGAAACGATTTGCATCTGCTCTGGTTGGTAATTTTGGGGGGGGACACACAGCCAGGAGGCTCCTGAGCAGAGGTGCTGAGAGGGGTAAAGCCCCCCAGGAGCAGAGAACGAAGCCCATCTCCAGGGCTGCACGTCCTGTAAATGCCCAGCCACCCCGATTGCCCCCTTTGCTGTTTGGAATTTTTTCTTCTGCGTCCACATATGCATTGGCCTTTTCTTCGCAGCTAAAGAGTAGAATGTGAGATGAGAGCAGAGAAGAGATTGGGTCCAACCCCTGGCGGGAGTGACCCTGGCGATCGCCAGCCTTCCGGTGTGTGCAGTGCAGGTGAGCCATGCACGTGCGCAGGAGCCATTTGAAGGGAGCTCTGCGGGTTGCTGGTGACCCCATATTTGCATCTGTGATCAAAAGATCCACTTGGCTAAAGCAGTCTCTCCTCCTCTTTTATAATTAATTACCTGTAGGTTACTGAGTGTGTGAGCGACTGTGAAGATGACAGTTGTCTCTACAATCAAGGTTATCGCACTACATGCCCTGGATAATTCTTACTAATGATCATAAATCATATATTTTTATTAGACTTAGCTTAGATCTTAAATATCTTGTATGATTTGCTTTAAGATATTTATTTGAGAGGCAGAGAGACAGAGACAGAGATCTTCCATCTGCGCCAGTGCTTGGGCCCCTGCCACACATACAGGAGACCCGGATGGAGATCTGGGCTCCTGGCGCCATCTTGTGCTGCCTTCCCAGGTGCACTAGCAGGGAGCTGGATTGGAAACAGAGCAGACAGGACTGGCACGCGTGCTGCGATATGGGATGCTGGCATCGCAGGCGGTGCCTTAACTCATTGTGCCACCACACTGGCCCCTACAAAAATTGATTTTGCAGAGGCTGGGAAGGTCTGGACCTTTTGTCCAGCCACGTGCAGACCTATTTGCCAAAAATCCTTCCATGCACACAAGCAAGGCTGTGCTGAGGATGCCCTGGGAGCCCCAAGGGGCGCTGCTGCGTTTGGAAATTGGCAGTTATTGGGATTGCATGTGTTTGCTCCCTTATTAGTTAATACTTTCGATAGGCCAGCATATCCTGTAATTTTCATTTGAGGGTGTTTATGATGTTAACCAGGGATTTTTTTTGCTCTGGGCATTGATTATGTCGCTTTTTTGCTGGCTGCCAGGATTACAAATGAGGGAAATTCTAGAATGTAATTGGGTTGGTCTCCAGGTTTCTTTCTCAGTATGCTTATGTGGTTTAGTTAGCATTATCAATTATCTTTTGCTCGAGTAAAGCGCTCTCTGGGTCATAGCTCTGTATTCCAAACTCGCTTCACAGACTTGACTTACAGAATACCAACGTTGGCAGTGACTGTTTCTGCCGCTCGCAGATGTGGGTTTCCTGTGTGGTGCTACGTGGGCCTCCGCGAGAGTTGGCCCATGTAGCTGGGGCGGCAGGAGCAGGGGGAGGGCGTCGGTGTGACGACAGTTCGTTGTGAGTGCCTGTGTGCACCCCAGCCATTCGGTCCTCCCCCAAGGGCTGGGAGGATTGTGTTTGCACATTTGCCCTCTCAGGCATAGCTGATACGTTTAAAATAAAGAATGGAGCAGCCCCGCGAGGCCGCAGCATCTGCCTTCTGGTCTAGGGAGGGGAAAAACGTAGGCAGTGGCGTCTTTGCTGAGCCCGATGCTGGAGGCATCGTTTGGAGTTTGGATCTGTTGGAAGCAGCTAGAAACGTTCCCACAGCACGGCGCCCCCAGAATTAGCCTCCTCGACCCCCGCTGGGTCCTAACGTGGAGAAGCATTCAACTTTTGGGTTTTTTTTTTTAAATGTATAGTCTATTCTGGGAAAAAGCAGTCCCTATTCCTTAGAAAATTTTGTTAAAGATTTATTTTATTTATTTGAAAGATAGAGTTACAGAGAGAGGTAGAGGCAGAGAGAGAGAGAGAGGTCTTCCATCTGCTGGTTCACTCCCCAAATGGCCACAATGGCCAGAGTTGTGCTGATCCAAAGCCAGGAGCCAGGAGCTTCTTCCAGGTCTCCCACGTGGGTGCAGGAGCCCAAGGACTTGGGCCATCTCCTACTGCTTTCCCAGGCCATAGCAGAGAGCTGGACAGGAAGTGGAGCAGCCAGATCTCAAACCAGCGCCCATATGGGATGCCAGTGCTTCAGGCCAGGGTGTTAACCCACTGCGCCACAGCACTGGCCCCTTAGAAAATTTGTAAAGTGTATTGCACAGCAGTGGGCAGAAGAGCGCATTTCTATGATGGAGGTTGGGCTTCCAGAAGGCGGCAGAGCAGATGTCTTGCAGAGCTCCTGAGCTGAAGTTCGAAGCAGCCGACTCCTGAGTTGGTCCCACGAGAGCCACGTTGACGTAGCCACAGCTGGGCTGCCGTGAGACCTGAGCTCGCAGGTGAACAAGAACTCTTCAGACGCGGGTGTGGTCGAAGGCCAGCAGGAGGGATGGGGCCGAGGAGGGCAGCATTTTCCCTTCGGACCCTCCTGGGCTCAGGAAGCCACCTCGCTGAGAGCCTGCGTGACTTCCAGCTGGGCAGATGTACATCTTCTTTGCAAAAGGAAGCTTAACCATAAAACAAGAACGGCAAGCAGGACAGGGAGGGTGGAGGCTGGAATGAGCTTGCTGGCAGCGGTGAGGTAAGGAGGCACCGCTCTGCACATCCTAGCAGGTGCCATTCCTTCCATGGCTGCCCAGCTTTGCATCCGAGCCCCAGTAGCACCGCTGCAGGAGGCTTCTCCTGCACCCCTACAGCTGGCCCTGAGACAGCCTTCCCATGAAAACCCAGTGCAAGCCCACAGTGCTTCTTGTGGTTGTCCATGCCCAGCTCTGGGGGATGTGGACACTGGGTGGCCAGGGCCCAGGAGAGTCTTGTTTGACCTGGCATTGCTGGCATCCAGCCGTGTTTGACATGTGTAGGTGCTGGAGGAGTAATTAATCCTAATAATTAATAAGGAGCCGGCATGTGCCAGGCACTGTCTAAGCTTATTGGTCTTATGTAATCCTCACAGCAACTGTGAACTTGGTCCTGTTATCACCATGCCAGAGATGGGGGAACTTGGGCACAGAGAGGTTAGGCAGTTTGCCCAGTGTTACACAGCCAGGACTCAAGATCAAGTGTCCTGGGGCTGGCACTGTGACGTAGTGGGTAAAGCTGCCACCTGCAGTGTCAGCATCCCTATGGGCGCCGTTCAAAACTTGACTGCTCCACTTCCGATATAGTTCTCTGCTGTGGCCTGGGATGGCAGTGGAGGATGGCCCAAGTGCTTGGGCCCTGCACCCGCATGGGAGACCAGGAGCAATCTCCTGGCTCCTGGCTTCAGATCAGCACAGCTCCAGCCATTGTAGCCATCTGGGAAGTGAACCATCGGATGGAAGATGTCTCTCTCTCTCTCTCCCTCTCCCTCTCCCTCTCCCTCTCCCTCTCCCTCTCCCTCTCCCTCTCCCTCTCCCTCTCCCTCTCCCTCTCCCTCTCCCTCTCCCTCTCCCTCTCCCTCCCTCTCTCTCTCTCTCTCTCTCTCTCTCTCTCTCTCTCTCTCCTTCTCTCTGTGTAACTCTGACTTTCAAGTAAATAAATCTTTAAAAAAAAAAAAAAATCAGGCATCCTGAGTCCAGGCTCTGAATGAATGAGCATCCTGGAAGTCAAGAAAAGGAATTAATGAAATCTCTCCTGCCAGCTCCTTTGAAGAAGTCCCTGTGTTCTGGGTGCCAGCTTCCGGGAGGTCTGCTTCCTGGACATCACGGGCAATCTGGCTGTCCATGTCTCCAGGGCAGCTTTGCAGAGGTGTGGAGACCCTCCCATATGGCTAGTTCCCCGGTGGCCTTTGTGAAAGACCCTGCGGAAGCACAGCAGGGTGCTGCCGGTTGTCCATCAGCTGAAGGCAGATGAGCACAGCAGAGCCCCAGGAAGTAGGGCCAACGTCTGCTCAGTTTGCAGCAGCAGGGGCAGGCCAGCAACATACCCCATCACCACAGGCCCCAGCCTCCTCTACCGACCTCACCCCTCCTGGGGAGAAGGCCTGGCTCATCACCTCTCGGATAGTAGCTGTCTGAGTCGTCTGTTGTCTAGGAAGCCGAGAGCAGTCAGTTCAGCAATGCACGCCCACTGTAGCCAGATGCACCTGCTTTTGTCTTTAGAGAACAGTATGCAGTGAGTGCATCTTGAATTCACGAAGTCAGATCTCTCCCTGGCAAGGAGTCCTCTCACTGCGGGACACACTGCCCCTCCCATAGTGCGCACCTCTGAGCAGGTGACGAGCGACCCCCGAATGGTCCCGAGCCCTCTGGGCCAAGCTGCCAGGTGTCTGCTTTCCAATCAAGGCACCCAGCATTGAATACCTGCTGTTGGGAAGAGAGTGGGAGTAGATTTTTCTTGGATCTTTATCATAGCTTCGTCCCTTTAAAAAAAAGAAAAATGAAAACCAGCCTATGAGGAGGCTCAGCCCTGAGAACACTGGGCCCGCGCCAGCAGGTGCCATCCCAGAAGTGACCCAAGCACCTGTGTCTCTTCTCTGCATTTCCAAATCAACTGTGCGTCATCCACCAGATGGGAGTTCTGGGTCGATGGTCCATTGGCTAACGCAACTCTAAAATTCTGTAATCTCTTTGGAAATGTCTTTGAATTTGCCAAGTCTTCATGAGTTTTGTTCTGGTTTAGAGGATTGTTTTAATTTTGATTGCACTAATATTTATATTATTTTGCTGACTAATGTTTGAAGGCTTTCTCTGTAGCAGACCCCATGCCAAACATTTTGTATACTTCAACTTTTTTTTAAAAGATTTATTTTGTATTTGAGAGGCAGAGTTTCAGAGAGAGAAAGAAACAGAGAAAAAGGTCTTCGACCCACTGGTTCATTCCCCAAATGGCCACAACGGCTGGAGCTGGCCCAATCCAGAGCTAGGAACCAGGAGCTTCCTCCAGGTCTCCCACATGGGTGCAGGGACCCAAGGACTTGGGCCATCTTCCACTGCTTTCCCAGGTGCATTAGCAGAGAGCCGAATAGGAAGTGGAGCAGCCAGGACTTGAACCAGCGCCCATGTGGGATGCCGGCGCTTCAGGCAGAGGCTTTACCTGCCACGCCACAGCGCCAGCCCCTATGCTTCAGCTTTTAAAGTGAGAAAAACAAAGAACTGTAGGCTTAGAGACCTTCGGCGATTAGCGCACGTTCACCAGATGGTGAGCAAGGACCCCAGCGCAGGACTCTAAAGTTCAATTGTTGCACCTTGTTCACTATGGATGTTGAGGGAAAGACAGAACCCCAGGCTCTGCTGCACTCCTTCCACTGGGGACAGCCTCACGCCATGGCCACTTTGATTGCTGTTTCAATCCACCTTCCCCAGAGGTTCTCCCTCTTGGAGGATGCACTCTGAGTTCTCTCAGCTGTGCATAGCTCTTTCTGTGCCGAGAGGTGGAGAGAGAGAGACAGAGGTCTACGGTCCACTCGTTCACTCCTCAGATCGCCACAGCAGCCAGCCCTGAAACCAGGAGCCAGAAGCTTTATCTCAGACTCCGACGCAGGTGGCAGAGACCCAAACACTTGGGCCATCTCCCACTGCTTTTCCCAGGCCACCAGCGGGGAGCTGGATTGGAAGTAGAACAGCTGGGACTTGAACATGGCACCCATGTGAGATGCCAGTGTCACCAGTGACAGCTTTATCCACTCTGCCACAACTCCGGCCTCCCCACCTCCACTTTCAGTCCAGCTTCCTGCTAATGTGCCTAAGACGGCAACGGATGATGGTTCAAGTACTCTACGTGGGAGACCTGGATGGAGTGGATGGCTTTGCACGGCTCCTGGCTTTGGCCTGGCCTCGCCCTGGCTGCTGCAGGCATTTGCAGCTGGTCAGGGCCATGTGGCAGGTGTGGCCTTCCCTGGACACCACCAAAGTGAGAAGGAAAGGGAACACTTTGTTTTTCCAGGAATACATGTCAGCTTCTCCTCTGTGGAGCCTGAATTCTCTTAGAGACGTCTGGATGCCCGTTTCGTTGTGCTGAGATCTGTTTGCACGGGGCACATGATGGAACTTGTGCTGTGGGAACTGGGGGAACACTGCCGACGTGGTGTTTTGTTACTGAAGTGGCAGGGAGCGTGCAGGCTGAATCAGGAAGTGACCATCGGCCGCCGAGGCACAGCCCTGCCAGCGCGTGCCCAGAGAACCCGCGGCCTGAGTGACGTGGCGGCACTGGGCTGCGGGCAGGCCCCCTCCGCGCGTGCGTGGCGGGTGCTAGGCATGCCCAGGTCCAGCTTGTGTAACAAGTCCATCCCTGCCACAATCCAGCTAAAGCTTCGCGCTGTAATATGGAGATTTTCACTGAAATCCAGCAGCTCGTGTCAGAAGGAGTAAACTTTAGGACCCTCTACTTTGCTTTTAGTATGCACTTCCAGTATTCTCTTGAATGGGCTTTTTATTTTTTAGAGAAACACCAAAATGAGGGTTTTTTTTTGTTTTTTTTTTCCACCTCTAACCAATACGGTACTAATGCCTGTATTTTTTTTTTTTTTTTTTTTTTTTGCTTATTTGACAGAGTAGGGCAGTGATAGAGAGACAGCGGGAAAAGTCTTCCTTCTGCTGGTTCACCCCACAAATAGCTGCTATGGCCGGCGTGCTGCGCCGATCTGAAGCCAGAAGCCAGGTGCTTCCTCCTGGTCTCCCATGCAGGTGCAGGGCCCAGCACTTGGGCCATCCTCCACTGCACTCCTGGGCCACAGCAGAGAGCTGGACTGGAAGAGGAGCAACCGGGGCTAGAACCCGGCGCCCATATGGGATGCCGGTGCCACAAAGCAGAGGATTAGCCAAGTGAGCCACAGCTCCAGCCCCTCTAATGCCTGTATTTCGTCCAAAAATTACCCTTATCTCCCAGATGGCTTATATTCCAAAGACAAAGGAAAGATGCCGAACTTGGTCTTCCTGTCGCATTATTTCAGGATATTCCATGTTGACCACAGAGGAAGGTGCTATGGCTCCTTTCTTGAATCTATGATGTGTGTGTATATGTACAGGTGTGTGCATGGGTGTGTGTACTTGTATGTGGGTATGTATGTACAGGTGTGTGTATGTGTGTGTATGTGCAGGCGAGTTTGTGTATAGGTGTGTGTGCACGTGTATATGTATAGATGTGTATATGTATGTACAGGTGTGTGTACAGTGTATGTGGGGTGTATGTACACGTGTGTGTACAGTGTATGTCAGGGTATATGTACAGGTATGTGTATGTGTGTGTATGTGCAGGCATGTTTGTGTATAGGTGTGTGTGCCTGTGTGTATGTATAGATATGTATATGTATGTATAGGTGTGTGCATGGGTGTGTGTACAGGTGTATGTGGGGGTGCATGTACAGCTGTGTGTACGTGTGTGTATGTGCAGGCGAGTTTGTGTATAGGGGTGTGTGTATGTATAGATACATATATGTATGTACAGGTGTGTGTGTACAGGTGTGTATGTGTATGCACAGGTGTATTTGTGTATAAATATGTGTATAAATGTGTGTATGTGTATACAGGTGTGTGTCTCTACAGGGGTGTGTATATGTATAGATGTGTGTGTACAGGTGTGTTCAAGTGTATGTACAGGTCTGTGTACAGGTGTGTGTTCAGGTGTGTGTGCATGTGAGTGTGTATTTATAGGGGTGTGTGTATGTACAGGTGTGTGTGTGTATGTACAGGTGTATTTGTGTATAAGTATGTGTATAAATGTGTGTATGTGTATACAGGTGTGTGTCTCTACAGGGGTGTGTATATGTATAGATGTGTGTCTGTACAGGTGTGTTCAAGTGTATGTACAAGCCTGTGTATGTACAGGTGTGTGTTCAGGTGTGTGTGTGTGTATTTATAGGGGTGTGTGTATGTATAGGTGTGTGTGTATACAGGTGTGTCTCTGTGTATGTATAGGTGTGTGTGTGCATGTATGTGTAGAGGTGTGTGCATGTGAGTGTGTGTGTGTTCATTTATTCTCAGAAGCAGCCCAGCTCCGTGTAACCTGAAAGGCTGCCAGAGAGCAGTGCCAGCTTCCTCTCCCATGCGAGGAAGGAAGCACGTATGAAGTGTGGTGCCTCTGGGAATCAGCATGTCCTGGGGCCACCTGATGGCCCGCTGGACAGCCCAGAGGTGAATCCTCGGCTGTCTGGACCTTGCGTCTTAGGACAAGCAGGTGGAGGGGCCCCCTACCCTGCCGGGATCCCCAGATGCCACTAAGCCCCTGACGCGTTCTCCTCCCCATCTCTTCTAGGAGCTGTGCCGCCAGCGCATGGCTGTGCGGCCATCGGACCGCCCCGAGGGCCAACACACGTCCCGCATCAACAGCGTCTCATCCCAGTTCAGTGACGGGCCAATGCCCAGCCCTTCTGCCCGGAGCAGCACCTCGTCCTGGTCCGAGGAGCCCGTCCAGTCGAACATGGACATCTCAACCGGCCACATGATCCTGGTAAGGCCCTAGCCCGCTGTGGTGGGGGAGAGCTGTCCTCACGGCCTGCCAGCGGGGGCTGAGGGACGTGGCTGGCAGTGCTCCCGCCCCCACACACAAGCTCTCAGCCCTCCTCCAGCGCCGTCTTACATCGCATGCTCCATCGCCAGCCTAGCCTCACCTTCGTGGAAGCTGACGGGTGGGGCTCTTTCTGCAGTGAGGCCTCTGGACTGCAATAGGCAGGAGTGATGACTTGGGGTGGCCTTTCCCATTCTGCTTAGGGTGTGCAGCCCCCACAGGCACCTCATGGAGTGGGAGAGTTTGCAGGGATGGGAACGCACCGTGTGTGACACTTTCTTCAGCCCTCTAAGTAATCGGCATCAGTCTCTCCCTTCACCCTGCTTTCCCAGCCCGCTGCTTGCTGTCTGGGTAAAGAAATGTCACTCACATACACCTGTACACACACATCTATACATACATGCACATGCCCACACACATGTATGTACATATACCTGTGCACACATGCAGACATATACGCACATGTCTGTACACACATGTAGACGACCTTACACACATCTATACACACATGCAATGCCTGTATGCACACATGTACACACACCTGTACATACACACATCCATACATAGACATGCACACACATCTGTACATATACGTGCATGCTTGTACACACATGTATACACACCTGTGCGTACACACATGTGCACACCTATACATACACACACATGCATGCACGCACACATATACACACTTGTACATACATACACCTGTACATATGTACACCTGTACATGCATAGACATGTGCACACGCCTATACATGCGTGCACATGCTTGTACACACATGTATACACACCTGTGCACACACATGCACGCATCTATGCACACACATATATACACACACTTGTACATACACACACCTGTACATGCATAGACGTGCACACGTCTATACATATATGCACATGCCTGTACACACCTGTATACACACACACCTGCACACGCATATACATACATACACACACATTCTTGCCAGAAAGCAAGATCGGAGGAGGAGGGGTGGGTTTGGTCTCTGTGGAGGTGCGGGGGCAGGAGCTCAGGGGAACGAGGCTTCAACCGGCCTCGAGATGCGACTCTCTCCAGCTGTGCATCCTCCTTGGAGTGCCAATTTGTGGAGTGGTCGTGCATTGCTGCTTGATGCATACAGAATGTCTGGGCTTTATTAAGAGCGTTGTTGGGGACTGAGTGCTGCCTGCTGGCTGTCTCCTGGATCATGCCCCTCGGGCGTCACCCTGGTCAGTGATGGTGACAGCAAGAATGCCAGCGTGGTGGCCGCGTTAGTTCTGAGCTGGGGACGAAGCCTGCTGACAGAGGCAGAGCCCCGCTTCGTGGCTTGGCTGCAGCAGCTGCTGCCTCTCCCCCTGCAGAGAGCTCCCAGCTCCCGAGCTGGGCCCTGAGAGTTGCTTCTGTTGGGTGTTTATTGACAGGGCTAGGGTGGCTGGGGAGGGGCGGATTTCTTTACATGGCCGTTTGGTAGCAATATGGACCACAGGGTTAGGCCACGAAAGCCAGCAAACCATGCAGGATATGTTCCATCCGAGACCCTAGGGAACGGCGTGGGCGTGGGCACTGAGGCATTTAAAACAAGATAAGGGCAAGTCAAGGAGTCTGGCTCTCCTGGTCAGTGAGTGGAAGACGCTGCTCCCTTGTGTTCTACCTTTTTTGTTTCTTGTTTTGAAAGATCTGTTTTATTTATCTGAAAGGCAGAGTGACAGAGCCAGAGCAATCTTGCAGCTGCTGGTTCTTTCCCCCCGAATGGCGGCAGCAGCCAGGCCTGGGCCACGCCGAAGCCAGGAGCCTGGGACTCCGTTCGGGTCTGTCATGTGGGTGGCAGGGACCCAAGTACTGGGGCCATCTTCCGTTGCTGTGGGAGCACGGAACTGGATTGGAAGTGGTCCTCGAACAGGTGCTCCCAGATGACAGACGGCATCCCGTGTTCTTGATCTTTCTTTGCCATGTAACCTTGCAGGGCTTGTGGGGCGGGGAGAGGGGAGCTCCGTGACCCAAGGCTGCCTTCTGGAAACCCTCTCCCTGCTCTCGTGTAGGGATAGATGGGGATCCCCATGTCTTCAGCTTTCGGGAGCTGTCAGTTCGTTGTTCACTTAGCAGACACGTGCTGAGCGCCTACTGTGTGTGCTCACAGCTGTTACTGTTGTCGGAACCTCTTCTGTCGCTACAGAGCAATGCTGTTCCCTGATATCTGGCTTCTCAGAGAATATTTTGACATTTGTCCCTTTCGGAAGAAGGAATCGAGCCCAGAAGTTCAGACTGGTAATGAGCTTCAGTACTGGGGCCAAATACAACAGCTGAGTGTGTTTATCTGACAGGTTAGCTAAGGAGAGATTTGCTTAGAGAGCTCTTACTATATTCTGTATTTTCATATTTCAAGACACTTGAGTCACAATTTGATGGTATCTCAAGCCCAGCTGGTACATGAAAAAACTGTTTTTCATGGAAAATCGTGTCTTGCCATTCATGTGTAAAATGGCAATTCTGAAAGCAAATATTGTGGTTAATTTTCAATGGAAATGCTTAAACCACAAGAACAAACTGTCCGAGGCGTGGCTGGGCCCAATGTCAGCTGTCTCCCGTCATTGGTCTTTTAACTGTGGCATGGGCATGTTTCTTTTTTTAATTTTTTATTTCTTTGACAGATAGAGATATAGATAGATAGATAGATAGAGAGAGAGAGAGAGAGAGAGAGAGAGAGAGAGAAAGGTCTACACTACGGCCAGCGCTGAGCCAACCCAAAGCCAGGAGCCAGGTGCTTCTTCCTGGTCTCCCATGCAGATGCAGGGGCCCAAGGACTTGGGCCATCCTCCACTGCCCTCCCAGGCCACAGCAGAGAGCTGGACTGGAAGAGGAGCAACTGGGACTAGAACCCGGTGCCCATATGGGATGCCGGCGCCGCAGGCAGAGGATTAGCCAAGTGAGCCATGGCGCTGGAGCATGGGCATGCTCACTCACCATCACGCCTAACCATTAATGCCGATCTAGAAATGCGTTCACACAGAAAGTTTCAAGTTCAGCCAACTCCCTGGATTCCGTTGATACAGATTGTAAACTCCAGGGGAACTGGATCTTTCTCATTCATCGACGCTGTGTTGAAGACTGAACATTACCAAACCTCTTTCCTGCCTTCAAGAATGCAGGCAGTGGCCTGGCAGAGTTGGGGTCAGTGTGGGGAGAGACAGAGGTTTGTACAGAGTCCTTGCAACCATGTGCACCTGGGTTGCACCCAGGACTGCTCTGTTACCAATAATGCTGATGTTCCTTCCTTTGGTCTGACTTTGCCGGTGGGTTCATGGGCTCTGCCAGGCATGTGGTGTCTCATCTCTGGCATCTCCCTGGTATAAGAGCCAAGAGGCCTGGACACCTGCCTAAGTGAACCCCAGCTGGCTTTTTTTTCTGACAGGTAGAGTGGACAATGAGAGAGAGAGACAGAGAGAAAGGTCTTCCTTTGCCATTGGTTCACGCCCCAATGGCCCCTGCGGCCGGCGCGTTGCAGCCGGCGCACCACGCTGATCTGAAGCCAGGAGCCAGGTGCTTCTCCTGGTCTCCCATGGGGTGCAGGGCCCAAGCACTTGGGCCATCCTCCACTGCACTCCCGGGCCACAGCAGAGAGCTGGCCTGGAAGAGGGGCAACCGGGACAGAATCCGGCGCCCCGACCAGGACTAGAACCCAGTGTGCTGGCACCTCAGGCAGAGGATTAGCCTATTGAGCCACAGCGCCGGCCCAGCATTTTGTTTGTTTGAGAGACAGAGAGAGCTTCTGTACACTGGTTCATTCTCCAAATGCCTGCAGTGGCTAAAGCTGGGTTGGTGTCAGAGCTGGGAGCCAGGAAACCACTCCAGGTCTCCCCCATGGGTGGCAGGAACCCAGTTACTTTAGCCTCCCAGGGTCTGTATCGGCAGATATGGAGTCAGGGTCTGGAGTCAGGAATTGAACTCAGACACTTGGATGTGGGACACGGGCATCTCAACCACTGGGCTAAATGCCTACTCCCAAGGTAGCATGTTTTAAAATTTTTTATGAATTTATTGGGGGCGGGAAGATGGAAAGAGGAGAGAGAGAGAGAGTGAGTGAGTTAGTTCTCCCATCCATTGGTTTATTCCCTACATGGCTGCAACAGCCAGGACTGGGTTGGACCAAAGCCAGAGCTGGGAACTCAATCCAGGTCTCCCATGTGGACGACCGGAGCCCAGGCACTTGAGCCTTCACCCCTGCCTCCTAAACTCTGCCTTAGAAGGAAGCTGAAGCCCAGAGTTAGAGTCAGGAGTCAAACCCTGGTACTACGACGTGGGCCTTGGGCACCTTCACCAGAGTCTAACCACCAGGCTAAACATCTGTCCTCTGGTTAGCATCTCGACTTCTCACCTGCTGAGAAATTCAAGTCATCCTTTAGCTGGGGAACCATGGGTCTGTTCCAATGGGCGCAGCTATGGGAACACATTTTGACTGGACCAGAGTCATCTTCAAAGGGAACTGGCTCGTGAGTGGCTCTCTCCCTTCTCAGCATAAGCTGTAGAAAGCCTGTGTATGTCAGTGCCTGAGAACACACTGGAACAAGTGACCTTCCAACTCATTAAAGCGACAAGGAAGATAATTCTGCGGTAATCAGTCAACCTGACCCTCCGTAAGGAAAGGCTGTGTACGTCCAGCAGCTAACACGATGATCTTACTGAACTACATAGGAAGGATTCGAGAAGCATCAGATAAATTATGCAAAGTCCAGGTAAATCCAATGAACTGATTATTCCAGCTATTCAGCTGCTCCCATGCAGCGTCGGGCAAGATGTGACATTTTAGTGTAAAGAGGCAATCAGATAAATACCAGGAGCTGTGGTTATTCCTACACCAAGGTGGAAGCAAGGAGCACCCCGCATAGTCGGAGGGAGATTGACCGAGGTGCCTGGAAACCACTCATCACCAAGACCTACCAGCACTGTGCAAACCGTGGCATTTCCCTGAGCAAAGATCACAGAGAGTTTGTGAAGCAATGAGTGGGACCGGAAGTTAAAATGCACCCTCAGGTGGGGCTGTGGCCCCTGTAGGAAGTGCCCCCAGGCCCTGGGAGAGCCCTGATCCCACTCATGGGTCCCTCCTGCCTCTGTAGATTATCTGCTTACTTTATGTGCTGTGATTTCTGGCTAGAAACCAGTAGTCCTAGAGCTCTGGAAACAGTGCCCCATACAGACTGCTCACACGTCTTAAAGGAGACGGGTGGCTGGGGGCGGCTCCTCAGGGGCGGAAAAGGAAAGTCTGCCTTGGGTGGGTGATGGGATGAGCAGTGTGTGGGTTGGGTTGTGCAGCCACCAAGGAGACCAGCCATTTGTCCCAAGCCGCGGCCCCCGTCACAGGACTCAAGGAGGGGCTACATGACTGGTCAGGGTGTCCCAGTGGGTGGAACAAGATGCATGGAGTAGTGGGTCTCTGAGATGCCGGGGAGGAGGGCTGCTGCAGGATGCTATGGAATCGGGCAGTGGGATGCAGGCAGGAGCCGGGCAGGCATGTCGGCCGAGTACCAAGTGCTGAAGTCTGGAAGTAGATCATAGATTCTGGGCTCCTCTAAGCTTGGCTTCGAGGCTGAGCAGTTCTGTCTGCTGCTTCTGTGTCCACGGACAAACCTTTCAGACTCTGTTCTCTCGAGTGTAAAATGGGCCGGGTAACAGTGCCCTCCTGCTGGGGTTCTGTGGGCATATGGGTGCCCCCCACCACGAGGCCCCACAGAGGTCCTTTGCCTGTGGCTGTGGTCATGAAGGTAGAAAGGAAAGGATTGTAGCAAAGACACGGAACCAGGTGGAGCCTGTGCCTGCAGGGTCTGGGCAGCCCGGCCAGTCTGGGACCCAGCTCGTGGCCCATTTCCTGGAAACACTATTCATTCTGTGTTTTAGGGCACTGGTTTGGCTTTGGGTTTGGTTGTTCTTGCCTGCATTTTTTTTAGAAAGTGTCTTACAAATTCCAATCTGCTGTCGATGGCACGGAGAGGGGAAGGGTCTTATTATCCACAGGGAAAACGCACCCTGGACTACCAGGGCCTTGGAGACATGGGCAGGCCAGGCACGGAGGGAAGGCTGCAGACCTGAGCAGCCCTAAGGCCGTGCTTCCCTCACTCAGCCTTGGGGAGGTGAGCCAAGCTCCACAAGCAGCCATGCTCATAAATATCTGTGGGATGAGCAGAGAGCTGGGAAGGGGGACGTGGAGGAGGGAAACACTCCGGTCCATGCAGAGCACCGCTTACAGGGCAACACAGCCATGCTTGACAGGGCCTGCATTCAGAACTCTGGAAAGCAAATGACATCGCTGGATGGCCCGATAGAACCATTATAACAGTTAGCTGTGTTTTAGGTATGTGGCCACGCCTTCCTAAGAAATCCCGTCACTTCCTTTGTGAAGGTTAAAAATGACCTTTGAATTTATCATTTAAAAAGGTCAGTTTCTGTGTCCCTCTGGGTTTCAGAGGGTGCAGTTTCTGCATGACTGGCTTTGCGTGTCACTGGTCCCAAAGAAACCTTCTGTTTAAGGAGTACAAACTTCTTAAGTACAACTTTAGGGACATAGTGATTCTTCCCACCATACCCACCCTCTCACCCCCACTCCCATCCCACCTCCTCCTCCTTCTCCCCTTCCCAGTCCCATTCTCCACTAAGATTCATTTTCAGTTAACTTTGCACACAGAAGACCAACTCTGTACTAAATAAAGGTTCCAACAATTTGCATGCGCACACACAAAACTGTTTGAGAACAAGTTTTACAGTTAATTCTCATAGTACAACTCATTGAGGACAGAGGTCCTGCATGTAGGACATGTTTTGCCACAGTATCTTTGCTTTCCATGCCTGCAGTGCTCTCATGGGCTTTTTAACCAGATCAGAGTGCCTTAAGGGCTGATTCTGAGGTCAGAGTGCTGTTTAGAGAGATTGTCATTCTATGAGTCTGCTGTGAGGACTGCTTCCCAAGTTGGAACATTCTCTCCTTTTTAATTCTATCTATTATTATTGTCAGACCCTTGATTTTATTCATTTGATCCCTTTAACACTTAATCCTATCTTTAACACTTAAGATGGCATTTTTACCACCCTGCTGAATGGGATTTGGGATATAAGGAAACATTTGTAGTGGAGCTGTGACTAGCTAGAGAACTTCCTTTCGAGTGTGGCTATTGGGAAAAGTATTGGCTTAATACTTTCTCTCCATTAGGTGTAAAGAGTACACAGAATCCCCAGTGTACCGTAGTTCAGCTTACTTCTTTTCAACATCACCATGGTCTGAAAGTTACATGCATTCAGTAGAAAACATATGTCAGATTCTGAGTTGTGCACTTCTCCTGGACCAGACACATCTGGAGATACTGGGGAGTGGTGGTGAGCAAAGCTCCCAGTCATCCTGTGATCCCAAGGGATGGATGGTGGATGTAGAGCATTCTATAGGTTAGGTGTTGCTGAATATACTTTTGGCTTACAGTATTTTCAATTTAGGATGATGCTATCGGGGGCAGCAGCCCTATTGTAAGTTGAGTATCATCTGTTTAGGATTTAATTCAGCAAATGGTGCCAAATAAGTAGTTTATTTTTTTTTTTAAAAAAAAAAGGATTTATTAATTTGAGAGGTAAAGTTAGAGAGAGGGAGACAGAGAGAAAGGTCTTCCATCTGCTGGTTCACTCCCCAAATGGCTGCAACTGCTGGAGCTGGGCCAACTGGAAGCCAGGGGCCAGGAGCTTCTGTGTTTCCCATTTGGATGTAGGGGCCTAAGCACTTGGGCCATCTTCTACTGCTTTCCCAGGCGCGTTAGCAGGGAGCTGGATTGGAAGTGGAGCAGCCATATGGGATGCCGGCGCCACAGGTAAAGGCTTAGCCCACTACGCCACAGTGCCAGCCCTATAAGTACTTTTTAAAAATATGTTTCACTCGTGTAAGGTAGAAAGATGGGACAGTGACCCTCGTATTCCTTTATTCTTGGAGCATGTGTGACTGACAGCAAGAATGAGCATTGCTAAGCATGTGTGTTACCAGACAGCCGCTGTCCTAAGGCGTCTACGAAGTAGGATCTGCTGAAGCCCCACAGTGTGTGAAGAACATCGTGTGTGTCTGTGTTGGAGGTGTTGGAGGTGGCCCGGTGCCAGCCCCCACGAGGACCACCTCAGGCACCTGGCCACGCTGACAGCGGGGCTCTGAACCAGTGTGTTCATGTTTGCCTCGAGCCCCATTTAGAAGCCTTTATCTTTTAGCTGGTGCACTCCCAGCGATCTCATCCCTGTGTCTCCCGTCTGGCTCATTGGCTTCGTCCTTACTTCTGCTTAGCAACAAGATCAGTGAATTGCTGACCTAGGGAGGTTTCCTGAAATGTCCCTTGCCGAAGGGACTGAGTCATCCAGGGCCATGGGACGGGGAGTGGCTGCAGGAGACGCGCTTCCCTGGGCCTCCACTTCTTCCTCTGTAAAATTAGCACCTTAGATTTCTAGCAGGTTCTCACTCCACTGTTCACTCATTGATCTCCGTCACGGGCAGTGGCTCCCCCAGGATGAAGGGAACTGGGCCTTGCAAAATTTTAAAATTTATTTATTTATTTCTTAAAGATTTATCTATTTATTTATTTAAAGTCAGAGTTACACAGAGAAAGGAGAGAGGGAGACAGAGAGAAAGGTCTTCCATCTGCTGGTTCACTCCCCAACTGGCTGCAACAGCCGGAGCTGTGCTAATCCGAAGCCAAGAGCCAGGAGCTCCTTCTAGGTCTCCCATGCAGGTATGGGGGCCCAAGGACTTGGACCATCCTCCACTGCCTTTCCAGGCCATAGCAGAGAGCTGGGTCGGAAGTGGAGCAACCGGGTCTCGAACCGGCACCCAAATGGGATGCCGGCGCTTCAGGCCAGGGCATTAACCCACTATACCACAGCACCAGCCCCGAGATTCTAAAATTTAACCCCATGGCTGGGCTTCCCTTCCGTCACGATGTAGGAGTAAGCCAATGGACTCCTGACTCCGCCCATTTCTGTGGCGTGAGCGTTTCCAGAAGCAAGATGAAGCGGTCTCTGTTGGGAGGAATGCACTTCTACATTGCAGGTATTTCCTGCTGTTTGACTTTTTTAGGCTTCCTCGTGGGTAGGGTGGATCTCGGTTCCTTTCTCTTCCACGTGGCGGATGGAGATGAAACCTAGCCTTTGCTGACTTCCTTGCAGGGTCGTCTTATCCCAGCAGGCAGCCATGCGAAGCCTTCATGCACTGCACACAGTGGGGTGCTGTGCTAAATGTCCCAAGACTGTGTTGAATCAGCAGAGGAGGAAGGCGGGGAGACAGGGCTGAAGATGACTCAGGACAAGGGGAATGTCCAGGCGTGAGAGTCGCTGGCTATAATGACCTCAGATGTCTTCAATTTACCACTGGAGGCCTGAGAAACCTGTGAGGAGCACACAGCTCCTGTTAGGAGCAGGCAGAGCTCAGGCTGAGCGGAATTGGTCTGACCACCCAATGGGTGCCTTGGTATCTGGGCCCGGCCTGAGCCTAGAGCTTCCAGCTGTGCCTAGAGCCATCCAGCTGTGCGTCCTGAATTGCTGTAGTGGATTGATGGGAGCCCACAGCATCTCTGTCACTCTGCATGCTGTCACTCCTGGCCCAGGCTTCTGTGACTTAGTCATGGGTACCGGTGAGACACATATGGGGCCAGGTAACAGCCTGCACCCCGGTTCCCTGCTGAAGGCCTCCTGTGTGCAGGAGAATGAAGGCGGGGCACCAGGTGGACAGAGGGAGGCAAAGCGTGGGCAGCACCTGTTGTGTGCCTGGCACACCTGGTGTTCACTCAAGGGTCAGTGAGAGTCCTTGCTCAGCTACCCTGGGGTTGTGGGTGTGGGCCCCACCCCCTTATCCCCAAAAGGAGGGCATTCATCTAGCACTTGCCAATCTGAGGGCAGCTTCCAGCCCTTGGATCCTGAATGTCTTTACTAGCAATTCAACAGTGAGGCCACTCAATAGTCTTCGTTACACTGTCATGTTGGACCAAGGTAGAGAACATGAGTCCCAGCAGCCCAAGTCCAGGGATGGCATCTTGTCAGTGTGTGTGTGTGTGTGTGTGTGTGTGTGTGTTCTTCATGGAAAGGATTCTGATGGCAACTTAGTATCTGTGGGAAGATGAGCAGTGGGGAACCCTTGTTCTTCCCTGGGCTGTGACTTCTGATAATTATACGCTCGCCAGACTCAGCCATTGCTAGTGTTTCCAGGTGAACATAAGTGCAGGTGCACTTCAAAAAGCTCATAGGAAATGGAGTTAAAATATAAGTTTATTTTGTTGCAAAAGAAACCCATGCATACATGAGATCTTCAGAAAGTTCGTGGAAAATACGGATTATGAAAAATCTCTGCATGGATTTCAAATTTTTAAAAGGATTCATTTGTTCTGAACAGCTTTTGTCTTGACTGTTGAGAAACAGTTTTTTAAAACTAGTTGTTGAACTCTTGGCATAGAGTTAATCATATGTGTATAAAGTCGATTGAAAATAGATCTCAATTAAAAATTTTTAAAAAAAGGATTTATTTATTTGAAAGGCAGAGATACAGAGAGGCACACACACACACACACACACACACACACACACAGGTCTTCTTCTACTGGTTCATTCCCCAGACGGCCACAATGGCCAAGGCTGGGCCAAGCCAGAACTAGGAGCCTGGAGCTTCCTGCACGTGTCCCATGTGGGTACAGGTGGCTCAGCCCACTATGCCACAATGTTGGCCCCATGATTTCAAAATGGTTTGCACCAAAGTAATCTTTTAATTCAATTTCCCAGTAACCTTTTGAAGGAGCCTAGTATGGCTACACAGAGAAACACACACTTTTTAAAAAAGATTTATTTGAAAGGCAGAATGACAGAGAGGGAGACAGACAGAGAATTCTTCCATCCTAAGGTTTACTTCTCAAATTCCTACAACAGTGGGGACTGGGTCAGGCCAAAGCCAGGATCCTGGGATGCCATCCAGTCCTCCCACATGGGTGGCAAGAACCCAAGTACTTGGGCCATCATCTGCTGCCTGCAAGGTACATTCACAAGAAGGTGGATTGGAAGTGTGTAGCAGCCGGCACTGAAACCAGCACCCCAGTGTGGGGTGTGGGCATTGCCATGCAGTGGCTGAACCTGCTGTGTTACAGCCCCAGCCCCTCGATACTTGTGTTTACATAACCCTGACAGTTATGTGAGCACACGTGCCTCCCCCTCGTTCTTCTTAACAGCCATACGTATACCAATATTTGATGTGCAGTCATTTATTATTTCCTATGGGGCAATTTTCAAACTTGCCATTCCAGTCAAAACAGACTATTAAAATCTACATATTTTAAATTTCTCAAAGCAAAACCCTGGGTCATGCAGGATACATGTTTGCCACACTTTCTGCCACTTTGACCAACTGTCAGCCTATCAACTGTGGAAATGGCCCATGTCCTCAGAGTCTCCCATTGGAGTGGGTCAGCAAACTTGGAGCCACTGAAAGTGGGAAGTACTACTAGTTTCTTAAAGGCTTATTTTACTTATTTGAAAGGCAGAGTGACACAGAAGGAGAGAGAGAGATCCACTGGTTCACTCCCCAACCAGCTGCAATGGCCAGGCCTGGACCAAGCCAAAGCCAGGAGCGAGGAACTCTATCTCAGTCTCCGACATGGATGTCGGGCCCAAGGGCTTGGGCTGTCTTCCTCTGCTTTCCCAGGTTCATTAACAGGAAGCTAGATTGGAAATAGAGCAGCTGGGGCTTGAACTGGTACTCTGATATGGGATGCCAGCGTCACAGGCAGCAGCTTAACCTGTTACGTCACCACGTTGGCCCCGCGTTTTTAAATAGTTTTCATTGACGTCTATCTTACTGTGCGTGAGACTGAGCATTTTGTCCTCTGTGTGGGAAGTGTCCCACATGGGCTGCAGGAATCCCCAACTCCCGAGAGGGTGTCCAATGAGCACCCTGCACGGTCAGAGATCCCAGTGCTGAAACCACGTGCTCTTGTCTCTCCTCTGACCGCACATGGGAGTCCGCTACAGACATCCTGAGAGCAGGTGGCGCGGGTTCATCAGGGAGAACTTCAGGGAGACGGAGAACAAACCCCCTAAAAAGTCAGTGTCAGGATGATGCTGATGGGAGTCACAAGCGGGGAGGCGTGTGTGTTTCCTGTGTGTGACGGTGCACCTGAGCCTGGTGATACAGGCGGAGAGCGCTGGGTTGACTGATAACATCAGCAAGAGGGGCAGCGCCTGGCAGGCACGCCAGGTGACACCAGCTGGGGCTGTCGTGACGCTGCCCCAGGCTGGGGGTCTGAGCCCCTGGGGGTGTGTTCCTTAGGGTCCCGGAAGTCAGAAGCACATGGTTAAGGGGGTGAGTGGGGCTGGTGTCCCCTGAGGCTTCTCCCGGTGGCCTGCAGACAGCATCCTCTCCACGTGTCCCCACGTGGCCGGCCCTTGGTATGAGCACAGCCCTGGTGTCTCCTCCTGCAGGGACTGGAGTAGGGCCTCTCTCTGCCGGCTCCATTTCACTGACTCACTCTGTACCAAGGCTCCGACATCCGGAGGCACCAGGGATTAGGGACTCCGCACAGGACTCTGCCCCTAACTGCGAGTGGGACATGACACCCACCCCAGCGTTTCCTGGTGGCTTAAAGTGAGTGAGAAGCCCCCACTCTCCCATCCATGCCCACAGAAGGTGTCGCTTCCATCTCCCCCCACACCTGGTGAGCTGAATGTGTGGGCAGTACAGCTGGCTGACCGCTGGGCCCTGTCACACTGCAGCCTGTGCTGGCCGTCACCTGCCCTGTGGGTTGGCATTGCGACCTTGGCAGTGGGAAGGACAGCTTGCACTTGCGGGTCAGGTCCTGACCCCCCCCATGCCCACCTTCCTGTGGGTGAAGGTGGATCTCGGGCGGGTCCTGGGGGTGAGGACTAACATCAGGAAGTCTCCCAGGCTCCCCATGGCTCTGTCTCTTGCCCAGGTAACACAGGAGCTTTAGTGGGAGTGGGGGGGTCGGAGTGGGGGTTCTGGAGGCTTCCCTAGTAGAATAGATGCCAGTGAGGAAGACTGAGAGAGGATGCGCCCTCGGTGGAGCGGGTGCACAGTTGGAGAAGCACGCAGGGCAACTGATGTCCAAATTTCCCGTGGCCACTTGGGGGTGTTGGTGTCGTCCGTGTTGCAGTGGCTGTGAGCAGCTTCCCGTGAGCAGCAGCCTCAGCGACTCTGCATCCGGAGAGGTAGCGGGGCTGGGGGGCAGTGGGGGTGGGGGTAGCTGGCAAGTGTTCCAGTGGTACAACCTCATGGTCTGGTTAAGACACGAGGCGAAGAATCGTTTTGGTCTTCTTAACTGGGTGGTGTGGAACTGTCCTGTGCTTGTGTTGTTATGTCGACATATCCGATCTGCTGCTTAAGGTGCTGGTGCTTTGTTTTCCATTCTCTGAGTTTCCCAAACACCATGTTCCCTGCCTCTATCCCTTACTGCTTCAAGAAAAAATTCACTGGGTCCAGTTAGAGCGCCCCGCCTGCCACCAAGCCAGCACCACCTTGTGCAAAGAGCTGGTGGCGTCTTGTTGTTAAGAGATGTATAAGCTGATTGGGTGGATGTCGGGGCTCCAGAGGGGGCTCAATGATAGCAGGAGAATCCAGGGAATATCACAGCTAAGAAACATGCGGCTGCTTGTGCCGTAGATGGGTGGATCTTCTGTTGGGGCGTGATTTGCTGAGCTGGGCCCATCACCCTGGAGTTCCTCCTTTCTCTTTAAAAATTGTTTTCTTCTTTATCTTTTTTCTTACTGATTTCTTGCTTGGTAGACTTCCAGTGGTGGGTAAAGGAGAACCAGTAAAATCCGGTAGCCAACTAATATTTGCTAAATTAAGTTGCAGGATCAAACACTGGGCTTGGTTGTTCACAGGTGTATGAATTAATAGTTACGAAGGGAAGCGATTCAAGCAGGTGCCTCAACTAGAGTTTGAGAGTGTTCATTGCTCAGCAAATGTTTTCTGAGGGCCTGTGTCTGAACTAATGGAACCTCCCCAAGGCAACAGGACAGGACGAGCCAAGAGGCCATGTCCTCTGTCCTGTGGTGGATTAACAGCACATAGCTTGTGGTGGAATAACCAGAAAGTTAACACAGCCCCGACTTGGGTGGATCAGCACGGCAGCTTTGTCCTCGACCCCCTGTGCAACCAGAAAGCCCACTCTCACTCACTGTTTGTGTCCATTTGCTAAAAGGTGAGCGCATTTAGGGCACACATGTTAGCGGCTGAGAAAGGGGAGACCACCTCCACTGAAGCAAGGAGACAGGAGATGCAGGAAGCTATGAGGTGTTGTGCCAGGTGGAGAGATGGCGCAGCTCTAGAGGTTTCCCTGGGGGACATGTGGGCCTGCGAATTTAACTGCCCTGTCCATGAGAGGGACTGACAAAACCCACGTGTCAATGCTGTCCTAAAGGAAAATCATGACCCGTTATGGGAAAACCTGGCATGCTACGACATATTGCAGGGGCATTTTTGTTAGGAAAGATGATCTCAGTTAATTGTTATGGGAAACAAAGTAATGATAGCTTTTTTTAAAGCAAGTTTTTCTGTAAAAAAAAAAATCTATCAATTGATCAATGTTTAACACAAATATATCTTCATCTTGGGTTTCAGGTGTACCCTACATTTTCTCTGTGTGTTTTGTTGTCTTGTTTTGCTTTGGCACCTGCTCCCATCTTCTGTTGGAATAACTGAGTTTTCCTTATTCCCTCTTTTGCCTTCAACTAGCTCAGCAATTATATTTGAGAAACTATCTTGATAATTTTTAAAAATTTATTTATTTATTTATTTGAAAGGCAGAACTACAGAGAGGCAGAGGCAGAGAGAGAGAGGTCTTCCATCTGCTAGTTCACTCCCCAAATGGACACAATGGCCGGAGCTGTGCTGATCCAAAGCCAGGATCCAGGAGCTTCCTCTGGGTCTCCCACATGGGTGCAGAGGCCCAAGGACTTGGGCCATCTCCCACTGCTCTCCCAGGCCATAGCAAAGAGCTGGATTGGAAGTGGAGCAGCCGGGACTCGAACTGGTGCCCATATGGGATGCCGGCACAGCAGGTGGCTTTACCCACAATGCCACAGCACTGGCCCTGATCTTGATAATTTTTGTAACTGTATTTGATTTGACAAGATCTTCTGTTAATAACTCTGTCTTCCTCTCAACAAACCCATATATTTAGACACTGACCTCAGCTGTCTCCCCCTCACAAACACATGTTCAGTATTTTCATCTTCTGTTTGTTAATTAAATTACCCTTTTTATTTCTAATCTTCTGAGATAGCAGTTGTTCAGATTGACTCTCGTTTTACCACATTTTTTTCCTCTTTAACTATTGCTCTTTTACTTCACCATTCTTCATTCCATATACCCTCCTTTCATCTGTTAGTGGGAGAGTTTCGCAGTCTTGGTCTGAAAATGTCTTTAATTAATTCTCATACTTTCGTAACAGGTTAACCAAGGGTCAAATTCATATTATTTCCCTTTCATTGCTTTAAAAATCCTGCTCTGTTGCTTCTGACGCCATTGCTGTTTAGAAGAGTATCACTGGCCTAATGGTGTTATTTTGTGGGTCGTCTACACTTTTGCTGATAGGTTCACCCTTATTTAGTTATTTGAAAGGCGGAGTTAGAGAGAAATATCAGTCTTCTCTGTGTGGATTCACTCCCAAGATGGTCACAACATCTGGGTCTTGGTCAGGCCGAAGCCTGGAACCAGGAACTTCATCTGGGTCCACCACGTGGTTGGCAGGGGCCCAAGTATCTGGGCCACCTTCTGCTGCTTTCCAAGGTGCATAGCAGGGAGCTGGATCAGAAGTGGAGCAGCCAGGACATGAACCGGCAACCATATGGGATGCCGGCATTGCAGGCAGCAACTTAACCTATTGTGCCACAGCAGTGACCCTAGTTGTTATACTTTTATTGTTTTGGACTTGGCTTGTCTCCTGTTGGTATGAATTTATTTTATTTTTGTCTCTTATAGCAGACTTCTGATCACTACATCTGAGAATCTCTTTCTCCATCATTTCTAGAAAACTATAAACCTTTATCCCCATCGTTTCTAGAAAAGTATAAGCCACATATAATTTAAATTTGACTCTCTCCTGTTCTCTAATAAAAGTATATTGAACATTTTTATTCTCATTTCTCTTAAAGCTTTTTCATATTTTTCTCCTCCTCTGTGCTTTGTTCCTGGGACTTTCTTCAGATCTGCCTTCCAATATGCCATGTTTCTTTTCAGCAGTGTCTAATCTAGTGTTTATTCCATCCATTGTATTTATAATTGCAAGGAGCATATTTTTCACTTGTGGTTGTTCTGTTTTATTCTTTTTGAAGTCTTCCTGCTTTGCCAGTCTTTTCTTATGTGGTTTATTCCCACTTTACACCTTCAATCACCATAAATCCATTATATGATTATTTCCGGTCATGTATTTTTATTAAGTTCTCCTACATCACATCCTGTCCTTTGGTAAGTTGGCAGAACTAGTCATGGTGGTTTGTTGTCTAGAGTAGATCCTATAATTACATTATAAGGTCCTCACCAATGGGGCTGTGTCCCACATGGCCCTGTGCTGAGGGTATTAGCCCCAGGAGAGGCTTTAAGAATGCTTGCTCCAATGCTGCAAGATCCCGTGAAACCACTATGCTTTTTACATCAATTCCTCGCCTTTGGGATTTCCAGGTCACTCATATTTTGTGACTGTTAGCCCAGTATTGTGAAGGTGAGGCCCATGGCTCACACATCTTCCCATTTTGAGTCCGTACGGAGACAGATGAGCACACCTGCCACAGACAGGGTAATCAGCTGAGGGTCCTGGTGTGTGATGATCTCAGGTCCAGCTCCCTTGCCAGACAGAGCGGTTTTCTCTCAGGGCCCCACATGAACAGCAAAACCCAAGACAAGAACCGTGGCTTTAGATACGGGAACTCTTGTCCAGGGCTACACGCACGCCACACCGACTGGCTCAGTGTGCGCTGAGCAAGAACAGATCTATGAAGCCCTTAGATACAGAAACTCCTTGCCCTGCCCCCTTTCAAACATTTAAATGGCTTCAGACTGCGTGTCTGGTTTTCACTTTCCACTTCATTTTGAGTCCCCGGGGATTTCGTGTGTGTATGTGTGTGTGTGTGTGTGTGTGTGTTCTCTAAAGAGTGTTGTGCCATTTGTCCAACATTCCTAGATGTCTTGTAGAGGAAGACACTTCAGGTTATCTCATTCTTCATATCCCTGGACACGTTCACTTACTGCACATCAAGCAGAGGAGAAGTACAATTGCTGAACTGCCACGTGACCTCCCTTGTCACACTGACAATTGCATCTAAGGACCAGCTTAAAGTTCTGCATAATAAAGAAAGATGTCTTAGCAATGGCTATCTATAGTCAGAGACAGCCAGGCAGTGGCCACATCCAGCCTGCTCCCTGTATCTGTCCGCAGGCAAAGGAACTACCTTTGGGAAACACCTGCAAACCCATGACCAGCATGAGCCTGCTGGGGGTGTGTGCTAACAGAGGCCTAGGTCAGCAGGCAGGGTGGGCAGGGGAGGGCACCCTAAATGCACGAGGCGTGGAGAAACTGCGGGTGTCTCACTGCAATGACGACAGAGACAGCTGTTGGGAAGCGAAGGCTCCAGATTCCACTGCTGTATCATTCTAGAACCCAAGAGCAAGAAGAGTGACATCTGAGGATCCCCTCCCGCTTCATCCGTCAGACGCCGAGGGTGCACGTGGGTGTGTCATTTGGGCAGTCTGTAATATGATTGGCAGTTGAGCTGCAGAAAAGATTAAAAATATGTTTTATAATCTTTCTCTGGCTTTTTACCCTGAAAAGTAAAAAATGCGTTTTTGACAGATTGGCTGTCTCTTCTATTTCAAACTCTTCATCTCACAGCGATGAAAAGAGGAATGATCACCAACCAATTGTTGGTTATTGTGGCTGACTGTTGAATCCTAATTTTTTTTTCCCATTTGAGCCTCTCTGCTGTTCCTGGGGAGGTCTGGGAAAGTAGAGGAGGTGGATGTAGGACTCTGAGTTTCACTCCTTGTTAGCGAGTTTGGTGGGTAAAGAGTTGAAGAAAAAACTCTTCTGAGTCTTGTAAGAGCTTTTCCGGTATTGCTGATGTCTCTTCTCTTGTCCTGCTCCTGTGTTGTTGCCCACGAGCACACAGCCTGCTAGTTTCGGGAGACTAACACACAAGGCATCATACTGTCTCTGCATACTTTCAGGATTGCTGCGAATATTTCCTAGGAATGTGTTACAGAATTGAGTGTTCCCCTTCTGCATATGGGAGTAAAAGTTGATGTCTCTGGTGCTATCCTGGGTAACCTGTGGTGCTCTTACTAGAATTCTCTCTATTCCTCAAAACGTCATCATGAAATCATAATGAGCACAGCATCGGTACAGAATATAAAAGGCTGCTGCTAGGAAGAGACCCGCTGCTCTGCAGTGGGCAGGAAGCTGTGTGTCGCCAGCAACCGTCCCGCCCTTCCCTCTTCCCAAAGACACCCCTGCTATAAGCCCCGCCGTCCTCCGTAGGGGAGAACGGATCTTCTCTGGATGCTTCTATGTTTGTTGGTGATCGTGGGTCTCGGAGAGAATCCGCTGCTCTAATTGTGACTTAGCATTGGCGTAGGTGACCCTCCAGTTGGGGGAGAGGTGGGCGGATGCCATTTAAACAAGTGCAGCTGCTATTGCACGACACAGAGAGAGTTACGCAAAAACATCTTGGACAGGATCGCAACCAAATCAGCACTGCCAGAGTCGGCGAATGCCGGCGTGGGCACGGCTGATGAATCACCTTGATGTCTCCTCCACATGGCTGCTTTTCTGTGTGCCACTCAGCAGTTACCCACTGTGCTGCAATGACAGCAGGTGCCATGTGCTAGGAAGAGTCTGTCTTTCTCCTGGAATTTGTGAACAGGTCGGAATATCTTCTCAGGGCTTTGTTATCTTAGAATTACACTTTCATGAATCCGTGCCCTTTAACCCTTTGAGTCCAAGGTTGATTTTCCACTGAGTTTTGTACATTAATGCTTTTTTTTTTTTTTAACTATCTCATAGTTTAAAGCATGTGTCGGGGGGGATATGGCTGAGACTGTAACCGACTCCTTGTCTTCTCAAGTAATAAAGAATATGGGCTCGGGAGCAGGTGCTTAGCTCAACTGTCAAGACGCGGCTTGGTTTACCCATATCCCGTACCAGAGTGCCTGGGTTGGAGTACTGATTCTGATTTTCATTCCAACTTCCTGAGCAGGTGCACCCTGGGAGGCAGCAGGTATTGGCTCAAGTATGTGGGCCCCTTCCGCCCATGTGGAAGGCCCAGACTGAGTCCTGGGCTCCTGGCTTTGGCCAGGCACAGCCCTAGCTTTGTGGACATTTGGGGAATAAACCGGAGGATGGTAGATTCTCTCGCGCTCTCTCTCTCTCCCTTTCAAATAAATGAAGATAAATTTTAAAGGATTGTTTAATAGTTGCATTTATATTAATAAGAATGTGTTGCACAACAAATATCTGCAAATAAATCATTTTAAATGATCTAAGTAAATTATAAAAATAAGTAAATGCACAGTTTTTTAAAAGATTTATTTATTTATTTGAGAGGTAGAGTTACAGATAGAAAGAGGGAGAGACACAGAGAAAGGTCTTCCATGCATTGGTTCACTCCCCAAATGGCCGCAGTGGCCGGAGCTGCGCTGATCCAAAGCCAGGAGCCATGGAGCTTCTCCTAGTCTCCCACGTGGGTGCAGGGGCCCAAGGACTTGGGTCATGCTCTGCTGCTTTCCCAGGCCATTCTCTGGGAGCTAGATTGGAAGTGGAGCAGCCAGGACTCGAACCAGTGCCCATGTGGGATGCCGATGCTATGGGCAGAGGTTTAACCTACTATGCTACAGCACTGGCCCCAGATATACAGCTTTAATCCTATTTCCCTTTTCCTAGTCACACCATCCTGATGCTACTCCTCATCCAAGCCTTAGGGAGGTTGACATTGGTTTCTGTGTTAAACTCTCTAGAGTCAGACTTTGATTATCCAAATGGAATGAGAGGTTTGATAACTGCTAGGCAGAGAGATTTAAAAGAATGAGATAAGAATTAGGAGAGTGTACTGTTTGGAATGGTTAAGGTTTCTCTCTCATATGCCAGCAGTTTGTTCTAAATGTTCCATTTATCTATGAAAATGACGTTGCCATTTGTAGTAGTTAAGATAACTTAATTGTAATTTTTTTTGATAAACAACTAATTCAAGAGTTTAAGATACCATGGGTAGACATTTTCAACTTTTAAAAGGTAGAATTCTGTAGAAATATCATAAAATTGATTTAATTTTTTTCTTTAGACATGTTTTAATTGAAGTAGCTGAAGGCTGGTATTTAAAATCGCCACATTGTTCATTTTGTAAAAACCGTGTATAGCTCAAAATTACAAGAAGAAAAGAAACACACAAAAGATATTTGGTACAGGCAGGTGGTCTGGATGCATAATGTTCTTTTCATTAACATATTTCCCTTATTAACTGTGTAATTAATTGTACATAGCCAAGGGAAGCTATGGAAATTGCATTTTGAGATGTATCAAAGCTGACTTATGCTCCAGACTTCCATGCAATTTACCATTAATGAAGCTGGAGATAGAAGCCTCAAATCTGTAATTATTAGTTACTATTTGAATGACAAGCAAAGAATTTTATCAGCAGAGTTTTAAATGAAAGGGGATTAGCAGCTAATGTTGAAATTGTTAATCTTTCTTATGAAAATAATTTTGAATAGAATGTTTTAGTGGGAAGAGATTTGAGGAAAGCGTCTGTCATTAAAATAGCCACTTTCTGATACTCCATATGAATTTGTCTACATTTGACAGCAGGGTGCAAACATTTTTGAAAATGAATGAATATTTTTACAGGGTCCAGAGTTGCTCGTGCATTCCAAGGATGGATTATGCGATACTCCCGAATCCCCTGGTCAGGGAGAAAGAGTTTATAAACTGGCCAGAGAAAAGAGCCAGGCCTATGAAAACAGACAAGAATATTCTAGAAGAAATGTACACTTCCTTAATTTTTTGATAACAGAGAAGCCTGCCTTTCTCCTCTTCTGGTAGCTCCTTGGATTTTAGCTGATAAGCAGTAAATATTGTTTAAGAAAGTTACTAAATAAACCCTAGTATCCAGGAGTCCAAAAGTGTTTTATTGGCAGCACCACCATGGTTCAGTGTTTCCCACGTACGTTTCTGAAGAGTGGGTGATTTGCACCTCAGATCTGTGTTTCTGACTTCCAAGACCAGGGCTCCGATATTCCCAAGACAGGGCTCAGTGGGCGTCTGCACCCTTCATCCACTCGGTGAACAGTAACTGATCAGCTAGGATGCATCAGGCTCTGTGTCCAATACTGGGAATACTGCAGGGGAGTGAAGCAGCCTATCGGAAGTGCCTGCAAACATACCTTCAGAACCATTCAGTCTCGGACCTTCGGGTTTTCCCCGCTGAAGTGTGGCACTACCTAAGACACCAGGTTTGTGGCATTGTCCGGTCGAGTCCAGCGTAGCCAGGAACAAGGAGAAAGGCCGTGTTCACACACCTGGAAGTGTGGGAAGCTTGACCTGCGATTCGTCTTTTAGGGTTGGTGGTGCATCCATGTGTGTTTTCTGCGCTTAACATCATTTTAGAGACACACACTGGGCGGCGGAGACGTCTCGGACCTGGAGCTCTGTTAGGTTCTCGAGAGAGTTCTCAGCTCCCCGCACACGTGAGTACCCCAGGAGGAGATGCAGGAGATGACGTGTGGCGCAATTGCGTGTTTTACACAATTCTTGCTTTCTGAAGACCTGTTGTTTCCTTGGGTTCAGTCTGTGCATATCGCAATGGACTGGAATCCCCAGCAGTCTGCTCCAAGGTGTGAGTCCTTCATAGACTTGTTTGTGCTGTCTCGCAGCCAGGTCGTGATGGCAATAGTAAGTTAACAGCCGGGACAGTGCTCCCAGCCCGTCCTGTGACTGGTTAGTATGTGTCTAAGGGGTGGTGTGTTCACCTGCCAGGGCTTTGTCTGTATTTCAGACTTCGCCTTATGTGTGAAGATCTAAAGTATCCTAGGTCAGTGTGGTTGGTTGATTGTTTCCAGTTTTTAAACTGTGGGTTAAGCTATGGACACTTTAAGCAAACTTGCCTTCAGTGAGGTTACATAGGATACCAGGAAACCTAAGGAGAGCTCTCCGGTGCCTGAGTGTTTTGTCCATGGAATAGAGGCATGATGAAGGCTGATGGAGGTAGCAGGGTTTTGCAGGGAATTTCTCGGGTTTTTCTCCAGACTTTTGACTTTAGTTGAGTTGACACTGTGACCTTGTCGAAGGTCGAATCATAAAATCTTTCCTCTCTGTGATTGGTTGAGGGATAAAGAGTTTAAGCAATTGCAGAGTGTTTCACAAACTAAACGCTTTAGGCCTTTTAGGAGTATGAAGCAGATGACTAAATAGACGAAAATTCTCTAGTTTGCTCTGTTGGTGACTCCTGGCCATACGACCTCCACAACATACCACGCCACTGTCCCTTTCTCCCCATTGCTACCACCACCCAACTCTCAGCCACTGTCATCTCTGACGTGGACGGCTGCCACCGTCTCTGCTTTACAGCCTCAGTCTGCCCACCCAGAGACTGGAGCGATTTTACAAAGGCATCATCGTCATGCCCCTCTTCTGCCTAACACTGCCTGATGGCTTCTGTTCCTCTCACACGTCTGACTCCTTAGCGTGGCCAGTGGTTCCTGCGTGGCCTGGGCCCTGGCTCTCGTTGTGGTCTGGCTGCCCTGACCTCCTGGACTGTATTCCGGCTCTTGCTTCCCCTCTCCCTGTAATGCCCCCACAGTCCTTGGCGTCCCAGGCTCCTTCCACCTTGCAGGAATGATGTCAGACTCACTCTTTGGAGAGTGGGCGGGCCCCAAACATTGTCCTGGTGTATGGCACCATCCCCTGCCCCCTCTCACTGTCCCCTCACTGGTCCGTGCCTTTTCACACTGACTGTTCTCTGAGCCCGTCTTTCTAAGCTGTAGTGCTCCAGCCAAACAAATCATTCCCAAGAGGATAGGGTCTTTGCTGGTTGTGCCCCAGGGGCTAGACCTAATCAAACTAGTGACCGAGCGAATCAATGACCACACCAACCAAGTGGGCAGAAATCCATTTGAAATAACAACCCACTCTTAACTGCTCTCTCTTGCAACTAGAGAGGAGTGGCCAAGTTTTGCTCAGAATGTCAAGCAAACCTCTTTTGCCCTATATTTAAATACTAATAACTGCACATTTATAGAAAAATATAGCATAATTCTGTTATTTTCCATTGCTTATAAGTATTCATCAAATTTTCTCTATGTTCATAGAACTGTAATTTTTAAGATGTTAAATAAGATAATAAGGAACATAAAATTGTTCATTTAAAATTCTTTGCGCTTCTCTGGGAATGACAGCCTGCACATATAAAGTGGCATTATTGTCATCATCTCTATTATTCGGTACCTTCTTCCTTAGTCTTTCTGGAGGGGACCCCGTCACCCTCTCCTACGCACACACTCGAATACTGTATCATACTAGAGAATGCCCGGCATAAAACAAACTATCAATCATAGTGCAAAATAGGCCTCTCCCCCTCCCCGCCTGCTTCGTAGGAGTGGGTGGCAAGGACAGATCTACTTAATTTTTTAAGTTCATTAATTATTATGTTTCTGGAATAGAATGTGTTCATTAGTAACATTTCCCATCAGTGTTTCAGTTTAAGTTTTTATAAAATGGTGGTTTTCTTTTTCTGTAAACCAATAACTTAGAAGGTGGTGGAAGCGGCTCAGTGTGTTTAGACAGAGGGGGTGGCTTCAGAGCAGGGTTCGTCTCTGCCCAGGACCATCTAAAGGCCAGTCATTCACCTGCAGACCATCTGGGGTGGCTTAAGAAATGCTCTCCTATCAGGGGGGTTTCTTTTAAGTCTGGACTTTGTGCCAAAACCCACATTATAATAAAAATACATGAATTGAAGCTCCGATTAGTTGTATCCTGCACAGTCACTATCTAACCAATTTTCCTGTCCTCTTGAGTCACCACTTTGCAAAGAGTTAACTCTTCCTTTCCCTGTGCTCTTCCAAAACACACGAGCGACAGGGACCACACCTGGAATTTGTTCTCTTAGCTTTTTCTCTTTCTTTTTTTTTTTTTTTTTTTTGACAGGCAGAGTTAGTGAGCGAGAAAGGTCTTCCTTCTGTTGGTTCACCACCACCCCCCCAATGGCCACCACGGCCGGGGCACTGCGCCTATCCGAAGCCAGGAGCCAGGTGCTTCTGGTCTCCCATGCGGGTGCAGGGCCCAAGCACTTGGGCCATCCTCCACTGCCCTCCTGGGCCAAAGCAGAGAGCTGGACTGGAAGAGGAGCAACTGGGACTAGAACCCAGCGCCCAGATGGGATGCCGGTGCCACAGGCAGAGGATTAACCAAGTGAGCCACAGCGCCGGCCCCCAGAGAGCAGTTTTCAAGGCCACTGGGCTTAGCAAGGATTGACTTCCTCCTCAGAATTGGCTGGCGTGAGAAGCAAGCCTCCTGGAGAACTTGGGGAGGTGACACTGGTTCCACATTTCTCGGTGAAGCCAATTCTAGTGACAAAGTGTGCCTCAGAAAGTTTATGGAAAATGGAAGTAGGAGACAAGTTTATCTTGGTGGAAAGAAAGTTTGAAATCCATGAGCAGCTTTTTCATACGGCGTACTTTCCATGAACATTTTGAAGCTCCCTCATATGCATGGATTTCAAAATGTTTCTGTACCAAAATAAACTTATCTTTTCATTTCTCTTTCCATGAATTTTTTGGAAATACCCTTGTATGAGGCTTTCGCTGGCCAATTTCATCCATTTTTACCACTTTCCAATTCATTAGGAAAACAGAATCTTATTCCTTACCAGGGATACCTGTGGGAAAACTTCCTCCTTAGGAAAAAACAATTCCATGGATGCGGTTTTGTAAATGTAGCAGAAAAAAGGGCTTCATGAACAGCATTTCCCGTCCTCCTAACGCCTGCAGCCTCATCCCTGTGACTTTTAGGCTGGTGCAGAAAACCCAGAGACTGAGTTCCATACTGTGCTTGCTTGTCCCCAGTAAACACCCTGTTGACATGCAAGTGTTCTTTGAGTGGGCTCATCTGGTCCTGTGTGTTTCTATAATGGGTGCCTATCTGGTCTGTATTTCTAGTTCCTTTTCTGGAGGACCCAAAACAGTGTATGTTTTGCCTACCCAGTAAGATCAGTAATTCTGTCAGTCAAAAATGAGGCTGTGATTGAAGGAACAAGATGGCCAAGGAGGTGACTCACTCTGCGCTGTTTCACTTTGTGGTTGTTTATTTTCTTGGAGTCGGATGCTAATTTGAATATAATTGAATATAGTTGTACATCTCCGATTCCTGTCTCAAGCAGATCTTTCCTAAGCTGGGCAGTGCTAACACGTCCTCCAGTCGTTTAACCGTGGCTGTCCTTTTGAGTTTGCCTGTACTACTTTGAATTTCTAATTTCAAATATTTAAGCATGCCTACTGCATAATATTAATGAGTAGCATTTAAAATATGCCAGATGCACCCATCTATATTCAAGCAAAATGTGTATTGCAATCAAGCAATTTGCTTCTCCCTAAAGTTCTGTCCATCTATGCTGAGCCAAGACAATTGACCTCATCTAATTTCTCCTTTCACCTTTTCATGCTTATGCTTGCAATTCAAATGCCTTAGTTTTGGAATTCAAACATCCAACATAAATATTTCCTTTTAAGGCAGTAATGAAGGCAGGTGACAATGTTTATTTTTAAAGAAAAAAAAAGGTCATCTTTTCCCCAAATGGCAGCAAACCAGCATCCTTCTTGCTTTTAAAAGTCTTGGGCTAGCTTGTCATCTTAAAACAAGGAAGCCGTAAATGGGTCGTATTCTTCACTTTAACAAAAGATTTGATTGTAGCATCAGTAAATTAAAAGGCATTGTGCTGTGTCATAGGCTCCAATGTAAAGAAAGGAGAGAAAAGGAGCCCTCTCTCCCGATCATGGCATCCCCTGGAAGCCCTGCTGCCTTTCGGATACCTTCCCCACAGCGGGCAGGTTGTTCTTTTGTTTCTGGAGTCATTATCATCAGAATGAAGTTGGCGCAGCTCCTTCCCAGTCTGAGGACCACAAAGCAGGGGACATGTCCAGCGAGCTGTGGAGACTTATCTTGTGCTGAGGCTGGTGGTGTGGGTGCCTCTTGATTGAAGTGAAGTAATGCTCAATGGGCCTTGTTTTTGCTTACTTTTTTTTTTATTTTTGACAGGCAGAGTGGACAGAGAGAGAGAAACAGAGAGAAAGGTCTTTCTTTTGCCATTGGTTCACCCTCCAATGGCTGCCGCGGCCGGCACACAACGCTGATCTGATGGCAGGAGCCAGGTGCTTCTCCTGGTCTCCCATGTGGTGCAGGGCCCAAGCACTTGGGCCATCCTCCACTGCACTCCCGGGCCACAGCAGAGAGCTGGCCTGGAAGAGGAGCAACCGGGACAGAATCTGGCGCCCCAACCAGGACTAGAACCTGGTGTGCCGGCGCCGCAAGGTGGAGGATTAGCCTGTTGAGCCACGGCGCCGGCCGCTTACTTTAAAAAAAAAAAAAAAAAGATTTATTTTATTTATTTGAAAGAGTTACAGAGAGAGGTGGAGCCAGAGAGAGAGAGAGAAAGTCTTCCATCTGCTGGTTCATTCCCTAATTGGCTGCAACAGCCAGAGCTGAGCTGAACCAAAGTCAGGAGCCAGGAGCTTCTTCCTGGTCTCACACGCAGGTGCAGGGGCCCGAGGACTTGGGCCATCCTCCACTGCTTTCCCAGGCCATAGCAGAGAGCTGGATCAGAAGTAGAGCAGCCGGGTCTTGAACCGGTGCCCATATGGGATGCTGCAGGCTGGGGCTTTAATCTGCTGCACTACAGCGCCAGCCCATTTTGCTTAAAGCACTTTGGATGCCTGCACCCCATCTTGGAGTGCCTGGGTTGAAGTCCCAGCTCAGCTTCCGATTCAGGTTTTCTGCTAATTTGTACTCTGGGAAGCAGCAGGTAATGGTTCAACTACTTTGGTCTCTGCCACCCACATGGGAGACTCAGAGTTCAAAGCTCCTGGCTTCAGCCCAGCCCAGCCATAGCTGTTGTAGGCATTTGAGGAGTGTACTAGCACATGGGAGATTATGTGTGTGTGACTTACAAAATAGAAAAGAATCCTAAGAATTATAAATCCATAAGAAACAGTCCACCATCCCTATGAGTTTCAGTGATGTGTGATTGGGGTTCTTTTTCCTTACTCTCTTTAATACTAGTAATGCCTCTTCTTGCACCTCCTTGTGTGTCACTTATCACTCCTAGAGCTCAGAGATTCCAGAACCACAGGACTCCTGTGACTCTTGGCGGGCCTCTCCAGTGTCCGTCAGCACTGCCACCCCTCTGGAGTTCCTTGAGCACAGGTGGAGCCGGGACCTGTGAGAACAAGGTGCACTGCTGCATGCGGCACTGGGGAGGGTTCACATGACCCTTCTGTGAATCCCAGCGCTCAGAGGCGGCGGCAGTGCCACCTCCAAGCATCCAGCAGCGGACAAGCCGGGCCCACCAAGCACGGGGTGCTGACTGCTTTCCTGAATCTCAAATGCATGCTCCATTTCTACTACAAATGCTGGCTCGTCCTGATGGTGGAGTTACATACAAATCTCACACACACACACACACACACACACCACTCAATCCTTCCCTCTGTAAAAGGTTAAGAAACAAAAGTGAGTGAATGGATCAGAGTGGAGATGTGTTCTAGAACCATCGCTGAGATCATGGCAGAGAAGGGGTGGTAACCCGAGCATCAAGCGCCATTCACATGTTAGTGTTAGATGAGCCATGAGGAGTTTATAACTTTGTTAGCAGTACCCCTGTCCCTTGCAAACAAGATGCAATTTTTTTTTTTTTGACAGGCAGAGTTAGACAGTGAGAGAGACAGAGAGAAAGGTCTTCCTTCCGTTGGTTCACCCCCCAAATGGCCGCCACGGCTGGCGCGCTGCACCGATCCGAAGCCAGGAGCCAGGTGCTTCTTCCTGGTCTCCCATGGGGTGCAGGGCCCAAGCACTTGAGCCATCCTCCACTGCCTTCCCAGGCCACAGCAGAGAGCTGGCCTGGAAGAGGGGCAACCGGGACAGAATCCAGCACCCCAACTGGGACTAGAACCTGGGGTGCCAGCGCCACAGGCAGAGGATTAGCCTAGTGAGCCGTGGCGCTGGCCAAGATGCCATTTCAAGGCCGTGTCTGTAATGTACAAGTCCGACGGTATCAGTGGTGGTGTCGCTGCCCCCAGTGACAGGAAGGCGCCTGCAGCTGCTGGCCTGACTTGGTGTGTTGTATTTCCTCAGGTCCAGGGTCAGTGCTCCCAGAACCTCCGAGTATCGGAGTGTGGAAGAGGACTGGGGAGGTCGCCTGACTTCCTGTCTCGCTGATGGAGCCATGAGCCTCTCCCCGGCCCCCCACCCACCTCCATACACACTTTGCAGCCCACGGAGTGTGTTTTCCATGTTGCCTCAGTCAGCCTTCTAAACCACCTTTAGAAAGACACCCTCAGGTTCCCACTGTGTGAACCCCGGCTCCCATTTCCCGTAGGAGTAAATCAGGCGTTGGTGACATTAGTTGATTGGCCTGGAGACTCGTAGCCAAAGAGCAGCTAGGTGGGGACTGAAACCGTTTTGTTTATTACACCATTGAGAAGTCTTTCAAGTCAATCCCAGTGCCTTCCTCCTGTCCTTAGCATTCTCTTCCCATTCAGCAAAAGAGGTTTCCTGTATCCCAAAGGCTTTGTCAGCAGCAGGTGCAAGTCCTGAAGACGGAAAAAACTCATCCGGCTATTAACCAAGCCTTATGTGTTCCAGAGCATCCAACAGGTCCATGTTCCTAGAGATCACTTTCTTGACTTCAAGTGTTGGTGGTTTGACCAGAAAACAGTGCAGCTAATATGTGGGCTACATTCATTAATGAATTGTGAGTACATCATCCATCTCACAGTGGCAAGAACACTTGTCTTACATCAAGTTTCTTTTTTTTTTTTTAATTATTTTTGACAGGCAGAGTGGACAGTGAGAGAGAGAGACAGAGAGAAAGGTCTTCCTTTGCCGTTGGTTCACCCTCCAATGGCCGCCACGGCCGGCGCACTGCGGCCGGCGCACCGCGCTCATCTGATGGCAGGAGCCAGGAGCCAGGTGCTTTTCCTGGTCTCCCCATGGGGTGCAGGGCCCAAGCACCTGGGCCATCCTCCACTGCACTCCTGGGCCACAGCAGAGGGCTGGCCTGGAAGAGGGGCAACCGGGACAGAATCCGGCGCCCCGACCGGGACTAGAACCCGGTGTGCCGGCGCCGCAAAGCGGAGGATTAGCCTGTTGAGCCACGGCGCCGGCCTAAGGTCTTCCTTTGCCGTTGGTTCACCCTCCAATGGCTGCCGCAGCCGGTGTGCTGCGGCCGGCGCACCGCGCTCATCCAATGGCAGGAGCCAGGTGCTAGGTGCTTTTTCCTGGTCTCCCATGGGGTGCAGGGCCCAAGCACCTGGGCCATCCTCCACTGCACTCCTGGGCCACAGCAGAGGGCTGGCCTGGAAGAGGGGCAACCGGGACAGAATCCGGCGCCCCGACTGGGACTAGAACTCGGTGTGCCGGCGCCGCAAGGCGGAGGATTAGCCTGTTGAGCCACGGCGCTGGCCACCAAGTTTCTGACTCTGTATAAAGTGATTCCTGGGTCAGACACGAACCAACAAACTTTCCTACAAAAGTCATCTGGTGGCCGGCGCTGCAGCTCACTAGGCTAATCCTCCACCTGCGGCGCTGGCACCCTGGGGTTCTAGTCCCGGTCAGGGCACTGGATTCTGTCCCGGTTGCCCCTCTTCCAGGCCAGCTCTCTGCTGTGGCCCGGAAGTGCAGTGGAGGATGGCCCAAGTGCTTGGGCCCTGCACCACATGGGAGACCAGGAGAAACACCTGGCTCCTGGCTTTGGATCAGCGCGGTGCACCGGCTGCAGCGGCCATTGGGTGTGTGAACCAACGGCAAAGTAAGACCTTTCTCTCTGTCTCTCTCTCTCACTGTCCACTCTGCCTGTCAAAAAAAAAAAAAAGAGTCATCTGGTGGCACGTAGTCCTTGTGACCCAGAAGCTGTTCTTAGTTTTCCTGCTCTGAATGGTCTACAAGTATGGGTTAGAATTCCAAGATATGAGACTGGGACCTGGAGGGATGAGATCAGAAATGAGAGATTAAATGGGAAAACCTTAGGCTGAGTTAATATTTCTGATCAAATGGGTCTTCTGAAATCTGTTGTAGTCCTTCTCAAAGCAAAACAGTAGCAGCTGTACCTTCAGCTGTTGTCAACGCTGATGTCATGTGGTTTGGGATCAAGGCCAAGACAGTGTGTGCTGGCCACAACTTGGAAAACCCACATTCTGAACCATCAGGGCTTTTTCCCACAGAAGGCTTTATCTAGGGATTATCTCTTATGCAAGCTCATCAAGTCTGGGTCTTCAGAAAGCATCCGAATTCAAGAAAGTGCTGTACACTTCCCTACTCTGGGCTCGTCTGGAATTAGTTTCCATGAAACTCCCTTAACAGTGTTGAACACTGGGCAGTGTCAGGCTGAATTCTTCCAGCCGGAACTCAGAAACATTGTCAAGAACGTTAGTGACCAACTCTGAAAGATTAAAGATGTGCTTCCAAATGTTCCGTCAGAACCAGGGGGAGCGATCACAATGGATGTGGCTGGGCTGGCAGATTGAATGAGGGAACACGGTTCTGCAACCAGCAGGTGTGATCACAGCTGCACCTGCTGGCGCTCACCTGCGACTGTCATCACCTTCTCTTGACCCTCCCATAGCTCCCTTCTTCAGGCTTCAGTGCAGAAGCACTTAGGAGGCCCCGGAACAAGGGCTTCTTGTCCTGTGAAAAGTTACTCGTGTTGCTAAGACAGGCTTCCTAACCGCCATGGAGGAGACCCAGCTCCAGCTCTACTGCTGACAGCACATAGTATCCCCAAATGAGAGGTATTGATGAGCGCACACAGAGTCACAGAATGGGCAGAGCTGAGGGAAAAGGCTCCAGAGAAACAGAGCAGTCAACATGGGGTCTAGAAGTTTACAACTTAAAAAAAAAATCAGAGAGTTGGAGGCCAGTGCTATGGCATAGTGAGTAAAGCCGCCACCTGCAGTGCCGCATCCCAGATGGGTACCACTTTGAGTCCTGGGTGCTCCACTTCTGATCCAGATCCCTGCTAATGGCCTGGGAAGATCAGCAGAGGCTGACCCAAGTCCTTGGGCCCCTGCATCCAGGCAGGAGACCCAAATGAAGTTCCTGGCCCCTGGCTTTGACCTGGCCTTTGTGGCCATTTGGGGAGTGAACCAGCAGATGGAAGACTTTCTCTCTCTGTAACTCTGATTTTCAAATAAATCAATCTTTAAACAAAAAATTGAAAACTCCCTGTTGTTGAAGACTCCCTATTGCTGCAGTTGCCAGGGCTCTGATGTTACAAAGTTGTCACCAAGCTGGGCTGTGCTGGGAACACTGGGATGTGCCAACCCCTATTTGGCATGAGTCATAAAGTTGTTTGTTGGATAATCCAGAAGGGAAGAACACAAAGAAAGTGTATAATGAAACTTTCCAAATTCCTTATGTTGCTTTTTGAGGAAGTTCCTTCAGAAGATTCAAATTAAATGGATTTCCATAGCTGTCATCAATATACAAAGTTTATCTGTCACACAGATGGCTTATGGAAATTTCCAGATTTTTTAAAAGATGTCTTTATTTGAAAGGGTGAAAGAGAGAGAGAGATCTCCCATTTGTTGGTTCAGTCCCCAGATGGCTGCAACAGCCAGGCTGAAGCCAGGAGACAAGAGCTCCATTCAGGTCTCCCGCATGGGTGGCAGGAGCCCAAGTACTTGAGCCCTCATCCATTGTCTCCCAGGTGCATTAACCAGGGAACTAGATTGGAAACAGAGTAGCTAGGACTTGAACCAGCACTCCAGTGTGAGAGACAGGCCTCCCAGACAGTGACTTAACCTGCTATGCCACAATGTCAACCCCTAGAAATTTCCAGATTAAAAATAGTAGCCATTCAACAAATGTTGGCCGTGTGCCCAGGGCACGTGCCGAGTGGCCAAGACAGTCCTCTCTCCGTCCACCCTTCCAGAACATAAAATTAATCTGAGTCCCTTCGGAGCTTGAAGCCATAGTAGACCCAAAGCAGAACATAGTTCATGCCCAGGAGATGTATTTTGTAACTAGTGTTTCACGTCGGGGTGGAATTGTAGGAGAAGATCATAGGCAGTGGCTTGGGCATGTTGTAATCAGGCTCGGGGGGGGGGGGGTGGAATTTGACTAGACCTTGAAGTTTGGGTAGATGTATCACAGGAAAACACGCATAAATGAAATATAGAGGAAGACTGGGGGTGGCTCTGTCAACCTCTGGGGAACAGAGTCTTACTGGAGTAGAAAGTAATCGGCTGGAAAAAATGAGATTTGGACAAAGGAAACCATGAGTCTAGGTGCTTGATGGGTTTTGAAATAGGTTGTGTATTGTTATTAGAAATGATAATCTGGTTGTTCTGGAAAGATGGAACTGGAAAACCGATATGATGGTCAGAAGTCCAGCGGGGAGGCTGCAGCCACGGGCCAGGACGAAACCAGCAGTGCATCTCAGCGTATGGACAAATTCTCCGGGCCTTGGTGTCCCCATAGCTGAGTTGCGATCCTCTATCAGAATCTTTTCAACTTAAAAAAGAAAATTCTGTAGAATTGCAGTGTGCAAAGCCAGCACAATCGGAGTCAGTCCTGGGGGAAACAAAGTCGCCCACACACGTACCCGGAGGGTGGAGTTTACCAAAGCCTCGCTGTTTGTGCTGGGTGCTGCAGTAACTAGTGGCTTCTGTTTTCATCCTTACCTTCCCTTTCCATATGGACTATTTATGGAAAAAAACAGTTGCAGTTTCAAAAAAAAGTCCTCCCACCACTGCCACCACCACATCTCTTCACACATGCACTCGTGTATAAAATAAAAGCATTTAAATGCCAGTTTTTGAAACACCTACAGCTAAATGCCCACTATGGGGAAGACTGTTAGCGTTGTTGAAATTACCTAAGAATTCCAGACGAGGCCTCTGTCCCGGGGGGCGGGGGGGGTTCTACCTGCCCCAGTGCACGTTTCTCGCGTCCTCGGAGGGCAGGGGTCTGCACACGATTAGGTCTCTATGGCCCTTCTTGCTGCTTTTTTCTTTGATGGTTTAAAGGCGTGTTCTTCTACTGCAAGGGCCTGACTGCCTCACAGAATCACTGATGAGAAGTGTCTTATCCACAAACCACACAAGAGGGAAGCATCCTAAGACGTGATGGGGGCAAATTACATCCACTGAATGCCAGAATTGATAGTTCATAAAAGTGTTCATTGAAAAGAACAGCACAGCACCAAATTCAGATGAGCAGAATAGGACGAACCCAGCCTGACGGAGCAGTAAACTCTCGAAGAGAGTGACAAAAACTATCTCGATGTGAAGGTAATCAAGTATATTTCCAGGTCACTTAATTCTCCGTGACAAATACTCCATCTCCACCTCCTCTTCCTTCCCGGCCCCAGTCTTGCTTACCAGAAACTCAGTTTGTGCTTCTTGGCATAAACTTAGAAATCAAGTGAACTTGCAGTGTGATTTCGCACCCATCGCTGGGACAAATGTAAACATTCAAGCATCCAGAGTGTATGGGGGTTCAGATAATACTCAGTGCCCCTTCGCAGATGGTCTTGAAAAGTGGGTTGAACCTGCCAGAGTCCATCACTTTAGGACTCTGTCATGTTTTATCGAATGAAGCTCACTTGTTCATGATGGGTTTTGCACAAAAAAAAAAAAAAAAAAGAGCATTTTTCTGAAGGACCCCAGATGACTTTGCCAGGAACCTTTTTGTGTCTACTTGTAGGACTACACATTAATCATCCTTGAGAAAAGTGCACAACAGAAACACACCCAAGCCGTACATTTTTGCCAGAGCTACCCTCACCTCCCACGGCCCCCCTTACACCAAATTTCAGGCAGAATGAGTCGTCCGTGTTCTCACAAAACTGATATATTATGTCGTGCCAAAATGTGTTCTCCATCGGCATCACTTTGGCACAAATATGTGTATCCAATACAATGTAATGATCATCTCAGAAGAACGTAGTTTGTAGTTTCTGTTTTCTAAGACTGAGACATTTGAATTTTGCCTAGTTTCCTAACTCGAGAGATCTCTGCGGGTGTTTCTCGCCCACGCAGGGGAACCCTGAGGGCTGCCTGGGTGTGGGGGCTGGCCAGTGTGGGGGCTGGCCAGAGCAGAGCTGGGAGCTCATTTTCTTCAGCTCAGAGCAGCCGTGAGGTTCCTGCTACTAGTCACGGAAAAGGTGTTGCTGGCCGGCTTCTCTGCCATCGCCTGGAGTGGGTGCCGAGCTGGGCAGGGAGAGACTGAGCGGCGCTCCTGATGGAAGAGGGGGCATTGTCGGGGAGTGGAAGGTGGAGGGCAGCAGGTGGAGGTGAGGCTGGACAAGGACAGCCTGGCCAGGTAGCACTGAAGTCTTTGTGTGTGTGCATGTGTGTGTACACGCACTTGGAAACCTGCATCCATCCACGACACACAGCACATTGAAAACCGCAAGCAAAGGTTGGAGGACAAGCCCTCATTTCCTGTGGGTGCAGGATTGCAGCTGGGTTTGGTCCTTTGAAATGCTTCCCCTTGAATCCCCAGCTGCTTCTCAGCTGAACAGATGGATAAGAACGGAGCAGCCTGCGCTGGCGGTGTGTGTCTTTGTGGCCAGGAACGTGCAGGACGCCTTTGTCTTCTCCATTGTCTTCCTAGCAGTCACCGCTTCGGTGCCCAGAAACACGAAGATCGGAGCGGCCAAGGGTCGGGGTCTTTGCTGCCATTCATTGGTTTTGTGTTTGATGCCAGAGGCTGCTTCAGTGTTCTGCACAGATCCGAGCCGCCCAGTGTCTTCAATGCAGCCTATCATCCAGCGGATTCCGAAAAGTTTGACAGTTTTAAGATAAATGACCATGCAAACGGAACTGGAAGAGCGGGACAGCCCTCCAGAGAGACTGGGCTGAGCTCCCTGGCCCTAGAAGTAAAGTGTAAGATCACTGTGGCCATCCTAGTGCTCACAGACTACATCCCTGTGTTTTCATGTTCGTGGTGCACACAGTGACAGCCCACGTATTTCATAGAACAGTGCACATCCTGTTGTATGCTCCCAACTAAATGATTGGTATTCCCTTTGAACAGGCCAGTATGCCCACGGCCCTGAGGAAAGCAGGAGAGACCCCCACCTCTCTCAGTCCCTCCCCTGCAGTGACCACTGAACTCTTCGCTCCACTGGAGGCGCTCTGGGGAGGAGGGTGCAGTTTCCATCCCTATTCGAGAGGGTCTCTGAATTAAGCTGTTTCTACAGGATTTTGATTGGATATATAAAATAGTTTTCAAACTGTGTGCTTCCTGTTTTTCAGGTAAATAATTTCAAGGCACTATAACCACATTGCATCTGTTGGTAACTAGTGGTTTTCTTAGAGAAAAATCGCTGGTAGGGGTTCAGCGCTGTTACTCTGACCCACCTACAACACGCCTCCACCCTGTGCAGCAGCGTTGTGTCTGGTGTTTATGCCTTCTCTGATGTGGAGAGGGCTGCTCTCCGGACGTCTGCAAGCTCCAGACGCACAGCCAGCAGACCCAGCTCGTGGCTCACACTGTCATGGCCCACTGGTCTCATCCAGACCTCCCAATGTGCTTCCTGCCCCACTAGCCTTTGCATCTGCCCTCCTTACAGCCCACCCCCGGGCCAGACCCCCCACCCTGGTGCTGCTGCCTGCCCCTTATCCACGTGAACTCCGTCCTCTTTCAAAGCATGGTGCATGGGTGCCCTTCAACACCCTCTCTGACTCACCCTTCCTCTTCACCTACTCTCTGGCAGGACGCACTTTCTAGCAGTCTTTGGTTGGCTAATCAAATGTGGTCTGCAGGGGGTTTGGCTCTGTCCCTAACACTTCATCCAAGCTCAAGGACAGACTTTGTGGAGTGGCCGTCAAAGAAGGAGGTGTTTTATCTGAAGGGAGGAGAGAACTTCCGCTTTGCTTATGGCCCTGTCCAAATACTGATGGAGTTTGTGGATAGTTTGTGGACTCAAAAGGCTTCCATAGCCTAGGCAGCTCATGTCAAGAGCCTCGGGTGATCAGTGACATACATAAGAGTGTTAATTGTTAAATTAACAACGGGAGTCACTGTGCACTAACTTCCCATGCAGGACCTCTGTCCTCAAAGAGTTGTATTATAATTATGTCTAGGTGCTTGAAAAAGATGTATCATTCTTGGGTGCTTCTTTAAAGTTAATTAAGTTTCTAAAAAAAAAGTGAAACTAATTTCAAGATGCGATGACTTTGAACAGCCCTTGTCTCGACTGTTGAGGAACAGTTTTTGTTGTTGTTTTTGTTTTCCATTCAAGTTGTTGAACTCTCTACTTAGTGTAGAGTTTGTCTTCTGTGTATAAAGTTAATTGAGAAAGGATCTCAGTGGAGAATGGGACTGGGAGTGGGAGAGAGAGGAGGGCGTGGGGGGAGTATGGGTGGGAGTATGGGTGGGAGTGTGATGGTGGGAAGAATCACTATATTCCTAAAGTCTTCCAGGAGCTTCTTCCGGGTCTCCCACATGGGTGCAGAGGCCCAAGCACATGGGCCATCTTCTACTGCTTTCCCAGGCCACAGCAGGGAGCCGGATGGGAAGTGCAGCAGCCGGGGAGTCAGCTGGCACCCGTATGGGATGCTGGCACCTCGGGTAGAGGCTTAGCCTACTGCACCACAGTGCCAGCCCCTAAGGAGACAGCTTTTAATGCCATCTTCCTAGCAGCTTTTGAAGTCCCCTGGTGCTCCATCCTATGGTGCCCTGTGCTCTTAGCAGCTCCCAGCCTCCCACACACCTCCTGACTGTGCGATTTCCTTCCCAGGCCTACATGGAGGACCACTTGAAGAACAAGAACCGGCTGGAGAAGGAGTGGGAGGCGCTGTGTGCCTACCAAGCAGAGCCCAACAGCTCGCTCGTGGCCCAGAGGGAGGAGAATGTGCCCAAGAACCGCTCCCCGGCCGTGCTGACCTGTACGTATCAACCCCAGGCCGCCGAGCAGGGGGTGGGCCACGGAGGGAGTGAGCTGTGCCTTGGGTGTGCAAAGCCCTTCCTCTCCTCGCCCCACCACCTTTCTGTCTCACACACGTACCCCTCTTTGGACATCAGTGCAGGCGCCACGGCCTGTGAAGCCGTGCCCGGCCCAAACGGCACTGACCCAGGTGCCTCCGTTGACCCCCCGCCCCCGGCACAGTCCTGAAAGCATGGGGCTGGGGGCCTATGAACCCCGTGTATTGGTTACTCTTGGAGTGGGACTTGACCCACACCTTGACCTCTTTGAGCCTCATCTTTGTAGCCGACATCATGCTGTTGTGTTTGAAATATTACTGCGGTAAAGACTCGATGAGGTCACTCACATAGCACGAGCATAGCGTGGACACAGGGGCACAGCAGTGGCTACTAGAGCATGTTTTTAACCTAACTTAACATTTGTTGTTACTTCAACAAACATTATCGAGGACCTGCTGTCCAAGCAAGTGTCGTGGGTGGAAAACGGAGACACAAAGACAGCAGGCTTTCTAAAGTGACATGCGTGGAGCAGAGAGGCACAGGCCAGTGCAGGATGGCAGGGGGCTGCTGGTGGGCTGAAGAGATGCAGAGCCCCACGGCACATCCATGCACCTTTACGCAGTCCTGGCTCTCTCCGTCCACTTCGCTAACCCCTCGTGGTGTCCAGCAGGCTCCAGAAGTGGAATTTTTTAAAATTTTTATTTATTTATTTGAGAGAGTTACAGACAGTGAGAGGGAGAAACAGAAGTGTCTTCCGTCCATTGGTTCACTGCCCAGGTGGCCGCAACGGCTGGAGCTGTGCCAATCAGGAGCCAGGTGGTTCTTCCCAATCTCCCATGTGGTTGCAGGGGCCCAAGGACTTGGGCCATCTTCCACTGCTTTCCTAGGTCCTAGCAGAGAGCTGGATCGGAAGTGGAGCAGCCAGGACTAGAACCAGCGACCATATGGGATGCCGGTGCCACAGGTGGAGGATTAACCTACTACGCCATGGCACCAGCCTCTGGTCTTGGAATTTGATAAGCATATACACCTATCCCACTGGAGGGAAAGGGGTCCCAGGTGTCTCTGGAACCAAAGTGTCAGGTGCAAATAGACACTGTTGATTCATGAGTGATGAGTGATTGTGTGTGTTGTCAGATACTCTTAGTAGCCTTAAGACAAGATGTATTCAGGCGTGTTTCAAATGCAGTGGAATGACCTTGGTCAGTCTATGGTGCTGAGGGCACAGCAAAGCCACTGTTGTAGTTCAGCATCTGTTGTAGTTCAGCCACTGTTGTAGTTCAGCATCCTAGCAATGGCAAAATCCCTGTCCACCACGGGGAAGGTGGTCTCCTTGTCACAGGGTCCCTGCCTAAGCCCTTGGAACCAATCAGGGAGACTGGCCTGGTGCCCCCCTCCCTGGGACGTCACAGGACATGTTGTCCCGACAACCACAGCCTCATGGGGCAGCCCCCTCTCAGCTGGCCTGGGAGAAGAGCTGCAGCTGCTCTCCTTAGTGGAAGTGAGGATTCGGACCTGTGTTGAAAGATCAAAATAAGCCCACCCAAAGCTAGATCTTGCTTTGCTTTAGAGCGGGGGGGGGGGGGGGGGGGTGTCTGGCCTGCGGGCCACGTAAGGCCCTCGAGATCATTTGGCCTGGCCCAGCCAGGACAACAGCCAGCAGGGATTAAAATACAGAAAATCTAAATCTGTATCGGGCTAATCTTTACGTGGATGATTCTGTATGGCCCGCGGATGACCTTAGAAATACCTAAGTGACGCCCTCATCAGCAGAAAGGTGCCCCACCCCTGCTTTAGGGACTAAAGATGTGAGAAAGCAAGCGGAGCCACAGCCCTCCAGGAGGAGCCGATGGGGTGGGGAGGGAGAGGGATAGGGAGGAGGGGATGGTGGGCGAGGAGGCTTCCAACTGTGTCTTGAATAATGAGCTGCTTTGGGGTAAACATTCAGTAAGCAGGCATGAAATGTCTCTTGTGCATGCCTGACTGTGGACTTGGGTTATTAGATCTTTTATGGTAAATAGAAGAATTCCAAACCTGTTCTTGGGAGAACAGGCCCTCCCAGAACACAGCCGGGAGATGGGGGTCCCCCCTGTGCTCCCACAGCCCGTGCGGCTTTGGGTTCCCTCTGTGCCACGTGGACTGGTGGGTTCCAAGACCAGGAACTGAGTCACAAAGCTGGAGCACCTCTCTGGGGGTAGTAGTTGGTGCTGAAGTGGCAGCCACGCGAGAACCAGGGTCCTCCTTGGGGTGGAGCTCTCTGCCTGCCTGTCCCCAAGCAGGGGGGGGAACAGTGTGAGGAAGCAGCACCTGGAACTTGACCCACACCACCCTCTGAGGGTCCAGGGGTGAGCCCTGCCATGCTGAGCTGTGACAAAACACCACTGTTGTCTGAGATTGAAAGCTCATTTGGAGGAGACAGCGAAGGGGAAATACCCTGGTTGGGACAGCCCCAGATACAGTATTTTCATGGACAAATGGTTTATTAGAGGGAACTTGTTTTGCCTGCTTTGCCTCCTTGACTTTTAAGAGGAAGTCTGACCACCTGGTGCCGATCTGCATCCCTTCCCAAGCAGGGCACTAGAGGGAGAAGGCACTGCTCAGTTTCATCAGTGTTGCCTCCTCTCTTTCTGAAAGCCTGGGTATTATTGTCTAGGTATTGCAGAGCGGGCTCTGTCTAAGAGCTGAAAAGCCTGGAGCGGTGTTGGCTTCTACCTGACTCCGTATTCCTATGTCGGGGGACCCAGCCACCCATGTTCTCTGATGCGCAAAAGAATTAGAGGATGAGGCACAGAGAAAGACCAGCCGAGGCAGGAGACTTCTCAGTGAGAAGCGGGAAGTACACACTCCAGAGTGCAGCAGGCTTTAGAGCGAGCTGCACACCACGGGCTTTGGGGTCATCGCCTATGTAATCCGGAGGCGCAGGGCTGGAGTTTTCCAGGAAAGGGCGGACAGTCCCAGGAACTCGGTGACTGCCCACCTCCTGGCCCTTTAGGAAGTCTTGGAAGTGTCATGGCATCAAGCGCGTGCCGGGAATGGGCGTGTCGGCCATGGTGGTTTTGTGGGCGCCCCACAAAAACATGCAAATGCCGTGTCAACACAGGACACGGCATTTGCATATTTTGTGGGGCACCCATTCTCGGAGGCGAATTTGCAGGTTGCTGGCCGTGGGAGCAGTCGTAGGGGAGGGTGTGATACCCTGACCCTGCTACAAAGAGTGGGGACAGCAGATGACTTTGGATCCCTTATACCTGGAGAGTCTATCTACATCTGGATTAGCTTTCAAGCGAGAAGATAACTGATATTATCAGGTGCTTAGACACCACTATGCTAATTACATTATCTAGTTACATTATCTCAGAAATTAAAGAATGTACTATGTTCTTGTAAGTTTCTAGCAAGTTTGAAAAGTCATGATGCAATAGTGTGCTAATCTGCTTGTGAAATTAAGAACAGAAATGGGATGGTATTTTGTTACACAATCCTAAACAACAACAACAAATTGGCTCTTTGTTTAAAGAACCAAATAGGAACAAACGAGAGAAATATGCAGAGACAGACAACATTAAAAGAAACACTTTGAGGGAGACAAATTCTGAGAATGAAGAATGGAAGCCCAGGTACACGGAGAGAGAAAGGGGCCACACAGCGTTCGCATGTTTTGGCTTTTGAGGCCGTTGTGACTAAAGAGCTTCCAGCTCCGTTTTCTAACCAGAGGCCCCGCTAGTGGTGTCTCCCCGACCCCCGCCCTGCCCAAGTGATCAGATGAAGATGAGAGCTAACCTGACTCGCTGCTTTGCAAAGTCAGGCCACCAGGGAGGTGCACAGCACCCAGCCGCACCTGGTCAGACCCTGGGCTGTGGTCTGCCATGCCCAGAACCATCAACATAAATGCTCCAAAGAAACCAGGAGCCGCCAGCGTGCTTCCCCCTCCAGTTGGGCTTCTGTAGTTCTAGGGTGTGCGGGCTCATATCAAGGCTGCAGCCCACAGAAGTCCAGGGTCTTTTCCCTAAGGATGGTTTTCAGGCCCAGGACCTCCCTAGCCTCTGCCCATCCTTACACAGTCGAGTATGTTGTTGTTTTGTTTTTTGTTTTTTGTTTTTTTACAGGCAGAGTGGACAGTGAGAGAGAGAGACAGAGAGAAAGGTCTTCCTTTTCCATTGGTTCACCCCCCAATGGCCGCTGCCTGCTGATCCGAAGCCAGGAGCCAGGTGCTTCCTCCTGGTCTCCCAGGCGGGGTGCAAGGCCCAAGCACTTGGGCCATCCTCCTCTGCACTCCCAGGCCACAACAGAGAGCTGGACTGGAAGAGGAGCAACTGGGACAGAATCCAGTGCCCCAACCGGGACTAGAACCCAGTGTGCCAGTGCCGCAGGCGGAGGATTAGCCTAGTGAGCCGCGGCGTATGTTGTTTTAACAGAGGAACTGAACTTTGCGTTCCTGGCTAGTAAATGTTTCTTGAAACATTTCAAGAAAGTTGATTACTTCACCCCTGCCCAGTTTTTTTGCCATCTGCTCATTTGATAAACATGTTTTTATGTCTTGAAGTCATTGATAAAAAAAAAAAAAAGAAGCATGTCCAATAGAGCACACATGGAACACTGCATCACATGCCAACACAGATCCATCACTGAACATTCCGGGTCCTTCTCCCAGGAGCTGAGACTGTGTGTGCAGCTGAGGGAGCTCACAGCCATCCGCAGAGCTCAGCACACGTTGACAAGTGCTAGCCAAGAAGCCCCACGCGAGGCACACTGCTCCATGCCTTGTACAGTGTCCCCTTTACTTCCTCCTAGCAGTGGGGGTCATTGTATTGTCTCTGCTCTGCAGGTGAAACATCAGAGCTGAAGGGGCTTCCATCACTTGTCCAAGGTGGAAAGTTCCCAGAGGGGGCGCCCAGCCCTCTACACCCCACAGGTGAGAGCTCACCTGTGAACACCCAGCTAGCAGTGACCCACACTTGCTACATCGAAGGAATTCTGTCTCAAAAGAAACCTAGTAGCCGGTGCTGCGGCTCACTAGGCTAATCCTCTGCCTGCGGCACTGGCACCCCAGGTTCTAGTCCTGATTGCTCCCCTTCCAGTCCAGCTCTCTGCTGTGGCTCAGGAAGTCAGTGGAGGATGGCCCAAGTGCTTGGGCCCTGCACCCGCATGGGAGACCAGGAGAAGCACCTGGCTCCTGGCTTCGGATCAGCGCAGTGCACCAGCTGTAATAGCCATTTTGGGGTTGAACCAACAGAAGGAAGACCTTTCTCTCTCTGTCTAACTTTGCTTGTCAAAAAAAAGAAAAAAGAAACCTAGCTGATGTGGCATGATTTCCCCGCCCCCTCACACACACATACTTTTTATTAATGGACTTTTGAAACCCTCAAGTCAAAATGATGGTTTGATGACCACCTACATTCCTGCTACAGAGGCTCAACGTGTGTTTCCTCCATTTGAGGCTAAACTGTTTCAAAGCAAATTTTTTTTTTTTTTTGACAGGCAGAGTGGACAGTGAGAGAGAGAGACAGAGAGAAAGGTCTTCCGTTGCCGTTGGTTCACCCTCCAATGGCTGCCGCAGTCGGCGCGCTGCGGCCGGCGCACTGTAACGTCTAAATCCCGTAGCCTACATCTCCTGAAACTGAGGACATTCTCCTTCATAGCTCTAGCCCGTCGTCACAGCTGCACAATTTTAGCAACAGTTCCCTAAGATGACCTGGAACCTGGTTGTCTGAGCCTGCGTGGGCTGCCCTGACATCAGCTGGGTGCCTTCAACAGCTCCAGCACCAGTCCTGGTTATCCCCACTGTGGCCTTTACAACAGCTGCTCGTTTCATGTTGTTTGTTTCATTCTGTTTTCCCCAGGATGCCATCAGAGTGCATAATTGGTTCTTAGGTCTCTCTGGTCTTTTTACGTTTAACCGCCCTCCCTCCCGGCTTCTTCCCTGACACGCCTTGTCCCTGATAAAGCTCTTCTCTTCTCCTAGGGACCACCCTTCCCTTTCCAAATACTCACAAGCTCTGTGTGCACCCGAGAAAGTGGCCAGGGCCGTGGGAACATCACCTGCCTCATTCCCAGAGTCCACGGTTGTCCCCTGAGAGATAGCCTTGCTCAGTCTGCACCTCGGGGACCACAGCCAGTGCACTCTGCAGCCTCACCGCCACCCTGCGGTGAGCCCTTCACACCCCCACCTCCCCTGCCCCTGCCTCTCCTTCTTCTTCTTCTTTCTTCCTTGTCTCATTGTTCACACTGTTCCGGCTTCCCTGTAGAGCGGTTGTTCCTGTTAGCTCAATGAGAAGCCCAGTTCACTGTGGTCTCTCAGCAGCCGCCATGCGTGCTGATCTCAGCACCCCAGGATCATGATTAGGATCCCACTTAGGACGGGGAGTGTCAGCTGTGGCCTTGTGATCTGTCGTCGGCCATAGACGTCTAGGGTCACACAATCAAAGACTGCCATTTGCGAGGCTCTGAGTCTCCGGGAGCTTTCCCGTTGTCACCTTGCTGAGTTCCTCGTAGAATAACAGCTCCCAGGATGCCCACCTCCTAATTCCCACAGTCTGTGAACGCGTTAGCCTCCGCGACAAGGAGCCTTTGGTTGCAGGTGGAGTGAAGTTTCTTCATTAGCTGAGTTAGGGCAATGACTTGTCAGGATTATCCAGGCGGGCCCAGTGTTATCAGAAGAGTGTGGGAGAGGGCAGCAGGTGACGGTCAGAGACAGCAGCATGTGAGAACAAGGCAACTCACCAAGCCGGCATGGGAGATGGCTTTGGAGGGACCAGCCCCACCAACACCTGGAGACTCACGTCACACTTCCGACCTCCAGCAGTGTAAAATGATGACTCTGTGTGGTTTAGCCACGAGGCTCGTAGACGTTTGGGACAGCTCCCCGGGGAGGCTCCCCCGCGCTTGGTGTGGTGGTGAGCAGAGCTGGCCAGCCATGCTCGCCCTTGCTCCTCAGGGCTATGTCCTGCACACCCAGTCACTGCTGCCGTAGCTGTCAGGACGTGGTCATAAGGGGGTTTTGTGGCTGCTGCTGTCCATCTCCATGGGGAAGATGGCACTGGAAGTGAGGTCGCCTGCTAATCTCACCATGGAAGTGAAGGAGAGCTAACGTAGTCTTCAGTTGCTTCTTAACCCAGAAAATAACCCTGTCACAGACCCACTTAATGGACTGCTTAAGGATCAAAAGGCATAACCTGCTTTTTCGGTTCTCCTTTTTGAGTCTGGTGGGGGGCACTAGATGGTGAGGTCACCTAGGAAAGCCCTTAACAGTGGGGCTCCATCTGGCCTCCTCCTGCCCCACTCACAGGACAGCCGCACGTGTCCACCTCCTGGGTAGAGTGCCTCCCCACCCCTTCCTCCTCTTTCCCCTTTGGATCCACTCAGCCCTCCTGTCGCTCTACAAGGTTGTATTTCCTTCTGGCATGAAGCTGCCTGGACGGCTGTGCGTGTCCCTCGTGCCTTTGCTCCGGTCATGGGCACACGTGTCACTACAGATGTTGCTTCTGCTTCTTTTTCCTAGTATTTCATCCCAAGAAAGTCTGTTCCCTCCCCTGCCGTCGCTCCTCTTTGCCCCCGAAAGTGGTTTTTGGGAAGGCCTCTTCGGCCATTCTTCCACACCTGACCATCATAGTTTAAATCTCTGCTAAATTAATTGGCAAGTTTTATAGCCAAGTTTCCATCCCAAACTTCTCCAGAAGCATCCTATTGGGCAGAGAAGAAATGATCTTGTTCTCAGAACCCTTCCAAAGGGTCAGAGTTCACTACACTCCCATCCCCAAAGTGGATGTTTTATCGCCTCAGGCAGTGTAGACAACAGGCCAGGATGTCTTTTCCTGGTACTACTACCAATTTCAATACAATACAAAATGTTATCTATTTCTTTTAAAGGTTACAAGTTGCCAACCCACTTAGAGTTTAAGCTCTCTGGAGGCGGGTGCATTTGTCTGTGAGTCTCGCTTTTCTTAATCTCGCCCTTAATGAGTTAGCCAGCTTCTCAAAGAGTAGATTCATAATCAGTGTGTGTTGATTGATGGTCTCTCGGTAGAACGATGCAGATGGCATGGTCTTGCTTGGCTGATATCTATGCTGTTATTATGCAAAATTGTTCTTGTGCGTGTGCAACTAAATTACAGCAAGCAAACATCACCACCCTGCCCTCCCCAGTCTCTTTGCACTTGGAGACGCCGCCGGGTGTTGGCCGGGCACTGCTGTGACTGTATGATGGCATCCAAGCAGGTTGCCTTCTACACTTGGACTCCTGCGGTTCCGTCTACACCTCTCGGCATTGCAAACCCCCTGCTGGTACAGCTCGGGCCTGAGGCTATGAGGACGGGCTATTGGCGGATCTGCTGATGGGAGCTTGATTGGAGTTCAGCTGCTAAGACCTGTGTGATCATCCACATTCACCAAGGGTGGACAGAGGGCACAGGGAACCGCAAGCCAACAAAACCAGAACTGAGGAATCTCACTCCCGGCGCTTCCTAGGGTGCCTGTTACAAGGGCCCACGGGCTGGGCCGCTTAAGTAGCAGAAACGTACTGTCTCGTGGTGCAGGGGCCAGAAGTCCAACATCAAGGTGTGGACAGGGCTGGATTCTCCTGAGACCTCACTCCTTGGCTTGTTGATGGCTGTGCTCATTTTTGGACGGGTCCTGCCTGGGTGTCCAAATTCCTCCTTTTTTCCTAGGATTCCAGGAACTTAACAGGTGACCTCTGAAAGGACCCTGTTTCCAAGCGAGCATGCAGTCCGCTGGTTAGGACCCACAGCGTACCTTTCTGGGAGCTGCATGGTTGGTTCAAACTTTGATTGACACCAGGTGCCTCCAGGACCGCTTGCGGGGGCTGGATGGGCGTTGGCCGGCCACAGCAACCTAGCCGCCTTTAGAGCAGGTCCTCCCTGCACTCTGGTCAGCACACAGTCCTATCAGGGGAGCTCCTCTTCCACACAGTTGTACTGTGTGGTTAAAACAGCCTCAGACGTGGGAGTCCCACCGAGCACCAGGATTTATGATCCACCTGCGTGCACTGTCATTCCCCTCCCCCGCAAGTCAGTAATCCTATTTGGGGATTGCTTCTTGAAAGATCTGCAGGCGATGCCAGTGAAATAATGTAAGAAATGAGATACAAGACCAAGACTCAGGACGGCCACATTGCAAGTCTCTCATTCACCACCCGGAGACTTGCCACTGGGGTGTTTGGTCGAGGAAGACGATCCGGGCTCTGAGTGTGTCTCCTGACCCACCGGTGGGCAGCCTGCTCTCTGGGCAGTAGATGGGAACATGGTTCCTTTTCCAGGCCATCTTTGGATGCAGGGTAGTTTTCTGGATGTGGGACCCCAGCTCTTGCCCTGTCTGCCTGCATGCAACTTTGTGTGATGATCCCAGGAGACCCAAAGCAGAACTCTGCTGGTTTTCTTCTTAGATGTTTGATGCTGGAGCGCATTCGAGCTAAGCAGTTCCTACAGGCTACTGTAGAATCCCGGTTTGCCGACTTGGAGAAGAAGGGAAACCTATGGAAGGCAGTAGGAGTGAGCCTTCTCACTAAAGACTTACCTCTTCAGGGCAAGTGTGCTTCAGAATCACACTGTTGCTTATCTTCAAGTTCCCAGATCTGCAAAGAAACGCACCTGTTAGCTTCTCAGAGTCTTGGAACAAGTATGGCAGCATGATGTATTCCTTTGCTCAACTATGACAAGTCCAAATAAATCAAGTGGTTTTCACGTGGCTGGAATCATTGGACCAGCACGAACAGTCAGGGTGCCGGTAGCAGCGGGTGGTTTCGGCTGTGTCTCTGCAGTTTATCAGACCGTCATTGGACCCCTGAACGTCCAGGAAACGGCTTCCATTCGCTGTCAGTGTCCCTGTTGCACAAATCCCCACTGAAGTCCCGCCCCCTGCAGGCCTGGACTGTCAGCAGCCATGCTCCCAGTATCCACAGCATCAAAGTAAAGAATGTGGCATCCAGCCGGGGACAATGACTTTGTCTAAGCCTTAACAGAAAGTTGGGATTCCCATAGAGCCCCCAACGGAACATGGGGTAGACCGCTTGGGTGGAGAAATCCCTTAAATGTGTTCTTTAATTTTTTCTGTGGCCAAGTACCGGTGTTCAGCAGTGACTCCTACAGACGCCTGTAATTCGTGTTACAAACCACAAGATCAAAGAGTTCATGCCACTTCAGCATCCGGCATTTGGGGTAAAATACTGATTAATTTGCAAAACCTACACTCTCCTGCTGACTCCGTGACCTTTGCCAAGTACCTCATCTCACCGTCCTGGGCCTTGATTTCTTCAACATAAAATGGGAACATAGTTCCTATTCGATTGATGGCCCGGGGATCCGGTGCTTGAAGATGAGCTACGCGAAAATACGGAATATTAGAGAAACTTGAAATGTTCCTAAATGAGGCACTAATGCATGATGGGAGCTCAGGAAAAAATCACCTGTGGAGGGTTTGTTCAACAGGTTACTTTGTGACATGCACTCTTCTCTCTCCCTCCCTGCTAGGACCTATGATTGTGGATCTTAGGGCCAGATATTTCAAAGGTAGAAGCGATGTAAATTTCCATGTTTTCCTGGCTTCCGAGTAGGTTCAGCAAGCTTTTTTTTTTTTTTTTTTGACAGGCAGAGTGGACAGTGAGAGAGAGAGACAGAGAGAAAGGTCTTCCTTTGCCGTTGGTTCACCCTCCAATGGCTGCCGCAGCCGGTGCGCTGCGGCCGGCGCACCGCGCTCATCCGATGGCAGGAGCCAGGTGCTAGGTGCTTTTTCCTGGTCTCCCATGGGGTGCAGGGCCCAAGCACCTGGGCCATCCTCCACTGCACTCCTGGGCCACAGCAGAGGGCTGGCCTGGAAGAGGGGCAACCGGGACAGAATCCGGTGCCCCGACCGGGACTAGAACCCGGTGTGCCGGCGCCGCAAGGCTGAGGATTAGCCTGTTGAGCCACGGCGTCGGCCATCAGCAAGCTTTTAAAGAATAGACCCACTTTTTAATTGGGCAAGTACCTGGATTATTAGATTCCTGCCTTATGAGTCTGCTCACTGAGTTATGTTTGCTCCCAAGGGAGGTGTGTGCATGTGTGTTTTATCCTGGAACTAGCAAGGAGCAACCTTCAGTAAATCCAGCCTGGGTAAGACCCTGGGTGTTTGCTTATGAGCCAGACCTGGAGTGCAAGGCATCAGATAACAAGGCCACTCTGCCCTCCCTGTGCACTGCAAAAGGTGACGGCGGCCTTACCAAGCCTTGTGTTTGGAAGAACCTGTTTTTGGATACAACCATAAGCCTATTGAAAACACGGAGGATGCCTCCCAAGGCCCATCGTGGATGCCAGAAACTGCAGATAGTACCAAACCCAGTACCTACTGTTCGTGCCTATGTATATAGGATGAGATTTAATGTTAGAAACTAGGCGCAGTAAGAGATTAACAACAGTAACTAATTCGAGATCTTGGCCGTCTCAGCACACAATTTTTTTCTTTCCTTATTGAGTCCAAAACTTTTACCTTTTCATTTAGAGAGAGCACTTTGGGGCTCCTCTCTGGCAGAGCTGAATTGCCAGCTCCACTTCTCTTGTGCTTTGGGGCCACTATTGAGTAAAACGAGGGCCACTCGGGCACTAGCCGTGCAAAACCACGCCAGTCAATCTGATAACCGAGCAGGCTGCCCAGTGAGTAGCAGGCGGGTAGCGTATACTGCGTGAACACACGGCCGAGACGGGGGTGCGCGACCTGGGCAGGGCAGAGTGGGGCAGCTCCAGGTGCCACTTACAGCGACAACTCGCAACTTAAAATTTGTGAATCGTTTTCGGAATTTTTCGCTTACCGCTTTTCAGAGCTCAGTGGACCGAGGGTAACTGAAACTGTGGGTGGGAAACAGGACAAAAGAGAGGACAGAGGGGACCGCTGCCCTCAGAACATGCTGTCATCATCTTCTTGGCTCTGAGGACATCTCTTCCAAGGAGTGAACGGGAAAGGTGAATGGCAAAACAGTTCAGAAATTTGCGCAGCCAAATGAAGATCTGCCTGCCCAGTGATCGCCGACCTTGTCATGAACCCGGCCCCGCCGCACCCTGGCCCTTCCAGGTAGTGCCAGGCTCCCAACGGCCCCACTGTGAAACCCAAATTGCCTCTCTGTGAGTTTTTATAAAGCAGTACCTTGATGCAGAATCCAATGTGCAATCGCCAGGCAGGGGCGCTCTGCGGCTTTTACAGCCCTTGTCCCTCAAAGCGCGACCTAAGGGGGACGGGCGTTCCGCAGAGCCCTGTGCCAGTGTGGGGGCCGTGGGCTCGCACCGGGTTGTCCAGCCGGTGCTCCGAGGACCAAGCTCTCGGACTGCCAGTCTTAGGAAGCACTGTCCCGATTTCCTGATGGGGAAGTCCAGCGGACACTCTTCCTCTGCTGAGCCCTGGGAAAGCCCAACATGAACATTCTCTCCGCTGTGTCATGCTCACGGGACTGGGCAGTGCCGTCCCCTGTAGGATGAGAAGCAACCACAGGCACCCCCCCCAAAGCTGGGCTCCCCAGTGCTCTTCAGCCCCACCCAGAGGCCCCTCCTCCCTACACATCTTCAAAGCCTGCAGTACCCTGAAGTCACAGACTGCAAACTCTGGTTTCTTTCCTGGTCCTGGCTCCCTCCCGACCCTGCCCTTTGAAAAGGTTTCTCTGCCAAGTGCCTGAAGCTGGCTGTGTTGAAAATGTTCCTACTGAGGCAGGGCGTGGGGGTGACCCTCGGGAAACCTCTGGAAGCAGCCCACTTGTGTGGGCTGCAGCAAGAAGCCGGTGTGCCCACTTCTGAGAAAAGCCTTTGACGTACCTGGGTGGCACCACACTGAGAAGTGGGGCTCCCTGGACTCGATTTTAGGGGTAGTGTTTTTGTAGCATGTTAGGAGGTCAAAGTTGACTTTTTTTTTTTCTTCTGGTAAACTTGATTTCCATTTTCGCTCTCTGAGCAATAAATTTGTACAGGAACCCAGGAACTGTTGGGTCCATAAGATTTTGTATCATTATTTATAGCTTGGCTGAGCTAGTAGCAGCTACATAAATACCTTCCGAACTCTGCCACGTTTGGGCACATACGTTATACGTACATATAAACATGCCATGTAATATATGTACTCCTTCCCCCTCTCTGGGTGTTTGTGATTTTTTTCCAACCTTTTCTCTACTGGGAAAAGGCTCACATTAAAGTCTTAGTAAGATTGCTGGTGTGGCGTCCAGTCTAGTAGTGCATTGGTCTCAAATACATGACACTTTCCGAGTTCAAGCCATTATGGGCTACTCCAAGGAGTTTTCTTAGCCCTAGATTTTGTTAAGAAATCTAGCAAAATGCCCAGGAGAGACGCAAGCAAACCCCAGGGCCTTCGCTGACCCCTGCTGGGCCACTTTCAGAATTGGGAGCCGCTGTCTTCTGGTGACTGGCCCTCTGCAGGACGTGGTCTGACACGGTCGGAATTGGGGCGATCAGGAGCAGCGGTGAGACGCTCGCCATCCTGGAACCCCGGCTTCTGATGGCTCCGGCCCAGGTGAAGAACAGGGTTCCTGGCACCACCAGAGAGGCATTCCCAGGAGCCAGAGCTAGAGGCTGTGTCACTTTGTCTTAGGCAGGCACCTTGCAGAGAGGAGGGCGAGGCAGCAGAAGCTGGGCTTTCCTGGCTGACCTTCCCTGTGGCTTTGCCAGGCTCGGTGATGCCATGCAGAGCCAGGCTACACCTGTGGCCCTGTGGCCCCTCCTTGGCTTCCCACGGAGGGTCATGATTTAAAAGTCCCGAAAACAGGGCAAAGGGAGACTCTTAGTAAGCAGGAGCAGGATTGTCCCAGAACCAATGTTAGGAGTAGGTCACATACCAAGTGCGTTTCATCACAACGCTCCTAAGCGCTGTCAGTCCTGCCCTGCTGTGTCTGGGTTCTGTGCTAGTCAGGCCCAGCCGGACACAGTGCCTTGCCACCTGTGCGCTTCTCCACTGTTCCCTCTTGGTCAGCATTTCCTGTGTCTCTTCCTCTCCTTTTAGAACCAAATTCCAATCATCTTGAGGACCATTTGTCAACTATGAAACTCTATGGTGGGTGGTGGCCGCTGCTGAATTTATGATGGGGTTACGTTCCCAGTACACCGGTGGTGAGCTGAGAATTTCATAAGCCGAGGGAGCATTTAGCAAACCTAACTCCCAGAGCGTCACTTAGTCTTGCCTGCCTTGAGTGTGGTCGGAGCACTTGCATTAGCCTAGAGTTGGGCAAAATCACAACGCAAAGCCCATTTATGATAAAGCATTGACGATCTCAGGTAATCGCTTGAAAATTGAAAGCGAAAATCAGAATGGTTGTATGTGTAAGTTTTAACACTTCCATCAAGTGGAAAAATCCCAAGTCGAACCAGGGATCATCTATTTATTTACTGTGTATAGTTAATTATGTCTGTTAGTTAAAGGTAAATACCATACAAAATACTACAGATCACTTGACTTTGGCATTTGAACTTTGCAGAAGCAAAACATCAGAAAGACCCACATTCTGCCAAATGAGAACTTTGACCCAGTTCCCCAGGAACCCTGTTTTCATGCCTCTGTACTGCAGGTGGGGAAGGGAGAGCTACCTTTTATTTTATTTTATTTATTTGAAAGAGTCAAAGAGAGTTAGAGACAGAGAGAGAGAGGTCTTCCATCCACAGTTCACTCCCCAGATGGCCGCAATGGCCGGAGCTGCGCCGATCCGAATCAGGAGCCGGGAGCTTCCTCCCGGTCTAAGGGAGAGCTGTCATTAAAGAGAGCATTCGGAAGGGCTGTGCAGAGTGCGGAGAGGGTGGTTGGCGCGGCACCTGGGCCCGAGCGGGGGCTCAGCGCTCACGGTCTGAGCAGCCACCTGGTCCCGGCAGGTGAAGGGCTGTGCTGAGATCTAACCGTTGCTCTTGGGGTTTCTTGCAGATGACCACTCCAGGATCCTGCTGAAATCCGAAAACAGCCACAGCAACTCGGACTACATCAACGCCAGCCCCATCGTAAGTACTTTCCCCTGAGGTCACCTCTGAGCTTTTTCCCCCAGTGTGGATGTGACCCAAGGAATGTTCACTCCCCGGCTGTGGATCGTGAGCTGGTGGCTGGTTTGGACCGGGTAGACTGGGCTGGTGCCGGCCCCACCCGGGCCTCCTGAGCTGTCCAGACGCCCCCTGCAGCAGGAGGGGCTGTTCTGTAAGTACAGTGGACCTAGTGCTCAGATTGGGCAGTAGGTCCAGCGTCCTGTAGAGCGTCCAGCAGTGGTAACTTGACAGCGTACTGACTAGAACCCGAGACTTTCAGCAAAACTTCAGTCAGTGGTGGTCTCCTTCCCCCAGCCACTGATTGGAGGAGTTGAAAACATCAGACCCAAACCTGCTTCTTTTTAAAACAAGCGGTGGCACTGAGGCAGGCTCAGAACTACAGGTTCATTTCCACTCGGTTTTTTTCCTGTGGGCAAGATCCTGCCTTAAAAACAAAGCAGCAGGTGCTGGGGGGCCGTGCCTCTCCCAGGTGCTGTCATGTCAGAAGAGTGGGGGAGCTGGGGAGAGTTTTCCATTTCCAAAGGCAGCCGCTCAGCAGCTTCCCTGGCACCATGAGGCGTGAGATCCCCAGGACCAAGAAACTTGGAACTTCTGGAGGACTCCTTAGCAGTTCTGGCGCCACCTGAGTGCTCTCCTGTCCTGAGCCTTAGGCTTGCAGGGGACTGAAGAGGGTAAAGTCAGAGCTGGCTGAAGGGGGGCTCCCAGGCCAGGATCCCGTGAGCACTCAGGTTGACTTTTCCACATTAGAAGGGTAGCAGGTGGGAGAGTGAAGTCAAACTAAGGCAGGACTTTTTCTGAAGACTATGGTTGATAGTGCTTTTATTTTTTTTAAAGATTTATTTCTTTTATTTGAAAGGCAGAGTTACAGAGAGACAGGGCAGAGAGAAAGGGAGAGAGAGGTCTTCCATCCACTGGTTCACTCCCCAACTGGCTGCAACAGCCGGAGCTGTGTCGATCCAAAGCCAGGAGCCAGGAGCTTCTTCCGAGTCTCCCACGCAGGTGCAGAGGCCCAAGCACTTGGGCCGTTCTCTACTGCATCCTAGGTGCATTAAATTCCAGATTTGCATGCAGCCCGCAGGATGAAGGGTGTAAGGACAATGGTGGTGCTGAGGACTGAGAGAGAGCGGGCCTCCCCCTGGGGCGCAGACGCACTGCACAGCGGCGTCCGCTCCCTTTCGACTCCTTTAAGAGAAAGCTTCGGGTGGGAACATTGGTGCGTCTGATCGCTAACAGTAGCTGCTTGTAGGCCTGTTTGTTGGACTACAAGGCTGTTACCTTTAGTGCCCCCTTTGGGACACAGCGGATGGCTAAGACTCCCCAGTGCTGTGGGCCCATTCCATTTTCTGACGTTTCACATTCCAAAAGTGAATTCAGAGTGAAGCGCTCGCCTGGTTACCTCATCCGCACCTCCCGGAGCCCTGCCTTGTGTTTATGTGTTCATGTTTTTAAAGAAGTGGCTCCTTTATGTCCAGCAGAGGTGACTTCAAAGACTGGTTCTGTCTGTGTTTCAAAGGTTCTCATTTGCAACCAATTAGTCTTTCTCAAGAAGATTAACAAAAAAAAAAAAAAAAGAAAGAAAGAAAGAAAGAAAAGAAAAGAAAAATCAACCCCAAAGCTTATTGATTACCAGTCTCATATTGTGGGTGGAGCTTCACTCTAGGGAAGGGCCTGGATTTGCTTGCTACGTGGTGGGCAGTATCGATGGCCAGTGCAGAGACAAGAAACACTCCTCTGGTTCCTTTTCCCTGGAACAGATTGTTTTGTGAGACCAGAATGAGGAGAAACAAAGCCATCCTTTTGAAGGGCAGTGTTACGGCCTGGTCCAGCTCCCCTCCCCACCCCACTCCTTCCCGGGTTCCAACTTGCGATGTCTGGGCTGTGCCAAGCTGAAGTCCAGTCTCAGTATGAGCATCCGTGCTCGACGTAGAAGCTGTGTCGTCAGCAGAAGCCTTCCACAGCTTTTGTCTGCACACGGGTTCTCAAGGGTGTCTGGACACGCTGGGGAAGGTGCGAATTCCCACACTTCTCTCTTCCATTAGTGGAAATTCACAGCCACCTCCCCAGGCCTTGCGGGCCAGGAACCCGGGTCAGAAGGTGACTCCAGGAGAGAGAAGCAATTTTACAGTACCTTTTATGTTTTTCCATTATTTCATACCCCAGTTTTTTTCTTTTTTTTTTTCTTTTTTTTTTTTTGTCCTTCCAAATTCGGATCGTAAGAATGAACTACAGGAAATCCACGTTGCCTCTTGTCTGTGGAATAACTGAAGATACAATGCTAATGGCCTTCCTAGCAGCCGTTGAGTGAAAAGCTCACAATTATAGCACAGGAAGACCCTGGCTGTGCGGAATAAAGCTATGATAATTACATCTGTCATATTTGTACTTAGTCCTCATTAAATTTCAGGGAAGTCATCCAATAGTAAATAATGTGCAATCTTCGCTTTTAAATCAGAGGTCATGGAAGTAAATGGGAATTCTGTTTGCCCGCACAGGGTGTCAGAGAGAAACCCATCAGCTACATTTAAAGCTCAGCTTGGTTATTACCAAGGATGCCAGACGGGGCATTGCCCAAACACAACACACGAGTCCTGTCCCGAGGAACGAGTCTGAAATTCCCCACGACACTTAACAGTAAGCTTAATCCTTCATCCCTCTGTTTATTAAGGAAGAAAACATTGGTTAAGGTTTCGATTCAGAATGCAGCAAACTAATGTAAGCAGGGACAGGCCGGCCCCTCAGACAATCTTGACAACCTATGCATCCTGCCTAGCCTAAGAAACTGGCCAGCAAGGGGAGCCAATGCTTTGGTTCCCAGAAAATGTGTATAACCAAACACCGGTGTGTTTATTTGCACTTTCTATTCAATGTCAGCCCATAACGATACCTTGTGGAGGTGGGGGCCGACATGGCGAGGCAGCAGGGGCTATTTGGAACATGGAGTGTTGGTTCAAGTCTGCTGCTCTGTTTCCGATTCGGCTCCCAGCTAATGTGCCTGGGAAGGCAGTGGAAGATGGCCCAAGTGCCTGGGCCCCTGCCACCCGTGTGGGAGACTCACATGGAGTGCTAGGCTCTTGGCTTCAACCTGGCCCAGCCTACGTTGGCAGCCATTTGGGGTGTGAACCAGTGGATGGAAAATCTCTCTCATGTGTGTGCCCGCTGTCTGCCTCCCCTCTGTCACTCTGCCTTCCAAGTAAATAAATAAACCTTTTTTCAGAAAGAAAGAAGGGGGAGGGAAGAAGGAAGAAAGATTTATAAAATAAATAGGTTTATAAGCCAGTCTCTCTCCTGTTGATTACCAAAACTACAATTTCCCAATAAATTCTCATATTAAGACTCGGTATCTAGAAAATGATTTGACAACTCAAAATCAGATTTATGTATCTATCTGAAAGGCAGAGTAACAGAGCGGAGGAGAGAGATTTTCCACCTGCTGGTTCACTCCCCAGATGCCCCCACAGCCAGGGCAAGGCCAAACCAAAGCCAGGAGGCGGGAGCCCCTTCCAGGTCTCCCACAGCAGGGCCCGGAACCCGAGTGCTTGAGCCATCATCTGCTCCCTCCCAGGACGCAGTAGCAGAGAGCCAGATCAGAGGCATGGAGTAGCCAGAATTCAAACCAGGCATTCTCATAGAGGAGGTGGCTTAACCCACCGCACCCCAATGCCAGCTCCTAAAATTGTTTTAAAGGTTGGAGAATGTAGAAGTTGATAGGTAACACACACAGTCGCTCTCTGTGTAAGACGATTGGTTTGGGAGCAGAAACTCGTTCCCCACCCACCTGCCCACCTGCAGGGCCCTGAGCCATCGCTGGGCTGGAGCTGGTCAAGGCTTTGGGTCTTGATGTGCTGAATGTTTCATTTTTCAAATCGATTTATTGGAGGAAATTATTGCTAAGGTTTTTTTTAATGCAAATTAGCGTTCCTAAAGAACACACCAGTCACTCCTGCAATTTAATAATTGCCGTCCCATAGCTTAAGGCAGAGTGTTGGCTTATTTTTTTTGCCATGCATTTAGAAAGATGTAAGAATAGACCATGCTTGTATCCAGTTTCGTTTGATGTCTCCCTAGAAATCAGTCCACTAAGGGATAATAGATTCAGCACAAGCAAGGGGTCTCTCTTTATATGAAAAAGCAGCTTAATAAAACCATGCCACCATGTTACCCCTTCAAATGCCCCAGCTGCTCAGCAACACTGGAAAGTACATAAACTTTGTGCTCACCTGTTCAGAGTTCTTCCTTCTTACACAGGTCCCGATCAGGAGAATATAGGCTGGTACTGCCAGTCGTGGGGCCACCCAACAGCCAGGTGCAGGTTTTCAGGGTTACAGCCAGAGCACTAAGACACACACATATATGCATAGAGGAGTCTGCACATAGAATTCCAGAGCTATGGGGCCCTTCGAGGTCCTATTGTCCATCGTCCCTGCTCCCCAGCCACCCTCAAGTTCAAGACAGACTGAGGCCCAGAGACTTTAGCTGACTTCCTCCATGGGCGTGCTGTTCCTGAGACTAATAACACAGTCCTACAACTAGATGCTGCACGACAAAGACGTGGCAAACAAGGAGAAAGGAGGAGGGGAGGATGAAGTGCAAGGAGCAGAGGAAGCCGGGGGTTATCACCAAACGGGGAAGCCAGATGGATTTGCCAAGCAGGTACTTCTCCTGTCGGACAGGGTAGTGTCCATGGAAACTTAGGTGTGGGAGGAGCCTTCAGGAAGTTCATGGAAAACATGCAGTGTGAAGATGCAAATCGTGAAAAAAATCACGCGTGCATTTCAAATGTTTCGCACCAAAATAAACTTAGCTTTTCAGCCCATGAACTTTTTGAAGCACCCACGTATGCTGCTCCTGCCTTGAAAACCTTAAATCGTTTAACACTGCTCAGCTGAATGCTCACGTTAGTTGTTTTCGGTAGAGACTGTGTAACACCGGGATAGGGCTTTCTGTTCCCTTGGAGCGGCTGCGTGTAGAGTGCTTCCGCCCAGGCTTGTTCTGTGTTCCACCGAGTGTGCCTAGAATGAAATAATTGTGATTGTCTTCTGAAGGATTGTTAAACTGATGACACATCTCCCCCACCGTGTGATCACTGTGCTATTTGCCGCCTGCCCAGTGGCAGCCACGTGAGCGCCGTGGAGAAGGACGGGAGCACTACTGCTGTCAGTGTCTCCTCCCTCGTGTCTTGCCTTCGTGGCTTCTGTCTTGGGCACCTGAGCAGGTAGTGGGCTTCAATAAAATTGAAACGTGGAACATCGAAGACCTAGCACGAAAGTTGCCTTACTGATCCTCCCGAAACCCCGCCCACTGCTTCACCTTTAATCACGTATTTTGGAAGCAACCAAATGTGCCAGTTCGTACACGCGAGGCTTTGTAAGATGTGTCACTGTCTAAGCCGCTCTGGTGAAAAAGCATGTTGCAGAAGGAGGTGGGGTTTTCTCTCTGCTGCACGGCTACGTGCGGGGAAGAGACGGGGTCTCCGTAAATAGCTGTCACCCCCGACAAATGCACATTTCAGAAAAATCAAAACTTATTTCTGCTAAGCGTTTACCCACTGAAACATTTTAATTGGGGCTTTCAGCGAGAGTAACATAATTTTACCTGTATTGTGTGTGTTGTGGTGGATTTCAAAACGAGGTCCAGTTTTAATTATGAATCACTAAATTAGATGCACAAAAAGCTTTTCTCGCTGGCTCCCCCCCCCCCTCCAGCCCCCGGCTAGCGTCATTTTGTTGTTCTGTTAGAATAACTTACATCTGTTCCTTTATGTGTCTCCCCTCTTTTATGGCGCACATAATTATAAGGTGCACTTGATGCATTCTTTCATGCTGACAGCCGTCATTGTGGAGAGTGCTGATGGGCTGTGCGCAGATTCACCGGGGGTCGCCGGGAGAGGGATGCTGCCTGCCGGCAGAGCTGAGCTTTAAGGTGGTACCGGCAGTTCCCACCGATGTCCTCACGTGTTGACACAGAGCCACACGGGGTGAAAGCATTCTCAGAACATGTATCCTTAATCATCATCTGTGAACACTGAGCATTTTAAATTTTCCATCAAACTCTGACCTCAAAGGAGTAAACTCCAGTTCTAGACATGCAAGGATATAGATCTGAGGAGTAGTCAGCCGTCTTACCCAAAGGTGAGATTCCACCAGCAGAGCCTCATGCTGTCTCCTGTCTCCTGGGAGGTAGGGAGTGGGGCTCAGTCCTGGGGATGGGCATGATGACCAGATGTCGCCTGTGCTTTGGCGAGGTGGCCAGGACTGACCACTGGGGCTCAGAGCCCTGTCTGTCTGTCTTCCTCAATGTGCCTTAATACTGTTTGCTTCTCTGGGCTTTGTTCTTTGCATTTTCTGTTTTTTTAAGTATTTGAAAAGCAGAGAGAGAGAAAGAGAGAGAGAGAGGTCTTTCATCCACTGGTTTATTCCCCAGATGCCAGCAACAGCCAAACTGGACCAATCTGAAGCCAGGAGCCGGGAACTCCACCCAGATCTCCCATGCAGGTGGCAGGGGCCCGAGCACTGGAGCCGGCAGCTCTTGCCTCCCAGTGTGTGCATTAGCGGGAAGCTGGATTGGAAGCTGAGCTAGGACTCCATCCCAGGCACTCCAGTGTGTGTTGCAGGTGTCCCCAAGGGGTGGCTTAGCTCACTGCACCACTACCCCTGCCTCTCGTGTTCCTTGTCAGTTTTTCCCTGCGTAGTCATTCCTTGAATTCCATGCTGGAATGAAGGTCTTTTAAGCCGCACTCACCCTGTTGGAGTTAGCAGGATGCCAGCCAACAAATCAGCTGGCCAGAAAGCCCACAGTTGCATTCTTCTTTGTGAGAAACGGAACAGAAAATGAGTTCCTGGGAAGTACCTGCCGCCCTGGGCTTCAGCCAAGCCCAGACAACTGCTTTTGCCTGGGCTCTCTTCTCCCGGTGAATGAACACAAGCCCCAAGTGAGATGAGCTCACTGTTCTGGGGACCCAGGAGGCAGATTGGTCCACAGGGCCCTCACTCCTAAGAGCTTACGCTTGTCGCCTCTCTAGCCCAGCACCCACAGTGCCAAGACGTGGGCTCGTTATTCCGAACACAGCTCCTAGCCTGGGGTGGGCTTGGAAGTTGCCCGCAACGGCTCTCATGGGGCTCCTGGTCTTCGTCTCTGTAGAAGCTGCTCTTCCGACCTCCGTATCAGGTGTAAGAAATCTTGGATGTGTTCGCCCTGGCTCACGATTCTGCCTGTGCCTGGGTGCTCACTTGCATCGGTGAAGGTGATGAAGTTGAGGGGCCCTGGGGTTGTGACCCTGTGCAGGGGCTGTTGATGCAGGGTTCACAGCCCTCACGTCCCCCTGAGGTCCAGCGTGACTCCCTAACTTAATCCCTGTGCGGTGATTTTGTCTCTGCAGATGGATCATGACCCGAGGAATCCTGCCTATATCGCCACCCAAGGACCACTTCCCGCTACTGTGGCCGACTTCTGGCAGGTGAATCTCTCTTATGAAGTTTTCTTTCTGCAAATAAGTTCTCAGTAAGTGGGTCGTGAGTCATGTCGTCAGCTTGATTAAGCCGGTTCAAACTTGCTTACAGGTATTCCTCAAATATTACTTGATTCCAGAGTTTATAATATTTTTTATTATACCCAAAACTTGAACATGAAAAATTCCTCTTGCGAGATCAATGTTTTGCAGATCTTACATGTTAGCCGTTTTATAGTTTCATTTTATAAAATATAAAGAAGTGAAATCAATAAATGTTTAAATTATTACATTTTATTCAGATGGAGCTTTAATCTATTTTTTTGTTGTGATGAAGGTTAAAAAAAATGGCGCTCAAATCACAGTTTGGCTTCTTTGTGGATTCTCTGTAATGTGTTTGAGAGGCCAGGCTCACCCAGCATGTTTAGTGTGATCTTGAATCGCCTGGGCTGAGACAGGGACGTTGAGAACCCCTGTTAACATTAGCTGTTAAGAGCGAGTTGCAGAAGGCCAGTGGATTTTTCCCCTCTCCGCCTCCCCCACTGTCCCCTCCCCAGTCATCCACCACAAAGCCAAGTGAAATAGAAATGGCGTTTGGAAAGAGGCCCCGTGCCCTGTCTGCAGGAGTGCACACTTCTGTTCATCCACAGCAGTGAACAGCAGTGAGCTCCTCCTAGGTGACGGGTGTGCGGCCGTCCCCAGCGCTGAGCGTGTGGCCGGCTCCAGGGGATGGCATGCCTGTCTCAGCCAGCAGTGCAAGTCACCAAGTCCCAGCGACGGGGTCGTCTGGATCACTCAGTAATGGCGTTGGCGGGGCTGGTAATGCCTACGAGGAAATGGATTAACTGGGGGATGCTCACTGAATTCACCTGTACTCCTGTTTCTATTCCATGTCACCTTACGCTCCCTCCTCGACCTGCCCTCTGCCTAACAGGGATGGGAGTGGGGGGAGGGAGGCATCCCTCTGTCTTCCCTGGAGGATATTCTCTGCAGGGGTTTTCGGGGAAAAAAAAATGAGAAAGAAGACCGGGATTGACAGAAGATCTGTTAAGTCTCCCATGCCTATCCACAGTTGCCACACTCTCGGATTCATCCGACTGTGAATCAGAATACTTGGGGAAAAATAAAAACCTGCATCTGTTCTGAACATGATTGATTGATTGATTGATTGGGAAGTCAGAGTTACACAGAGAGAGGGAGAGGCAGAAAGAGAGAGAGGACTTCCATCTGCTGGTTCAGCCCCAAATGGCCAAAGCCAGGATCCAGGAGTTTCTTCCAGGTCTCCCACTTGGGTGCAGGGGCCCAAGCACTTTTGCGGCTTTCCCAGGCGCATTAGCAGGGAGCTGGATTGGAAGTGGAGCTGCTAAGACAGGAACTGGTGCCCATATGGGATGCCAGCATCACAGGGAGCGGATTGACCCCCGTTCCACAATGCTGGCCCCGGGGATTTCTTGTCATCATATTCCATAAAGAATATAGTATGACAGCCATTTGTATAGCATTTTCATTGTCTGGCATGTTATAAGTAATAGGAAGATAAGTTGAAGTATATGGGAGACTAGGTGTAGGTCATGTGCAAATATGTCATTTTATATGAGGAACTCCTAGGAGCATCTGTGGGTTTCGGTATCCTTGTGGGGTCCAGGAACCAATCCCGCATGGATACTGAGGACCAGCTTTGATCATGTTAATATTCAAACATCAGCATCCCATTTTATGGGCAAAGCAGGTGCGTGTCTTCGAGACTGCCTGATCCACCCAGGTCACCAAAGATGAAGCCAGGACTTAAAACATGCTCATAGGACCACCTCTGGCTTCTCTGTGTCTCCATCTTCACTACTGGAAAATCCTGGAAATGGATCTCTGTGCTGCCTCGCTGACTCATGATCGTCACCTGGAAGCACGAACCGTTGACCATAGGATGGTTTTGAAGACTCTGATCCCACCACCTTGCGTTCCCCCCGTGTTGTACCCACGGAGAGTCTCCAGCCCGAGGGGAGCACCTGCCGTCATGAGGAGGCAGCACCCCGAGTGCCACAGCATCGTGGGACGACTTCCCGTGCTGGGACGTCCTTTCTCGCATCACGCAAGGAAAGGCTCCTCCCGAAGTGTGCACTTGGGCCGCCTGCCTGGCCATGCTCCACAAGTTGAACCCAAGTCCATTCAGTGCCACTTACTGCCCTGCACGCTCACCCCGGCTGCTTTCACTCAGGGGTCAAGACAAAGGACATTCTGGGAGGTGGGATGCTGCAGGGAGCCGCCACGGGATCCTAACATCACTCGGGGGTTTTCATCTACCCCAGCCTGTTACCCAGCGTGTACGTGGTTGAGACTGTCCCCACATTTTCTTGCATTTTTACCAGCCTTTGAGCCCTGCCCAGCAGGTGCAAGGCTCCCCTTGCCAACCGAATCCCAGCTCCTTGAAGGCATTTGACACCTGATGGTACTAAATGCTGTCATTAACCACTCACCATGCACCAGGTGGTGTGCTAAGGCTTCCGTGCCTACAAGGATCTTGGCAACCCTGTAAATCTCAGAGGCTCGAGATTTGCCCAAGTTCACCTGCTAGTGAACACAGGAGCAGGCTGGTTTTTTTCTTACTGTTTATCATACATAATCCCCATCTGGGAAATAAGTCATTTTATCTGTATTTACAACGCATGGGATATTTTAGAGAGTTTGTCAGGACATGATTTTTTTTTAAGATTTATTTTTATTTATTTGAAAGCCAGAGTTAGAAAGAGAGATCAATCTTCCATCCGCTGGTTCATTCTCCATTTGGCCACTATGGCCAGGGTTGGACCAGGCCAAAGCCAGCAGCCCAGAGCTTCTTCCAGGTCTCCCACGTGAGTTACAGGGGCCCAAGCACTTGGGCCATCTTCTGCTGCTTTCCCAGGCACATTAGCAGAGGCTAGATCAGAAGTGGGGCAGCCGGGACTCGAACCAGCACCCATATGGGATGCTGGTGTGACAGGCAGTGGCTTAACCCGCTACACCACTGCACAGGCCCCAAGGACATGAATTTTTGACATGGATAGAAAACATCTCTAAGTAGAATTACTAAAGAAAAGTTTTTTTAAAAAATATTATTTATTTGAAAGGCTGAGTTAGAAAGACTGATCTTCCATCAGCTGGTTCAGTCTTCAAATGGCCACATCAGTCAAGGTGGGGCCAGGCCAGAGCCAAGAGCCAGGAACTTCTTCTGGGCCTCCCACGTGGATGGAAGGGTCCAATTACTTGGGCTATCTTCCACTGCTTTCACAGGCACATTAACAGGGAGCTGGATTAGAAGTCGAGCAGCCAGGACACGAACCGGCACGTACATGGGGTGCTGGCGTCACAGGTGGTATCTTAACCCACTTCACCTCCACAGTCAGCCCCTAGAGAAAACGTTTTAAAGCAAGATGAAGAGATGATTTGAGACACATCTCAACCAGGACTTATCAAAAGTAGTTCTGATAAAAGAAAAATAAGAAAGGAAGGAGTAGGGAGACTGGTAGCAAGGGAGGAAGAGTAGGATGGGAAATGTCATTATGTTCTTAAACCTGTGTGTATAAAATACAAGAAATGTGTTCCCTTCATGTACATAAAAAGGTGGTTCTGAAAAGCACTAGTTTCTCTCCCAATGGTAAGAGCTATTCTAATTAGGAAGATCTTGTGTCCAGTAGGCTCAGCCTACTGCGCCCTGGGCACAGGGCAAGGCCTTTGAGAAGTCCCACACAAGTTCCTGAAGAAACCTGTCCAGCTGTGCCGTGTGCAAAGTCCTTGGACCACGAAGCCACTGTTAACACACCCTTTGCCATCTCGCGGATACTACTTGTATGCGGAACACCGTGGAGAGATGCGCCTATTGGCACAGTAAAACCAGATGGAGCAAGGCGGAAGAGATTTGCTGCTGGGCCTCGTCGTGTTTGGCTGGCCTCGTGTATCTCAGACCGGGAACATCTGTCCAGCAGAGCTCTTTGTTGAATAATCCGCCCTAGGACTGGCATTCTTACAAGTTCAAGGTTGAGGTTGTCTTTGCCACCTGTAGCTTCGCAGGGTGCATGTCTCTGTCTCTGAACTTTCTTGGGAACGTGTAAGTATTTGCAGGACCAGGGCTCGATGATGAGAGGCAGAGATTGTCGGCTGCGTCAGAGGCGAGATCTCATCTCATCGTCTGGGTTGATGGCATTTCCCAAACATTGGCCCAGGAGCTCGGCACGTGTTACAGAAAATAAACTGAGCATCTTCTTATCCTCCCAAGCTTGTGGGTGCGGCCCGGAAGCTGCTCCCTGGGACAGGTTGTGGGGTTGTTCTCTGTCGATGGTGAGCGAGTCGCAGCCACAAGGGGCCGGTGTGACGTGGCGCCAACGGAGAAAGGCCAGGGTGTGAGAGACAGCCGCACCCGCTTCCCACTGCTGCCCTAATGAAGTGCTGCAAATGAGGCGGCTTCAGGCCCCAGTCCCTCCACTCAGGAGGCCAAGCTCACGGTGGCCACAAGGGTGGGTCTCCGGAGGCCGCGTGGGAGTCTGTTCCCGGCCTCTCTCTGGCGCCGGAGTTACTGTCAGTGCTTGGAGTTCTCTGTGGACGGATCACTCATTCTGCCCGTGGGTCACAGAATCTTATCCCTGTGCACCTGTGTTCCTGTGCCCTCACCTCCCTGCTCTTACGGAGGCACCAGGACTGGACTTGGAGTCCTTGCTGACCAGTGGAATGTCCTCTTAACTTGATAACATCTGCAGAGACCCTCTTTGCAAGCAACCCCACATACATGGACGTGGATTTGGGGGGGCACTGCTCAGGCTCATCCCCAGCCCCACCCTTGGTGCAATGATTTAAAAGGAAAAAAAAACCCTCATTGAGCAGGGAATTGGTGCCATTGCAACAAGGTCACAGGCCAGGAGGCCACCACGGAGGTGACAGAGCAATCTCCGGAAGCTGGGGTTGGGAAGGAGCTCTGGGAATTCCAGGGCTTCAGCAGGAAAACAGCCGGAACTGAGGGCTGAAGAGGGACCAAGGGTGGCCCTGCTGGTCCTTGCTCTACCGGGGACACCCAGGCCGCTCATCCCTGTAGCACTCGCTCTGGGCAGCACCAGCCCCTGCACCTGCTGCACGGCGCAGAACCTCAGGCCCTGTCAGGACGCCGCACCCAAACCCCCAACCCCCACCTCCTGTCCGGGCGCAGCTGGAGCACACACCGTGCCTTCGTAGGTGCTGTGGCCAGGAAGCAAGAGCAGAAATAGACGAGCGGAGAGACGGAGGGGTCGTCATTGACCACAAGCCAAACCCGCGTCATCATCCAGTGACTAGCGTTCTTCCCTGAGTCTACATCATGCATGGTAAGAATTCGATTTTTAGGGGCCAGTGCTGTGGCGTAGCGAAAGCCATCGTTGGCAGTGCCGATATCCCTTGTGGGCGCCAGTTCAAGTCCTGCCTGCTCCACTTCTAATCTAGCTCTCTGGGAAAGCAGTAGAAGATGGCCCAAAACCTTGGGCCCCTGCACCCACATGGGAAGACTCGGAGGAATCTCCTGGCTCCTGGCTTCGGATCAGCACAGCTCCAACTGTTGCGGCCAATTGGGGAGTGAACCAGCGGATGGAAGACCTCTCTCTCTCTGCCTCTCCTTCTCTCTCTGTGTAACTCTGACTTTCAAATAAGTAAATAAATCTTTAAAAAAAAGAATTCGATTTATAAATGTCTGATTTGCATGAAGAATTCTAAAACTAAATGTTTTCTAAAAGAAAGACAAACCTCCCATGATCCCCTGTCCCTGGTGCCCTCCACACCATTCTCGGGAATGCTCGCTTCTCTTGCCCCCTGGAGGGGTCTTTGTGAACCTGAGTTAAGCTGCAGAATTTACTAGAAATGAGGATGCAGACGGCTTAGAAATAATCTAGATTTTAAGGGGAACATAACCAGTCCGAGGCGTGAGTGAGTCATTTGTCTATCAGACACGTTTTGCAAGGAGTGTGCAGCAGTCTTGGGCTTCCTTACCTGGAGTGAAACGCAGATCCTAGACGCGTTTCCACTCCCCTCTCTGCTGGGCAGACTGCAGTCGTAATTCCAGAAAGGATGGTGGCGTTTGGGAAACAGACCCCAGACTCGAGTGGACACAGCCAGGCTGCTGGGAGCTTGGAGAGGCATAGAAGGCAGGAAAGTCATCATCAGTGGACAGCGCCCTCAGCAAGGTCCACGCTGCCACCCAAGCCACCGTCAGCTGCGATGTCACTCAGAGCGCTTGGCCTTGCGTGGAGCCCCATAACCATCCTCCTGGAACCCTCTGCACTCCTAACTCTGCTCCTTCTGTCTCAGGAGGGCTGCTTCTCTGCTCATACGTGTTCCATTAGGAGCATCGGTTTGGCTGTGTGAGGTGTGGCTTGCTTGCTGAGTGCTTCTAAAATAACTTCAGGTAGAGCCTAACCCCCAGTGCCCGCATCCTCGTGAGCCACAGGCGGCGAGCTCAGGATGGTGTACCCTCACTGTTAGGGAAGCCTGAACATCAGGAGAGGAGCGGGAGGGAGCAGGAAGAGTCACTTGCACACTGTTCCCACCCCTGTGGCTTGGCAGACACACAGGAGAGACCATGTTGGCTCTGGGTCTAGGAAATGCATTTTCATCTATAAGGACAGACGCCTCCCAGCTGCTGGCTGGGGCTGTAATGAATGAAAAACAGACACGCACCTGTGCCAAGGAGGGGACGAGGGGAGAAAGGGTGTTTATTGAGTTCTTTTAGGCCAGCTCCCAGGGCAGGCATTCAGAAATGGGATCTCATGGGGCCGGCCTGACCACCCTGCAAGGATGGTGGCTGTGAGCCTCGGGTGGTTCCTTACCTGAGGCACTGGAGGCAGGACGTAGAATGGTGGGCACAAGGGCTGGAGGAAGGGGGACTGGGGAGACGGTGTCTGCTGGAGACAGAGTTTCGGTGTGAGAAGATGCGACGGTTCTGCACGTGGGTGGTAGCAGTGGTTGTACCACAATGTGAAAATATCCTTCCTGCCACTGAACTGTTTGCCACTTCAAAGGGCCACTCGCATGCTGCGTGCCCAGGTATTTCACTGCCTTGTGTGGAGAGAGAGCCTGATTCCACCAGGAGGAAGCTGGGGCTCAGGGGGCCCACATGCCCTGCCCAGCGTCTCACAGCAGGCCTGAGAAACCCAGATCTGTGTAACTCAAAAGTGTTTTTCAACCACACCGAAATGTCTGCATAGACAGTCACTGTGGCGACCGTCAGCATTCACACAGTAAACACGCGGCATGTGACGTGTTGCGTGCTGATTCTCAACACCCCAGGGTGTGTCAAGTGTGCACGCTTGCAGTGTGGGCGATGAGGAGGGAGGGATTCCCGGGTCTCTCCTCAGGGCAGTGAGGGGGTGTGGAGGCTGCAGTCCAGCCCGCAGGACCAGTCCCCTTTAGGCACCAGGCAGCAAGGAGGCATTGAGCCACTCCTCCTACCTCCAGCCTCTTGCATTCCCAGCCTCCCCCGTGGTCCCTCACCCACCCGCACTGTAGGGCGTTGGCCACATGCCAAAGCTTCTTTTGTGTGTTTAGGATGAGCTGGCAGAATCGTCGACTCTTCCCCCAGTGCCAGCTGGGGTGTGTGCGCCCGTGTGGACCTGTAGAACCACAGCCTGTCAAACAGAAATTTGGGCTTTGTGGTCGGCCGAGTTTGGGTGCACAACCCAATGCAAACATAACCGAAAGTTTGCAGATGTGGAATACAAAGCCACGGTCCCTGAAGTCCCCAGCACTGGGACATAGAAGTGCCTTAGCCCCAGCAACTGGGAGTCACCGCAGGACTTGAAAGAGTCAGCATTGTCAGCTTCACCACGGGAGTCGCTAAGGCCAGAGGAAAATGCCGATTTTAGCCTTGCCTGCCCTGTTGTCAAATAGGCTAACTTTTTTTATTTTTTTAAGATTTATTTATTTACTTGGAAGTTAGAGTTACATAGAGAGAAGGAGAGGCGGGGCGGGGGAGGGGGAATCTTCCATCTGCTTGTTCACTCCCCAAATGGCCACAACAGCCAAGCTGCGCCAATCCGAAGCCAGGAGCAGGAGCTTCTTCCAGGTCTCCCATGCAGGTGCAGGGGCCCAAGGACTTGGGCCATCTTCTACTGCTTTCCCAGGCCACAGCAGAGAGCTGGATCAGAAGTGGAGCAGCCGGGACTCGAAACGGCGCCCATATGGGATGCTGGCACTGCAGGCAGTGGCTTTACCTGCTACACTACAGTGCCAGCCCCTAACTTTTAGGACTGAACCAGGCACCAAGTACCTGTCCTGACCAGGCAGCTGTGACGCAAATCCAAAGCAGGTGTTCAGTTCAACCCCAGTTGGTATCCACTGTATGCTATTTTCAGCATTTTTCCTAGAAAAGAAGTCTGCCTGTTGGCTTCTCGTTTTCACTTTTTTTTTTTAATTTGACAGGTAGAATTATAGACAGTGAGAGAGAGAGAGACAGAGAGAAAGGTCTTCCTTCCGTTGGTTCACCCCCCAAATGGCTGCTACAGCCAGTGCTGAGCCGATCCGAAGCCAGGAGCCAGGTGCTTCCTCCTGGTCTCCCATGGGGTGCAGGGCCCAAGCACTTGGGCCATCCTCCACTGCACTCCCAGGCCACAGGAGAGAGCTGGCCTGGAAGAGGGGCAACCGGGACAGAATCCGGCGCCCCAACCGGGACTAGAACCCAGCGCCCATATGGGATGTGGGCACGCAGGTGGAGGATTAACCAAGTGCGCTATGGTGCCGGCCCCATGGTTTTCACTTTCTAAACGTATTCTACAGTGAAGTCTTAACTAGTGGAAAACATGGTTCCTCCTTCCAGGGAGTGATATAGGCTTGATTGAAACAAAGCTTGGTGTTATGTCCATCGATCATGGTTCTTCCTCTGGTTATGAAGCCATCCTGAGGGAAGTGCTCTGGGAGACCCACAGAACGTAGAAGTCTTTCCTTCCAAGTGCTGGCCACCCGGTGGGGAACGAGGCAGGATCTCAGAAACAACAATTAAGTGCTAATTATCACCATGTGGGTCCGCCATGCCCGAGCCGCCCACAGCCCTGGCCCAGGGCTTTGTGTGTGTGGTTGCCGCGTGGCCATCAGCACCGGTCCAGACAATGGGTGCCTCAGTTTCCATAGGGTGCCCCCATCGCTGCGCAGGCTGCCTGCCTCCACCAGAAACAGTCACTTTGTGGGATCCCCATCGGCATCCCCGAGAAGCAAACCTCAGAGCAGCTGGATAACCCCAGCACGGCCTCCATGGGGGACAGTGGCCCCACAACACTGAACTTTTTTTAAGATTTATTTATTCATCTGAGATGCAGAGTTAGAGAAGGAGAGAGAAAGAGAGAGAGATATCTTGCATCTGTTGGTTCACTCCCCAAATGGCCACAATAGCTGGAGCTGGGCCGATCTGAAGCCAGGAGTCAGGAGCTTCTTCCAGGTCTCCCACGTGGGTGCAGGGGCCCAAAGACTTGGGCCATCTTCTACTGCTTTCCCAGGCCATCAGCAGGGGGCTGGATCAGAAGTGGAGAAGCCAGGATTTGAACCAGCGCCCATATGGGATGCTGGCACTGCTGGCAGATGTTTAACCCACTATGCCACAGTGCCGGTCCCTGAATTTTTAAAATGTGTGTTCTAGTCCCGCACAGAAGGCATGTGTTCTGCCAGAGCCAGCCAGTGGGCCTTCGGCTGCTCATGACCGTTCTGTGACTGTGCACACAGTACCCGATGCTGCTGCACCTCCTGGACAGGTCCAGCCTCCCGTGGCCTCTGCTCCTCCTTGGACCATGCCAGCCGGGAGGCATGAGCTCTGGTTAGGCTATGGAGCCACTCCAGTGACCTGGCTCTGAGAGCCCTCAAATCTCCCCCAAGTCCCTCAGCTCCTGCATACTTGTCAGCTTGGCTGTTCATCCCGTTATGTTCTCAGATGACACGAGAGAGAAATGCTTAGAGATTTTTACAGTTTCTGGAGTGTTGGGAAATTGTGGGAGGCAAGCAGGGGCAAATTTACTTAGGAAACTTGCTCACTTCCAGAGTGGGCAATTTTAAGGCGCGTTATTTGATAAAAGGAAACACAAGAATTGAGAATAGTTCGTTTCTTAGGAAAAACTTGATTTTCATTTCCATGATTTATATGTACTTTAGCCACCAGGATATTTTATTTCAGATATTTAGCTTTGCTGGATTTGCTTTACCTAAATTCACAGCCCTTTAAAAATGAGACAATTGTTGTCAGATTACCAGAGTTTGTGTAAAAATGGGATGAAAAGCCTAGTTCTGATGCAAAACAAAAAAAAATTGAAATCTGTGCATCTTTTGTGCATAATTTGCATTTTCCATGAACTTTTTGACGATTTCCTCATTTTAAATTGGGACTTTGGGAACCGTGACCTCGGGAGAAGTTACTTCATGATGATGTTTGTGGCTATTGCAATGTCAAGGACTTGTGTTCTCTTGCCATGCACCTGGGAATTTAGAATTAGAGTTGGATATGTGGATGTGTGTGTGTTGCTTTCTTAACTGGTGCATATGGCTCACAGCTGAACCATCCCGGCTATTTGCCTCTATAAGTGGTAGCAGCCTCCCGGTCCTCCTCCTCCTCCTCTTGCCTCCTCTCACCGCCTCTTCCTCGTCTTCTCTTGACTCACAACTGGATCTGATGAATTTATATCAGGTCTTGACCTTGGAAAGGAAAAGGGCACTTCTATCTCAGGAAAAAAAATATATGCATATTGAATTTGAAACATGAGCACAGGGTGAAGATGCTGTGAGTCTAAGGGGTGCCCCCTGGACCCAGGTGGCGCCCGGACCTGCCAACCGGCTGACAGTACACAGATCCACCGTGATGGCACAAGGGTGGGTGAGAGGACGTCTACCCTGTACCCGTGCAGCAGCTACAGGAACCCCTCCAGGACGTGGGCGTTCCACCCAGCCACGCTGGATACATGTGGCCAACAAGCAGGTGGTGGCATCTTTGCTAAAGAACTCTTACTTGATTTCCAGTAAAATGAGAAATAGTTGTCATTTAGATGCTTTCTCTCTCTCTCTTTAAAGATTTATTTTATTTATTTGAAAAAGAGAGTTACAGAGAGAGGTAGAGACAGAGAGAGAGAGGTCTTCCATCCAGTGGTTCACTCCCCAGATGGCCGCAATGGCCAGAACTGCGCCGATCCGGAGCCGGGAGCTTCTTCCTGGTCTCCCACGCAGGTGCAGGGGCCCAAGGACTTGGGCCATCCTCCACTGCTTTCCCAGGCCACAGCAGAGAGCTGGACTGGAAGAGGAGCAGCTGGGACTCAAACCAGCACCCTTATGGGATGCCAATGCTTCAGGCCAGGGCATTAACCCGCTGCACCACAGTGCCGGCCCTTTTCTCTCTCTTCTTTAAAGATTTTATTTATTTATTTGAGAGGTAGAGTTACAGACAAAGGGGGGAGGGGAGAGAGAGAGATGTCTTTTCATCTGCTGGTTCACTCCCCAAATGGCTACAATGGCCAGAATGGAGCTGATCCAGAGCCAGGAGCTTCTTCCAAGTCTCTTACGTGGGTTCAGGGGCCCAAGCACTTGGGCTATCTTCTACTGCTTTCCCAGACCACAGCAGAGAGCTGGATTGGAAGTGGAGCAGCCAGGACTGGAACCGGCACCCATATAGGATGCCGGTGGAGCAGGCGGAGGATTAACCTAGTGCACCATGGCACCGGCCCTATGCTTTCTAGTTTCTACCTGGGCACAAGTATTGCTGATGGGAAAAAAACCCAGAGGTGACTGTGACTGCTTATCAGCTCTCAGATCATAGCCGCGGACTGGGGACACAGGTGTCTGATAACAGCCACAGAGGTGGACTTCCCCTCCTGTGTGCCCACCGGAGATCAGCACCTGCTGTCAGTCTTGCTAACTGTACCTTGGCTTACATCACCCATCGTATTCTCTCTCAGCGAATTCCATGCTGATGTACTTGTTGACAAAAAAAATAAAAAGGAAGACGTGTTAGGAGTCAACCTAGAAGACACAACAGACACTCCTTTGGTTAAATGGCCACGTCCCAGAGCTGTAGATTGACATACAGCGTGTGACTCCAGTAAGACCAGCGCCTCAAACGCTTCAACTGTGTGTTGTTGTTTTTTTTTTTTTTTGACAGAGTTAGAGAGAGAGAGATGGAGAGAAAGGTCTTCCTTCCATTGGTTCACCCCCCAAATGGCCACTACGTCTGGCGCACTGCGCCAATCCGAAGCCAGAAGCCAGGTGCTTCTTCCTGGTCTCCCATGTGGGTGCAGGGCCCAAGCACTTAGGCCATCCTCCACTGCACTCCTGGACCACAGCTGAGAGCTGGACTGGAAGACGAGCAACTGGGACAGAATCCAGCGCCGCGACAGGGACTAGAACCTGGGGTACCGGCGCCACAGGCGGAGGATTAGCCTAGTGAGCCATGGCGCCGGCCTCAACTGTCCCCTGGGCAGGGTGAGAGCAAGCCAGGGGGGCTCCGCTGCAAAAGGTGTCACCATTTAAAAAAAAAATCTATTTGAGTTACCATAGTTACAGCTTCCTGATGTCGATGACCTCATCAGGAGTAAAATGCAAGAGTTCTTGCGCCTCAGTTGAGCCCTCGTGTTCAATGTCATCAGCATCTGCATGACAGGGTTCAGGTTTACCTCTGTTCAACCTTAGGGAGGGATTGCCAACACAAGTGACCCGTGCAGTCAGGGTGACGGGGAGACCTTCCCCCTGCTGGAAGAGGCCAGCTACACAGACACAGCCTCAGCCCTCGTGCAAACAGTTAGTAAGCTTATTTTTCAGAAAGCAAGTTTCTGTGAAGGAAGCAGATCCTTGGAGGGCTTCCACTGTGCAAGTCTTCAGTGGTGTTTTCTGTGAGTTACCTCTTTTCACGCAGATATTCGGATGGTCTCTTAAAAAAAAAAAAATGCATTGTTTTCAACCAAGCATCACTGAACTAAATCAAGCTGGACACCTTGGAAGGTTAAAACAAAAACAGTCCAGCAGCCAGGCTGGGATGTGGTCTTTAAGGAGATGACCCTCTGCTGGAGTAAGTTGTGAAAATGTAGGTACGACTAATCCGAGGGAGGGAGGGATGCATCACGAGAAGTGTAGGGGTGGGACGAGAAGCGTTCCATCTCAGGGAATCGGGCTGCTTTCTACAGAAAACACCCCGGGGTCCTCTTTCCTCTAATCGGGACCCACTGGGGCTTCCAAAGAGTTGTACCTCCATCATGAAGTACATCTCGGGTGCACAACCCGGTGTTTTAACACAGGGTACAGAGAGACATGGCCACTACAGTTAAGCTGATTGGCATGTCCCTCTGCTCACATAAGGGCTGCTTGTTTGTGTGTGCAATGCAGAACTTCAGCAGGTCTCCCGTACTCGGCTGCAGGCACCATGCTCTCCTCTCAGGACTGAACAGCAACCCCCAATCCCGCTCCACTCGCCCTAACCCCCTGGTAGCCATAGCGTGGCTGCTGTGAATAGTGTCGCGATGAGCATGGGGGTAAAGATGTCACTTGGGCAGACTTATTTCTTCTCCTTTGGATGTATACAGCCAGGAGTGGGATTGCTGGACCATACAGCAGCCATGTTTGTAGCTTCTTGAGAACCCCACCCCCCACCCCCACCACCGTTTTCCAGTGGCCACACCTGTGCGCGATCCCGGCATCCTCATCAGCACTTGCTGTCTTCCGGTGAGCCTGCTGGTCGCCATCTGAACTGCAGTCAGGTGTAGGTATCTCATTGCGGTTTTGGTTTGCATTTCCCTGATGCTTGGTGATGTGGAGAACATTTTCGTGTACTTAATGTTCATCTGTATGTCTTCTTCGAAAAAAAATCATCTTTTCACATCCCTTGTGCATTTTTCATCAGGTTATCTGGTTTTGTTTGCTACTTAAATGCTTGGTACTGGTAAAGGACTGCTGGGTGCTTCTAAAGACCTTGTGTTTCCGTCTGCATCAGTTCACTTTCATATGAAACCAGATGGGATTAACGTTTCCAGCACCTCTGGAAAATGCGATGGATGGATAGGGGGTGATGGGTCAGTGGCTGTATTTGTTTCCTGGGGCCTCATATAACAAGGTGCCACGGACAGGTGGGCTTGGACCAGCTGAAAGGATTCCTTACGGCTGTCAGGGCCAGGCCAGGCTCCCTCCAAAGCCTCTGGGGAGGATTCTTCCTGCCCCTCCCAGCATCTGGTGGCCCCGTGTTCATGGCTTCGGTCTCTGCAGTTCTGCAGCGGTCCTTCTCCTTGGTGCCTGCACTTCACAGGGACTTCACATTGGATTAGGACCCACGCCCATCAAACAGAGAATTATCCTAACTAATCACAGCCACAGTGGTCTTGTTTCCAAATCAGGTCACGTTCATGGATGCCAAGGGTCAGGGCTTTAATTTAATTTTTAGGGACAACGCACAATTCAGCCAGTAACAAAGAGCAATGCAATCTTTTTGTTTATTTTTTTAGATTTTATTTTATTTATTGCAAAGAACAATAGAAGGATGGAGGGAGTGAAGTAGGCAGGCAGGGGCTGGGGAGAGGAAAAAAATGGAGAGGTGGGGGAGAGAGAGACCTTCCGTCCACTGGTTCACTGTCCAGATAATTACAGTAGCCAGGGCTGGTCCAGGACAAAACCAGGAGCCTGGAGTTCCATCCGGGTCTCCCACATGGGCGGCAGGGACTCAAGTACTTGGGCCACCTGCTGCTGCCTTCCCAGGTGCATCGGCAAGGAGCTGGGTCAGAATCGGTGTGGTCGGTACTCAAACTGGCTCTCTGATACGGGATGCCAGCATTGTAGGTGGCAGCTTAGCTCACTGCGCCACAACCCCAGCGCTGATATAGTTCCAACGAAATCAGTCATCGGTAGATCGAGTTGGAGCAAATAAGCCACTTGTATGCATTTCACATCACTTGGGTCCACTGTCTGAATTATTTAGTTTTAATTTTTCTGCTGGCCTGCTGCTGAGCAACTATTAAGAAAATGCCCTTCCACGTTACCTCGGCTGCCGTCATCACGTGTTTCCTGGTGTGAGCAACTCCAGATGGGGTGGAGTCGCAGGGCGTGGCAGACAGCCTAGCGCCCTGGGATAGCGGAGCACCACTGGGCTCAGCACTTCCTCTCCTGCAGCGGGAAGAGGTGGGAAGAATACACGCCCCCAAGTCGCCAGCGCTCCTCTCCCCCGCCCCAGCCACACAGAGTTCGTAGTGTTCCCAGCAGCCTGAGCCTACAGAGTGGACGTTATGAAGAGTGGTGCAGGTGCATCTGGAAGGAAATGTGCATCTTCAAATTCTTCTCCAGAGCACAGTGCCACTCGAGATGGAATACTTAAGGCTCACTCTTAATTCACACTGGTGACTGTGTCTGATCCAGGATAGACTCGTGTGCTTCCTGTCTGGGAAGCGTGATCCCCTCTAAGTCTGCAAGCCCAGGGGGTCCTGAGTGACACCAGGCATTGCCAGTCTCCTCCTGAGCCTCCAGCCAAATGCCTGACACCTCGCAGGTGCTCAATGTGATGACAGGAAATGCTGTGTTCTCTGATACTTAGCTAAACAGATAGTGCTAGAAATTGCCATTTCTGGGATCTGAAAGTCCAGGTCGTTTTTTTTTTTTTTAAGATAAATTTATTTATTTGAGAGGCAGAGATACAAACAGAGGGGGAGACACAGAGAGAGATCTTCCATTCGCTGGTTCACTCCCCAAATGGCCACAACAGCAGGAGCTGGGCCGATCAGGAGTCAAGAGCCTCTTCCGGGTCCCTCGCCTGGGTGCAGGGGCCCAAGGACTTGGGCCATCTTTCACTGCTTTCCCAGGCCATTAGCAGGGAGCTGGATCAGCAGTGGAGCAGCCGAGACTCGAACTGGCGCCCATATGGGAAGCTGGCAGAGACTTGAATCACTGCACCACAGCGCCGGCCCCAGTCCATGCCTTGAGTTTTGTCAACTGCCTATTCTGATGGACTGCATTAAGACTGAACATGGATGCTTGGACACTGGTTTACTTGCTAGAAAGAAACGCTACAGATTTCTCAGATTTGCCAGCAAATAGCGCCTTTCTGGTATCTCACTGGACAGAGACGAGGAAAAGAGTGAAGCTGTTGCCTGTTGAGGAATTGAAACTTAGTTGACTGCAATTTTTACTAATATCCTACATTTCAGCCAAAATCCAAGTTCAGGTTTTTTCCTGTGTGTTCAGAAGTTAGGCTGGGCGGGCCCTGTGGTTGAGAGCAGGAAACAGCGCAGTGCCATGGCTTCCCTCCCAAGTCAGGTTGCCACGCACGGTGCAAAGGAACGCCAGCTAGCGCAGTCAGATCCGTGAACGGCGTGCGATGCCAGTGCCCAGCTGGGCTGCGTATTTGTTTGATTTAGTAGATTCTGCTCTCTGCCTTTCCACGCGGTGACCTAAAAAGAAATATGATTCCCCCGAGTGCCTTTGCGATTGTTTGTTTAAATTAAGTTTCCTTTGGATTTCATCTTCGCCAAATCTTCGGAGAGCCGGGCCGGCTCCCCGCGATGAAGCGCGCCGTGTGTGGGAGCCAATGAGAGAGGCTGCCAACCTGCGAGGACCCCGCTTGAAACGAGGGGGCCCCGTAATGTCACGCTTGGGCGGCACAAGCAGAGTGCCGGATGATTAGTTTATGGTCTGGATCATTGTGTTTTTATTACACTCATAAAATCTGTGTTTCTCCTCATTTTCGTAATGGCTTCCGTGAGCTTCTGCACCTTCCAAAGACGCGTTAAACGGCTCTGGGAGGGGGGTGCCGGCTGGGCGGAGCAGGCTGCAAAACCAGAGAAAGTCAGAGCCATGCCTTGAATTCTCGTCTTGTGGGATTGCCACCCAGGAGAGAGCAAGTGCGCGGGGGAGGCTGGAGCATCGTTCGTACCCACTTTTCCATGTTTTTGTAAATACATCAGCGGTTGCTACTGAATTCCAACATCAGTGGCACACACTGAGGTGCCTTAGGAGCGTTCACGCTCCCTATCACAGGGGAATAATGCTAATATTAAATACCATGCACATGTCTGACTTTTAAAATTGCATCTAAAGGGGGAACTAAGAACTGGGATGAGAAAACATTTTAGATCAGAGGATTCGTGGTTTTTTTTAAGTAATAAGTACTTAACTGGATTTTTGGGATCTGCACAAGTAGTTAAGAGAAATCGAAGCTGTCTTCAATACCAGATTTCCACGTAAATGCAGTTGCTGATAAATATCTCTGTGCAGCAAAAGCAGACTTCTCTTCCCTCTGCAGTCTAGTGTGCGAATGCAATCTGCAGACGCCCCATCAGTGGACCCCGGAGAATCCGTGCATTTCAGTCATTACGCTGCAAGTGTCGGGACAGCGGCTTCCGGCCACCAAGTGTCGAGCCGTGTTCACAGAGGAGTTCATTTGGATGGCGTTAGTGCCTCTGTCATTCCCGCGTGTGTGAATGCGCCTCCATGGGCTCCTGGTGTCCCGGGGGCTGTGTGTGCGATGTGGCTGCCATGAATTATTGAAGCCATTTTGGACTTGCTCTGAGAAGGATTGGGATAGTTTCTAAGGACATGAAAGCCGGGCGGTGAAAACGCTGCTTCCCGCACCCTCTCAGAGCCTGCGTCTGAGCGGGGAGCAGCTTCGCACGGCGGACAGCTTCCCGGGCCGTGCAAAATCTAACGACAAGCCCCCGGGAGAGGAGGCTCTGGGCCCGTTTCCATCTGCCTGGCTGGGAGAGGTGAGCGTCTTCCTGCAGGGCCCAGCCTGCCTGCCCCTTGCTCTGCTCTGTGCTGCACGAAGTGTCCCTTACAGATAGCAAGTTAGGAAGCCATGCAGCCGGACGCACGGCCAGTGATACAGAATGCATTCCCTGGCTTTATTTTTTTAACGTTTCATGGAACATGCAAACTCTGGAGCTGGTGTATCCAGACACGCGCGGGCAGCTGCGGAAGAGACGCGTCTAATGAAAACGAATTGGGTTTCCTGTGGTGGAGTAGATGCGGGCCGTGTCTCTCTGAGTGCAGGGATCGCGCGTGCCACGCGGTGCTGAGGCAGTCACACTATGGCCACGGGCTCTTCTTTGTCTGCAGATGGTGTGGGAGAGTGGCTGCGTGGTGATTGTCATGCTAACACCCCTGACGGAGAACGGCGTCCGCCAGTGCTACCACTACTGGCCCGACGAGGGCTCCAACCTCTACCACGTCTATGAGGTACTTGGACAGCACCCGGGGCAAGGAGCGGTGCACCCTGGTCCTCGGGGCTGCCCAGCGAGGCCACCTGCAGGCCTTTCTGTGAACCTGGGGACTGCAGCTGCTGTCCTCAGGGAGTTCTGGGCTCCCACTGCTGGTAGAGACTCAGACCCTGCGCCTGGCTGTGGGGGCGGAGGGAGGGACCTGGATTCTAGCAATGTCCTTGTCCCCTCCAGGATGTCATCAGTCTGAGTGCTGACAGTATTTTGGGAACTTCACCTCCCAGGGCAGACCGGGCCCTGTGTCCCAGGCCTTTAGGAAGGGCGCATTGTGAACAAGAACCCCGCTATTATTCTGATTGCTTATCCATCTCCTTGTCTGAGCCACGTGGCCTCCCCGTGGCTGAGCTCGGAGTTGTGCGTGTGTGGCATCCGACCTTTTCATCCGGGGAGAACCCGCCGACAAGTGTATTCCTCTCACCGGGTCTCCCACCTGCATCAGGGATAAACTTGGGCAGTCCAGCAAGGGCCGGAAGGTACCATGGCTTCTGTTTTGCATTACAGTCAGTCAGGATGCAAAGACCACAGTAGGACGCCTGGTAGAAGCTTACGTGTGGGCCCGCAGTGACAGCACTGTGGCTTTTTTGTCCCAGACAGGAGGCTCGAATGTGAGAAGTGACTGAACTCAGGTCCACGTCCGTGTCGCTAGATGGGTCTTTTGTTTTTCTCTGCCCCGCACCAGGCATATGCCACCCTGGGCAGAATTTCAGTGGGAGTAGAACCACTTAGCAGAACATGTACTTACATTGGTGCTTTTGTTTGAAAGTCGACTTTTTCTCCATTTCTTTCTCTTTTTTTAAAATTTTTATTTGACAAAGTTAGGCAGTGAGAGAGAGAGAGGTCTTCCTTCCGTTGGTTCACCCCCCAAATGGCCACTACGCCTGGCGCACTGCGCCGATCCGAAGCCAGGAGCCAGGTGCTTCTCCTGGTCTCCCATGGGGTGCAGGGCCCAAGGACTTGGGCGATCCTCCACTGCACTCCCGAGCCACAGCAGAGAGCTGGACAGGAAGAGGGGCAACCAGGACAGAATCCAGCGCCCCGACCGGGACTAGAACCTGGTGTGCTGGCACCACAAGGCTCAGGGATTAGCCTAGTGAGCCATGGCACCAGTCCCCTCCATTTCTTTTTCTTGAAGATTTCTGATTTAGAGATGTGAAAGACGAGAGCTAGAAGAGGTTTGGATTGCAGCCTTTTTGTGTGATTTTCAAGCCGCTAAGTGGCATCACACACACACACACACACACACACACACACACAGTGCTATCTTTTATGTGAACTGAGTTCAGATTGAGAAGGGGACGGGGCCAAGTCCACCCACAGCTGCATGGAGAACTTGTCACCCTCTCTCCGCTCATGGTGCCTGTGGCTGCTTCTCTCTCCCTCTCGCCCTCTCCTGCTCCCAGGTCAATCTGGTCTCCGAGCACATCTGGTGCGAGGACTTCCTGGTGCGGAGCTTTTACTTGAAGAACCTGCAGACCAACGAGACGCGCACAGTGACCCAGTTCCACTTCCTGAGTTGGTATGACCAGGGAGTCCCTTCCTCCACGAGGCCTCTCCTGGACTTCCGCAGGTAAAACCCACAGCCCAGCTGGCCGGAGAGCGCCGCAGAGAGCGGACGTCAGAGAGAGGGGGGCACAGTGCATGCCCAGTGTCCTTGTTTCTAACAACGCCCCTTGCTATGAAGTGTACCACCTGCGTATAACTTGTGGGACGGGAGGGAGAAGGAAAAGACAGAGTGGGGGTGGGGAGAGGGTGGGGGTGGGGAGAGGGTGGGGGTAGGGAGGGGGTCACTCTAGCTGTACATCCTGATGGTGCGGTACTTTCTAGCTTTAATGATGTAAAGATGTGCGGGGAGTTAGGCCTCTTAGAACGGTGGAATTATAGCCATTCTTTTCCATCACGTCCTTCCACGGACCAAAAGCCCCAGAGTTTATACCTCACGGAATATCGATGAATAAGAGCCCAGATTTTTTTGGTTTGGATACTCATCAGCTTGCATATGAGGATGCGCTTGAACAAGCGTAAGCCCAGCTTCTAAAAATGGGTAAATCGTGGATGGAAGCCTAGATGTAGTTAGCACATGGCTGTATGTATTTTTAGTGCGATTTTGAAACTGACAGGTTTTTTTTGAATATCCATTTTTTTTTCTCCATCATTGCTGTAGTCAGTCACCCACCCGGTGGTGAGTTGTCCTGTGTTAAAAGTGTAGTCATTGAACTGTTGAAGCGAAGGCCTTGCAGGAAGATATAGACAATGCAAAGGAAAAGCAAAATTCAAGACGGAAGCTCTGCTTGTACAGGGGTGACGGTTGGTTGGTGTGGGCTGGTTGATGGCGGTAAATGAGTAGAGAGCCCCAGAGTGAAGCCCCAGCACCATCGATGCCCATTCCAAGTTTTCTAGAATTTCCCTTGTATGTAATCCTACCCATGAAGGGAAACAGATAAACATTCCAACAAGGAACGCAATGACAAGGATAGCATGCAATTGAATCCAGTGTAATGTGTCACCCTAAAGTGATTTGTATCTGAACAGTTTCTTCGTCCTTGAATCTACCGTTGTGTCATTCAAGGGAGGTTGAAAGGCAAGTATTGCCATGAAGGTGGAGTTTCAGACTTCTCTCTGAACTTCTTGAATTTCTGTGTGAGAGATTCGCAAGTGTATCGTGACCCAGGTTCTTTTGCCTTTTATTCCCCTTTGAAAAACAAAAGAAAACATACTCACTGGAACCATTCTTTGGGTCAGATAGCATGTGCCGGAGCTCAAGGAGAGACACAAATTTGGTGTCACCTTCAGCGAGCCCTGGTCGTGCCCTGTCCCCTCCCCCTAGATGCAGAGATCGATTGAGAATCATGAATGCATCATAAATCAGCTACTATACATAGTTCCCTCCTAAGCCATCCTCATTGCCTGGCCATGATGTACATTTTCTCAGCATAAATGTATTCCTAAAGATATGCTACATACAAATCGTACCTGATCTCCTAAAACGCTCTCCAAATAAAGTCACTCCTGGCGAGACGGATGTAGCTACGAGATGGCAGTTCATCCCGACACCCGTCTTGCTGCTCCTGCGTCGTGTTTATGCATATATGCATGTGGGCATGTTCCCATGCCTGGATCCATATATGGAACTCAACACATGCATCACCAGCCCTCTGTGTACAATTCATCATGAAGAAACATTGGATTCTCCAAATCCCCCCGCTCCAGGGGCTGAGGGGCTGCCCCAGGGCCCAAGAAAGTCCGTGCGTTACATTGAAAGGAAGACGAACCCCAGACAGCGCTGGAGGTCTTGTTCCAACAGGCAAGCTTCCCTTGCTTACCAGAGGGTTCCAGTCCAGGCGCCACCTTACGCGCATCACCTGGACGACTGGGACCAATGCCCCCATTCTCAGAAGGCCTCCCACTTAGACACGTGTTGCTGATGGGTCGTTTCTATGCCCCGGTTGCAGCGACCGGGAAGTGGGGATGGCGTACTTGAAGACACCGGCCTCTGGGAGGCGACAGGGTTTCTCGTCTGGGGACAGTAGCGCCAACACCCTCCCTCTGGCCTGGCGAACGCCGGGCACCAAGACTTGTCATTACATGTTTCTGGAGCCCCGAGGGGGCACATTTATGCTTTAAAGCGAAACAGCTAAGAGATAATTAGCATCACCTGTGAGGGCTTTGCTTTTTTAAACCTCTACCTCTCTCGCTCTCGCTCTGGCTCTCTCTCTCCCTCCTCGCTGTGTGCAATGGCATCCACTAACGCCGCTCACTGTAGAAATGGACAAACCCTTACTTTGCCAGCTAATTAGCGGTGGCCAGTGTCATTTTTGTGATGTTGCAGCTAGTAATATGAGCCCAGTTGCATAGTCACAAAAGTGATCATTGGAAACTGTGTCTGTGCTGCAGGGACATGTGGGAAGCCCCTTTCTGAGCCTCTAACGACCTCTGACCTTGGCTTGCTGTCCGTTTGCTTCGCGGTCCGTTCTCGGGGACCCGTGGGTTGGTTTGTATGACTAATCATTCGTTCTCAGTGGATTTCTCCTGTCGAAGTCTACATGATCCCAATTTTTCTTGATGTTGGAGATCTTCCGTTTGCCGATGATTGGTTAGATGAGACCACTATGCCTTGCTCATCTCCATGAATAATCTGCTGTCTACATCTTAGGTCAACGGGATGGACGCTTTGGCTCAAGATGCAATGGTTTTGCTTCTTCTCTTTGCGATGTTTCACACTGTAATGCTCCAAGCGCATGGTTCTCTGTAATAAAACTCGACACCCTACCACCTCGGTGTGTTCGCACTGCGAGACTCCTTGATTGCTTGTGGTTGTTTGTCAATACTTGTGTCACAAGGCAGGGCTGGCGTGGATATGAAAATTACAACGAAACCTTGCTAAGGCCTGCTGGGGCAGCCAGTCTCGGCATGTTGGAGAAAATGATGGCGTTCGCTATGCCGTAAAGCCAAGGCAGAATTTACAGGAGTGGAGGAGCAAGCGATAGCCACTGCTGTCATTTGCCTTTGTGCAATGTTTCTTAGCCAGAGAGTGTATTATTGCATTTTGCCCAAAAGGGAGCTGAACGGAGCTACACATGAGAGACTCCAGTTCTACTGATTTCTTATATTTGTGTTTTCTTAAACCAGTACAGCGTTTTGAAAGGTCTCTGGTTATTGTGTTTATTTTTTTAACATACTTTTTTTGTATGTGCTTGATCCCTTCAGGAAAAAAATATATATATATATTGACTGATATATACAGACATGCAGAAGTTGAGTTCGGTCTTTAAAGACACAGGCTGAACTGTCCAGGGTGAAATACAATACAAAGTGGGGAGAGGTACGGCTGTGGTCGCTCACATTAGCAAGATTCAGTGGCTGAGAAATTTCCAGTAAAACCTACTGGCAGATCAAAGGCCTATGAAAGTAAAGCCACCCAAGATCTGGTCTGATGGTTGAGAGCGCCTGATTCTACACAGGCACAGGAAGACACGTCACACACACACATGCACGTGTGCACATGAACATGTATCACACAGGCACACGCTGACTCACATGCACACACACATGAAGACACGTGCTGTATTGACCGGTGGGCCCTGTAGCCCCTGCTGAGGTGCCATGGATCTGTTTGTCAAAGCCAGGGCTGATGCTGCCTTTACAACCCATGTTGGGAGTGGGAGATCTTAGAATCGGGGAGGAGTGAGCCTATTTTCCAATCGGTTTATTCTCCAACAAGCAAGACGACGTTCTGGATTACAAAGAGTTCGTTTTTGCTTTCTCCGCCATCCCCTGAAGCCTTAACATCACAGTGTGCACCATAAACAGTGCAAGGCTCTGGCAGACATGGTGACGTGTGGTCCCTTCACTTTGCTCGATGCATGTGCCTGAGCCTTCTCCATTTTGGGTGAGCTGCAAGGTATAGGTGCTGCATACACTCACAGACTAGTGAACAGCCACAGATCAACTTTGCTAAGCGATTCGGGGCTTGGAACGTGGCTGGTCTGTGGCTGGCTGCTCTACAGCCTGCCCCTTGGAGCCCCACTACGCTATGCAGGTTGAAGGGTGCAGACGTCTGGCACAAGGACCTCATTCTGCGAAAGTAGAAAAAAAAGAAAGAGACCCATCTGGTCTCTGGCTGCACGATGTCCACAGTCCCACCTGGATGCTCACTTTGCCTCCTTCCCACTGCTGGCTTATAGCAGAGCATCCACTGATTGCATTTTTCACTTTTGGGTGGCTATTTGCACACTAAGTGGACACGCCTTTGCAAAGAAACGGATTCCCATTCCTGGCCCAAGGACAGAGCGTTTTCTGTACTGCTGCTTGTTAAACTTCTAATTTATGTCCCGTGTCGGAGGAGTTCATACAAGGCAGTTTAGAGCATTCTTGCACATTCCCCCCAATAAACAGAGATCTTGTATGCTGTTGTCTTTACATACAAATATTTAGCTGAGAATTCTGCAGTACTTTATAAACATATAGAGTCATTTTGCTGGATTTGAAAAAAAAAAAAGTGGCACTTATACAAAAAGTGAAATTAATTAAGAATTATCTAACGACGTCCTCAATACATTTTCAGTGTCAAGTTTTGTAACTCCCGATCTAAAGTCTGCATAGTGCTGTTGTTTGGAAGTGCATTCGAATTTTTAAAATGACAAGACGTGTCTTGCAATTACCTGAGGTTTCTCTGTAATTTAGATATCCTTGCCACAAAGGGACAGGTCCAAATGGATCTTTAAGATGTTGCATGTAGACAACACGGAGATAGTAAGTCCCAGTATGCCTGCAAGGGATTTTAAGCATAACTTGAAAAACTCAAAAAAATGTGGTCAAGAATCTAGACACTCCGTATCACAGCCAAACGTCAGGTCAGTGGACGCCTAAAGAGAAAGTGTGGAGGAGAGGGCCAGGAAAGGTGGGGAACAGGAGGAAGGGGGTGCAGAACCAGAAACCTGGAGTTCATAGTCTTAAGCAAAAAAAAAATCATGAAAGTGTAAAAACTTTTAAATCTGATAACTCAACATTGAAAAGACAAATAAATCCTTGAACTTGTGTGTGTAATTTTGTTCTGGTTTGTCAATACAGGCTATTGCAAAATGGTTTCAAAGATACAGACATTGTGCTTTGGCTTATTAGCTAACATGGAGACTTAGTCCGTAACTATAATTTTCATATCTCTTTTTATTTCAGAAAAGTAAACAAGTGCTACAGGGGCCGTTCTTGTCCCATAATTGTTCATTGCAGGCAAGTACCACTTTTAGCATGGATTAAGAAGTTTTTGCTACCTCAAAGAGAAACTGTACAGTTATACATAGAAGTTGAACTTTCTGGTTGCTTAGCAAATACATCTAACTGGCATGTTTAAAGGAAATCAAAGATACACACTTACTTTTCTAGGCTTTTCTATTTATTGACCAAATAAAAGCCTGTGTTTGTTTCCTGATTCCTGAAAGAGCTGCACCTGTCATATTCCATTGCTGGCAAGCCACTGGGTGCTGTGTGAGACAATCTATTTCCACATTTCCTGTCCTATCACTCTGTCTTGACTGAAACCCTCAAGAGGCCACTACACAAACTTGGAGACAACAGTTTTGATCTATTGCATTGCCTCAGCCACAGTACACTTAGCAAAGGTTTGGAGCCCTGTGGACAAGGTTTTAAAAAATATGCTTAGGGCTACTGCTAAACAGGTACAAAACCTGCCAGTACCAGAGGCATGGCCACCTCCAGTGTATCAGGTGCTTCTGGGCCTCTGGGCAAAAATGCCATGACCCACATCCCTAAGTAGGTTAAGTAAGAAGCCACACCGGTAAGAAGAGACCCACTCAGAGCAAACCCAGCCTCGTGGCACCATTTCTACTGGACTGGTTGGCCAACTACTTTGGGTAAAGACCTCATCCTTCGTTTTTCTAGAGCTTTCTTATAGGATGCTCTACTCTGCGTGGAATACAAAGGAAATTTCCCTCCAAAGATCAGACGCCAAATGTATAGTGCAATCCAGAAGCAGGCGTGTCTGGGTGTCCGTGTGGGTTTCTGCCCGTCTATAAGAGAGGAAGATGAAAACCAAGTAGGATTTGTTAGCCTCAAAAACCAAAATGGACCGCCTTCACCCCCATCAGTGTACCAAGACATGCTACAGTTAGTCGGGAGATTTATCTGAAAACATCCATGTGAACAGGTGCTCTCCCTGGGAGACATGTGAGGGAAACACTGAGCAGCAAGCCCCGCCCCCGTGGTCATGTATAGTGGACGGTGAAGACTGACCAGTGAGCAAGGCTGCTGCTGCCTCCCTGCCCTGATGATGCAGCAAAGCACGCTGGGTGTGACGTTTATCTTCCCACATGCAGCTTCTTCCCACCCTGACTCTGCTGTGACGAGATCAACCTGGCAAGAGAGACTTACCCATGAGTCCTTGGGATTACGGGCCAGTATGCAAATCAGAAGCTGAAAGCCCAGTGGTTTGCCGGTGACATCATTCTTGACCTCTACAAATGGAAACATTGACTTTTCAACACTGGATTTTGCTAGGAGTAGAAATGTAGCAAGCTCTCCACTTAAAAGGTGGCTGTGGAGTGAGCAGAAGCCCCTGTTGGGTGGGAATTTCCACAGCATCTCTCAAACGCCAGTGACTCGGTGACAGCACCCACGAGGGGACGAGAAATGGCTCCACTCATTCCCCCTGTGAAGGAGGGCTGGGTCTGGGGCTGCCTTCCCCTAGAAAGCCCTCTTGCTGAGACATAATTCAGAACGTTTTGACATCTCTAGCCCAGATGGTAAATACTCCAGTTGCATAGCTGGTGGAATGAGGAAGGAGCCACGCCAGAGCACTCTTAGAGAATGTGGTTACCAGAGGATACGGATTTGCAGCCCTGAGAGGGAGGACACGCGCTTAAAGAGGGCACACACCAGCCCAGGAGGGCTCACACCAGCCAGGAGGGCTCACACCAGCCCAGGAGGGCGCACACCAGCCCAGGGGGGCGCACACCAGCCAGGAGGGCGCACACCAGCCAGGAGGGCGCACACCAGCCCAGGAGGGCTCACACCAGCCCAGGGGGACGCACACCAGCCCAGGAGGGCGCACACCAGCCAGAAGGGCGCACACCAGCCAGGAGGGCGCACACCAGCCCAGGGGGACGCACACCAGCCCAGGAGGGCGCACACCAGCCAGGAGGGCGCACACCAGCCCAGGAGGGCGCACACCAGCCCAGGGGGGCGCACACCAGCCCAGGGGGGCGCACACCAGCCCAGGACCATGTGCTAGAAGTGCGCCTGCCACTCCTCCGCCCCCAGCTGTCGGCCAGCAGTCCTAGAGAAAGTGTCTTGCAGATACTTTGAACATCAACAGCCCTGACACTGAAACATTTCCTTATTTCTTTCCTTTCTTTCCTCCTCCCGCCCTCCCCCCTCCCACCACCCCGACCAAATTTACCACATCCCTGGTCAAAGAGGGAGAGGGGTAGAGAAAGAAACAAACCTACCAGAACACAATAGCTAATCCCCAGAGCTGCTCAGAGGCTTAACAGGCTCCTGTTCTGCAACTCCCCCCCCCAACCCCTGCTTTCTTCCTCCCTCTCTCGGATTCACAGTCTCCCCGGCCCCACTTAAGCATAAAAGAAATAAATTGTTGCCAGCTTTGTTGTGTGTTGGGGTGCGCTGTGGACAGACAGCGTTTTCATGTTCTCTCCTCTGTTGACAGTGACGGCGCGGGCAGGAGCGGCACCTACGTCCTGATTGACATGGTTCTCAATAAGATGGCCAAAGGTGAGACTGCTTTGTTGTGGCGCGGAGACCGGATGGGGTTGCTATGGCAACGCGGGGTGTCATATTCGCAGGAGGCCTTGGGAAAAAAAATTAGCCCATTGTGGTCCCTTTTCCTGAATCATATTAAGGTGATTTGCCGCCAGCGTGTTTGGTTGTTGAGGTCCATCCTTTGTGATCAGCCTGAATGCGCGGGGCACATAGTAGGTCCTTGATGAGTCTTTCGTTACCCGCGTGATGATGGGAACATCAGAACCGAAGGTTTGCAGACTTTGGGTCTGTAATGTTGCGGCAGCTCAGAATATCCTTACACTCCTGTGGGTCCCTCTGGGCTGCTACGGAAACAACAGGAGGCAGGTGTGAAGTCACACTCAAAGGCTCTGTAGTGATTGTCTTCAAACATAAATCACCTCTCTCGAACACACCTCTTGGCGCTGTCTGCTGATGGCACCTGCCGGCAGGAGTCTCTGTGCCATTGGAGTTTCCCTGTCCGCGACGGCCCCCCAGGGCTCTAAGGCGGCAAGGAGCACCCCACACAGGGGCGGTGTGTGCACTGCAGCGCAGCCCTCAGCTCCCGGGTTGGCCCGCCCGCCGTGGGCTTCAGTACTTTGGGCAAAGCATTCAACCCCCTCCCTGGGGCCCAGTTCCGCTGGACAAAAAGTGAGTGTGGGGGGTTGGGCTGCTCTGCACGTCTCAAACAGTGATCTAAGGGCCACCAGACGTGCAAGGTCACCTCGCTAACGTGTCCACAGCCAAGTGAGTTCGGGAAAAGAGCCTCCAATCTGCCTCTTGCATGATCGTGATAACCATTGGCAGATAAAGGCCTGAGGAGCCCGCGGTGAGTAAACTCGCCAGCGCGTTTGCTCAACTGACTTGAAGAGACACTTGGTTTCCCTGTGGCACCTGTCAGTGTCCCAGGGGACTCGGAAACACTATGGAGGGTCTCTTTTCCACCTGAAAATAAACATTCTATCTCAATACACACACACACACACAGTCTTCCAGAAGTTGGTGGAAAATATGTATTATTAAAGAAAAAAAGACGTAAGGATTGAAAAAGATTTTTGCACCACAGTCAACTTATCTTTCAATTCCAGTTTTTAGGAACTTTGCGCTTGTATAGAGGCCCCCACCTTCCAGAAGACCCCATTCTTCATCCTTTGCCCAATGATAAGAGAGCTTGACTATATAGATGAGAGCCTAGGCAGTGCACACAAATGCCAGCAACTCTAAAAAGAGGCGTTTTCCTTACTCCATTTTCTCATGGCTAAAAAAGTAGACGACCTCTTTAGCCCTCCCTGGGTAAAGCTGATGGGAGATAAAGCAGTAGTCGGTGGCTTCCCCCAGCGCCAGAGAGCTGAGCCAGGTCCTCTGTCGGCCTGCATGGAATGACCGCGCACTGGGACAGAAACCCCAGCTCTGCACTGCACACTCCCCCACCCCATGGCTCCAGGCTCTGCTGGCTGCTGGGGAGAAAAGAAAATTGGTTTTTACACCAACAAATATTGTTTTAAGCGCCGTAACTCAGCCTAGTGGCTGGAATGTATGAACGCAAGGACTTCGGGATGGTGTTCAGGAATAGCTTTGGTCTTTAGAACAGCACAGCTCTTAACTTGTTGGGTTTTTTGTTTTGTTTTGTTTTTGTTTGTTTGTTGACAGGCAGAGTGGACAGTGAGAGAGAGAAACAGGGAGAAAGGTCTTCCTTTACCGTTGTTCACCCTCCAATGACCTCTGCAGCCGGTGCACCATGCTGATCCAAAGCCAGGAGCCAGGTGCTTCTGGTCTCCCATGCGGGTGCAGGGCCCAGGGACTTGGGCCATCCTCCACTGCACTCCCGGGCCACAAAAAGTTCCTACTTCGCTTGTCCATTAATGCTGCTCTCTCATCAAATGTCTTCTTTCCCTTTCGACTGGCAGTGACTGGAGCTACGCCCCTCCCCCCGCCCCGGCCTTGCAGGGTCGCTCGTATGCACAGGTGTATCCCCCAGAATAATGCGGGTCCTTTCACTTGGGTGTGGACCCGACTGCTCCTGTGTGCCGAGATGCGAGCCTTGGTACATCAGTTACTTGTGCAAAGAAAAGAAGCCCAGACGGAGGCCATGGGGTAGAACTTGGGCTTGCAGTCCTGGGCCTGGGGACACCACCACCCCCCACCCCGGGGCGGGGCAGGGGGCTGGGGGGTTGGGAGGGGAGGGTGGAGTGTGTGTGTGTGTTGGGGGGTGACGTAATCATCCGAGCACTGAGGTGGCCATTGGCAGGCTCCACCGTAGCATGGGATGTCAAATTCCATTTTAAGTGGGGGCTCAGCACACAACAATGTGAGGTCAGCCATGTGGAACTGGCCGAGGGGGCAGGCTCAGGGCCTTTCTGAGATTGGTCACCCCTCTTTTCTGTTCCTGACCTGCTCCCCTTCCCCAGGAGGGGGACCGTGTGGTGTGAAAGCCCCTGACCCGGGGCCCGGGGCCCTTGGTCTCAGGAGAGATCAAAGGGCATGCGGCCCCTCGGCTGGCGAGGTGGGCCTTTCCCAGGCCGCCGCCCCGAGAGGCCGCCCGGGTTTTGTGCCCTGCCGCCGGCCCGTCTTTGTCTGGCCTGAGAAGCGTTGCAGACCCGGAGCTCATCAAATGATCAAAGGCCCCAGGCCCTGGACGTGCAGGCTTTCTTCCCACTTCCCTTTCTGAAAAGCAGTGAATTGCTCGGGCCCCCGCAAGAATACCTCCGCAAAGCAAAGCCGGGCTGCGCGCCGCCGCCCTGCGCGGAGCGCCCAACACCCGCGCACGGCCCGGCTGCAGCCGCTCAGGGATTAAGGCCCTGGCCAGGGGCAGGCTGCAAGAATACACTGGGAACAATTGAAGTGCTCCTCTGTCCGCTGCCTAGTTTATTAGCGAGCAGACAATGATGCAGCTCGAGAATAAAGTGGACGGGCGGCTCTCAGCCAAGGGATCGCAGGCTGTGAGACCGCCTGGCACAGATCTACGCTGCGTTGGAATTCGGGTGTAGGGACCATACTGTCCTCTCTTTGAAGGGCGTGGCTTACATTTCACTCACATGCAGCAAAAAAACAAAACAAAAAAAAGCCTTTTTCAGCCAACATATTTTTCCAACGTTATACTTTTTTTTCACTTTTTTACAGTTTTTGCCCGGGAAATCTCTTTGCCCAGAGTTATTTTTTACTATTGCAACATAATTTATTTTTATTTATTTTTTTATTTTTATTTTTTGACAGGCAGAGTTAGTGAGAGAGAGAGAGACAGACAGAGAGAAAGGTCTTCCTTCTGTTGGTTCACCCCCAAAATGGCTATTACAGCTGGTGCACTGCGCTGATCCGAAGCCAGGAGCCAGGTGCTTCCTCCTGGTCTCCCATGTGGGTGCAGGGCCCAAGCACTTGGGCCATCCTCCACTGCACTCCCAGGCCACAGCAGAGAGCTGGACTGGAAGAGGAGCAACCGGGACTAGACCCCAGTGTGCCGGTGCCGCAGGCGGAGGATTAGCCTAGTGAGCCATGGCGCTGGCCACAACATAAGTTTTTTTTAAGATCCCATTGGCTAACCTTCCCCCAGCTTCTCTCCCATCCCAGACCAGCCTAGAAATCCCACTGTTGAGAAAGGGTCACCATGTTCACAGGAGCATTCCCACCCGGAACTGGGGTCTGTAAGGGTCTCAAGATGCCAGGCTGCCCAGTGCTGAGCAGACACGGCCCAGCCGGCCAGCGGTTGCTGGTGCTGAAGACCCCACAGTTTGTTTGGGAGAGGCTCATACCTTGTCGGAGGTGGGCTGCAGACGGGGAATCACATTGCCCCAGTGCGTCTCTGGCCCTTGATGCACAGTGTGCTGGGAGTTGCTAAAAACACATGAACCAAGTTACCCAGTGGTGCTAGGTGCCGGATGGCGGGGGGCTGTGTGGCCAGCAGTCCAGCTCCTGACCCCTTGCGCAGCAGCCTGATCTGGTTCACAGGTTCCTGCCCCAGGGAGTGCTGGTGGACACACACATCCTTGCAGGAGGAGGCACGTGGACTCTATCCCACCCCGTGGACGTGGCTCCTCTGGGGCCCTGTGAAGTGGGGTCAGGCCCTGTTTATCCTGGCGTGCCTGGCATATGTCCCTCAGCACGATGGCCTCTAGTTTCACCCATGGGGCAGCACTGCCAGAATTTCTTCTCTCCTATGAGTGGATAGTACTCCATTGCACGGAGAGCCCACATGCTGTTTCTCTGCTGATGGACATTCGGGCCGTCTCTAACTGGTAGCTGTTGTAGCTAGAGAGGTTTACAGATCTCTACTTAAACCCCTGCCATCAGTCCTTTGGCGTGGATCCTCGACGTGGAATTGTAGATCCCACATGTGGCGAGTCCACATTGAACTGTCTGAGGAATTCAGCAGTGGGCAGAGGGTCCAGTTGGCGCTCACTCTCACTCCATGGCATTTTCCTGAAAGCAGTGGTCTTAGTGGGTGTGCAGTGGCATCTCATTGTGGTTTGGGGGGTCGTGTTTCTGGCAGCCATGATGGTGAGCATCTTTTTGTGGGTCTGTCAGATGTGTTTACTTCGTCTTTAGACACGTGTCTCTTCAAATCCTTGGCTTATTTTTAATTTGGGCCCATTTGGTTTTTGCTGTAGGAGCTCTTTGTATATTCTGAATTGTAACCCCGCATCACATGTGAAACGTACAGGTATTTTCTCCATCCTCTGGGTTTTCTTGTCTTGACCATGTCCCCTGTTGCACAGAAGTATTTCATTTTGATGAAGTCCAATTTATCAAGATTTTTTTTCCCTTAAAATGGCATTTCCTTTGTTGCCTGTGTTTTCGGTGTGGTATCCAAGAGAACTGTGCCAAACCCAAGATCATGGCGATTTTCTCCTGCACTTTCCTGTGGGAGATGTTGGCTTTTAATGGCAGGTACGAGGAGCAGATGGCTCGGAGAGACACTGCAGACCAGCAAAGGTCAAACAGCCTAGTTGAAGACAACCATCGTCTATGGGCTTGCGTGTGTGTACGTCACGACTTATCACTTACTGTGTGTCATAGTGACCAAATGGCTCCCTCAAGCAGTATTTAAGGCTCGTTGAATTTTTTAAAACCCACACCCCTCCAGAGGTGCCCCGTTCCATACAATAGGTTGCTTACATGAAGGAAAATGGAATAAAATTTGAAAGTCATCGCCCCAGTTGTACCAGCACCAATGCCACGTGTGGTGGTTGCTGCCGTGTTGGGCACAGCAGGTGGAAGACCACGTCACCAGCGCAGAGTCCAGGTGGCCACCCCGCCCTAGAGGGGTCATCTCGTGGTGCCCACTCCTCTCTAGCTGCTCTCATCATCGCCCTAGCCCAGCTGCCACCACCCTTCTGCACCTGCTGCATAGCCTCAGCACTGGTCTCCTGACTCCACTCAGTGCCTACACCACAGCCAGTGTGATGTTCTAGGCAGAAAGACCTGGGCCCGTACCTCGGCACTGGCCTTAGCTCCAGGGCCCTTGGCAGGCCGGGCTGCTGGTGATCAGCCCCCTGCTGCAGAACTCGGGGCGTTTGCACATTCTGTTGCATAGGGTGGGCCGTGCTCCATCGGCCTCTCTCTCAACCGCCCCTCCTCCCCATGTGTCCTATGGAATCCTAGTGTTCCATTGTGGTTATTATCAGTATCATTCACTCTTTAAAAAAAAAAAGATTTTATTTATTTGAGAAGTAGAGTTACAGTTATAGAAAGAAAGAGAGGTCTTTCATCTGCTGGCTCACTCCCCAAATGGCTACAACGGCCAGAGCGTGCTGAGTTTCAGAGCCTGGAGCTTCTTCCGGGTCTCCCACGCGGGTGCAGGGGCCCAAGGACTTGAGCCATCCTCCACTGCTCTCCCAGGCCATAGCAGAGAGCTGAATTGGAAGAGGAGCATCCAGGACTAGAACTGGCGCTCATATGGGATGCCGGCACTGCCGGTGGAGGATTAACCTACTGAGCCAGCACTGGCCCCAGTACCATTCACTCTTAAGGCAAACACAGCAGCACCATTCCGGTGGCTCACAAGGGAACGGAGCCGCAGTTTCACGCACGTCAGCCTCTGGGAGGTGCACCTGCTACCCCCCAGACATGGTGTCTGGGAGCTCACAGCGAACAAAGCAGCAAGAGCCCCGTTCTCCTGCAGTTTACATCTGTGGGGAGAAGCAGATGCTGGCTGTGGCGACCGCTGGTAGTTTCTCAGGGGTGGAGAATGCAGACAAGATTGCTCGGGCTCATTCACCGTCACAGAGCTCAGGGAAGAGCCGGGCGGGGTTTCTCATGGAACTAAAGGGGACGTTTATTGGGGTCACTTTGTTGTAAGCTGAGGATGCAGATCCCAGGAGGTCTGGTGACTTGCCAAAGGCCTCAGCTGACCGGGGTCAGAAGTGGAGCCCTGATCTTCCTGTAGGCTGGCCAGAGCCCACCAGGAAAAGCAGGGGGACAGGGCTGAGACCATGAGGGACCGGTTAGTTGGGAGGCCGGGCGGGGAATTATCTGGGGCTGTGATACAAACCGCAGGAGGAAGAGGAGACCTCGAACAGGGTGCAGAGGGCTTGAAAGACAAGCTCGAGGATTTGCTGTCTCTCGTGGGCAGCCCGGCGTCTCTGGGGGAGGAGAACGTGGGGTTAGCCTGGCAGCAAGGGGCGGCTGCCAGAAGGTGGAAGAGCTAGGACACAGGACCCGGTCAGACCCACTGGAGAGAGTCCACGGGAGGAGGTGGCCCACCAGCCGTGGTGGCCCAGCTGTGCACATAGGCAGGGCTGTGCCCTTGCTTGCTCTCGGTGGAGGGGGCTGGTTTGGACACACGGCTGGCTACAGCCACGAAGACTGACGGAAACACCTGGTGTTGGTGTTTGGTGGGACCGTGCGAGTGTGACGTGGCAACAGCAGGTGACCCCACAGAGGCCGGTGGCCGTGGCCTGTCTCCCAGTGCAGGCAAGTTTTAGGCTGAGAAAGGGCCCGGGGTCAGGGTGGGGGCGGAGGAAGGGAGGGAGGGAGGAGGGCTCTCCCGGCCTTTCTCGTGGTTGGAGGGATTGCATTCAGCGAGGCAGGAGGGCTCTCCCGGCCTTTCTCGTGGTTGGAGGGATTGCATTCAGCGAGGCAGGAGGGCTCTCCCGGCCTTTCTCGTGGTTGGAGGGATTGCATTCAGCAAGGCACCCTGCAGGTACTTTTCCTCATCTGTCAGTGTTTAGCCCTCCCCTGTGCTGTCATGAGGCACTGGGGATAGTGACGGGCGCGTGCATGTGTGAGGTGTCACTGCTCCTAGTAGGAAGATAACCAATGGAACTTGGGTCCCGGCCTGGAGAAAGCTGCCACCCTCTGGTACAAGAGGCCAGCTGCCGGAGACACTGGGGACAGTTATCCACAGGAAGGGCCAAGAGGAAGCAGGGCTGCCGTTCTTGGAAACACCAGAAGCACACCTCTCTCGCCCACGGTTTCCATCCTGTGCAGCGAGCGGCCAAAGCTCCCTGCTCTGCCTCCGTCTCCAGCCTGTGACTGGGGCTCGAACCCTGGCCCTGCTTCAGCAAGCTGGCACCCTGCATCTCCTGGTCTCGCCTGGCTGGGAGACAGCCAGCTACACTTCGGGGTGTCTTCCCTTGTGAGCCGTGTCTTTCTCCCAGGCCCAGCTGGACTTTTCTCTTGCTCATCTCAAACCTGATATAGCTCTCCCCACCCCCAGCGTCCACAGCTGTCTTCCCTCTGTCCCGCCAGGCCTGGCTCATGCCACACACCTAGGGCAGCTGCTGCCCACTTGGGGACCAGGCATGCCCTTTGGTTCACAGCAGCCCTCTCTCTGCTGCCTCCCTGGATGCTAGGCATCCCTCCCACCAACAACCGCACCCCGGGGAGAACAGAGCCACTGGAGAAGTCGCCTGTACCCTCAGACCCAACAGGCCTGCAGCAGGCGGGGACCAGGATCAGACAGACCTCTGAGGATGGGGTGGGAGAAAGCTAGAGGGGGAGCCGTGTGGCTGCAGCCCCCAACCCCACCCCAGGGCCTCAGCATGGTTGGGTGCTCTTGAGTCTGTGTTTTTTGGGCTGTGAACCTTGTTTGGAAATTGAGTTCCATGTCAGAACTGCCTGGAGCTAGGCTCCCAGGTGCACCTGTCAATCACCTGCCCTGCCTGGCCGGCCGACCCTCTCTCTGCTCTTGGATAATTATGGGGCTAGGTTTTCCTGTTCCGGTCCCCTTGTCTGCTTCCTCTAGGACTGACTTTCATGCCTTTGGTCTCTCCTGGTTCCTGCAATCTGCCTCCTGCATACTCCCAGCCAGCCCACTGTTTGCCTTCTCTCTCAGCCACTGTCTGGGGGCCGTCCCCTGTTTCTCAAGAATTGTCCCACCCTCACGCCCAATGTCCTTCTGCTCCCCAGACTGTGACACAGTGTCCCCAGCCCGAGCAGATCCTGCTCATCCCGCTCCTGGTGGCAGGAGGTCCCTCTGCACAGCACCCTGGCCATCGGGCTGTGTCGCGTGGACTCTGAAGGCTTCATGGTGCTGCCACACCGGAGCAGCAGTTAGGGACACGCTGTTGCCACTGTGGGTCAGAGGCTCCCATGGCCACATCAGCGCATGTTAGCATCCACCCAGGAGAAGTGCGGGCAACCCTAGGCTGTGATTGGCAGCTGCCAGGGCTTCCTCCTGCGGCTCCTACTCCAGCTTCTCCTCTTGACAACTGAATTCGGGGAACGGAATCTCAGTGCTTGCACTGTAACCACAGAACCAAACACTCTGTGTGCCTCTTTCTGAACCTGACATGGGCTCGGGGCACTGCGGGCAGCTGCAGCCCTGTGGCAGGGGAGCCTTGCATTGTAGGAACTCTCGGGAGGGATTTAAAGTGCACACGCCTGAAGCTCCTGCCTTAGCTCTGCAATGCCAGGCCCAAGTGTGGCCCCCGGGCTGGCAGCGGGGGGCAGCAGTCGGGGGAGTGGGCGAACGCAGCGTGCACGTGGGAGAAGCCAGTGGAGTTGGAGGGTCCTCCCGCTCCCTGAGCCTGCCCGTGGCATTCACCGCCTGGAGCTGCGGTTAGTGGTGTGCACCTGTGTCCTGAGGCTTCGGGAGTGTCGTGGAGATGTCCTTCGTGGGTAGTGGGTATCCAGTGTTCTGCAGCCTCCTGTTGAAGGCTGCACTGTGTACAAGACCAGTACACAACGCTCCCTGGTCCTGCGTTGTTTCTGGATCTCAGCTGTTAGAAGGCAGCCTGCACTTGTGTGTCGCTCATGCTCCCTGTGCCCCAGACATTGGTTCAGCAGGTGGACATGGGTTAGAAACAGCCATCCACACGGTTTACACAGGCTGCAGGTAGACGGGCCCCGATGTTCACGGTCCCCTCTTATTTTGCATTTTCAGTTCAAAACTCATCCTTCCTTTCTCCCCCTTAAAACTGATTTATGGTCATTGACGTGTGGGTGTTAGGTCCAAGGTCTAGGTGAATACTGTGACACAGTGCAGTGTGACAGGGTGTCCGAGGTGAGGCTGTGCAGTGTGACAGGGTGTCCTAGGTGAGGCTATGACACTGCAGTGTGACGGGGTGTCCTAGGTGAGGCTGTGACCCTGTGCAGTGTGACGGGGTGTCCTAGGTGAGGCTGTGACACTGTGCAGTGTGACGGGGTGTCCTAGGTGAGGCTGTGACCCTGTGCAGTGTGACGGGGTGTCCTAGGTGAGGCTATGACACTGCAGTGTGATGGGGTGTCCTAGGTGAGGCTGTGACACTGTGCAATGTGACGGGGTGTCCTAGGTGAGGCTGTGACACTGTGCAGTGTGACGAGGTGTCCTAGGTGAGGCTATGACACTGCAGTGTGACGGGGTGTCCTAGGTGAGGCTGTGACACTGTGTAGTGTGACGGGGTGTCCTAGGTGAGGCTGTGACACTGTGTAGTGTGACGGGGTGTCCTAGGTGAGGCTATGACACTGCAGTGTGATGGGGTGTCCTAGGTGAGGCTGTGACCCTGTGCAGTGTGATGGGGTGTCCCAGGTGAGGCTATGACACTGCAGTGTGACGGGGTGTCCTAGGTGAGGCTGTTACACTGTGTAGTGTGACGGGGTGTCCTAGGTGAGGCTGTGACACTGTGTAGTGTGACAGGGTGTCCTAGGTGAGGCTGTGACACTGCAGTGTGATGGGGTATCCTAGGTGAGGCTGTGACCCTGTGCAGTGTGATGGGGTGTCCCAGGTGAGGCTGTGACACTGTGCAATGTGATGGGGTGTTCTAAGTGACACTGTGCAGGGTGACAGGGTGTCCTAGGTGATTGCTGTGACACAGTGTAGTGTGGGGGTGTCCTACATGAGGCTGTGACACTGTGCCGTGTGATAGCATATGCTAGCTGGGAGCTGTGACACTGTGCAGTGTGACAGGGTGTCCTAGGTGAGGTTATGACACTGTGTAGTGGGACGGGGTACTCTAAGTGATACTGTGCAGTGCGAGAGGGTGTCCTAGGTGAGGCTGTGACACTGTGCAGTATGATAGGGTGTGCTAGGTGAGGCTGTGACACTGTGCAGTGTGATGGCGTGTTCTAGGTGAGGCTGTGACACTGTGCAGTGTGACAGGGTATCCTAGGTGAGGCTGTGACACTGTGCAGTGTGACAGGGTATCCTAGGTGAGGCTATGACACTGTGTAGTGTGATGGGGTGTTCTAAGTGACACTGTGCAGGGTGACAGGGTGTCCTAGGTGATTGCTGTGACAGAGTGTAGTGTGGGGGGTGTCCTATGTGAGGCTGTGACACTGTGCCGTGTGACTCAGGGTTTCTATTGATGACAGAAAACTGTGCGTTTTGCAGTGCCCTGTTCTCTCTCTCTTTCCCTGTGTTTTTAAGGATTTTTTTATGTATTTGAAAGGCAGAGCTTCAGAGAAGCAGAGACAGAGAGAGAGAGAAGAAAACAGGTCTTCCTACCTCTGGTTCACTCCCCAAATGGCCACAACATCCTGAGCTGCAGTGATCCGAAGCCAGGAGCCCAGAGCTTGTCCAGTCTCCCACGTGGGTGCAGGGGCCCAAGGACTTGGGCCATCTTCAGCTGCTTTCCCAGGCCACAGCAGAGAGCTGGTTCAGAAGTGGAGCAGCTGGACTCAAACTGGCGCCCGTATGGAATGCCGCACTGCAGGCATTATGCACTATGCCACAGCACTGACCCCACTGTGCCCTGTTCTCTTGTAGGATGTAGATAGGGAGGCTGTGAAATGACAGTACACATTTATACAGTCTCGTGTTTTGTTTAATGTGTTTTCTTGATAAAAATCTGGGGGTATCTTATTATCTACATGTAAACCATTTAGAATCTTCAAAAGGGGAAAACTAGTAGTAGCTAGTTTCGTTTTGCTCTGACAGACTTGGTTTCAAGTGAGTATTACATACGTTTGCCTCTGTGGATCCCACTGAAATATACCAAAAAAGAGATCATAGTTTATGTAGGGTAGCAAGAAATCCTCCAGCTTGTAATTCTCTGAAGACTTCATTTCAGAGCATCCAGGAAGGTGTGGAGCCAGGACTGATCGGCACTGCGTGTGTGACACTGTGTTTGTGTGTGTAGGATGTGTACATGTGTGTAGCGGGGGTGTGTGTGTGGAGTGTTTAGAGGGTATGGGGTATAGGGTGTGTATGTGTATAGGGTGTGTTTAGGGGGCATGGGGTGTAGGCTATGTGTGTTTCTGTGTGTCATGTTTACATATGTATGTCAGGTGTATATATCAGCAGAGTGTGTATAGGGTTGTGGGGTGGGGAGTGTGCATGTGTGTCATGTTTATATACGTGTAGGGTGTATATGTCAGTAGAGTAGATGTAGGCATTATGGGGTGTAGGGAATGTATGTGTGTGTTGGGTTTACATATGTGTGTAGGGTGTATATGTCAGCAGAATCGGGGGGACATGGGATATAGGATGTGTGTGTCAGGTTTACATATGCGTGTAGGGTGTATATATTGAGAGAGTATGTGTAGGGGCTGTGGGATGTAGGGAGTGTGTGTGTGTTGGCTTTACATATGTGTGTAGGGTATGTATGTCAGCAGAGTGTATGTAGGGTTGTGGGGTGTAGGGAGTGTGTGTTTATGTCGGGTTTACATGTGTGTAGGGTGTGTAGGGTTGTGGGGTATAGGGAGTGTGTGTGTGTCAGGATTACATATGTGTAGGTGTAGATGTCAGCAGAGTATGTGTAGGGGAAATGGGTGTAGGGTGTGTGTATGTATATGTGTGTGTTGGGTTGACATGTGTAGGGCATCTATGTCAGCAGTGTGTAGGGTTGTGGGGTTTGTGTGTGTGTGTGTGTGTCGGGTTTACATATGTGTGTAGGGTGTAGATGTCAGCAGAGTATGTGTAGGGGACATGGGGTGTAGGGTGTGTGTGTGTATGTGTGTGTCGTGTTGACATGTGTAGGGCATCTATGTCAGCAGAGTGTGTAGGGTTGTGGGGTGGGGAGTGTGCATATGACGTGGTTACGTGTGATGTGCATGTGATGAGCGCCATGGTGCACGAGAATGGGTTGCTGTAGGGCACGGGACATGGGTGTGTGTGGGGTGTGAGTGTGGTGTGGAGTGGGGGTCTTTCAGAAAATCCTGGTGTGGGAGATGGCCGAAGCTTCCGTGAGATGCAAGACCAGGGATAAACCCAGCCTGCAGAGGGCGGCCTGTTGGCGGAACTGACAGTGTGAGTGTGGTCTTGGGCAGCCTCAGACAGCTGGGTGTCCACACCAGGAGGCAGGGCAAAGGGCTTGTCACAGACAGAAGTGGCATTCTGTGACTAAGCAGAATGCACTTGGCCATCTCCAGGAAATATCAACACCCCGAACTCGAGCTAAGGGACATTTCAGGGGCTCGCCTGCCAGGTCATCGGATGGATTTTGTTTATCACATAAGGTTGGGATGGCTGTCTGCTTACCTAAAGCCAGATGGCAGCTACATCCAACCAAAACAACTGCTGTCGTGGCCAGCTGTGTCCCTGCATGGGGCATGGGTGCTGTGTGTGTGTGTGTGTGTGCGTGCGCACATGTGTCTGGTGTGTGAGGGTGAATGGGGATGTGGGTGTGTACACGCAGGTGCACGTGTGCACGGGTGCAGCCTGCAGTCGGCGCCCGAGATGGCACTGAGACCCACCTGTGGCCACCTCAAGCCAAGGTTTGCCGTGTGGGACCTGGAGGACTGCCCGTGATGCCTCTGCCCCAGCTTAGGGCTGGGATTGCCTCAGCTGACATCAAAGCCTGGAAAGAGAGGGCATCCTTGTGCTTCGTAGCACCGCCCTGCCAAACCGGGAACTCTCCCAGACCCAAAGGCTGGGGGCTGTGTTCTCCTCCCGGAATGCAGGAACCACGTGGCTGTGCTCTTTGGAGATTTGTACTCTTCATCCTTTTGCCTTCCTTTGGTTAGGAAAGAATATTTTCTCAGTTCTTCCAGAAAATAGAATTGAGAAAATGCATTCATGCAAAGCCAGGGCCGTTCTCTCTTGAACATTTGATACAGACTTTCAAGAGAAAAGAATATAGGGCTGTCTCTGCAGTTTGCAAAACTTTCTGTGTTACAAAAAAAAAAAACACCTTTGTGATAAAATGCATCTGTACTCATGGAGCTATTATTCTGAGCACGCTGTTGAAATTCTAGCCGAAGAACGACTGTCAGGATGCTACAGTGACGGCCCCGCAGTGAACTGTGGTCCACACTCCCTCCTGTCGGCCTGGAGGGATGTTGGCCTAACAACGTTAGTAGCATCACAAGGTTCACCCCAGCCAGTAACCAAACTCCAAGAGAAATCAAAACAAACCTTATGAAGAGACACCAGTGTCCTGGTTGCTCAGTTTTCTTTAACTTTGAATTGATTCTTTCATTGTAAAAAATAGTTTTAATACTTGAGTACTAATGCTCTTTTAATATGTGGTGTTTCACGGCTGGTACGTTTTATCTGAAGCTGAAAGACCTCTGTTGTCTTAAAAATGTATTTAACCAATATGTAAACTTGTAAGTCAGTGAACCCAAAGTGAATTAGAAAGCAGTTAATATGTATCAAGCAGCGCGCTCAATGGCACCCCGGTGGCCACTCAGGACACCAGCAGAGCGTGCAGGGGCTGGTGTGTACAGCGTGCTCCCTGGTCCCTCTCCGAGGCCCCAGGGAAACAGAAGCACCGTGGGTGCAGAGGAGGGCTCCGACTCAGCCCCACGCACGGCCTGCACCCACGTCCTCTGTACCTTCCCGGAGTCACTGTGTTCAACTCCCATCAGTTAACACAAAGCAGGACTTATTTATTTCTTGTCCATCTCATTGATTTGTTTGAAAGCTTTCCTGTTGTCTAGCCCACTCCCCAGATGCCCACAACAGCCAGGGCCCAGCCAGGCCCAAACTCCATCCAGGTCTCTCCCCCATGGGTGGCAGGAGCCCACGTACTTGAGCTCCTACCTGCTCTTTCCCAGGATGCAGGAAGTGGGATCAAACACAGAACTGGGACTCGAACCCAGGTGCTACAGTATGGGATGCAGGCACTGCACCTGCCCACAGGAAGTGGGCTTTGATAACCACACCACACTGCTGTGCTGTTTGAATCACCACGCTGTGTCTCAGAGAACACCCGGGACGTGTTCGTGGCCCCACGCCCTGTATCCTTGGTTAGAATTCCTGCCTTCGCTGCCGTCCGGCACTCCCATCCCTTCGCTGTGTGTGCTATAACTCCTCCACTATTGACATGTTTTTCAACTTGAGCATCATCACGCCCCAGAGGTCTGCTCACTGGAACCTAACAGTAGCTAGGTGCACCTTCCCGTTGGCAGCGAAGTGGAATTTTCAAGAGAGAGGGTAGGGCAGGCTCTCAGTAAATCCTTTTGCCATCAGCAGAGCCTGTTGTAAAGTGAAGAAGGAAGCACACGTGCACCCCTCCCCACCGGATCTCTGACAGATGCAGAGTGTTCAGGCAGGAGGCGGAGGTGCAGGTGGGACCCAGCAGCGCCTGCCCTGGGCCAGCCTTGCCCTGGGCTTTTTTAGCCCTGAGAAAAGATAACTCGTGTGAATTCTATTACAGCTTAGACTTTTCAAATAACTCATTATTCTTGTGCCTGACACACAAGAAGCCATTAGCCATCCACACCGGACCATTGATTTGACTTCATAAATCCATTACTTACCTAATTTTAGTGCTGTGCGGTTTGTCAAGCATTAATTTGATTTCCTCCACCATTCACTTTTGGTGCCGGGCTTAGTCTGATTCTGAGGCCACTGCCCCATATAGCTTCGTGTTTTAAATAACCCTGCGTAGGGATGTCCTGAATGAGGCTTCCTCCTTCCTTTGCCTCCTCCACAATGTAATAAAATGAGGTAGAGACAGTCGAAGGCCCATGCCATAGCTTTGGGAAGCTTGCTGGGGACCGGTTGTCTCCACAGGACAAATGTCTGCCCAGCACAGCCGCTTCTTCCTACCCTCACAGCCCCCCGGGAGCTCCCCTCACAGGCAGCCCTTAGGATCTAAGTGACTCTTGAAAGTTCGGCCAAAGAAAAGCAGCTGAGACTAAAAGGTACCCTGGGGCTGGAGCTGTGGCCTAGCGGGTAAAGCCACTGCCTGCGGCACTGGCATCCCATATGGGCGCTGGTTTGAGTCCCAGCTGCTCCATTTCTGATCCAGCTCTCTGCTGTGGCCTGGAAAAGCAGTAGAAGATGGCCAAGTCCTTGGGCCCCTGCACCCACATGGGGGACCTGGAAGAAGCTCCTGGCTCCTGGTTTTGGATTGGCATAGCTCTGGCCATTGCAGCCAATTGGGGAGTGAACCAGCAGATGGAAGACCTCTCTCTCTCTTTCTCTCTCTCTCTCTGTCTCTGCCTCTCCTTCTCTCTCTGTAACTCTGACTTTCAAATAAAATAAATAAATATTTTTTAAAAAAGGAAGTACCCTAAACAACCTTAAGGAAAAAAAGGCGGGGGGTGCTGGTGGGTTTTTAGAGGCTGTACCCCAGATGCATCCCTCAGTATTGTATTTTGGAAAGACCACGCTCCCCTCTGCTGAATTGGGCTATTTATAGCACACCCGGTCCTCCTGAAGTCCATGGCTTGTGGGTCAGAAGCCCAAGGGCTGCCCCGTGCTGGAAGCCAGCATCGACTAGAATTTATCAAGACTTCATCCTCGTCACAGGAGAGTTTGATTCACAGAATCTGTGTGATGGCATTGAGCAGCGAATATACAAGATGAGTTCAAAAGTGTCAAGGAGGATGGTTTTTGAGCAAAATGTTTTGAAATCCAGGCTTTTTGTTGTTGTTCAGAATACTTGCTTTCCGTGAACTTCGGAAGATCTTTTGTGTTTTGTAAATTTTTTCATAATCAGATTCCGGCTCCTGCTCGGAGCCATACCGGGGCCATCTGAGACAGGGAGAACAGTGCAGCTTATGGAGGTGTTTCCAGTCTGCACCCCCGGCACAGACAGGGCGGGGGCAGGAGACACAGTGACACACACACACACACACACACCCCAGGGCAGGGGACACGGTAACACATACACACACCAGGACAGGGAACATGGTAACACACACACACACACACACACCCCAGGGCAGGGGACACGGTAACACACACACACACACACACACACACACACACCAGGACAGGGGACATGGTAACACACACACACACACATACCAGGACAGGGAACATGGTAACACACACACACACACACCCCAGGGCAGGGGACACGGTAACACACACACACATACCAGGACAGGGGACACAGCAAAACACACACACACACACACTCGAGGGCAGGGGACACAGCAATATACACACACACACACCAGGGCAGGGGACACAGTAACACACACACACAACCTCCTATGCCACCACTAGCCTGGCTGCAACTCGGGTTCCTCCTTTTAGTCCATCTTGATTTGTTTTGCGAAGACTTTCCAGACAGCCGATAGATACATCTGTGCGAGGAAATGTCTTTCGCTGGAATCCTGTGTCCCAGCGCAGGCTAAAGTCACCCAGCAGCGGGCTGGCTGTGCACGCGAGCGGGAAGCCCCTCCACAAACTCCACCTTGGTCAGTTGCTTTCCTGATGTGTGGTCTCTGCCTCTCTGGGCTCACTGCCCTGCCTGCACAGTCCTGCCTCCCTCCTTACTGCTGCCAGCCACCGGGACGTTTGTGAGACGCTGGGAGACCGCGGGGTGCACTCCCCCAGCTTATTGTCAGTTCTTCACGCCGTCCACAGCGCAGCACTGGGAGGAGACAGGGAGAGTTGGCAGAGGGGCTCCATTGGACATAAGTAGTCTCCGTAATGTACAGTGGTATTTGTGAAAAGCTATTTAAAGTTACTTTTTTTATTTATCTATTTATTTGAAAGGAAGAGAGAGAGAGAGAGAGAGAGAGAGAGAGAGAGAGAGGCAGCCAGGGCTTCCATCTGCTGGCTCACTCCCCGCAAATGCCCAGGAGCCAGGAACTCAGTAGGAATCTCCCACAGGGGCTGCAGGGGCCCAACTGCTTGAACCATCACCTGCTGCTCCCCAGGGTGTGTGTTCACAGGAGCCTGGAGTTGGGAGCAGAGCTGAGACTCCAGCCCCAGCATGCTGATATGGGGTGTGGCATCACAACCAAGAGCTTAAGCCATACACCTGCCCTAAAGGTGCTTTTCTCCTTTAGGTTAAGATTGATTGATTGATTTGAAAGGTAGTACAGAGAGAGAGAAGGAGAGACAGAGAGATCTTCCATCCGCTGGTCCACGCTCCTAATGGCCCCGATGGCTAAGGCTGTGCCAGGCTGAAGCCAGGAACTTCCTCCAGGTCTCTGCAGGGGCCCAGGGACTTGGGTCACCTTGTGCTGCTTTCCGAGGCATATTAGCAGGGAGCTGCATCAGAGTGGAGCAGCTGGGACTCGAACTGGCGTCCATATAGGATGCCGGCACTGTCGGCGTTGGCTTACCCGCTATGCCACAGCGCCAGCCCCCTAAAGGTGTTTTTCACACGTTACAGTTAAACAGCACAAGTATGGCCATTTCTTAGGAGCCAGCCAAGCAGCGTGGGTGCTGGGTGGCCGTGCAGCCTGCCCGTGGGTGTGCCTAATCCGTGCTCCACAGTCAGCGTGAGACCCCACGCTGGCTCCAGATGCTTGAAGAGCAGGCAGCGGCAATTACAACAACTTATTTCCGGTTTTCACAGCAGACCCTCTATGCCCGGTGTGTCCAGCAGGTGCAGCGCCTGCCACGAGGCACAGTCACGGCTGCTAGAGTAGAGGGCTGGGCATTTCTGATGAGAATAGAGCATCCTATCGTCGATCTACAGCCTCAGCTCTCTCTCCTCGCCTTAGCAATTAGAAGGCAGCTTGTCCTGGGGAGAAGCCAAGTGCTTTGCATAGTTGTTACTGTAATTCTGCTGTGTCGGCACCCACCGCCAATGTGAGGGCGGAGGTCAGGAGGCTGATTCCTCGGGCTGTAGCTGCCGTGGGAGGGGTGGGGTCCTTAGGGGCCTGCACGCCTCCTCTTCCTCGCTTGCTGACTTAACTTGCTCATCTGTGAGTTCCATGCTATTTTAAAATTCATGGATTTCCTTTAAAACAAGATTGTATTGATTGTGGCCTTGTCAACTTTTGAAACCTTTCGACCCCTGAAAAGCAGCAATTAAGAAAACCCGTGAACTTGACCCCTGTTCTTCACATGAATGGCTTTCTCAGGCCATTCAGCTGTCCCAAAAGGGAGATCTCTTACCCCACCTGGCGGGGCTGCTGTTTGCAAGCTGGCAAACACCCAGGGTGTCCTCGCACCGGATGGAATGCTGTCATGTCCTTTTTTATTATTATTATTATTTTTGACAGAGTGGACAGTGAGAGAGAGAAAAAGGTCTTCCTTTACTGTTGGTTCACCCTCCAGTGGCCACCACGGCTGGCGTGCTGTGGCCGGCACACCGCGCTGATCCAATGGCAGGAGCCAGGTTCTTCTCCTGGTCTCCCATGTGGGTGCAGGGCCCAAGCACTTGGGCCATCCTCCACTGCACTCCTGGGCCACAGCAGAGAACTGGCCTGGAAGAGGAGCAACTGGGATGGAATCCGGCGCCCTGACCGGGACTAGAACCCCAGGTGCCAGCGCCGCAGGCGGAGGATTAGCCTAGTGAGCCGCGGCGCCGGCGGCTTTCATGTCCTTTGTCAAGTATCGGAAACCGGGGAGCCCGCCAGCCTTCACTCTGCCAGTGAAGCCCCATGTCTGCCAGGCACCATCCTGTCCAACTTAGAAGGTGCAAGTGCTTCTTCATCCACGTTTCAGAGGTGGGGAGATGAGACCAAACCTGAAGATAGACGCAGGTCGCCCAGCTAGCAGAGCGCATGTGCGCTGGGGACGACCCGCTCCGACCTCTGCCTCCTGCCCACCTGCTACACAGCAGTCTCAATGCTTTCCACTTTATGCAAATATGACTTTGGTTTGTATTGTATTTCCGGCCCAGGGCCTCCCAACCACCCCTACCTGCCAGCAGCTCCACCCCCAGGCCCTTTGTCTCTCTCCCTGGTGACTTATGGGCACCTCATTATTCTACCTCCTCTTGTTCCACACATCAGCTCAGGGAAGTCCTGCTGATGCAGAACTGATGGCTGCCTGCCTCTCACACACTCACACACACACACACACACACACACACACTCCCAGTTGCCACCCAGGAAAGCCCTAGAAACCATAGGGCTAAGAGACAAAGCCAGCCTCCGAGATGCTCAGATTCCCTCCCCTGTTTGTACTGTGAAGGGATGTGGGGTGCACCCACCTCAGCATGTACAGAAAAGAAAGACCTGGAATTCTCCCAGTGGCCACTGGGGCCATGTCTCTCCCCCTAGTCCTCTGCAGCTTGCCCCGTTCTGCTTGGCGTGACAAGCACAGCCACCTTCTCTGTGTGTGAGCTGGGGTGAGCCCTGGGCTGGGAGAAGTCATGGTCTCCTCACTGCCCACTGGGGTGATCCCAGCTCGCTCTTTGCCACCGGCTCCAGCGCTGCCCCTAGGACCCCTGGCACCTGTGTGGGCTTTGCTCAGGGAGCCCCTGGCGCACTTGAGGATGCTCTGCCCCTCTCAGTCCTTGTACCTTGCGTCACTGAAATCGTGGGCGTGCCCCGTCTCCCCCCAAAAACTCCCTGCAGCAAGCTTGAGGAGTTGGGATCCGGGCTTGCTCATGATCCTTCCGCTAAAGGACCAGGCAAAGCGGAAAAGCGAGAGAGTCCGTGTTGAACTGATGACGAGGCCAAGCGTTAGAACGGGAACGGCGTTGTCTGCCGGCCTTCAGCGCCCCTGGCTGTAAGCTGGGTCCCGTCCACAGGAGGGCCCAGGAGGGCGGTGCCTGGGGCATCGTCACTGTTCGTCAGCATTCAGAACGCTCGATTTTAAAAGATGGCAGCTCTATGTTGAAAAGCCAATATTAAGATATAAAAAGTTAATCTAAGCCTTCATCTTTTAAAATTAAGAATAATTCTGGCCAGTGCCACAGCTCACTAGGCTAATCCTCCACCTGCGATGCCAGCACCCCGGGTTCCAGTCCCGGTCGGGGCGCCAGATTCTGTCCCGGTTGCCCCTCTTCCAGTCCAGCTCTCTGCTATGGCCCTGGAAGGCAGTGGAGGATGGCCCAAGTGCTTGGGACCTGCACCCCATGGGAGACCAGGAAAAGCACCTGGCTCCTGGCTTTGGATCAGCGCGGTGTGCTGGCCACAGCGGCCATTAGGGGAATGAACCAACAGAAGGAAGACCTTTCTCTCTAACTCTGTCAAAAAAATAATAATAATAATAATAATTCTATGCAGCCAAAACCAAAGTGTCTATACTACTTGCTGTGATTTAAGGCATTCTTGAAAATGCCACCTTAAAAAAAAAAAAACTAATAACACCTTGGGCTCGAACGCCGTGGCTTACTGTTGGCAGATATCTACATGGGCATCTTATAACCGTTCTGCCGCCCGGCTCTCGTGAATTAATGCTAATGAAAGCCGCCCTTGCCTTATTTTTCTATATGAACGCTAGAATTGCAGCTGCCTGCCAAGCCGGCGGAGGGCTGAGTGTAATAATTTTCAATTGGCCTCTTAGCCCAAAGGGAACCCCGATAGCGGGAGATTGACAGATGCGGCGTGGATTATCTTGTGCTGTGAACTCAGCCCAATTTGTGGTTTGTTGCAGGTGCTAAAGAGATTGATATCGCGGCGACCCTGGAGCACTTGAGGGACCAGAGACCGGGCATGGTTCAGACAAAGGTACTGTCAATCAATCCTCGGGGACTCTAAGTCTGTTGAAGCTGGCTCTCTGCTGCTGTTTTCCTGCGCGGGGAGAAAGGGGATGAGGCCCGATTTAGCATAAGCCGGACGCTGATGGCGCCGCTCTGACTGAGCGCCCTCCGTGCTTCTGGCACGCATCGCTTGCAGCACTCAAATGTGTCCGCCATTGATAGATGCAGGGAAGCCTCCCGTCTTGGAAACTCCGTCCTTGGGAGTCTCCTTTCAGCAGATCCGGGGGCCTGGGGGGGGGGGCATCTTTATAGAACGCCAGTCAGTGATGAGCCCCAAATCCTTCCAGGGCAGTGTTCCGGGCTCACGGCATGCTCTGCCCAGCCCACTCCGTTCCCTGTGTCCACAGCCGCGGCGGTCCACAGGACGGAGACCACCAGAACATCTCTGTCACAGAGCAGGGACCATGAGCCCCCAAAAGCAGCTGCTATTGATTGAAAAGTCCCGGTTCGCAGCAACAGGGATAAAAACAAGCAATTTCTGGCTGGCCTTGGGAGAGCCAGAACTAGAAATTCATGGGATGTTCCATGCCCTTAGCATTCCAGAAATGTCGCTCATGGGTCTGCTCTGCCAAAACATATAAGTCTTAAGAACGTAAATTCTCTGCTCAGTGTGTTCCTGACACTGTGGACGTTGTTCATGCCCCAGAAAAGTTGTGAAATTGTTCACAGATGCCCTGGTTAAGTCATTTCTTTAGACATAAGTGGGTTTTAAGTCATTCAAATGCGTATTGTAGAATAGGGCCCCTGTGCAGTCAAGCTGACCAAGGGCACCCTCGGGTTGCACCTTGGTCCCTGGTGTTGGCAACTCCGGGGTCCCCAGTGAGTTCTCCAGCTTCCCCGGGCCTCGTGGTTGCCCTGTGGGACCTGCAGGCAATTCGGAAGCCCCTCCATCCATCCGCGTGTTGATGAAGTAGATAACATCAGGGTAGCATTTGAGCTGTGCACGGACAGATCTAACCTAAACCCCAGCCGCGCTGTTAGCTTCCCCAGAAGCCAGAACCTCGTGGAGTCAGGCTGAGCGCACTGGGAGCTGCACGATCCTCTCCCCGAGTCCCCTCGTGGGGCCTCTGGCCCGTTCTCCATTGCCAGTGTCAGCCTCAAGCACAGAGGCGCAAGGAACTGTTCCCTTACAGAATCACAGAGCCACACAGAGGCACCGGAAGCAGCCTCCCGAGGAGTCGGGGGTGCTCCAGACCCTCCCAGCAAGAAATCAGAGCTGTCTCCCGTCTTCCAGGGACAAGGCACCACCGCCTGGGAAGAGAGTGGGGACACAGCGGGGGGGCAGCCATGTGCCCCACCTGCCCCTTCCCCTCCTCCTCTGTGGGACGTGCAAGGTCTCACCAATGTCTTCTGTGACCATCACCGCCTTCTGTTTTCTTCGTCTCTTGTCATTTGACATTGTGACATTATTTTAGACTTGCAAAATCCAAATTTACAGAAACGATGCAAAGTGTCCCAACCTTCCCTTCACCTGCCTCCCCGAACTCTTAACACCTCAGATGACCACAGAGCACTTGCCAACACCATTAAGTCCCCTACAGACCGGATCGAAGCCCATCCATGCCCACTGGTGACCTCTCACCAGAGCACAGCCCGTCCAGGAGCACCAAGAGTGGAGCTATGGCGTCTGCCTTCCCTCCCGGGGTGCGGGGTGGCTCCCTGGCCATGAGAACCCTTTGTTCTGTGTGCGCGCATCCTCTGCTGGCCCTCAGGGTCAGTGTTTGGGCAGGATAGCAGCAGAGCGAGTGGAGCCTGCTGTGTGGCCGCGTGTTGTAGGAGGGGGGAGTGCATGACCCCGGGTGGTCCCTCACAAGTTGGCCGGGGGGGGGGGGGGGGGCAAGTCTGTTGCTCACCTGAGCGCGTATCTGCAGGCTTCTCCACTTGTATAGCCACTCAGCGTCCGTGGCAAATCCTGAGACCTCGTGCATATCTGGAACCGCACTACTGGGAATGCCAGGAGGCTGCAAGGGGAGACGATACCAGGCGCGATGGCTGTTCCGGCGACAGCAGACCCCCAGGCTTTGTGCTCATGGAAGGGTCTGTTTCGCTGGACTGCCTGCCTGGCTGTGACAGAGGCGGCCTTGTCAAGTCCAACACGCAGCCGTCACCACCTGCGAGGCCCAGAGCTGCAGGTGGCCCAGGTCAGGGACAGAGGAGGCTGTTGCAATGGAGGGAACAGGGACAGCTTTATAATCCAAAGTGAGGAGCAATTCTACCGCTGGCTGAATAAAAACGGATAGAGATCCTCCATCTGCTGGCTTGCCACAGCCAGGGCTGGGCCGGGCTGAAGCTGGGAGCTGGGAACTCCATCCGGGTCTCCCACATGGGTGGCAGGGGTCCAAGTGCCTGACACACCATCTGATGCCCCCCAGGTTGCTCAGCTGGGCTCAGAAGCAGAGTGGGGACTCGGACCCGAGCGTGGGATGTGGGGGTCCCAGGCAGCGTTCTCACTGCTGCTCCAAACACCCACTCCTCGGGCTGGCTCTTGGTTCCACAGGGGCGGCATGGCCTGTGCTAATCCCTAAGAAATCTGCCTGCCTCTCAGATTGCTCAGAATACCCAAAAACAGGCGTTGATGGGAGACCGGATGGAGCTCCTGGCTGCCGGCTTTGACCTGGCCCACACCTAGCTGCTGTGGCCATTTGGGGAGTGAACCACGTGCCAGATTATTTGGTGAACGTAAGCTCTCGTCCTCCCGTGCGCCCACATGAGAGTTTGCTTCCCTGGGTGGATTTCTGCAGGGCCCCGCCCCCTGGCTGTTTAGAAGTTGTCTCGAAGATACCGAAGAATAAGCAAACACATGGAAATCACCACCCCATCCTCATTTATACTCCCCCCTCAGGGTTGAGAGCGCGTTTGGAGCAGGACCTGGCATGGGGAGGGAGCCTCCTGACAGTAAAATGTCATTTGTGTGTTTAAAAAAACACAGTCTCAGGAGAGCTGGTTTCCCCCTGGAATGCGGGCTGCTCAAACAAGCACCGGATGGTTACTGAACGCCCGGCTGAGCCTTGTGGGCCTGGGCAGTAATGCCGACACCAGACAGGCTCAGGTCTCTGTCACACCGGAAGACAGACCCACGCCCAGACAGACCCGGGGCACTGACAGCAACGCGAGACAGAAAAGCCACACACGCGTGCTCGCTGTGGTGCATACGATCCAGCCACGGCACCTTCATAGCAGCCACAAAGAGACAAAAGCCTGGGAAAGCAGTGCCGGCATCCTATTTGAGCACAGGTTCGAGTCCCGGCTGCTCCACTTCCCATCCAGCTCTCTGCTATGGCCTGGGAAAGCAGTGGAGGATGGCCCAAGTCCTTGGCCTCCTGCACCTGCATGGGAGACCTAGAAGAAGCTCCTGGCTCCTGGCTTTGGATCAGCTCAGCTCCGGCCATTGTGGCCATCTGGGGAGTGAATCAGCGGATGGAAGACCTCTCTCTCTCTCTCCCTCTCTCTCTTTCTCTCTCTCTCTGTGCCTCTGCCTCTCTGTAACTCTGTCTTTCAAATAAATGAATCTTTTACAAAAAGAAGAAGAAGAGACCTAAACCACAGGGTGTGGTAACAGTCACACCCTCCAGTGAGCCCCTCTACTGTACATGTCTGTTATAAAGAGATTCTTTCCCTCCCTCCCATCTGTGTGGCTCATGCGTGATTAACCTGGGTCCTCCCGACAACATATTCGTAGACTAAACTGTTGAGAGCCAGGGACAGGAGGCAGTGCTGGGACGGAACACTGGGGAGCCAGCCTGGTGCAGCCGTAACCTGTGCACGTGCTCTTCCGGGGGCAGCTTCCTCCTTCAGGGGCACGTGAACTCGAGGAGAAAGAGAGAAGGGACTGATGAGGGGTAAAGACGTGGGGAGGGACCATGGGTGGGCTTCGCTGTGCCCCCGGCAGCTCCCATCCCAACCCAGTAACCAAGGCCAGTGTTGGAAGCGTCAGAATCCTTTAGCAACCGTTTGTAAAATTCCCACTGGGGAGCTGGCTGACCACACCCACAAAAGACACCAGAACACAGTCAGCCATTCCCTTCATGTCAGGCCGGGGGGATAGTCAAGGAGAAAATGTATTTTGTTCCAAAGCGAGCATGAAATTATTTTGAGTTTCCGCTTTAATTCAAGATGTTTTCTGTGTCTCTGTCAGAAACTGGCAATTCTAAATGGAAATTAATCATTAGTTTTTGATTGGGAGTGCCCCTATTACTCGAATTATCAAGTATTTAAGCCATCCTTAATCCAAAAAGGCTAGCTAGGTAATCGTTTGCATAATTCGCTCCTTCCCACGACTTCCCTGATAATTGGCAAGTGTCCAACGGCTCCTTTCAAGTGTCCTGCTGCCGTACGCAGAGGCGCTAACGTGGAATCTGAGTAGCAGGGGACACGAGGCCACTTATCCACCCATGCTGTGTGGGAGGAGCCTGAGTTCTGTCTGCTAAGCCCTCATCTTCTAACAGACTGAGCAGTCCCGACCTCGTGAACTTGTGTTTCTACTCGACACCCCAACAGCGTTTTCCACGTGAGGGCTGTGTGTCTGGGAGCAGCCATGGAGGTGCACAGGGCCTGAGTTGGGAGGTCTGTGCAGGACACAGGGTTTGTTTGCAAATGAAACAAACTTGGGTTGGGCTGCAGGACCTGCTGATCTCCAAAGCAGAGCCTACCTGATGCTTCCCATGTCTGAGGACGGGGAAGCCCACAGGTGCCTGTGACTGTTCTAATGACCAGGTCGGCCCAACACCCACACCTACCCCTCATTCTGTCCATCAAGGTGCCTGGCCCTGGCAGAGGGACGTAGGGTCAGGAGGAACCAGGTGACTCCTGGGGAGCCTCCGTGGGTCAGGTCCATGCTCACTGCTGGTGTGGGGCAAAGTCAAGGCTTTCTGGGGTGAGAAGTTCCCGTGCGCGTCAACTCTGGGTCTGCCTCGCACACCTAGGAGCTGTGCTGTCCTTTGGAAGCCAGTCTGCAGCCTGTCTCTTGTTTCTAAGCAGCTTCCTTCTGCAGATGGACACACGGGGCTTACGCTGGCGTGGAAAGGGAGGCACTCGGTTCACACCTTCTCTCCTTTCTCCTCCCCTGCACAGGAGCAGTTTGAGTTTGCGCTGACGGCCGTGGCCGAGGAGGTGAACGCCATCCTCAAGGCCCTCCCCCAGTGAGCGCTTGTCCAGCTGGAGCCTCGGAGGAGCCCCTCCCCCCTCCCGTGAGCGTCATGGGGATCTGTGATACGACTTCAATTGTGTGTCTCCTGTTGTCACTGCATAGTAATAGGGTCCTTAAAACTCCTGTAGTCAGTACAGTCTAGCAATTCAAATGTGCATTTCTGTTTGACCAAATATTTAATCATCGAAAGGGGCTCGTGGAAATATTCGGTTATTTTCACTTTCTTTAAGAAAACATGACTTTTCCTTGAAGCACACGTTTTACAGTCTTACTTGCCAGCAACAATGACGAATGACGCAGCCACTGGGCGCTGCCGGGTGGGCTCCGGAACAGTCTGGCTGTGGTCTGGGAGTGTCTTCCAGGAACGAAGGCCACCCAAGGTCGAAGCCACGTTTGGCGTTTGTCCCCATTATCAGAAGAAACCACTGGCCCAGGACAGTGCGCCTCCTGCAGCATGGGGCAAATGACAAGGAAGCCACCACGGGGGGCGGGGGGGGGGGCTCCCCTGCCCCTGGACAGACACCGTCGCAGCCCCTGGCGGGTAGCACCTGCTCTTGAGGCCAGGACCTCACCCGACCACCCCGGCTTTGCAGTTAAGAGGAGCTGCAGCTGGGGATGTGTTTTTAATGTGCTGATCCTGAGTTCTGCATTGCAAAGCCTAATGCTGTCCTGTGAGAGGCCCAAAATGGACCAGAAGGAACCTGGACACTCGGAGGCATCCGCAGGCCCTGCAGGGAACGACCCCGGCCCTGCCAGGCCAAGGGAAGGTTCTGGGTCCCTCCTTCCTGGGGAGGCTCCCGGGGAAGGGAGGAAGACACTGCAGGGCTGGCTTTCCTGGTGTGCGATGTTAGCCCCTGGGAGCCGCGGCTCACCGCTTCCTCCCGGGCTGTTGGGCTGCTGGGATCGTTGAAGGAACCACGTGCTGTGTTACCATGTCAGTGTAAGCAACAGCCAGACGATTCTGATTCGGAAAATAGCATTGGAGCATCCACTTCACTCCCCCGTCCCAGCCTCAGAAATAGCAAAACTCACCTCACTGAACAATCCCGTCCAAGACTGCATGGATGAAGATTTCTCCTCGAAGGTTAAGTACAAGAAAGACACCCCCATCCTGCCCTGTTCCCCGCCACCCTTCCCTCTTAACCAGGACTTTTCGGAAAGCACTGTGGTAGGGAAAGCGGCCAGAGACCCGGGAGAAAGATGCCAAAATGTCATTTTTCCATCCATGCTATTGTAATGTATCTCTGCTTTCCTATGTCTGTCATTTCTTTTCCAAAGTCTTTTCCTCTCTCTCTGGAATTTAAATAATTAATAGAAATGAATTTATCTGAATTATAGGAAGCATATACCTACTTGTAATTTCTAACTTCTTATGTTTCAAAGAAATCCTCCAGCGTGAGATATATAAATATATTTAGCTGTGGCACATTAGACTCCTGGCTTCACGTGTGCACGGTCTCTTTATGTGGGGAGCAAACAGCGACGTTTGCCCATCCACCTCTCTGCTTCCGCAGGCTACTGAATGCTCCATGTGCCTTGAACTCAGAACTCGCGTACGCCGGCGAGAGGCGTGCAGGGTGCTCCTGGGATTTTAGTCTTCAAAGGCGACAAAGCAACGTCAGTGCCCGCTCCATGCCCCAGCCCCTCCCGGCTTGCGTATCCCAGGGAGGGAGGGCGTTTTGGGTAAATATGTTCTCCTTCCCTGCCCGTCCTCTGTGCTAACCACCTGCTGGAAGCCCAGGGCCCTGTCCCGGCGAGTCTCCTAATGTGTTTCCCCCAGCGCGCTGATCTGGTCCGGTTATTGACCCTTCTGTCCCCAGTGGGCGCAGGACCTCATCCTCGCTGGCCACGCAGCCACGCTGCCCACGCGACAGCAGAGCGCGCTTGGGGACCTCTCAAATAGTACTGAAAGGGGGGTGGGGAGGAGTGGATGCTGTCTGGCCTCCTGTTCATCTTCTACCCCTCTGTTCAGCTCTCAGTGAGAAGGAATGAAGAGCCTCGGGGATCTGTTATCCCAAAGCCAGACCACTCCCCACAGGGCCCACCAACGCAGGGCATCTGGTGTGCGGCACATGTCGGCGCTGGCTCCTGGGGAAGCCAGACCTTCCGCTCCCAGCCTTTCCCCTGAGCGCGTCCCTCTTGGCCTCTCCTCCCCGCGACTCCCTCGTGTTGGGATCCTCCCTAAGCATCCACCAGATACCTGATTTTTACTGTAATGTGTTTCTGGTGACACTGTCATTTCGAGTGCATGGAGCGATCCGTAAAGCTTCTCACGGTAAATGCATTTCAGAACAAGGAGCCCAGAGCAGGAGGCAGCCTGAGAAACCCAGTAAAGATCCCAGGGCAGGAGGCAGCCTGAGAAGCCCGGTAAAGATCCCGCAACCTGCTGTGACTACTGAGAAAGGCTGCACACACACAGTGCTCCACGAACCACTTCCTAACACATAGCCTGGCTCTGGAGACCCCGAGAACTGCCCAGGTGCTCGTTAGAGAGGGAGGGACATGCACGGAGCATGAGCGGCCCCAGGGCGTGCGTGCTGCTACGTGTTTGACAACCAACTCTTAAAAAACACTTGCAGAAATGAATGCGGTTGATGGGCTGGCGTTGTTGGCGTAGCGGCGTCAGCCTCACACACGGCACCAGTTCGTGTCCCCACTGTTGCACTTGTGCATGCGAAGCAGCAGAGGTTGGTCCGAGTACCTAGGACCCTGCCAGCCACCTGGGAGACCCGGATGAAGCACCTGGCTCCTGGCTTCAGCCCAGCCCAGGCCTGGTCATTGCCGCCATCTGGGGAGTGAACCAGCAAATGGAGGATATCTCTGTCTCTCTCTGTCTCTCTCTCTCTCTCTCTCTCCCTCTCTGTAACTCTGAAATTCAAATAAGATTTATTTATTTGAATTTGAAAGTCAGAGTTACACAGAGAGAAGGAGAGGCAGAGAGAGTCTTCAATCTGCTGGTTCACTCCTCAATTGGCCACAATGGCCAGAGCTGTGCCGATTCAAAGCCAGGAGCCAGGTGCTCCCTCAGGGTCTCCCATGCAGGTGCAAGGGCCCAAGCACTTGGGCCACCCTCCACTGCTTTCCCAGGCCATAGCAGAGAGCTGGATAGGAAGTGGAACAGCTGGGACTTGAACTGGCGCTCATATGGGATGCCAGCACCGCACGCAGTGGCTTTACTCGATATGCCACAGCACCAGCCCCAATAAATCCTTTTTAAAAAGAAATTGTGCGGGGCCAGTGCTGTGGCATAGCAGGTAAAGCCACTGCCTGCAGTACCAGCATCCTGTCTGAGTGCAGGTTTGAGTCCCAGCTGCTCCACTTCTGATCCAGCTCTCTGCTATTGCCTAGGAAGGCAGCGGAAGATGGCCCAAGTGCTTGGGCCCCTGCACCCACATGGGAGATCCAGAAGAAGCTCCTGGCTCCTGGCTTCAAATCAGCACAGCTCCATCCATTGCAACCATCTGGGGAGTGAACCAACAAATGAAAGACTCTCTCTCTCTCTCTCTCTCTCTCTCTCTCTCTCTCTCTCTCTCTCTCTCTCTCTCTCCTTCTCTCTGCTTGTCTGTAACTCTGTCTTTCAAATAAAATAAATACATCTTTAAAGAAAAAAAAAAGAAGAAATTGTGCAGCCTGCCAATGTAAGACTAGCCCAGCACCTATGCACAGGGTGGGACGTGGGGGACCCTCTGTAGCACTATCCAGCAGGAAATAGAAAAGTCCCCTGTTACAGACGTGGTCTACCCCACCCACATGGTGCAGGAAATCCAGGTGGAAAAATGAGGCTTGAAAACTGACTGAAGCCCATTGAAATCCTTGGGTCCCCCAGATAAGTGAAGGCAAGAACCCGTCAGGATGGACCCTACAACCCAAAGAAGAGATGATCCGTGAAGATCAGCTCTTGGTGAAAAGTGACAAGCAGCATGGGGGAGCAACATCTAGGGTGGAGAAACACAGATAACAATAAGAAAAGGGAATAAAATCCACTTTAACTATTTGAATGACAGGCACGTAACAGCATGGGGGGGGGGGGGACTGGATTTGAAAAAGAAAGAACCAAACAAAAGTAGAAATGAAACCAAAAGGGAGAAATCCGTTTAAGAGTAGAGGACGGATGTTCACATGATATTAGCTGAACTTAAAACTCAATGTCTGAGTTACATAGAGGACTGGGTACATCTGAACACCCACGGTAACGTGGAAGATGGGGCTGGCCAAGACCACGCATGAGATGAGAATATGCAAGAGAAGTTAGGAGAGGTAGCGAGCAGGGTACACGTTCCCACAGAAAGTGGAGTTGAGTGCCAAGGGCCCTTGGGCATCTCTCCAACCAGACAGGTGCACCAGTTTGGACACAGCTTTTTAATTTCAGCATCATTCTCAGAACCGAGTTTCAGTTCTGGGTAGGCAATGGGGACTTGTTTAAAATTCCTGCTGTCGGGATGAGACTTTCTTCCGGACTGATGTGTGCGACTCGGGATGGGGACCCTGGCTGGCATCAGAGGGTGTCAGTACCCACAGTGACCACGAGGAGGGCTTTCTGCCACCACAGGTGCCCAGCAGCTGCTGGTGGATTCCAACATGACCCTGACTCAGGGTGCGGTAGGGAGGGCAGGGGGCAGGGCGGTGTGGGACCTGCCTCGAAGGGCTTCAAGATTAACTAGGAAATTACCCAGCACTTGAGAGGCTAAAGAGAGCAGAAGACTAGCCAGAGAGGGGAGGTGTGCCAGTCACCCCACTTTACAGCAGACAGATGGCCATGCAGCAGCAGGCTATGCACACGGCTCCCAGACAGAATGAATTTGTGTCCAGGACACGGCAGTCGCTCTGAAGCCACAGTCTGGAGTTCAGGTGAGACGCTAAGGTGACTGGTACCTTCCTCCCAGGTCTCTCCTGGTTTGGAGCTCACTTTGGGGGTTTCCATTTGCCATCTCAGTGGTCTGGGTCTTCATTTCCCAGCAATTCCGCGATGCACTTTTATGCAATTGTTGCTTAAGATTACAGAAAAGGGGGATTAAGCATGATGTTACAAAAAGAAAATGAAAGATCTGTGTGTTACAGTTCTCTGCCTAAGACATGTACCCATCTTATTTAATGGTGAGAGTACAAACCTTTTGATCTCAGGATTTTGGAATGGGATTGATTAGAATTCCTTGAAAATCCCCCTGCGTGCACACACTCAGCTGTCGGTAGGTAAAGTCTCATTAAGGACGCCCACCTCTCCTGGGAGTTCTGAGCCTTGCATGTGAGGAGGTATTTTTTTTTCCTGACAGGCAGAGTTAGTGAGAGAGACAGAGAGAAAGGTCTTCCTTCCGTTGGTTCACCCCCCAAAATGGCCGCTACGATGGGCGCGCTGTGCCAATCGAAAGCCAAGAGCCAGGTGCTTCTCCTGGTCTCCCATGGGGTACAGGGCCCAAGCACTTGGGCCATCCTCCACTGCACTCCCTGGCCACAGCAGAGAGCTGGCCTGGAAGAGGGGCAACCGGGACAGAACCAGCGCCCCAACCGGGACTAGAACCCGGTGTGCCGGCACCGCAGGTGGAGGATTAGCCTAGAGAGCCGAGGCGCTGGCTAAGGGAGGTATTTATTGTCATGGTCACCGGGGCCTGACTCTCAATCTGGCTCCTTCAGGGTCACACCCAAGCCTGCTGTCACTCTTCCAGCCGCCCGCCCGGTCCCCACCCCACCCCCGCGGGTCTACCCATCAGCCTTGGGGAGGAAGCGTCCCCCAGCAGTGCATACCTGACCTCAGGTGCAACTGGTTTTGGAACAGACCCTCCCAGCCTCTGAAAAAGGAGGTCACACAGTCCTGGGCCTGGAGAGCCGCGGAAGCCCCTGTGGCCACCCTGGGTCCTCTCTGCCCTGGGCCGCGATCCAGCATGGGCTGCAACAGGCCACTTGTGTGCAGGGACCAGCCCCTGCAAGGCTGGCGGGAGCATCTGCCAACGAGGACCCCAAGTTAATGCCACAGGTCCAGCTCTCCTTCCACGAACCCCTGCAAAAGAGGCCTGAGATTTCAGTCAAATGCATTTCACCGGGCAATGTAAACAGGACGGTTCTAGGATACGTCCTTCTTTTTCTTACCAATTTAATAATTTTTAAAAGCCAATTTGCATGCCTGTTCGCTCTCTGCTGTCTGCCTTGCTCCTCCTCTCTGCCTCCCTCGCTCTGCAGTTTAAATGCATGCGCGAAACCACCGGGAAACGACAGCAATATTCTATGTAATCTGTGTTTGTGCTTTATTAATCAAGTAGAACGCTAATAAAAAACCTTCATAATTAGCGGAATAGGCATTAATTCAAAGATGTTTATTGGAATAGAAAATTAGAATTTGATTATACCTTTGTTCTTTAACAATGGCTGGTTTTCATTTTATTTGGCTATTTGTTTAGAAACTGGTCGTAGCCATTCATGTCGCTCCAGCGATTAGACAAGCCAGATGGTTTATGTAATTTGCTTTTTTTTTTTTCCGGTTGTGCGCAGTGGATGAGTATCGAGGCGGGTTTTCAGGATGGGCGGCAGTTTCTCCACGGTGGGCCCAGGCGGCGCTGCGGGACACGTGTGGGGCACGGATGGGACCGAGTACATGAACTTCCACCCCCACCCCGCGTTCTCTCCAGGCAGCCATGGGTTTAGGGAAGATAGGGCTTGTGGCCTGGCTGAGAAGAGGTACAAGCTGGGGACAGACACCGTGAGGGAGCAGGTGGCCTCCGTGGGCCCAGGCAGGGCTGGATTCAGCTTCCTGGGCCCTGCTATGTGGGCTCTGGCTCCCTCCTCGCTCTCTTTGGTTTTAATGGAGAGTCTTGGCACACCCACACTCTCTTCCCCCATCTCCATCTCTATTTCTCTCTTTGGCTCTGAGCCTGCCCCGCTTTGTCTCTGTCGCTTGGGGTCTCCACTTGAAACGAAGCCATAAGTCCGGGGTTGAGATTGTTTTTTTAAAGATTTATTTATTTACTTGAAAGTCAGAGTTACGCAGAGAGAGAAGGAGAGGCAGAGAGAGAGAGAGAGAGAGAGAGAGAGGTCTTCCATCTGCTGGTTCACTCCCTAGTTGGCTGCAACAGCTGGTGCTGCGCCTATCCGAAGCCAGGAGCCAGGAGCTTCTTCCAGGTCTCCCACGCAGGTGCAGGGGCCCAAGGCCTTGGGCCATCTTCTACTGTTTTCCCAGGCCATAGCAGAGAGCTGGATCAGAAGTGGAGCAGCCAGGACTTGAACCAAAGCCCATACAGGATGCCGGCACTGCAGGCAGCAGCTTTCCCCGCTAGGCCACAGCGCCACCCCTAGAGATTTTTTTTAAATAAGCCTAACAATTTGCAGCTGACCTGCTGGATTTTAAAACCAGCTCCCTGTGAAAAGCTGGGTGCTGATGCGAAGAGTAGCTACAGATTGTACCATGTTGGCCCCGGTGGGAGATGGCAGGCTACACCACGCTGGGCGCTCTTTAGAGCCAAAGCATTTGTCTCTCTGTGAACTTCCCTTGGCCAAACACTCTCTGACCCACCCCTTCCAAAGGAGACCCCTGTCCCATGACTGGGCTATGGGGGTAGAGGCCCTGACCGGAGTCATGCCCAGTACACCCACTGCTTGCAAACCAGGGTCATGCCTTCCACACGCGTGCCTGGCTCAGCCCCTGACCTGGGACCCCCCCACACATGGCAGGAACACCTGCCACGTGCCCACCTGTCTCAGATCCGGGCGCCGGGCGCTGTGGAAAGCACAGCACCAACGGGTTTGTTTTCTCCGACAGCAGAGGTGGGGAAAGACGGAAAGCCTCACCTTTGAGCTGTGCTGGCCCCAGGGCAGCCAGGAGCATGGAGGAGGGCCAGACGGAGGGACGGCAGCCCCAGTGGGCTGACTAGCTCTCCCTGCTACAAAGCCTCCCCCAGCAGCTCCTCTGCGGTGCTCTGAGCTCCTGCCTGGGCCTCCACCCTGAAGCATCTCTGACCCCAGTCCCAGGCACGCCTCTCACTGCAGCCCTGAAAGCTGGGGGCTCCATTCTTTCGCTCTGCTCCATTGCACATGGAATCAGGCCGCTTCCGGCACGGGACGGTCCCAGAGGGGAAGGACACAGGGGTTGTCTCGGCTCTGGCCTGCTCTTGGGAAGGTGGTGGTCTTTGGGCAGGAGGGTGTCCAGGCTCTTCCAAAGCTAAGCAAGGCCTCTAGATGGGGTTGGGGTGGGGGTGGCATTGTGAGGGGGAGGTCCTGGGCACTGGCCACAGGGGCTGGAAGAGGAGATGATGGGCAGGCCCAGCTGGGAGAGGCACAGGTTGCCCAGGGCTCACCCACTCGAAGGCAGGGCAGCACCTGCCTAGTGCGTGCCCAGCACCCCAGGTGCATACATCACCCAAGAGTGGGCCAGTCGGGCCCAGGTGCCAGGCAAAGTGCTGGTGCCCTGGCACTCAGCTACAGCACCGAGTTCCCACTGCACCTGCAGCCAGGGCACCTCCAGCCCAGAAGCTCAGCCTGACGCCCCCCCCCCCCCCGCCCCCGGCGCACGTGCTTCCTGGTTCTCCCTGCGTGGTCCCGCCCACCTCTGCGTTCCTTCACCCAGGGAGCTCCCCTCCCAGCCCCGGCTGTGCCCGCAGTTCGCAGTTTGCACCGCGCACCAGTGCTCTCTTAAGCACACGAAGACGTGGGTGGCGGCCTCTCCAGGCAGTCCGTGCAGACTCGAGGGAGAGGGGGTAGCCCTGACAGCAGCAGAAGTAGGAGGACGCGAGGCTGGGGTGTTCGAGTGTTTATTTCAGGCCGGGCTGACGTCACCAGAAAAGCTTAGCAACACTTCTGGCTGTGCCAGGGCCTTCCCACAGCTCGTCCCCTGGGTAGTATTTGCTGCTGGCTTGCACGCTTTGGGGGTCCAAGGCCCGGTGGAGCCAGCAGAGCACAGATCCCTTCCAACCCTGGGCACCCAGTCCAAGGCCAGTGTGTGTGGTGGGGAATAGGCCCGGTCATAGTCACAGGCCCTCCCAGGAGACCTCGGGGGTCCCTGCCACAATGCCCACAATGGACCCTTGGAGCAGAGCTGTCCCCAGCCAGCACTGCCCGCCCACTTCCTTTCCTGCTCATCAACCACTCAACCCCCCAAGGTCTCTAGGATCCCTGGAGTCTCTTCCTCCCTCCCTCAGGGAGCAGGAGCTCCAGGACTGGCTGAATAAGACTCACGTGGTGGGGCTCCCCAGAACTGCTACCCAGCCTGATGGCTGCCACTCCACGAGGGACCATTGCAGTCCAAGCAGCGAGAACCCCAGGTGCCTGGGGTATGGTGGGTGGCTCATGGCCCTGTTCTCCTCCGCACTTCCCGGGTCCTGCTGCCTGCAGAAGGAAGGGCTGAGGGTTGGCCCCACCTTTCTCCCACCGGGGCTCCCCCTGCCTTCCAGCCCCCCCACCCCGTGTAGTGTTCACATCCTCTGGGCCCTGCTCCACTCCCAAACAAAAGAGGAGCTGTGATCCTTGACAAGCACACAGGTCTTTACTCTCCCCAAAAAACAGGCGGTCCCCTGAGGTGGCTCCCCCAGTACCCTCCCTCTCCCACCGACACACGTGCACGCGTGCCCACACGTGCAGATGCACCCACAGCCACGCATGCACACTTCCACACATATGCAAACAGTGCCTGCTGCACAGAACATGTGCACACATGCAAGCACACGTTTGTGCATGCTTATGCACACATGTACACTGATACACATGCACACACATGTGTGCCCCTGGGAGCTAAGGATAGGAGCCCACAAAGGTGGAGGGGAGAAGGCAACAGGGGAAAGCCCTCCATGGCTGCCAGCAGGGAGAAGGAGTGAAAACCTTGTCCCTGAGATGCCACGAGAAGACACAGGGGACTCCAGCGTGGCCCGGGGGCTTCGGTCACTTCAGGGCCCATTGAGGAAACAGCTTTGCTCTGACAAAGGGGGCTGGGCATGAGCCCGGGGTTGGCCTGTGCGTCCTACTGCGTGCCTCGGGTTCTGGAGTGGAGATCGCCCGAGCCTCACCCCAGGCTGGCTCAGGACTGACTCCCAAGGCTCCGTCTCTGGGGCCGTCTTGTCAGCAGCTGCAGGAGGGCAGTCGAGGGATGCTACAACATAGACAAGGCATCGAAAGCATTTTGAAATGAGTCAGGACTGAATTTAGAAACTCAGAGCCGTGGTGTGTGCTGAGCGTGACTCTAGGAGCTGGAGGAGGTGGCGGGGTGGCTACAAGGCTGCCCGTGACTCATAGGCAGGCGGGCACCGCCCCAGGCCTCCTGCCCTTGGACAGTCACCAGCCAGGAGTCATCAGCAGAGAAGCCCTTGTGGGCTCCCTCATGGCTGGCTGGCTGGCAGTAGCAGTCCCCAGGGAAGGGGCTCCAGACCCTGCGTGGGCACAGCAGGGACCTCACAGCATCGTAACTGCTCAGCCAGACCTGACAGTGTCCTGGTGACCCTGGCCTGGACCAGCACGAGCTAAGAGTGCCAGGATAATGCAGCCGTGACAGGTCTGGAGGAGGAGACCCCTGAGGGAAGCCAGGAGCACTCGCCGTGGGGAGCAAGGGCACAGGAGCCTCTCCAGGAACTGTGGCAAGGCCGTGGGGGCCAGCGGGCAGAGGATAGTGTAGACCATGGGCCCTGGGCAGGGTGGAGGGCAGGAGGCAGCCTGGGCCAGCAGGGAAGGGGAGGAGCCCAACAAACCCCTCCTCATGTCCCACTGCTTCCCCACCCCACCCAGAGAGGCTGCCCTGGGGGCCGTGCACTGCCCCAGGCCAGCTCTGCCCAGGAGCTCTGAGACAGGTGCTCCTGAACCTGGTGATGACCTTGATGACCTCCTGCAATCCTGAGCGCCCACCCCTCTCACCCCAAGCTCCTCTGCCTGAGGGCAGAGTCCAGATTCTGGGCAGCTGCCACACCCTCCTGCCTTCAAAGAAAGAACTTCTGGGGCCAGCGCTGTAGCACAGCGGGTTAACGCCCCGGCCTGAAGCGCTGGCATCCCCTATGGGTGCCAGTTCGAGTCCCAGCTGCTCCACTTCCAATCCAGCTCTCTGCTATGGCCTGGGAAAGCAGTAGAAGATGGCCCAAGTCCTTGTGCCCCTGCCCCCACGTGGGAGACCTGGAAGAAGCTCCTGGCTCCTGGCTTCGGATAGGTGCAGCTCTGGCCATTTCGGCCATCTGGGGAGTGAACCAGCAGATGCAAGACCTCTTTCTCTGTCTCTCTCTCTGTCTCTCTGCCTCTCCTCTCTCTGTGTAACTCTTTCAAATAAAAAAATAAATCTTAAAAAAAAAAAAAAAAAACACTGAAAAAATGGCACACACACACAAAAAAGCAAGAACTTCTGGCTTTCTAGAAACCAACACAGCCCTTGGGATAAGCCAGCCCCACAAGGCCCCACAAACCCAGAAGTGATAGTGGGGGGACTCGTGCCCTGAGCTCTCCAGAGGGGCTGGTCACCATAGCCTCAGCTCCCTTTGTCCCTTCTCCAGGAGAGAGGGCTGGAGGCACAGAGGCAAGGTCACCTGCGCAGATGGCAGGACGATTCATCCACCAGGCCTGGCCTCCATGCCTGCCCAGCCAGCCTGCGTCCCCGGGGGAACCCTCACTGTGGCCAGCCCCTTGCCATATGCATGCGCTGTGGACTCAGCACAGACTCGGCAGCCCAATCCAGCCTTGCCAAGAAGCCCTGGGCAGCCTGCTGCCTGGATCCCAGCCCCGGGAGCACCTGCACACCCCCGCACATACAGCTTGGACGGAGGGTGGCTCGAGTGCTGCCTCCAGTCGTGAGGCCCCGGCCTCCTCCCCTGCAAAGTGCACAGCAGAGTGTCTGGAGCCCGGACTGCCCGTTCCTTCGCCTTCCCAGACTGGACGGGATCTGCTCCTTGGGGGCAGTAGGCTCCTCCCAGCACGGTGACCACTGCCTGCCTGCGTTCCTGGAGCGCTGGGGCCGCGGCCAGCTGAGCACCTACACATGGCCCCCAGCCTCCACAGGCCAGGGTTTGGTGCTCCTGGGATCTTAAAAATCCTTCATCTAGGGACAGAAACTCTCCCGGTGCCTAGGAAACCATCCAAGGGGCAGGTGTCTGGCCTAGTGGTTAAATCTCTGCATCCCAATACAGAGTGCCGGGGTTCAACTCTTAACTCCAGGTCAATGCTGGAGACCTGGATTGAGTTCCGGGCTCCTGGCTTCAGCATGGCCCAGCCCTAGGCGTTGCAAGCATTTGGGGACTGAACCACTGGTTGGGATCTTTCTGCTTCTTAAATAAATAAATAAAATCCACCCGGCCAAGCTAAGCTCCCACAACAGCGACCCTTAGTTCCCATTGCAAAACCCCACAGAGTAGATGCAGGGCCGCCCCCATGCTGGGCCCGCCCCACAGGAAGTGGGCGACTTCCAATTCGAAACCATCTTTTGTGAACATGTGCTCCCACCTCTGTTTTATTTCCTGACATAATTATAATTATACTATCGTAATAACTTGTTTAATTTATCAAGTCTCTGGAAAGAGCTTCTCCCGACACACGTGTATCCGTCAACCCCACTTCCATCAAAGCGGCTTGTTAATGAGTCTAGCCACATGATAATTGCAACTCTTTCTTTTCACTCCTGTGAAACTGCACGAAACTGGAATCAATCAACTCGTCCCTCAAATCATGAGAGCAGCTGTGGGTGAGCCCCTAGCTGTCTTGATCTCCTCGCTAGGTCTCTCTGCCTAGAGCCCTTGAGCCCGTCTGCCCTGCTGGGGCTTCATGATCTTTTCTCTCTACGTGGGACCCCCTGCCCCGCAAGGGCTATAACCCACTGATGCCCACATCCGGGGCCTGGACCCTGCCCACTTACTATCCCTATGACCCTGGGTCGTGCATTTATCTCTCTGCATCAGTCTTCCAATCTGTGAAATGGGGACAGGAAGGACACTACCAAGCTCACCAGGTAGAGCCAAGCCTGGCTACGGTGCTTGTGGACCGGCTGGTGATTTCTGCCACCATTCAGCCTGCTCCACAGCGCCCCCACATGGCTGAATGGAGAACACCCCAGAGCAGAGGGTCTCCTAAAGAAAATCTGGGATTGGGCCCCTGATGGGACGCCTCCCAAGGAAGGAGACTGGAAAGTGGTGCAGTCCTGGAGGGGCAGGGGGCTTGTCTGTCCCCTCTGCCTTGCCCCCAGGACTGCTAGACCCCCACCCGCCCAGCTACACCCAGGAAGCACCATGCTCCTCTCATAGGAAGCAGGCAAGGTGCGGTTGCTTTGGGTCCCGCCATATGCCCAGCCCGCATGACAGGTGGGCAGGGACTGGGTGTGTCCTCAAGAGAAGGCCCCGCCCTCCGTGATGTGAGAAGGCTGCCTCCCAACAAGGACCTGGCTCCAGAAACTTGGGACGAATGGAAGAGTGGGGGTGATCCCAAGCCCCACCCCCAACACTGGATCCTGGTCACCTTTCCCAGGAGGCTCCGGGTGGGACTGGCTCTCACGGGCCTCTGCCCCTCCCACTTCCTGGGACAGTTCCTGCAGTGAGGGTGAAGCCCTGGCGGCGGCAGGTGTGGCTCCACGAGCTGCCCGGGGCCACAGCACGGCCTATGTGTGTGCTCCACACCTCCTCTGCAGAAGGGAAACAGAGCGTGTGTGCTCTGGGGAAGCTTCTTTGAGTCTCTCTCAGGAGCTGCCCGTATACCTACTTCCACTTTTCCCAGAAACCTGCCAGCATCAGTTTGTGTAATTGACTGGGCAGGTCAACCAGCTGGCCACACCGTGCCTAGCCATTCTGCGCCCAGGAGCGCCCCAGGAAGGGGCCGAGCATTACTTGGGAAAGACTTCCTCCTGTAAACATGGCAGTAGCCAGAGCCCCCCGACATGGAGCAAGATCTTGTGAGACGGCAGGCCAGGAAGGCGGTGACCCCAGCAGCTGGTGGGAGCCCAGCACACGTGGGGACAACCCGCCGAGCCCGCGGGCCAGCCCAGGTAGGAGGCCGAGATGGAAAATGACTCTTGGGCTGCTGGGCTCCCAGCTCCCACGGAAGATGAAGGGTGCTTATCAGCCTGTCTGAATGCCTCCGACACGAAATGAAAGGAAATAAAGTTTGATCGACGATAATAGGACCGTGATTAGCATAGTAAGCATCAGGCGAAAGCCCAAAATGACTGCATCTTTCAGCGCCGTTTAATAAACGTTGATTTCAGCGCAAGAACCCAAAGGGGGTAAGAAAAACATTTCGCATGGAAGACAGAAGTCGCTTGAAAGGTCAAACCATCAAGTGTAGTTTTATTAAAAAAATACGTAATCAAAATCATTTTCCCCAACCTGGAAGAAAAGGCCGAATTCACAAAGCCCGGGAAGGACTCAGCCTCAGCCAGCAGTGAGCTGTAAAGGAGAGCCGCACTCCAGGGCTCCCAGCAGGCACCTGCGCCACCGTGGGGGACCCGGACCACAGCTCGTCAGCCGACGGAAGGAAGGCAAGGACCTGCGGGCAGAGATGTTAGGAGGCCGAGGTCCCAGGCGGGCAGCTGGGGGTGCCCGGAGCCTCTGCAGGAGTCCCTGCACCTGGGACTCAGCCCACATCTGCCCACGGCTTCCTCTTCCTAGCACCCAACAGCTGCCATTATTATTCTGCTTGGCCTTGTCGAATGCACACGCTTAGAAAGGTTTGTGGACTCCACAAGGAGGTAACGTTCTCCCTAAGTTTTCCAACTGACTCTTGTAATGCACACGGCATCGAAGCACATCTGTGTTCTCCTAGCAGCGTGAGCGATCGGAATTGTTTCTGTGTAAGATGAGCAGATTTCGTCCCCATGATTAATTATGCAGCAATTCAACTCTGACAACGCAGTAGCTGTTGCCTTGTGGTTCTCTCCGGATTCCTTTCTGGTTCAGACGTGGGTGGCTAGGGAAGGCCGTGTTCGCGCTGGGGAGGTAGGCTGCTGACCGGCTGGCCACAGCCCGGCCGACCGCATGCTGGCTCGGCACCCCGTCTTCCCTGGAAAGTTCAGGCACTTGTCTGCAGTGAGCACAGGGTGGGGAATGAGGATGGCGTCTGGAGGCCCGGGGAGACCCTCGGGACCAGGAAGCAACTGTGAAACCAAATGCAACATCCCTGCCATCCCCCAGGAACCTCCCCAGAGGCACAGGACTGGGCCCCACCCCAACACACAGGGGTTCTGGAGGTCCACAACTTCCCAGGCTTGTTCTAGATGGCGAGGTGCTAGGTGCTGGATTCTGCTTAGCCCAGAGCTAACCCCAGCCATGGGGAGTCAGAGCCTGGTGGGAATGGGGCCAGGAGGGCTGCCTCTCTCAGCCTGGGCACTCCTGGCTCTGCCCCTACAGCCGCTGTAGATAAAGACAGCTCCTTCCTGGTCCTGGCTACTGCTATCTGGAGCTGTCCGTGCTCGACATGAGACCAACTCCATCCCCAACCCTGAATCCGCCGGACAGGGCTTCTTCTCTCAGCCCTGATGGGGTCCAAGGAGTCACCTCCCCAGGCCTCCCGTCAAGATGACAGCTTTGGCGATGCCTGCGATTGTCTACACAGGCAGGACACACAAGGCCTCCTGGAGCTGGCAGGGGGCTCCTCGTTCTCCCAGGGCCTCTCCTCAGCGGGGACTGTCCTCCGCTGGTACCCAAGTCTTTTGGGATTTTCTTCACAGCCCTCGGATCGTGCACCCTTGGCCCTGAGAAAACACAACGAGGGCTAGTGGACAGGACCCGGCTGGAGACCCAGGTCTTGCATCCTGGAAGTTGGCCATCAGTCCCCAGGACTGACCACACAGGCCCACCCCCTACCTGGCGGGCAGCCCGGGACGCACGACGTCACCTGTGTGACAGCTGCTCTAGAAATGGCCTTGTGCTCAACGACATGGCAATTCTCTCGAGAGAATCTTTCTGTAGCATTAGATGGTTCTCTCTCTCTCTCCCTTTCTCTAGTGCACAAGTGACAAATTCCTTGTTTGTTTTTTCTGCTGAGTTTACAACCAGCCCACATGTGCAGGACCCCCAGGGTTTCCTTGATGGCATCTAGGTCTGTGCACCTGCACCGCCCACCCCTGCCGTGCCCCCAAGGGCTCACAGGCTCCGACAGCAAAAGGGCCCAGAGCTCCCTCCCAGCCCACACTCTGCCCACAGTGGCTGCCTAGTCCCCAGGACACACGCAGTGGGCATCTTTCACAACCCCCCTCACCACTACCACCCCCCACCCCAGCCAGGGAGTGGTCAGCCTCAGAAATCATCACTCTCTAAGCAATATCCTTTTTTTTTTATCTAAAACACAAAGGGTATCTTTGAGGTTGGGGGAACAAAACGTTGAATTTAGAATTGTTTGCTGGGACCCACACGATGGCGCAGCCTGTTAAATTTGCCACCTGCAGTGCTGACATCCCATATGGGTTCCGGCTCGAGTCTCGACTGCTCCACTTCCAATCCGGCTCCCTACTAATGCCCCTGAGAAAGAAGAGGAAGGTGGCCCAAGTACCTGGTCCCCTGCACCCATGTGGGGGACCCAGAAGAAGCTCCTGGCTCCTGGCTTCGGACTGACCCAGCTCCGGCTGTTGTGGCCATTTGGGGAGTGAACCAGCAGATGGAAGACCAGTCTCTCTTTGTCTCTTCCTCTCTCTCTCTTTCTCTCTCTCTCTCTCTCTGTAACTCTGCCTTTCAAGTAAGTAAATAAATAAACTCTGACCACCAGAGATGAAGATAATTTTTTATTTATTTATATTTTATTTGAAAGATTTTACAGAGAGAGGTAGAGACACAGAGAGAGAGGTCTTCCATCCACTGGTTCACTCCCTAAATGGCCACAACGGCTGGAGCTGAGTGGATCCGAAGCCAGGAGCTTCTTCCGGGTCTCCCACGTGAGTGCAGGGGCCCAAGTACTTGGGCCATCTTCTACTGCTTTCTCAGCAGGGAGCTGGATCGAAAGAGGAGCAGCTGGGACTGGAACCGGTACCCAAATGGGATGCAACGCTTCAGGCCAGGTCGTTAACCCACTGCGCCACAGCGCCAGCCCCAAAGATAATTTTTGAAAACTTTATTCTATACTGAGCTGGGGAGTCAGAGGAAGCAGTAGAGCCACCTGGAGCTAACATAAGCCTACAGATAGGAGTTTGATTCCCCTTGCTGCAAAGGCACACAGACCCCCTGCCTGGACCAGGCGCGCAGCAGCTCAGGGAACAAGGTTGACCTAACTGACCTACAGTTTATCATACACGATACCTGCACACGATAACTGACGCACACGCCGGCCGCTGTAGCAAGGAGCACGGGACCTGAGCCAGATTCCAGGAGACCTCCGCCTACTTCCCCTTATTATAACGCACCTCCCCTTTCATTAATGAACCCATAAAATGGTAAGCACCGTCCAGAGACAGAGCCTCTCTAGCATGAAACACTTGTTATTCACTCTTCTCTGACTCATAGAAAAACCCCTTCCCAAAACAAACCTGGGCCCCAGGCAGCCCTCACTGCCCACTGCCGGCACCACCATGGTGGCACCGAGCCCCTGCATGGGGCCTCGGGTGCAGGCAGCAGACACCACCAGCACCCCATCTCCCGTCTCCCAGCCTCCCTCCCTCCCAGCACCCCGTCTCCCATCTCCCAGCCTCCCTCCCCCCCAGCACCCCGTCTTCCAGCCTCCCTCCCCCACCAGCACCCCGTCTCCCCGTCTCCCAGCCTCCCTCCCTAGGGTTAAGCCTGATTCCCTGGCCCTGCTTTTTATGACTGCACATCAGCCTCTTACTAAGCCTCCCTGAAGGCAGGGAGTGGTGCCCCCCGGCCCTACCGGGTCCCTTCACGGAACTCATGAGGTCATTTTTTCCCCTCTGAATATCACCTTGATACCTGGTCTGGTCTTGAGGGGTTTCTGTTCCAGGAAGTACAGGCGCCTACCACCTGCATGTAGCCTTCACACCACCTGGAGCTCACCTTGTCAACATCAAAATGCCCTAAAGAACACAGTATTGCTGAGGCTGGCGCTGTGGCACAGCCGGTTAAAGCCCTAGCCTGTAGCACCAGCATTCCACATGGACGCTGGTTCAAGTCCCGGCTGCTCCACTTCTGGTCCAGTGCCCTGCTAATGCACCTGGGAAAGTAGCAGAGGATGACCCAAGTCCTTGGGCCTCTGCGCCCACCCACATGGGAGACCCAGAAGATGTTCCTGGCTTCTGATCGGCTCATATCTGGATGTTGCAGCCATCTGGGGATAGAAGACCTCTCTCTCTCCCTCTCTCTCTCTCTCTCTCTCTCTCTCTGTCACTACCTCTTTCTGTAACTCTTTCAAATAAATAAAATAAAGCTTTTTTAAAAAAAAGAGAGAGAACATGGTATTGCTGATCAATCCAAGGTACTGCCGACCAACCAGGGACCTGGACACGCTGGACACACTGGACGCGCAAGGCTCAGCCCTGACACTGAGCCCCTGCACAGGTCTCCCTGAAGCAGAAGCCTGGCTCCTTGCTCTGTGCTTTGCCGTAAGAGTCCTTTCTTCCACCCTGATGTGAGTGAGTGAGCAGACCCAGGTTTGGGGGCTCCACAGCAAGCCCCCCAACTGCAACAACCCCGACTTCAAGGAGCCCAGGAATGACACACTAAGCACCCGACTCCTTGCTCTGCACTTTGCGGTAAGTTCCTACTTTCTCCACCACGCCAGCATCAGTACCGGGAGAGTCACTCCAATGGGGGGGGGGGGTCTACAGTAATTCCTACAGCCGGTGTTAGGGGTGTTCTGTAGCAGTAGTCTGTGTCACCCACTTACAGATGTTTCAGCCATCTTATTTTCTACTCTCAAGGTTTGTATGAGCCTGCCTGGGGATCTCAGCACCGGTTTTGACACTGACCTTGTGGACAATACGTTGAATTTCAAACAACTGATTTAGCGCCGTGGTTCCTACTGATTGCCTTTATTTCCTATTCAGAAATAAAGCTCCATCTGCATTTTAGTTCTTTAGAAACTCATGAGGTTTGTATTGTCAACGTAATAATCTCCAACTGCCTCAAATGTTAGTTTCACTGAAGCAACCCATTTCCTGAGCGTTGCAGTCAACAGAAATTACAGCTGTAGGTAATCCAGCCACTTTAAAGTTTCAGGAATAATGTGTTTTCCAGCAAGAGATGGAAAATGGTCAAACTTGTCCTTTATTTTATTTTATTTTATTTTATTTTATTTTATTTTATTTTATTTATTGGAGAGAGACAGGGAGAGAGGGATTTATTCCCCCAAATGCCCACAAGAGCTGAAACTGGGCCAGAGGCAAAACCAAGAGCCAGAAGCTCATTCCAGATCTCCCGCGTGTGTGGCAGGAACCCAGCTACATGAGTGATCAGCTGCTGGCTTCCAACAGGCGCAGGAAGCTGGAGTCGAGAGCCAAAGCTGTGAATCTAACTCAGGTACTCCGATGTGGGATGCAAGCAGTTTTGTTTTCTAAAAAAACATCTATTTATTTATTTGAAAGGCAGAGTTATAGAGAGAAAGAAAGACACAGATTTTCTATCTGCTGTTTCACTCTCCAAATGGCTGCAATGGCCAAGGCTGGGCCAGGACAAACCAGGAGCCAGGAGCTTCATCCGGGTCTTCCATGTGGGTGCAGGGGCACAAGCACCTAAGCCATCTTCCCCTGCTTTCCCAGGAGCATTAGCAGGGAGCTGGATCGGAAGTGGAGCAGCCGGGACTTGAACTGGCTCCCGTATGGAACGCTGGAATTGGGGGCAAGGCATGGTGTAGTGGGCTAAGCTACCACTTAGGATGCCCACATCCCGTAATGAAGTGCCAATTTGAGTCCCAGCAACTCCACTTCTGATCCCACTCCCTGCCAAGGCACCTGCGAAGGCAGCAGAAGATGAGCCAAGTGCTTGGGTCCCTGCTACCCACTTGGGAGACTCGAAAGATGCTCCTGGCTTTGGCCTGGCCCAGTGCTGGCCGATGCAGCCGTCTGGGGAGTGAACCAGCGGATGGAAGACCTCTCTCTCTCTCTCTCTCTCTCTCTCTCTCTCTCTTTCTGTCTCCTCCCTTGTCACTCTGCCTTTGAAATAAATAAATCTTTTTTAAAAAAAAAAGTTAATGACTGAAATACATGGAAATCCCCCATAAATTGTAAAATGCCACCCCAGTGCAAGCACAATTAATAATAATAATAACGAAAACAAACATGCCACTATACTGCAGGCTTGACCCTGAGGGAGCAGCAATCCACACAGTAAAGCTATGGCAGGTTTTAAAAATAAAAGCACAGGTTGGGTTTGGTGCAGCAGTTAAAACACCACCAAGTACCAGCATCCCATATCTGAGTGAATGGGTTCAGGTCCCAGTTCTGCTCTGACCCCAATGCTTGCTGACAGGCAACCCGGGAGGCAGTGGTGATGGCTGGAGCAGCTGTGTCCTGCAACCCGCAAGGAGGCTCGGCCCAGTCCTAGCCATTTCAGGCACCTGGGGAAACAACCCAGTGAGCCATCAGATAAATCTCTCTCCCTCTCTCTCTCTCTCCCCCCACCTCCATGCCTTCCCTCCACTTGTTCAATAAAATAAAAAATAAATAAAATGTTAATATTATTTTTAGGAAAAGAAAATCTATACTTGAAAAAACCAAATAAAAGGATTTAGCGATTGCCACGGCATAGACTCACACACCGGCGAATGTGACTTGCTTTAATCTAACCGTTAGTTTCCCCTCCTCTTCCAGAAGATGGCTACATGCACGCTCTGGCGTGGAAACGAAACCCCAGGGTTGGCAGACCTGAAGGCTGGCTCCCCTGGAGCTAGATTGTCTCAGAGCCATCCTTGGCCCCCTCACGTCCTCGTCACCTTTGCTTGATGATCCTCTGGCTGGCCACGGGGACCTCAGACCCGGAGCTGGCAGAGGGCAGAACCCCGGATGCTGCACAGGGGATGCTGGCTGTCGGCAGCCTGAGGGCAAGGGGGCCCAGGACTTCCAGGACCATGGTGGGAGAAGAGGGAGGGAGAGGGCAGGCAACAGACAGAGGTAAGAGAAAGCAGAAGCCCGGGGGTGGGGCGGGGGGCAGAGAGTGAGACCTGTCTCCCTTGTTCAAGGCTGAGTTCCTGGCTCCTAGGACGATGCCTGGTACCCAAGAGACACTCGATAGATATTTGTTATTTTTTTAATTAATAATTTAGGAGATTTTTAGGTCTGGGATATCTTTTAGAGATTGTCCACTTCTATCTCCACTCCATGGCCCCTCTCCGTGTGCTGCATGCGTACACAATGTTTGTGCACACGTGCATACATGCATGCACGTGTGATACAGGCATGCACACATGACACATGCACACTCGTGTGTGTACTTGCACATATGTGGAGGTGTGCAGTGTGTGCACACACGCACACACAGAGATGAGGAAGCCGTGCCCCACAGAGCCGCACGCTGAGAGCGGTGTCCGAGCCCACACTCTGGGGGCCTCCGCTGAATCCACGGGTCCCTGTCACTCTTCCCAAAACAGAAGTGTGATTTGTAAAATGACGGCTAGCCAATGACACGCTTAGACGGAAGGCGCTCAGCCGTAAGCCCTGAGGTGGAAGGAGCCACGATAACACAGGAACGATCATCCAGAACCATCACCATCCCCCAACCCCCTAGGGAAGCCCCTTCCTTCCACACCTGCTTCCCACTGAGAGTCCCCTGGGGTCCTGACCCAGCCTAGGAGACACGGTAAGGAACCACACTGAGAGCGGCCTCTTGGCATCCAAGACTGCACGGGGGACCCCTGGTCATGTGCAGGAGAGGGAGGTTCAGAGAGGTGCCCGGCTAGCCCAGGTCCTGTGGTTAGCAAAGCACAACTCCCGGACCGGCCCTAGAGTGTCTAGCTGGCTGACAACCCCCTGGCTGGCTGACCACTCAGATGTCCAGAAGGAGTCTGGTTTCCAAGTCCTCATTTTATGCAAAAGGATCCAGCAGCCGTGTCCTCTTCGATCTTCCCCGCCGTGGGATACCCACAGCTCTGTGTGCACCTCTAAACCAGAATCCGCAACACGACTCCGGGAAGGCGTTTTAATCCAGACCTCGGTCTAGGCATGGACGGCATGGGAGCCGGCCAGTGGGCTCCCAGCAGCCTGTCGGAGCCACCGTGCTCGGCCTTTGCCACTTCTCCTTCAGAGAGAGGCGCAGGGCCACTGCGCTGGCTCCCACGATCCCACATAGGCGCAAGAGCAAACCTGCATTACTTCCCACGGTCCGATACTTCCACTCCACCAAGACATGGAAACTCGCTCCTCCAACCTGCTCCAAACCTGCTCCCCGGCACCACTACCCCCACTGACGGCTGGAGTTGGGTTCCTAGCTTCCCCAGGCCCAGCCTGGGAGTGGAGACGGCTGAAAAGGAAGCGGCTCCCCATGCTCCTGCCGCGGGCGTGCGTGCGGGCGTGCGTGCGCGCTTCCCAGTGGCTGCTTCCCATTCCTGATTTTACAGGCCGTTTCAGATTTATACCGGCAAGCGAGTGTTGACACAGTCAATGAGATGTGAGTCAATTCCATAAATGCCGCTGATGAGGAGGTCTCTCCCTCCCCCCTCCTCCTCTGGCCTTTCGATTTTCCCAGCAGCGTTGGAGGCAAGATTAATGGGCAGCGGCGTTGGCTGCCTCTCCAAGGCTTTCCCACGCTCCCTCCGGATCTTAGGCCGCTGGGAGCTGCCTCTCTCAGGGTGCAAAGAAGGAAGCATGGGCTGGCGGGGGCCTGCGAAGACCAGGCCGATGCCAGCAGGACCGGCCTGGGGTGGGGCTGGGGCAGGGCCGGGGAGGGAGACTCAGTGGCCGGCAGGGATGAGCCCGGAGCCAACACTCATTAGCACCCCCATCTCTCATCTGAGCGTCTGGGTGTGATAAAGAATTAGGTTTAGCAAATTAGGCGAGGGAGCCAGCGTTTGGAAGTGACATGGAGAGTGATTGATGCTGCTAATAAGCCTGGAGCCTCAAGGCGCCCCCGCCCTGCGCCCAGCACCACCCCCGCCGGCAGCTGGCCGCTCTCATTCACAAATGCCAGGCTCAGTGCTGCAAGGCTCAGCCGGCCCTGGGGTCCCCCAGACCTCTGTCACGGCGAGGAGGGTGTTGAGACAGGGCAGAAAGGATAAAGGGGTCCAAAGAAGGGGTGACTCCAGGTGTGAGTGGTCCTCATTCCATCCCTCCCCACCCCTAAAGGCACACCCGCACAAAGGACAAAGAGCAGGAGGGTGGGGGTGGGGCAGGGAAGCTCCCTCACCCTTAAGGAAGGCACAGCACTCTGTGACTCTATTTGCATGGTTTTGTCCCCAGTGTTTTCTTTAACCTCCTTTACATCCCAGAATGTGGGGCCCAGTGCTGTAGCACAGCAGGTCAGGCCCCTGCCAGTAACTGGCACCTGCATCCTGTCTGAGCCTCTCAGTCCTGGCTGCTCCACTTCTGATCCAGCTCCCAGCTAATGCACCTGAGAAAGCAGCAGAGGACAGCCGGCCCGAGTGCTGGGGAGGGGGCCCCTGATACCCACGTGGGAGACCCAGCTGGGGTCACTGGCTTCTGATGTTGCTGGCCCAGCGCTGGCCATTGTGGCCATTTGGGAAGTAAACCAAGCAGATGGAAGCGCGTGCTCTCTCTCTCTCTCTGCCTTTCAAATAAATAAATGAATTTTTTTCCCAAAAAAATTATGAGATGCTTATCCATTGGCTAGCAGGCAACTGGACACTATGGGATGGCCACAGTTGGATGGACCCAAAGCAGCCAACCTCCCTCCACTGTGCCCTGACAGCTGGACACCCACCCCTCCTCACCTCCCCCAACTCTTGCTCCTCTGAGCCCCTGTAAAATGAACCCCGTCTTCAGACTGGTCCCCACTAAGAGGGAACCGACCTTGCTCTAATAGAAAATAATTTCCAAATAGCTGAGGGACCTTCTTCCTTTTAATGAATAATTATGTAAGCACCACTTGGAACAAAACATTGCTAGGCATAGCAGGTAAAACAAACTTCAGGAAGTTATAACAAAGGTCGAAAGGCAAGGCCTCCAGGGGTGTCCAGAAACCTAGGGCAGAGAGATGAGCAACAGGAATTCAGAGAGGGAGTTCGGCTATGGCTTGACGATGTGGGAGAGCCAGTTTGAGCCCTGACTGCTCCACTTCTGATCCAGCTCCCTGCTAATGCACCTGGGAAGGCAGTGGAGGATGGCCTGGGCCCCTGTCACCCACAAGGGTTACCCGGATGGAGTTCCTATCTCCTGGCTTCTGCCTGGCCTAGTCCTGGCTGTTGTAGCCATTTGGAGAGAAAGTTGGAAGATAGAAGACCTCTGAGTGTGTGTGCGTGTGTGTGTGTGTGTGCCTGTCTTTGTGGCTCTGCTTTTCATAGAAATCTTTTTAAAAACAGGACAGAAGGAAAGAAGAAGGGGAAAGAGAGAGGGAGAGGGTGAGGGAGGTGTCAGTGGGACACTGGGTGGGGAAAGCCAGGCGGAAGAGCTAAGGGTGAAACAGAGACCATGAGCCAGGTCCAGCAAAGGGAGTGTGAAGGGGACGACCCCAGTGGGCAAGCAGGGGCAAGAGTGGGCTTCACCTGGGGTGGGGAGGGGGCAGCCGGCAACCAGCCAGGCTGGAGGAAGGGGAAGACGAGCTGGAAAGCAGAGGCTGAGCCCAAGACATGGACGGCTCTGGGTGTCGGGCTAAGGGTTTATTGACGCCTACGGGAGCTGTCAGAGCGATTTAAGCAGACCCAAAGCAATCTCGATCGAGCTGAATGTCCTGGCACAGGAGAGCTGAGAGAGGGCCTGGGACCACCTCCCTCAAACTGGCAATGTTTCCCAACTGCCTTGCTGGCCCGCCACTGTGCCCCGAGGACTTACGCCTCCTCACAGAGAAAGCTCTACTCCAACCCAGTTTAAAACTGCACAGGTTGAAGACACTCCCTTTCCCACCAAGCTCTGCCCTCGAACGCACACAAGGAGCCGACTCCTTACAGCAGGGGCTCAGGCTGGCTCAGAAGTCGGGTCTCTGCTTCAGCCATTCTGAGTTCCAGGGGCAGAGACGCACACGTACGTACGTGCCTGGTTTGGGGAGGGCAAACAGGCGCCTGTGATGGCGGCTGCGTCTCGGACAGGCCCCTGAGTGTCTCCTCCTGCCTGCCCAGTTTGAATTCTGTCCCGTGTGTGCGCCGCTCTCGAACTAGGAGACGTGTTAGTGAAAAATTAATGAGTAACTGGGAGAAAGATGCAAACAAACCTACTTAACACGTAGGAGGAAGCGGTTTACAAAAAATATTACGTGAGCCCAGGGGGTTCGCGATTATGTGGACAGATGTGGACAGAGATTCCTGGCCCTCCCCTCCCCCGACCGTGTTTCCCCCTTTCTCACTCTACCCCGCCCCCGAAGCTCCTCACCGACCCTGTCCCCGGCCGCCAGACCCATATATACACTCAGACGATACCCAAGCACTTGGCCTCCACCCAAACCTACAGCTACACTCGGCCCCTCCACTTACAATCTCACTACAGCTCAGAGTCACCGTGGCCCAACTGACCTCCTCCTCCCCAAATCCTACCCCTCTCTCAAAATAAATGACAGCACGGTCCACGGGGACACTGGAGCCCAGAGCTCCCGGTCTGTCTCCCCACCTCCCTGCTCTCCAGCCCTCCCATCCTGCGGCCTCTCTCTCTGCCCTCTGCTCCACTCCCCATCATGCGTCATCACTTAGGGGTGGGCTCTCCCGCTTGTCCCCTGTCCCCTCCCTAATCCACATCCCAAAGGTAAATCTGATCCCCATACATCACCACACCGGTGGCTTTCCCTCCAGGCTTAAAATGCAGCCCAGGGGGCGGCCCTGTGGCTCAGCGGGTTAAGCTGCATTCTGCAGTGCCGGGATCCCCTATGGGTCCAGGTTCAAGTCCCAGCTGTTGCACTTCTGATCCAGCTCAGCAGACAATGAACTGAGTCCTTGGGCCCCTGCACATATGTGGAGACCTGGATGAAGCTCCTGGCTCCTGGCTTAGGCCTGGCCCAGCTGTAGCTGTTGCAGCCATTTGGGGAATGAACCAGAGAATGGAAGACCTCACTCTCTCTCTCTCTCTCTCTCTCTCTCTCTCTCTCTCTCTCTCTCTGTAACTCTGCCTTTCAAATAAATTAATTTAAAAAAATGCACCCTACCTTCAACTTCTTCTCATCCTCCCCAAACACACCCTGGGCTCTAGGCTGCTCGATGCCTGGAATTCAAGCAACACACCGTCTGTCCTGGTTGTTCTAACATCAGTGTCCTGCACTGGTCCCTCTGGGAAAGCCAGACCAGTCCACAGAGATCCACCCGGGCGTGGTGGTCTTAGGCTCCCAGCAGCCTCCCTCTCTCCTCCACCGGGAGCCCCGTCACCCAGGGATCTGTGGCACTATTCTCTCGGCGAGCGCACAGTGGGCACCCTGTCACTACCCTGCTGACTGTGGGGGACAGCAGCCCCTTCCTTCCCCAGCCTTGCTGTCCCCCATCCCTCGTCTTCTTATTGTTATTTATATCCCTGCTTTTTCCAGAAGGATCTAAGGCCGCTTTGATCGAAACTTCACAAAGACTCATTTCCCAGGACTCCCGGATTAGCTAGGAGAGCCAGAGGGTTATAATTATAAATTCCTTCTTTCAATCAACAAATATTTATTCAGCTCTAAGTGTCGGGAACAGGTTTAGTTCCATGAAGGTCGTGGCTTATCCCGTCCCCCTTCACCCCCCGGGCTTTCTCAGGAAGCCCGGCTCTTGTTCACTGACTCCGAGTGGTTTGGTTACAAGGAAAAGCTCCCCACGGTCTGCGTATGACCAGAGGGAGAAGGTGAGCAAGAAATCTCCTGCACACTCTTTGAAAAGGAGCTGTTGAACATGCAAGTTTATCCCTCCTCCTCCCCAGCACGGATGCTAAGAATATTTCAGACAATGCCCCGTGTGAGATTGTCAGTTTCTACATCGTTTTTAAGGAACTGTAATCTTTGCAGGGGACCCTGAGAGGGCCCAGCCTCCTCCACTCCCCGGCTCTTGGGACCCCCAGGCCAGGCACTTTACCTCCATGGGACTCAGACGACATGGGGATGTTGGGGGGCCAGCGCTGTGGCAAGTAAAGCTGCCGCCTACAGTGCCGGCAACTCATCTATCTGACTATTCAGCCATTTGGGAAGTGAACCAGCAGATGAAAGATCAATCTCTCTCTCCTTGTCTCTCCCTCTCTCTCTGTAACTCTGCCTTTCAAATAAATAAATATTTTTAAAATAAATAAATAAGTAAATCAGAATTCATCCAAATTAAAATGTCTGTGCTAGAAAGGACAGTATCTGAAATGTGAAAAGACAGCCCAAAGAAAGAGAAAATGTTTCCAACCATGTTTTTGTTTTTGTAAGATTTATTTATTTTTATTTTGAAGTCAGAGTTACACAGAGAGAGAGAGAGAGAGAGACAGAGAGAGAGGTCTTCCATCGATGGTTCACTCCTTAAATGGCCGCAATGGCTGGAGCAGCGCCAATCCAAAGCCAGGAGCCAGCAGCTTCTTCTGGGTCTCCCACACAGGTGCAGGGGCCCAAGCACTTGGGCCATCTTCTACTGCTTTCCCAGGCCATAGCAGAGAGCTGGATCAGAAGAGGAGCAGCCGGGACTAGAACCAGTGCCCATATGGGATGCCTGCGCTTCAGGCCAGGGCATTAACCCGCTGCACCACAGCACCGGCCCCCCAAATCATGTTTGATAAAGGACTTGTATGTAGACTATATAAGGAGTGCTTACAACTCGATAATAAAAAGACAATCCTGTTTTCTAGATGGCCAAAGCCACATGAGAAGGTGCTCCATGTCCTTAGACATCAGGGAAATGCAACACCACGATGTAGATCTCTCTCTCTCTCTCCCTGTGTTTGCATGCATGTGTATGTAACTCCACCTTTGAAAATAAATTTAATAAAGAGTTACAGAGAGGGAAAAACAGAGGTCTTCCATCTGCTGATTCACTCCTCAAATGGCCGCAATGGCCAGGGCTGAGCCAAGCTGAAGCCTGGAGCCAGGGGCTTCATCCAGGTCTCCCACATGGGTGCAGGGACCCAAGGACTTGGGCCATCTTCTGCTGCTTTCCCAGGTGCATTAGCAGGGAGCTGGATCAGAAGTAGAGCAGCCAGGACTTGAACCAGCACCCAGATGGGATGTTGGTGCTGCAGACGGCGGCTTAACCCACTACACCACAGTGTTGGCCCCCTGACCTTCAAAACAAATGAATCTTTTAAAAAGGAAAAAAAAAAAAAAAAAAAAAAAAAGGTCCAGCATAGTTATTCCCAGGCACACACCCTAGAGAGATGAAAAACAGACCTCCACACAGAAACCTGCCCAGGAATGTCTGTAGTAACATTAGTCATAACAGTCAAAATGTGGAAACAACTCCATCAACAGAGAAATGGGTAAGTAAAACATAGAATATTCATATGGTGGAAATTTTTTTGGCCATTAAAAAAAATGCTGGGGCCAGCACTGTGGTATAGCTGGTGAAGCCGCCATCTGCGATGTCTAGACACTGGTTCAAATCTCAGCTGCTCCATTTCCAACCCAGCTCCCTGCTAATGCACCTGGGAAAGCAGTGGAGGGTGACCCAAGTGCTTGGGCCCCTACACTCACGTGGGAAACCTGGAAGAAGCTCCTGGATCCTGGCATTGGCCTGGCCTAGCCCTGGCTGTTGTGGCCATCTGGGGAGTGAGCCAGTGGACGGAAGATCTGTGTGTGTGTGTGTGTGTGTGTGTGTGTGTGTGTCCCTCTCTCTATAACTCTACCTTTCAAATAAATAAGTACATCTTTTTATAAACTAAAATAAAAGCATAATTCCCCTGTGCTTCTCTGAGGCCTGGAATCAGCTCCGTTCCTCCTGTTGGGGGTGGGAGCCGCCATGCCTGACCTCCGTGAGCCTCTCCCTGCCCAGGGCGGCTGTGGGTCCAGGGCTCCCCAGAGAGTTCCTAGAACGGATCCCTTGCGGTCTCCCTCCTCCCATGAGTGAGGCCAGCGCCTCAAACCTCCCACTCCCTCGTTCTCTGAGGGGGGAATGTTGTAGGCAGGCACCCAGGATAAAATTGACCAGGCTTGTGAGCTGGAGGACCACGCCTTCACCACGCCCCTGTGTGACCTCTTGCCCCTACCTGAGCCAACCAGGGTAATTAACCTCTCTCCTTTGGAAGTGGATTAAAGGCCTGTAGACATCCGCCCTTTTTTGCCTTTTGCCCTGGACCCTTTTGCTGCCCTGCGCCTTTCGGGCCCATGGCAAAAACTTAAACAAAATGCCAGGTCTCTACACCTGCACCTTTACCAAGGCCAGCACCCTATCAGCCCCACCCACGGGGCCTCGCCCTAAAGGAAGCATGGATACAATGGGAGAAACAGGGGCTTATGACAAAGACAGAACCTCAGCCTAACACAGGGAGGAAACAGGCACACCCCTCCCCCCGCCCTGCCCCCACCCCAGCTTGACTAGCTGCACAGAATAACAGGGGTTTTAACAGTTAGAAGGCTTAAGAAGGTCATTATGCATTTATCAGGGAAAGAACAATATGAATTTCTAAGCAGCAACATCTGGAAGATAAAAAAAAAATCATACTTCAATCACCAGAAAAAATCTCTGGTCATTACACACAATCATATTTAGTTATTAATAGACGTGGGCTACACACTGGCATTTCGCACATTCCGTCCCAAGATGGGCCGGGGACACTTCTGGCATTCGGTTTATCATTTTCATCAGTGTCTGCCACAGATTGACCGATCCGACCCCAAAATCTCACACTGTCACTCATCATAAGCGAATTTATCAACACGTACGTAATCAGAATACACATGAGAGTTTTAACTGTTTGCATACGAAATTACTTCATTCTTCACGCTTCAAAAAAATTCAATTTTGCATAATAAATAATGATAAGGACCAGTTGACAATTATATAGGTGGGAATGGTGTGTGGAAATGATTGGAATCTCAATAGGCCCGGTGAGTGTAGCTGGTGCTCGCTTAGGTAATCAGCTGCCAAGACAGAGTCTGCTCATTGCGGGGGTTAATACAAAGCTCTCCAGCTCCTATTAGACACAGCCTTACTTAAACTGCAAATTGGCACATCTCCTATTAGTATTTTCCTCCCGTGACACATCCTCCAACCGACTTAGATGCACAGTCAGGCGAATATTAAAATTAATTAGGCTATTATTTTAATGCAGAAGAACAGTCGCTTGTCTGGAAAAATAAACCTTCGGAGGACACACACACACACACACACACACACACACCGGCCCTACAAACAAACGCCACAACCAGGCTTGGCCTGCACAAAGACCCCATCCCCCACTGCAGGCCAGCCCCCGAGTGCTGGGAGCCACGCATGTGGAATAATCACATCAAAGGGAGGCAGAGCTCTGCCCAGGCTTTGCCGAGGACGGCAGAGGTGTCATGGCGGGTTGTGCGGGAGTGGAACTGGCCCGGCTGGTTAATTAGCTGCATGCCTGCGTTTTCTAACCCTGCTGCTTTGCGCCTTCTGCCATGGCTAGCAGGCCCAGAAACTGTTGTACCTGAGCGAGGGCAGAGGGACAGCACACGTTAATAAAATGTGACAGTCTTTTGTTGCCAGCGGTAGAGAGCTGGCTCACACCCTAAGGAACTCTTGACCCGGAAGCCCAGAGTAACAGGGTTTATAACGGCAAAAATAAATAAATAAATAAGTAAAACCACAAAAAGTGGGAGGAGGAAATACATGGTTGCTAGGATCAGGGGGAGTACATGGTTACTGGGGTCAAGCTGACCTAAAGCCCATGCAAAACTAATATCAATTATAATCTTAACAATATCAGTTATAATCTTGACATTAATCCAGGTATTGGCCTAAATCATATGTGGGACATAGACAAACTACAATCTTATCAATAACCTAGAGGCATCCTATCTGCTTTTTGTTTTGTTTCGTTTTTATTTGAAAGGTAGAGTTACAGACAGTGAGAGGAAGAGACAGAGAGAAAGGTCTTCCTTCCGTTGGTTCACTCCCCAAGTGGCCACAACAGCCAGAGCTGCACTGATCCTAAGCCAGGAGCCAGGAGCTTCTTCCAGGTCTCCCACACAGGTGCAGGGGCCCAAGCACTCAGGCCATCTTCTACTGCTTTCCCAGGCCATAGCAGAGAGCTGGATTGGAAGTGGAGCAGCTGGGACTAGAACCGGCACCTATATGGGATACCAGCGCCACAGGTGGAGGATTAACCTACTGTGCCACAGCGCTGGCCCCCACAACGCATTTTTGATGTCGCAGTGTCAAGATCTGCTCCTGGAGGCGTCACGATCACAGACCACTCAGTGGCCCCGTTCTTCCGGTCCTGGCAGAGCCCTGCCCCACGCACCCCTGTGCTCCGAGTGACCTCTGCTGGTGCTGCTGAAGCAGAGTCCCGGGCCCCCATGCCCCAGAAACACGGCAGATGTGGCCGGCAGGGCCCTCTCTCAAAGGGCCAGAGGGCTCCAGCCTGGGAACTGGGCTCCCCAGGGACCCCAGAGCAGGCAGGCCAAGTCCTTAAGGAACAAGGACCCCAGTGGGCCACAGAGAACCTGAGCCCTGGGCATCCGTGGGTGCCCCAGCTGTGGGGAAATGTCATGTTCTTCCATGGAACAGAAACCACAGGGAGAAGAATACTTCCTAGTAAACAGAACATTCGAGAAATCAGAAAAGAGCCCAGGCATGAAGTAAATGCAGCGAGAGAACTCACGAGGAACGAACGCAAAGGCGCTCTGTGGCCAGAAGTCAAACTTGTTAACAGAAAGTCTGGAGGGTGAAGCTGAGGATCGAGCCCAGGAAGCGACTGATAGAGCTGAACACGGGACGACGAACACGCCATCGGGGTGGCACGGGCCCCCAGCGCAGAGACAATGGGCAGGGCAGCTGTCAGAGAGACGCCTTCCCACAGCCGGGAGGAGCCCCCACTCACACGCACGGCCGTGCAATGTGGACTCCCCATGGAGAAAAGACGCTGAGAATTCTCAGAGAGAAAGCCAGGACTCAGTTTCCCACCACTCAGGACCCTGGGGTGCTCGCCCTTCCTGGCTGGAGGGGGCAGACGTCTCGGCCGTGCCCAGCCTGTTGGCCAGTCTCGATCTCCCTCCGTCTGGGTGCTTTCCCCTGGGCACACGCACACAGGCTGGGCTCCATCATAGCCAGGGTCAGGGTCGTGTCAAGGGCGACCTGGGATGGACCTGTTTGCCTTGGTCTTATCTATGGGGAAAAAATTAATTTTTTTTTTTTGCCAGGCAGAGTTAGACAGTGAGAGAGAGAAAAACACAGAGAGAGTTATAGTCAGTGAGAGAAAGAGAAAGGTCTTCCTTCTGTTGGTTCATTCCCCTAATGGCCGCTACAGCTGGCACGGCGCCAATCCAAAGCCAGGAGCCGGGTGCTTCCTCCTGGTCTCCCATGGGGTGCAGGGCCCAAGCACTTGGGCCATCCTCCACTGCCTTACCAGGCCACAGCAGAGACCTGGACTGGAAGAGGAGCAACCAGGACAGAATCCAGTGCCCCGACCGGGACTAGAACCAGGGGTGCCAGTGCCACAGGCAGAGGATTAGCCAAGTGAGCCACGGCGCCAGCCAAAAAAATTTTTTTGAATAGCCACTTTGATGATAGCTAGCATCTGCAGAGGTTAATTTTGTCTTATTTAATAAAACAACTTTACATACTTCAAGATATTAAATCAATGAGTGCCACCATGTCTAACTGCCCCTTGTGGGGAACCCTGCCAACTTGCAAAAGGGGGAGGCCACTAATGGGGTGTAGCTCCCAGGAAACGGAAAAGCTTTAAGTAAAACAGGCTTGGCTAAGAGAAACCATCTTTGAAAAAAAAAAAAAAAAAAGAATTTTCCATCCGTTGGTTCACTCCCCAAATGGCTGCAACAGCCATAGCTGGGCCATTCGAAGCCAGAAGCCAGGAGCTTCTTCTGGGTCTCCCACTTGGGCCATCTTCCACTGCTTTCCCAGGCCATCAGCAGAGAGCTGGATCGGAACAGGAGCAGCCAGGACATGAACCGGCGCCTATATGGGCTGCCAGCACTGCAGGAGAAGGCTTAGCCCACTATACCATCTTGAGTCCACAGAAAGCACATCTGAGCTCAAAGGCAGCGAGAGAAGCATGCTTCCTGAGGTCCAGCCGGAAAGTGGTCTCCCAGATCCCACTGGGGTATCAAGAGGCCACGTACAGCTCAGCCTCCTGGGCTCACGCCCCAGGACTGACCAGGTCTGGGTCTGATTGGCCTGTGATGTGGCCAGGAGCCCTTGCCTGCCTTCTTCCTTCCTTCGATAGGCGGCCAGGCGAACCCTGTGGGAAGAGCACACTCTCCACTCTGGGCTTTATTCACAATGGCGTCCTGACACGAGGAGCTGTGCACTGTGAGAATATCAGACAGTTCCCCGCAAGGACTCACTTTCCCGGGAGACTCCGAACGGGCGACATCTGTTTCCTTTTACTTTAGGTTGCTTCTGTGTCCTGGGCTCAATGCTCGTTCCCACTGTGCCTCTGCTGGGAGCCCGGGGGCGGGGGGGGGGTGCTCAGGGATGCTGGCAGGGCACAGGGATGTTTCTCTGGCTTCAGGGACCAGAGGGTGGCAGTTCACTCTCTGACGCTCGCATGGAGACAGCTGCCCACCAGGCATGGCACGTCTTCCCTGAGGCCACTGTCACGTGGTGGGCCACGCCTGGGTACACCTGGAGGCACATCGCGGCTCCAGCACACATCGGAGCTTCCAGCGCTCTCTGGACTGTGCCAAGTGGACAGTTAGAGCGTCTATTGGTTATCGGGACGAGGGCACACACAGGGGGCCCGCTGGCTGCTCCTCTCCCTGCTTCCTGGGACTCTCACCCCGACACGCTGCAGCCGCCATGGGTAAGCTCGGGGTGCAGAGACCCTGGGGCTGGGCACAGATACTCACACAGTGCTGCTCGTTTGGTGGTCGGGGGGACTCCAGAGTGCACACAGCCAAGGCGGGATGGGCCAGAGCCAAGTCTGACCTCCCAACTCCCGCTCCCTCATCCCACCAGGGCCCGGTGTGGGTCCCGGTGAGCGACGGAGGCACCAGCAGCTCTCAGGGTCTCCCCGGAGGGGCTGCTGAAGCCCATCTTTGGGGTCTTTGGGAAGACAGCAGCCCTGGGAGCCAGGACGCTGGGGAGAGGAAGAAAGGAACGGAAGTGACGTGGCAACCAATGCAGACCGATTCCATCTCTGAGTTCATAAAGCGCCACAGAGGAAATTATGGCGATAATTGCAGGTAATTGAATATGAATGTAGAAAAAACAAACAGTATCCCAACAACGCTGATGTACTACCCACGGTAAGTTCATTGTGGCTTCCTAGGAGTTTGCCTCTGATCTTAGGAGATGCACACGGAAGGTTGCAGACATGTCACAAAGCCTCAGTCTCCAGTGGTCTGGCTAATAAAAAAAAATTACGCCTACAGATGTCAATGTGCGCACCCCACGCACACCAGGAAGAGAACAGGGTGGCAGCGTCGCTACAGTCAGCTGGCGTCGAGTTTCTGTTCACCCTGCTACCTTGCAAATTTATTCCAGGCTTGCAAATTTTTTTTTTTTTTCAAAAAATAAGAGTGGGATAAAAGAATGCAAATAGCAAATAAAATTTAAAATGGCAGAAATACAAAGAAGGAAAATAAGATAGAAATTCTTCAGTGAGGAGAAAGTAGACGGTGAAAAGAGGCAGAAAGCCACAGTGAGCATTGCTAAATTCGTGGAGAACCCTTCAGGAGAGCTGACGACCAAAAGCATGCATTATGATGGAGCTCTAGGGTGAGCTTTCTAACAAAACCGAATGAAAATGCTACCCAGACACCATAGCAAGGGAGAAGGGCGGGAGAGCTCAGAGCAGGTGCATCCCAGGTCATCACACTGTTCAGAAGGAAGAGAAGTGACTGCAGATGTAGGGGTTAGGTTTTACAATGCAAGGCTTGGACAGGTGTTTGGCACAGTGGTCCAGTCACCACTTGGGACTTCCACATGCCATATCAGAGTCCCAGGTCCACTTTCCAGCCAGTTTCCTACTCATGCACAGGGGAGCAGCAGATGGTGTACTTAGGTCTCTGCCACCTACAAGGGAGACCCAGATGGAGTTCTGAGCTATCTGTCTGTCTCTCTGCCTTTCAAATAGAATGGAATTTTTTTAAATTTTGGCGTAACTGTTAAAATAACAGAAATAGACTATAAAGGGGCCGGCACTGTGGTGTAGCAGGTAAAGCCGCCGCCTGCAGTGCCAGCATCCCTCATGGGCACTGGTTCAAGTCCTGGCTGCTCCATTATGATCCTGCTCTCTACTGTGGCCTGGGAAAGCAGTAGAAGATGGCCCAAGTCCTTTGGCCCCTGCACCAGTGTGGGAGACCGGAAGAAGCTCCTGGCTCCTGGCTTCAGATTGGCGCAGCTCCGGCTGTTGCAGCCAATTGGAGAGTGAACCAGCAAATGGAAGACCTCTCTCTCTCTCTCTTTCTCTCTCTCTCTCTGCCTCTCCTTCCCTCTGTGTGTAACTTTGCCTTTCAAATAAAAATAAATGTCTCTAAAAAAAACTTTAAAGCAAAAAAATAAATACTTCAAGAAGCGCGCCCAAATCCTTGGGTTCCTGCATCCACACAGGAGACCCAGAAGAAGCTCCTGGCTCCTGGCTTTGTCCTGGCCCAGCCTTGGCCATTGCAGCCATCCAGGGAGTGAGCCGGTGAATAGATCTCTATCTCTGTGTAACTCTACCTTTCAAGTACATAAAAAAATATTAAAAAAAAAAAGACAACCAAGATGGAGTTCCACTCCAGACTGGCAGCCCAAGGGGGACGCAGCCTCACTCCCCAGAGAAGCACGGCAGCTTCTGGAAAACATCCTAAGGGCACACAGCAGGAGCAGGGAGCTCCCTACTCACAGGTGCTCCCTGCTCTATGGAGCTCACCTTGATGGAGGCTCCACTGCCAAGCGGTGCAGCCAGGACCCGCGGCTCCCTCCCTCCAGCATCTACCATAGCCCTACCGGGGAGGGGAAGCCCTCCCAGACACCTGTGGCAAAGATAAGTTCCAGGCTGAGAAGCATCCTTAAGAGGGGACCCTAGGAAGACCCTCTACAGCCCCAGTGAGAAGACACACACATTGCAGACCCACTCCTTCTCCCGCATGACCCCTGACCCTCCAAACCCAGCCCACACATGGCCACTGTCCTCCTGGACTTTGTCACTGGCCGCTGCCAGTGTGCACACCACAGCGGGAAAACACAGGGGCTCCACGGGTCACCTTGCAGGTGGGACACGGGTCCTAGAGGGAGACCCTCAGGGACACGACCAGGGTGATGGTGAAAACAAATGTGCACGCAGAGGAAACACAAGGCTAGGGGCTTCAAGACCGTGCAGAGGGAGCCAGTTTTGGAAGGACAGAAGCAGAGCAGATCTGGAAATATCGCGGGAGTAGTGGCAGGAGGAGCCCGCGGCTCAGTCACTCAACTCTGTGTCTTGTCCCCGAGAAACGTAGCAGATTCTTCTTTTGGTGGATCTCTTAGAAACGGCACAGCTCCTGTGTGCCAGTCCATGGTGTTGCAGCGCTGAGTGTTACCCATCGGGCTGCAGCTTCTCCCCTCTGCCAGGCTCTTTGTCTCGCGCCCATGAAGAGTGAGGCACGCAGACGAGAAGATGGGGAGGAAACACGGTCATCACATGTGTTCAGGAAAAAGCCAGTGTGTGTAAGAACCAGCCACGGAGCCAAGAGACCAGAGAAAGAGGGCAATCCAAGTTTGCATGGAATGTAACTTATCAGGGAAAGTTAGACACAGAAACATGGTCTCGGGTGGCCTCAAGACAATGCTGCCCACGCCGCGAGACCGGAGGACAAGGTGTTACAGACCCAGGCAGCCTGTGGCTAATGCCGCTGCACCTGGATCTCTCGCGGGCCATCAACACACAGGCATTAGGTAAGGGACCTTCAGGGCTTGTCTGCATAGCTTTGTGTGCCCAATACAGGGCTTGGGGTGACCAACGGAGCTACCTAAAGGGCAATGGCAGTTCTGCAGAGCGGAACCCCGATGGCATCCCATCAACTCGCACCCCCGACACTCGGGAGAGCTCAGTCACGCGGGGCTGGGGCAGCCACATACTGGAGCAGGGGGCTCCCTCCCTACCTGGTGGCAGGCAGTGCGCTGATGGTGCGAGCCAACTACCTCCACAGACCTTGCTTCAGCTCCATGGCCAGGTTTGGACCCTCCCAAGACTGCCTGTGGGGAGACTGTTCCGACTCCTCAGTGGCTCTGCTCCGGGGCCTGACAGCACTTGGCCCCGCCCCCTGGAAGGGAGTGAGTTCTGTTTTGCCCAAGCAGCAAAGAGAATGCAAACATGACCCCAGTCTGTCTGCATCCTGTCTTCTGCAGCTGACAGCTCCGCCCCCCCCCCAACACACACACACACCCCTAAGCTGCATAGGCTTGGCAGGCACCTCTCACCCTCTGGGATCTGGGGCTCCCTCCCTGGCGCCCCGACAGGCACCTTGCCCATTGCACGCAGTGCCCAAGCGCTTCTCACCCACTAGGTTTCATCTAACACTCGCTCCGTAATTGGTGGCCAGGCAGGGATCTGTCGTACCAGCGGAGACTCAACTGCGAATGAAACACGAAGAGCTGGACCTCACACCCCGCGGCCGATGGAACTACCTGGGGACGGAGCTGGGCCTGTGCAATTTTCAGGAAACAGCACACATTTTCTGCCTGCCCCTTGGAGGCCCCAGGAGCAAGGAAGCTCTGTCTTCACATTCAGAGTGAGACAGATGTACTGATCAAAGGCGGGAGAATGGCTGTCCTACTGGGGGTGGGGTCCCACGCAGAGGAATGGGCCCCATGGGTGGGGAGGGGCAGGGCTGAGTCATCCAATTATGACCTTAGGGGGAGAGAGGACCGAGGGCCTATATAGCAAGCATCCCAGGGGCTTTGGATCATGACTGCTTTTTTGGGGTCTGGAGGGTTTCTGAGGTTGCCACAAAAACGCGTCTGTTTCTACGTCTTCTCTTAGTGCACTTGTAAATCAACGTCCATAAGAGGAAGGTGTTGTCCATGGATGAGAGAGGAAGGCAGATGTCCTGGACTGAGTATAGATTCAGTAGGTAGAGGGTGCGATGCCTTACAGCGGAGGGGGGGGGGGCAGCAACAGCCACGCCTACCCTTGCAGGGCCTTGGTCTGAGTGGGAAGGCAGCACAATGACAGGGTGGCCCCCAGCCGGAAACGCAGACAAAGGAGCCCAAAGGCAGAGCACAGCACGGAGCACAGACTGCATCAGGACAGACAGACCTCGGCCAGGGGAGGTCCCCGCCCCAGCACCCAGCGTCTTCCACAGCTCAGGCACATCGGGCCCTGGACGTGGGAACAGGCCACGGGGAACACACACAGCAGCCACACTGACTGACCTGGGGCACGTCTGGGAGGCGAGCTCAGTTTCTGCTACGCATTCTGCAAGAGCCACGCAGAAACACAAGCGGGGGGCACTGGAGCTTCCCGCTCCTGGGTGAGTGACATAGAAACATCTGCATATAGATGCACAGATACTGACCCAGAGCATGCAGTCACACACGCACACACACACACACACGCACAGATCACACGCATACACCTTTGGGTATCCGTATACATACATTCATACTCACATAGACTCTTGTATGTGCACAAGAGTCTGCTGAGCCACGTATTCACGGGCAAATCTTTGCTCCTTAGGCACACGCTGGGCTTGGCACTAGGGATGTAAGCACAGAAAACCCAGCAGAGATGGCCCAGACGTAGACACAGGCAAACATTAAGTGTGTAATAAAAGTAGCAACACAAACATTTGTGGTCGGGGAATGCTCAGTAAAAGGCACAAGAGAAAGCAACTAACTCTCATTGTTGGAAGGAAAAACAAAGGCATATCGTCACCTCCCACAATGCTCCACAAGAAAGCCCACATAGATCAAAACTCAAAGAAATCAAAGTGCACGGGAACATTTGCTTGATCTCCAATAAGGGAGACGCTGTCAACTGGAAGGTCAATGGACTTTATGGTAAAATGTACAACTTTCTACCAAAGGAAGCAAATCATAAATCAAGCTAAGAGATAAACAATGGGTGAGGGGCAAATATTAGCAATAAATGTACCTTAGAATAAATATTTAACATGTATAAGGAGATGGTATGGGGCCGGCATTGTGGTACCATGGGTTAAGATGCCGCCTGTGTCCAGCTCTCTGCTGCAGCGCGGGAGTGCAGTGGAGGATGGCCCAAATGCTTGGGCCCTGCACCCGCATGGGAGACCAGGAGAAGCGCCTGGCTCCTGGCTTTGGACGGGCGTGGTGTTGGCCGTGGCGGCCATTTAGGGTGTGAACCAATGGAGGGAGGACCCTTCTCTCTGTCTCCTTCTCTCACTGTCTAACTCTATCTGTCAAATTAAAAAAAAAAAAAAAAAAAAAAAAAAAGATGTTGCCTGTGATGCTGGCATCCCATATCGGAGCATCTATTCCAGTCTGGGCTGCTCATGTCCCAATCCAGCTTCCTGCTAATGCACCTGGGAAGGCAGCGGGTGATGCTCCCAGTGTTTGGGTCCTTGACAATCACCCAGGAGACCCAGATAGAGTTCCTGACTCTTGGTTTTGAGCTGGCCCTGCACTGGCCATTGCAGTCCATTTGGAGAGTGAAACCGTGGGTGGAAGATCTCCATCTCTCTCTAATGCTCTGCCTTTCAAATGAATACATCTTTTTTTTTTAAAGATGTATTTATTTATTTGAAAGTCAGAGTTACACAGAGAGAGAAGGTGAGGGAGAGAGAGAGAGAGAGAGGTCTTCCATCCGCTGGTTCACTCCCCAGATGGCCGAAATGGCCAGAGTTGCGCCGATCCAAAGCCAGGAGCCAGGAGCTTCTTCCGGGTCTCCCACATGGGTGCAGGGGCCCAAGGACTTGGGCCATCTTCTACTGCTTTCCCAGGCCATAGCAGAGAGCTGGATTGGAAGTGGGGCAGCTGGGACCTGAACCAGCATCCATATGGGATGCTGGCACCGCAGGCGGCAGCTTTACCCACTATGCCACAGTGCCGGCCCCAAATAAATACATCTTTTTTAACAAAACAAAAAATACATCAGTTAAAAAAAAAGAGAAAAAAAAAAACTAGACCAACACTATTAAGGGCAAATGACATTAATAAAATAATTCACAGTTATACATAACAAATGAATGTCTAATGAACATTCAAAAATTTTCCAGTTCTGATAACAGTCAAAGCAGTTGCAAATGAAAACATCAATGAGCTAGCACCTTTTAGCTATCGAATTAGCAAAAGTGTGAGGGGTTCTGATTTGGGGTGTGTTTGTGTTTATAATGATTATGCTCCTGCTAACAAAGGTGTGTGACGGGAGAGGCGCTTCCGATCTGCAGGTGGATGTGTGCGTTGGTTCAATGTTTCAGGAAAACAACATTTTGTAATGGGTGCCGAGAGCCTTGAAATATTCATGCCCTTTCAACCTCTAATTTTATGTAAAACTAAACATTGGCAAACACCTATGTCTATAATAAATAAGGAAGTGGTTTGTTAGAAAATGCAGTGCACCCACACGGCAACCTATTAAAATCATGTTTACAAAGAGTTCTAATGACAAGAGGAGCTGCTGGCGACCTGAAGCGTAGGGTAATTAGGACGGTTTGCTTTCTGAAGCCCGGAAGACCACGCTGCATCCTAAGTAACTACTTCCACTAGGCTGGGGCTGAAATTGTAGGATGAGGGATTACTCTGCTTGCTTTGTGACTTCCAAACTTTTAGAATGTGCGTGAATTAGTTAATGGCCAGAAAAATCAATCTCAGAATATCTGCGCTAGCAAAAAACGAGTACGTCTGACGCCCTGGACAGCTGGCCCCTCGCTGAGCCCACAGGTGTGCCGCGACTGCCCGAGCGTGCTCATGTGTGTCGTCACACTATCCTCACCACACCGCTCTGACACGGATGCCAGGGAGCCCACCTCATGCTCCCACGAGTGGGGAAGAGCCCTCTATGCCCCCGAAGTTTGCAATCGTGGCGGTGGGAACCATGCATTTTGGTGTGGAACTATCAAGATAGTGGTAAAGGAAGATGGTAGGTACGTAGCTCCCTTTGAAGGTCAGGAGGTTGGCCGTCAGCATCTTGGAAAGGAAACACCAAAGTTAGGGCTTCAGGACTATTTCCACCCCTCTTCATTCGCCCTCTAAAACGTGTCTGAGAGGCCTTGCTCTTCCTTGGCCTGGGACAGCAGGGAAGAGCAGGTAGGAAGAAGGGTGCCAGGGCTGGCTGGTGGCAGCCAGGTTTCCCTGAGTCCTGGCAGTTGAACTTGGCCAAGTTACGTCACCTGTCTGTGCCTCCATGTCCTCATCTGCGACACGGGCATAAGGAATCGGAAAGAGCCAATAACATGTGCAAGTAATAACATGTGCAAGTAATAACATGTGCAAGCCCGTGGCCTGCCTGGAAGTAGTGCCCCCCCAAATCTCAGCAATGTCACCCCCTTGCTGAACTGGCTGCCGGGGGACCACAGGACACACGGATGAGTACTCCCCTCTGGAGCTGAGATCCCGAGGTAATAAGAACTTGCCGGTGGACAGCCTGCGACGGGGCTGTGTACAGGCTGCTCCAGCAGGTGTGGGGAGGCCTGGACAGGCAATCCTGTGAGGCTAAGAAGTCTCGGGCTTACCTTGAAGTCGACACATGGACGCTTATTCGGAATTCACACGAACCATTGACGATTGTTGGATTATTAACTCCCATCGGCACAGAAGGTATAATTAGCCAAACTGCCTGCACTCGCTCCAAGTAAATATTTTGACTTTATGCTTCCCCTTTGTCACAACAAAATTCTAGGTTGAGTTCTTTCCCATCAGGGGACTCCCCTCCTTAGAGGGGTGCTCATAGCTTGGGCACAAACAGCATGGCCTTGTAGACAGCCCCTGGTCCACCTTTTGGGCAAAGCACATGCCAAATCCGCGCTTGTCTTACCACCTGGGCATTTCTGGAAGGAGTGCACATAAAAACCCTCTGATGGCCGGCGCCGCGGCTCAACAGGCTAATCGTCCGCCTTGTGGCGCCGGCACACCGGGTTCTAGTCCTGGTCTGGGCACCAGATTCTGTCCCGGTTGCCCCTCTTCCAGGCCAGCTCTCTGCTGTGGCCCGGGAGTGCAGTGGAGGATGGCCCAAGTGCTTGGGCCCTGCACCCCATGGGAGACCAGGAGAAGCTCCTGGCTTCGGATCAGCGCGATGCGCCGGCCGCAGCACGCTGGCCCCGGCGGCCATTGGAAGGTGAACCAACGGCAAAAAGGAAAACCTCCCCCCCCCCCTCTCTCCACTCTGCCTGTCAAAAAAAAAAAAAAAAAACACCCTCTGATGCCCATGCTGATGCCCATGAACCGTGTCCGTCCTCCTAGGGTGGGATGAGGTGGTAGGGGACAGGGCTTCTTGTCCTCTGCTCCGGCCCCTGTCACCCCACACCTTGTGCTTGCACCAATGGCAGCCTTGAACAGGTGCATTGCTTTCTGTGTAACTCTCCGAAAAGCTATTGGGATCAGCTCAGCCGATGGAAGGAATGGCAGGCTCTTAACAGCACAGGTGAGTTAATTGTAGATGGTCGTGTCCCTTTACCGCTTCCTAACTAAGCACACGTGTGCGCAACCAGCTAGTTTTACATCTTCCCTCCTTTCTCAGTTTTGCTGCTTCTCCTTCTGTGAGAAAGGCTCACAAGGAGCGAAGTGTCCACAAGTTAGGTAATGCATATTAAAAAGTCTGAAATAACATCTCTGGGATATCAGCAACACTTCATTTAAAAAAAAATCCTAGAAAGCTCCTTGGACTTTGTGAGGTATTCATAGTAACAAGAAAGAAACATTCCCTCTTTCCAGAAAAATCCAAAGAGTGGGCATTCGACACAGCAGTTTAGATGCTGCCTGGGACACTGCATTCCGTATCAGTGGAGTGCCTGGGGTTGAAGCTCAACTCTGCTCCTAATTCCAGCTTCCTGCTAATGTGAACCCTGGGAGGCAACAGTACTCAAGTACTTGGGTCCCTGCCACCCACACGGGAGACCCAGGCTGGGTTTCAGGCTCCTGGCTTCAGCCTGGCCCGGACTCACCCCTACCCCAGCTCTTGCTTGGGGAGTAAACAGTGGCTGCAATCTCTCTCTCTCTCTCTCTTTGCCTTTCAAATAAATAAAACAAAAACTAACTAAATAAATACAAATAGATGAAAAGCCCAAGCATCCAAGCCTGGGCACCCTTGAGCAGGCCCTCTGCGTGTGTTTGCTAGACTTTTTTCTCACTCCTCATCAGGGCTTTTACCTCTGTCACTCAGAGGCTGGTGGGACAGGGCTGCAGAAGGGATACTGAGCCAGGTCTAAATCTTTGGGTCACCCGGTCTGGCCCCTCCTCCCAGTATGCAAGAACCCTGCCCCCCATGGCAGCCCCCAGACCCCACAATCACCAACCTCCCAGTGAGTTTGCGATTGTCCACATGAGTGCAGCTGCCTGGAAGCCCAGACTAGTGTGAATTTCCCAAATGCTGCATGACCTCCTAGGTAGGTCTTCAAAAAAAGAAATTGACTGGGGCACAGGCTGCCCATTAACCAGGAGATTCAGGGACAGCCCCCACCCCCCCAGAAGCTGCTGGGCCTTGTAGACAACATTCTAGTTGAACCCAGGGGAACCTGCCTCCCCGGGAAGAGCTGTTAGGCACTTTGTGTATTTTGTCTGGATTCCATCCTGAGGCCAAGACCCTGAAGTGGTTTTCTTCCCTCTGACATCAGCCTCTAAACATGTGGCTCCTGCTTCCCAAGCTACTTATTGTTTTGTTTATTCCCTGAAAGTCAATATTATCAGATGTAAGCATAGCTGCACCTGCTCATACAGTCTCCATTTGCCGGAGTCTCTCTCTCTCTATCCCTTCACTTTTGCTCTGTCAGTGTCCGTGCGTTATGGGCAGGTAGGCACTGTCAGAGAAGGGAGCTGAGATCTGACAGCCCCAGCTGCACTGTGGATTGACAGCTGCAGCTGATCTGCAGATTGATGGCCCCAGAGAACCATGGGACAGCATGGGTCACTGGTGGACAGCTATGGCTGATCCGTGCAGATCTGTACTGCGCAGGACACTGTTTCACAGATCCAGTGCCACCTGCCACTAGACAGCTGTGACCGGACACTGTGTAACAGCCCGGCCTATTATGATAACCTTTTACTTTTAAGATTTATTTATTTATTTATTTGAAAGGCAGAGTTGCAGAAAAAGAGAGAGAGGCAGAGAGAGAGAGAGAGAGAGAGAGTTCTTCCATCCATTGGTTCACTTCCCACATTGCCACAACAGCCAGGGCTGGGCCAGGCTGACGCCAGGAGCTAGGAGCCAGGAGCCACCTGTTCTGGGTCTCCCACATGAGTGGCAGGGGCCCAGGCACTTGGGCCATCTTCTGCTGCTTTCCCAGGTGCATTAGCAGGGAGCTGGATGGGAAGTGGAGCAGCCGGGACTTGAACTGCCACCCATATGGGATGCAGGCTTTGCAGGCAGAGGCTTAACTATGCCACAATGTCAGCCAGTGATAACCCCTTTCTGTGCACCATCAAGGCCCGCTTACCATGCAACACCCAGCTCCCCACTTTTCCATGTGGTGGAAACCACTAGTTCTGCAACGTCAACTGAAAATATCCAATATGGCCACAGGCCACGTTCCCTTGATGACCCGTAAGTCATTATAATGAAATTACCATGGGGGACACTCCCCTTCCTATTGTGCACCCGGTGCCACGACATTTATGACATTTCTTTTTTTTTTTTTTTTTTTTTACAGGCAGAGTGGACAGTGAGAGAGAGAGACAGAGAGAAAGGTCTTCCTTTGCCGTTGGTTCACCCTCCAATGGCCGCCGCGGTCGGCGCGCTGCGGCCGGCGCACCGCGCTCGTCCGATGGCAGGAGCCAGGAGCCAGGTGCTTTTCCTGGTCTCCCCATGGGGTGCAGGGCCCAAGCACCTGGGCCATCCTCCACTGCACTCCTGGGCCACAGCAGAGGGCTGGCCTGGAAGAGGGGCAACCGGGACAGAATCCGGTGCCCCGACCGGGACTAGAACCCGGTGTACCGGCGCCGCAAGGCGGAGGATTAGCCTGTTGAGCCACGGCGCCGGCCAACATTTATGACATTTCTAAAAAGAACACAGAAATGGGCAGTACTAAAGCCCCACTGAATGTTCAACTAAGCTCCACCCCTCTTGAATATTCGATTAAGTACTGCCCCTCTTTGAATATCCAGTTAAGCTCCACCCCTCTTGAATATTCAATTAAGTACTGCCCCTCTTAGAATATCGAGTTAAGCTCCACCCCTCTTGAATATTCAAGTAAGCTCCACCCCTCTTGACTATTCCATTAAGCTCTGCCCCAGACGTCAGCCGCTGTGCCTCTGGATAATATAAGGGAAGTCCTAGCCTCTCCATTTGCTTGTTTGGATTGCGTGGTTTTGGCTGTTTGTTCTTTCTTTGCAGCTTGCCTCCTGCGCTTTTCTTTTGTTTTGATAAAATCCTGCTTCCCCATATACCTTTGTACCTCTGCTTTTCATTCTCTTATGCATGGAGGGAAGCGCCTGGAATAAACCCAGCTGGGACCCCAGTGTCCACAACACTTGGCCAGTGAAGTGAGCCTCTGGAAGGCAGTGTATGTGAGATGGATCTTATTTTATTGTTCTGTGTTTTGTTTAGAGACAGCGAGACAGAGAAAGCCAGAGCTTCGATTCAGCCCGTGAAAGGCAGGGGCTGGGCTGGGCTGAAGCCAAGAGCCAGGAAGCCAATCAGTAACTGGCATGAAACCAGTCCCTTGCTGCCTCCCAGGGTCTGCACCAGCAAGAAGCAGAGTCAAAAGCCAGGGCCGGGGCTGTGGTGCAGCTGATTAACACCCTGGCTTACAGTGCCAGCATCCCATATGGGCTCTGGTTCTAGTCCCGGCTGCTCCTCTTCCAATCCAGCTCTCTGCTATGGCCTGGGAAAGCAGTATAAGGCGGCCCAAGTCCTTGGGGCCCTGCACCTACGTGGGACGCCCGGAAGAGACTCCTGGCTCTTGGCTTCAGATAGGCACAACTCCGGCCGATGCAGCCAATTGGGGAATGAACCATCAGATGGATATTCTCTCCTCTCTCTTTCTCTCTCTCTCTCTCTCTCTCTCTGCCTCTCCTCTCTCTATGACTTTCAAATAAATAAATAAATCTCTAAAAAATAAAAAAAGAGCCAAGGCTGGGTGTCTAAGCCAGGTGCTCTGACATGGGATGCAGACATCTCCATTGTCAGTTCAAATACACATCTCCAATCTTGCCTCTTCATCTCCTGGGTTGCTGTGAGCCTTTTAATTAAAGAATTTAATCCAGTTATGTCTAGTGTTGTTACTGATAGACAAGGATTTACCCCTGGAATTGTTTTTAATGTTTATTTTATTTACTTGAGGGACAGAGTGACAGAGCGAAAGAGGAGACGAGAGACCTTCCATCCACTGGTCCACTCGCCAAATTCCTGCTGGGTGGCTCCAGTATGGGATGCCGATGCGGAAGGCGGCCCCACCCCTGCCACTGTGTTAACTATTTTCTGATTGCCTTGTAGATACTTAGCTCCTTTCTGCTATTTTATTTCCCATCAATCGTGGACCAGTGGTGTTGTAAAGTACAATCCCAGGAGAGTATTTTTAAATGACCCGCCCCTTGATGTCCCTGCTGGGTGCTGATTGGGTGCGACTTTGATATCCCTGCAGCATCCTATTAGAGCAAACCAGGGTTGTCTGTGAGGAGGGGGCGGGGTCTCCTCCAGTAGGTAGAAGCTACAGGCGGTGAGAACGGCGAGCTGCTCTTTCAGATCCTTAGGCAGCTGGACATCCCCATGAGGCTGGACCCCAGGGACCCTGTCTCCCTCCAGCTCCGTTCTCTGCCTCCTGTCTGCGGGCAATGTCCACTCAGCTCTCGCACACTGCCAGGTCTCCAGGTGGCCAGCAGCACCTGGGCGGTTGACGCAACACTTCAGCCTACATCGGGGTGTTTCGTTCATAAATTCAACCAACATACAGCTCCCAGTGCAGGCTGCTCCCCCAACCAGCAGCCAGCTCCAGTCTCCATTGGGACTCCCCTTTTCCAACCTCTGCTAAAGATCCACGTGGGCGCTTCGGCCCCTGACACGCACCAGCCCGGCTCCATCTACACCCCTTTCCTTGTTCAGTTTGGTTTCTTGCTGTGCTTCCTTCGCTGTCTGGATCCTAACGCCACGATTATTCCACTGCTTAATGGATCTGACAAGCAGGAGCTTAGATAGAATTAATAATGCATTAATAACTATGGTGATCCAGTAACGCGAACAGGCTGTGTTTTAATAACAGAATCAATAGTTCCTTGAAGCGATGCTTGTTTATTTTACCACGTACGGAAGCAGAGGCCGGGTGGCTGTATTTTCGTGGTTAGCTGAATGTTATCTTGCCCCTCGCAGATGGGTTGATTTGGTGTCCTTGTCGCATTTTCCTTGGCTTTGGCTTGTTTGTTTGTGTGTCTACTGGTTTTCACGAAAAGAAACTATATAGCTCACAGCATATGTTTTTTTTTTTTTTAAACATTATTTTCCTACGAGCCGTGTCTGTCTTAGGTGTTCCAAAATAGAACACTTTCGCGTTAATCTAACACTTCATACTGTCAACCCGTCACCACCATCGCGGCGCAACTACAGAATTCCCCACCGAGTTCCAGGGGGTGTCTCCACCGTGCAGTGGGGGGGGCCACGGCTGTGTCTACACAAACACAGGAACGGAGGAATCGGGTTCAGTAACTCAGGCAAGAAAAGCAAAGCCTCCACGTCGCATTGTGCCTCAATTATTGGGCACTTTTCCTGCATCATCCAATTAATTGTCTCCGTTTTTATATCACTCGGGACAGGTAGATACGTGGAGAGAAAGTGGAGTCCTCTGGGCTTTCCTCTCTTCCTGAGTACTTTGCTATTTTTAAATTCGAAGACAATTGCTATTACCAATTATTGTTGTCTCTCCGTGACCCCGCATGGAAGCAGTGACCCATGGTTCTTCATTAAGATATCCCCAGGCTCTGACAACAGAACCTCCATCTCTCTCCCTCAGTAGGAAGAATCGGAAGCCAGACACTGCACACAACATTCTGGAAGGAGCTTTGTGTATGACGCCGTGAATCCATTACTTCGATGTCCTGTGTCTCTTTGAAATTCTTCGCGATGACCCAGCCACCGTGCAATAAACACCCTAATATGGGGGTGACAAATGTAATTTTCACCTAAACTGCTTTTTCGTCCATCTAGGATAAAGACGCTGCCTCTTTGAAATAAAGTTCCTTTTCTCTTTCTGAATAATTGTGGGTCTGCCTGTGGTGGTGAGATGGCCTGCTGGCTGAGGCACGTAATAACAGGTATCTTCAATCCTCGCCAGCGCCGGCTCTGACGCCTTCCCAGAAAATTGGTTTATTGTGTTCAGCGCTCCTGGAGTCTCCAAGCCAGTGTGTTTTACCGGCTGCTTGGTCTGTGCATGTCATGGGTGTTGCCACCAGGGGCCCCCTGTGCTCCCGAGAGTATTTACAGCATTTCCACCTCCTTGAGGAAGAGCCAAGGCGCGTGGGGCGTGTGTGACGTGATCTCTGCAGAGTGTGGAGTCAGAGGCTGATGCACCCTGGGGCTGGCTCCCTCGGGTGGGGCTGGCAGGAAGAGGCTGCCTTAGCTCCAGTCTCACTCTGGGGCACGTCCCTGGGGGCTGGTCATAGCCACAGGACTGAGCGCTCTGCTTTATTCCAAACCCTCCCAGCCCACAGAAGCACCAGCTCGGCCATTAAGAGCCCAGCGTGACCCAGCAAAGACGCCCGCCAGATTTCCACTGTTAGTGGACATCTGTTTGAGAGAAAGCCAGAGACCCAGCCCTTGGCCCCTCTGCCCACTCCGGTCAGGGTGATGTGGCGTCACCAAGGCCGTGGCGTGGACAGACACTTTGCAAAGGTGACACCTCCCCACTTCTAGCTCACGCCTCCCAAAGAAGATTCCCGTGGTGGGTCCCATTCTGGCACTCGCTGCTCTGCCTCTGGAGCTGGGGCTTGGAGCCAGAGGAGAGAGGAAGCGAGGGAGAGAGACATCATGCTGGGCTCTGGAGCTCCTGGCACGGACTGGCACGGACTGCCCAGAGGAAAAGTGCCTCGTATTTTAAAAACGCCACTTCCAGTGTTTATATCCCATTTTGTCTCTGATCACAAAAAAGAGAATGCCCCCCAAAGGTCACAGGGTTCAGTGAAAATCCTACACGCTTTTCCAGAACAAATAACAGACAGTGACCCCTGGCCCTCTCTTTGCATAAGAATTAACGCTGTGGGCTGAGTCACTGCTGGTGGCAACTCGGAGGAGACTAACGTGGCTTAGGGTTTAAGACAGAATTTTTTTTTTCTTAAGAAACCAGAAGAAAAGGGGGGACTTGGAACTCATCTGCATTACAGATCAGCCCTCTCGGAGAAAATCAACCATCCATAATTCATTACATGTTTCCTGCCGGGGCTGGAGACAGGTCTGATCCTAGCAACAGAGTCATGGCAACGAGGGAGCCAATCGGGGCTGGCCTGGCTCCGCCCAGTGGGGACTTGCGGGGTGGGGAGGAGGCAGGGATGGAGATGCTGGGACTCCCTGCTCCTCCCGGGAGCACTGGCTGGTTTACAAACCGTCACACGGGTGGGGTGAGGATGGGAAGAAGATGGCGAGGGGTGGCAGTGGGAGTGGGGGCGGGGATGATGGAGACAGGGTGGGGAAGGGAGAGGAGGTGGAACGGAAGAATTTGAGATGACAAAATATTGGCTAGTGGGGTTGTCACAGAACAGCTACAGCTACCCCACTGGGCTAGTGGATCTGAATGCAACGCATGGGGTTCCTCATCTCTCACTTGCAAGTCTCTTTTACAAAAATCATAGTAACTTTGCATAAACGCCGCCCGCTGCACTATGGGAGGGAGGTCTGTGTGGGCACTCGAGGCACCGTTGTGTGCACATAGCTTATGCAGCCCTCACTTTTCATGTTGGGCATCGCAGCCTGGCTTTAGGGCTCCGCTGAGCAGTGTTCTGGACGCGCCTTCCCGCTGCAGCACCTCACCCTCCAAGCTGAGAACCCGCTGACTTCTGACCACCGCATCTTCACTCACTCGCCTCACAGCCGCCTGAGCACAATGTGTTTCGCACATTTCAGCGACCACAGAAAACCCACCAGCGAGGATCCCCTCGAAACCACACTGAAAGCCAGGGGTCCTTGGTCCAGGGGGAGGGTGTTCGGCTCACATAGGAATGGCTACGGTCCTTCTCTGCTCCAGGGATGGTCTGATCTCCTGCTTGCCCTTGGGGAGTAACGGCTAAGCTTACCCTGTAAGGTCTACACTGCCCCCCAGAAAGCCTACCCTGTAAGGTCTACACTGCCCCCCAGAAAGCCTACCCTGTAAGGTCTACACTGCCCCCCAGAAAGCCTACCCTGTAAGGTCTACACTGCCCCCCAGACGACAAACTAATGCCCCACTTCAGCCACAGCCGTGAGGGTGTGCGGGCCTCACCTTGGATTCGGATGCCTTTGGTCAAGTCCAGTTGGCTCAGTCCTTCTCCTGTATCACACACCTTACTCTTCCTTCAATTGGAAAGCGTTGACCACGACGCCTCATCTGCTCTTGCCCGATGGCGGGAGGCACCCAGGCCATGGGAAGATTTCCAAGGAGTCAACACCCACTCCACGCCATCAGTGCCCAGTCTCTACTGGGGAGCCTGGGGTCACGCCTTCCGACCCTGAGCGAACAATCCCATGGGAAATCTGCATTTGTGGGGAGCAAATGAACTCCACGGAACTGAATGATTTAGCAAGTGCCCTGGGCAACGCGCCAGGAACCAAGAACACAGTGCAAGGTCCCCATGGTCCCCACCTTGCACCCCAAACCCCCTCTCCAAGGCTGGGCTTGGAGAGTACTCCCAAAGCTGCCTCGAAATAATTTCACAGACAACATTCCTCCTCACACCTATCCTAATGACTCTTCAAATACCACTGGAAAAAAATTATTATCTCCCCTCTTTCTCTCTCTTGAAAACCCAGTGGTATTTTTTTTCCTGTGTTTGAAATGGATGGTTGTTCCCCCAAAGTCAAATGGAAATGTCACCTTTTGCAATTATTGCGATTTTAAAACCACTCCGTGTTTCTGCAGAGTTCAAATGGACTCCTCAAAGCTGGCCATGCTTTCAAAAACTAAAAGCACTCCCAGCCGCCACATAAAGACCATCTAACAACGGTGCTGATGGCCACGCGCACGGGAGTGGGAGCGTCAGGAACCGGAGAGTGGAGCTCGCTTCTCCCGGCGATCCATTTCAAAGGGAAGGAGGCTGTGTCCATGAGATCTGGGGCCTTTCGCTGGAATGACCTCTGCTCCGTGTCACTACAACGAGGGGTGCAGGGGTGGGAAGAGGGCTGCTCCTGTCTCTGCCCTCAGCCGGATCCACACTGTGAAACAGCACCCGGTCTGTCCACGGGCCACGGCATTTATGACAACATATAATCCCTCCAAGGAAAATAATCCTGGCCGGCGCCGTGGCTCAACAGGCTAATCCTCCGCCTTGCGGCGCCGGCACACCGGGTTCTAGTCCCGGTCGGGGCACCGGATTCTGTCCCGGTTGCCCCTCTTCCAGGCCAGCCCTCTGCTGTGGCCCGGAGTGCAGTGGAGGATGGCCCAGGTGCTTGGGCCCTGCACCCCATGGGAGACCAGGAGAAGCACCTGGTTCCTGCCATCGGACGAGCGCGGTGCGCCGGCCGCAGCGCGCCGTCAGCGGCGGCCATTGGAGGGTGAACCAACGGCAACGGAAGACCTTTCTCTCTGTATCTCTCTCTCTCACTGTCCACTCTGCCTGTCAAAAAAACAAAAAAAAAAAAAAGAAAGAAAGAAAATAATCCTGAAAAGCAAGTGGACCCAGGACTCCTAACCAGCTGCCCGTCGCCCGCAAACTCGCCGCGGGGCAGGTGCAGCTCCTGCCTGCTCAGCTCATGACAGAAAACGGAAAACGTGAGCGTTAGAAGGCAGTGGCCACACCCCCAGACAGGATAACTGAGGCTTGAACCTGCTCTCCGCCAAGGGCACCCAGGTGAGGGAGGACAGAAAACTGGAGGAGACTACACGGAAGTGCGGCTGCTGTCCCCGTGCACTCCCCGACCACAGCCTGCAGCCCCCCTCCAAGGCTGACCCCAGGCTGCAGCCCGTGCCCAGAGGAGCTCTCTGGGGTTCCTTTTGGGTCACTTCAGTGGGCTTCTTGTGGCTGGGGCAGGGGTTGGCGGCAATGTCAGCCATCGCTGGAACCTCTACCAAGCCCAGGTTGCAGTCAAAGCTGCTCCTCCCTCCATGAACCTTTCTGAAGACAGGCTGGGCACCAGTGTCGGTGCATCCAGTCCTGTGTCTGGCTCTGACTCAACACACATCACACACCACACAGACATGCATACACACACGCTTATACACAAACACACACATATGCATGCATGCACACAGACAAGCATACACACACATATACACACATGCATGCATGCACATGAAAACATGCATACACGCGCGCATATACATAAACACATGTACACACATGCATTTATACAGACACGTGTACACACATGCATACACACAAACACATGTACATATACAAGCACATGCATGTGTACATACGTGTATGCTAACACATGCTTACATGCATGCTTATACATAAACACAAACATGCATGCACACATTCAGATCATATGAACACATGCATATACACACACACACAGGTACACATGTGCATACACACCTGGACACACAGGAAGGTTTATTTCTCTATCGACTGAATTCCTAGTACTCAAAGATGACCGTTTCCCTAGCCTTGTGGGCCAAAGACGAACCAACACAGCAGCAGGTGTACGCCTGTCAACTTCTGCCAGCAGGTCATGAAAGAGCTTCCTGCCTTGTGTAGGAGTTCGCCAAGTTCAGAAAGGTTGTCCAGGTTGAGCTCGGTGGCTATTTCGCTGATGCTGTGCACTTCCATGGCGTGTAACACCAAGGGGACGGGCAGGACTCTGAACTGCGCCCACTGGGAGTCCACTTCTGTCTTGGCGGCGCTTGTCCCAACACCGTGCGCTCACCAGTCGGGGATGGCGCGGGCCCGCCCACGGCGTTCACGGCGACCCTCTCCCCGTGGTGGCGTCCCCCTTCAGCTTCCCTGCGTTCCCCGCCTCTTCTCAATGAGCATGTGCACTGTGGGGGAAAGGTGCAGTTAGAGCTGGAATCCAAGACGCTTGCTGCCCGCAAAGTTCTGAGACCCTCAGCTATTGGCGAGGGCTGACATAGAAGGTTCTAGAAGGGTGGCAGGGTTCTCAGGAGAGGGACACCCAGGGAGCCCGGGCACCTGGCTGGCAAGTGCTGAGACAGCTGCCCTGTGTGAGGGTCCCCAGCAGGACACAGGGGCCCATCCCTGGGCTTCCTCCTTGCCCTCTCGGGCGGCCCTCTGAGGACACCAGCCCTCCCTCCCTCGTGTGTCTGTGCCAGTGGAGGAGAGGTGGAGGGGTGAGGAGACCATTGCAGACACATCCACCCTCCTCCCCACTGAGGGCGCAGGGTGGGGTTGGCAGAGAACGAGCTGCTGGAGCTGCTCGGTGTCCTTCACAGGGGCCTGGCAGGGACGCCGCGGCCGCGTCTCCTGCGCAAGGGACATGGAGCTAAGCAAAGTGACCTTTGTAGGCCTCCGTGTCCCCAGGCTCACAATGCGCCTGTCCGCCTGCCTGCCCAACACTGTTCTCTGCCATCAAAGGCACAAAGAGAGGATTAGCATCCCCAAACAATTCCTCTCCCTCCTTCCCTCCTTCAGTCTCTCTCTGTCTCTCTCTCTCTCTCTTCCCCTCTCTGTCGCTCCCTCTCTCTGCAAAGCTGACACTAGGAGAGCAGGAAGAGGCCCTCCCACGTCAGGACAAACGGCTCCACCGTCTCTCCTCTGAAGACAGATGGACAGCTGTGCTCCCAGAAACTGTTTCGAGGCAACCGGCCGCTCTGCACACAGCAGCCCAAGTGACCTTGCAGCGACTCCTGTGTGAGCTTTCAGGGCACACAAAGGGGGAAACTGAATCTTTAGTTCTCTCGGGCAGAGGGAAGCTGAGAAAATGACCCTTAACCCTGGGCTCTGTAGGGGGCTAGGGTTCAAGAGAGGTCAAGAAGAATGGCCCTGGGGCCCCCTCCTCGGCCCCCCGGGGGGGCTGGGAACGTGGGGAGGCAGAGAGGCCGCCACCAGGCCAGACCGCTTCCTCTCTGGAAGACAGGATTCGTCCACCCCTCACCCTCCGGGGGAGAATCTCAGGCCAGACATCAATGCGCCAAGCCCGATGGAAGGCAGAATGAGCCTCAAACTCTCTGACCTAGAAATCAGAAAGAAGAGTGGGAAAAATTAAATCACAAAAATCAGGGACGAGGCATGCAATCAGGGGCGCCTGCTGGAGAGGCACAATCAAGACCCCGGGCCACAGATCGCAATGGTTTTGATTAAAGAACAAATCGTCACAGTGAATCTCCCCGGCTCCTTGAGCCTCTCCTTCTTAAGGGACGCGATTTTCCAAGGGCAGAGCGAAGACGGGAGGGAACGAAAGGGGAGGGGCCCTGCCTGCACCATCTGCCCCCTCCGCTGGAGTCCGTGTCTTAGGAGGAGTCGCCCAGACCAGCCTCTGGCCCTGTGCAGGTGTGCAGGACCCGGGTGGTCACAGGCCGGGGATATTAACCCCAGGGCCACAGTGAGACCGAGTGGCTCTGTGGTGTCCACTGACAGCCACTAGCTGTGGGACTTCAGGCAATTCTGGGCCTCTCCAAGCCTCAGTTTCCTTGACTGTATAATGGAGGAGCCAAAAGTGCCCCTGTGTGGGTTTTTGTGAATATCAGACAACCTCCGGCTGTGTCAGCTGCTTCTCCAGCCCCAGGGTGTTGGACAACAGCGTCAAACGCAGAGGGTCCTAAGCCCCAGCAGAAGCTGCAGTGAGTGCAATGTCAGTTTGGGGGCATCCCAGAAAGCTGAGGGCATCCACAGAGCTCTGTACCCCCCTGGAGTTTGCAAGGAGCCAGGTGAGGCAGGGCAGCCTGTAAGCCATTCACCGACCAGGTCGCTGGATGTGAGCTGGGATGCAGCCACCGACAGGGGTCAGCGTTCCAAGATTTCTGCCTAAATGCATTTTGGGGACCTTTAGAGAAGGCAGTGTTAAGTTGCAAATCGGATCGGAAAGCCAAAATGGTGGTGAAATAGGACAGGATGGGCCCGTGTTGTGGTATAGGTGGTTAAGCTGCTGTCTGCAGTGTCAGCATCCCACACGGACACCGGTTCCAGTCCCGGCTGCTCCACTTCCCATCCAGCTCCCTGCTAATGCACCTGGGAAAGCAGCAAAAGGTGGCCCAAGTGTTTGAGTTGCTGCCACCCACATGAGAGACCTGGAAGAAGCTCCTGGCTCCTGGCTTGGGTCTGGGCCAATCCTGGCCATTTCAGTTATTTGGGGAGTGAACTAGAGGATGAAAGGCCTCTCTCTGTCCCTCCCTCTCTTTCTATTAACTCTGCCTTTCAAGTAAATAAATAGGGGCCGGTGCTGTGGCATAGTGGGTAAAGCAGCAGCCACCTGCACTGTGCATACCATATGGGTGCCGGTTCTAGTCCCAGCTACTCCACTTCTGATCCAGCTCTCAGCTATGGCCTGGGAAAGCAGTAGAAGATGACTCAAGTTCTTGGGCCCCTGCACTTGCGTAGGAGACCCAGAAGAAGCTCCTGGCTCCTGGCTTCAGATCAGTGCAGCTCTGGCCATTGCAGCCTGTTTTATTATCTTAAGAATATGCAGATGCAGGGCCGGCGCCATGGCTCACTTGGTTAATCATTCACCTGCGGTGCCAGCATCCCATATGGGTGCCGAGTTCTAGTCCCGGTTACCCCTCTTCCAGGCCAGCTCTCTGCTGTGGCCCGGGAGTACAGTGGAGGATGGCCCAGGTGCTTGGGCCCTGCACCCGCATGGGAGACCAGGAAGAAGCACCTGGCTCCTGGCTTCAGATCGGTGCAGTTCTGGCCATAGCGGCCATTTGGGGAGTGAACCAATGGAAGGAAGACCTTTCTCTCTGTCTCTCTCTCACTGTCTAACTCTATCTGTTAAATAAATAAAGAATAAAACCATGCAAAGTCATCACAAGAAAATTACAGACCAACCTTTCTCTTTTTTGGAAGATTTATTTTATTTATTTCAAGGGAAAAGTTACAGAGAGAGAGGGAGAGACAGAGGGATCTTCCAACTACTGGTTCACATCCCAAATGGCCTCAATGGCCGGGGCTGGACCAGGCCAAATCCAGGAGACTGGAACTCAGTCCAGGTCTCCCACGTGGGTGGCAGAAGCCAAGGAGCTGGGACATCTTCTACTGCTTTCCCAGGCGTATTAACAGGGAGCTGGATGAGAAGTGGAGCAGCTGAGACTAAGTGGTGCCCATATGGGATGCCGGCATGCTGGTGGTGGCTTAACTCACTGCTCCACAACCCGGGCTCCCAGACCAGTATTTCTTAAGAATATGGCCACGAGGCTGGTGCTGTGGTGCAGCGGGTTAACACCCTGGCCTGAAGCGCTGGCATCCCATATGGGCCCGGTTCTAGTCCGGGTACTCCACTTCTGATCCAGCTCTCTGCTATGGCCTGGGATAGAAGTAGAAGATGGCCCAAGCCCTTGGGCCCCTGCACCTGTGTGGGAGACCCAGAAGAAGCTCCTGGCTCCTGGCTTCAGATCAGCACAGCTCCGGCTGTTGCAGCCAATTGGGGAGTGAACCAGCAGATGGAGGACCTCTCTCTCCCTCTCTCTCTGCCTCTCCTCTCTCTGTGTAATTCTGACTTTTGAATAAATAAATAAATAAATCTTTAAAAAAAGAATATGGCCACAAAAATCCTCAAAAAAATACCAAATCCAGCAATACATAAAAGAAAAGATTTTTTTTTTTTTTTTGTGGCAGGCAGAGTGGACAGTGAGACAGAGAGAAAGGTCTTCCTTTGCCGTTGGTTCACCCTCCAATGGCTGCCACGGATGGCGCGCTGCGGCCGGCGCACCGCGCTCATCCGATGGCAGGAGCCAGGTGCTAGGTGCTTTTCCCTGGTCTCCCATGGGGTGCAGGGCCCAAGCACTTGGGCCATCCTCCACTGCACTCCCGGGCCACAGCAGAGGGCTGGCCTGGAAGAGGGGCAACAGGGACAGAATCCAGCGCCCCGACCGGGACTAGAACCCGGTGTGCCGGCACAGCAAGGCGGAGGATTAGCCTGTTGAGCCACGGCGCCTGCCAGAAAAGATAAATTATAAATATGTAAATTGATCCTGGCAATCAAGGTTGGCTTAACATCCAAAAAATCAATTAATTATAATCAATAGAATATCAATAGAACTGTAATATCAATAGAATAAAAAAACACGTAATCATCTCAATACATGTAGGGAAAGTAGTAACAAAATTCAGCACTTTTTTTTAGATTTTATTTATTTATTTGAGAGGCAGAGTTATAGACAGTGAGAGGGAGAGACAGAGAGAAAGGTCTTCCATCTGATGGTTCACTCCCCAGATGGCTGCAATGGCTGGAGCTGCACTGATCCAAAGCCAGGAGCCAGGAGCTTCTTCTTGGTTTCCCACATGGGTGCAGGGGCCCAAGCACTTGGGCCATCTTCCACTGCTTTCCCAGGCCACAGCAGAGAGCTAGATTGGAAGAGAAATAGCTGGGACTCAAACTGGTGCCCATATGGGATGCTGGTGCCGCAGGTGGAGGATTAACCTACTGCACCACAGCGCTGGCCCCCAGCACTTTTTTATGATAGGAAAAAAAAAAAAAAAAAACCACTCAAACCAGGAACAGAAGCTAACTCAATCTCAGAAGGAACTTCTACAAAAGCTCACAACTAACATGGCTGTAAGTTACAAACAGCTGAACACTTCCCCTGAAGCTCCGGAAGAGGACACCAGGGCTGGCCCTGGGGTGCAGTGTGTTAAGCAGAATGCCAGCTCAAGTCCCGGCTGCGCTGCTCCAGCCCAGAGCCTGTTACTACAGCTGTGTTAACAGAGCTGTGTGTGTGTGTGTGTGTCTGGCAATGTCTTTCAAATAAATAAATCTTTTCTAAAAAAGTAAAATAATTCCATTCACAACATTAAAAAGAATCAAATATTTATAAATAAACAACAAAAAATGGCAAACGTACACACTGAATATTATTAAATACAGTTGTAAAGACGAATAGTTAAAGATAGCTAAACAAGCAGAAAATGTCTCATATTCATAGATTATAATGCAACCAAAACTGACCTGCAATGCCGATCAGAATCTGACCTGATGTCTTTGAGAAATGAAAATTTAGAAGCTAACTTTCTTTTCGTTTTTAGAGTTTACAGAAAGAGAGAGAGAGAGAGTGAGTTCCTCCATCCGCTGATTCACTCGGCTGCAATGGCCAGGGCTGGGCTGAAGCCAAGAGTTTCATCCGGGTCTCCCACGTGGGAAGCAGTGGCGCAAATACTTAGGCCATCTTCCCCCTGCTTTCCCAGGTGCATTAGCAGGGAGTTGGATCAGAAGTGGAGCAGCCAGGACTCGAACTGGTGCAAATGGGATGCTGGCAATGCAGATGGTAGCTTTACCCGCAACGCCACAACACGGGAAGGCATGTGGAATATCAAGGAACCCAAAATAGCAAAACAATCCTGGAAAAGAGAGTAAGAAAAAGAGTCACACTTCCTGACGTCAAAACATACTGCAAAGGATTGTTCACGAAGACCAGCACGCAGCCGACCCCACAACGGGACAGCACTGAGCCCATACATCTGTGGACAAGTGTTTCCCACAAAGGTGCCAGGGCTAATCCCTGGGAGGCAGTCTTTTTTTTTTTTAATAATTATTCTATTTATTTGAAACACAGAGTTACAGAGACAGGTAGAGCCAGACAGAGAGGTCTTCCATTCCACTGGTTCACTCCCCAGATGGCCACAACGGCCGGAGCTGTGCCGATCCGAAGCCAGGAGCCAGGAGTTTCTTCCAGGTCTCCCACATGGGTGGAGGGGCCCAAGGACTTTGGCCATCTTCTATTGCTTTCCCAGGCCATAGCAGAGAGCTGGATCAGAAGAGGAGCAGCCGGGACTCGAACCGGCGCCCATATGGGATGCTGGTGTTGCAGGCTGGGGTTTTAACCCACTGCGCCACAGTGCTGGCCCTGGAAGGCAGTCGTCAACAAATGGTGCTGGTCAGCTGGATATCCACATGCAGAAGAATGAAGTTGGGCCATACCTCACACCACATATAAAAATCAACTCAAAGTGGGTGAATGAGCCAAACCCAAAGCTGTGGAATTCTTAAAAGACACCATGGAGGGAAATCTTTGTGGCATAAGATTTTTTTACAAACACATTTTAATGTGACACCAAAGCACAAACAACAAAAGAAAAAAATTAATTGCATTTCATCAAAATTTAAATTTTTGTGCCTCAAAGCATAACATCAAGAAAGTGAAAGATAATCTATAGAATGGGATAAAATGTGTGTAAATCATGTGCCTGATAAGGGACTTGTACTTAGAATGAAGAATTCTTACAAATTGATAACAAAAGGTAATAACCAAATTCATAAGTGGGCTAAGGATCAGATCAACATTTCTCCAAGGAAGATGTACAAGTGGCCAATACGTACATGAGAACATGTGTAACACTCCAAACTACTAGGGAAATGCAGATCAATGATGGATCACTTCACATCCATGAGGATGGATAATATAAAAAAAAAATGGAAAATGACCAGGTAGGTAAATGAGGATGTGGAAGAAATCAGTATTCTGTGTATTGCTGATGAGATTGCAAAATGGTCCAGCTGCTGTGGAAAACAATTGGGTAAAGCCTCCAAAACTTAAACACGGAATTACTGCATGATCCAGTAATTCCGCTTCTGGATATTCACCCAAAAGAATTAAAAGCAGGGATTCAACAAGTATTTGCACACCCTTGTTCATAGGAGCACTGTTCATAGTAGCCGAAAGAAAGTCATCAAGGAGTCCATGATGTGTGAATAAGGAGCCAAAATGTGATGTAGACGACAGGATGGATAGATAGATAGGTAGATAGATAGATAGATAGATAGATGTAGGTAGGTAGATAAGTAATAGAGTAGACAACATGTGATACAGTTAATAGAGGATAGATAGACATATATAGGTAGATAGACTGATGGATTGATCAAGATAGGTATAGATGATAGAGAAAGTAGACAAAATGTGATACAGATGATATAAAAATGATAATAGTTGGATAGATTGATAAAATACATAGATAGATAGATAGATGATAGACAGACAGACAGACGGATGGGGATCCTTTCCTTGGAGAGAGTCCCTTTCTTTGACATTCTTTTTAGACTAACCACCCACACTGCAATGAATATATATATATATATATATATGATGGAATATTACTGAACCTTTTTAAAATTTATTTATTTGAAAGACATGGCCAGTTCTGTGGCTCACTAAGCTAATCCTCTGCCTGCAGCACCAGCACCCCAGGTTCTAGTCCCAGTCGGGGCGCTGGATTCTGTCCCGGTTGCTCCTCTTCCAGTCCAGCTCTCTGCTGTGGCCCAGGAGTGCAGTGGAGGATGGCCCAGGTGCTTGGGCCCTGCACCCCATGGGAGACCAGGAGGAAGCACCTGGCTCCTGGCTTTGGATCGGCTCAGCGCGCCAGCCATGGCGGCCATTTGGGAGGTGAACCAACGGAAAAGGAAGATCTTTCTCTCTCTCTCACTGTCTGACTCTGCCTGTCAAAAGAAAGAAAGAAAGAAAGAAGAAAGAAAGAAAGAAAGAAAGAAAGAAAGAAAGAAAGAAAGAAAGAAAGAAAGAAAGAAAGAAAGAAAGAAAGAAAGAAAGAAAGAAAGAAAGAAAGAAAGGCAGAGTTACACAGAGAGAGGGAGAGAGGAGAGGCAGAGAGAGAAAGGTCTCCCATCCGGTGGTTCACTCACCAATTGACCACAATGGTCAGAGCTGGGCTGGTCCAAAGCCAAGAGCCAGGAGCTTCTTCCGGATCTCCCACATGGGTGCAGGGGCCCAAGGACTTGGGCCATCTTCTACTGCTTCCCCAGGCCACAGCAGAGAGCTGGATCAGAAGTGGAGCAGCCAGGGCTCGAACCAGCATCCATATGGTATGCCGGCACTGCAGGCGGCGGCCCCTTATTACTGAACTACGTTAGTTAGGCCAGAATTTCCACTCCCATGCCCTGGTCTAAACCTTATCACTTCCCAAGATCCCACCAGCCAACCTCGTCATACTGGGAGTTTGCAATTCGGGATGTGAGTCTGGGGACACATCCAGTCCTTAACAAAAGGGAACAGGATGTGGAGAATGGGGAGGTGATTCTACAGTGTGCCTACAGCTGGGGACAGACACCAACCAGAGAATGCTGGGTGAGCAAGGACTGAGTGGGGGCCTGGTGAGGAGGGGGGCTTCTCTCCCTCACAACTCTGTAGCAGCCAGGGACCCCAGGGTGCTCACCCTGGACTTTCCCCCAACGATAGACAATGGGGAGGACCTCGCTCAGGTGTCTCCAGCCCCCCACCTCTTCCACGCCTCCTGCAGGCCACAGAGCTGAGCTGCCTGAAGGTGGAAGGTCCAGACTTGAGTTTCCCTTGAGCAGAGGCGGGCAGGCCATGCCTCGGGAGGGTTACATCAAGTGACAGTGAACTTGCTGGGGTCAGGGAGGGGCGTTCGTTGTTGGTTCTGCTTTCGTCTTGATACTTCCATTTGCCTTTAATTTTCCATTTAAGAAACAGCTGGATCTGGGGGAGTTAATTATTGAACAGTATCAGCTTTTCAAAAGAAAATTTTAAATAATTAAAAATACTCAGATCTCTCCTTCCATCCACGCCTAGGGTCTCAGGGCTGAGAGAAGCAAGAAAAAGTCCAGATAGAGATTTAAAAAAAAAAATGTGAGCTAATTCCTCCGCCCAGAACACTGCCAACCACTGACCCTGGACCTTCCCACTTGGGAATCCTCCAGCCCTGGAGTTTGCCCTGCACACTGGTCAGTGCTGGCTGCCTTAACACACAGGCTGGGCAATTTCTTTTCTTTCTTTTTTTTTTTTTTTTTATTAGAGAGACAGAGAGAAAGGTCTTCCTTCCATTGGTTCACCCCCCAAATGGCCGTTACGGTCGGCACGCTGCGCCAATCCAAAGCCAGGAGCCAGGTTCTTCCTCCTGATCCCCCATGCAGGTGCAGGGCCCAAGCATTTGGGCCATCCTCCACTGCCCTCCCAGGCCACAACAGAGAGCTGGACTGGAAGAGGGGCAACTGGGACAGAACCCGGTGCCCCAACTGGGACTAGAACCGGGGATGCCGGCGCCACAGGCAGAGGATTAGCCTACTGAGCTGCGGCACTAGCCATGGCCGGGCAATTTCAGTGACAGAAGTTCACTCCTGGGACAACGCCCACATCCCACGTGGGCACCGGTTCAAGATCCAGCTGCTCTGCTTCCAATGCAGCTCCCTGCTAATGTGCCTGGGAAAGCAGCCAAAGATGACCCAAGTCCTTGGGCCCCTGCACCCACATGGGAGACCTGGATGGAGTTCCAGGATCCTGGCTCAGCCTGACCCATTCCAGGCTGTTGCAGCCATTTGGGGAGTGAACCAGCAGATGGAAGATCTCTCTGTCTCTGTCTCTGTCTCTGTCTCTCTCTGATGTTCTGATGTTTCTTTTTTAGAAAGAAGCCTGGGATTCCTGGGTCACGCTGACAAGCAGCCTCTGTGTGGCCCCTCACAGCAGTGGTTGGGTTCTACGCACTGGCTCTCTATCATTGCGGGGAGCAGTGTCCCCGCTGAGTGCCAAGAGGCAGAGACAAAGCTGAGTCTGTGCACGCCAGCATCTCGCCCCAGGAGGGGTCCATGGCCTGCTCTGCAGCTCCCGCTGCCACCCCTCTTTCCGTCTTTCTGTCCCTTTAAGCACCATTCCCCCTTAGCGGATCCTCACTGGCACAACCCAGGTTCGCCATCTGAGCCCTCCATCACCCAAGAGAACCCAGCGTGTTCCTGTCTCCAGAACTCTATCTACACCATTTCTGCCAAACCACTCCATGAGCTCAGCCCTGCTTAGCCTGTGAGGTTGATGTCACCCTGCCGCTTCTCAAAGATTCCTACAGCAGGACCGGGTCTTCCTGCCTGGCCTCCTAGTCCACAGCCACGCGCTGGCCCCGTGCCCGGGGCTATCTGGGCAGGAAGGGAGATGAGCGCTCACGTGTGACGAGCATTGTGCCAGCGACATTAATATTGGGAAAATTCTGGGAAGTCGGCACTGTGCCCGGTCACTGACGCTTGGAGCCAGCAGGCACAAGCCACTGATGGACTAGAGTCCAAACCTGCGTCTCCTGTGCAAACCCAAGCCCGTCCCAAGTTACCACCCGCCCCCCACCATCATCTCCCCCGCCCTGTGAGCTCCCAGAGGGCAGAGTCGTCCCTGAACCCACCCTCACCTTACGCAACACCAGAAACGCCACCATTCATCCCCACCAACCCCTCCAGGAAAATAAACCAACTGATGCGACCCCCAGCAGCCTGCGGCTCCTCCCACCGCAGGAAGTGAGGCTGCAGGACAGCGGTGCCCATCGTGCGCGGGATTCGGACCCGGACCCGCACACTCGCCAGCTGTGGGAGTGGAAGCCGCAGCTGCCTCTTCAGGAGACTGTGTCACTCTGCATTTCCCGTGCTCGTGGCAAACATGGGAATTGATGACGACCGGCAGCCCCGGCCCCTCCAGGCACAGGCCGAGCTCGGAGCAACATCCGGGATTCCTGGGCGTCACAAGCCCCAGCCTTTCTCGGAAGCCGCCTGGTGTAAAGGAGACATAAATAACGATTAAGACAACAAAGAAATAAATAGGTGAGGCCTGTCCCTCTGCAAATAGGTGCACGCATCATTAAGTACCCAGCTGGGCAGACGAGCCTGGAAAGAGCCACGCAGGGAAATGCAAAGTTCAGGTTTGCGCTGAGCGGGCCGGGGTCTGTTTTCTGTTGCTATAACAACAGAACGCAGCAGCTGGGTAAACTGTTTCTGTGGCCCACGGCTCTGGAGGCTGGGAAATCCTGTCTTTGCCTGGAGAAGGGTGGGGCCACAGAGCAGAGCGGGGCTGACTATGATCGGAGACCTCCCCTGACGACAGCGTTAACCTGTTCACGAGATCACCTCTACAGGTCCCTTAGCACCAGCACAGGGACTATCAAGTGTCAATGTGATAGGGCCAGCGCCGTGGTGCAGCGGGTTAACGCCCTGGCCGAAGCACCAGCATCCCATATGGGCACCGGTTTGAGACCCAGCTGCTCCACTTCTGATCCAGCTCTCTGCTATGGCCTGGGAAAGCAGTAGAAGATGGCCCAGGTCCTTGAGCCCCTGCACCTGTGTGGGAGACCCGCAAGAAGCTCCTGGCTCCTGGCTTCGGATTGGCTCAGCTCTGGCCGTTGTGGCCATCTGGGGAGTGAACCAGCAGATGGAAGACCTCTCTCTCTCTCTCTCTCTCTCTCTCTCTCTCTTCCTCTCCTCTCTCTGTGTGTAACTCTGACTTTCAAATAAATAAATAAATCTTTTAAAAAAAAGTTTCAATGTGACTTTTAGAGGGGATCATTCAGACCAGAGTAGACACACTGCAAGTCAGATTCCTCTCTCTCTCTCTCCCTCTCTCTCTCTCTCTCTCTCTCTCTCTCTCTCTCTGTCTCCCCCTGCCCCTGATTTCCAAACCTGAGGGAGGAAGGTGCTCAGAGCTTGGCGACAGCTGCCGGCGGTGGTTTCACTCACACACATCTCAGCCTTGGGACCAGGCCAGCCTCGGGCCTCCCAGTGCAGGTGGACGGTGACGACGCTCAGAAATCGTCCCCTGCAGGTTCCCATAGCGACAGGAGGAGCTGGACACGGCCCAGGGTTACTCTCTGTGGCAGCCCTGGGAAGCTAACCCTACCCCCAGCAGCCATCAGCGTGCTGGGGGACTTTGAGACCTCAGCTGCTAGACCTGTAGATGACACGGATGCAAAAAGAGGTTGGCGACTTTCACAAGAAGTGCTGAACACGAATCGGACACCAAAGGCTCCACATTGGACAAGACCACAGGCACAGGCTCGGGTCACAGTGGCGGCTCCCCTGAGCAGAGCACAGGGACAGGGACGGGGAAGGTGTGCGGGCTGCGGCAGCTGGCGGCCGGCCGGGTGCTGTACTCACAACGGGGAGCTCCCTGGAGCACTGCACTTTGGGGGGTAGGTACTAGATTTCAGTAAACAGCTTCAAGGAACTGCCCTGGGGGCCGGCGCTGTGGTGCAGTGGGCTAAGCCTCCGCCTTTGATGCCTGCATCCCATAGGGGCACCAGTTTGAGTCCCGTCTGCTCCTCTTCCCATCCAGCGCTGTAGCCCAGCCTTGGGAGGGGAACAGCTATGCCTGCAGGGTCCCCTTCCGGCACCCGCGACCTCCATGCGCCTGGCAGCTCCCTTCTCTCATTTCAGAGGGGCTCCATGGCAGCCCACCGCTCCTCAGCGACCTGGAACTGCAGAGACAGGACAAGAAGCAGCCGGTGGGCTCCGGGTGTGCCTTACACCCACAAGGCCTGGGCGAGGCCTCAGGCTGCGTGCGGGCTGCCCATCACTCTAACAGCCGTGAGCAAGTGTCCCGGGCGCTGATGTTCAACGCTGAAGTCCTAGCCCCTGGGGCCTCCGGTGCCCTTCTCCGCGAATGGAGCCGAAGCAGGTGCATGAGGTCACAGTGCAGTGGGGTGGGGCCTGGCCCGTCACACCTGGTGTCCCTGTAAGAAGAGATGCGGACGCCAGCACACAGGGGGAGAAGGCGCCGTCTGCAGGCCGAGAGAGGCCTCAGGGGAAGCCAACCCCGCTGCCACCTTGATCTTGGTCTTGCTGTCCTGCCACCCCCTTGACCTTGGTCTTGCTGTCCCCCACAGACGTGAGGAAAGGTGGGGGGGGTCAGATCAGACACCTGGGGGATTTCCTGAAGCAAAGACAGTGCGTCACCACCATGGGGAAGTGTCGCCCACCACAGCTGCTTTTTCCAAAAACGAATCCTTGCCTGTAACCTTGTGGCGCTGGGGCCGCATTCTGCCGGCTTCCAGAAGCCACTGGAATCGCTGGGAGCCAGGATTGCATCTGCAGTGGGTCCCCCCACCGGGCGGGCTCCTGGGCCGTGATCCTGAGGTTGTCGGCATCCCTGTGGCTCCACACAGGCGGGCCAGGGAAAACTGTTCCCACCCTGGTCCCTGACTTGCGGCTCCATCATGAAGGTGGTCATTTTCAATATGGCTCCTTCTCACAGAGCTGTAGTTGGGCCCCGAACGAGTTGAGTGACCCCCAAACAGAGATGAGCAGAGCAGGTGCGGCTGCCGGAGATGTGTTTCCTCAGGCTGGCACGGAGCCTACGAGGAACACCCTGTGTCGGAACCCCTCTGAACCTGAACTTGAGGGACACGTGACCAGCGGCTCCGCGGGGTACACCTGCATGGGCATGGGCACCACACCTGGCTCCTCTCCTGACTCAGCCCACTCCTCCTCCCTCACTCCCGCAGGCACAGTCTCTCCATCCCTGTTGGTGTCACTGCCACCTCACACTTTCTTTAGGGCAAGGGTTGAGATGGGAAACGAGAGGAAAAAAAACAGTATTAGCGTGAGCATCAAAGGAGCTCACTCCTGGGCTTTGGGGCCTGCGTTACCCAGTAAGATCTCATCTGGTTCCATCTACAAAGACTCAACGCCCACACAAGGCACCAAGGCTTAAGACTTCAACAAAACTTGCTGTAGACAAAAGCCAGTCCACGCCACTGAGACTGGTGGAGCGCTCAGACCCCCACTCCCACCGCCAGGAACGAGCACGTACTTCTGGGCGCTGGGCACCACCTTGGACACAGGATCCCTCAGATCCGTTCCGGCTCTAAGAATCTTGATTCCTAATTGTTTTTCAATTGGGTAGCTTCTTTTATTTTCATTTTCATTTTATTTGAAAGACGAAGAGAGAGAGGAACAGAGAGATCTTGCATCCACTTGCTCACTGCCCAAATGCCCACAATAGCTGGGCTCCCCAAAGCCAGGGGCTAGGAGCTCAATCTGCATGTCGCACACGGGTGGCAGGGACCCAAGTACTTGAGCCATCATGGGCTGCTTCCCAGGGTGCATTAGCAGGAAGTTGGAGCAGAAGCAGAGCTGGGTGTCTAACCCAGGCACTCAGTATGGAATACAAGTATCTTAACCGCTGTACTAATCCCCACCCCCTTCTGTATAAAGTTAGGCTGCCTCAACCCGTGACCGTGACCGTGAACCAGGCTTGTCGCGGAACGCGCTCCTGCACACAAGCGTGGCTCCCACACAGCGGAAGCTTCGGTCCTGTTGTCTTCGAGAACACTTCCAGAACTCACCGTCTTTAGAAAACCCAGTATCACTCGTGATTAATTAGGCCATTCAGGTTAACTGGCTGCCTCTCCCCACACCTTGCTTTACCGAAGACGTAGAGCCGTTTATCCTGTTGGGACTCCTGCAAGACTTTGGAAAAAAAAAAAAAAAAAGACCGTTTGCCTCGCAGCTGCCCAGGCACTGAGCTAGACAGACATCTGTCCCCTTCACCCTACTCACCAGCTTTGCCTTCGAACAGCTCCTGCTTGTCCCCAAGGATCAAATCGCTCCCACCAAAGAACACAGACTTCCCTCTACCACTCGCCTGCAGAATCTTTAGGGACTGGCATTTGGCGAAGCAGCTGAGGTCACGCCTGGGACTGCCTGCGTCCCACATCACAGTGCCTGGTTCGAGTTCTGACTTTTCCGTTTCCAATCAGCTTCCTGCTCACTTGCACCCTGGGAGCCCACGAGGACAGCTCAAGTACGTTGGTCTATGCCACTCATGTGGGAGACAGGATTGAGTGTTAGGTTCCTGGCTTGGGCCTGGCCCAGCCCCATATGTTGTAGGCATTTGGGGAGTGAGCCATCTCTCTCAGGACCAGCGTTGTGGCACAGTGGGATAAGCCACCTCCTGCAAGGCCGGCATCCCATATGAACTCCGGTTAGAGTCTGGGCTGCGTCACTTCTGATCCAGCTCCCTGCCAGTGCACCTGAGAAAGTAGCAGGAGTCTCAGGTGCTTGGGCCCTGCTACCTATGTGGGAGACCCAAATGTAGTCCAAGCTCCTGCTTTCGGTCTGGCCCAGCCCCAAATGTTGCCACCATTTGAAGAATGAACCAGTGGATGGGAGCTCTCTTTCTTTCTCTGTCTCTCCACCTCTGTCTGTAACTCTGCCTTTCAAATAAATAAATGAATCTTTTTATAAAAAAAATTGATTATCAAGGCCGGAGCTGTGGCATAGTGGGTAAAGCTGCTGCCTGCCGTGCCCGCATCCCATATGGGCACCAGTTCGAGTCCTGGCTGCTCCACTTCCAATCTAGCTCTCTGCTGTGGCCCAGGAAAGCAGTAGAAGATGACCCAGGTCCTTGGGCTCTTGTACCCACGTGGGAGACCTGGAGGAGGTTCCAGGCTCCTGGCTTTGGATCGGCCCAGATCTGGCCAATGCAGCCATTTGGGGAGTGAACCAGCAGATGTAACACAACCTCTCTTTCTCTCTGCCTCTGTAATTCTGCCTTCCAAATAAATAAATAAATCTTTAAAAAGGAAAAAAAGGTTCTCACTTACTCTCTTTCCCTTTCAAATAAAAATGAAAATTCGTAATTTTTTAAAAGACTCTAGCTGTGCCAACACGCACATGTGCATGTTTGACACACAGGGATGGACTCTCCAAAGATCACAAAGTTTGTGTGGGAGGCCGGTGCCGAAGCTCAATAGGCTAATCCTCCACCTGCAGCACCGGCACCCCGGGTTCTAGTCCCAGTCAGGGTGCCAGATTCTGTCCTGGTTGCTCCTCTTCCAGGCCAGCTCTCTGCTGTGGCCCGGGAGGGCAGTGGAGGATGGCCCAAGTCCTGGCTCCTGGCTTTGGATTGGTGCAGCGTGCTGGCCATAGCAGCCATTTGGGGGGTGAACCAACAGAAGGAAGACCTTTCTCTCTGTCTCTCTCTCTCACTGTCCACTCTGCCTGTCAAAAAGAAAATTTGCGTGGGATAGCACAGTGCTGCAGAGGGAACACACGGGCCACAGGGAGCTGTGAGTGCATTCGCAGGTGGTGAGGTCAAGACCCACAAGGCAGCGTCAGGAGGATTACGGAAGATGTTCTGAAACAATGATCCTCAGCCACAAGGCTCTGCAGCAAGGGCGGCGTGAGCCAGGGCTGGACAGGGCACAGGCAGCTGTGGGGCAGGCACCTGGTGGCAGCGTCTGGTGCCAGCTTGTGGCTCTGCAGAGGCTCTTGAGAGCAGTTCCCGTGATCGTCCACACGCACCTGCCCACCTCTCAGCTTCATCCCCACTTCTGCTTTGTCAGAGCATCAAAAAAGTGACCACTTTTTTTCCCCCGACTTTCATGGCCGGCTGGCCGTCGGGTTGAGCACATCCGCTCCAATGACCACTTTCAGGGCCAGCTCATCGGGGCGCGATGTCAACCCCGTAGATGGCCAGGAGTCCCCTGGCACTCTGCCGTGACTCATCCTTGAGGGCGATGTGGCTAAGACACAGTAGAGCCTGGTGGGACAAACGCGGTTGATGATACCTCTCAAACGTTCTAGAAGACGCTCTGTCTGGGGAGCTGTAGGAGAGGCCTCCCCAGCGCACCCCTCTCTCACTCACCCCAAGTATGCACCTTGTGTTGGGGCAGCGTGCAGCACAAAGATCTCCCCAAAAACAACTCAAAAAGCCTCTTGGACCAGCTCGAGCTTCTCATTGTATTAGCGAATCCCCCGTGCCCAGTGCCTCGCCCCGGCAGAGCGCTTGCTGGCGCCCCACACTGATGGCCATGCTGTGATAATTTCGTGTGACACTGACCTTCTGCTTGCCGTGCCTCTTCTGTAAGCATTCTCTCGACACTGATGAACTTCCTGGCTCCCCGTCGACCCCTAAGCAGCGCGAGAACATTGGACACAAGGCAGGAGCCTTGTCACATTGCTGCTGGCTGCCATCGGCTTCCCCCAAGAAGACAGATACGGCCCCATCAACGCGATCGCACACTGGGGTATACAGTCGGCTTGCGAAGTCCTCGGACAATTCCACGGGAGGTAAAACTCTTCTCTCCTGTCTCACTATCAGTGCTGGCCGTCTATGCGTGCCTGGGCCCCAGGTCATGTGCACATGGGTAAGAGGTGCCCACTGTAGTGTAGACCATTGGAAGGGGACACACATAGGCCCATGGGGTCTGACACGCACGAAGACTGGCACTGTGCAAGCACATTAATGTCATGTGCTCAGTGCTTAAAATGAGAGGCTTTCCTGGTCAGGCGTCTCCTAAACTCTTGTTAGAAATTTCCCCCGTGGGGCTGGTGTTGTGACGCGACAGGCTAAGTCACAGCTTGCGACTACTTGTGTGCGTGTATTGGAGCATGGACTGAAGTCGCAGCTGCTCCACTTCTGATCCATCTCCCTGCTGATGTGCCTGGGAAAGCAGCGGAGGGCCACCCATGCAGGAGACCAGAATGGAGCTCCAGGCTCCTGGACCAGCCCTGGCCATTGCCACCATTTTGGGAGTAAACCAGCAGATGGTAGCACTCTCTCTTGCTCCCTCTCTCTCTCTCTCCTGCTCACTCGCTCGCTCTCTCTCTCTATCTCTCTCTGTCACTCAGCCTTTCAAGTAAACAAGTAAGTATTTAAAATAAATTCTTTCTACCCTGAAAAATATATATTTTCTGCTAAAAACAGGCAGGACGGGGTTAAGTCGGGCGCGCTCCCCACCGGGGGTCTCCCAGGCTCACACATCAGTTGCGTAACATGAGCTACCCCGGCACGTGAAACAGGAGCTGTTGTTGTGTCGTCAGAATCAGATCTAGAGAGGCGAAGGGACTCTCAGCTTGGGGGAGTTTCTGCCACTGTCGGCCACCGTCTTCCTCGTTAGCCGCCACAGATGGTGGTGACAAGGGCTGTCGTCGGAGCTGACCGTCCCGGGTCACCTCACAACAACTTGATCATTTATTTCAAAGAAGATCCTGGGTTTTTAACTTCAGTATTCTCCGTGTCAGTCTCTCACACTGAACTCCCTGTAAGTGGCTTTTAAAATTCGAAGAACAACTGACTCGTGTTAAAGACACACACAACACACACACACACACACACACACACACACACACACCTTGAGCAATACTTTATTTTAATTGACTATTCAACCAGCCTCTGGTAATATTTCAGACATCAAATTTCATGATTTCTTGTGGCAGCTATAATACAGGGCTATTCATATCAAATGTTAAACTTTGAGATTGTTCATCTGTGTCCCTAAAAGTGGTAATAAAATATATATTCCAGAGCAATTACCATTTCATTCAAGGGATCGTATTTTATGAAATACTTGCATCCCAAAGACTACAATTTACTTTTTTTTTACCGTTTCATTTAATGATCTGACATTTGCCACATTCCATAATTAATTCCAGCGCTGTCTAAACCGGCTGTGATAAATATAACCTGTACTGCAGATGGTAATGTCACTTCCTGCGAATCCAAGGAGCTGAGGGAGACTCACGTGGGGCAGGGGTTGTGCGGGGCCCGGCCCTGTGATCTGATCTGACTGTAGGCGTTGCTCGCGACTGAAGCTACGAGACCGCAGGTGAAGCGGCAGCCCCGCGACTCCACAGGCAGCCCCTTGATCTAAAACGGAAGTGCTCCCTGGCTCCACGTGAGATGTGTTCAGCCGGCGGCTCTGACGCTTCCGTTTTCCCAGGATGCTTCGTACTTACACCGCCTAAGGATTTTTCAGAGCAGCTGAAAACCAGGAGAAAGTAGATTTAAGAGCGCTCAGGGGGCCGGCGCTGCAGCATAGCGGGTAAAGCCGCAACCTGCAGTGCTGGCATTTCATATGGGTGCCGGTTCAAGTCCCTGCTGCTCCACTTCCAATCCAGCTCCCTGCTAATGGCCTGGGAAAGCAGCAGAGGATGGCCCAAGTGTTGGGCTCCTGCCATTCATGTGGGAGACCCAGATGAGGCTCCTGGTTCCTGGCCATTGCTGCCATTTGAGGGGTGAACCAATGCATGACAGATTTCTCTCTGTCTCTTCCTCCTTGTCTCTGTAACTCTGCCTTTCAGTATAAATCTCTTTAAAAAACAATTTTAAGAGAGAGGGAGCACACAGATGTTTGTTGCTAGGCCACACTTTTTTCCCCCTAGTTCCTAAATCTAGGCGACAGGCTCCTCTAACAGCTACGGCTTCGTTCACGCCTAAGCCGTCTACACCGCACGGCTGTCAGCAGGGGACAGCTAGGCTGGGTGTGCGGTGTGTGTGCTGCAGAGCCTTCCCACCCCAGAGGACGCACGGTTCTCACAGCTCCCCAGGGCCGGCTGGACGCCCAACTGTGGCTCTCACGGACGGCTGCCTTCCCTTCAAACAATACGCCCTTCAAGTGTGAGACTTGGCTCACAAAAGGGTAGCATCAATCAATGCACTTGCACCAAACTGAAGCCGCTCTATCCGAGAACGGTTTCTCGCCCTGGGTGGAGAACAGGTTTGGGGCCGTGGCTGTTTGGTTCCTGAGGGTAGAGAGAGGCAGGGACACGGGGTACGGGGCACGGCGGGCGGCACCACATACGCTCCTGCAAAGCGCGCGATGTGGAAAAACGAGGCGTGGAGCTCACGGGCTTGGGGCGTGGAAATGAAGTCATCCATTTCCCACACACGTGTTGAAGTCCTCCTACATTTTAAATTGGAAACGGGAGTCACAGCGCAAAGGGGGCGGACGGCTCTCCTCACAAGCGCTGTGCCTGCGCTCCGCTCCCTCTAATTCCTTCTGTGAGCTCGACGTTTCCCCCTAGAGGCCACAACCATCTCGTTTTCCTAGGACAGCTGAGGCTGTCCCACGCTGCAGAATAGCATAGGAGAGACAGGGACAGAGACAGAGACAGGGACAGAGACAGAAACGGGGGGGGGTATCCTCCCCATTACCACTTATGGGGTGCAACGGGTGATGGGACAGTTTAGCTAGAAGGTGCTGAAAATTACCCTCAGATTTTAATTTTTTTTTCTATTAGCCCTGGGAAATACAAATGTCAGGTGCAACTTGAATCAAAGGCGGGGAAACATTTGTGCTGTGTGAATGTGGAATAAAAACCCTGCCTTAGCCGGATGGTAGTGGAGCCCGGTTTACCACCTACAGCTGGGATCTTGTGGATCCTGCGATGTCGGTCACGGGAGCGGATGGCAGCCTGTTGGGCAAGGAGAGGTCCCCATTCCACAGCCACTCTATTTTATTCCCCCAAGGGGAGGGTGTGGGCACTCTGCCCTCTCCCCTTCCACTCAGTTGTAGGTCTGATTCCCTTGAGTATAATTCAAGTTCGTCTGACTCGTTCCCTGCATTGTGTGGGGCAGAGTGAGTGCCTGGGCATGTGTGCCCGTGTGTGCCTATGTGGATGCACGTGCGTGCATGTGTGTGTCTGTGTGGATGTGTGTATGTGTGCGAGTGTGGATGCACGTGCATGTACCTGTGTGGATGCATGTGTGCATTTGTGTGTGCCTGTGTGAACGCATGTGTGTGTGTTTGTGTGGATGTGTATGTACATGTGTGCATGTGTGGAGGTGTGTGTACCTGTGTGGATGTGTGTGCATGTGTGTGTGCACGTGGGTGCGCCTGTGTGGATGCATGTGTGTGTGTGCATGAGCTGGATTGCCTGAGCCCAGTCCTGTTTTCTTTTATGAAGGCGCCCTCCTGTGGCCACTGAAAATATGGCATCATAAAAAGCCGCCTCCACCCACAGTCAAGTGTGTTTATGCAGGTCTTGTGCCCCAGGATGCAAATCTCTCTTGGATGAGTAAAAGCTCCTACTAAGCCACACAGACACGTGGACTTTTTTCATAAGAGATTTGATCGGTGGATTTTAGCAGGGGGGATGCTTAGGTACTAAGACCTAAAATCCAAGAGCTGAGGGTGCTAAGGCCAGGGATCGGCATGCATATGGCGTCAGCGACCAGGGGCTGCAGGAACCATGTGCCACAAGCAGGGTCTTGGAACACGGAGACGTCTTCCCGCACAGTCCAAGGCCGAGGTGCGGCCAGGGCTGGCTGCCCCGCTTCTGCTCGCCTCGGTATTTGTGTGGCTCATCCTCTCTTTGTGGCTCCCCCTCCTTTCCCCTGTACGGACACCTGGCACTGAATTCAAGACACTCTCCTGGCCAGGACTTAGCTTCATCACGCCCGCCAGGACCCTCTGCCCCAGAGTCACATGCACAGGTTCCCAGGTCGGGACCCTGGGGCCTGGGAAAGGGGGTGGCTGGGAGCGAGGAGACGTACAAGTGAGCAGAAAGGAGCTGGCCTGGGGCTGCACCACTCCTGAATGTGGAGTCCTCTGCCCAGGGGCCGGCGCTACGGCACAGCACGTAAAGCCGCCGCCCCAGTGTCAGCATCCCATTCGGGCACCGGTTCAAGTCCTGGATGCTCCACTTACAATCCAGCTCTCCGCTATGGCCTGGGAAAGCAGTAGAAGATGGCCCAGGTCCTTGGGCCCTCGCACCCGCGTGGGCGATCCAGAAGAAAAAATATTCCTCTGCCCAAAGACCTGCTGTGCACACCCCCAGCCTCTCTGATCGCAAAAGCTCCCAGCCCTCAATCTAGTCGAGCTAATCAATCACTGCTAGGAAGGCTGATGGATCTCCCCACCAGCAGGTGCCCCCCATGAGCTGGCTGAGTCCCAGGGCCCGCCCCTGACAAGGGTGAGCCCAAGTGACTGATCCTGTCACTGGACAACGTCCCCCTGCAGGGCAGCATGACAAAGCACACAGCTCTGTGTACCCCAGCAGTGCCCCGCAGGCATTGGACGGATGGACAGACAGACACGTGTGGATGGAAAGAGAGGACAGATGTATGGCGGGAGGTCTGGATGGACAGAAGGACAGACAGACAAACTCATGAACAAACCAGGCATCACATTTACATGTTCTTATGATAGCACAAGAGCCAATGGCCAGCACCACAGCTCAATAGGCTAATCCTCCATCTGCGGCACCGGCACACCGGGTTCTAGTCCCGGTCGGGGCGCTGGATTCTGTCCCGGTTGCCCCTCTTCCAGGCCAGCTCTCTGCTGTGGCCCGGGAGTGCAGTAGAGGATGGCCCAAGTGCTTGGGCCCTACACCCGCATGGGAGACCAGGAGAAGCACCTGATTCCTGGCTTCGGATCATAATGGTGCGGCGGCCGTGGCGGCCATTGGAGGGTGAACCAACAGCAAAGGAAAACCTTTCTCTCTGTCTCTCTCTCACTGTCCACTCTACCTGTCACACACAAAAAATGTAAAAAAAAAAAAAAAAAAAGAGCCAAGAGCCCACAAGACATGGGATTCACAATTGCATGATCTTTTCTTTTAAGATTTGTTTATTTATTTGAAAGTCAGAGTTTCACAGAGAGAGAAGGAGAGGCAGAGAGAGAGAGAGAGAGAGAGAGAGAGAGGTCTTCCATCCGAAGGTTCACTCCCCAGTTGGCCACAACAGCCAGAGCTGAGCCTATCTGAAGCCAGGAGCCAGGTGCAGGGGCCCAAAGACTTGGGCCATCTTCTATTGCTTTCCCAGGCCATAGCAGAGAACTGGATTGGAAGTGGAGCAGCCGGGACTAGAACCGGCGCCCATGTGGGATGCCGGCACTGCAGGCAGCAGCTTTACCTGCCACGCCACAGTGCCAGGCCCCAACTGCATGATCTTTAGTGTGTTCACAGCATGGAGCAGCCATCACCATAGTCTATTTTAGACCATTTTTATCACTGTAGACAGAAGCGGGTCTTGTGGTTTGTAAGTCGTGGATTCGGAGTGCACACCCAGGCCTGGGGGGCCTCAGGCACTGGAGCCTCTGCCGGCTTACTCTGCCCAGTTCAACTCCCAGCCCGACACGCCAGGTCCCCGGGCTACACAGGGGGCCCACAGATCCACTGCCAGGCACAGGGCTTGGTCGCACCGGCCCCTACACCTGGACTACAAGGGGAGGTCCCCCGACCCGGCCAGGGGAGGTTGTGAGCTGGAAGAGTCAGCTGGGCCTGTGGTTCCCAGCGGTGTCGCCTCTGTGTGGTCCCCACGCTGCCGTGTCCGATCCACCGTAACGTCCTGTGAAGACGGCAGCTGCGAGAAAGTTCACTTAAGCTGAGAACAGAGCTCAGCTGCCCACAGTCCAAGCTCCAGCCCCCACGTGCCAGGCTGTCCCGGGCGACAGGATCCCTGTGGTTGTCCTCAAGTGAACCCAGGGCCCCTCCTAGGTGAGGTCAACGTCATGGATTCAGACAGAGCCAGTGGCAGCAGCAGGCCCAGGAGGAGAGAGGGCAGGCATTGTCCATCTTCCAGAAACCAGCCCTATGGTTGCAGGGCCGGCAGGGACCCTGGGGAGCTGAGATCTTCCCGGAGGGTTTGAGGCCCCCTGGCACAGAGACCCACCTCCCTCTCACAGCACTTTTTAAAAAAGATTTATTTATTTATTTGAAAGGCAGAATTACAGAGAGGCAGAAGCATAGGAGACAGAGAGAGAGAGACAGAGAGAGAGAGAGAGAGAGAGAGAGAGAGAGAGAGGTTTTCCATCCACTGGTTCACTCCCCAGATGGCTGTGCTGATCTGAAGCCAGGAGCCAGGAGCTTCTTCCGGGTCTCCCATGTGGGTGCAGGGGCCCAAGGACTTGGGTCATCTTCAGCTGCTTTCCCAGGCACTTAGCAGGGAGCTGGATTGCAAGTGGAGCAGCCGGGACTCAAACTCGTGCCCATGTGGGATGCTGGCATTGCAGTCGGTGGCTTACAACCTATTATGCCACAGCACCAGCCCTGTACCTCTCGTCCTTACACACACATGCACACACACACAGCACCAGCCCTGTACCTCTCGTCCTTACACACACATGCACACACACACACAGCACCAGCCCTATATCTCTTATTCTTACACACACATGCACACACACACAGCACCAGCCCTGTACCTCTTGTCCTTACACACGCGTGCACATACACAGCACCAGCCCTATATCTCTTATTCTTACACACACATGCACACACACACAGCACCAGCCCTATATCTCTTATTCTTACACACACATGCACACACACACAGCACCAGCCCTGTACCTCTTGTCCTTACACACGCGTGCACACACACAGCACCAGCCCTGTACCTCTCATCCTTACACACACATGCACACACACACAGCACCAGCCCTATATCTCTTATTCTTACACACACATGCACACACACACAGCACCAGCCCTGTACCTCTCGTCCTTACACACACGTGCACACACACAGCACCAGCCCTGTACCTCTCATCCTTACACACACATGCACACACACACAGCACCAGCCCTATGTCTCTTATTCTTAGACACACATGCACACACACAGCACCAGCCCTGTACCTCTCGTCCTTACACACACGTGCACACACACAGCACCAGCCCTGTACCTCTCGTCCTTACACACACGTGCACACACACAGCACCAGCCCTGTACCTCTCGTCCTTACACACACATGCACACACACACAGCACCAGCCCTATATCTCTTATTCTTACACACACATGCACACACACAGCACCAGCCCTATACCTCTCGTCCTTACACACACGTGCACATACACAGCACCAGCCCTATATCTCTTATTCTTACACACACATGCACACATACACAGCACCAGCCCTGTACCTCTCGTCCTTACACACACATGCACACACACACAGCACCAGCCCTATATCTCTTATTCTTACACACACACACACACACACACACACACAGCCTCGCTCAGCACCCCCTCCTCCTGGAGTTACACAGTGACATCTGCAGTGACTGTGTTAAGTACCTGCCCTCCTCACCGTAAGCAGTGTTGTCGCCCCTGTGGACAGATAAGACCAAGGCATGGGGACAGTCTGGGATGTCCCCCTCAGCTGCAGTGGGGTGACCTGGCTGCAGCCACTCTGGCACCTGTGCCAGCACCATCCTGGGCTGGCCGAGCCGCTCTCTGTGGCCTGGTCCCGGGTAAGACCTCCCGACGGGCCCCTCACCAGGAGCGGGACGCGGTATCCCAGGGCCCACTGGGGAGAAGCTTGGTTCTCCTTGGCTGATGGAACCCTTTTCACTTGCGTTGTCGCCAGGAGACCCTAGGGAGCAGCCACGAGGCAGGAGGAGGCGGGGGTGTCTCCCAGGTAGACACAGGAGTGTAGACGCATGAATCAAGGGACCCTGGGGAGCCCCGGGGCGCTACCACAGTGAGCATCTGGCCCCAGCCACAGCCCCGCCCAGCAGGAGCAGCCAATGAGCGCTGAGCGGCCCTCCTCCCCACGCCCGCCGTCCGCAGCCACTCCTCTCGGGGACGTCTGCTGGGCTTCTCTGGGCCACAGCGCCCAGCAGGTGCCGCGTCCTCCTGTGAGGAGCCTGTGGAGGCCGGCACCCTCCCCTAGTGGGGGCACAATGTGAGACCCCAGGGAGGGTGCAGGACGGGGGCCACCCCGCCATGGACACCCCCCCCGCCCAGGGCCAGTGCGCTGCGAACAATGCTGCTTTTAGGGGCAGCATTTGCCCACCTGCTAAATGTGCACTTGCGTTTTCCAGGCAGGTTTGAACCTGGGCCAGGCACGTTGTAAAGCCGCGATGATGATGATGGTGGGGATGACGTATAACACGACGAGAGGCGAGGTGTTGGGGCCATGTGGCAGCTCATGCGCCTTGGGGGAGGGGTCAGCATTGCGGTTAAGCCACACCTCAGTGCTGACATACATACTGGAGTCCCGGCTGTTCCTCTTCCGATCCAGCTCTCTGCCATGGCCTGGGAAAGCAGCAGAAGATGGCCCAAGCCCTTGGGCCCCTGCACCTGTGTGGGAGACCCAGAAGAGGCTCCTGGTTCCTGGCTTCAGGCTGGTCCAGCCCTAGCTGTTGCGGCCGTTCGGGGAGTGAACCAACGGATGGGAATGGACGATATTCTCTCTCTCTCTCTCTCTCTCTCTCTCTCTTTGCCTCTGCCTCTCTGTGACTCTGCCTTTCAAATAAATAAATAAATCTCTTTTAAAAGAGCTCACAAAATTTGCCTTGTGCCTCAGGCAACAAAAGAAAAAAAATAGATGAACTGAACCTGGTCAATATTAAAAATGTACATGCTGGGGCTGGTGCTGTGGCATAGTGGGTTGAGCCACCACCTGCAGTGCCGGCATCCCATATGGGCACCTGTTCAAGTCCCGGCTGCTCCACTTCCGATCCAGCTCTCTGCTATGGCCTGGGAAAGCAGTGGAAGATGGTCCAAGTCCTTGGGCCCCTGCACCCACGTGGGAGACCCAGAAGAAGCTCCTGGCTTCAGATGGGTGAAGCTCCGGCTGTTGCAGCCAATTGCGGAGTGAGCCAGCGGATGGAAGATCTCTCTCACTCACTCTCTCTCTCTTCTTCTCTCTGAAACTCTTTCAAATAAATAAAAATAAATATTAAAAAAAAAGTACCCAAACCAGCCCCCATATGGGATGTTGGCTTAACCAGCTGTGCCCCAAGGATGTGGCTGTCTTAACCATTGCTCCGCCCTCCATGGCACACCCTTTATTTTAGAGACATAGCAACCATATAACAACCAAACACAATGTGTCTCTTGACAGAAGCCTGCTTTTAAAACCTCAGAAAAGGCCGGCACCGCGGCTCAACAGGCTAATCCTCTGCTTTGCGGCGCCGGCACACCGGGTTCTAGTCCCGTTCGGGGCACCGGATTCTGTCCCAGTTGCCCCTCTTCCAGGCCAGCTCTCTGCTGTGGCCCGGGAGTGCAGTGGAGGATGGCCCAAGTGCTTGGGCCCTGCACCCCATGGGAGACCAGGAGAAGCACCTGGCTCCTGGCTTTGGATCAGCAGAGTACGCCGGCTGCGGCGGCCATTGGAGGGTGAACCAACGGCAAAGGAAAACGTTTCTCTCTGTCTCTCTCTCTCTCTCTCTCACTGTCCACTCTGCCTGTAAAAAAAAAAAAAAAAAACTCAGAAAAATAATTTTTTGAAGACAGATAACTAGGTGGCATTGGAAAATGACAATGACTTCCATGAGTTCCCATAACCCCATTGAGCACATGGACAAGAAGGACTTCTGTATTTGGAGCTGTACAAGAACAAGTTTATTTAATTCAGCTTACAATGGTTCTGTAAATTACACACCCCATTAACAGCTGTTGACTGTAGCTATCTTCCGGTAGGTTTGAAAATGTCCAGTCTACAAACCAACGATTTTTACGTAAAAGCCCGCTAGAACCAGGGAGGTGCAGATCCTGACTGGCCCTGGGTGTGCTGCCCCCCAAATCCCACAGCCCCCACCGTCTTGGCAGGACTGGTTGCCTGCCTGGCTCCCCTTCCAAAGCAGCCAGGCTTGGCTGGAGAATCCTGCATCGCCCTGGGCAGGCTGCTGCCCCTGCTGGCCACCAGCGTCCCAACAAGACATTTCCTGGCTGTTAGTCCCGCTAGCTTCCGGAACCCCTTAAAGAAGAAGTGACCGATGCATCTTCCAACACCGGAAGACTGGAAATCTTAAGAAATCGTGTACATGCCCCCCCCCCCAGGGAGCTCAAATTCCAAGAAGGTGTGTCCCCAGCAAAATCACCAGTAATTGCGTCTGAGAATGCAGAAGCACTGAGTGGGAGGAGCCAAGACCATCCAGGAAGCAAATGCACTCAGCCCCCTCCCTCTCTGTCTATGGACTTCGGGAAACTTCAGGACATCCAGAGCTGTGATCCTCTCAGTGCGGTGATAAAGCTGAGCTCACAGGAGCAGGTGCACAGGCAGGGCCCCAGGGAAGTGGGGGCGTCTCCAGGCCTGGCCACTGGACTCCCATGCTGGCCTGCACGGCAAGTAGAAGAGCCAGGACCAGTGCAAGCCGCCCGCCCTGTGCAGATCCAGACAGCTGGCTACGCTCCATAAATCAGACCCCTTCTCGGTGACAGGAGGATTCGCCCCCCTCCACCAGCCCCGCCCCGCACCTTGTCACCTGTGCCACCCACAACTTCTCATCGTGGCTGGCCGGTGAGAGAAGTCCTCCTTATGCCATAAAAAATGGACTCCGGTTGTCCACTAAGAGTGTGTGCTACTGATCAAGCGAGAGACCCTGGGCTAGATGGTGAGCTCACATGCCCATGTCCCCCGGGGGGGAGTCCCGGCTACTCAGGCAGGCCCCTCCCCAACCTCTCACAGCCTGGCAGGTGTGGAGGCAGCCGCAGGTGAGGCCCAGGACTCTTGCCAGCTGCAGGCCAATGAGTGGGGCGTTCCCAGTGACACCCCTCTGGGGGCGGCATTGTGTCTCCCCACATTCCCATGTGAAGCCGACACGGAGTGTCAGGACCTCAGATTGCATTTGAAGATTGGACCTCTGAAGAGGCAATCAAAATAAAACGAGGTCACAAAGCCAGGCCCTAACCCGCCATGGCCTAAAGAAAAGCAGAGGAGCGGGCTTTGGTGGAGCCATGGCTTAAGCTGCTCACATCCTGTATCAGAGTGCTTGGCCACTTGGCACTGGGAGGCAGCAGACAATGGCCCCCGTACCCAGGTTCCTGCAGCCCACGTGGGAGACCCAGATGAAGTCCCTGGCTCCTGGCTTCTGTCTGGCCTGACTCTGGCTGTTGTGGGCATTTGGGGGAATGACCCAGTGAATGGAAGATCCCTCTCTCAGATAAACAAAAATAAGTGTTTTCTTAAAAAATGAGAGAAAGGTAGGCATTACACTGCTGCCTGCATCCCATATGAGCAGCGGTTCGAGTCCCGGCTGCTCCACTTCTGATTCAACTCCCTGCATGGAGTTCTGGCTCCTGGCTTTGTCTTGGCACAGTCCCAGTCATTGTGGCCATTTAGGGAGTGAACCAGTAGAAAATCTCTAACTTCCTTTCACACAAATGAACTCAAAAAGCAGAGGTACAGAGAGAGAGAGAGGGAAACTTCCACCCTCTGGTTCACTTTGCAAATGGCTGCAACATAGAAGCCAGGAGCCTGGAACTCCATCTGGGTCTCCCAAGCAGGTGCAGGGGCCCAAGCACTTGGGCCATCCTCCACTGCTCTCTCAGGCCATCAGCAGGGAGCTGGATCAGAAGTGGAGCAGCTGGGACTTGAACCTGTGCCCATATGGGATGCGGGCGTCAGAGGGGGTGGCTTGACATGCTGTGCCACAGCGCCAGCCCCAGGGAGGGTTTCTGTTGGGGAAAAGGTGGCTCTGGAAATGCATGCACTAAGTGTGAATGTATTTAAGGCCACTGAACCGTAGTTAAATGGACTAAGATGGTAAATTTTAGGTGATGTATAGTTTAGCAGGATATTTTTTAAAAGATTTTTAAGGCTGCTCATGACAAGGTTTTGAAAAGGTGAGGAACCTTGGGCCACTCTGGCTCCCGCAGCCGAAGCCTAGGGTCCTTCATTCATTCCCTCCATTCATGCCTTCATAATCTATGCCTCTGCAGCCTCTGCGCTGGGGACGGGTCCGGATATCCACAGTGCCATCGAATCGTGTTTGTCTGAGCTCCCTGTGTCGATGGCCTCGCTCTGCGATGAGAACACACGGCTGTAGGCGAGGTCGCTTGTCGTAGCACGAGGTGGCAGAGTCCCGCTCTGTTACTGCTGGCCTGGGTGAAGGGGGCGGGGTGGACCCCGGTAGGAGGCGCTAAGCAGCCAAGGGCGGTTCTTGCTGGCCCCAGTGACTTGCATCTCCAGCGATGCATCAGTGCAGTGGGGGCAGGCAGCTGAGCCCCTGGACTCCCACAGAGCCAGAGCTGCAGCCTGCAGACTCCCCATAACTGAGGGGCCAAGCCCACACATCCATGAGACAAGGGCAGGGTCGGGACTCCAGCCCCAACACGGTCACATAAAGGCTGTCAGAGACGCCTCCCGGGGGGCCTGACTTCACCCAGCATGCCGCTTTCTTACACTCGGCGCAGATCTCCCGCCCCCACCCCCCCACCCCCCCACCCCGCTCTTGTCCTGCTGCCCGCCTGCTCCCGGCACGCCCCCTGGTGGTGGCGGGCTGGTGTGCAGAGAAGGGCCACATCCACTCTACACCCATGAAGACCAGCAGGAGAGGAGGGACCCCCTCAGTGGTCACCAGGGTGATGGGACGAGGGGACATCAGCTCCTCCCGGTCAGCTTGGTCAGCGCAGTCCATCCCTGGGACGTGTGTTTGGAAGACGATGCCGTGGAGAAGTGGTGGCCAGCCTCAGGGTGGGGACACAGCACGGAGGCCCCCAGGAAGGAGGCAGCCACTGCCACCCGTCTGCCTGGACTCGGGCCCACGCGGCACTGGAGGTGCCACAGGCCCGGGCCTCCCTTCAGCCTGGGGACCTGTGTCAATGCAGTGCCCTGGCCCATCTGCATATCCAGCAGGGCTCTGGGATGGCTCCCAGGCCCCTACCTGTCCCACAGGAGCCCCCACATGTGCCTGCTGAGGGTCTGTCACGTGTCGCGTGGTGACCTCAGCCGCAGCGTCTTGCCCAGGTCTCCCAGGGAGGCAGGGGCCCTGTGCCACCAGGGACACCTCTCACTGGCACACAGTGAACTCCCTAAGAATGCCTCGGTTCCAGCTCTAACAAGGGATGAGGCCCAGGGTTGGGGGGATACCAAGAAATCTGTTTGCCCTGTGCCCATTTCCTCCCTTGGTAATCACATAATCACCTGGCTGACCTGGTATACAGCAGGCGCTCCACAGGTGCTGGCTCCGGTCTCCCCGGGATGCAGCGGTGCCAGGAGGAGCCGCCCTTGGACGTGAGCTCACACACCTGGACGGATCAGATGAAGCTTTGCCAAGAGCTTGCTCCACGGGTGGTCGGCGGCTCTGCTAACAACGCCTCCTGCTGCGCACCTGCTAGGCAGGAGCCCAGCCTCACGGACAAAGGGCTGGGGCTGCAGGGAGCCACGGAACCTTCCCTCAGTGTGACTGATCCTCCCTTGGCCACAATTTCACCAGCCAGTTCTGGGACTTGAGCAGCTAAGGTTAGCGATGACTCTCTGCAAAAATCAGACAGGCTGCGCGGGCACCATGGGTGGTGGATTTCTTACTCTGGTAATGACAGCCTGAAACGTGAGCAGGACCTAGCACTCAACCAGCGATCGGTCCTGTCTCGGCTGCTGACCAAACCCAGGTCAGAATCCAGAGAATCTCCATGCTCCCTCTGGTTTTCCGTAGCACCGCCCAGCACCGTGTCCCCCACCCCGGGCAGCAAGGCGTCTCACAATCTAACTTCCTGCCCCCCCACCCCCCCAGTATCACTTCATCCTTCAAAACTGCAAGTGTCAAAGAACCGCTTTTATTTTGATTAGGAACAGTGCGATCTCCCGATACAAACGACGCGGCAGGTGGGCTCTCCTCGATAAGGCTTACATTTTATTCACGAAGGCAGCATTCAATTACATCAGGCATTCAAGGTAACAGTTTCCATAATAAGCATAAAACACCAATCCACTCTGCGCCCCACACCGCCTCCCCACCAAAACCCCAACAGAGCAAACAAGCCCTTCTGTAACTGGCAGCTGAGACTTGCAGAATACAATTCGTTTCTGGCTTCTTAGCCTGTGGCACCGCTACATGGATTGCACCCCGACCCCCCCAAAAAAAAAAATTCCCCGTTTCCACACTGCTAGATTAAAATTGCTGGCATTTTAGAATCTCTAAGCCTTTTTACGATGCCCTCAGTTGCAGGAGGGCAAAGGAAAAAGCACTCATGAACCACAGATCGTGTTAAGAAGGGAGGAGGCACTCCCCGAGGGGGAACATGCAGGCCACACCAGAGTCCTACTCAGTGCTCAGCAGAAAGAGAGAAGGTTAGGAAGCAGTGGGTCATGCACGGGAATGATTAGAGGAAGCTGGACAGAACCTAGCTAGGCTGAGACGACGGCTTCCGGGGGCCACTGTTTGCCGACTGAAACATTTAGCTCTACCTACTTGCTCGGTGTCTGGTTATTCTGCACGGGTGACGGGCAACCAGCCGATTCTCCCCAGCAGGGCCCTAAACCATAATAAAAGCTAGAGGCGGTAGGGCTGAGCAGGATGCTAAAAAGAATATATAATTATGGATCCAAGAAAAAAACAATGGATGAAATTTAGCCAAAACCAAACGATATCTGAAGTCGAATTTGGACGACCCGGAGAAGAGTAGAAAGCAAACAGTAAGTAGAAGGAATGGTTTCACATCTGAAGTGACTCCTGATGGCCTGGCACGTGGGAGACTGGACTGCAGAGTGGCCTGGCAGCCTCCGTTCACTGTGGGATGTGGGTGATCTTTAAGCTGAGGTCTTGAACTCCATTCTCACTGCAGACGCTGCACCATCGCTGGGCTAGAGGTTCATCGTCCTTCTAACAGCGCGAGTCTTCCTGTCGCTTGTGGAGTGCTCAGACAGCTCCTACACAACTCGAGGGAAACGCTCACGCACTTAGCACGGGCCAGGGCGGGGCGTGGAAGGCAGAGGAAGAGAGAAGTCCAGGCCGTGTCCCCAGATCTCCACCACGGCCACCCACGACTGTCCATTCCGGTCTCTTCTCACAGCCCTGACCCTGACGCTCGGCGATCGCGTGTCTGTATCCTGCTATGAGAGAGGGTGGCCCAGGGGCCCGTGCTGAACAAGACGCTGCTACCTAGAATGTGAGCACAGCCACCCACCGAGCGAGGCCGCGCGTCTGTCGGGGGGCAAGCGCGCGTGGGCCCGGCCGAGGCCAGCCTAGCGATTCCCTTTGGTCGACTTCTTCTTCTTCGACTCCTCTCTCTGCTTCTGCTTCTTCCGCTTGCCACCTTCTTTGATTCCTAAGGAGACACGGTGTGTAAAACACGGCACGACAGTACCTGCTTCCCCGTGAGCAGGCAGAGGTCCGCCTAGCAGGTGCCCGCTTTACGGAAATTAAATGAGCCACACAGTCAAAGCCAGCTATCTTGTCCACTTCTCAAACTCAAGGACAAACACCAGCTGCCTTCTGAGATTGTCCCCTGGGGAACCTGTCGTGTGATTTGAAGAACGTGACACGCATGCAGAGAAGAGAAATAATCGGACCCCTCAGAGCCACACCCCACAGCGGGGTTCAGAGCCACCTGTGCCCCTAAAGACTTCACCTTGGGTCCTCCAACTGCACCCCGCCCCCCAGCCTGGCCTGTCACTAGGCACAGCCCCTAGGCACCTGACCACAGGAAGCCCTTCTCAGAGAGAGCGCCCTCTGCAGGTGCAAGCCGGCCCTGCGGCATTCCACAGGACAGAGTCCCCTTTCTTGTTTGAGAATGGGGACCTTTTATCTTCCCTGCTTCAAGCCAACAGCTGTGCGACCCACTCACTAGCGGGAGGCAAAGGAGAAAGGCACATTCTGTCCAAAGAGCCCGAAATAAAGGACTCTGACTTTAGCTCTGCAGGAATGGCCTTCGACTCAGTCCCCAGCGTGTGGGTGCAGGCCATGGGGCTGATCTTGAATCTGGGCCACCAAAGAGATCGAGAGAATGCTGGGAGCCACCAGCCTCCTCCAGCTGCACTCCACAGAGGCGTCAGGACTTCGCATGCCAATGGCTGCTTTAAAAAACAAAAAGATCCTCATAGAAAAAGTGTTAAGAAATTGCTGAAAAACGTGTAACACAGACAACACGTGTAAGTACATAAAGTAGTTTCATTAAAAAGCGCGCACTGGGGTTAAATGCCAGTCTTTGTGTTAAGAGCTTCATGCTGGGCACTGCAAAAAAAAGGGAGACATTCCACAGCTTCCTGAGTTAGCAGCATCCTTCACATGAACAAGCAACAAAGCTTAAAGGATCCATTTTATTCTGTGACTCATCATTCTTTTTCAGTGGTAGATGATTTTAATTTCCCTTTCTGGAATAGACCTGTGTGTGTGTGTGTGAAATCTGTGAGTGAAAAAATATATACACTTAATGTTTTTTCAAAGCTCTACCCATACCTTATCATTTCCTGGCCCCTGTATGCACCACCACCGTGCGCGCGACCTCTAGCATGAGCAGAGCCCGTTCTAAGGGGGGGTTAGTCATTTAGAGTGGCAGCACATTCAACACGATGGCAAATGCCAGCCAGCCAAATCGTGTCACGGTTTCACCCTGTCACCTGCCCAACACCGACAAGGGCCACCTCAGCCCTGAACCACGATGGCTCAAAGTCAGGTTGTCATTTGAAGCAACAGCTCACGTTTAGCCTAGAAAACTCACTCCCAGAAATCACCGGGATGCGTCTGCACACTTCCCCACGGCCCAGTGAGAAGCCACCCTCCTGGGTTCTAATGTGTCACCCTTCCATTAGGCGACAGCAGGAAGCAGGGGCCCCTGACACTTCTGGGGTAATGATGTTGCTTGCTGGGTGCTGTTGTTTAGGACAAACTGCCCCAGATGCGCACAGCCAGCCAAGAGCGGACTGCAAGACCTCCTGAGACTGCATGGGAGCCCCGAGACACCTGGCCTGGCTGTTCTGGGAGCAGGGATTCCCGGGAAGCAGGAACACAGTCATTCAAGTCTGCAAGAGAGGCAGGACCCTGCTCCACCCACTCCTGAGCGCCCAGGCTCCGCAAAGTTGGATGCACAGGCATAATCGGCGTTTGCAGAGACGCACACCATTCTGCTGGTGGGAAAAAGGGGTTTTACTGCCTCGAAGGGCAACAACCACTTCTATTTTCTACTCTGTAGCAGTTCTACAGAATCTTCCCTTGAAGTGGCTTTGTCATCTCTAAGTCTCTGAGATGGGCTCCCTGTATTTCTTTTTTTCTATGCGAATCATGTCTTTAATTCTTTGATGATTTAACTTTGGTACTGTTTTCAAAGCCTCCTACCATGATTGAAAAGACAAAGTGGCCAGCTCCCGGCATCTGGAGCCCTCCCTGGCAGGTGCCTGGCTCCTATCTTGTGGCCCCCACGGGGCAGGGGGGTGGGGGGAGGAGCAGGCACAGATAAAATGTCTATCATTTGCCTCCTTGGTCTAAAGATTTGTCCTGGGGTTTATCAGTCAACTATAGTTTCTTACTTATTCAGAAAAGACATCTGATAAGGAACCACAAGATAGAAACTGACACAACAATGAGATTTGAGGAGGAAGAAAGACTCTCCTATTTTCACTCTCCCCCACCCGCCCCCACCAAATTCTTCAGCCCTGGCAAATTTCTCTCTCACTCAACAGCAGGGGTCTTGGGGAATCCACAGCAACAGGTGCCCCACCGCGGGAGAGGATGAACCTAATTTTAAAAGAAGGGTGTGTGTGTGCCTTCGGGCGCCGGCTGCTACCAGCGGTACATTGCCTCTTCTGGCTCCTGTTCTGGGAAGCTGGTTTTACTTTTCAACAAAGCTCCACCAGGCAGGCCCACCCCCTCACACCTTGTTCTTGCGAACCAGAACCTTATGAGGCACCAAGCGGGCCCCACGTAGGGCACCCTCCTGGCTGAAGCTGCTCAGGTGATATCTGCCCCAGGACACCCAGGCTGCACCTTGCAAAGACTATGCCTCCCATGGACCACCCACGGACCCTTGAATACCAGGAGCTGACAACCAACACAAGCCCGGTCCCTAAGGGTGAATTCCTGCCTCTGTCATTCAACTAAACAGCAAAAGGCGAACAAATGCTCCCCGCTGGGCAGTGGGAGCCCAAGCCCCAGGAGGACCTCACCCAGCGATGGGCACACACATGCCCCTGGCTCTTACTGTGGAGGGCGCATCCTCTTGTGACCCCTAAAAACCACTCTGCTTTTTGTGAGAAGGACTAGAACAGACGTCAAGGGGTGGATTTTTGGGCAGTTAGTTCTAAGAAGCAAACTGACCCTCATCTTCTTACTTCCCTCTTACACAGGACGGCTTTGCCCACGTGCACAGAGTCAACCTCCTGCCACCTGCCCACATCACCCTGACACCCGGCGCTCGCTGTCCGATTTAACCTCCACCACATACTCTGCCATGGTCTGATGAGAACCAAGGAGGGCTGAAGGCAGGAACCCGTGAATGCTGGTGACTAAGTTGGCTTTGGCTTAAAGACGGAGGAGTCCAGGTCAATGCTCGGTGCACACAACACACCCTCGGGGCCCATGAGGCTCCATCAGAGGTGGGAAGAGGGTAGAGCCAGGCTCCGGAAGCCCAGGGCACCCCAGAGGAGGGAGGAGGCTCAGCCTCCACCCTCACCTACAGCTCAAGGTTGGAACAGGGCCTGAGGGCCTGGCTCCCTGGGGCTTTCCCTTTGGTACTGAAGCCAATGCGAAAGGCACAGGTGGGTGATGTGGACAAGAAGGGTGGGAGGCAAGAGGTGGCCCAGGCTGAGGCCCAGGCCCCTTCAGGCCTCTTGGGAGTAGCCCCAGGGCACAACAGCTTAAGTCACAGACCGCGGGCACTAGGCTAAAAGCTACAGAGGCAGCAGTGGCGCTGAGAGCAGGACCCTGGGGCTCTGCGGGGGCCCGCTCTCATCCTCCGCCCAAGACAACACACTTCATACACAGCACAGCAGGCTGGGACCCCGTTTTAATAGTGCGGGAGCTCTGAGCCATGGCGGCCAGACCTCACGTGGAGGAGCCCCCGGAGGGGAGCGAGGAGTGCAGGCACCTGCCCTGCCGCCCCCCAGACCCATCTGGTGCCTGCCCCCTGCTCCCTCCCGCCCCCAACCCGCTCAGGTCAGCACACAACAGCACAGGCGTGACTTCTGTCCTCTCTGTCCTTCTGCTCTTAGGGAATGATCGCTCTGGGCACGCGGCACACCGGGTCCCCTCTGCACACCTGCTGAGCACGTGGGGGACTCCCAGCCGCCGGGGACCCGCAGCCTGTCCTGCTCCTCGTCCTCTTCCCAGATCGGGTGTCTGGCCACGGGCGTGTGCCGGGGCGGCTTGTGCAGGCGGGCGCTGGCAGGCTGGGCGGGCAGGGCTGGCTGGCCTCTCCGCAGGCACTCCTCCGCCAGGGCGTGCTCGTCAGCCACACCTGAAAAACAGCACAGAGGGCCATGAGCGGGGATCCCGGGACAGCCACGCCTCCCGCGAGAGCAGGCGGCTTCCTGCTCCCCCAAGGCAATGGCTGTCTCTGGATCCCAGGATTCCTGCAAAAAGAGGAGCAGGAGGACTGTCCAGTTTCATCCACGGCGCTGTCGGGGCCTGCATGGAACCTTGCAAGAGGAGGAAAAGAACAAAGTTAATTCTCAGGTTGCGGCATGGCTGCTCAACCTGCAGCTGGCAACACCAGAATCCTGCATCGGAACACGGTGGGCTGCAGACCCGGCCGCTCCGCTCCCGATCCGGCTTCCTGCTACCGCGCCTGGGAAGGCGGCAGATGACGGCTCTCAAGTTCTCATGCCCTGGCCACCTCTGGGGGAGACGTGGATGGAGCTCCTTGCTCCTGTCTTCGGCCTGGCCCAACCGTGACCGACCGCTGTGGTCATTTGGGGGAGTGAACCAGCAGATGGAAGATCTCTGTTTCCATCCCTCCCTGTCACTCTGCCTTTCAAATAAAAATCATTTTTAAACAAAAAAGAGAAAGCAATCCTGTGTTACTGAAATAAGCAGTGCCCAAGCCCACTCCCGGGATGCTCAGGATTCTACAGCCACAACACCCCCTCCCATTTTTTTCTAAGCACCCCGATGGAATCGCGGTCAGAATCCTGCCAATGGAATCACTCTGCAAGGGAAGGCTCTGGCTTCCACTGGCAACCTCATCCTCAGGCAGCTGTGCTTTGGGTTTTTTTTTAAAGATTTTATTTATTATTTATTTGAGAGGTAAAGTCACAGGTAGAGACAAAGAGAAAGGTCTTCCATCCACTGGTTCACTCCCCAAATGGCCACAGTGGCTGGAGCTGGAGCCTATCAGAAGCCAGGAACCGGGAGCTTCTTCCGGGTCTCCCATGTGGGTGCAGGGGCCCAAGCACTTGGGCCATCTTCTACTGCTTTCCCAGGCCACAGCAGAGAGCTGGATCAGAAGAGGAACAGGCAGGCAGAGGCCTAGCCCACTATGCCATAGCGCCGGCCCCGGCAGTTTTAAGCCTGGAGTTTGTGCCTGGAAGACAGTGCCTCTCCTCCCAGGGAGTCTGCTTCAGTGGAGGTGGCCTAGGAGAGGCCGTACTCCTCTGGGAGACGAAGCCTCCGCTGAGCACCAGGCTCGCCCACTCTGATCCTGCAGGAACCAGCAGTTCAGGCCCTGTGCCCCGGGTTGCGGTGCACAGCACACACACCCACTTGCCCCTCACTGCTCTGAAAGTTCTTAGTAATCTTCTGTAGAGAAATACGGCACATCAGACGGGTCCTAGGACTGAAGAAAACAAGCAGTCTCTGGAAGTTTGTGATTAGCAGGTGCTTCACGGCAGGTAAGGGGAAAGAGCACAAACTGCAAAGCCAAAGGCGGCAGCGTTCCTAGTGCCCATCGGACGGCCTGCTGCGGGGACGGAAAGCACGGAGCAGCTGTCAGCAAACGCCCAGGGCTTTGCATCCTGAGCCCCAAGCACAGGACCTCAAGGGGCCACGTTCCCTTCCAGGAGCACACGGGAGACAGGACTCCCCAAATCCTGGCTTCCCTTTAGTTCCTGTTCCCCCAAAACCATTGCAAAGCACAGACTCACTGAAACACTTCCTCCAAAGAGAAATGGGTTCAGCAAGGAATTGAAGCTCTGGGGTTTTTACAACTCTGCCAACCTCCACATCTCTGGCTGGCATTCGGGTGCCAGGCACAGCACTGGGGCCCGCCCTCTGGAGCCTGGCTTAAAATAAAGCTGGGTTTTACCAACCTACCCCCCCCATCAGGAACTGAGGACCAACCCTCAGGCCCTCCAATGCAATCTTGCTCTCTGTCTCTGGGACCCAGCAGCTCTTCCCAGGATCACGACAGTGGCGCCCTCCCAACCACACACGAGCACGGAGACACTGCCAAGAACACCCAGACCGACCTGGGCAGTCTACAAGCTGGGGGTGCTGTGTCCGACCTCAGGGGAGCAGCACAGGCCTTGAGGATTCGTCCTCCCCCACCTACCCCCGGAGCAGCAGAGAAACGGGTGTTATTTTTGTAGCGGTGTAACTCAGTACTGCGAAGCAAGCTGGGGGCCAATGCCAGGCTGTCTCATGGTGTTGCTACATCAGACGCCTCATATAGCACAGCCAGAGGCCTCTGGGGGCTCCTGATGAGACACCCAGAGGACAGGGCCCGGGCGTCTCCCTCAGCATCAAGTCCGGCTTCAGCAGGCAGGGATGTCATCCCGGCCTTGACCCCACGTGCTCACCAAGTGGGCCTGGCTACTGTCCAAGACCCACAGCCTCAGAGTCTACGGCTGTCCAAGGAAAGAAAAGCGTTGGGTGCGTGCAGACTTGACCATGGGGTCAATACGCACCCACAGCCTTTCCCGAACATCCTTCTGGGTAGCAGGAAATGTGGAGGGGGAAGAACCAGGGGACAGGGGTCCTGCAAGTCGAAGGCTTGAAGCAATCAGGAGGCGGCTCTATCTCACCAGGGAAATGAACCGTAGCATTAAGCATTTCAGCAGATAAACATAAGTCTCCCAACAATGGGGGTGGGGGGGTGGGGGGGGGAGGCTTTCAAGAACGTGGGGGCACTGGAGAAATTATTGTCCACGTCTGGCTTTGAAAGTGAAGGGCGAGGGGGCCGGCGCCGTGGCTCACTTGCTTAATCCTCCACCTTCGATGCCAACATATGGGTGCCAGGTTCTAGTCCTGGTGGCTCCTCTTCCAGTCCAGCCCTCTGCGGTGGCCCAGGAGTGCAGTGGAGGATGGCCCAAGTGCTTGGGCCCTGCACCCTCATGGGAGACCAGGAGGAAACAACTGGCTTCCGGCTTTGGATCGGCACAATGCGCCAGCCATAGCAGCCATTTGGGGGATGAACCAATGGAATGAAGACCTTTTTCTCTCTGTCTATAACTCTGTCAAATTAAAAAAAAAAAAAAAGGGGGGGGAAGAGTAGGGCCGGCACTGAGCCCCAGGGGGTTAAGCTACCACCTACAGCCCAGGCACACCAAAGGGACACTGGTTCTAGTCCAGGCTGCTCCACTTCCGACCCAGCTCCCTGCTAATGCGCCTGAGAAAGCAGCAGCAGATGGCCCAAGTGCTTGGGCCCCTGCACCCAAGTGAGAGCCCGGATGAAGCTCCTGGCTTTGACCTGGCCCAGCCTTGGCCATTGAGGGAGGGAACCAGCAGATGGAAGATCTTGTCTCTTCTTCTATCTCCAATTCAGACTTTCAAGTAGATGAATAAATCTTTAAAAAAGAAAGCAAATGAGTGTAGGACAAGAGAGGCAGAGGGAGGCATGGCCGAGAGGTGCCAGCAGGGAACCCCAGGAGTCTCAGCCCCCTCATTGTGGCATCCCATGGCTGGCAGCATCCCCAGAGCATGAGAGAACACTCAGCATTAAACTCGACCCAAGCAAGCACCTGCCTGCGGCGCTCACCATGGATCCCACGGAAACAAAAGCAGGAAACAGAAGCCAACTTTAAACAGAAGCTGACCTTCCAAGGTCAAGGTCAAGCCCTGCACCTGCCTCTAGGTGGAATACAGGAGTTAATTCCGATGCGTCCTCTTAAGGGTGAGACCTGAGGGAAGAACTGAACGCTTTGGCACCCTGGCACCGAGCACCAACTCCCAGCACGGTTTTACCTCTGGGAGGCGACCCGAGCCTGAGGGAGCAGCCGGCCACCTTCACGACACCTCACTTACCTCACCTGCAGCCCAGGCTGCCGTGACCCACGGGCCACGAGGACAGGGGGCTGCTGCCTACTGCCCAGTGCGCCCACTGTGTCTCCAGCCACCTGTGCCGCGCGCCACGACTGAGACTTACCTCCTGGAGGCAGAGTCTGAGCTGATCCCCGCTGCTTCCTCATCAGCCACGACCCAAAGCAAGTTCTCCTGCCCCGGTGCCCCCACCCCCACCCCCGTGCGCAGCATGGGTAGGGACAGTCAGGCCCCGCCTTTTGCTAGCCACCTACTTTCCCAGTGCCTGGGGCAGCCAGCACCTTCCCCCGGTTTGTTGGCTGTCCATGTAGAAAATCACATAGTCACTAAGCTATTTGGCTCAATACTTTGAAAACAAAGACACACTCAATGTTGCATTTCATCTCCTCCAGGCTGGGAAGCCACATTCCTTTTGGATCCCGGGACAGATCGGTGCTAAGAGGCAAGAGGGGATTCCACAACTGACCGGACCATTCACTTAGAGATAAAAAGGAATCCTCGAGAACCACGTTCTATTCCTCTCCTGGGGGAGGAAGCACCAGGCCTCACAGGAGTAAGCGGACGCACACAGCCCGCAGCCTCCCTATGGATCCGGCCCCAGTCCTCTCAACGCTGGCCCCAGCTCCTCCAGGACCCACACCTCCCTCTGCTGCTCCTCCCAGCCCTCTGCTCCCAGGAAAATCCCAGCACCTGCCCAGCTTCCAGGCTCCCCAGCCCCTCCCCGTGAAGCCTTCCCTCCCACGACCCCCACATCAGGGAGGCTCTGGCAGCCGCGGCACGTGGCTGGCATGGAGAGGGGCTGCTCTGCTGTAGTCTTCCTTCTGTTGGTTCACTCCCCAAATGGCCGCTTCGGCCGGCGCTGCGCCGATCCAAAGCCAGGAGCCAGGCGCTTCCTCCTGGTCTCCCAAGCAGGTGCAGGAGCCCAAGCACCTGGGCCATCCTCCACTGCACTCCCGGGCCACAGCAGAGAGCTGGACTGGAAGAGGAGCCACCGGGACTAGAACCCGGCGCCCATATGGGATGCCGGTGCCGCAGGCGGAGGATTAACCAAGTGAGCCACGATGCCATCCCGATAAACGCTTCTAAACCAGTGAGAGGACGACTTCTGTCTTATTCACACGGGCGGAGCCTGGAGGAGGGCATCGCGGCCTCCAGCCCTCTGGGACATGTCCCGCATGTCAACCCGAGCACGGCAGGTTTAACCAAGGATGACCAAGGCGCTGCGAAAACCTGTTTCTAAAAAATGACTCGGAGGAAAGGAAATGAAGGCGGACGCTGAGGGCCTTTCATATCAAACTGCCGTCCCCGCACCCAGAACTTCCAGTAGGTGCTGTCGCCCAACAAGCACTCAGTTTACCCCTACTGCACACTGGCGCGCGGGGTTGGCGCCAGGTCAGGGTCCCCAGCAAAAACCCAGCTGCTGGGGGCATGCGTATGCCTCAGGGGTCTGCCTTTACACAACTGTGGCTTTTAGTAAGAATCACTGCCATGAACTTGAACCATTAACTGTTCAGACCAAGGCGCCCGGCACCGCGGCCAGCAGAGCAGGTTCCATAGGGGGCTCTGCCCTCAACGCCAGGGGGCAGGAAGCCGTGGCCTGCTAGGCTCTGAACTCACTGTCCCATGCAAAGTGTGAATCGGTCACACTCATTCTGCCCCACTGCCTCCCACAAGTTTCTGGCGAGGGAAAAGACTAAGCCAGGAAGGAGAGTCCGAGAGAAAAGAGGGAGGGTAGGGCGTCCTGGGACAAGCACCACCACCGAACGCCAGCTCCCACAGGGACAGCCAGCCGCCGGGCTCCTCCCAGTTGTGCTGGGGTGATCCCTGGGGTTCTGACTTCCTCGGCCCCCAGTCTCAGGTCCCGGGTGACTGTGTGGGCACCCTAGGTCATGACCTGCCCTGCACACACACGTCCTGGGGGCTTTTTAGGGCAGACGGAGCCACAGAAAACCAGCCTGAGACAGGGAGCGACAGCATGGACTCTGCCATCCTCACACACAGCACGGAGGAGGTTATCAGAGAGCAGCATGTGGGAATGGAGCTGGGGCTGCTGTACCGGAGGGGCGGGCACTGACATGCCTGGGAGGCAGCCGTGGTGGCTCAAGCACTTGGGGTCCTGCCACCCACGGCCGAGAGACCTAGATCCAGTGTCGCGCAGGGTCCTCCGGCCACGTCTGTTGAGGACCAAAGACATCTACGTCCCCTGTGTAGCACACTATCCCGTTCCAGGGTTTATCCTGTCTTCATGTGTTGGGGAAGAGCTCGAAGCCACAAGGCTGCAGCACCTGGACCGTTTACTTACAGAGCAACTGTTATGGAACTCCTTTTCAAACTCATAGATTCCCCTGCCTCCAAGAATAAGGTCATCACACAAGCTTGAGAAGTTAGGCCCACCTTCTTCACTTCTAGATCCCTCCCCGCTCCGGCAACCAGCAAGGCAGTGTTACACATGATGCATCTTGGGGCCAGCGCTGTGGCTGCTCCACTCTCTGCTCTCTGCTATGGCCTGGGAAAACAGTGCAGAATGGCCCAGGCCCTTGAACCCCTGCACCCTTGTGGGAGACCAGGAATAAGCTCCTGGCTTCGGATCGGCGCAGCTCTGCCTGCTGGCGGCCAACTGGGGAGTGAACCAGTGGATGGAAGACCTCTCTCTCTCCTTCTCTCTCTGTGTAACTCTGACTTCGAAATAAATAGATGAATACATCTTTAAAAAATAATTTAAAAAATGAAAAAAATGAAACCTCCATTCACTCAATGGCACGCCTGATGGGGCAGGATCCAGAACAGGACACAGTGAGCCCTGGAGGTGGGTGTGTGGGACACGTGAGGAAAAGGAGGCAATACAGTGCCTCTCACTACAAATGGAGACCCTATGCAGGAAAGAACACAACACTGAACCCGTGTGATTCCCGAGTTTCAAGTCATGAGTTCTGAGCGCTCAAATAGAATTAAGATACTATTTCTCCCCAAATAGCCCTATTACAGAAATAACTTTCACACTGTCTTTGGCTGCTAAATTAGATGGCCAGGTATCAAAGTAGACCAGGGCCAGTGCAGTAGCTTAGTGGGTTAAGCTGCTGCCTGCAGTGCCAGCATCCCATGTGAGCACCGGTTCAAGACCTGGCTGTTCCACTTCCCATCCAGCCACCTGCTAATGCACCTGGGAAAGCAGCAAAGGCCCCTGTGCCCATGTGGGAAACGCAGAAGCAGCTCCTGCTCCAGCATTGCACAGCCATGACCACTGTGGCCATCTGGGGGCTGAACGAACAGATGGAAGGTATCTCTCTCTCTCTGCCACTCTATATCTCCGCCTTTCACATAAATAATCTCTTAAAAAAAAGAGACAAAAAGATAACGGAAGACTCTACTAGTGTTTAAAAAAAAAGTACACTAGAGCCGGCGCTATGGCTCACTAGGCTAATCCTCCGCCTTGCGGCGCCGGCACACCAGGTTCTAGTCCCGGTTGGGGCGCCGGATTCTGTCCCGGTTGCCCCTCCGCCAGGCCAGCTCTCTGCTGTGGCCCGGGAGTGCAGTGGAGGATGGCCCAGGTGCTTGGGCCCTGCACCCCATGGGAGACCAGGAAAAAGCACCTAGCACCTGGCTCCTGCCATCGGATGAGCGTCCGCGGCAGCCACTGGAGAGTGCACCAACGGCAAAGGAAGACCTTTCTCTCTGTCTCTCTCTCTCACTGTCCACTCTGCCTGTCCAAAAAAAAAAAAATAGTTAATGTTAAAAAAAAAAAAAAAGTACACTAGAAAGCTAATCAAGACAAAGGAGGAGGGCCTTCTAAAAGTTTCTCAACACTAGTGTCTAAGCAAGCCAACGAATGTTTTCCTGCGCAGGTCAAGCCTGGCCTGACACTAGGCGGGGTCCCGTGAACCCTGCCTGGAAAACCACACTTGGCGAGAACCCATCACACCTGTTAGGCGCCGTATTTTCTGAAAGGCAGGGTCAACAATGCATACGCCAGGCAACGGGGACCGAGGAGGGGCAACTGTGCTCTTAGCAACGCCCACGCTTCCCAGGGCCTGTGGGGGCCTCGGGCGGCAGAGGTGGACTTCAGAGTCAACATCACCCTGGATGCATCATCAGATGCAAACCTGTTCATCGCATGCCCATGTCAGCAGTATGTGCAGCATCAGGCGGAAGCGGCTCACAGCACAGTGCTGGGGGGCTGGGAATGCCCACTGCCGGGTGGGTGTGGCGTGGTGGAAACCACACATGCCTCAGAGCTTTTGTTTTCCTTATCCTTACAAGCAGAATAAGGGTGCGCACACAGAACAGAAGTCCGGTTAAAGAAGGAACAGTGGCAGTATGTTTAGGATGATCTGAATCCCAGCTACGCTTCCAATCCCAGTTTCGCACTACTGGGCACCCTGGAAGACAACAGAGGCGGCTCAGGCACCTGAGTCCCGACCACCCACACGGCGCATCCGGATGGAGGTCCAGGCTCCTGGCTTCACTCTGGCTGGGCACTGCTGTTGCAGGCATCTGGGAGGTGACCCAGCGGAGAATCCATCTCTCTCTGGCTTTCACAAACGTAAGTAACAATTTAAAACCTCAATGGTTTTGGCGCCTTAATGAATATAAAATTACATAAAAATGCAAATTATACAATTGGAAAATACCTGTAACGAAGCATTTGTACAAGAAGGAATCCAAGTAAAATGTATACTGAGAGGCCAGCGCAGCGGCTCACTAGGCTAATCCTCCACCTGCGGCACCAGCACCCCAGGGTTCTAGTCCCGGTTGGGGAGCCAGATTCTGTCCCGGTTGCCCCTCTTCCAGGCCAACTCTCTGCTGTGGCCCGGGAGTGCAGTGGAGGATGGCCCAAGTGCTTGGGCCCTGCACCCCATGGAGGACCAGGAGAAGCACCTGGCTCCTGCCATTGGATCAGTACAGCACGCCAGCCATAGCGGCCATTTGGGGGGTGAACCAACGGAAGACCTTTCTGCTTCTCTAACTCTGCCTGTCAAAATAAATAAATGTATACTGAGGGGAGAAGTGAATTACTGTCAACAGAGCCAAGTCCTACGCATCTGTGTACGGTGGGGTGTGAGAACCTGAGAGGAGGCTGGCAAGAAGTTGGTCTCAAACCAGCGTCTGGTTTTGACTCACCTCAAGTCACAACAAGCAGGAAGCTAGCAAATCTTCCAGCTCCTGGGACCACAATGCACATCGCAGAGATCCTGTGGGACCCATACCTACAGGGCGGGAGGTCAGTGCCCAGGCGGCCCCCAGGGCTCAGGGTAAACTTCTCACTTCCAGGAAAGATCCATGGCATGTCCTCCCCACTCCACGCCTCATCTGACCTGAGCTTCAGGTCTGGTTGTGTGTTAGTTAGGCAGGGGACCCCACTGCTGGTTCTGACCCATGAACACCCACGCACGAGGCAGGCTCCACACTCGTGAGACAGACAGCCTGGTGAGCCCACACCTGCCTGTGTCCGCTGGAGCCAGGCTTCACCATAACGTGCCAGGAAATACACTTTTAACTGGCTCCAGGAGACATTTAAACATTTGACAACCCAACCCAGAGGGTCAAATCACCTTTTTTTTTTTCCCCTCCGTTAGAAGCTCCTGAAACCCCAGTGGAAAGTGCCTGCAAAGACAGGGCAGCCCGGGTCTCCAGCACATATGGACAGGGGCACGAAGCAGAATCAAGTCACTGTCACCCAGGTCAAAGCCTCTTTCACAGTGTGCACCCTAGCCAGCCGTGAGCAAGGAACATCTAGGAAAACACGCTGCGGGGTGCAAAGTGCCCGAGTCACGTGACAGTGTTCCGCAGAATGTTTCCCCTTTAACCACTTCACAGAAACTGAAAACACACTGGGTGGATGTTTAGCAGATAAACAGCGCGTGGAACACCTGCACCCCTGATCAGAGCGCCTGGCTCCGGTCCTGGCTCCTGGCTCCTGTCTCTGCTTCTGACCAGCTTCCTGCTAACGTACATTGTGGAAGCAGCAGGTGACATCTCAAGTACTTGGAACCTGCCACCCACCTGGGAGACCCAGACTGAGTCCCTGGCTCCTGGCTGCAGCCTGGCCCAGCCCTAGCTGTTGAGGTCATTTGGGAGAGCAAACTAGTGCCAGAAGATCTTCCTCTGTTTGCCTGTCAAATAAAATGAGAACAGTTTTGTACAATAATCATACATGTCATGTTCTGGCTTCAGAAAAAAAACTGTCCTGGAAGATAAAAAATACTTAACATTGTAATTAAACAAAAACTTAGAAATCTTCATTATAACTTTAATGTATGTCCATGTTCTCCTGGCAAAACATCTTCACCCAGCGAAACCATCTCAGAAACCATCTATCAGAGGCAGTACCATTTGTCGCGGATTACAAGGGCAAGACTCTTTCCCACAGAATGCGTGTGGCCACACAGGCAAGGAGCGGACTAGAACCCACGCTACGCAGGCTGAGAAAAATTCCAGCGATGCGCTGTGTCTCAAAGGACCTCTACTGGGGCAAGCTCGCTTGTGATAAACCCCCCAGCATGGCAGTGGAACGCAAAGAAACATACTTAAGAAATCAACTCAACATCTCACAAAGCCACAAGGACCAATTTGATGTAACCCAAAATCCCTCAAATTAAAATCGTGCCCAGTTCCAGCATTACTTTCTCTGAAAAATCAGTCTCCTTCGATGCCCTTTCCAAACTAAGTCATCCCTCTTCTTTGAAAATTTACCATGAATGCCTTAAGCAATTTTAGTCAAGCGATTTCTACTATAAAGGCAATACGCAAAGCTACCGCTCATTCTAGAACCCATAAATGATTTACTTCTTTGGTATGATTTCTGCTAGCCTCAGCTAACTACTAAAACTTAGAAATTACTAAAACATACGCTGCTTACAATTCAAGTTTCTATCTCACTTGGGGAACTAAATATATCACAAAATATCCTGAACATCGAGTTAAATCAAGTTTAAAAACAAAAACAAGATTTGCCAAGTGTCCCTCTGAGCCAAAACACACTGAAATCATCCAGAAGTTATTAAAGGAATGTTCCAGCAGCTGTTACATGTGCATGACCTCACATCGAACGCTTCGCTTTTCCCCCAAATGGACTCCAAACACACAGCGTAAGGAGTCTGGCTGATAACATGCAAGTGAAAACAAACTTCTATAGATAAAGGCAGAATCATTTTGCCCAAATATGCACAAGTCAAGAGGACTTCGCTATGCCTGCTCCATTTTCTCCCCTGTTGCGGGGTGGGGTGCTAATCCCACACACTCAAATCCTGACTATCACACAATTTGACTTGGTGCACGCTGGCCCATTAGAGGGGTTACTCACCCTGTCAGTGCCTAACATGGGCCAGGCACCAGGGACACCAAAGAAGCCTTAAGGAGCTCAGTGGGAACAAACAAAAAACACAAGTACCAGCGAGGAAAGTCCTCTTTTCCACATCTATGCAAACACACAGGATAGAGGACTGATCAAAGGCTGCCAAGATTCAGAACGAGACCAGAGATCCAGAAACGCAAGGCTGTGGCTTGCCAGGATGTTGGAAACTTTGGGGGAAGGCACAGAACACAGTCTGTTAGGGGGATTCAAGATCTGACCTGGATACAGCAGAGAGGATGAGGAAGGGTGGACTAGGAATCAGTAAATATCATAAACCAAGGAGGGCCCCGAACAAGCTCAAATAGGAGAGCAGCTTAATTCAACCTTCACAAATGGACACGTGTGAAACTACTGAAGCTCAATACAGAAGACAGAAGCTACAATTCTTTTTTTTTTTTTTTTTAAGATATCTATTTGAAATCAGAGAGAAAGAGAATCTTCTACTTGCTGGTTCGCCAGGCTGAGCTGGGCCAAAGCCAGAAGCTCTACCCAAGTCTCCCACATGGGTGGCGGGGCCCAAGTAAGCGGGCCATGTTCTGTTGCCTTCCCAGGTGCGTTAGCAGGGAGCTGGACCAGAGCAGAGTAACTGGTTCTCTCCTATGGCACCTGGGTGTCTCAAGCAGTAGCTCAACCCCCTGCACCACATCACTGGCCTCTACAGTTAATCCTTAATGGCTACTTATTTGGATTTGTTTTCTTTGAAAAGCAGAGGGACAAAGAGAGCATTTCATCCACTGGCTTACTCATTATATACCCACAAGAGCCAGGGCTGGGTCAGACTCATGCTGGGTCTCCCCACATGGATGGCAAGGACCCAACTACTTGAACCATCACCGGCTGCCTCCCTGGATGCACACTGGCAAGAAGCTGGAGTTGGGAGGAGCAGCCAGGACTCCGAGGTGGGATACAGGCATCATCTTAAAAGCAAGGAGAAACGCCCATCCCTTGGAGCAATGATTTCACAGTGCCTGGACTGTGGCTGTACCCAAAAATCCTGAATCTGGCATGAAAAGCAGAGGTAGCCGTCCATGGACCATTTGTCTAAGTCTCCTAAACTCGTCACTACTTCCTCAGCCCCAGGGGATGCTCCTTGGGCGCCCTCCCCAGAGCTGAATTCCTATGACCTGCTTTCCTTTACTGGAACTAGTAACACGCCTTGGGCCCCTGCACCCGCGTGGGAGACCTGGAAGAAGCTCCTGACTCCTGGCTTCGGATCAGCCCAGCTCTGGCTTTTGCAGCCATCTGGGGAGTGAACCAGCGGATGGAAGACTCTCTCTACCTCTCTCTGAAGTCTGCCTTCCAAATAAACAGATCTTTAAAAAAAAAAGGAATGTAACATTTGTAGGTTCCCTATTCATAAAATCTGCCGTAAGACAGGGCTCATTCCACATAAAACGGAAGTAATTCTAGTAATTCCAGTTCCTTCCTCAAGGTCCTCCATCTTCCTGTCAGGACCTTCCATACGGAGACAGGGTAACCACTCCACCAGCGCAGGAGCCCAAAACTAGGTTCACCTACTGTTGAAAACAGAGTGGCCCAGGGCCGGTGTTGTGGCGTAGTGGGCTGAGCCTCTGCCTGTGTGTCAGCATCCCATCCGTGTGCCAGTTGGAGTCCTGGCTGCTCCACTTCTGATCCAGCTCCCTGCTGGTGACCTAGGAAAGCAGTGGAGGAGGGCCCAAATGCTTGTGTCCCTGCACCAACATGGGAGACCGAGAGGCGATTTCTGGCTCCTGGCTTTGGATCAGTCCAGCTCCTGGCCATTTGGGGAGTGAACCAGCGGGTTGAAGACTTCTCTCTCTGCCTCTCCCTCTATCTTCTGTAACTCTGCTTCTCAATAAATGTCATACAAAAAAAAAAAAAAAAAAGAGCAGCAAAGACCACTCACTCAATCCCTATGATTCTCTAAAAATTAAAAAAAAAAAAAACCTCAAGCCAATAGAACATAGGTTATGACCCTTCCCCAATATACCGCCTACAAATCATGGGATCTTCAAATCACATTTCCCACCCTGGTCAACAAACTTTTGCTTTCTGAATTCACAGACTAGAAGGTCAAGATGAAATTTATTCTTCTTGATGGCCTAAGTCCTTGGGCCCTTGCACCCGTGTGGAAGACCCAGAAGAAGCTCCTGGCTCCCGGCTTCAGATTGGCACAGTCCCGGCTGTTGTGGCCAACTGGGAAGTGAACCATCAGATGGAAGACCTCTCTCTCTCTCTCTCTCTCTACTCTACTCTCTCCGTGTGACTCTTTCAATTAAATAAATAAATCTTTTTAAAAAATGTATTCTTCTTGTGGCATTCTCTTATTCCTTGAAAAGAGTGAAACACCCATCAGTCTTTAAATTTATTCACTGGGGGAGGATCCCAAAACATGTGAAATCAACAAATTAAAAATTAAATCACATTTCACAGCAGACGAAAGCTATGGTAACTACCATACAGAGCGAACAATTTAGACTCCTGCCCAGTGTTAAAACTCTAAGTAGGTTAGTATCTTCAAATTTTTTCCCCCAGAAGGTAAATATTCAGACAGAATTTCCTTACCAGTATTGGGGAGGGGGATGGGGCGGGGTGGGAACAGAATCAGGGCTGGTGCTGTGATGCAGCAGGTTACATGGCTGCCTGCAACACTGGCATCCCATAGTCACCTGTTCCATTCCTGCCTGCTCTGCTTCTGATCCAGCTCCCTCCTAACACACTTGGGAAAGCAGAAGATGGCTCACGTACCTGGGCCCCTGCCAACCATGTAGGAAAACTACTGTGGCCATTTAGGGAGTGAACCACAGGTTGGAAAATCTCTCTGCAATCAATCCTGCCTTCCACATAAATAAAATAACTCTTAAAAATTGACAGACTTGACAACGTAGAATTCTTGCTCTTTTTGAAATATTCATTTCAAATTTGGTATTCTACAGGTAATTTAAATGGAAAGAGAAAAAGGAAATGATTTTTCTAAATGCTTTTATATGTCAAACCCAAAAGTAATATAGACTCATATGACATTTAGGAACAAGAATGACTGCAAATAAACATTCTGCAGAAGCACAGTTAACCATGAGAAAAGGAAGAAAATCTATTTAAAAAAATGTAGGCATTTGGAGATTTGGCACAGAAGATGCTCCCTGGAATTCCCACAGCCACACTGCTGTGCCTGAGGTTGATCCCACTCCACTCTCGATCCCAGCTTCCTGCTATCACAATGTGATAAGCCAGGTTCAGCCTATCTCACTCACAGCTGTTTGGGGCATCTACAGTATGAACTAGTGGTTGGGAGATTTTAAAAATGAGAAAGTTTACGATAGACCTCATAGATCTCAACACAGTGGAGACTTTCCAATTGAAGTATTACATTGGCAACCAATAAGAGAAAGCCTAATCACACCACTTAAAGGTAAAAACCGTAAGACTGACACGCCAGGCACTACGTGACTTACAGCCATGCAGCATGTGTTAAGCAGAAGCTGTCCTTTGGATTTCAGATCTGGATCCTTCCCTGGGCTAGACACGCGAGATGCTCCTGTCAGAAGGAAAGTATGTCCACGGTGCCGTGTGCGGCCATGCCAGGGTGGGGGTTGTACACAACAGGTGGGTTAAGAACATCTAGACTTACGGTATTTCCATTTATTGGGACATAACTCACCATGGTCCAAGAAGCATCTGTATCATTAGAACATTTCTCTGCCCTCCCTCCCCCCACCCACAGAAAATGTGCCACAGACGACTTTGTAGGCATGCTCAGTCTAAAAGGCCAACCGCAGAAACGCAGAATCCCTCTGGAAACCAAAGCCTGCTCTAGAGTATGACTACCCTTAGAGAATCTCAAAAATAAACAGTTCAAGACAATCCAGCATTGCCACATAGGGTCAACCCCCACCCCCACCCCCCCAAAAAAGAAGAAAAAACCCAGAGGGCAAAGATGAAAATCTGAATTACTTCAAAAAGTCCCGGGAATTCAATGGATAAATTTCAGCAGCAATTTCCTATTAAAAACTAAAGAGACTTTTTCATCTTAAACACATTAGTCTCTCTCAGGAACAAAAGCATAATCCCACTGTAAAGTACCAAAATCACCCTACTGGGATATAAGGCAGAAATGCTTTGACATCATTACACATGCTAAGAAAAAATAAGGGGAGAGAACGTGAGATTCGTAAAAATATGCCTTGGGGCCAGTACTGTGGCACAGTAGGCCACACACACACTGTGGGTTGGGCATGTCAGATTTCAGTGCCCCCCCCCCCAATCACCCCATCAGAGCTGCTGGGGTGAGATGGCCACAGTGACTGTCCTGACACCCACGAGGGAGGCCTGAATCGTGTTCAAAGCTCCCTGCTGTATCTGTGCACTGGGTGAAGGGATGGGAGATCTTAGTTTGGCTCCCTGTTCACATAAGTAATTTTTAAGTAAATTTTTTTAAAATTGTTTACAAGGATACTGCCACTCTCAACCACAGCTGATGGCAGTGTGCTCTCTGCAGGACTGATCAACCCTAAACGCAGACATTTCTCAACCCAGGTATTCACCGGAGTTATGCCTACAAAGATGTAAGAGGGCTTGGCGTTGCCTCATAGCCGGTATAGCCACTGCCTGCAGTGCCGGCATCCCATTTGGTCGCTGGGTCAAGTTCCGGCTGCTCCACTTCTGATCCAGCTCTGTTATGGACTAGGAAAGCAGTCGAAGATGGCCCAAGTGCTTGGGCCCCTGTACCTTGTGAGAGACCCAGAAGCTCCTGGCTTTGGATTGGCACAGCTCCAGCCACTGCAGCCAAGTGGGGAGTGAACTGGCAGATGGAAGACCTCTCCTCCTCTCTCTGTGTAACTCTTTCAAATAAATAAATCTTTAAGAGAAAAAAAAAGACTATGCAGACACAAAATTATTATATGAAAAAAGGATATCCACATTTTGCCATTCTCCACAAGACACTCAGGGCAGGCCTGACAACATCCTAGCAGCCATGGGCTGTACACAGCCCACTAAACAGGGAACTCAAATCCTTGGTGCTTAAAGGGCGACTGCTGTGAGGGCCCAAACTTCTGTGCCCAGCAGTCCCTTCTGTACAACACTGGACTCCATCCTATCAGACACTCCCTTACCACCTTTCACCTTGAATATGGTATCAGAGTTCACCTGTGTAAAGACCCATTGTTCACAAACAGTGAAAGAAACGTCCAAGGGACTTGTTGAAAATTCTTTCTTTCCAGGTCAGGATGCAACTTCATCAAAGGCCTGGCATTACACAAAACCACCCTGGAAGGATCAGGTAAGAGGTTATCCACTTTGGATTAGGGCTGATAAGCAGTATTCTCAATGCGTGAGAAACACATTAAAGAAACAAGTCTCGCAGACAGCGGACAAGCACTCTGAAAGCCCTTGCTCCAGCTGTAGTTTCACCACGATGCACCAGCCCACAGATCAGCAGGAAGCCAGGGCTCTCAGTGGGCATCAGACAGCCCAACTTGCTCCTGGGAAGGCAGAGCTCCCAGCACTGAGGTATCCACTCTAAGGCAGGAAAGGGCACCCATCCCATCTCTGCAGTCATGTTTCAGGACCAAGGCCTCGTTCACAAAGGGCTCCTGTTCACTCCTGTTCTGGAAGTGATTCCCTATCAGATCAGTCTCAGTAACTGGCTGGCAGGAGGAGGAAAGAACATTTGGGAAAATCTATCCTATTAGGAAAAGGCTAGTCTGCAATAACTTGCAAAGTTTAATGAACAGACTGACATTTGGCACTACCTTAATTACTAACAGGGACGCCAAAGGAGAGAGAAATAGCCCAAGTGAAGACACAGCTCCTTCCATAAGCCCTCCAAAACCAGACGTCAAGTTGGTGATCAGCTCACTGCTCTAAAATCCAAGTTAGCACTTGAGGCATTTCTGCAGCCAGCAGTGTGCAAGGGTAATCGCCACCCTGGATTTACTCAGCACATGCAGGTGCAAGTGTACATGCTGGGATAAAGTGGTGATGAAACACACAAATCTTGCATTTCCAGTCTCCACTTATGTGTGGTTTTACTCTAAGACGGAAATCTTCTTTTATTCAGAATGCCAGGGTAGGAGTAAAGGGATAAAGTCCAGTCAGGGTTTCCACTGGGTACAAAGTTCCCATGTAGGTCATAAAAAGAATGAACTGCTGAGTGGTGTGATAAGATCACCTGTCATACTACATAGGACTTCAAAATTTTGGAGGCAAGTATTGTGGCACAGCTGGTTAGACCAGCACTTCAGATGCCCACATCTGGGATCAGAGTACCTGGGATCAAGTCCTGCCCCTCCTTCCAATCCAGCTTCCTGCTAATGTGCCTGGGAGGGAGCAGATGATGGCCTAAGTACTTGGGACCCAGCCACCCACATGGGAGACCAGATGGAGCTCCTGGGTTCAGCTTGGCCCCATCCTGGCCTGGTTTTTGTGATTGGGAAGCGAATGATTGAATAAATCTCTCCCCATCACCTGGTCTTTCAAAATAAATAATTCACTCAATACAAAAAAAGCTAGCTCTAATCTCTGGAAATCAGTGGTTACAGTGGTTTCTAGATTTCTGTGAATGCTGTCTGTGCTATTCCCTCCTACTAACTTCTATGAACACTAACTACAATATCCAAAAATACTGTAGCCAAAATTAAATTCTTTGGTCTGTCGCATTTCAATTGTTGGTTCAAACCTGAGTATCAAGATGTACACAAAATTACTAAATACTAGGTATACATACTCAAAGGTGCTGCGATTAGAAACAAGAATTCGAAGTCCTCCCTATCACCAAACCTAAGCTATTCAAATTTTAGATCTGTATCCCAAAGTAGAGATACCTAAAGCAGAAATGGCAGAAATCACACTGACTTTAGGAGATCAATAAATGGTAATGGAGAAAGAATTTAGTAATTTAACCAATGTAGGGAAAACAGCATACTTCAGAGGACTTGCATGAGATTAAAATTCCCAATGCAGAAATATGATTACCTTCAAAAGTTTTCAAAAGGTATTTGAACCTAAGGTGTATTTTTTAAGGGCATTGAGTCACAAGAAGTTCAAAAATTTTTCTCAATCCACAGCATTTTCTTAATTCCATTTTCCCATGAATATTTTAAAGACTTTTGCAAGTTTAACTTCTTCACCTCCTAATTCCCAATATTCAAATTGCCTGGATATGACCTTTTGTGCCTCGAAGACTACCTACCTGACTCTACTGAATATGCCAAAAGCTAAATCACATCGCCCATGAAAAGTAGCATAAATAATAAAATCCATTAATTTTCCTGGATAATTAATAGATTATATTATACACTATACATTAATATTATTCAATGTATGTTTACAGAAAAGTAAGATCAGTAACCTTTTAGAGTAATGGAGCAAGTAGGTAATCAAAAGAGAATAACCCGGAACTTGCAAACTTTAGTAGATAATTAACACATTGTAATCAACTAGGACGATGATTGCCCTACTGTAAAGAAATACCTACTTGAGCAGACCAGGTACCACACGGGTCTATGAAGAACTTGAACAATGGTAAAGCTACTCTACAAACTTCCAAATTCTGTCCTTGAGGAACTGCAAAACCAGAGTTGGCGTCGTGGCATAGTGGCTTAAGCCAGAGTGACCTGTGACACTGGCATCCTGGCAGGAGTGCCAGTTCAGGTCCTGCCTGCTCCACTTGTTAATCCAACTCCTCGCTAGCCCACCTGGGAAAGCAGTGTAGGATGCCCCAAGTGCTTGGGCCCCTGTCACCCACAGGGAAGATCCAGGTGGAGTTTCCAGGCTCCTAGCTGCCTGGCCAGAGGGGCCATTTGGGAAATGAAGCAGTGGAAAGAAGATATCTCTAACTCTGCCTTTCAAATAAATAAACCCTTTAAAAAAAAAAAAAAGGTACAAAACCAAAGACGAATCACACAAAAATCACACCTTGCAACTTTGGAATCTGAGTTTACATTTTACAGATGGGAGAGGAATGCGAGGACTAATCCATGACTGAACTGAAACCAGCAGGGGTATAGAGGGACAGATCTTACGTGCAGACTGCTCCTTCAGGAAGGAAGATCCTCTAGGCAAACAGGTGGGGCACAGTCCAAGCACAGAAGACGGACAGCAGAGAGTAGGGCCGAGTCCTTGGGTAGAACTGTGAGGATCTGAGTGTATCTATTCACAAACAGCCTTTAAGTAAGCATTCAGTTTCCCATTCTCAAAGGGACTCAAGGCTACAGAGAAGCATTTAAAAAAAATAAATAAATAAGAAAAAGAAAAGGTTAAGTTTGGACCAGTGCTGTGACAAGAGGGGATTGGTATGTTGCTGCCTTCGAGAGTGGGCATCCCACATCCGAGTGCTGGTTCAAGTCCTGACTGCTCTGCTTCTGATCCAGCTTCCTGCTAATGCACCTGTGCAGGCAGAGGAAGATGCTGGACAAGCACTTGGAGCCTGCCACTCAGGTGAACACTGGATCGAATTCCTGGCTCCTGTATTCTGCTTGGCCCAGACCTGGATGCTGCGGGGTACCAATCAGTGGACGGAACATCTTTTTCTCATCTCTCTCTCACTCTGTATCACTCTATCAAATAAGTAAATAAATCTTTAAACTTAAAATGTAGGGGCTAGCACTGTGGCACAGTGAGTAAAGCTGCTGCTTGCAATGCTGAGATCCAATATGGGTGCCATTTTCCGATCCTGGTTGCTCCAAGTCTAATCCAGCTCCCTGCTAATGTGCTTGGGAAGGCAGCAGAGGACGGCCCAAGTGATTAGGCCTCTGGTACCCAAGTGGAAAATGCAGATGAAGCTCCTGGCTCAATTCCACCTGGCCCAGCCCCAGCAACTGCAGCCATTTGGGGAGTGACCCAGTGGATGAGGAACTGTCTCTCTCTCTCTCTCTAACTCTGCCTTTCAAATAAATAAATCTTTACACACACACACACACACACACACACACACAAGGGACTACCAAATTTACCAAAATCCAGCAATAGAAATTAAAAGCCATTCTTCCAAGTCATTATCTAATAGACTAATGTATCAATGCAGATAACAATTTAACTTTCCAAAGCTGATACACTCTGGACTTAATTCTCCAGGAATGAACTTGATCCAAGTTCAAAAATCGAATGAACAAGAGTTGACAGCAACAAGTAAATCTTCCATTTTATTAATAACTTAATACAATCAGCACTCCCGTCAATGAAGGAGCAAAATAAAGGCAATGTGCTTGTTAGTGCACATGAGGAGGAGTGGCAGAGGCCTGAGCAGGTGGCTCCTGTCCCCCACGTGGGAGACCAGGGAGAACTCTGGAATCCCTGCTTTGGACAGGCCCATCTCTGGCTGTTGTAGACAAATGGGAGTGAACCAGCAGATGAAGAGCTCTGTCTCTCTCTCTGCCGTTAAAACAAATCTTCAAATTTAAGCTTATCATCTTTCAACTGTTCTCAAATACTTGAACCTTACTCCCCTCCCCCTTTTGTAAAGCTCTCTGAGATTTCTCGATTTATTCTACTCAGTTTCAGTAACAGTATACGAAGTTCCTTACAGACTCTATGGTACCATCATGAGCAATACGCTTTCCACTGAGCTAACATTAATGAAAATTTTTTTGCTGGGAAAAGGCCCTACAGCAGCCACAAAACAGCAAAACAGCAGGGGGTGGATTCAACGCAATAGCACCAATAACAATCTTACAGACTGAAACAAAACAAAACAAAACACCTTTATTTTTGCTCACACCTAAATCATTCCATGACTTTACCATGCAGAATTGTCCTTACGTGATCTTACATTAAATATACCCTAGAAAACTAGAACATACTTGTAAGAACGAACAAATTGCATAGCTGTTTCTTCCCTCCCCCATAGAAATGTTACAAAAAAGTCCAATTGCTAAATCATTACTTATATATAGAAAAGTCTTCATATAATCTCAAAATATACTGAAAAAATGTAACTTAAGTTCGGCATCCACCCTCATGAACAGCTGAAATGCTAATAAAGTGACACTAGAAGCCCAGGCACAAAATCATACACAGACACAAGAAGGCTACAGATCCCACTCACAAAAAAATGCACCAAACACATTCGCATTTATTTTCTTTTTTAAAAGCAAATGACAAAAGACCCAGTTTACCAGCTTTACTTTTTGAACCTAAGCTTAACATTACATATTTAAACAATTGTCAAAACTTACTAAATTGCCAGCTTTCATGCACAACTAGAAAACATCCTTAATTTATATTAAACCAGAAATGTATTACCATTAATGCATTAATATCTTTCACTACTAAATACTGAAAAAACTGAAATTATTTCTGTAGAAGATTCATCCTGGCAATGTTAACTTCACAGCAGGCTGACACTACTTGGCTCACATTTCAAACACAATGGAAAAGCAGATCCATGCTGGTGTTAGTGTACAATCTTGTCCTACCACTACTGAAGAGTCACGGCTCACCTTGGATAACGTTTAATAAAAAAGCAAAGTGCATACAGAGATTTACAACAATTTTAAAGACAAAAAAATGGTCCTATTATGTGGTCCCAACAATAAACTCAAAAGTCTATGACAAATAGGTGCTCCGATGAGCTGTTTATAAATACTTTAGATTAGGTACAATTATACTGAAAGTCGAGTTCGTTTGAAATCTTCAAAAAAATGTTCCTGTTAATCCTCAAATGGTGCTTGTTATAGTTTAACATTTCTGTTAAATGCGTGCGTTGAATTACTTGTTATCCAAGCGTAGCGGCTGCTCCTTACCATTTATCGTTAAGGACTTTAACTGGCCATCTTCTTCGACTTCTACTCTTTCTTGACCGTTCTCGACAATTCTGTAGAATAAAATTCATTTAAAATATTTGTTAAGAAAATATTATCTGTGTATATAAACAGTACAAAAATTTCTTAGACATGAAAATAATTTTTAGTCTGAAAATTACAGTCTATTGAAAGTTAATCTTTCCTAAAATAGATTCAGACAAAAATAAATTGTCTCAGATACCATAAAACTGGATACTAAGTACATGCTGAGATAGGATTACAAAATACAGGTTTTATTACATAGTTTTTCCATTTTACTTTAACGACATTGAGAAGATGTCACAATTACATGTAAAATATGACTCAAAATTAAAATTACTTCTAATAATAGTTAAGAAAGAAAAGCCCTAGTTAATGAATATACACATTAAGTAGAAGATTGTCCTGATGTAATATTTGGCATACACATCTATAAATCTCACTATGGATGTGTAAACATAGCAATGAAACATTATGCTGTGGCGCAGAGGGTTAAAGCCCAGGCCTGAAGCACTGGCATCCCATATGGGTGCTAGTTCTAGTCCTGGCTGCTCCTCTTCCGATCCAGCTCTCTGCTATGGCCTGGGATAGCAGTGGAGGATGGCCCAGGTCAATGGGCCCCTGCACCCACGTGGGAGACCCAGAAGAAGCTCCAGGCTCCTGGCTTCGGATCAGCACATCTCCGGCCGTTGCGGCCATTTGGGGAGTGAACCAGCAGATGAAGACCTCTTTATCTAGCTCTTTCAAATAAATAAAATAAATCTTAAAAAAAACATTATGGCTACTTATTAAAAATACGAAATATATAACACTGTACCTCTTTGTAGTGATTTTTCTGCCATTAACTATTTTAGTAGAAGTTGATATAGACTTGAAGTTGCCCATCCCACTACCACCAAATGACGTGGAAGAGAATGAAGTAAGGCCTCCATGACCCAGGGACCCAAACGAAGTAAATCCTACAGGCAAGCAGAAAATAATGATAGGCAACAATACATCAAAGTTACCAAAGCAAGAATTACTTCAAAATGTACTAGTGAACCTTCTCATGTCAGGATGGCTAAGGCAATCTAACTGGCTTTGAAATGAGACCATAGGGGATAAAAATGTCAAATAGTAAAATCTACAACAATTTTAGAACAATACTGTAATTATCTGAAAAAATATAAATACAGTACATGAACATACTTAACCACATGACTATCATACTACGTACACTAAGGAAAACTTTTACAAAGCACACCAGAGCAAACTTATCTTGGATAAGAAACTTAGAAGTTGGCCTATTTCTAAAATGTTCACAATGAAATAATGCATATACCTGAACATGACTCAATCATCTAAGCTCTACTAGAACCCAGGATTATCAATAGCTGAAAGAAACGTGAGCCACATACAAACTTTTAAATTTCAAGCTATCTCACAAAATAAGAGGAAAATTAATTTTAGTAGCTCATGTTACTATTCAATCCAATTATGAAAAATCTTAGATTTGTAATATAAAACCTGAGGTGGTTTAGATTCTGTAAATCTAGAGTGTATTTCATACTTGTAACGCATTTCCATTTGGACTGGCCACATCTCAAGTGACCAGTGTTTATGTGTGCTAGACAGTATAGTTCCATAGTGAGCCCGGGGCTATAAATGTGGACAGCTTCCCCCCACACACATACACACTCTAGCCACTCATTTCTTAAGTTGCCAAATTTTTTTTTAGTTTTTTTAACCAGCTTTTATACCTCCTAATCTATAATTATTATATTACAAGGCACAAATGAGGGAACTGTAAGAGAAAAGTACATCAAAAACTGAAGTCAGATTGTGTGGACTATTTACCTAGAGTGTTATTACCACAATACTTAAGGGGAGCATAACTGGGCAGCCTAAATAATGAGCACTGCCAATCCTTAGCATCAACAAATAGCTTCTCTTTTAAGAGAAATAGCTAAATTTTTAAAAGGTGGCAAGAGAGACAGGTGCTATGCAGTAGTAGGCTAAGTCCCAACTTCTGCAGCTGGCATCACATATGGGCACCAGTTCGCACCCTGGCTGCTCCTCTTCCAATCCAAATCTCTGCTGACGGCCTGGGAAAGCAACAGGAAATGGTTCAAGTGCTTGGACCGCTGCACCTGCATGGGAAACCCAGAAGCAGCTCCTGGCTTCGGATCAGCCCAGCTCTGGCATTTGCGGCCATTTAGGGAGTGAATCAGAGGATGTCAGACCTGTCTGTCTTTCCCTCTATCTGTAACTTTACCTACCTCTCAAATACATAAATAAATCTTTTTTTAAAAAAATTTAAAGATAAAACTTACAACTACTTTATGATATATGTGTATTATCCTAATGTATAAACTGCCTTTCTATAGGTTATGTACTAGTCCCAGTGGCATATGGCTAAGTACCTCACTATTGAGCTAGCCCGGCTGGTTCACAAAACCAGGCTGTGGCCAGCACTGAATCCTACCATGAATGCATCTGGTGGACACACCTAGGAAGGGTACTACCTGCCCGTGTAATTTTAACTGCAAGAGGTCAGGAACACGAAGGAATTCACTGAGATTATCCAAATAAACTATTTTGCACTTGACCCAAAATACATATTGCCCCCTTTTAAGAATTTCATTAAACTTTGGCCATTAACAGTAAGAACAGAAGCAGGTTTCCAAACATAACATTCCTGGAAAGATCAGGAGGAAAATGTAGATTATTAGACACAGATATGTACATGCAAAACATATTGGCAAGTCCATAAACTACTCTAACAAATGGAATACAAATGCTTTAACTAAAATTGTTCTAAGCACTAATTTCTGTTCAGATGACAGAAAATAAATCCAAGGATTCAATACCTGTATCAAAAGAAGGAAATCCGCCTCCGAAGGATGGAAACCCACTGAAGGCAGAGAAAAATGAGCCTGGGCCTCGGCTTCTGCTTCCTCGGGGACCCCTGCGGTTCCCAAAAAAGTCCTCAAATGGGTCTTCTAGAAACAAATAAAAACACCCATTGTAAAATCCTTATTCAAACTTGTTTTTTTCCCCCCATGGGAAAGCTGTAAGAAAGAGAAGAAGAGTTAATGTTTAGTAACATACCACTCCATTAGGAATAAAAATTTTACCAAGATATTATAATTAATTAGCTTATCTATGGAATAACTCAAAGACTGATTGTCCCAACAGCTTTAATTATAAATTTGAGTCAAAGTTAGATAACAGAATAAAAAAGCAGACTTATTTTAAAAAAAAAAAGCATACATTCACATACAAAACTTGGGATCAATACGCACTTCCAATCCACAGTTGTTTTTTTTAATGTGGCCTTTTAATAACATCTTGTTAAGACACTGTTTCTGCTGTAACCATTTGAAAGATGGTTTCACACTCAAGAAGTTGTATTCCATGACATGAAAGCTACATTCTCCAAAGTAATTCAGAAATAAACACAAAAATGAATTATTCTAGTGTGCTTATTGATAAACACATATAGAGATAATAGTCAGCAAGTGGTAGAAATGAAAAATGGTTATGGAATGTGGCAACATATGTGAGAATTCATTTCAATTTTCTATAATTTTTTTCTATAATTTTCTATATTTTTTCTATAATTTAATCTCCCCCCTTCTCTCTGTAACTCTGATTTTCAGACACATAATAAGTCTTTAAAAAAGTTATTATAACAGAAACTACTGACACAGATAGGCATTGTAGTACTACTAGAGATACCAAATATAAGTAAAGATTAGCACAGCCAGTTTAGTCTGTGTTGTGCTTATCCATCAAGGCATACTTAGCAAAAACAAACTACATACTGCGCTGACTTCAAAGCATTACTGATAGTGAAAACAACTGTCCAGCAGAGGAGTAGGTATGTGGATAAAAACACACTAACTGCAGATTTTAAGAATTTCTGCAGAGCTGGAGCTGTGGAGGAAGGCAGAGCAGGCCTCAGGTCGCAGCTGTAACACACCAGTGAAGACAACCACAGCGGGGGTCTCAGAGCAGAATCAACAGCAGTAAACCATCCCTTCCTTTCACCTCATTTCCAAAGAATCCAAATTCGCCCAGTAGGCATTAGACATTTTTGTGTCTAAAAAAGACAGAACTTTTTTTAAAGGACAAAAAAATCGCAACTAAATGTGCTACCAACTACCATTTCTGTTCACTTCACCTTATTAAGAGCCATGACTAACTGAGGTACTTGCACAGAAAACACAGGACAGGTAGCAGAAGATGGTTTTATGACCAGTTACAGAAACCAAGACTAGAACTAGCATGGTTATGTCCGCACTGTTAATGAATATTTCAGCATATAATGCATATTCAAGCAAATACTTTCAATTTCTTCCATTTATGGAACAATAAGTTACTGGCTATTCAGCTACAGGATTATCAACATGAGTATCAGGGCTGGTGCCAGCATCCTATACGGGCACCAGTTCCACTCTTGGATTTCTTCTTCTAATCCAGTTCCCTGCTATGGCCTAAGAAAGCAGAAGATGGCCCAAGTGTGTGGGCCCTTGCACATATGTAGGAGACCCGGAATAAGCTCCTGCCTCCTGGCTTTGGATCAGCCCAGCTCTAGCCAACACGGCCATTTGGGAACTGAACCAGTGGATGGAAGACCTTTCTCTCTGTCTCTCCTCTTCACTGTCTGTAACTAACTCTCAAGTAAATAAAATCTTTAAAAAAAAAAAAAAAAAGGTATTACTTAAGAATCTCACCTTCACTAGAGAAAAGGTCATTCTATTTTCATGTTAGGGGGAATTATGACCTAGTTGTCTTTGGAAGCAGTGCTGGCTCCCAAACAGGCAGCGGTTCAAGTCCCACTGCTCCACTTCCAATCCAGCTCTCTGCTATGACCTTGGGCCCCTGCACCCAGTGTGTAGCAGATCCCAAAGAAGCTCCTGGCTCCAACCTGGCCCAGCCCCACTTGTTGTGGCCATTTGGGGAGTGAACAAGCAGATGGAAGACCTCTCTACCTCTTAAATAAATGTTTTAAATTTAGTCTCCAGTCCCACTATGTTTGATGTAGACTTTAATCTCTCCCTCAGCTTGCACTTTCTTCTCATGTCTTCCCTGTAATGACTACAAAGTAACTCCTTGCTAAAGACTAATTCACTCTCTTAAAGGCACAGCAGAAGGTTAAGGCTGGCTCCACCCTGAATCCCATGGATTTAGAATTCAATTTTCACCTTTACAGTTCATATCTCAACACCAGTCTGTGAGTTTCACAAGATCATGCAGTCCCTGCTCAAAGAAACACCCAATCTACTCCTAGAGCGGAGCCCACTTCACCATCACAAAGGAAACACACTGGCCCCACCCAACACTGACCAAAGGCAGGCTGCAAGCACTATGGACCAACCAGGAATCCACAGAGGAGGCGATCCGGAACTGCTCCAGCCAGCTTTCACCTACAGAACCCACCACCCCGATCCCTCAGATTCCCGGGATTACTCACAGCGCTCTGTGCCCTGCAAACTAAAATACTTTCTTCCATTTCTCTAGTCATTTGCCTGCTCCAAGTCAGGGAGCAGGTCCAGGTTTGGCGGCTCTATGGTAAAGTCCTCCAACATATGTTCTATCTCCTATTGGTTCTGTCTAGAGAACATTGGTACAAATTTTACACAGCAAAAAATATTCTCGGTCATTAACATCTTCAGGCAAGTCTTTATCATAACACTGTATGCTGAGATACAAACATAGATGCATGCCTGCACTATGATCAAACTCTTCCACTCCAGTATTTTAAGCACCTTATACAAGCGCTTCTTTAAAGCTTTGTAATGTCCCACTATTCTTAGAAATAATAATCCAATTAAGAATTTATATTATTATTAGCAGGATACCAAATCAATAATTAACAACGTCAAACTTATGACCGAGGAAATACATTGAGTTGAATGGCATGACAAAACCTGAGCACCAAACACAGAATACAAACATACATCCACAAACAAAACTGAGAAAACTGTCTCAGAAAACTCAGGAAGCATGAAGGTTTTGCCATACAAGGACAACATAACAGAACAGTTAAGAATGTAACAGTAGGGGCCGGGGCTGTGGGATGGTGGATAAAGCCTCCATCTGCAGTGGGCACAGATTTCTAGTCCCTGCTGCTCCATTTCATATCCAGCTCTCTGCTACAGCCTGGGAAAGCAGCAGAAGATGGCCCAAGTCCTTGGGCCACTGCACGCGCGTGGGAGACCTGGAAGAAACTCCTGGCTCCTGGCTTCTGATCAGTGCATCTCTGGCCATTGTGGCCAACTGGGGAGTGAACCAGTGGAGAGAAGACCTCCCCCAACTCTCTGCCTCTCCTTCTCTGTGTAACTCTTTCAAATAAATAAATACATCTTTAAAAAAAGAGAGAGAGAAAGAAAGATTGTACTAGTAAAGACAAAGTAACTCAAATGCTTTAATTTCACCAACCATGAAAGCACACAAGAGCAAAAACTAGACACCAGAACATTCCAATAACCACGAAGCTCAACCACGGAGAAGCCTGTTCAATGATTTAAGGCATCCATGCTCTGCTCCTCACAGCCTCACACTATTAATTCAACTGCACATGCCCACACACACACACACAAACAGAAGAGAACAAAAATCTAAAGAGCACCACAGATACTTTGAATAAACAGAAATAGTTCATTATTTACAAGTTTCAAAGTCTAACATCTAACTACCAGCCACCCTCAAAATGGGGAAATGCTGAAATTGACAGGATAATTGTGACTGACATTCTCTGACCTTTCAACTAACCCTGAATCAGGAGCTAAAATAAACAGAATATTTGAAAGTAGAAAATGGCATATTTAGTAGGAAAAATGACAACCACAGCCAAAGCATCACAATGAACTGTGAACCTCAGGGGCATAGAGCCTCTGGGGTCTGTTTCTTTACTTTTTAATTAGCATCTGGAATACTGATAGGCACTAAACAGCAAACACATCACTGTCAAATAAATGAACACCTTCATTTTCACTTTTCTATACAATTTTTTACTACAAGATACATCTTTTAGTTATATTCTAGGTTAGTTTAAAATAATGTCTTTTCCAAGAGTTACAAATATCTATCCAACTCTTAGGATTAAAAATATTGCAGATTCAAATTATTCTATTTCAAATGCCAAGAGGCCTGATTTTAAATGAGGAACCCTGACAACAGAAAAACACAGTGTTACTTGCTGCGTAACTTTCTTCTGGGACAGCAACAGATCTTTGGGTGTTTTTGTCCTCAAATCCCAAAAGAGCAATGTTTCTTCTCAGCCTCCCATCTTCCACCTTATTATTCCCTCACAAAACTTGCTGTGCCCATTAAACTTCCCTAGGGGTGGATGAGACAGCTCAACGAACACAAATATTCCATATACTTGAGAAGCCTGAGGCTTAAACCAAGCTTCCTGTATTTGCAATTCCAGAATACCTACATGCACCTAAAAATGTAAATAATTAAGTAAGGTACATAAATCTTACTCTGAGGTGTTCACAACTTCACCACAGACCAAATTCTCACAGAAGTTATCTACACTGTAGCACAGGAAGCTCTCTCTCACATGAAAGCACCAGTTTAAGTCTCTGCCTTTCAAACAAATAAATAAATAAATCCCACAGGAGATGGTGGAAAAACCTCACAGAGGACTTGGTCAACTTTCTGCTCAAGTGACTGACAATCATGCAATCAACACTTAAAGCACGTGAGGTGCCGGCACTGTGGTGTAGCGGGTTAAAGCCCCAGCCTGCTGTGCCAGCATCACATATGGGCGCCGGTTCAAGTCCTTGGTGCTCCACTTCCAATCCAGCTCTCTGCTATGGCCTGGGAAAGCAGCAGAAGATGGCCCTAGTGCTTGGGCCCCTGTATCCACGAGAGAGACCGGAAAGAAGCTCCTGGCTTCAGATCTGCACAGCTCCAGCCACTGTGGCCATTAGGAGAGTGAACCAGCAGAATGGAAAACCTCTCCTTCTCTGTATAACTCTTGACTTTCAAATAAATAATTATTAAACAAACAAACAAAAAAAAGATAAGAAAGCACACAAACCAAAACCCAGACAAGGCACAGGCCTTGCCTTCAGGAGGAAGAAAATATGCATGAATAAGCAGGAAGTGCCACTGTGTGCACAAAATCTAACTGCACCACTCATGCCTCCTGTGGATGTAGGTCCTGCTGGACGGTTCTCACGGCAGAACAAAGGTTTCAAGTAACTATGTCTGGAGACAGCATAGTGGTGTGGGGGTTAAAGCCGCCACCTGCATCCCATGTCAAAGATGCTCTTCTTCACATCAAGTGCCCTGCTAACGCACCTAAGAAAGCAGAGGATGGCTCATGTGACTGGGCCTCTGTCATGCACATGGGAAAACCATATGGAGCTCCTGGCTCCTGCCTTCAGCCTGGCCCAACCTGGGCCACTGTGGCCATTTTGGGAGTGAACCAATACATGAAAGATCTTTCTCTGTCTCCTCCCATTCTGTCACTTTGCCTTACAAGTAAATAAATCCTAAAAATTTTTTAAAAGGAGGCATTAAGTGAATTTCTCAGTTCTCAATTTTAAAAAGAAAAAAAAAAAATTTCCTTTTCCTTGAGGGTGAAATGGGAAAGAGACAGAGGAAACAAGTGTCTTAAAGTCAAGTACAGGGGCCGGTGCTGTGGTGTAGCGGGTAGAGTCGCCACCTGTGCTGCCAGCATCCCGTGCGGGCACCAGTTCTAGTCCACTTCCCATCCAGCTCTCTGCTACGGCCTGGGAAAGCAACAGAAGATGGCCCAATTGTCTGGGCCCTTCACTCACATGAGAGACCCGGAAGAAGCTCCTGGCTTTGGACTGGGGCAGTTCCAGATGCCTGGCAAATTGGAGAGTGAACCAGCAGATGGAAGACCTTCCTCCCTCCCTCTCTCTCTGCCTCCTTCTCTCTCTCTGTATAACTCTTTCAAATAAATAAATAAATCTCTTAAAAAAGAAATTAAGTATAATAGTGAAAAAAAAGGCTGAGACTCACATAGCATCCATTCTCACTTGTCCGGATAATTTTATGTGAAAATGAAGGATTTTCAAGGGACAGCTAAACATCAACAGGAGCTGTCAAAAATGCACACAGAACTGTACTTTGATTCTGAATGTACTCCAAGAAAATCTCTCCTGGGGCAAGTTCACTCCACTCACGACAAAGAACAAGAACAGAGGGTAAGCCGGGCAAAACTTACTGACCGGCCTTAAGTATCAAAAGTCACATGCAGGGGGCCAGTGCTGTGACGCAGCAGGTTAACGCCCTGGCCTGAAGCACCAGCATCCCATACAGGCGCTGGTTTGAGACCTGGCTGCTCCACTTCCGATCCAGCTCTCTGCTATGGCATGGGAAAGCAGTGGAAGATGGCCCAAGTCCTTGGACCCCTGCACCCACGTAGGAGACCCAGAAAGAAGCTCCTGGCTCCTGGCTTCAGATCGGCCCAGCTCCAGCCACTGCGGCCAATGGGGACTGAACCATTGGATAGAAGATCTCTCTCGCTCTCACTCTCTGCCTCTCCTTTCTGCTGTGTCTTACTCTGACTTTCAAACAAATAAACCTTTTTTTTTTTTAAAGTTACATATAAAAATGTTTTTTACTTCAGCTGGATATTAGTCTACTACATGCTATTAAAATGCCCTATCCCTTACTTTCTTTCAAATTAAATGCATATACGTATGTTGTGTCTATGAAACTTTGTCAAGTAATCAAGAAACATTTGTGTAAACAAATTACCACAGCACCATATGATAAGATCATGGATGCAAAACACAGGTCTATATGTGGGATAAATCGAACCTGATTTGCCTCTCCCATCTGCATTTCAGTTTTTCTAACTCCTCTTATCATGTCTTATACTGTTAAGTTTTCTCTTTGCTGCTTGCTTCTAAACTGTACAAATCAGAACCAAAACTTCAGGTAAACTATTAGCAAGGAATGTTACAGGATGAATTGTGTCTCCCCCGCCCCCATACTCCAGTGACTGTGGATATCACTTTATTTGGAAGGTCTTTATGTAAATGACTGTGTTAAGATGAACCTTTTGGGGTGCGCCCTCATGCAGTAATAATCACTCACGTCCTGATTAGAAGGGGAAATCTGGACACTCCGCTACGTGCAGAAAGGAGAGCACCACCTCTCAGCCAAGGACCCCGAGGCCACCAGCAGCTGGAGAGCAGCAGACCTCCTCCCCTCACACAGTGGCTGGTCCTGCGGTGCAGCAGCTGGAGCAGCCACCTGAAGCGCTGGCATCCAAGGTGGAGGCTGCTCGAGTCCCGGCTGCTCCACTTCCAATCCAGCTCCCTGCTGATGCACCTAGGAAAGCGGTGGGAGAAAGCCCAACTCTGGGCCCCTGCCACCCACATGGGAGACTCGGAGGAAGCTACTGGCTCCTGGCTTCAGGCTGGCCCAGCCCTGGCCGTTGCAGCCATTTGGGGACTGAACCAGTGGATGGAAGATCTCTGCCTCTCCTCCCTAACTCAATTTAAATAAATGAATAAATTAAAAACAAAAAAGGACACCTTGACCTTGGACTTCTGGCCTCTGTTACATTTCTGGTGTTGAAGCAACTCAATGTGTGGTACTCTGTTAGAAAGTACAAACCATGGCCGGCACCGTGGCTCAACAGGCTAATCCTCTGCCTTGCGGCGCCAGCACACCGGGTTCTAGTCCCGGTCGGGGCGCCGGATTCTGTCCCGGTTGCCCCTCTTCCAGGCCAGCTCTCTGCTGTGGCCCGGGAGTGCAGTGGAGGATGGCCCAAGTGCTTCGGCCCTGCACCTCATGGGAGACCAGGAGAAGCACCTGGCACCTGGCTCCTGCCATCGGGTGAGCGCGGTGCGCCGGTCGCAGCGCGCCGGCTGCGGTGGCCATTGGAGGGTGAACCAACGGCAAAGGAAGACCTTACTCTCTCTTTCTCTCTCTGTCCACTCTGCCTGTCAAAAATTAAAAAAAAAAAAAAGTACAAACCTTATGATATAGCCTTAGGAAACCCAAAGAGTCCAAAAATTGTTATTTATGGGCTGTGACTTCTAGGGGAAACCGGCCTGCAAACAAGGCAACAACCTGCTGCTTCAAGGCTCCCCACCCTTTTCTAGTTCTTGGATTCGACCTCGGGCAGCTAAGATTATCTGACCAAGTACAATCTCAAGATACTACCAGAAACTTTTTTATTCTAGACAAACTTTCAATAAATTAAGCTTCTAAGAGACTGCGGGTGGCTCTCTTTACAATTCATTGTTGAACAAGCAGCGCCTCCAGCTCCGGCCCGCTGTACTCCTCCTCACTCAGCAGCTCCTCATACTCCTCGCTGAGCTCTTCCACATCCCCAGGACTGGCTTCCTCCTCACTGGATATGAGCTCCAGTTCCTCACTGAGCAGCGCGCCCTGGTCCCAGCTACAGCCTTCACTCGGCTCTTCTTCACTAAAGAGATCGAGCTCCTCGCTGGTTATCACATCCAAAACCTCACTGTTCTCTTCATTTGGGGCGTCTTCTCCTGTCTCCTCAAAACCAGGCTGGTCTAGTTCTTCACTAGGCTCCAAGTCATCACTGGCCACTTCCTCGAACCCTGGGAGAGTAAAATCACTGACTCACTACATTAAATTTAAATCATGGCTCAGAAAATGTGGGCTATTTTTATCCTAATACAATTACACTTCCCTCCAAATCTGCTTTCCACAGTTCTATTTAACCAAATGAGTTCCCACTGCTACATTAATGCTTTTATGAAGGAAAAATGTGCTAACACGTTAAAACAAAAAGGCTGTCTGGAAGCAGCTTTAAAGTTTAGTTTTTCTGCTCCAAAGTGACAGTACATATGAAGACTTCTTACTAAGTCTCCAACAGGAGAAAGGCCACTAACATTAGATATTTTCCTCTCTCAGAACACCGTGTCACCGTAATGGTGTCCAGTAATGACAGGGTTACGGTATCCTCCTAATTCCAATTGGCACATTCTGTTACATAGTTTTCCCCATCGGTATTTTGACAAGAGGCTTATTTTCATTGTTCCAGATTTGCAAAGACTTTAAACAAAGTCAGCAAGCCTCAAATATTCTGACTGTACCCCAGCATTTCAGAGACAGCAGGCAAGCAGAGCTGATTCTTAGATCTGCGTCTGCTGCCTTTCCCAAGAGCTTCTCTGGTAGAGGATGTCAGAGGTGGTCCACCACTGGCAGGCCCAGGACCACACCTCCCTGGCCACACTGCGCTAATTCTGCAGAGCCTGGTGCTCAGGCACAGAACTGCTCACAGTCTGTCCACACCTTGAGCCTCTCCCCAGTCCTCTGAGCCTCCCCATCAGTTACAGGGTCTGAAGTACAAACAGCATTAAGGCTCTGTATTCTGACAAACGGGAAGTGCAGCTCAGAAGTGTCTTATAACAGATTATTGTTTGTGGAAGCCAAAACCCGAAATTAAACTTCACTTTATAATTACATGGAGAAAATCTGATTTGATGCTATGAAACGTCAACAAAAAAAAATAAAGTAGACCCCCAGGTGCTGCATCCACTCTCATCTACCACTAAACATACCGCCAGCAGGCTGCACAGTTACTTCATACATGTAGTAGCCATGGAGCAACTCCTCTTCCTGAGTGCAAATCCTGACAGCCTGAAAATGGAAGTCACCTAGAACACCTACAAGAACGGAGTGAAGAAATATCACTGGCACACTAATCATGGAAACATGGGACAGCCTACTGACAACATCTGAGCATTCGTGCCTAGAATGAATACAAGTTCAGTATGGCTAGCTGGTCCTTGGGCTAGTGGGCAACAACTTACTCTTTCATATCTAATCATAATCTCTATGGCTTCTTTACTCTAGAAAGAATTGCTCAAGGAAAATTATTTTAATGTCAGATTCTCCCAAGAGAAATAAAAAACTCGCTATAATTCATTCAGTATGGGACCACAGCCCTCTAAAAATTTTTTGAACACCACATTAAGACAGAGATGGGGATTTAGCATCACTAAACTACCAGGCGGGAACACCCACATGCCATCTAAGTGGCTGAGTTCCCATGTTGATACAGCTTCCGGGTCGTGTGCATCCTGGGAATGATGGGTCCCTGCCACCCGCACGGGAGATTTAAGTTAAGGGGAAGAACGGAACGGAGGCCTTGGCCCTGATAGTTTCAGTATCTGGGGAGTGCATGAGCAGTCTTTCTCAAATTTTTCTTTTCTAAAAAAACAAAAAGAAGAAGAAGAAGAAACCGCCATGTAATATAAAGTTAGCAGCTGCAAAAGTTGATTTCTAAGACTCAAAAGATCAACTTACACACTTTTTTTCCTTGGATTAACATTTATCGACTACAAAGGTTAATTATGAAGGATGTAAACATACTATTTCATACGTGAAAATCTGAAATACTCCAGAGCATCTTCATGCAGTACTGTTTACAGGAAGCCTTCCCAATACATATTTATGGTAGCAGTAATTAAAGGAAACATGCCCCCTGCCCCTAACAAGAACATTCCTTTGCTTGGGTGCAACTGTTAACTCTGTCAAAGAAAATGTTCCTATTTACAAGAGTAAAGGACTCTCTTCAAGTAAAGCCATGCCATGAAATAGGGAAAATCTCCTTGAATTCCTATCTGAGATAAATAACTGGAAGATGACATTATGTACCAGACCATGTACCTACCAGGGAAGTGTGGCAAGTTGTTCTCTTCATGCCTGTGCTAGGCAAGAGATCCACTTGTCTCCCCTGTGTTTTCTGTAGACACAAGTAGTCTGCTTTCCCTCTGTGGAGTGGCTGGTGGTGTGTGGTCTCTTCCTTATGTACCAGTCAATGAGGGAGGGAAACACAGGGTCTGTTCCTTCCTCAATGAATCAGACCTCAATGGCAGAAGTAGCACATGCAGTCCTGCCCTCTCAGATCGCTCAGTATCAAAGAGGATCTCAAAGGAGACAGCTAACAAGGGTACCTAGTACTCCACTTGCCTGTGATACACCCGAAAGTCTAATATTAGGCATGAAAAGTAAGAGACACACTTAGTGAAAAATCAATTTCCTTGACAAGCAAACAGCAGCTAACAGTTGCCTCCTTCAACAAGACTATGCCTTTGCGTTAGAGATGGTCTTCCTTCTCCAGTGACTGTGAATGACTGCTACCACATACCACCCACCATGAGAAAGAGAAATGGGTTACAGATCAAAGGCTCAAAAATACATAGGATTAACAGGAACACCCCACAGCGTATTCATACAGAAACTAATGCTCAAGAGGAAAACACATTTCCAAGACTCAGCACCACTCATCGGAAGGGACAAAAGCAAGATTCCTGCAGCCATACACAGCCAGAGAAAGAAAAATTTTACTATTCAACTGCAAATTCCAAAAGTTTTCAAAAAGGAAAGACGTTTGTCTGCACCTGCACTGCAAAAAACACAAAGTTTAGTGACAAGGTAAGATGTTAATGAAACAAAGGGCAATATCAGGCTTCACCTGGGTTAAGGACACACCATACATACCTCGTCACTAACAATCCAAGTGGTTAACTTACCAAAGAAGTCAAATGAAAATGGGTCCCTTCCACCAAAAAATTCCCTGAAGACATCTTCTGGGTTACGGAATGTGAAACCAAACTCAAATGGAGTGTCAAAATGACTTCCACCTACACAAATACAAGCACAGCTTTTAGTTTACAAATTTTGGCGTTTTTAGACAAGTATTGTTTATAGGACATTATCTAAGTCATGGAAAATTATTTCCTAAATCTGGGATTCTCAAATTGAAAATACGAAGCTTATACTGATTAAAACTACCTGTACCTAGAACTAAAGACAAATGAGTGTGCCGATATCAATACTGCTGAGAGGCACAGAAATGATCCCTCCTGGGGCCAGTGCTGTGGTGCAGCTGGTTAGGCAGCTGCCTGTGATGCCGGCACCCCATCTGGGCCCCAGTTTGTGTCCGGCGCTCCACTTCCCACCTAGCTCCGTGCTAACAGCCTGGGAGAAGCGACAGAAGACGGCCCAAGTGTGTGAGTCCTGGTCACCAACATGGGAGACTCAGGTGAAATTTCTGCCTCCTGGCTGTTGCTGCCACCTGGGGAGTGAACCAGTAGATGGAGGATCTTTCTCTGTGTGTCTCCCTCTCCATAACTCTGACTTGCAAACACATACATCTTAAAAATAAAATCCCTTCTAACATCTCTAAATCTACAATCAGTACTTACTAGACACTGTATTTATCACCATTTATGAGAATCAAGAATAGGTTCAGGGCCATAATTTGACCATTGTCAAGCTGGCCAAATTGCTAATCATGAGATCATGACAAACCAAAGTCCAGACTCCACCTGAGGTAGTTATTTTAGCTTTTTTCAGTACAATCTACTCTTTATACACTAAATATATGTTCACATACTTGGTGTTGACCTGAAAACACATTCACAATTACAGGAAGGTAATAAATTATGTCTATGGAATAAACACTAACACTTTGCAGACTAAAATATGTGTGTGTGTGTACACACATACACACTTCATTGATTAATATTAGCAATTTCCCCCTCTTCTCTGTACTTTAGCCCATTTTCAAGGCTTTAACTATATTTGTCATCACAGACTGACCAAGGAACTCAGTAATTCACAATTCAGAAACAAATTCAACTGCACAGTCAAGATCTTTTGCCTCCACAAGAAAACTCATTATTTACATACCTCCTCCTCCTCCATTTAATCCTTCTTTGCCGTATTTGTCATAGATGTCCCGTTTTTTAGCTATAAATTTTAAAGAGAGATATTAGTTTCTTTTTCCCCAAAAACCTCCAAACTCAATAGGTAAGGTTATTTCCTGAGTTATAAGTCAGCTTTCAATTTCTCACAATTAAATTTTAAAGACTTGGGCTGGGGGCCAGCACTGCGGTGCAGCGGGTAAAGCCACCACCTGCAGTAACAGCATCTTATATGGGCACCAGTTCAAGTCCCGGCAGCTTCACGTCAGATCCAGCTCTGCTATGGCGTGGGAAAGCAGCAGAGGATGGCCTAAGTTCTTGGGCCCCTGCACCCGCATGGGAGACCCAGAAGAAGCTCCTGGCTCTGGATCTGCACAGCTCCAACCATTGTAACAAACTGGGGAGTGAACCAGCAAATGGAAGACCTCTCTCTGACTTTCAATTAAATAAATGAATCTTTAAAAAAAAAAAAAAAAAAAAGGACTTAGGATAACAGTACTTTAAAAGAAAAGGAGGCAAAAAAAAAAGAAAGAAAAGAAAAGAAAAAGAAAAAGAAAAAAGGAAGCAAAGTGGAGAAATCTAAAGCTTCCCCGGAGAAAAATTTTTAAGTGTCAAGAATTTTTAGAAACGTATACAAATTAAAATATTTGTTCTTCCAGATCATTTTCTTCACTAAACTGCCTACAACCCCCAGAGAGATCAGAAACACATTACTGAGGCTGGCACCATGGCATAGCAAATTAAACTGCCACCTTCAATGCTGGCACACCACACGGGCACTGGTTTGAGTCCCAGCTGCTCAACTTCTGATCCAGCTCCCTGCTAATGAGCATGGGAAAGCAGCAGAGTACTTGGACCCTGGCACCCATGTGGGAGCCAAGAAAAAGCTCCTGGCTCCTAGCTTCAGCCTGGCTCAGCCACAGCTGTTGTAGCCATTTGGGGAGGGAACCAACGGATGGAAGATCTCTCCCTCTCTAACTTTGGCTTTCAAATTAATTTTTAGGGAGGAAAGAAAAAAGCTTAAAAAAAAAAAATTCACAGAACACACACACACACACACACACACACACACGGAGGGAGGAAGCAAGGGAGGGACGGATTAGTCGTCCATCTGCTGGTTCACTCTCCAGATGGCTGCAATGGCCAGAGCTGTGCAGATCCGAAGCCAGGAGTCAGGAGCTTCTTCTGGGTCTCCCATGTGGGTGCAGGGCCCAAGCACTTGGGCCATCTTCTACTGCTTTCCCAAGCTATAGCAGAGAGGTGGATCGGAAGTGGAGCAGCCAGGACTCAAACCGGCACCCATATGGGATGCCAGCACTGCAGGCTAGGGCTTTAACCTGCTACGCCACAGCACTGGGCCCCCCAGCTGCTCACTTCTGATCCAACTCTCTGCCTATGGCCTGGGAAAGCAGTGGAAGACGGCCCAAGTACTTGGGCCCCTGGACCTGCATGGGAGACCCAGAAGAACCTTTAGGCTCCTGGCTTCAGACTGGCCCAGTTCTAGTCACTGCACTCATATGGCAAGTGAACCAGAGGACTGAAAACTCTCCGCAACTCAGCCTTTCAAAAATAAATAAATAAATCTTTTTTAAAAAGTGACCTATTACTTGATCTGATAAGGACACACTTGGATCCTATGTGGTCAGTGAATCCATCCCTAACCTTTTAAATGTCTACCTTTACTCACCCCAGTCTGTTCCACACTCCCTTAATGCTATTCTCCCTCGCCCCTTGGAGTCTTTTCTTTACCATGAAATTAGCTAACAGCTCATCTTCCACCTATTCATCAAATCAGGCCAACAGATCTGACATTCAATACCATTCAATACCTATGCTGCAGACCCAGGACAGGAAAAACATCCCAGAAGTTTTAAAGCCTAAATCTGAGCTGTGTGTTCAATTCCTTCCTTACTAAACTTAAAGAAGTCCTTTCAAATGGTAAACTTACCCCATTAACAAGGTGCTGTTTAAAAGTAGGGCAATGGGGATGAGCTGTCAGAATACTCAGATGTAAAAACAGTAAGTCCTAAGACCCCATTTCCTTAGACACAGGGTATCTATCAGATACTGCTTTCAGATAGCCATCCTAGGAAAAACTGTTTGAATCTTAGGTGCCTCTCAGCACTCACAGTTAACTGAATCAACTGAAATCATTGCAAGAAAAATAAAAATGTTCTCAGAGGCTCCCAAATTCAACTGGGAATAAGAAATGTCCTTTGTGTTTGCACTACACTAGCCCTGAATGATACCCCAATTCCTGGTCCCCTCTCCCCACTCTGACCCATCCACCCAAAGCTCTGTAAAAATTCCGCACTACTCACCATCAGATAACACCTCATATGCCTCAGCTACTTGTTTGAATTTTCTCTCTGCTTCTTCTTTATTATCAGGATTTTTATCTGGGTGCCACTTCAGTGCCAGTTTCCGATATCTTGAGAAAAGTAAAAGGTACCAATCATACCTACAGTTCAGAAATCAACTCGACTTTTGAAACATAATTAAGAAAATGGTTTCACAGCTATCAATTGGTGAGTTTAATACCAGTTTTAACTGTAAAGCCTCCCTTTCTACTAGAATAGAATAAACAAGTTCTAAATCCATACAACATAATAACAACACATCTCTAGATATACAATCCAGAAACAAGGATCAAAATGTCCACAGCACAGATTCATGATGATTAAACTAACAAAGTATATAAACTCATGGAGAAAAAGGGTCTTAGTCATGGGAACTCTCCAGATGTACTCAACCAGCCCACTCCTTAGCAGATCAATGTCACAAGGTAAACTCTCAACCACAGGGTGTAGGGGCCCAAGCACTTGGGCCATCTGTTGCTGCCTTCCCAGGAACATCAGCAGGGTGATGGATTGCAAGTGGAGCAGCCAGGACTTGAACTGGTGCCCATATGGGATGCCAGCATCACAGGCAGCAGCTTTACCCACATTGCCACAAAGCTGCCCAATCATTTAACTTTAAATCCTGACTTAAAACCTTGTCTGACCTCACTGGCTCTTCAGCATTAAGGAAGAAAAGCCAATAAAGAATCTGGGTGTCCTTGGGGATTAGCAGAATTAGGTGGCAGCCACACATCCTTAGACTTCAAACAGAAAATTATCAGCATACACAACAAAACTAAGAGCCCACACAATAAACTAATAACATGGGGTTCTAGGATTATCATTTTGTTTACTTAAAAATTCAGTACTGGGGCTATTCTTGTTATGCAGCTGATTAAGCCACTGCATCCCATACTGGAGTGCCAGTTCATGTCTCAGCTGCTCTACTTCCAACCCAGCTCCCATCTAATGCAGCTGGGAAGCAGCACTCTAGCCCCTGCTGTCCATATGGCAGACAGGGATGGAGTTCCAGGCTCCTGGTTTTGGACCGCCCGTTATGAATAATAGTAAGATTAATTCAAAAGGCAGAATGAGAAAAAAGTGCAGACAGAGAGAGGCGAGAATCTTCCACTGGTTCACTGCCAAAGGACTGCAAAGGCAGAGGGTGGGCCAGTACCTCCATCCGGGTCTCCCACGGGAGTGGCAGGGGTCCAGGCACTTGGACCATCTTCCACTGCTTTCCCAGCAGCATGAGCAGGGAGCTGGAATGGAAGTGGAGCAGCCGGAACGCAAAGATGTGATGCCAGTATCACAGGCAGCAGCTTTAACCCAAGCCACAATGCTAGTCTCAATAAAATCAGTATTTAAAAAAGATATTAAGGGGAAAGAAGTATGAGAAGACTTCAACAAGTCCATGGAAAATGGAATTACACAGGTTTATTTTGGTGCAAAAAAGTATTTTGGAATTCAGGGACAGTTTTTCACAACAGGCATTTTTCATGAACTTTTTGCAGACCTTCTTGTATATATAGCCTAAAATTTCTTTACAACCAAAATAAACTCATCTTTTTAATTCCATTACCCAGAAACTTTTGAACTGCCCTAGTAATTCCAACTACCTCTCTCTTTCTTTCTTTCATAATCCACTGTTAACTGCTACCTATTAGTAAAAAGTAGTGTGTCTCAAGAATCCTCCTTAGGCCCATACACACCCTGCTGGTGACACCCACAGTGCCAGCCTAGTCTCTCCTCAGTGAAACTAAAATTCTGGTTCCCTGCCTGAGGTGTAAAACAGGAATTCTCTACTGGCAACTTTAGGTCTATAACAACATTTTAAAATCGGCTCTTCAGGGGCTGGTGCTGTGGCACAGTGGGTTGGGCCACCACCTGCAGTACCAGCATCCCATACGGGCACCAGTTTGAGTCCCCAGCTGCTCTACTTTCAATCCAGTTCTCTGTTAATGTGCCTGAGAAAGCAGAAGATGACCCAAGTGCTTAGGCCCCCACACCCCCATGGGAGACTTGGCTGAAACTCCTGGCTTCAGCCTGGCCCAGCAAGTGTGTGGTATTCAAAGACAGCATACTACATTAAAAGTCATTTTAACAGGCGATAGGAAAAGTTACGCTATTCTTTTGCCAATGTACAACTGTGCAGATGTACTATTTCAGAAACAAAATTACTTACGCCTTTTTAATATCCTCGGGTGAGGCGTGTCTTTGCACGCCTAGAACTTCATAGTAATCCACCATGTTTTTAACAGGTTGTTGGAACAAGTCCTGCAATTGAAAATCTGTGGTCAATAACAAGACAGCCAAGGTTGTATAAAATGGGGGAGGGGAAGTGGCGGAGGCAGAGAAGAAGGGAAGAAAGGTATCACTTTAGAACCTGCCAGCCTACAGCGAGAACCTCTGTTAGCTAACCACAAGCCTACCCCGTCAAGGCTTTGTCTGGGAATTGGTCCAAGATTCACGCCCTAAGACCCTTCTCTAGATTTGGAAAAAAGATTCTGAAACAGCCTAATAATAGCTCAACTAAAAAAATCAACAGGTGACTCAGCTGGGTGGCCACTTGACCACTAGCTGACCGGCTAGCTGTGTCTTGTTTTCCTAGACACGGGTTGTGTTCAAGGAGCTTCAGTTTCCTTTTTCTTTCATTGCATTCCTGTGCCAGGTATTGGGCAAGACTATGAGAATCCCAACACGAACACACTGTCCCTGCTACGAAGAAGCCACACCGCAACAGGAGAAAGACACCCTTCCTCCATTCTGTGGGTCTTGCTAGGTTAAAGCTTCCAACTCCCACTCACTCATCATTCAAACAAATACAAGACTGTCCTGTGGTCAATCATTAGAGGCTACCAAGACAGATTATCCCTTCAGAAGAAACCCAGCGAGAGATTTCACCTGTGGGTTATACCTGGTTTTCACTGATTCATTGGGTGTAACAATGAAAATCCACTTTGCTTGTTCTACCACCTGTAACCAAGGCCTCTGGATCCCACAAACTGCCGCTTTAAAAATTTTTTTTTTTATTTGAAAAGCAGAGTTGTGGGAGATAGGAAAAGACAGAGATCTTCCATCTGCTGGTTCATTCTCCAAATGGCCACAACGGCCAGACTGAACTAGGAGCCCAAAAAGTCCATCTTGTTTCCCACATAGGTGGCAGGGGGGCCCTTTTCTGATGCTTTCCCAGGTACATTAAGCAGGAAGCTAGATCAGAAGTGAACAGCCAGGGCTCAGACCAGCACTCATATGGGATGCCAGCGGTGAACCACAGTGCTGGTCCCTGCAAGCTGCTTCTTCAAGGGGTGAGATTTCCTTATCAAATTTCTTTATCTATGGTTGGCTAGGTTGGGCGTTTTGGGGGAGCATATTAAGTTGCTGCTTGGGAAGCTAGCATCCTCTATCAGAGTGCAGGTTCTAGTCCCAGCTCCTCCACTTCTGATCCAGCTCCCTGCTAATGTGCCTGGGGAAGCAGTGGGTTCTGCTTCACATACTTGAGTTCCTGCCACCTACATGGAAAACCAAATGGAGTTCTGGCTCCTGGCTTCAGCCTGGCCCAGCCCTGACTTGCAGTCATTTGGGGAATGAACCAGTGGATAGAAGAGCACTCTGTCACTCTGCCTTTCAGGTAAGTAAATCTTACTTTGAAAACCCTACTGGCTAAGCCACTACTCCATGCAATATGACAACCTAATCAGCAAGCTAGCAGTTTGCCCCAGATTGATGGCACGTTTTCAGGAGCCTCAGAAACCAGTTCTGGAGAGTCTCAAGACATGTTCTGATTATAACCAAATTCATGAGATTATAACCTTCCTAAACCCATGGTACTGAAGCTGAACAACGCTGAGATTAAATAATGCCACCAGTTACTCCATTTCTCAAAACAAGCGACATACTTTTAGTATATTCTTACTTTCCAACTTTAGGGATCAATTCATGGTAGGAAAATGGGTATTCTCTACATCATGATTCAGTGTGGCTTATGCAGTGCTCATTAAACATTACACAGTAACTCTAGGAAAAAACAAAGACACAACCTGCTTGTTACCAGCTCAACCACCCAAAATAAGAAGTCATCTCACAAATATTGCATGGCTATTTAATAGAGAACCTCTTACCATAAATATCTATAAATTTTGGACAGAATATAACAAATTTTAATAGCTCAGAAAGAAAAGAGAAAGAGGAGCTTGGGTGCCAGAACCACCAGGGTTATTATAAGCAAGCATGAGATGAATGAAGCTGTGGATTGATGGAACAAGAATTTGCTTTTCTGGCCAAGACTTGCTTCAGGTGCAGGAAGTCAGTGGCTCAACTAAGATTTCTATGTGATTTCTGGCTCCAAAAGGGGCTTTAATTCCCAGAAAGGAGACAAAGAACTCTTCCTTTGGGACTGGCATCGTGATATAGTTAGTTAAGCCACCACCTGCAACACCAGCCTCCCATGAGCAGCGGTCGGAGTTCCCACTGCTCTACATCTGATCCAGCTCCCTGCTAACGGCCTAGGAAAGGCACTGGAAGATGGCCCGAGTGCTTGAGGCCCTGCCACCCATGAGGAAGACCCAGGTGAAACTCCCGGCTCAACCCTGGCCATTGCGGCCATCTGGGGAGTGAACCAGCAGGTGGAGGATCTGTCTCTAAATTTTTCATATGAAGAAAGGGGGCAAGTGTTGTGACATGGCAGATAGAGCTGCCGCCGGCAGTGCTGGCATACCATATGGGCGCCAGTTCAAGTCCTGGCTGCTCCACTTCCAATCCAGCCCTCTACTATGGTCTGGGAAAGCAGCGGAAGATGGCCCAAGCACTTGAGGCCCTGCACCCATGTGGGAGACCCAGAAGAAGCTCTTGGCTCCTGTCTTCTGGCTTTGGATCTGCAAAGCTCCGTACATTGCAGCCAAATGGGGAGTGAACCAGCGGATGGAAGACCTCTCTCTGCCTCTCCTTCTCTGGGTAACTGACTTTAAAATAAATAAATCTTTAAAAAATCTTTGCAAAAGAAAGAAGTTTCTATCACTATCAAATACTATCACAGGAAGAATAAGACTCTCTTAACACAAGATACGATTCCCACAGGAAACACAATCCCTGCAAAGATTAAACAATTAAATTATAAACATAAGAAAAGCAAAATACCCACCATCTAAGAATCTAAAACTAAGAAATGAAAGGGAATAATACAGTAAAAGAATCCAGATGGGGCGAGCACCTGGCACAGCAGTGAAGACGCCCCAGGGACTCACCCCCACATCAGGGTGCCTGGGGTGAGGCGCCAGCTGTGCTCCTCCTCCCAGCCTCTTGCTAATGGGCACCCTAGCAAACACAAGGCGACGGCTCTCACCCCTGTGGAAGCCCCACAGCTGAGTTTCAGCTCCTGGCTTGAGTGTGGCTCAGCCCCAGCGATTCCATGAATTTGGGGAATAAACCAGCAGATGGGATGATCTGTCTGTCTCTCTCTAGCACTGCCTTTTTTTGTTTTTTGTTTTTTGGACAGGCAGAGTGGACAGTGGGAGAGAGAGAGACAGGGAGAAAGGTCTTCCTTTACCGTTGGTTCACCCTCCAATGGCTGGCACACTGTGGCCAGTGTACCGCACTGATCCGAAGCCAGGAGCCAGGTGCTTCTCCTGGTCTCCTATGCGGGTACAGGGCCCAAGAATTTGGGCCATCCTCCTCTGCACTCCCGGGCCACAGCAGAGAGCTGGCCTGGAAGAGGGGCAACCGGGACAGAATCTGGCGCCCCGACCAGGACTAGAACCTGGTGTGCCGGCGCTGCAGGCGGAGGATTAGCCTGTTGAGCCGCGGCGCCAGGGCCCCAGCACTGCCTTTTAAAAGGAGTCAATTTTAAAAGGAATCAAGACAGATAAGAAATGGAAATGCGGGAGAGGGGTATGGAATCTGCTGGTGTGTTAATGACCCAAAATGGTAACACATAGCCACTGGGATTTAACAAAGAAAAATTTTTAAAGATTTCCTTTTTTGTTTTAGTTGGAAGTAAGAGTCAGAGATCTCCCATCTGCTAGTTCAATCCCCAGATGGCTGCCAGTGCTATATGGCCAGACCAAAGTCAAGAGCTTCTTCCAGGTCTCCCAAGCAGGTAGCAGGGACCAAAGCACTTAAGTCACCTTCCACTGCTTTCCCAGGCTATTAGCAGGGAGCTGGATTGGAAGTGGAGCAGACGAGCCTTAAACCAATGCCCACATGAGATACCAACGGTGCAGGCAGCAGTTTAAGCAGCTACCCCACAAGGCCAGCCCCGTCACTGGAACTTAACAGCAGATGAGTTTGTGATCCATAGGCTGAGCACCTGTCCAGGGAAGTGCAGAGTCATGGAAATCAAATTTCAGCACAAATCTGAACAAAGCCAGAAGGCCAGTATCAAAGAGGAACATGAGGTGATGCTGAAACTGACTCCTAATGCGGAAGTGATGAAGCACACAACGGTGCTAACTCCTTCTCAGGTCCTTCCATTATTTAGGAACCAGGCAGAGCTAGATGGTATAAACTGGGGGCAGTATGTAGAGTCTACATGCTAAAAGATAACACTAGCAGGTAACAGAAAAGGGGAGAAATCTGCAAACAGTAAGAGGTATATTATGAAAAGCCTAAGACTTTTTAAAAACATAACTTTAGAGAAAAAGCATTTGGCCAGGGGAGTTAGAGAACAATTAAAGACACCCTCATGGAGGCTAGCGCTCTAGCAGTGGGTTAACGCTTTGGCCTGAAGCGCCAGCATCCCATATGGACATTGGTTCTAGTCCTAGCTGCTCCTCTTCTGATCCAGCTCTCGGCTGTTTCCTGGGAAAGCAGTGGAAGATGGCCCACGTCCTTGGACCCCTGCACCAGCATGATAGACCTAGAGGAGGTTCCTGGCTCCGAGTGGGCGCAGCTCCGGCCTCTGCAGCCACCAGGGGAGTGACCCACCAGATGCAAGACCTCTCTTCTCTCTCTGCCTCTCCTCACTCTGTGTGACTCTTTCAAATAAATAAATCTTTAAAAAAAAAAAAAAACTTTCATCCCTTATCACATCCCTTTGGAGTACATGGGTTCAATACCCACCTTCCACTAATTCCAGCTTTCTATTGATGTAGACTCTGAGAACAGCAGTAATGGCTCCAGTAACTGGGTTCCTGCTACCCATGTGCAAGACCAGATTTGAGATCCCAACTCCTGGCCTTGGCCATTGCAGAATTTAAGGAACCAGTGGATGGACTTTCTTTGACCTCTGTCTCTGTTTTTCAATTTTTTGGTTTTAGATACATATATTTGGATTTAATACTCACAGCTAACCACAATTCTGAGTGCCCTACAAACATTAACTCGTTAAACCCAAATACTTTAATAAACCCAACAAAATAAATATGAAAGAGTGGCCGGCATTGTGGTGTGGCAAGTTCAGCCACTGCCTGCAATGCCAGCATCCCCTATGGGCAGCAGTTCAAGTCCTGGGTGTTCCACTTACGATCCAGTTCCCTGATAATGTGCCTGGGAAAGCAGCAGCAGATGGCCCAAGTGTCTGAGCCTCTTCGTCCCCATGAGAGACCCGGATAAAGCTCCTGGCATCAGCCTTGCCCAGCTCTAGATGTCACAACCATCTGAACCAAAAGATGGCAACCTGTATACCCCTAACTCTGCCTTTCAAATAAATAAATAAATCTTTAAAAAAAAAAGATTTATTTGAAAGGCACAGTTACAGAGTGAAAAAAACACAGGGAGCGATCTTCTAGCCACTGTCTCATTCCCCAAATGGCCACATGGCTGGGGGTGGGCCTGGCCAAAGCCAGGAGCCAGGAACTCCCTCCCAGTCCTGCTTCAACCTCTATACCACCACCTGAAAACTTCCTCTTATTTAAGGTCAATACTAACAGCCTCCCCACAGAAACACTCCCCAGACATTCAGGGTCTCTGCCTTTCCATGCCCTGCCCTATCCACTCCAGGCTTCTAAACTTCCTCCCGTAACCTGCTTGCTCTCCTTTGCCAGCCATAGGAAAGCTGCAGCTTAAAGACGCCTCTTCACCTGTCTTCATTCTTTCCCATTATATAAATGCCACTTATTTAGCAATGAGTCCCAAATATAAGCTTCAATCCTAGGTCTCTCCTGGGTGCTTCAGACACAAATAGATAGATGACTACTTGACACAGCCACTTGGATGTCTAACAGACATTTCAAATAGAACATGACCGAAGTTTAACTCTTGGTCCTCCCACTTCACAAACCTCGCCCTTCTCTAGTAAATGCTACCTACCTTGAGCTCTTTGATTCCTTTAACTCTCACTGTTAACAATCATTACTATAACCTGTCTCTCCCTCTCTCTCACACATTATTCACAAAGTCTTGCCTAGTCTGCCTCCAAAATCTCTTATAACCATTTGCTTTCCCCCATTCTTTTTTTTTTTTTTTTAGAGATTTAATCTATTTATTTGAAAGGCAGAGTTACAGAAGAGGTAGAGGTAGAGAGGTCTTCCATCTGATGGTTCACTCCACAATCAGCCTCAATGATCGGGACTGGGCCAGGCCAAAACCAGGAACTTCCAGGTCTCCCACATGGGTGCAGGGCACCAAGCACTTGGGTCCTCCTCCGCTGCTTTCCCAGGCTGGACCGGAAGTGCTACAGTGGACTCAAACTGGTGCCCATATGGGATGCAGCACTTCAGGCTGGGGCTTTAACCTGCTGCGCCACAACGCCAGCCTCTTGCTTTTCTCCATTTTCAAAAGCACCATCATTGGCTCCTACCTGAACTACAACAGGTGGCTGATTTCAATGCCCTTTCCTCTCACAGGTATGAGCTTAATAACATTCAGATTTTACCACTACAATCTGTGGTCATGCACTGGACAAAACCAGTCATAAATGACACTATCGGGTCAACTGGGAATTATATGAGATAAAAATTTATTGTGCCTAATGCCAGGTCTGTGGCAGGAGAGGTGCAAGATGAACCCATGATATTTCATAAAGCAAGAAAAAAATTATCACAAATTGTAGGCCTGGCCAAAACTGAGACAGCAGACCTACTGTGAAGCTTGGATATAGCAGAAACAAGGGAGAGAGGGAGGGAGGAAAATAACTAAATGTGATCCAGTTCTAGACTGGTTTCTGGAACAGGAAAAGGACATCAGTGGAAAAATAGAGTATGAATAAAGTATACAGTTTAGTTAGTGATACCATACCAGTGTTAATTTCTCAGTTTTGATTAATGCACTGTAGTTAAGTAAGATCCCTTGTTAAGGAATTCATCCAGGAGTAGAAGCACGGTTACCACGGGCTAGGTGTTGGGGAGATGTTGGTCCAACTGTCAACTGTGCCAGATAAACAGGGTCTGGTGACCTAATGTATAGTAGAATGACTTAACTGTTACTCAGTGACACTGGCCACAGTCCAAGTGCTCAGGAGCCACACTGGCTCTGACCTCCATATGGAACACAGCTCTTAAACACAAACAGCACCATTTTAGAGCAGTCTAAGAAAAGAGGAAAAATTAGCAGTGGGTGTTTGGCGTGGTGATTAAGTCAGAGCTCGGGAGGCCTGCATTCCACAGCATCCCACATCAGAGTGCCTGGCTCCAGCCAGCTGCTCCACTTCCAACCCGGCTTCCTGTTAACGCACACATAAGGCCACAGATGATGACTCAAGCATTTGGTCCCTGACACCCATGTGGGAGACCCAAATGGAGTTCCTGGCTCCTGGATTTGGTCTGGCGCAGTCAGAGCTGTTACAGAACCCTGGGGAGTGAATCATCAGATGGAAGATTATCCATCCCTACCCCTCTTTTAAATACATTTTTGTTAAAGATTTCTTTTTCATTTATTTGAAAGGCAAAGTTAGAGAGGAGGAGGGAGAGGAAGAGACTGATCTTCTATCTGCAAGTTTACTCCCCAAATGGCCGCAATGCTGAGGCTGGGTCAGGCTGAAGACAGGAGCCCGGAGCTTCTGGGTCTGCCACATGGGCGCAGGGAACCAAGGAGTTGGGCCATCTTCTGCAGCTTTCCCAGGTGCATTAGTAGGGAGCTGGATTAGAAATGAAGCAACTGGGTCTCAAACAGGTGCTTATACAGATGCCAGCATTGCTGGGGAAGGCTTAACCTGCCATGCCACAACACCAGCCCCTTAAATTTTTTAAAATGTTTTTAGGGGCCAGCGCTGTGGAATACCGGGTAAAACCGCCACGTGCGGTCCGGCACCCCACATGGGCGCCAGTTTAAGTCCTGGCTGCTCCACTTCTGATCCAGCTCTCTGCTATGGCCTGGAATAGCAGTGCAAGATGGCCTAAGTCCTTGGGCCCCTGCACCTATGTAGGAGACCTGGAAGAAGATCCTGGCTTCGGATTGGTGCAGTTCCAGCCACTGCAGCCAACAGGGGAGTGAACCAGCGGATGGAACACCTCTCTACCTCTCCTTCTCCCTCTGTGTAACTCTTTCAAATAAATAGAATAAATTTAAAAAAAAAAATTTTTTAATGTATCTCAGAACACTACTTCTATGGTATGTCATTCTTTCTCAAGTCTGTGTATCACAGTCCAAATGACTAATTCAACAGCACATGTCAATAACTGCCCACCAGTCTTTTGCTACCTCAAACCATGCTGCAAAGAGTATCCTAACATATTTACAAAGGCAATGATTCTAACAGCTAATATTTAAGCCTTTAATGTACCAAGCAATGATCTGAGAATTTCTCTTCCCTCCTTTCATCCTCAGAACAGCCTACAAGGCTGAGGTCTCACACATGGGTGGCAGAGACCCAGGCATCTGAGCCATCACCTGCTGCCTCCCAGGGTACATACTGGCAGAAAGCTGAATCAAAAGCAGAGATAGGACTCAATCCCAGGCACTTTAATATGTGATGTAGGTATCCCAAGCAATGGCTTAATCCAGTACACCACAACACCCATCACAACATTCACTCTTTCAACATCCACTGCTGAGGCTGGGAACAATTGGTAAATTGATAGTGCTCCTACTGAGATGTGACTGAGTGCAGCTAAAAGTCCAGGAAAGTACAAAGTGGGCACCAATTCATTGCAAGCAGCAGCTGTCAGCTTAAGTGCTAATGAGAAGAACATGTGCAAACAGAAACAAACTGAAACAGAGAAAAGATGCCAGTCTACAAAGCAAATTACTGAAGCATCCATAAATGAATGTCTAAAAGCAAACTCCTACATACTCCAGCTCAAAAAAAGAACTATTTGAACAGTATGTTAGCCTGTGAATCTTCAAACAACCACCCCAATGACTGCCTATCTTACCACAACTTACACTAGCCAATGCAAACTAACCAAAATATTAAAGTGAACGCGCAATCAGCATATACTGGAACAGGGAATACACCTAGTCAGGAAATCAACGTTGTTACGTACCAACCTAAACCCTGTATCCAATGTACTATCCATAATGTCCTAACAAGACTCAAATGGCCACGACAATCATTGAATGACAAAGTTCAAGCCCATGGATTCTCACTTTAAGGTTACACTGCAACAATCCTGCCAACCCAGAAGACTCCTGTGGTGCAAAGCTTTGATTCATTCGAGGAGAAATGGTATGCTGATAGAAGCTTCTGTTCTCACAGTACAAACGGCCACTAATGCTTTCTTCTTTTCCTAGTCCTCAAAGTATTAATTTTCCATTTCTAATCCATCAGGATCCACCCTGTTCATCCAACATTTTTGTTTTTTCTAGGTAGATCTTAGAAATACCAAAACACAAACCTGCATGTACTGGACCAGCATATACACACACATTAAAAAACAAGCTCCTGGGGCCAGCACCATAGCGCAGTAGGTTAATCCTAAACCTGTGGTTCCCGGCATCCCATATGGGCACTGGTTCTAATCCTGGCTGCTCCTCTTTCAATCTCACTCTCTGCTGTGCCCTGGGAAAGCAGCAGCAGATGACACAGGTGCTCGGGCCCCTGCACCCATGTGGGAGACTGGGAGGAAGTACCTGGCTCCTGGCTTTGGATCGGCACAGCTCCGGCCGGCCATTGCGGCCATTGGGGGGGTGAACCAACAGAGAGAAGACCTTTCTCTCTGTCTCTCCCTCTCAAATTATTTAAAAAAAAAAAAGCTCCTGGGGCTGGCACTGTGGCATAGTGGGTAAAGCTGCCGTCTACAGTGCCAGCATCTCATGTGGGTGCCGGTTCGAGTCTCAGCTGCTCCACTTCCCATCCAGCTTTCTGCTATAGCCTGGGAAAGCAGGAGAAGATGGCCCAAGTCCTTGGACCCACAAGAGACCTGGAAGACTCTCCTGGCTTCAGATAAGCACAGCTCCCGCCATTGCGACCATCTGGGGAGTGAACCAGCAGATGGAAGCTCTCTGGCTCTCCGTAACTCTTTCCAAAAAAAAAAAGCAAGCTCCTGGGACCAACAATGTGACACACCGGCTTAAGCATCCCTTGAGTGTCAGATGGGAGTCCTGGCTGATCCCCTTCCAATTCAGCTCCCTACTAATGTACCTGGGAAAACAGTGAAAGATGGTCCAAGTGCTTGGGCCCCTGCCACCCACATGGGAGATTAAGATGAAATCCAGACTCCTGGCTTCCACCCAACCAAGCAAGCACCAGGCAGTGTGGTCATGGAGAGTGAACCAGTGAATGAAGATCTCTCTCTCTCTTTTAAATGCATCTTAAAAAAAAAAAAAAAAAGCCTTCCAAACGTGAAGGCTGGTGGCTTAAATATCTATTTCTCTACTGCTGCTTGTGCTTTAATTAGTTTTATTTCCTCAAACACCCCAAAAAAGTGGGTTTTACTTCCAAAGCCAGATCACCTAGCATACACCTTCTGCAATTACTCTACAGGTGAGCTAACCCCTGTAACTACACTACTAGTTTATTACTAGAACGTCAGGTCAAGGGCAGGCATTTGGTTCAGCAATTCAAGACACCACTCGGGATGCTCACATCCTCTATCAGAGTGCCTAGATTCAAGTTCCGGCTCCTCTGTTCCCAATCCAGCTTCCCAGAACAATGCAGATTCTGGGAGGAGACAAGGTGGACTCAAGTAGTCTAGCCTCTGTGTCCTGAGCAGGAGACCAGACTTGAATTCCCAGCTCTTGGTTTCAGCTTCGTTCAGTCCCTGCTGTTAAGGGCATCTGAGCGGTGAACCAGTGAGTGGGAGATCTGTCTCTCCTCCTTTAAAATAAATAAAAATTAATTTAAAGTAAGTCTAAGTCATTTTCACTAAGTCTTGAGGGGCTCCTTTTGCTCTAAGAGGAAGAAAAACTGCATAGATCTTTCAACAGAACTGCCTTTACAGGGTGGGCATGGAGGTGCAGTGGGTTAATGAATCCCAGATCAGATTCCCTGCTACACTGCTTCCTGCTAATGTACCTGGGATGGCCCAGTGCAGTTCCTGCCACAGGGGCGATCAGATGAGCTCCTGGCTCCTGGCTGTTGCATGAGGAGTGAAGCAGCAAATGGAACATCTGAGTGTCTCCCTGTCCATCTACCTTTCAAATAAATGGAAGAATCTTTAAAAAACAACAAAAAGACTACTTCTGTCCCTGCATATCACTGAGAAAGTGCTAACAAACTTCCCAACCAGCTGGCTGCACTCAAAAGCCCACTTCAATCATTTTAGACCCTCTGACCAAACTAACCACTTCATGTTTCTCTGAATACATGTATCACTTAAAATATCCCTAGGAATATAAATCTTTCAATCACACACATTCTCAACATCAATGCATGCATATCAGTATGGAGATGACCACTTTTTTTATTAGAAAGCTTTTATTTAATAAATTAAATTTCATAGATACAGCTTTTGGAATATAGCAGTTCTTTGCCCCATTCCCACCCTCCCACCCCCACTCCATCCACCTCCTACTCCCACTTTCATCCCATTCTTCATTAAGATTCATTTTTAATTAGAAGATGACCACTTGAATTTTATACTCTGGAAGTTCTGGCTTCAAAGTTAGCACCCTAACTACAAAATGAAAAATATAAATAATATCCAGCAACACTATTACATAGGTACCAAAATTAACAACTAAAATCAGCAAAAGCTCAGACAGCAACAGTTCCCCTGGGACAAGGCAAGGAAAGCCGTAGGGTTGGTCAGTGTAATGAAAAGAGGCCTGAGGCCGGCACCGGCTCAACAGGCTAATCCTCCACCCAGCAGCGCCGGCACCCCAGGTTCTAGTTCCAGTCCGGGCTCCGGATTCTGTCCCGGTTGTCCCTCTTCCAGGCCAGCTCTCTGCTACGGCCCGGGAGTGCAGTGGAGGATGGCCCAAGTGCTTTGGCCCTGCACCCGCATGGGAGACCAGGAGAAGCACCTGGCTCCTGCCTTCGGATCAGCAAGGTGCGCCAGCCGCAGCAGCCATTGGAGAGTGAACCAACGGCAAAGGAAGACCTTTCTCTCTCTCTGTCCACTCTGCCTGTCAAAAAAAGAAAAAAAAAAAAAAAAGAGAGAGGCCTGAACCATCACCTCTCCTTTAAATCCCTCTTCCTCAGCTCCATGGTATGTATGTAACTTTGAAGACACCGTTTCTCCTCCCCATATTCCTGTCCGTGAATCTACTATGTTAAATACAAAAGTTTCAGCTTTCGATGTCTTCCATTATGAGTTACTTGCAAAAAGTCAAGTTATTTTGCATAACTCGGTTCCTTCTACATTACAAATTTTGACTTTAAAACTTTCTTGAGGGGCCAGTGCTGTGGCATAGTGGGTAAAGCCACTGCCTGCAGTGCCAGCACCCCATATGGACACAGGTTTGAGTCCCAGCTGCTCCACTTCCGATCCAGCTCTCTACTATAGCCTGGCAAACAGCAGATGGCCCAAGTGCTTGGGCTTCAGGCTCCTGGCCTTGGATTGGCTCAGCGACTATCTGGGGAGTGAACCAGCAGAAGGAAGACCTTTCTCTCTGTAACTCTACCTCTCATATAAATAAAATAAAATCTTAAAAAAAAAATTCCTTGAAGAATTTCTAAAAGCTATTAACTTAGTGAATATTAATGAAACAGAAAAATGCATGTGCCCAAAGTGATTACTACGAATATATTACCCTTCCTAGACTATCCATCTGAAGGAATTACAGTGTAAGTGACTTTCTTCCCAAGCATGGAGTCCTTTTCAAACTTAAATCCATCTGGCACCTAAGAAACAACTCTGCAAAAACACTATACTCATCCAAGTCTCTGTACAGATTATCACCCAAAAAACAGGCTCTTTTGTTCCTTTCCAATCCAGAAGCCAATGCTGAAAATGAAGCTAAAGGAGAAAACTACCCACCCATAAAATACTACTTACTACACACCACTGAAAATACTAAAGTGACTGGCATAGGGTTAGCTGCAGGTTGGGCCTGACATCCATACCCGAGTGCTGGCTCCAGTCCCAGCTACCCCGGTTCAGATACTGCACCTGAAACGGCAGAAGGCAGCTCAAACGTGTGGGTCCCTGCCCCTGGCGTGGGAGACACAGACGGAAGGAAGTCTCCAGCTTCTGGTTTCTTTCGTCCTGGTCAGGCCCAAGGGCCGACTGTTGCAGACCTTTGGGGACTGAATTAGCCAATGGAAGATCTCTCTCTAAAGGTCTCTCCCTCCCTGTCACTCCACCTTTCATATAGATAAATAAATCTCTTTTTAAAAATGAAGAGGAAACATTTTACTATAAAAATTAAATTTTAAGAACAATTTTTAAAAAGTACTTCTTGGGTCGGATATTAACGTGAAAAAACATGATTCTCCATGTCTCTCCAAAAACACAAAGTTTGACGAAATACCTATTATTACAGAAGCTGAACTGCCCACTGTCATTTTTTTGCAGTTAGGCTTTATCATTGTCATTCCATTCCTACACTATCATTTCTACCCTATTTTTCTCCAACTTCACTTCTCATTAACCTCATTCAACGTTGTCTCAAAGTTTATTCATCAGAAGAACCAAACATCTGTTAAAATGTGCCACTAATCTCACTCACGGACGCCCGCAGTTACCGGCTTTCCACCAGTAGGTGGTGTCCGTGATGAATCTGAACTTTATTTCTAACTCCATTCTCCTTTGTGAGCAAAGAGTGAAACAGTTTTAAAATCAGCCACTCAAGTATAAAGGCTGATTACGTTCACCTCCTCCTTATCGACGGACATCAGACTGGTCTAAGTGTTTCACCATCAGAAAGCGCTAAGCAACGCGGAGCGTGACCCTCGCGGCGGCTGCGCGGAGGCGCTGCACCTGCACTCCGGCGGACAGGTGATGCTGCAGCACACGGCCGGGAAGGTCGGAGACGGCGCGCGAGGGAAGGCCCTCGGCACGGAGAAGCCCTAGTTTCCTGTCTGCCAGCAAGGAACCCTCACAGGCAGTGGTGGCGCATTTGTCCGAATCTGCCCCGGTAATTTAAGCCGAGGGCAAGCAGTTCCACCACTAAGAACGAACGTGCCTAAAGGAACTCTTCATGGTCTGCCGTTCAGTAGCAGGAATCACACTACCAGCGATTCCAACTCCGTAACTTAGTCTGTACAGTCAAAACCCCCACCCAGAACCCCAAAGAGTGCCTTCAGCCGGAGATCACCCTAACCCTAGCACCCCAACATCCAGAAGAAAATAAACCCGGAAAACGCCGACGTCCGCAAAGGGTGCGGCTCTGGGTCCTGTGAAAGCCCCAACTCTCGTCCACGTCCACGCACCACAAAGCCAACTGCTCAACCCTCTCGGCCTCCCACTTCCTGCCGTCACGCACACCTACAAACCGCGGCACCGCACGTTTACACACCAAGTCCCGTGCTCCGCATCAGCCAAAACCCCCGCACAGCTGGACAGGACATGCGTAGAGAGAGAACTCCGCAGCTCATCAAGAACGAAGACCCAGCGAGGCGGCCCCACTCAGAGGCGCGCGCGGCCCCAGCAGGACGCAGGAAGCCCGGGGTCAGCCTCCCCGGGGACCAGCGAGCCCCGGGCCGGCAGGAGGCGGCGCGTTCGTTCACTTCCCTGCGGGAGACCCCCGACCCGCTCTGACATGCAAAATCGTTAGGGAAAGCGGGTGAGCTAGCACCTTCCCCCTCCGGGTCACCCAGCCCCAGCTCTGCAGAAACTTGACCGGGAACCCAAAAGCCCAAAACCGTGGAAAAACACAGAGCGCGCGCTCGGCCACCCTCAACCAGGCTGCGGCCGCCTCCCCCGTCCACGCGGGAAACGCGAGCCGGCACACCGGCGGGCCCCCCAGCCTCCCAAAAAGCCAGCCGCCGTCCCCGAAAACCACTTCCCTTCCCGCATGGAAACGACTCCTCGCTCCTGAACCCGCGGCTAAGCGAGCGAGCATCGGCTCCGGTTACGTAAACTCCAGTTACGTAAACCGAGGTACGGACCCCCGCGAGGGGTCGGACAGGCTGCTGCGGCCCAGCTTCCCCAACTCCCCGACGACCCGCCGGGAGCTCCGCAGACGCGGCCCACACCGCCAGGGCCCCTGGGTCCGAAAGCCGACCTTGGCGCCCGCCTCCCCTCCTCGGCATTGCACACTTGCACACAGGCGCGCACACACACCCCGCAGCCTCCGTCCGAGCCGGCGGCCGACCCACAGGCCGGGCGCCCCCCGAGCAGGCAGCCGCCCCCCGAGGCCGAGCGCTCCCCGAGCAGGCGGCCGCCCCCCGAGGCCGAGCGCTCCCCGAGCCGGCGGCCGCCCCCCAGGCAGGGCGCCCCCGAGCAGGCGGCCGACCCACAGGCCGGGCGCCCCCCGAGACCGAGCGCTCCCCGAGGCCGGGCGCCCCCCGAGGCCGAGCGCCCCCCGAGCAGGCGGCCGCCCCCCGAGGCCGAGCGCTCCCTGAGGCCGAGCGCTCCCCGAGCAGGCGGCCGCCCCCCAGGCAGGGCGCCCCCGAGCAGGCGGCCGACCCCCGAGGCCGAGCGCTCCCCGAGCCGGCGGCCGCCCCCCAGGCAGGGCGCCCCCGAGCAGGCGGCCGACCCACAGGCCGGGCGCCCCCCGAGACCGAGCGCTCCCCGAGGCCGGGCGCCCCCCGAGGCCGAGCGCCCCCCGAGCAGGCGGCCGCCCCCCGAGGCCGAGCGCTCCCCGAGGCCGAGCGCTCCCCGAGCAGGCGGCCGCCCCCCAGGCAGGGCGCCCCCGAGCAGGCGGCCGCCCCCCAGGCAGGGCGCCCCCGAGCAGGCGGCCGCCCCCCAGGCAGGGCGCCCCCGAGCAGGCGGCCGCCCCCCAGGCAGGGCGCCCCCCGAGGCCGAGCGCTCCCCGAGGCCGAGCGCTCCCCGAGCCGGCGGCCGCCCCCCAGGCAGGGCGCCCCCGAGCAGGCGGCCGCCCCCCAGGCCGGGCGCCCCCCGAGGCCGAGCGCCCCCCGAGGCCGAGCGCTCCCCGAGCCGGCGGCCGCCCCCCAGGCAGGGCGCCCCCGAGCAGGCGGCCGACCCCCAGGCAGGGCGCCCCCCGAGGCCGAGCGCTCCCCGAGGCCGGGCGCCCCCCGAGGCCGGGCTCCCGCGCGGCCCCACCCCCAACCGCCGCCGCCGCCGCCGCCGAGGCCGCCGGGCTCCGCCAAGGACGCCGGCGGGGGCGCGGGAGGACGCGGACCCCGGCGCGGCCCGCAGTCCCGCCAGCCAGCGGCCTCCGCTCCCCGACTCCCCCGGCCCTCAGCCCTGCCCGGCCGGCCACCCCTCACGCCGCTGCCAGGCGCTGGGTCCGGGCCTGCAGAGCGCTGCGCGGCGCCCTCGAGCTGACCTCTCCTCGGCCCGGGGCGGCCCCCTCACCGAGGACGCGGGCGGCCGGCGGCGGGAAGGAGCGGAAGCGGGGGTGGAGGGGCCACGGCCAGGTCGCCTCTCAGCTCCGGCACGGCTCCGCGGGTGACGGCGGCGGCGGGTCCTCGCGCTTTCCTTTCTCTCCTTTCTCCAACAACAAACAGGAAGTGCGTCACGCGGCGGCGGCGGCGCGGCGACGTCGACTTCCGCCCGGCCCTGACGCCGCGCATGCGCGGCAGCCGCTGCTCACGTAGTGCCCCGCCTCCAGCTTCGCGAAGCTTCTCCGTCCCTGTTGGGCCTGGGTCCGCGTTAAGGGTCTTGGGTGGTCTCGAGGTGCCGGCGAAAGCGGCTCGCCGGGCTTGGGGCTGCGTCTACGCGGACGCGCGAGCTCCCGCCGGCTGCACCTGACGCCCCACCCGCTTGTCCGTGAGAAATCGGTCGTGCTAGGCACGGAAGAAGGGGCCTGTTTGTGGAAGTAGCCGCGACAGGGGCGATGGGGGCCCGTCGCCTGACTTCGTGAGCTCCGGCGAGCTGCAGCAGCGCCATGCTAAGAGGAAACCGGAACCTGGAATTCCTGAGAGCGCGGGACGGGCAGAGGAACGGAGAGGCAGGAGCGGGCCGCCAGCAGGTGCGGCGCCTGCGCAGAACTCCCTAAGCACCAGCAGGTGCACCGCCTGCCCAGAACTCCCTAAGCACCAGCAGGTGCACCGCCTGCCCAGAACTCCCTAAGCACCAGCAGGTGCACCGCCTGCCCAGAACTCCCCAAGCACGTTCTTGGCCAGCCGCGACCACCCGGGAGCGCGCTGTGGCGCGACACCGGCCGTGGGCCGTTTCCTGCGGTGGAACCCAGCGTGCCCTGGAAGGTCGGCCTGTTTTGATAGCGCTCTCGGCCTCTCTGGCATCACCGAGGATTCTAAGACAGGGAAAGTTGACGAGGATGGTGATCAGGTTGAAAACGCTGGAGTCACAACTCGTGGACACCAGAACTTTCCTGAAAACAAGCAGATCCGAGGCGCAGTGGGCCAGACCTAATTCCACCCATGACCCCAGCCTGAATTTTTTTAAGATTTTTCTTTATTGGAAAGGAAGAGTTAGATTTTCGATCTACTGATTCACTCCCCAAGTGGCCCCCAACTACTAGGGCAAAGCCAGGAGCCAGGAGCTCCTTCCCGGTTTCCCATGCGGGTACAGGGGTCCAAGGCCTTGGGCCATCTGCTGCTGCTTTCCCAGGTGCGTCAGCAGGGAGCTGGATTGGAAGTGGAGCAGCCGGGACTCGAACCAGTGCCCAGTAGGATCCCAGCATCAGGCGGCGCTACCTTCACACATTTGTTGAGACACAAGAAGCTCCTCCTTGTGCCTTTTTAAGTTCAAGATGCTGAGCGGGGGCAGTGCTGAATCCCCACCTTCTCAACTAAAACCTGGCAGCTGGATTCTTGTCCATTTGACCTCTTCAAATACTGGGTAAAAGGCATTTTTTTAAAAATTTGGAGTGCAGGGATGGCTGGCTTTGTAATGCAGCAGGTTAAGCCTGCAGTGCCGACATCCCATATTGTGTCTCAGCTGCTCTGCTCCCTGCTGATGAGCTTGGATGGCCCAGGTAGCAACACGCATGTGGGAGAACCCAGTGGAGTTGCAGGTTCCAGCCTGGCCCGTCCCAGGCAATTGCAGCTATTTGGGGACTGAACCAGTGGATGGAAGAGCCCTTCCTCTCTGCCTTTCAAATAAAATGTTTAAATTTTTTAAATTTTTATTTCTAAGATTTCCATCTTCATGTCCACTGGGTCACTACCCCAAATGCCAGCAACAGACAGACTTAGTCCCCAGTCTCCCATGTGGGAGGCAAGGACCCATGTGCCCGAGGCATCACTTGCTGGCTGCAAGGGTGTGCATTAGCGGGAAGTTGGGATCAGATGCTGAGCCAGACCCCAGACCTAGGCACTCCAACATAGGATGTGGGAACCCCAAAAAGCATCTTAACTACTGCAAGAGGCCCACTCCTAGAACACATCTTTTTGTTGTTTATAAGATTTCTGGCCGGCGCCGTGGCTCAACAGGCTAATCCTCCGCCTTGCGGCGCCAGCACACCGGGTTCTAGTCCCGGTCGGGGCGCCGGATTCTGTCCCGGTTGCCCCTTTTCCAGGCCAGCCCTCTGCTGTGGCCCAGGAGTGCAGTGGAGGATGGCCCAAGTGCTTGGGCCCTGTACCCCATGGGAGACCAGGATAAGCACCTAGCACCTGGCTCCTGCCATCGGATGAGCGCGGCGGCCGCGGCAGCCATTGGAGGGTGAACCAACGGCAAAAGGAAGACCTTTCTCTCTGTCTCTCTCTCACTGTCCACTCTGCCTATCCAAAAAACAAAACAAAACAAAAAAAGATTTCTTTATGTATCTGAAAGGCAAAAGAGATCTCCCAACCACTGGTTAATTCACCTATATCCTCAACAGCTGGGGTTGGGCCGAGCCAAATCCAGGAGTGAAGAACTCCGTGCAGGTCTCCCACGGGGGTGGCAGGGATCCGATTACTTGGGCCTTCATCTGCTGCCTCCCAGGTGCATTAGCAGGAAGCTGGCTTGACAGCAGAGGTAGGGCTGGATCCCAGGCACTCCAGTAAGGGATGCAGGCAGAGACTTAACCTGCTCTACCACGGTGTCCTTCCCTAGAAGGCATTACACTTCTTATTGATAATAATTAGATTTATAATATGATGCTCCTTGCACATAGTAGGAAGCTCCTGTACTAGGCACCCACACACCAGGGTAAAAATAGCAAAATGGAGTCAAATGGAAACCAAGTTGTGTGACCATCTGAGAAACCACCATTGAGAAATACCACCTAAATTTCCCAAGCAGGCTGGTTTCCATTGGCACGAAAATAAGGTTCCCTCTTGCTTAAAAAACACAAGCAGAAGTACCCTGATGTTAAGCAGTTACTTTCTGTTGCTGTCTCCCCAGCCCCACATTAAAAGGAGAGCAGCTTTGGAATGACCCATCTGCTCATTGTTCTGTGTCTCTGCCTCCTTCAGCCAGTCTTCTCAATCCATCACAACACTCATTCTGTTATGGCATGACTTGTCGCCCAACTCTAGAATCTAAGTAATGCCTGGGGCAGGTGTCATGGCACAGCAGGTTTAGCAGCTTGCTGGACACCTCTGTCCCATATCGGCAGAGTGCCAGCTGGAGTCCCAGCTACTCCCCTGCCAGTCCAGCTTCCTGCTAATGCTTCTGGGAAAGAAGCAGATGGTGGCCCAAGTACTTGGGTTCCTGCCACCCACATGGGAAACCCAAATGGAGTTACAGGTTCCTGACTTCAGCCTGGCCCAGCCCCGACAATTGTAAGCATTTGGTGAGTGAATCAGCAGATGGAAGATGTCTCTCTCCCTCTCCCTATGGCATTGTCCCATTCAAATCAATAAATATTTTTAAATAATCCAATTAAGATTGTTAAACTAAATTGCTATATTTTGTCTTTTGACAGATCCAATTCTGAAACCCTCAGAGGGTAGAGAGAGTTTTACCTCCCCAAAGTTATCTTATTGGAGGCAACTGGAACACCTGGTTAATGGTTCCAGTTTTTCTACTAAAAAACAAAATAATATATTGTCTATTTTGTTGTATTAATAAACCCTAACTGTATTATCTTACAGCATATAGTTTTTAGCAGATGATTAGTTATCAAAAGAAAAAACTTTTTCATCTCTTCCTTTTTTATCAGGTTATATACATGGTCAAAAATGAGAAACAATTCAATATTTAGTTTTAATATGGACATAGCATAAGACAACCTAAGATAATCGCAACAAAGACTGGGATTTCACTCAGATATATGCACAGTTTGGCACTGTCACATGAAACCATATCTGCCAGTAGGTTGATGGAGTTTTATTTCCATTCAAGTGTTGACAGTACTATCATGTGACATTTCACATTCAAATAAGTCCCTAGAGCCATTGTGAGCTAATCTTGAAATGCAGACACATGAATTTTAAATAGTAAGTGGCGAGCTAGCCACAAATAGCTTTTTCTTCCCCTCCTCAAAATATATATATTCATTAAAACATCTGTCAAGACAGTGAACTGTATCATGAGATAAACCAACTAGTGCAAAACACAGTCCCAGCCCTGATAGAATTCTCATACAAATCAGAGACAGCAGGCATAAATACCCTGAAAATCAAACAACCTAGCAGTATTGAAGTAACTTGTCACGAAACAGAGACCATCTTTCAGTGAATATTAGCGATTAATTTCAAAGTTAATGTTAACTCACACGGTGGTGCTACTGGAAACTCTAGCTCAGAGGACGAGCCCCTAGAAATGGACCAGAAGGGGTTTATACTGGAGTCAAAAGCACTTGGAAAAGAGCAAAGAAATAAAGAGCAAAGGTACGAAACGGGCCCTGGACAAGGGAGCTTGTCAGTGTGATAGGAGTGAGGCTTTGGAACGGCGCCAGAGATGAGAGGCAGAGCCAGGTGCCAGGACCTGCTTATCGTTGTCTTGTAGGCAACAGAAAGCCACTGAAGTTTGATTAAGGGCATCCAAACAGTGACCAGTCTGTGGTTTGCAGTAAGGATAGAAGAGAGGGGATACCAGACATTCTCTGTGGCTTCCTTACTGCCTCTGTAAAGTGGGGATAATAGGCTTGATGTGAATGATGGTCTGCTGTAGCTGCTTACCCCAGCGCTGGGCACGCAGTCATACTCATTATATAATAGCTCTTCTGTGTCATAGGTCCCTTTGATAAACTAGAAAAAGGTATGGGCCTCTTCCTGCAGAAAGAGAGAATCTGTAGATGCACACACACTGCCAAGCACACCCAGGAGTTCAAAGATGAAGGTCCTTAATGACAGCTGGAAAGTTTGATCAAACTGTAAAATTGTTCTTTGTCCAAGACTAGCGCTTGTAGAAATTTGCCCTGAGGCCATAAATGCAGGCGTGAATGGAAAAAAAGATACACAAAAGGTTATTGGTTACCAGTTTCCGGAGGCCAGGGTTGTGGCACTGTGGGCTCAGCCACTGCTTGCAAGGCCAGCATCCCATGTCAGTGCCACTTCAAATCCAGGCCACTTTGTTTCAGACCCAGTTTGCTGCTGATCCACCTGGGAAGGCAGAAGATGACCCAAGTACGTGGGCCCCTGCCATGCACATGGGAGGCCTTGCTCTGGCTGGCTGGCCAAAGCAGCCCTGACCATTGCAGCTATCTGGGGAGTGAACCATAGATGGAAGATTCTCTGTGTCTCTCCCTCTCTGTCACTCTACCTCACAAATAAGAAACCTTTAAACATTTTTCACTCTGAAATACTATGTAGAAATAAAAACACCCAAGATGCATGACTGAGGTGATGTGTACAGTGTGATCCATTTTTGTAAAACTGCACGCATTTATTGTGTGTATGTGGAAATATATACACAGAAAACCGGAACAGTCAGTAACTTGTTTAAGGTGCTTTAGATAGTAAGATTGCCGGCGCCGTGGCTCAACAGGCTAATCCTCCGCCTTGCGGCGCCAGCACACCGGGTTCTAGTCCCGGTCGGGGCGCCGGATTCTGTCCCGGTTGCCCCTCTTCCAGGCCAGCCCTCTGCTGTGCCCCGGAGTGCAGTGGAGGATGGCCCAAGTGCTTGGGCCCTGCACCCCATGGGAGACCAGGAAAAAACACCTAGTACCTGGCTCCTGCCATCGGATCAGCGCAGTGCGCCGGCCACAGCGCGCCGTCCGCGGCAGCCATTGGAGGGTGAACCAACGGCAAAGGAAGACCTTTCTCTCTGTCTCTCTCTCTCACTGTCCACTCTGCCTGTCAAAAAAAAAAAAAATAGATAGTAAGATTTCCTATAGTGCTTCCTTTCTTCTTTGCGATTTTATGTATATCGTTTGGATTTCTACTTATATGCATATGAAACATATACTTTTTAAAAAAGATTTACTTATTTATTTGAAAGGCAGAGTTACAAAGAGAGAAGGAGAGTTAGAGAGATCTTCTGTCCACTTGTTCACTCCCCAAATGACAGCAATAGCCAGGGCTGGGCCAAGCCAAAGCCAGGAGCCAGGGGTCTCCCACGTGGGTGGCAGGGGCCCGAGCACTTGTGTAATCTTCCACTGGTTTCCTAGGTTCCTTAGCAGGGAACTAGATTGGAAGTGGAACAGCCAGGACTCGAACAAGCAGGCAGTGCCTTAACCTCCTATACCACAATACCAGCCCCCTAAAACATACTTCAGATATTAATTTTCAGAAGCAGTATTTTTATAAAAGGAAAACCACGAATGGCAGGAAGCCCATTCAGAACTCTGCATAGTGTGACTAGGGCGGTAAGAGGTTGAGATAAAGTTGTGTGATAAGCATAAAAAGTGTCCTTTCGTTTCTCCATCGGTGAAGCATGTACTGAACACCTGCTGTACTCCAGCAGAACTTGGGGCTCTAGGCCCAGGAGCTGGAAGGCGGGACTCCTTTCCTGGAGGAGTCTAGACCTAGGGAGCAACAAGCGCCCCAGATCCTGCCACCCTGGGGCTGTGCTGGGAGGGGCTCAGGCTCCACGCCTAACAGAGAGGCTTGGGAATCAGGGTGAGAATCTCATAGGGAGCAAAGTCCCAGGAAGCCTCCCAGACCCAGTCTCCATGGAGTTACTAGTTGAAGGCGTGGGTGGATGGAGAGAATTCCAGACACAGGAATCATTTCCAAGGGTGGCCAAGACTAAAAAGAAAAAAAAGATAAAGCATACTATTTTTAAAGCTTAAGCCCTTCCACATTCTAGGGCTGACAACAGAATTTCTTTTATTTATTTTTTGATTATAGAAAGGTGGGGCCATCAGCAGAGTCTAGAAGAAACAGACTGAGACCAAAGGTCTGCAAACTAAGGAGGAAGACTGTTTTCCGTATGAGAAGGAGAATAGCTTGTCAAAGTTACAATTCTTTTAATTCTTGAAATTCACTTGTCTGTACTTTTTTGGTTTGTTTACAGATTTATTTATTTGAAAGACAGAGTGACTGAGAAGGGGAGAGAGAGAGAAAGATCTAGCATCTGCTGGTTCACTCCCTGTATTCAGCAATGATCAGTCTGGTTCAGATCGGGGCCAAGAGACTGGAAGTCCATCCTGCTCTCCCATGTGGGTGACGGGGCAAGCATTCGGGCGGCGATCTGCTGCCTTCACAGGCATATCAGCAGAGAGCTAGACCAGAAGAAGAGCAGCTGGGACTTGAACCTGTGCTCCAGTAGGGGATGCTGCCCTTGCAAGCAGTGGCTGAGACTCTACCACAACGCCAGCTCCTGAAATATATTTGTCTTCATTTATTTGAAAGGTAGAGAGACATCCCATTGCTGGCTCACTTCCCAGATACCCACAACTACCCACAACAGCCAGAGCTGGGCCAAGCCAAAGCCAGGAGCAAGAAACTCAATCCAGAAGGAGAAGCAGATAGAGTGAGAATCTTCCACCCACTGGTTCACTCCCCAATTGGCCAGAACGGCCGGAGCTGCGCCAATCTGAAGCCAGGAGCCAGGAGCTTCTTCCAGGTCTCCCATGTGGGTGCAGGGGCTCAAGCACTTGGGCCATCCTCTACTGCCTTCCTGGGCCACAGCAGAGAGCTAAACTGGAAGAGGAGCAACCGGGACTAGAACCCAGCAACCCAGCGCCCATATGGGATGCCGGCGCCGCAGGAGGAAGATTAACCAAGTGAGCTACGGCACCGGCCCAATAAGTAATTATCTTTTTTAAAGGTTTACTTATTTATTCAAGAGGCAGAGCTACAGACAGACAGAGAGAGGGAAAGAGAGAGAGAGAGAGAGAGAGAGAGAGAGAGATCTGATCCAAAGAGATCGAAGAAGGGCCTATCTGAAGCCAGGAGCCAGGAGCTTCTCCCAGGTCTCCAAGCACTTGGGCCATCTTCCACTGTTTTCCCAGGCTACTAGAAGGGAGCTGGATCAAAAGTAGAGCAGCTGAGACTCCAACCGGCACCCATGTGGAGTGCCAGTGCTGCAGGCAGAGGCTTAACCTATCGCACCATACCACTGGCCCCATAAATCCTAATATAAAAAAAAAAAATTGAAATGGAGTAAAAGAAGGAACCAACAGTAGGAGATCCCAGATCATGGTACATCACTGTCCTCAAAAGAGAGACTTTCAGGAAAACTTGGTTAATACCATCAGATAAAACAGAGCAGGAGCTGAGAATTGTTCATGATTCACGTGTTGGCGAGCTGGGAGAGTACTTGCAGGAGACAGGCGGTGGTCTAGAACTAAAGACAAACAGCGCTGGGGGAACCCAAGTGCCAGGCGTTGCCTCAGCAATCAAGGAAAGTAAGGCAGCAGTTAGGGGCAAAAGTCGGGGGCAGGTTGGAGCTCATGTGGTTTCTGTTTCATTATTTATATCTGCTTGTCCCCGACCTCAGAGATATCGTGCATATTTCGAATCAAGAGCCCAGTGGAAAGAAAATGAAAGTGAGCATGTTGGAGAGAAACTGATTGCTATAAGGATTAAGTCTCAGAGAAGGCACAGACCAAGGTAACTTTGGAAAGAGAGACTTAGAACTTTTCCTCCAAAACGGGGAGGAAGAGAGCTGCAGACCCGGAGCAGGTCAGGTGTGGGAGCGGCCCCCAATCAAGCAGGTGCTGTGGAGAAGATGGTTGGAGGCAGGACAATTGTAGTGGATGTTTGGGACTGAGCTACAGCTCAAAAGAAAGGGCAGGCAGCAGAGCACGTCCTGTGGTCTTCTGTCTTCTGCAGAAGGAGTGAAGAGAAACCCCATCCCTTAGAAGGGTTCTTAGGGTGCCAAGCCTTTGGGACAGTTTTGTTCTTGAGGTGCAGAGTGCTGGCAGAGGCCAGAGACTGCAAACCAGCTGCTTCTGAGTACTGCCTGCATTGAGGGAATGCAGTCCGATGACTCAAATGGTAATCTGTGTATAAATGGCTACTAAAACTTTAATGCTAGCTACACCAGCAAGCCTCATTTTCCTTGTCTGAGTCTGAGAAATACACGTGATAATAGCCACCGTACCAGTAACCTACATCAGCATTAGAAATAGTTAGTTCAAATAATAATAGAATTCAAAAAGAGAGAATGACCCAACATGGGAAGCAGGCCATACAGCAGACTCATAGAATGACAAATGCCTTAAACAGCACTCTGGCCTCAGAATCAGCCCTTAAGGCATTTGGATCTGGCTAAAAAGCCCATGAGAGTTTCTCAGGCATGGAAAGCCAAGACACTGAGGCTAGAAATGACCTAAATGAAAGATCTCTCTGAGTGAGATCCCAGTGGAAAGAAGGGGCCATCAAAGAAGGAGGTGCCTTTCTCTGAAGGGAGGAGAGAACTTCCACTTTGATTATGGCCCTGTCTAAATAAGGCCAGAGGTTGTGAACTCAAGAGGCTTCCATAGCCTTGGCAGCTCATGACAAGAGCCTCGGGTGATGACTGACGTCAGTGGATGGCAAGGACGCAGTTACTTTAGCCATTACCTGCTACATCCCAGAGTACTCCAGTAGGAAGTTGCAACTGGGGCAGAGCTAGCACTGGAACCCAGGCACTCCAGGATGGCACAGGGGCTTCCCAAGCAGAGTGTTAACCACTACACCAAACATGGACCCCTGACAAAACTTTCCACAGTGCGGCGTTCTGAGAAGCAGATGGAGTTGGGGCCGGGGTGCGGGGTTGGGGAGGGGATGGAGACGGATGTCCAGGTCCTCACCCACATGGCGACTAGGTTCCAGTAGAGAATGCAAAGCGCAAACAAAAATGCTCCATTATAACATATTTGCCAGATGCCAGTGCCTATGTTAAGCATTTTATATGCATTATCGCAAGCCGCACAACCACTTTACAAGGTGAGCCTATTATTACACCTAATTATGACAGTAAAAACAGAGGCCTAGAACACACAGCATGCTCCCAGGCATTCTGAACCAGAACCTAGAAAGCAGGTCTGTCTTGTGGCCATTTGGGGGCTGAATCAGCAAATGGAAGATTCTCTCTTTCTCTCTCTCTTTCTCTCTCCCCTTCTATCTCTGTATCTCAGCCTTTCAACTTTGGATATATAAATAAATCTTTAAAAAAGGAAAGAAAGCCAGCCGGCGCCTCGGCTCAACAGGCTAATCCTCCGCCTTGCGGCGCCGGCACACCAAGTTCTAGTCCCAGTCGGGGCGCCCGATTCTGTCCCAGTTGCCCCTCTTCCAGGCCAGCTCTCTGCTGCAGCCCGGGAGTGCAGTGGAGGATGGCCCATGTGCTTGGGCCCTGCACCCCATGGGAGACCAGGAGAAGCACCTGGCTCCTGCCATTGGATCAGCATGGTGCACTGGCCGCAGCGCGCCGGCCACGGTGGCCATTGGAGGGTGAACCAACGGCAAAGGAAGACCTTTCTCTCTGTCTCTCTCTCTCACTGTCCACTCAGCCTGTCAAAAAAAAAATTAAAATTAAAAAAAAAAAAAAAAAAGGAAAGAAAGCAAGCAGGCCTGTCTAACTCCTGGGACCACATTCCACACTTGGACATGAAATCTAGATAAATTATACACTGCCTATAAATTAATTTCATCCATGCCTGCAGTTTGCAAGTGGTCTCTCTAGGTTCAAGGTAACCAACTACATAAAAACAATAAACACTGTAAATATATCAATGATGGGAATTTTTAACAAGGTTCTCAGGTAAATCAATTGCAAGAGAACAGACTGTTCAACAATGTTGTAGAACAACTAAAAGCTATTGAAAAAAATGTGCTCTTGGGGCTGATTTTGTGATGCAGGGGATTTGTGATTGCTTGGGATGCCTGCATCCCTTCTCAGAGTGCTGGTTCAAGTTCAGACTGCCCTGCTTCTGATCCGGCACTCTGCTAATGTGCCTGGGAGGCAGTAGATGATGGCTCAAGTATTTGAGTCCCTGGCACGCTTCTGAGAGACCCAGATGGAGTTTCTGGCTCCTGGTTTCCACCTGGCTAAACTCCAACTATTGTGGCCATTTGGGGAGTGAACCAGGAGACAGAATCAATCAATATCTCTCTCTATCTCCCCTCCCTTTTCCCTCTCTCTGCCTTTCAAGTAAATAAATAAAAACAAAAAATATATATTTTACCTCATATTGTACATACAAATTAGCTTAAAAGAAACCACAAATCCAATTGTAGATCTGAAACTATAAAACTTCTAGAAGAAAACATACCAAAAAAGTCTTTAAGACTTTCTCAGAGACAAAGTTGTAGTTTTTGTTTTGTTTTTGTTTTGGGGACAGGACTTTTTTTAAGGTATTTGCCATAAAAGAAAAAAATTGATAAACTGGATCTCATAAACATTGCACACAGTTATGAGCATGAAGAGGCAGCTAGAGCCAGCCTGCTCCAGCTGAGATTCCATGGCTGACGCTGCAGGATCCCCAATGCTTTACCCAGAGCTTGGGCTACTCCCAGCCATTGAGCATTGCACTTGGAGCCCGGATGACGGAGTTCCCACCAGAAGTGGCCCCAGACTCTGCTGTGGCCTCAGAGGGTCAGCAGGGTGAGCAGGGTTGGGTGGCCCTGTCTAGAAGGGTGGGTGGTGTAATAAATCCCATCAAAGCTTTTCAAGGTGGAGTGGGCCGTCTTGTGGAGTAAGGAGACCCCTATCACCGGGGGCTTTCAAACAACAAGTAGAATAATAATAAAAATATGTAGACTGATCTTTGTCAAGATTTTTGAGAGGAAATTTTAGTAATAAGGACTGCAGCAGAGGCACTAAACATTCGACTAATTCAATCCAAAACTCAGTTTGTCTATCAGCCCTGTGGGTATTCTGACAGCTCAAAGCCCGGTGCACTTGGTTCCCTTGACTTTCAGTCTTCCATGCATTTTTCCTTTTCCAAAGATTTATTTATTTACTTAAAAGGCAGAGTTAGAAAGAGAAATAGCCAAAACTGGACCAGGCTAAAGCCAGGAGCCCAGAACTCTGCACAGGTCTCCCACAGGGGTGGCAGGGGCACAAACACTCAGGCCATCCTCGGCTGCATTTCTAGGCTCTTTGGCAGGGAGCTGGATCGAAATCAGAAGTGGAGCACCAAGGGCTTGAACTGGTGCTCCACTATGAGGGTTCCAAGTGGCAGGTTAACTTACGGTGCCACAACGCCAGCCCCTTGAATTCAGCCAACACTTACTATAAACATCACTTGTGTTTATACATTCCTTGTGTATTTGTGTGTTTCCAGAAACACAGAACCAGTAGCAGCAGACCTGACAGGGTCATAAAGGACACGCACGTGATGCTAAGTGCTTGGCATTTCTGCAAGTGATGGAAACATGGCTTTATGGATTTGGGAGAAAAAGGCTTGGATTTACAGCGTGCAAAGCTGTCTCTGGCAATCAAAGGGAGAAAATTCACTTTTGGGATTAGTCACACAGAGCATGTGGCTAGGCACCTGCTTAGAAACCACAGCCTAGGTAGCAAAGCTTCTGATTCTGCCCATTAGAGGACTACGGTTAACTCTAGATGCTTAGTCTTCCTGTCAATATCTTTGGAAACAACTCCTGGAGGAAAATTTTAATAAGATTTTTTGATGAGAGAGAGAGAGAGAGAGAGAGAGCTCCCACCCACTGGTTCCCTCTCCTAATGTCAGAGTCAGAGACTGATAGGACTGGGCCAGTCTGGAGCACTTCAACCACACAGTTTCCTTCCAGCAACCACACTCAGAGTCGGTTCTCTGATCATGCTGCACAGGCACCGAATCGGTCAGATCTCCAGCAGGAAGAGGTCTAGAGACCACCGGATCCACACACTTCATCATCTAGACCCAGGAACGGGCTTTTGTGGCCCTCTTGGGTTCTCAGAACTGGGAGGAGGTAGAGGAGGAAGGAGGAAGTGGAGGAGGGGGCCAACGGGGCCCCTGCCCCAGATCACGCATAGGCCACTTTCACTTCAGATTTCAAAAGGCTGCAAGTGTCCTGCTGAGAGTAGAAGGAAAGCAGAGCTCCCGCTCTCAGAGGCTGTGGTCCTCACTGTCAGTGTTACACCCTGAGGGTGAGCAGCAGAGTGAAAAAACTGGCAAATCCTGAAGCCCAACCGAAGATGCTCCTTCTCTTCTTAACGGCCTCTCTCACACTCGGCCACCAAGCAGGGCCCCCTCCAGGATGACCAGATGTTTTCTAGCTTTTAGTAAAAGATTAGATGCCCCTGCCCCCAAGAATTATTATTTGAAGGCAGAGTGACAGAGAAAAAGGAAGGAAGGGAGAGAGAGAGAAAAGAGAGAGAGGGAAAGAGAGAGATATCTTCTACGTGTTTGTTCACTCTCCAAATGGCTACAACATCTGGGACTGGGCCAGGCCTAAGCCAAGAGCCAGGAACTATCCAGGTCTCCCATGTGGGTAGCAGAGTCCCAAGTACTTGGTCCATCTTCCACTGCCTTCCCAGGCACAGGAGCAGGAAGCCAGCTTAGAACCAGAATAGCCAGGATTGCAACCACACTCCAATATACTGGACTCAGATGCCCCACTGAGTGGGACACACTAAGTGGCAGCTTAACCCACCGGGCCACAGTGCTCAATCCATTTCCCTTTTTAAGTTTAAAATCTGGGGCCAGCGCTGTGGCAAGTAGGTTAATCCTCCGCCTGCAGTGTCGGCATCCCATATGGGCGCCGGTTCTAGTCCCGGTTGCTCCTCTTCCAGTCCAGCTCTCTGCTGTGGCCCAGGAGGGCGGTGGAGGATGGCCCAAGTGCTAGGGTCCCTGCTAATGCAAACCCTGGAAGGCAGCAGTGACGGCTCAAGTACGTGGGCCCCTGACATCCACGTGGGAGACTCAGATTGAATTCACAGCTCCTAGTTTTAGCCTGGCCCGGTCCTAGCAGGCATTTGGGGAGGGAAGCAGTGGGTGAAGCTTTCTCTCTCTGTGTCTCTCTCTTTAGATTATGAATTAATAAATACTTTTATCACATATCTCCTAAGAATAAAGAAGTGTTCCTACACAAGTTCAATGCCGTTACTACTCCTTTTAAACAGGATTATGATTACTTTGCACTAGAACTTCTGCTAGAGGTCCTGACAGACCAGAGCAGGCCAAAATGGAGTCATCCACGCTAAGTGCCGCATAAGCCAATGAAACACTGAAGAAGCAGACAGATGCCGAAACAAACCACGTCCCCCACCCCCGAAAACAGGACACTCCAGGCTCCCTGAGTCCCCTTGGCCTTCGCCTGTATGAAAGAATCACCTGAAGTAGCCCAAGCGAACAACGGGCTTCGTTTCCACTGCTCACTGATCCTGGTTCCCATCTTAAAGGACCCACGTCTGCACTGCCTAGCTGGGGCTCTCAGCCCATTTTGTGTTTTTTTTTTTTTTTTATTTTTTTTATTTTTTTGACAGGCAGAGTGGACAGTGAGAGAGAGAGAGACAGAGAGAAAGGTCTTCCTTTGCCATTGGTTCACTCTCCAATGGCCGCCGCGGCCGGCACACCGCGCTGATCCGAAGCCAGGAGCCAGGTGCTTCTCCTGGTCTCCCATGGGGTGCAGGGCCCAAGCACCTGGGCCATCCTCCACTGCACTCCTGGGCCACAGCAGAGAGCTGGCCTGGAAGAGGGGCAACTGGGACAGAATCCGGCGCCCCGACCGGGACTGGAACCCGGTGTGCTGGCGCTGCAAGGCGGAGGATTAGCCTATTGAGCCGCGGCACTGGCCTCTCAGCCCATTTTGTAGAGTAGAGGCTGCCCCAGCTCAGGAAGCACAAATAAATGCCAATTGGCTCTATCACTGAACGTGCTGCGGTGTCGTCCTCCGACCCTCCCAAGAAAAGATTCGTTCAAACAGGTCTTCAACTTTGTTATTACATACAAGACCCAATAAAACATCATGCATTGCATTTGGTCCTGTTTTTTCTGCCTTCTTCTCTTCTTTAAGATTTTATTTGTTGGGGCCGGTGCTGTGGTGCAGCAGGTTAATGCCCTGGCCTGGGGCACCAGCATCCCATATGGGTGCCGGTTCGAGACCTGGCTGCTCCACTTCTGATCCAGCTCTCTGCTATGGCCTGGGAAAGCAGTAGAAGATGGTCCACATCCTTGGGCCCCTGCACCCATGTGGAAGACCTGAAAGAAGCTCCTGGCTCCTGGCTTCAGATCAAAGCAGCTCTGGCCGTTGCAGCCAATTGGGGAGTGAACCAGCGGATGGAAGACCCATCTCTCTCTTTATCTCTCTCTCTGTCTCTCTCTGACTCTCCTCTTCCTGTGTAACTCTTTCAAATAAAAAAGATTTTATCTGTTTATTTGAGAGGCAGAGTTTCAGACAGAGAGAGAGAAAGAGGTCTTCCACCTGCTGGTTCACTCCCCAAATGGCCGCAGCAGCCGGAGCTGGGCCGATCCGAAACCAGGATCGCTCCCATGCAAGTGCAGGGGCCCAAGCCATCTTCCACTGCTTTCCCAGGCACATTAGCAGGGAGCTGGTTCAGAAGAGGAGCAGCTGGGACTCGAACCAACAGCCAGATGGGATTCTGGCACCACAGGTGAGGCTTAACCTACTAAGCCACAGCTTCTGCCCCTCTTCTATCCTTTTTTTCTAGACCATCCTCCACTGCCCACCTGCTGCTTTCCATGACACTGGCTCCCGCAGAGTCCAGCCAGGTGTGGACTCAGTTGTCCCCTCCTGATCAGGTTCAGGTTGGCGAGAACGTGGGGTACGTTGTGTACTTACCAGGCGATCTCAGTGTGTGCTCCTTCCGCGGATTCGAACGCCGGCCCCTGGGTGACGTGGGAGGTGGCAGCCGACTTTCTCAGTTGTGAAGACACATGTTTGCTTTGGGCATTAACAAGCGAACGGACAGGCGACTTGACATAACGGCACAGCCTGTGAGGTCCCTGTTAGTAGGCTGATGGATGCGAAAGGCAGCCCGCTGACTTCTGTATCTAGCATCTGAAAAAGAAACAGCGAATGCACACCCGGTTATGGAGAGAGAAGCAGCAAGGGACACATGTCACAACCTCAGAGGGTCGAGGCTGCAAGGAATGTTTAGTTCCTTTGCCCCTTTTTAATGTTTTGGTTGGACTTCGACCATGAGCAAGTATTGCTTGTATGGGTGAAAAGAAAATAATGTTAAAATATTTCAGGAGCAGAACAAAGGCCCTGCGGTGGAGACTCCTGGTTGGCATGGGGGCGGGGCGGGGTCCTGGAGGGGATGAGAGAGACTGGGCGTTTTCTGTTCCCTCCTGGGTGAGGTCAGCACCAGCCAACCACTCACTGACACCAGGCAGGTTTCCTCCTCCTCCTCCTCCTCCTCCATCTGTCTCCCTGGGCTCCAGCTGTGGAGCCCGCACTGCTGCTAACCCCACGTATGCATTTCTCCTGCAGCCAGCAGCTTCCTTGCTGACCTGTCCCTTGTAGTCCATAAACCCACATGCTTCTCCTAACCAGGATGAGCTGCTTTATTTTTATGGGACAGTGGTGAAACGGGGCCCTCCTGTTTCTCCTGCATGGCTCATGTCTCCCTTACCACGTCCCCTCCAGCCACTACTGACACAAGGTGGTGTCCAGTAGCTATTCACGGAATAAATGAGTGAATGAATGAATGAATGAATGAGTGTACATATCCTCAGACAACTGAGTCCCAAGCAGTGGATGTGCATATAGGAACAGGCTGTAAGCTTGATAGACATTTTGGCCCAACTCTCCAAGGGTAAGAGGCATAGGACAGGGGCTGGTATTATGGTGCAGTGGATTAAGAAGCCGCTAGCAACGCCAGCATCCCATAATGGGTGCCGGTTTCAGTCCCAGCAGCTCCACTTCCAATCCAGCTCTTGGGTTAACGCCCTGGCCTGCAGTGCTGGCATCCCATATGGCCGCCAGTCCGAGTCCCGGCTACTCCACTTCTGATCCAGCTCTCTGCTGTGACCTGGGAAAGCAGCAGAAGATAGCCCAGCACCAAGAGTTTGAACCCCTGCACCTGTTAGGTAGGAAGTCAGAAATTGAGCCTTAAGTGTGTATGAGACAGGCCTGAAGCCCAGCACCCACTGCGGAAGCCCCAGAAGCCCAGCATCTGCACTTCAAAGTCCTGCCCAGACCCTGATGACCTCCCAGGTGGTCCCAGCCCTTCCCCCAAAGAAAGCTCCCGGGAGAATTCTCTCTCCACAGGACCGAAGGGGTTACCTGATAACATGGGGCAATAAAACCCTCTCAGACACGCCCTAAGGGAAGCCCCCCTACTCTGCCCAGGAGCCAGCAAATCTGGGGAGAATTTGCTAATTTTCACCCAGCAAACCCTTCTGCCAGGACTCTCCATCCTTTGTCCAGGAGGAGAGGGTGAGGTGGGTAAACAGGCTCCTTAAAAACCGAGAGTCCAAACAGACAGCGCGCTCAGCCCTCTGTTCTCTGCTGAGCCGCCCGCCTGGCCTGCCCAGGTGTATTCTCTCCACTCAACCGCTTAACCTCGCTCTTCCCCAGTCTGAGCGACTGGGTGCTCTCTCTGTGTCCCTTCCGTTGTGAAGGATGCCCTGTCCCCAATAAAGCCTTAGCACTCTGCTCTCTGTCTCACGCCTAAATTCTTTCTTGCGTGAAGACAAGAACCCCACGGCTTCCACAGCCCTTGCTCTGGTAACACACCCACATGGGAGACCTGGAAGAAGCTCCTGGCTCCTGGCTTCAGCCTGGCCCAGCCCTGGCCACTGGGGCCATCTGGGAACTGAACCAGCAGATGGAAGATCTCTCTCTCATTGTATTTATCTAAATCTATCTTTTTTACCAAAAAAAAAAAAAAAAAGAGGCATAGGCATAGCACATTGGTACAGAGCTGAGTACTTGGCACCTACACGCAGCATCTGGTGCCCTCCCATTGAACACCGTGCAGCTTTTTGGAGAGCGATTCCAGTCTCCATTAGAATCAGGCACAGGAGATAAATCTCAATGGTGATTCTAAGACATTACAATGTCTAAAACATGGACATTGTTGTACAGAAAAGAATTCTAACCTCAGCTGCGTTTTAAATAAGAAGGAAAAATAAAAGAAAGCTCTCAGCTCTCTGTCTTCCTCCTCTGGTACTTTTCCTAGCTGCAGAGTAAAAATAGTTTAAAAGTTGGAAAATCACGGCAATTATGTTATTCATTCATGAGCAATGAAATCATAATGTTCTCATTGTTATTTTGCCGATCGTGACAACTGTTCCTTTTGTGCTGTTAACGAGAGTGTAAAGAAGGGCTCCCACGCAGTCTGGCCTCAGGTGATCCACGTCATGCTTAACCCACGGCTCCCGTGTAGCCTTCACCACACCAACTTAGCGAATGCTGGCTGTGGGGTGGGTTCTGCATTCCTCTCCTTAAGGACTTACACAGTCAGTTCAACTTGGGTCTCAAGACATCCCCCCAGGGCCAGCACAGTGGCTCAGCAGGTTAACGCCCTAGCCTGAAGCGCCGGCATCCCATATGGCCGCCGGTTCGAGTCCCGGCTGCTCCACTTCAGATCCAGCTCTCTGCTATGACCTGCGAAAGCAGTGGAAGATGGCCCGAGTGCTTGGGCCCCTGCACCCGCGTGGGAGACCTGGAAGAGGCTCCAGGCTCCTGGCTTAGGATCGGCACAGCTCCGACCTTTGCGGTCATCTGGAAAGTGAACCATCGGATGGAAGACCTCTCTCTCTCTCTCTTTCTCTCTCTCTGCCTATCCTCTCTCTGTGTAACTCTTTCAAATAAATAAATCTTTAAAAAAAAATTTTTCCCCCAAACCTCCAAGCTGTGAAGTCCACCTCTTCCTAGGCTCACTACCTCATTCAGTTGGCTAAGACAGATTTTATAAACACAATAGACAGTGCTAGAAGGGCCAGGAGGAAAAACAAACACAAAAAAAAAAAACCCGTCTAGTCCCTGGGGAGGACATTTAAATACCTTAAGATCAAAGAGTTGGAAATACACCTGACGCTGGGAGGGAGACGCGCTACCCTCTTTGTGGGGTTTCCGGGGTAGCATTCCTGGAATGGCTGCAGGACACCTTTAGATCATTCTGGAAGCTCCCCATCGCAGGGAGGCCCTCAGCCCTTCTGCCCACTAGCGGACCCAGGGCGCTGGCCGCGTGGGGGACGGGGGAGCCATCACCCCGCTGGGCTGCTTGGCTGAGGCCACGAACCATCTTCCCTTTGTTCCTTAGAACGAAAGCCCCGGGTTCTAGATTCCCGCCGGCATCCCTGGCGGCGCGCTGTGGCCACAGCAGGGACCGGGCAGTCGTGCGCTGAGGCTGACCCTAAAGCGGCCACCTTCCAGCACGTTCCCCGGGAGTCGGGGGCGCGCACACAGCAGGCGCGCTGGACCCCGCACCGGCGGGCGGACGGCACCGGGGCCTGGCCGCCTCCCCGCGGCCGCCCGGGGCGGGTAAGGAAAGTTGGAGAGGGCGCGTCCGCCGCTGGCGGGGCCACGGACGCGAAAGGAGAGCCTCCTTGCAGTGCCCCTCCCCGGCCTGGAGACCTAAAAGATGGAAGGTTAAGATTGAGGACAAAACCCCTCCTTCCCGAGACTTGCATTACAAAGGACTCGTAGATCCCTGGGGCTCATCCGAATACCCCCAGGCCTGCTTCCGGGCCCCATGTTCCGCTAGGGATCCCAAAGAATTGAGTGCAAAGCCTCCCCCCCAGAGAGAGGATATGCAAGTTTCTGGGGTGGGGGCAGGGCCCCCGCCGCCTCCATTCCTCCCCCTCCCCGCGCTGCGGTTTTCCTCTTTTGCATGGTACTCTTTGTCTTTGTTCCAGTGAACCCGGTGAGGCTGGAGGGGAACGGTGACTTCGCCCCTCCCCGTGCAGATAGAGAGAAGATAAGGTGTGCGGGCCTTGGTGCCCCAGCCGGGTAAGCGGCCGCCTGCTGCGCCCGTGTTGCCTAAGAGAGGTGGGCTGCACTTCCATTCCAGCCCCTTCCCTGCTATTATGCGTGGGAAGACAGCGAAGGGGTCCCTGCACCCACAGGGGAGACCCCGGAGGACTTCCTGGCTCTGGCTTCAGTCTGGCGGGGCTCTGGCTTCAGTCTGGCGGGGCTCTGGTTGGTGCTGCCATTTGGGGAGTGAACCAGAGATTGGAAAGGCTGTTTGCGCTCTCTGGCTCTCTCTCTCTTTCTGTCAAGTAAATCAATATTTTTTTTAAAAAAGATGACTCAAACCTGCAAGTACAGTGGCCCCGGGGGTGTGTTGGGAAATATAAATTAAACTAGCTACAGGGCTTTGCTTCAGGGTCTCCGGCTGCAGCAAATTTTAGCAGGAGAAAAACATTTTAGTTCTGTATGCATGGACGGGAATTCCTCAAAAGGATTCAAAGAAGGGCCAGATGGAGGCTTATCCAGTATAGCCAGAGGAATCAAGGCTTAGGGCTAAAAGGGACAGGGTAGAGCCTAGTGATGGGTGAGGTTTGGGTTTGCCTGGTGCTTAGAACTTGCTTGTGTCAAAGAACAAAATGACCAACAGTTCAGCTTAAAGATCTTAATTGGCTTTATTTTATATTCTAGAACCGAGCAACACTTCAGTCCTCAAAACAGTCAGCATTCCAGGGATTCAAGCCGAAGAGCTTACTTTTATAAGACAGAGAGAGAGGGGCTGGTGATGTGGCACAGCGGGTTAAGCCACTGCCTGTGAACCCGGATCTCTCATGGGCTGCGGTTCAAATCCCGACTGCCTGTGGCCTCAGGGTGGCCCAGCTGTGACAGTCGCAGCTATCTGGGGAGTGAACCATTGGATGGCCGCTGTGTTTGTCTCTCTCTAAGTCTGCCTTTCCGATAAGTAAAATAAAATCTTTAAAAAGAGAGAGGCTGAAAAAAGCAGAAACAAAAAGCACAAAGCAGATTGGCCATTTCAGATAGGCAGGGACAGCAGAACAATAGGGAGACAGTGGATCCCTACGCTGTGGCTTTAGCCCCGCCTCACCCCCCTTTTTTGTGTAAGGAGCAAGGCTGAGAAACTTCATTAGCATGCACCCTGAAACTGGTCCTCTGGGGAATCTGTGTGTTGCTTCTCGGAATTTCCCAGCAGGTCAGATAGCAGATTTGCTTTGGTATGGTGATGTGAGATTGATTGATTGATTGATTTAGAAATAAGAGATACAGAGAGAGAGGAGAGACAGAGAGATTTTTCATCCTCTGGTTCACTCCCCAGATGGCTGCAACAGCCAGCACTGGGCCAGGCCAAAGCCAGGAGCCAGGAGCTTCATCTAGGTCTCCCACCCTGGGTAGCCCATATGGGGTGCCAGTGTTGCAGGCATTGGCTTTAACTTGAGCAGTGAGTGACTCCATTTTGTTTTTAAAGATTTACTGATTTGTTTGAAAAGCAAAATGACACAGAAAGACAGAGAGATCTTCCATCTGCGGGTTCACTCCCCGAATGCCTATAACAGTCAGGTCTGGGCCAGGCTGAAGCAGGGAACCATGAACTTCATCCAGGTCTCTCGCAGGTGCCAGGGACCCTGGTTCTTGGGCTGTCATCTGCTGCTTTCTCAATCACAATAGCAGGAAAAGGGATCTAGAGCAGCCGGGACTTGAACCATCACATGGAAGACCTCTGTCTCCCTCTTTCTCTGTAACTCTGCTTTAAAAAAAAAAAAAAAAAAAAAACAATGGAATGCTGGTTTAAAAAGAAATAGCTCGGACACTGCACCCCTGTGGAGTACCTAGGTTTGCTTCCCAAGTCTGCCTCAGACCCCCTCCTCCTGCTCATTCGTGCCCTGCAAGGCAGCAGGTGATGGTTCAAGTACTTGGATCCCTGCCACCCGAGTGGGTCACCTGAACTGAATTCTGGTCTCCTGTCCTTGGCCTGGCCATGCCGGGCCTGTTGCACCCATTTGGAGAGTTAAGCAGCAGATGGGAGATCTGTCTCTCTGCCTTTCAAATACATAAAATAAATGAGACCCACAGTTAAACAAAACAAACACAAAGCATGTGAATCCTTTTTTTTTTTTTTTTTTAAGATTTATTTATTTGAAAGGCAGAGTTACAGAGAGAGAGACAGACAGACAGACAGAGAGGTCTTCCATCCGCTGGTTCACAAACCAAATGGCCACAACACCCAGAGCGGAGCCGATCCGAAGCCAGGAGCCAGGAGCTTCTTCTGGGTCTCCCATGCGAGTGCAGGGGTCCAAAGACCTGGGCCATCTTCCATGGCTTTCCCAGGCCATAGCAGAGAGCTGGATCAGAAGTGCAGCAGTGGGAACTCCACGTGGGATGCTGGTGCTGCAGGCGGCGGCTTTTATGCGCCACACCACAATGCCAGCCACAGCATGTTCACCCTAAGCAGTCTCTTGCTGGTACTACACATACAGAAACATCACTTTTTACATAGCTAAGCAGGCACACAGCAAAGTACTAGACGTGTTTCACAACGCAGGTCAGGGGAGGGCTCACGTTACACCCACCTCCCAGGAAATGGCGAGGGTGTTAACTTCCTGGATGTTTCCATTTCAAAGAGGAAGATCCCAGGAACCTCAGGAGTCATTCCAGGGTTGTGAAACTGGCCGGAGGCCCGTGCGGCTCTTAGATCTGCACAGATTTTAAAAGGACAGAGGCTGAAATTCTGAAAGAGCAGAGGGGAGCAGTGTCTGCGTGTGAGCTGCTGGGCGCAGGTGCTCCCAGGGGCCGAGCCAGACCAGGGAAGGAGGTCTGTATCAGACTCATGAGTATGAGTTTACACATCCAGGTGGGCATGCCAGAGGGTGATCGGGCACGTGGCCAGGAGATAGAGGTGTGCCCAGGAATGGTCACCACGCTGGAGCTGGTGGGAGCCGAGCCTGGGGAAGCTCACCTTGGCGCAGTGGGAAGCCTCTGTGTAGACTCTTCTGTGTCCCAGCTGGGAGGGCAGCCGGGAAGGCTAGCTGTCCCTGCAGGGCTTGAGGCACACAGGAAGTGGGTGGGGTCAGGTCCCAGAAGACGGGGGCGGCTGAAGGTAGGGACCAGACATGGAGAGAAGGGGAGCAGCCCTCAGCAGCTGGGACTCAGAGCACCTGCACTGTGCAGGGAGGCCACAGGGGCCGGCTCACAGCAGCCACGCCAGCGACTGTCCTCACCCCCAGGCCTGTAGGCGCTCCGCTGTCCCTGTGCCTGTGCATCAGAGTCCTCCTCCCCGGAGGCTCCACTCTGGCCCCCTGGATTCGCTTCTGTGAACTTCTGTGACCATGCACTATTCTGAAAATCAACTTCGCTAACACCTGGTCAGAGCTGGTCCCCTTGTTTATATGTGTTGGTAAGTCCCTCCTTAAGATGGAGTTTGGCTGGGCCTTGGCACACGGGTTAAGCCCCTGGACGAGGTGCCCACCCTCCACATCAGAGTCCCGACTCCCCACTCCACTCCTGATGCCAGCTTCCTGCTAATGGGCACTCAGAGGAGCAGCAGGTGACGGCTTAAGTGCATGGGTCCAGGACCCACGTGAAAGAACTGGACTGAGTTCCCAGCTCCTGGCTTCTGCCTAGCCCAAACCTAAATGTTGCAGACATTTGGGGTGGTCAATATCTGAAACAAGTGTTTCTTGCAAAGTGATGAAGAGTTGCATCTGTGTTGTAACAAAAATTCAAAAAAAGAAAGAAAGAAATAGGATGGCATTTAAAATTTGTTTATGGAGGGGCCAGCACTATGTTGCCAACCAGCATCCCATTTGGGGTCTGATTAAAATCTCGGCTGCTCCACTTCCTGTTCAGCTCCCTGCTAATGCACCTGAGAAAGCAGTGGAAGATGGCCCGAGTGCTTGGGCCCCTGCACCCATATGGGAGACCTAGAAGAAGCTCCTGGCTCCTGGCTTCAGATCAGCCCAGCTCCAGCTGTTGCAGCCATTTGGGGAGTGAACCAGGAGATGGAGAATCTCTTTCTTGTTCTTTGTGTCTTCTTCTCTCTCTAATGCTCTGCCTTTCAAACAAACAAACAAACAAAGTCTTAAGACAAAAGAAGAGACTCAGAGATAGACACATGAGGAAGATAGACAAGGCCACCAACACCAAAGCTTGCCAGGAGCCACCAGAACCTGGAAGAGGCAAGAAAGGCTCTTTGGCAGAATCTCAGCCCTGCAGTCACCTTGACCTTGGACTTCTGACAGCCTGACTGTGACGGGGCTGCCCGGAGACGCTGTTACAGAGGGTTAGGAGCCATCTCTTCTCTTCAAGTTTAAGCGCAGGTGAAATAAGATCTGCCTGTGTTGGTCCTTCGCATCCGCCCGAGGCAAGGAGATGTTGCGCCTAAGAAACAAGGCAAGGTGGACTTTCTTCAGCTCTCACAGAACCCGGCCCAGACTGACTGAAGGTGCGAGAACATTACACAGTTTCCTTCCTGTTAGTAGCAGTTTTCATATAACAGCGAGAATTAAGGTACACATGATTTCAGTGCTCAGCAGTTCAGGGAGCCGTGTCAGCGAGCAGCCTCCACAGTCATGCACAAGGCACGCAGGTGACGCCGGAAGGCCAGCTCCAGGGTGGGCACAGAGCCTGCTGTGCCTCCTCCAGGCAGGAGCCCGAATGGCCAAATACGGCTCTAACTCAGAGTGGAGCGGAGTAGCCACTTGCCGACTGGCGCTTACACACCTAACTCTGTGAAGGTCTGGGTTCCTGGAAAAACCACTTTTTGGCCCTTGCCTAGGCTTGTTCCTGTCGGGACTGCCAAGATAGACAGCCTGTGGGAAGTCCCGTCTCCCACTGGACTTGACCGACGGAATGTGACCTACGGTCCATTTTGAGCGTCGACCAACCAGGACCTAGCTGCAGGAGTGGGAATCTCTGGAGACAGCTCCTCTCTTTGGTACTCTGGAGGAGGGAGCGCACTTGTAAACTGTACTGTAGGCTGCCCCCCCCCCCCCCCCCCCAGTTTGCAAACTGCTTTCTGAAGCAAAGTCCCTCTTTACCCTGAATTATTTTCTAGGGATTCAATTTAAAAGATTTACTTCTTTGATTTGTAAGGCAGAGTGATTGGGGTCAGCAGGTTGAGCCACCACCTGCTTCCCATAGGAGCAGCAGTTCTTGAAGTATTCAGACATGGCTGTACTCCCTGGTGTCTTAACTGCGAGGCCACCTGCCCCCTCCGTGGAGTTCTGCTAACACTTTTCCCGACACTCCTGCCCGTTTGTATTGGCGCATCTCTACTCTGGTCTCAGGGGCGGGACCCTGTCTGTCCTTCTCAGATACAAATGTGCGATCTCGGGGGTGGGGGGTGCAATTTGAAGTCATTTATAAAAATTAAAGTTATTGGGGCCGGTATGGTGGTGCAGTGGGTTAAGCAGTGCCTGCATCAAGTATGGGGACCAGTTTGAGTCCCGGCTGCTCCACTTCTAATTCAGCTCTCTTCCATAGCCTGGGAAAGCAGTGGAAGATGGCCCAAGTCCTTGGGCCCCTGCACCCATATGGGAGACCTGGAAGAAGCTCCTGGATTCTAGTTTTGGCCTGGCCCACCCCTGGTCATTGTGGCCATCTGGGGAGTAAACCAGCAGATGGACGATCTCTCTCTCTCTCTCTCTCTCTCTCCTCTCTCTCTTTCAAAAAAAAATTAATAATCAAAGTTATTAACAGGAGGAAAAGCATGCAATGAATTCCAAGAAGAGCCAGATGGTTGAGGCTGAAATACCGTCTTCACTGGGGAGTGGGGGGTTGTGTGTGTGTGGGGGGGGAATAAATGCTTCTCAGGAGAAATGAACGGACCTGGAGAACCACTGGACAAAGGTGCTCTGGGCTCTAGGGAGTGGTGTCAAGTGAGGGGCAGATCTGCATTAAGAGCAGAGGTTGTCTTGCCCTGGGGACAGTCCCTCAGAGGGTAACCCACAGAAAGACAGAGAATGGATTTAGTGTAAATGCACGGAGACCTGGAGTGTTTCTCCTATGAGCTAACTTTCCCTGGTTAATGGGTCCAAGCCAATTTCACTGCTGTTTCTGAGTGTCCTTCCTGGGCCCCAAGCACGTGGGCCATCTTCCGCTGCTTTCCCAGGTGCATTAGCAGGGAGCCAGATCAGAAGTGGAGCAGCCGGTACTCGAACTGGTACCCATATGGGATGCTAACGTTGCAGGTGGAGGCTTAACCCGCCGTGCCACGGTGTCGGCCCTGAGGCCAATGGCTTTATAGACAGAAAAGGACTTAAGAAAGCAGAAACAGGAAACAAAAAATCGGATTGGCCCTGTTGCTGGAAATAAGCAGGATCTGTAAAAGCATTAACATTTGGTTTATCGAGGGCAATGTAGGCATGACCTGGGTCTGGCAGAGACACAAGCCCAGGGCCCTCGACGAGTCCTGGGAAGTGTGCCACAGTGGTGAAGTTCTAGTCGGAGTCCAAGTATTACTCAGCAAGCAGGCATTAGCTGGACCCCAAGCAAGTGGGCCGAATGTCTCACGGGTTGGTTATTACTTTCTCTAGAATGCGATTGGCTACAAGCCCCTTCAGCAACAAGGAGAGTATTGTCTACTGAGAGGAAGGCTGCTGGCTAATTTTAAAGGGAACATTTATGGCAACTGATAAAGAATATATAGGTGAAGAACAAAGGGTTGCTCAACGATGCTCCAGATGTCTGAGACAGAACAGACCTTGTGTGCATCGCCCGAGCGAGTCAAGTTGACCTCACAAGCTCCATGACTGTCGGCCACTCCTCAGGTTCAAGTACATCTTAGTAGGTGTTTCTATTAGATGCTTTGCAGGTGTTTTTTGAGGGGCAATTTATTGTGAGTTCTTTCACAGTTACTTTATAGAGTTAACGCCAAGGGGATTTCCTTTCATCCGGCCCTGGCAAGTGCCCCTTCGGACTGGCTGTGGTGAATCTCCTGGTTGGAAATGCTGACCTGTTTCAGAGTCTGCTCTGATGGTGTGGCCCCTAGCACTAGCATGAGTGACTCCATTCTGCTCTGGTCTGTCTGTTGGGCCCAGTGCCAGAGTTCAGTCCAAACAGTGACCGCCGTACGTTTCTTTCTTTCTTTCTTTCTTTCTTTCTTTCTTTCTTTCTTTCTTTCTTTCTTTCTTTCTTTCTTTCTTTCTTTCTTTCTTTCTTTCTTTTTTTTTGACAGGCAGAGTTAGACAGTGAGAGAGAGACAGAGAGAAATGTCTTCCTTTTTCCGTTGGTTCATCCCCCAAATGGCTGCTGCGGCCGGCGTGCTGTGCGGATCCGAAGCCAGGAGCCAGGTCTCCCACGCAAGTGCAGGGCCCAAGCACTTGGACCATCCTCCACTGCCTTCCTAGGCCACAGCAGAGAGCTGGACTGGAATAGGGGCAACCGGGACAGATCCGGCGCCCCAACTGGGACTAGAACCCGGTGTGCTGGCACCACAGGCATAGGATTAGCCTAGTGAGCCTCGGCGCTGGCCAGAACCAGGCCTTACTGCTGGACTTCTCTGCCCACAGTCCTTTTGTCCCTTTCTTGCCCATGAACTTGTTCTACCCCATGACAGCCTTAGTCTGTATCATCTTCATTCTAAACATCTTTAGAAACTTCACGAGGAGCCACTGTTGCGGTCCCATGGGTTAAGCCGCTGCCTACAACCCAGCATCCCACGTTGGGGTGCCGGTTCAAGTCCTGCCTGCCCCACTCCTGATTCAACTCCCTACTACTGCACCTGGGAAGGCAGTAGAAGATGGCCCACGTGCTTGGCCTCTGCCACCCATGTGGGAGACCTGCAGATCCTGGCTCCTGGCTTCAGCCTGGACCAGCCCCAAGTGTTGTGGCTATCTGGGGAGCCAACTAGCCGAAATAAGATCTCTCTCTGGGGCTGGCATTGTGGTGTAGTAGGCTAAGCCTCAGCCTGTGGCATCCCATATGGGCACTGGTTTGTGTCCCAGCTGCTCTTCTTCTGATACAGCTCTCTGCTAATGCCTCTCAAATAAATAAATAATATCTTTTTAAAATATATATTTATTTATTTGACAGAGTTATAGACAATGAGAGGGAGAGACAGGGAGAAAGGTCTTCCTTCTGTTGGTTCACTCCCCAAATGGCCACAAAGGCCGGAGCTGCGCCTATCCGAACCCAGGTGCCAGGTGCTTCTTCCCGGTCTCCAATGCGGGCACAGGGGCCCAAGCACCTGGGCCATCCTCCACTGCTTTCCCAGGCCATAGCAGAGAGCTGGATCAGAAGAGGAGCAGCCGGGACTAGAACCAGCACCCATATGGGATGCCTGCGCCACAGGTGGAGGATTAACCCGCTGCACTACAGCGCTGGCCCCATAAATAAAATCTTTAAAAACACTCTCTCTCAGGGTGGCATTGTAGTGTAGCAGGTTAAGCCACCGCCTGCAGCTCTGGCATTCTTGGTTACCCCAAAACTGCCCAGGGGGAATTTATGACCATTGCATTCCTTGGGAAACACTCTTTTTTTTTTTTTTTTTTTTTGACAGGCAGAGTGGACAGTGAGAGAGAGAGACAGAGAGAAAGGTCTTCCTTTGCCGTTGGTTCACCCTCCAATGGCCGCTGCGGCCGGCGCACTGCGCTCATCCAATGGCAGGAGCCAAGTGCCAGGTGCTTTTCCTGGTCTCCCATGGGGTGCAGGGCCCAAACACTTGGGCCATCCTGCACTGCCCTCCCGGGCCACAGCAGAGAGCTGGCCTGGAAGAGGGGCAACCGGGACAGAATCCGGCGCCCCGACCAGGACTAGAACCCGGTGTGCTGGCGCCGCAAGGCAGAGGATTAGCCTGTTGAGCCACGGCGCCAGCCAACACTCTTTATATGTATGTATTTATTTATATGTATTTGAAAACCAGAACGCCAGAGAGACACATCTTTCATTTGCTGTTTTACTCCTCAAATTCCCTTAATTCCTGTTGGCTGGATCAGGCCAGAGCCAGGAGCAGAGAATTCCCTCTGGATCTCCTGGATGTGGAGCAGGAACCCGAATACCTGAGCCCTCAAATGCTGCCTCCCAGAGTATAACAGAGAACACCCCAAAACTGGTTGGCAGGGTTGCTATGGAAACCCCCAGCCTGGCCTGAGACCCAGGATGTCAGTCACTGACCTCAGGAGCATGGAAGAAAGTAGATTTGTATAGCAGAGTGCAGAGCAAGGAGCTTAATTCCCAGGTCCCCTGAGGGGTTGGGAGTCAAGGTTTTTATAGGTTGACATTGGGGCTTAGAGGTGCGTGTTCAGCTTGTGTTGAAGTTCCTGGTTGCTCTGCAATACTCCTCGCTCTTTTCGGTTGGCTAGCAATGCTGCATCCTTTAGGGAATTTTGATGTTGGCAGAGTGGGCTCCAGTTTCCTTATCGCTTGGGGCCTGGGGTTCCTTGTAAAGGAATCTCTTGAGACAAGAGGGAACATGGAGGTGTTATCTATTGGAGAAGAAGATGGCCTCATGGGTCGGGAGATTAGAACCTTGTCGGCTGGTGATTAAGGACCCTGTAGAGCCAGCTGCACCACTTCCTCAATGCAGTGAGTTAATTCCAGGATGGAACCCGATGGTGTTCAGCGCCTGCCTTCAGAGCTCTGCACAGGGGCTTGGTTCCAGGCGTGCTTGGAGGTACAGTGAGGACACGAGGCCCAGCACCGGGATATGGGATGCAGGTGTCCGGAGCAGTGTCTGAACTGCTGTGCCAGACATGTGCCCTGAAAGCTTTCTTTTCTGGCAGATAAAGGGAAATTAGGAAAATTTAAAATGAACGAACAAACAAAAGCTCTTCACAGTGGTACATTCTGAATCCCTTCCTACACAATTTTATGCAAATGAGTCTAAGATCTGTGATATTCCATAATACGAAAAGTACCCCAGAAACATTAATAGGAAATGGAATTAACAGATAATTTTATGTTGGTGCAGAGAAATTTTGAAAGCCATGTAATTTTTTTCATAAAATGCATTTTCCATGAACTTTTGGAAGATTCTCTCATATGCATGGATTTTATTTTCTTTTGTATCAAAATAAACTTATCCTTTAACTCCATCTTCCACAAACTTTTCCAAGTGTCCCATATGTTTCTTATTCGGTCAGACAGTGTAGACATCCACATTAGTTTCCTAGGTGATGGGACAAGCTACTGCAAACTAAGAGGCTTAAAAATCACAGAGACTCATCTCACGGAGCTGCGGGCCACAGGCTAAGGTCAAGGAGTCAGCAGATTGGATCTTCCTGTCTGCTCTGAGGGGCAGCTGTCCCATGGTCCTCTGCCAGTTGCCACCAGTCCTTGCTATCCCTTGGTTTGTAGAGGCACCTTTCAGTCTTGCTTCTGTCTTTACATGTTCTTCTTCCCTCTGAGTGCCTACCTGTCTTTACACGACCTGCTAAGAAGGACCGCGCTGCACTGGGAACCCACTACATCCAACGTGATCTCATCTTACCCAAGACACTTGAGTGAGCTCATTTCCAAATAAGGTTGCTTCCTGAGGCTCTGGGTCATCACAGACTTTGAGGAGCGCTCCTCAACCCAGCACATCTCCCACAAACAAGAGGGAAATTCTAAGCATGCTATGTGCTTTGGAATTCAGAATTTCCTGAACATATATATATATATATATATATATATATATATTTCCTGAACATATATATATATATATTTTTCATCTACTTGAAAGAGAGAGAGGGAAAGAGAAATCTTACATTCTCTGGTTCACTCCCCAAATGCATCCAATAACCAGGGCTGGGCCAGGCCAAAGCCAGGAGCCAGAACTCCATCCAGGTCTCCCAGGTGGGTGTCAGGGCCCCCAGCACCTCTGTCTCCCAGGATGTATTATCAGGGAGCTGGATCGGGAGCAGAACAGCCAGGACTCAAACTGGAACTCCAATATGGGATGCGAGCCGTGGCTTCACCTGCTGAGCCACACCTGCCCCATCTTCCTGAACTAAACGATAATTGAGTGGACGTACCACGTACCACAGATTCCACCATATCCCAGAAAAGCCTATAATGAAATGCATGGATGCTGCCTACAAAAACAAACAAACAAACAAAAAACCACCTTATGCCAGATACATCAAGTTTTACAGCCAGGGGCCAGCATTGTGGCACAGTGTGGCCTCTGCCTGCAATGCAGGCATCCCATCTCAGACTGCTGGTTCGAGTCCCGGTTCATCCTCTTCTCATCCAGCTCCCTGCTAATGTGCCTGGGAAAGCAGCAGAAGATGATCCAAATAGCTGGGTCCCTGCCACCCATGTGGGAGACCCGGATGGAGTGTCTGGCTCCTGGCTTCAGTCCAGCCCTGGCCTGGTTGTTGCAGGCATTTGGGGAGTGATGGAAGATCTCCCCCCCCCCCGCCCCCGTCACTCTTTCAAGTAGATAGTAAATATTAATAAGCAAAACCTGGCAGATCAGATGAGGTGGCGTATGGAACTGCCCAGCCCCAAACAAACGCCCCGGAAGTGACAGCACCTGCCATTGGGAAATCGTGTTCTTGGCCGCGCTGTTGCCTACAGACGCCAGAGTTTACTACCCCAGTCGTCTGAGGAACATTCCCGCTGTTTCTACAGCATTCCCATTAGGGTCTGTTCCACGTCCATCTTTTTAGATTAGTGAGATTGCGGTCTGTCAAAATAATGTGAAAGACTTTGAAATGAGTGAACCCACGAGTGAGCTATTTAATAGTTATGTATGCATCAGAGTTATTTATGCCCCTCATTCTTTTTGAAATAATTTAAGGCTCCGCGATTATAGACTAATGATAATGCAAAGGATGTGTGCCCATAGAAATGCAAATTTCACTCAGTAGGATGCAGTCCGTTATTGTCCTAGGGACAGACCCAGCTGACACTAACCTCATTTCAGACTTCCTCATTTCCTGGCCAGTGGTGTGGCATAGCAGGTAGAGCCACCATCTGCAATGCCAGTTCCACTGGCATCCCATGTGGGCATCAGTTTGAGTCCCTGCTGCTCCGCTTCCAGTCTTTCTTTGGAAAGAAGCAGAGGATGTGCTTGGGCCCCTGCACACACATGGGAGACTTGAAGGAAGCTCCCGGCTCCTGGCTTTGGACTGGCTCAACCCTGCTCATTGCAGCCATTTGGGGAGAGAACCAATGGATGGAAGATCTCTCTCCCTCCCCCCTCCCCTGTAACTCTGACTTTCAAATAAATAAAATAAATCTTTTGAAAAAAAAAAAAGAATTCCTCATTTCCTATAGGCATATGGCTCTTTGAACTCTTTTTTTCTTTTAAAGATGTATTTATTTGAAAGGCAAAGTCACAGAGAAAGAGAAGGAGAGGGAGAGAGGGAGAGATTGTCTATCCACTGGTTCTCTCCCTAAATGGCTGCAACAACTGGGGTTTTCCCAGGCTGAAGCCGGGAGCCAGGAGCTTCATCCAGGGCTCTCATATGGGTGCAGGGGCCCAAGCACGTGGGCCATCTTGATCTGCTGCTCTCCCAGGCACATTAGCGGGGAGCTAGATCGGAAGTGGAGCAGCTGGGACTCGAACCTCTGCCCATATGGGATGCCGGTGTTGCTGGTCATGGCTTAACCCGCTACACCACAGTGCTGGCCCTGTTCTTTTTAAGCCGGTTGTTAATCTTAATTGAGGTAAATAAAATCTTTGACACATGCTCATTTTATATCATGAGTCATGATTATATTCTCTTTTAAAATTTACTTTTTGTTTATGTTAAAGAGACTCTTCACTGGGCAGCCTCTCTCTGTAAATTTTACTTGTTTATTTTTATTGGAAAGGCAGAGTGACAGAGAAACAGAGGCAGAGACACATAGAGAGAGATCTTCCATCTGCTGCCCCGCTCCCCAAATACCACAACAGCCGGGACTGGGCCAGGCTGAAGCCAGGAGCCTGGAGCTCCACCTGGTCTGTCACGCAGGTTTCAGGGGCCCAAGGGCTTGACTGTCACCTCCTGCCTCCCAGGAAGCAGGATAGGGAAAAGAACAGCGACTTGAGCCAAACATGGGATGCTGACATCCCGAGCAGCATTTTAACTGATGTGTGAAATCCCCATCACCAAAATTTCTTTTACTATCTCCTAAGAATATGTTCCCAAAATAGAATTGCCAGGAGGTGGCTGGCGCTGTGGTATGGTAGGTTAATCCTCTGCCTGAGGCACCAGCATCCCATAGGGGCGCCGGGTCTAGTCCCGGCTGCTCCTGTTCCAATGCAGCTCTCTGCTATGGCCTGGGAAAGCAGTAGAAGGCCCAAGGCTTGAGCCCCTGCACCTGCATCCATGTGGGAGACTGAGAGGAAGCCTCCTGGCTCCTGGCTTCAGATCAGCGCAGCTCCGGCCGTTGCGGCCAATTGGAGAGTGAACCGCGAATGGGAGACCTTTCTCTCTGTCTCTCCCTCTCACTGTCTGTAAATAAATAAATAAATAAATAAATAAATTTTTTTTTAAAAAAAAGAACTGTCAGGAGGACAAATCGATACACTTTATGTTTTGATAGTATTGTCAAGCAGCCTTCATTCAAACATTCTAATTTACACATCCATGAAACAATGCGTGTAGAAGCCCATCTCCTCGCACCACGATGAGTATCCCACTTTATGTATCATTTTAGAAAGCTGATTATTTATTTATTTTCATGTAGTTTGAAGGCAGAGCAACAGAGAGAGACAGAGATGGAGAGACAGATATTTTTTCCCCAGAAACCTTTTATTTAAGGAATACAAACTCCATATATTTCATAAGTACAACTTGAGGAACATGGTAACTCTTCCCACGGTGCCCACCCTCCCACCTACTCTCCCCCCACTTCCTCCTCCCTCTCCTATTCCCATTCCTACTCTTTACTAAGATCTATTTTCAATTAACTTTATACACAAGTGATTGATTCTATACTAAGTAAAGAGTTCCACAAATAGTATAAAAAAACAAAACAAAACACTGTTGCTCAACAGTCGAGACAAGGGCTGTTCAAAGTTAGCACATCTCAAAGTGTCAATTTCACTTCTATAGATTACATTTTAGGTGCTCCATTAGTTATCACAGATCAGGGAGAACATATGGTATTTGTCCCTTTGCGACTGGCTTATTTCACTAAGTATGATGTTTCCAGTTTCATCCATTTTCTTGCAAATAATCGGATTTCGTTTTTTTTTAACCACTGTGTAGTATCCCATGGTGTACATATCCCATCATTTCTTTATCCTTCTTCTGTAGAAGAGCATTTGGGTTGATTCCATATCTCAGCTATTGTGATTTGTGCTGCAATAAACATGGGGGTGCAGATAACTCTTTCATATGCTGATTTCATTTTCCTCGGGTAAATTCCCAGGAGTGAGATGGCTGGGTCATATGGCAAGTCTATATTCAGACTTCTGAGGTATCTCCATATGAGAGACAAAGATCTTCCATCTTCTGGTTCACTTCTCAAATACCCACAACAGTCAGAGCTGGGTCAGGCTCAAGCCAGCGACCCAAAACTCCATCTGGATCTTCCGTGTAGAAGATCCCAAGTCCCAAGCCCTTGAGCCATCACCTGCCGTCTCCCAAGATGCTTAACAGGAAGCTGATGGGAAGCAGAGTAGCCAGGACTCAAACCTCTACTCCAGTATGCAAGTGTCTCATATGCTGCACAACAATGCCCACCCCACCATTTTATGTATGTTAGTCTCTGATCCTCTGATAGGTGAAAAATATCACTTAGCGTAACACACATGGCCATGGTAGCTCTTGTGGCTGTGATGAGTTTACTCTTCTGGAAAATGAGATCACTTACAGGTACTTCCTGCTAGGTCTTCCTAGGTGGGTGCTTCCCAAACGTCAGTGAGTCAGAGCCTCCTAAGGGCTTACAGAGTACGGATTCTGGGCCAACCCCCAGGGTTTCTGATGCGGCCGGTCCAGGAGGCACCTGGGAATTTGCATTTCCAGCGAGCTTTCCTGGACCACACTCTGAGTACCACAGTGTTGCTCGGTGTTCCTGCCCAGGGCTGCTGTGGTTTGAGATAGCATCGCAGGAAGTGTACGCAGGGGTGAGTCAACAGGCTGGACAGGCCAGAGACTGTGCTGGGATCCACTTGAACGCGTGGGCCGGGGTCACATTCCACAGTCAGGAATGCCAGCCCAAAGCCATTCCGTGATAGAGCCGGGGCGGAGACCCGACAAGAAGCCCGCGGTCCCCATCCTGAGGGACCAGGCTGTCTGACAACTGGAGTTAACAAAACGCTGTTGATGATGGAGGCTCACCCAAAAGCTGTGCTTGGCAGGGTTTTCAGAAGGAATTGCTGATGGGACCTAGATCAGTCAGTAATTAAGTACCCCCCCCATCAACACCGTACATTTTTAAAATGCATTTTATTTATTTGAGAAGAAGAGAGAGATGGAGAGAGGGAAATGGGGGGAGGGAGAGGTGTACTGTGGCCGCCTACAGTGCTGGCATCCCATTTAGGCACCGGTTCAAGTCCCGGCTGCTCCACTTCTGATCCAGCTTTGTGCTATGGCCTGGGAAAGGAGTGGAGGATAACTCAAGTCCTTGGGCCCCTGCACCTGCGTGGGAGACCCGGAAGAAGCTCCTGGCTCCTGGCTTCAGATACACCAGCTTCAGCCCCTGCGGCCATTTGGGGAGTGAACCAGTGAATGGAAGACCTCTCTCTCTCTCTCCCCCTCCCTCTGTAACTCTGCCTTTCAAATAAATAAATATAACTATCTTTTTAAAAATGATTCATTTATTTATTTGAAAGGTGGAGTTATAGAGAGGCAGAGGCAGAGAGAGAAAAAGAGGAGAGAGAGAGAGGTCTTTCATCCACTGGTTCACTTTCCAAATGGCTGCAATGACCAGAGCTAGGCGAGGTGGAAGTCAGGAGCCAGGAGCACCTTCTGGGTTTCCCACCTGGGTATAGGAGCCCAAGTACTTGTGCCATTCTCCACTGCTTTCTCAGGCTATAGCAGAGAGCTGGATCAGAAGAGGAAGAGCCAGGACTAGAATTAATGTACTCTGCCACAGTGCTGGCCCCTCCCATAAATATTTAACAAAAAAAATCATTGTACCTTTGTAATATATTAAAAAGAGAGAGGGCTGGCGCTGTGGCGCAGCAGGTTAACACCTTGGCCTGAAGCGCCGGCATCCCATATGGGCACCAGTTCTAGTCCCGGCTGCTCCTCTTCCGATCCAGCTCTCTGCTATGGCCTGGGAAAGCAGTAGAAGATGGCCTGAGTCCTTGGGTCCCTGCACCTGTATGGGAGACCCGGAAGAAGCTCCTGGCTCCTGACTTCGGACTGGCACAGCTTCAGCTGTTGCGGCCAATTGGGGAGTGAGCCAGCGGATGGAAGACCTCTCTCTCTCTCTCTTTCTCTCTCTCTCTCTATGCCTCTCCTCTCTCTGTGTAACTCTCACTTTCAAATAAATGAATAAATCTTTAAAAAAAATAAAAAGAGAGAGAGAGAGAGAGATATCTTCCATTCATTGGTTCACACTCCAAATGGCCTTAACAACCAAATGGCCTTAATAGCCAGGGTTGGGCCAGGCCAAAGCCAGGACTATGTCTGGGTTTCCCATGTGGGTATCAGGGGCCGAAGCACTTGGGCCATCTTCTGCTGCCCTCTCAGGCGCATTAGAAGGGAGCTGGATCTGCAGTGAAGCAGCTGGGTTGCAAACTGGCACTGTGATAGGGGATGCTTGGGTCCACACCACAGATTTAACTTGCTGTGCTACAACACCCTTAGACACTTGAATGGAGTGTGATGTTCAGTGGTCCAAGTTCCTCTGGGATTCGGCTGAGGCCTAGAGACGTGGAACCAGAGCGGCTGGGAACGAATACAGGGCCTTTTGCCTGCAGCTTGGGTGCTGTCTGTCAGAGCGCACAGGCACAGGATCTCAGAGGTTGAACTCCTTCCTGTGTTATGAAGGCTCATCAGCTCCTGTGCCGTTGCTCCCCACTTCCAGGCTGGAGTAGCCAGCCTTGTAACCAACACAGCCTCCCACCCTCAGGCCTGTGCCGCCCCATTACCCCTGGATTTGGAAGAGGTCCAGCAGGCTGCCTTCCATTGGGCCACAGGGCTCCTCCCTCCTCTGCAGAGTTGGGTGGGAGGCAGGCGGGGTCCCCTCGCGTAGCTGACCTCTCTGACCTGGTTCTAAGTAAAACCACTGCACTCAGACGTCAGAATCCTGGAACCAGCAAGGCGGTCATCCGGGGCTGGGGGAAATCAAGGCCCAATGTGCAGAGAGTTTCAGTTTTGCAAAATGAAAAAGTTCCCCCATCTGTTGTACAACAATGTGCGCTGACAAGTCACCAAGGTGACTGACTTCATGGTATGGCGTGTTTTTTTTTTTTTTTAAACCATTAAAAATGCAACGGTTTTGCTCACCCTGCATGGAGAGTTAATATCTGGTTACCTGGGACTTAAACTTCCTAGAGACCCGGAGGAGAATCTGGGTCATCACTCACCGACTGACCACACCTTCCTCTTCTTAATCCTTTGCCACCCCAAATTCTGTGCTACCAAGGAAATATTTTCTAGAAATCTGGTAATTAAAGTGATTTGCCGGCAGGTGTCTGGTGCGGGGTAAATGCTTGTATTCTATACTGAAGCACACCTGTGTTCAAGTCCTGGCTCCATGATTCCAGCTTCCTGCTCATGTGTGTCCTGGGAGGTAGCAGGTGATGGCTCAGGTGGTTAGGTCCCTGTCACCCCCACGGGAGTTGAGCTCTTGGCTCCTGGCTTTGACCAGGCTCAGCCCCTGGCTGTTGTGGGCATTTGGGGACCGAACCAGTGAACGGAAGATCTCTTGCAAGTACTCTCTCTCTTTCCAAATTAAAAAAAAAAATCATTTTTACAAAACATTACCAGAAGTACAAGTGTTAGAATTCTGTGAATATCTTAGTCTCTTTTTAAAAATTCTTTACTTCTACTGAAAGGCTCAAAAATGCTCCAACATTTGCTCACAAATGGGACAACTTTAGGGGGACAGTGGTACTCGGTAGGCCAGCAAACAAGATGGTGAGCTGGTCTCCCTGTGCCAGGCGTGTTTCAGGAAGGCAGGCCCAAGAACAAGGTGGATCTACGCACAGATGAACAGGGGCTCTGACTGAGATGGAACGCGAGAGACCTAAGCAGGAGCCTGCTCTGATGGGGAGACTTTGGGAGGGGCAGCCCAGGGCCTGGACATCCTCTCTGGACCCTGAGTAAGGCTCAGCCCCAGCCACCAAACTCTGGAGGATCCTAGTAAGAGTCACAGGTTAAGAGAGGCAAGTGGCCAACAAGCATGAAAAAATGATGCTCCATTCATTAGTAATCAGAGGCATGGCAACGAAAGGAAGATATCTTCTTTCTTTATTTATTTATAGATTTATTTTTATTTACTTATTTGAAAGGCAGAGTTAGAGAGATTTTTCCATCTGCTGGTTCACTCCCCAAATGGCCACAATAACTGGGCCTGGTTCCAGACCAAAGCTGGGAGCCAGGAGCTTTTTCTGGGTCTCTCATGTGTGGCAAGGGCTCCAGCAGTTGAGCCATCTTCTTCTGCTTTTCCCAGACCATTAACAGGGAGCTGGATCAGAAGTGGAGCAGCTGGGACTTGAACCAGCGCCCCTATCGGATGCCAGGATTGCAGGCAGCAGTTTAACCAGCTACGCCACAATGATGGCCCTAGAAAGATGTTTTCACTAAGCAGATTGGCAAAAATCTAAAAATCAAAGATACCCAAAGTTCTGAGAGCTTTGGGGCGCTCAGGTGAACACTGTTGGGAAGTATGAATGGGTACAGCCTTCCTGTAGGGCAGGTATGCAGTGTGGATGGAAATTGCAAATATGCATTACCTTTCAATGTCTTTGTATTTTAGTTGAGATATATTCCATATGTCATAGAGTTGAACATTTGGTGCTGTGATTAAGATGCTGATTAGGGGTCTGGTAAAGCCACTGTCTGCAGTGCTGTCGTTCCATATGTGCTCCGGTTCGAGTCCCGGCTGCTCCACTTCTGATCCAGCTCTCTGCTAGGGCTTGGAAAGGCAGTAGAAGATGGCCCAATGCCTTCCATCCACTGCTTCACTCCCCAAATGAAATTCGAAGTGCCAGGACCCTCTGTGCAGCTACTGGAGAGAATGGTAGATACCGTGTTCTGACTTGGAAGGTTGTCTAAGCGGGAAGCCCGTTGTGCGGGAGGATGTAGGTATGGACCATGCGCAAGTGCAAGCTACACATGTGTATGAGTGAGTGTGTCTCAGTCTGGCCGAGGCTGTCCCTGAGACGTGGACTGGCAGGGCCCTACCTCCTGCATCAAACGGCATTCTTTGACTTCCTCATAGCAACGTGTATTTTATCTAATACATGGAACTAAAAAAACAAAGCAAATACAGAAAACAAAACCGCCATGGTGATGAATAAGGGAAGCCACTCACGGGGCTTATCTGTAAACCACACTGCCAGCCGTCTAATTCAGAGCGAGCACGCGCAGGTATCTGCCAGTCACAGGGCGCCCGCTTCCTGGTGCCCGGCTCCCCGGGAAAGCACCTCTGTGGTCGGCGTTGCTTGGTGAGCACAGCCGCCAGCAAACAGAGCGCAGATTGTTGGTTGTTATTCTGGGGTTAGTTTTGTTTCCAGAGCTGCACACTCCCCCTCCCCGAGCTGTGGAGAGGCTGTTGGAGCCTGTGAGAGCCAGGGCTGAGCGAGGCTGAAGCCAGGAGCTAGGAACTCAGTCCAGGCCCCTCATGTGAGTGGCAGGGACCCAGTCGCCCCAGCCATCACCTGTTGCCTCCCAGGATGCTCCAGGAGCTGGAGTCAGGAGCCATACTTGAACCCAGGCGCTCTGCTATGGGACGTGGGCATCCCAAGGATGTCTTAGCTGCTGCACCAACAGCCTGCCCCTAAAGCAGAGTTTCTTAAGAGCTTTGCCTTTGAGGCCTTCTTAGGGGCTGAATTGTGTCTCCCAAACGTATACGCTGAAGCCCGAGTCCCAGTACCTCAGCATGTGGCTGTTTGGAGAGGTGATTCTAAGGTGCAGTGAGGTCACTGGGCTGGGTCCTCATCTAATATGACTACTGTCTTTATGAAAAGGGGAAGTCGCTGGGGCGGTGCTGTGGCCTAGTGGGTAAAGCTGCCACCTGCAGTGCCAGCATCCCATATAGGCGTTGGTTCAAGTCTCGGCTGCTCCACTTCCAATCTAGCTCTCTGCTATGGCCTGGGAAAACAGTAGAAGATGACCCAAGTCCTTGGGACCCTGCACCCACATGGGAGACCCAGAAGAAGCTCCTGGCTCCTGGCTCCTGGCTCCGGATCAGCCCAGCTCCAGCCATTGTGGCCATTTGGGGAGTGAACCAGCAGATGGAGGACCTCTCTCTGTGTCTCTCCCTCTCTCTGTAACAAGTAAATAAATAAATCTTAGAAAAGAAAAGAGGATGTCAGACAGGGAGGTTGTCACGCACAGAGGCGAGGGGCTGTACAGAGGCGCAGGGGGCTGACGGCTGCTTACAAGCCAAGGAGAGAGGCCCAGGCTTTGCAGTGCTTGGCCGTGAGTCCCCAGAGCTGTGAAGGTAAATTTCTGTTGCTGGAACGACCCAGGCTGTGGCAGCCCCAGAAACGAACGGGGGCCCTGTCGGTAAGTGCGCTCAGATTTTATGTCGTATGTTGAGAATTCACATCATTCTGTATTCTATTCCATGAAACAGCTGTGGGCTGCTTAGCATTCTGATAAATGCGTTGTCAGTGGTTGTGTCATTGTGGGAACATCACAGGATATGCTTACACAGACATAGCATTTGGCTATGGTGTCACCAGACAGTGCAGGCTATGGGATCGTCATTGTTCACATAGCTTGTGGCTGAATGAAATGTTGTTACACGCTGTGTTGTCTTTTTAAAAAATATTTATTTATTTATTTATTTGAAAGTTAGAAAGTTAGACAGTGAGAGGGAGAGGGAGAGAGAAAGGTCTTCCTCCCATTGGTTCACTCCCCAGATGGCCGCAACGGTTAAAGTTGTCCCAATTCAAAGCCAGGAGCCAGATGCGTCTTCCTGGTCTCCCATGTGGCTGCAGGGGCCCAAGGACTTGGGCCATCCTCCACTGCCCTCCTGGGCCACAGCAGAGTTGGATCAGAAGTGGAGTGGCCAGGGCTCCAACCTACACCCTTGTGGGATGCCGGCACTGCAGGTGGCAGCTTTACCCGCTACACCACAGCACTGGCCCCAATGATTTCCCCTTATTTGAAAAACAGAGCATCAGAAAGAGAAAGGGAAAGAGAGAGAGATCTTCCATCAGCTGATTCACTCCCCATATGGGTGCAACAGCCAGCGCTGGACCCAGCTAAAGCCAAGAGACAACCTTCATTCAGGTCTCCCACATGGATGGCAGGGGCCCAATCTCTGCCTCCATTGTCACGTGGCCTGGGGCTTCCACAGTCTGTTGGAGGAGACACAACTCAACCCAAAACAACCCCTGTGGGCCTTATTTGCAACTGACAGAAAGGGCCTCTTATCCTTCCTGTGTGAATACAGGGCACCTGACAGCGCCTACTAAGTCAGAGGCTCCTCTCATGGACCTCAGCCCATTATGGAATCATCACAGCTTGGCCCTGCAGGATGCACACCAGCAGGAAGCCAGATGGGAAGTGGAGGTGACTCAAAGCCAGGCACCCCAGTGTGGAATGTGGAAGTCCCAGGCAGGAGCTCAAAGCCTGCCCCTGCATGCTAATTAATTCACAATGACGTTTGTGTCTCCTGCAATGTTCTCCTTCTGTAAATAACCTAATTGGGGAGGTGCGTGCTGTGCCACTTTGGAGACTCAAATCTTCTATCAGAGTGCCTGGTTCAAGTCCCTGATCCTCTGCACCACTGACGCGGCTTCCTAGTGATGCACCCAGGGGCCAGGGGATGATGGCCCAAGTTCTTAGGTTCCTGCCATATGCATGGGAGACCTGGATGAAGCTCCTGGCTCTTGGCTTCAGCCTGGTTCAGCCTGAGCTGTTGAGGGCATTTGGGGAATGAAGTAGCAGCTGGAAAATCCTCTTTTCTCTTCTCTTCTTTCTCTTCTCTTCTCTTCTCTTCTCTTCTCTTCTCTTCTCTTCTCTTCTCTTCTCTTCTCTTCTCTTCTCTTCTCTTCTCTTCTCTTCTCCTCTCCTCTCCTCTCCTCTCCTCTCCTCTCCTCTCCTCTCCTCTCTCTCTCTCTCTCTCTCTCTCTCTCCCCTACTCTGCCTTTAAAATAAATAAACTAGATCTTTAAAAAAAAACCTCACAAATTATAATCACTACTACTTGAACAGTCATAATAATTTTCTAAAAATTTGGCTGGCGCCGTGGCTCAATAGGCTAATCCTCCGCTTTGCGGCGCTGGCACACCAAGTTCTAGTCCCAGTCGGAGCACTGGATTCTGTCCCAGTTGCCCCTCTTCCAGGCCAGCTCTCTGCTGTGGCCCGGGAGTGCAGTGGAGGATGGCCCAAGTGCTTGGGCCCTGCACCCCATGGGAGACCAGAAGAAGCACCTGGCTCCTGGCTTCGGATCAGCGCAGTGCACTGGCCACAGTGCGCCGGCCATTGGAGGGTGAACCAACGGTAAAGGAAGACCTTTCACCCTGTCTCTCTCTCTCTCACTGTCCACTCTGCCTATCAAAAAGGAAATAAAAAAATTTTATTTGCTTACTTTAATTTGAAAAGTAGGAAGACAAGACAGAGAGATCTTCCATCCATTGGTTCAATGTCCCAAATGCCTACAACAGCCAAGATTGAGCCAGTCTGGTGAAGCTAGGAGCTGGGAACTCAACCCAGGTCTCCCAGATGAGTGGCAAGAACCCAACTGCTTCTGCCTCCCAGGGTGCTCATCGGCAGGAAACTGGAATTGGAAGCAGAGCTGGGACTCAAACCTACACACTTCTGTATAGGATGTGGATATCCCAGGCAGCATCATAACCACTGCACCAAACATCTGCCCCCCATGGAAATTTTATTTAATGTTAAATATGATTCTCAGGCAGGTGCCGCAGCTCACTAGGCTAATCCTCCACCTGCGGCGCCGGCACACCTGGTTCTAGTCCTGGTTGGGGCGCCGGATTCTGTCCCAGTTGCCCCTCTTCCAGGCCAGCCCTCTGCTGTGGCCCGGGACTGCAGTGGAGGATGGCCCAAGTCCTTGGGCCCTGCACCCCATGGGAGACCAGGGAAAAGCACCTAGCACCTGGCTCCTGCCATCGGAGGAGCGCGGTGCACCGGCCGCAGCGCGCCGACCGCGGCGGCCATTGGAGGGTGAACCAACGGCAAAGGAAGACCTTTCTCTCTGTCTCTCACTGTCCACTCTGCCTGTCAAAAAAAAAAAAAAAAATGATGTGCCTACCCACCACCCGCTGTCTTGGGCATCAGAATCCATCCCAGAATCCATCTGTAGGTCACAGAAACAGAGGGAGAGAGAGAAAGGAGAGCTTCCACCTGCTTGTTCATCACTCAGATGCCCACAATAGCTTGGACTGGGCCAGGAGCTTAGTCTATATCTCTCCTGTAGAGATCAGTTGAGCCAGCACCTGCTGTCTCCCAGGGTGCACATTAGTGGGAAGTAGCGCCAGGACTTGAACCCAGGCCCTCTGATATGGGACGTGAGCCTCCCAAGCACTGTGCCAAATGCTGACCTGTCCTCCAGCACCGATTCTGTCCCCCAAGGAGGCAAGACACTAGAAGGAGAGTTCTGGAACGATGAGAACAGATGCCCTGGTCAAGAGTTTCCCGCCTCAGCGACCAGAGTGGTGCTCGTAACCAATGCCATTAGCTCCTCCTGGCCTCAGCCTGACCACTGAGTCAGGAGCTTTGAGAGTGCATCAGGGACAGCGCTTTTTATAACCCTGGAGTCTAATGCGTGGCCAGGGTTGAGAACAATGCCCTGCAAGGACTTTGTCCAGATGCCTCCTGGGAAGCCTGGTGCCAAGGGCAGATTCCCTGTCCTGGAAGAGATAAGCGCCCTTTGTGACCTTCCACTTTCTCTTCTTGGCTGACGGGAACCTAGTGGCTCCCGAGGCGCTGGGGGAGGGCCTGGGCCTCATCACACCGGGCCCTGGGCCTGAGTCCAGCACAGGACGGGTTTTCCGGGTCTGAACAGACCTGGGACTTATCCATGAGCAGCCACACCCTGCCTGCCTCTATGGGGGCTGAGTCAGAATGACAAAGGCCAGGCCTTACCTACATGAGCCCTGGAAGGCTCCCAGCCCCACGGATGGGAGGCTCAGTCCCCACTAGCCTTACGCATACCCATTCACACACATATGCTCACACAGTCACAATACACACACACCCACACGTGAACACATACACATATACACACCCACTGGCACATTCACAGGTGCGTCTCCCATGTCCTAACCCAGGGTGGGCTGCACGGCCTGGGAGAATGCTTGTGGCACCCTGCACCCCTCGTTAACACGCAGCCCGGCTGAAAACTATGCACTTGGGGCACAAATACACAAAATGCAGTGCAGAAGCCGCCGGGGCAGGCCTGGTCTCCCTGTGAAAGGAGCGGCTGCCTCAATTTACAAATGAGGGAAGGGGTCTCCATCCAAACCAGGATCTCTCATTTGGAAAATTTCCTTCTCTGCCCCTGGCCTCATCCAGCGCCGTCTCCAATTCACATCCATTTTGATTTGGGATTTGTGCTTTCTTTATTGTGGTGTAATACACACACACACACACACACACACACACACACATACATATATATAAAAATAGACTGTACGATCATAAAGGATTTTTCCAAGTTGTTATCCTGTTAAAATACATGTAATGTAAGCTGCACCATCTACACCATTTTTAAGTGCACAGCTCTGTGGGCTCATGGCGTAGTGCGTCTTTGATGTTGGTTAACCGTCACCACCCTCCGTCTCCACAATCTTTTCCTCTTCCCTCTCTCCAGCCACTGGCACCCACCATTCTACTTTCTGTCTCTTATGGAGCTAAGGATTTTAGGGGCCTCGGAGAAGTGGAACCCTGCACTGTTTGTCTTTTCATGACTGATTTCACTCAGCATGATGTCTTTAGGGTTCATCATGTCGCAGCGTGAATCAGAATTTTTTCCCTTTTGAAAAAAATATTAATTAATTAATTTGGAGAGACAGACAGAGAGAGCTTCCATCCGCTGATTCACTCCCCAAATGCCTATTATGACCAGGGTTGGGCTGGGGCTGAAGCCAGGAGCTGGGAACTCAATCCGGGCTCCCACGGGAGTGGGAGGGACCCAGTCACTTGAGCCATCGCTGTGGCCTCCCAGGGTCTGCGTTGGCAGGAAACTGGAGTCAGACATAGCGCTGGGACTTGCGCTCAGGCACAGAATTTCTGGGGTTGAATAATTTGAAAATGGGCTTATTTATTTTTTTAAAGATTTATTTATTTGAAGGGCAGAGTAACAGAGAGAGAGAGGGAGAGACAGATCTTCCATCTGCTGGTTCATTCACTAAATGCTCACAACAGCCAGGGCTGAGCTAAGCTGAAGCCAGGAGCCAGGAACTCTGGGTCTCCCACGTAGGTACTCAGGCTAACAGCTGTTACCTTCCCAGGCGCATTAGCAGGAAGCAGGGTTGTAACAAGAGCGGATGGGGGGACCGGAAGAAGCACTCCTGTAAGGGATGTCACTGTCCCGAGCAGCGGCTTAGCCCTCGGCGCCACAGTGCAGGCCCTGGGAAGCTGGTTCGCTCTGTTCTTGCTGAGTCATCTTGCCACCTGCGCCTCCCCACTGCCCTCACCCCCCCAGACCCCCCTCCCCGCCCACTCTGCGCTGGTTGCTGGGAAGGGATTTGGAATGTGGAATTTGTATTCCTAGGCTGCAAACAGGGAAGCTACAGGTGCAGGGCAAAGAATAATCCCAAAACAACAGGTGACATTGCTCAGTCCCCGGGGAACAGTGCTGGGGCTGTGCAGTCCCAAGCAGCAACCCTTGTCTCGCAGGGAAGAGGTTGCAGAACGCAGGGCTGTAGCCTTTGGCCTTGACCTTTCCCCTGAACCTTCTCCCAGCTGGGCCTCGCACTAGGCCTGGAGGTGTGCACACTGCCCCCACTCCTGTCCCTGCTCTGCCTCCCACCGTCCCTCCCCACGCTGAGGCCTTGCTCTCCTGGCTCGTAGGTATTGCAGGTGAACTAGGACAGTTTGTGCCACTCTCTCCAGGTCACATTTGCATTTTCATTGGAGCTTTGATGCCTTAACCCGGGAGATGAAGGTGCTGTGTTTATATTTTTCTGAATATACATTCTGTATCAGGCGCGGTGCAGTCCCCCAGCAGCAGGGGTGGTTAGTCACGCCGGTGCTGGGTTAGTTACGCAGTGCAACGTGGGCAGCCCAAGTCCCCCACAGGAGTGCAAGGGCTGGGGGAGGGGGTGCCAGGCTTCCTGCCTGCCTCCATCTCTGGGCTGAACCTCACCCCCAGCCCCAAAGCGGGGCTTCAGGCTCCGAGAGCCCACTGTTTCGTGCTCATCTCCAGAAGTGCGGCCTCCAGGGGCACACAGGCACCTGGGGGAGCTGGCCTGGATGCAAATGGTGGCCACCTTGTCACATGGCCACAAGCAGGCCACGGGGCCAGGCCAGTCTGGGTAGGAGCTGGGAGGGGGCAGGGCCGACTCTTCAGTTGCAGCCAAGCCTGCCATCCCAGAATCCCAGGGAAGGCGGTAGGACTGAGAGAGGCGGGGCTGAGGCTCATGGTTCAGCCATCCCCTCGGCCACGTGGGCTGGGACCCCTTCTCTTTTTTGCATAAAGTGCCTGCCCCCTGGCAGCCTTAGGGTGACAGAAACATATTTCTTGGTTAAAAAAAAATCCAATTGAGCTAGTGATTCCTCCAATTGGTGGTGGTTGTGTTCTGTGTGAGTGTGTGTGGAAGCCACATCTGAAAAGCCAGCTCTGCCCTCCCTCCGCCTGCCCCCCCAGACCGTGAGCCGGTCACCTGGCCAGGGCGCTCAGGGCGCGGAGCCGGTCCCAGCCGCAGCTGTCCTTTGAGAGACCCACATGTTTATTTCGTGGAAGACGGAGCTGGTGACTTCAGGAAGCTCTTTGTGGAGAACATGGTAGGCACCTTCGTAAATCTTGAGAGTCTTGTCCTGGCTCTTGGCCGACTCCATGAGCAGGTAGGCCCCTTTGCTGTCACACAGGCGGTCGGCGGAGCCCTGGAGCAGCAGGAAGGGCAGGGTCAGCTTGGGCAGGGCCCGCTCCACCCGCGACACGGCATTGAGCAGCTGGATGCCGAAGCACACTTTGAGGCCAGCACGGCAGATGAGGCCTTGCTCTCCTGGCTCGTAGGTATTGCAGGTGAACTAGGACAGTTTGTGCCACTCTCTCCAGGTCACATTTGCATTTTCATTGGAGCTTTGATGCCTTAACCCGGGAGATGAAGGTGCTGTGTTTAGTGGGGCCAGCAGATGAGGCGATAGATAGCCGGGGACAGCACGGTAGAGCCACACACCCACCAGTCCCTTGGGCCTGCCTCCTGGCACAACCAGGCAAACCTGTCTGCCTTCCCTGCCCGTGACTCACTCCCCCCCTCCCATCCCCACTCCGGCTCTGTCACTCTCCACCGCCCTGTGCTCCTAGCAGGCACAGAAGGGAGCAGCAGCACCCGGTGCTTCTGACAGCCCCTTCCTGCTGCTCCCTGGTCCCGCCCCTGCCCTGGGAGAGGCTCTCCACCACTCGGTCATTTCCGCGTTAGCCAGAACAAGCTGACTTTGCCGTTTTACGGAGACAGAAGGGCGCAGGAAGAGGGCAGGCGTTTCCAGGAGAGCAGGTCTGGGAGGGAAACTCCTAGGAGTGAGGAACCTTCAGGCCGGGGTTACAGTAGGGACAGAGTGCGCTCCCACAAGAAGCCCCTACTCCTTATGATTTTTTAAAAGACATTTATTTACTTGAAAGAGTCACAGACAGAGAGGGAGAGATACACACACACAGAGAAAGATTTTCCATTCCATTTGGGTCACTCCCCAAACGGCTGCAATGGGCTGAGCCGAGCCAAAGCCAGGAGCCCGGAGTTTCTTTCTGGTCTCCCACGTGGGTACAGGGGCCCAAGCACTTGGGCTGTCTTCTGTTGCTTTCCCTGGCCATCAGCAGGGAGCTGGATCGGAAAAGGAGCAGCCAAGACTCGAACCGGCGCCCATATGGGATCCTAGTGTTGTTTAATCCACTTTGCCGGCCCCTATAGGTCTTCTTATAGAATGCATACGCATGTGGGGTGCACCTTTGTTCCGTGACGTGTTTGTCTTTCTCCGAGGACACAAAGCTCTATGTCATGACCTTGCAGATCAAGGGCCCACAGACCCCCGCAGCGGCCCCTTAACCAAGCTCCAGGGCTCCAGCGGGAAGGAGGCTATGTCCTCCTGAGTTGGCACAACGGGCTTGGCAAGGAGTTCCCTACCCTGGGGTTGGCAGTTCCTGCCACAGCTTGTCAGCAAAGCACTCCGCTCACTTAGAGAACAGGGTTTTGTTCCTTTTGTCAGCACACCCCACGGGCAGCCCTCACCCAGGGACAGCAGCTGTCAGAGGCGGAGAGGCCCCCTAGTGCCATTCAGAGCTGGGCCTGGTGGTCCTGGAACCCCCGGGGGACAGCCAGTCTGGGCCTGTCCCTCCCTCAGCCTGGGTCCTTCCTGGATGGAGGCAGCGTCTGGCTTCTCCTGGCGTCTCCAGGGGTCTCCTTGCTTTCTGAATTTGGTGCCCCATCAACAAGTTTGTGTTGCTATGCCATGACGTGCGTGCGTCCATGATGTGCGTGCGTGAAATCTGCACCTGCCTCTGGTGATCTCAACATGCGAGCTGAGTGACTGTGCTCACAAAAGCTGAAATTTGTGGGAAAAACAAACAAACAAACAAATACACCAAGTCTGTACCGTGGTCACGAAATCTGTTGAGTATTCATAATGCCTCAAGTTTGTTACTTAAAAAAAATGCTTTATTTATTTATTTTTTTATCATTTTATTGGCAAAGCAGAGAGGGTGACAGAGAGGTCTTCCAGCCATGGATTCACTCCTGAAATGCCCACAGCAGCCAGGGCCGGGCCAGGCTGAAGCCAGGAGCTTGGAACTGGGTCTGGGTTTCCCATATGGGTGGCAGAGATCCAGGTACTTGAGCCATCATCTCTTGCCTGTGAGATGCGCATTAGCAGGAAGCTGGATCAGAAGTGGAGCCAGGACTCGAGTCAGGTGTTGCATACGGGATATGGGGGTTACAAGTGGTATCTTCAATGCAGCAGTACTTAAGCACTCCTTCTTTTATTTTTTTAAGATTTATTTGAAAGTCAGAGTTATACAGATAGAGGAGAGGCAGAGAGAGAGAGAGAGAGAGAGAGGTCTTCCATCCAATGGTTCACTCCTCAATTGGCCGCAATGGCCAGAGCTGTGCTGATCCTAAGCCAGGAGCCAGGAGCTTCTTCTGGTCTCCCACGTGGGTGCAGGGGCCCAAGGACTTGGGCCATCTTCTGCTGCTTTCCCAGGCCATAGCAGAGAGCTAGATCAGAAGTGGAGCAGCCAGGACTCGAACCAGCGCCCATTTGGGATGCCAGCACTGCAGGCCAGGGTGTTAACCCACTGTGCCACAGCATCAGCCCCTCCTGTCCTTTTATTTTTTTAATAAAAAAATCAGTAGAACTTCTCATCATTTTCCGGAGCTCAATCAATGGTCTCCAGGGCCCTGCTTGCTCAACTGGTCCCTGAACAGGATGTTGGTGGCTCTGGGTTGAGAGGGGCCAAGCCCAGCATTTTGTCCAGTCTCTGGACTTACCCACCCACCCGCAAGGGGCCATTGCCAGGCGCTGCCCAAGCTTACTGTCTCACTGGACGTGATACGGGACCAGCCACCCCGTGCAGGCAAGCGTTGTGAGGGGCAAGGCTGTCCCCAAGACAGTTTCCCCCCATACACGGTGTGTGTGGGGGTCCCCTGGTGAACCAGAGCAGGAAACGGGGCTTGTGCAGCAGCCAGCATTCCGGGAACCCCGCGGCGCGTGGGAGAGAGGGGCAGCAATGGGGTCAGCCCCGCTTGCAGCGGTGTCAGGCTAAGTGTGTGATTCCGCCTGTGAGTCACTCCTGTGGATAAAGCCGGTGCTAGCAAGCCTGCACGCTGCCCGGGGCACGGTGCACGCCCAAGCAGCAGTGTTCCGAGAGACAACCGTCCCACAAGCCCCTGGGGCTGGCCATCTGTGTGGCAGGTTCCTTGTCGGCTGTTAGCCATGCCAGCAGAGCTGAGAGCCACGTTGCTCCAGTACTGCCCTAAAGGGGTTGCTGGCATTCCCCAGGGTCAGAGGGCAATATTTCTTTTTTATTTATTTAATTAATTAATTTGAAAGGTGAGTGATGGAGAGATCAAGAGAGTTAGAGAGACACAGAGGTCTTCCATCTGTGGTTCACTCTCCAAACAGCCACAACAACTGGAACTGGCCCAGGCTGAAGCCAGGAGCCAGGAACTTCTTCCAGGTCTCCCACCTGGGTGCAGGGGCCCAAGGACTTGGGCCATCTCCCACTGCTTTCCCGGGCCACAGCAGAGAGCTGGATCGGAAGAGGAGCAGCTGGGACTCGAACTAGCAGCCATATGAGATGCTGGTGCTGTACGCAGAGGCTTAGCTCACTGTGCCACAGGGCTGGCCCCAAAATGATTCCTTCTTATTACAGTCAGTTAATATTACTTACAATATAAAAATACACTATTATACAGATGGCTCCAGGCTTTGGGGGATTTCTGATAATTTCCGAGATTCCTGAATTCTCATTCTCCACGTGTCAAGATGAAACCTGTCAGGAGTTCCGGCTTCTAGAAGGTTCGTCTGACTCCGCTCGCCGCCTGCCTTACACCACCCCGGCCAACCTGGTAGGCCAAGTGCCAGGTCGCTGGGCTTACCACCCTGACCTGGCCCAGCCAGCTGCATGTGCTAGGCACCCACTGGGGGAGCCTGGGGTGCAGAGTGAGACTTAGGTCTCTCCATGCAGGAAGGAGCCACAGGACACGGCGTGTGGACTGGCTGAAGGGTGTCATCCCCCAAGGAAGCTGCAGGGAAGATGTACCAATGACCGCGAGTGTCCCCCGGGCACTGTGTAGATGCAGGGGAGCGAGAACCTGCCAGGGGCCAGCCAGCCAGAGCGGGGAACACCACGTCTGGGCCAGCACACCCCTGGCCTGGGGAGGAGACGGGGCGTGGCTCAGGGCCCGCACACTGCAGAGACTGGGGGCAATTAGCCACCGCCATTACGTCATGGAGTCTGAGGCCCGCCCACCGGCTGCAGCCCTGATTCACCGGGGCGTGGGCCGGGGGCAGCCTGAGTAACCCCCACCCGCTACTGCCAGCGCCAGGCTTCGAGGAGGGGACGGCCTCTCCCAGTGAGGGAGGTACAGCAGCAACAGGCACCTGTGACACGGTGTGACATCTCCGTTTTCCAGAGCGGAGACTGAGACACTCAGACATTGGGTAAACCGCTTTTTGCCTTCCCTAAGCCCTCAGCCTGGGTGCTATGGCTTGAGAATGATTTGGCCTCCAAATTCATGCATGGATTTAAAAATTGCATTGATTCATTTTTATTTGAAAGGCAAAGAGAGAGAGAGAGACACTTGAATAGAGAGAGAGAGAGATCCCCAAATGCCTGCAGCAGCTGGGGCTGAGCCAGGCTAAAGCCCTGAGCTGGGAACGCCATCCGGGCCTCCTAGGTGGGTGGCAGGGACCATCACCGCTGCCCCCCAGGGTGTGCACCAGTGGAGGTTTTAGCCGGGAAGTCACACGTTGATGGTGCTGGGAGAGTGGATGCTCTACCCCGTTGTGTTCGGAGGTGGGGCCCTTGGGGAGTGGGGAGACCTGAGTTGAGCTCCCAGCTCCTGGCTCCGGCCTGGACTGACCCAGCCCTTGCTGGCATTTGGGGAGGGAACCAGAGGATGGGCACTTTCTCTTTGCCTGTCTGTGTCTCTTTCTGTCTCACAAATAAAAAGAAAAAAAAAAAAAGGAAAATCTACAGGAGGGCGCTGGGAGGGGCACGCTGGGGTCTTTAGCCGCAGGGGATACGGGGTGGGTTTTGGGTGGAGGCAGCAGCTGGGTTGGAGTTGGGCGCCAGTTTTGGCCTGGATGGTGGTTGCCCGGCATCGCCTTTGTAAGGATTCATTCCGCTCTGCGTTCGTGTGATGTCCATACCTGAACTCTGGTAGGCAGCAGAGGGGTCTGTCACATATTTACTGGGGCTCAGGGACAGCTGAAGCAGTGAGGACTTGTGGGTGGCACCAGCCAAGCAGACAGGAGACTCAGCCTTGCACCCTGGGAGCCAAGCAGGCACCAACCTGCGGTCACAGGTGCTCTGAGCAGGTGGGGGGAACCCGGGTGTGGTCAGCGGGGAGGGTCTCCGTAGATCATGGTCCCTCCATGCACCTCCCGGCACTCCTCGGGCAGTGGGTTTCTCCTGGCCCCCCTTCCCTGCAGGCTGTGCCAGTCTCTTGCGTCTGGGGTGGGCTGGCCGGAGAGGGAGGGTGTGGAAGCAGGAGGCAGCTACGCTGGCGCTGGGCGCTCCGTGGACTCTGTCCACATGCAGCCCCATGACCTCACCTGGGCTTTCCCTCCCGGGAAACCTAACTTCAGCCGGCACCCACTCTCCTTTGGCAAAATGAAGACAGGCGCTCTGTGAGGCCGACTTGGCGGTGGCTTCCTTCCCACTCTGCGCCTCCACGGGAGCACGTGTCGCTGTCACAGCCACATGCTGCCCAGCTGAGCGGACTGCGCCGCGTCCTCACAGGCTCACTGGCCCTCACCCCGGCTGCTCTGGAGACGTGGGGACGCGTGTCAAGTGCCCCTTCCTGCTCCGTAATCCCCCAGTGGCTATAAACATCATCAGGGCAGACAATGCAAGCGTGAGGGGTCTCACGGGTGGGCGTGGGGCTGCCGCCCTCGCCTCCACGGAGGGAGAAGCATGCGGGTGGGCAGAGTGTAGTCAGCCAGAGCGCAGGGACAAGAGCATCAATGGGCAGTTACGGCACCAACGCCACCTCCCGCCTGAACCACGGACAGTGGCCCCGCGGGGGAAGCCACAGTCCGCGGAGGCTGGAGCAGGACCAGACTCAACAGTTGGAAACATGCCTTTGGGATGCTCTCAAAACTCACGGATTGGCGCAGCACCGGCCGTAGTGGCCATTTGGGGAGTGAACCAACGGCAAAAGGAAGATCTTTCTCTCTGTCTCTCTCTCTCACTGTCTAACTCTGCCTGTATGTGTGTGTGTGTGTGTGTGTATATATATATATATATACACTGTAGTAGTAGGCTCTTTTGGGGTGCCGTGACCAGGCGCTGGTTCCTGGGGACCCTCAGCAGAGCGGCTGCTTCCCCAGGCTGCCCACATCCTGTGAACTGGGCCTCTGAGAATGGCGTGGGCCAGCGGCTGGGCTGAGGTCTGCGGGGCTACGTGCTCCTCCCCCTGCACTGTGTGACCCAGGAAGCTGCCCGCACCTCTGTCTCAGGATCGTGTGCACAGAAGACAGATTACTGAACATGACCACAGGGCCTTCAAAAGATGTAAATGTAGCTGTCCTGGTATGATTCCAAAATCCACGGATGCTCAAGCTCCGTATATAAACTGATGTAGGATTTGCAAATAGTGGCAGAGAGAGAGAGAGAGAGAGAGAGAGAGAGAGAATCTTCTATCCACTGGCTCACTCCCCAGATGGCTGCAATGGCTAGAGCTGAGCTGATCCGAAGCCAGGAGCCAGGTGCTTCCTCCTGGTCTCCTATGTGGGTGCAGGGCCCAAGCACTTGGGCCATCCTCCACTGCCCTCTTGGGCCACAGCAGAGAGCTGGACTGGAAGAGGAGCAACCGGGACTAGAACCCGGTACCCATATGGGATGCTGGCGCCGCAGGTGGAGGATTAACCAAGTGAGCCATGGCGCCAGCCCCTAGATTACTTCTGATACCTGCCATGGCGTAAGTGCTATGCAGATAGCTGTCACACTCCATAGTGGGGATTAACACAAGAAAATCTGTCCGTGTTCGCTACGGACACAATCTCTTTTTTGCTGGGTGTTTCTATGGGTTGAGTGAACCCGTGGACACAGGCCACCTGTAACTGAAACTCCATCTGAAGTTACCTGGAAGATCGAATGTGCTGTGCAACCCCCTGGAACCCAGCCTCGCAGCACCTGCTCCTGAGCATCAGGTGGTGGGGTTACCTGAGAGCACAGGGCTTCCGGCAGGCGGGAGACACCGGGTGGAGAGCCAGCCTCGAGCCGCCTGGGCCTTGAAACATTCATGTCATCCATCATTCATCTGCTGGGCGGGGCACTCGGCAGGCAGCGTCCCGGGCCCCCGCCCACCGAATGCCAGCAGGGAGGGAGGGCCAGGAATGTCTCCAGGCACTGCCAGATGTCCCCTGGGGGTGAGGCTGTGACAGCCATCTAGGGGGAGAGACTGAGAGTAAGCAGTGGGCTACAGGGTCCCAAGGCATCGTGCAGGAAGGGACAGTGGTGGCCTGGGACACGGGGAGGGGGCTTGCGGGGTTCAGCTCCTCCCTCTAAGAGGATAGCCAACACCAGCTGTGCCCTGTCTGGGCCACAGGGGTGGCCAAGTGGGAAGTCCCTCGGTGGCGGCCACAGGCTGGGCCTGGCCAGGGTGGGCCTGCGTGCGTCAGGGCCCCCAGGGCTGGGGTGGCTGCTGTGGAGCTGGCTGCCCTTCCACTGTCATTTCTGGGGTGCTCTGAATTCCCATGAGGAGCAGCTGGGTGGCCTGGGGCCAGTCCTCAGCTCCCTAAGCCTGGGTGTGCAGTCAGGGTTGAGTCCTGACTCATCCCAGGACAGCGACAGCCACGCCTCCAGTGCTCCCGCCCTGGTCCCCCCCCCCCCCCCGCCACAGCTGCCCTCCATGGAGCGCTGGGACCCTGGAATTCCTCCCAGCCATCAGGAGCTCCGAGCTCTCCCCCCACCCCGTCCTCCTTCTCCTCACAGCAGCTGGCTCTGCCTGGGGGACCCCCTGCACCGTCCTGGGCCTCCACTGGCAGCTCTCTCCCTGGGGCAGAGTGTCCTCCTGTTCAGGTTTCACACTCAGCTCTTGGGGGAAAGGCCTCCTGACCCTCCCCACCCCATTCTGCCCCCCTCCCCCCGCCATGACCACCAAACACAGCCAAACTCCCTGATTACATCTGTTTAGCTCAGCAACGAAGCTTCGTGCTTGGACAAGGGCCTGGGATAGGATTCCCACTCAGTAAATATTTATTAGATGATGCACTGATACGGAAGTGAAATCAGCCCTTCGTGGTTGGTTAAGGCTCAGGCACAGATGTTCAGTGTAAACAACCAGTGCAAACTGTTTGGACATCTTCAGGGTCCATGGTCTTTGGCCCTGGAAGGATACGACAGCAGAGTGTCCCTCAGGGAGCAGACAGCTTAGGGTACCAGAGCGAGCTCCACGCTCCCAGGCAGCTCTGATGGGTGCGGATGCAGGTGGAGGCTGTCTGCCCCCTGTGGGCTCCCGCTGGCTGCAGAGCGGATGGCTTGGGAGTAAGGCGCCCGGAAAAGTGCAGGCCGCCCAGTGTCCCCTCCAAGGGGACATTTTGTTGCCATCGTAACAGTCCTGTAAGGTGGACCTCCCTCCCCCTTTTCTTCTGTAAAGATTCCTGTATTTTTTTTTTTTTAAGATTTATTTATTTGAAACACAGTTACAGAGAGAGAGAGAGAGAGAGAGAGAGAGAGAGAGAGAAACAGAGAGAGAGGTCTTCCATCTGCTGGTTCACTCCCCAATTGGCCACAATGGCTGGAGCTGAGCTGATCCGAAGCCAGGAGCCAGGAGCTTCTTCTGGGTCTCTCACATGGGTCCAGGGGCACCAAGGACTTGGGCCATCTTCTGCTGCTTTCCCAGGCCACAGCAGGGAGCTGGATAAGAGGAGGAGCAGCCGGGTCTCGAACTGGCGCCCATATGGGATGCCAGCGCTTCAGGCCAGGGCACTAACCTGCTGTGCCACCTCTCTCTCTCTCTCTCTCTCTGCCTCTCCTCTCTCTGTGTAACTCTCACTTTCAAATAAATCTTTAAAACAAACAAACAAAAAAGAGTTCTGCAGTGGCCATCTGGGCAGTGAACCAGCGGGTGGAAGATCTCTCCGTGTGTGTGTGTGTGTGTGTGTGTGTGTGTGTGTCTCTCTACTTACACCTTTCAAATAACAAAAGAAAAGAACAAAGCCCCAGTTCTGCAATGGCAATGGAGAAGCCACCTGGATGTTCTGGGTGGGCCCAGGGTGGTCTGGAGCGTGCTTGGTCCACGGGGCAGGGGTTGGGCTCCACACAGAGTCAGTGCAAGGAGGTGTCTCCCCGGGCCTCTGGAAGGCGGCTCTGTACGGCTTCTGACCGCCTTCCGGGCAAGGGAGTGCACCTGGCTTGCGTTAAGGCACCTGGTTTGTGGCAATTTTTAAAACAGCAATGACAGGAAAAGCATGTGGTCAGCGAACAACAAAAGACAAGTGGGGACCATCAGCCACGAAGCGAAATCCCCCCCAAACAGCAGGAACTGTTTCCACGGAGCTGGGGACCAGCGCCAGTGACTCCTGCCCCACGCGCCAGCACGGGGCTCAGGGCCCCCAGGGCCCACCCAGAGCGCCTGCTCTGTTCTCCTGGCAACTTCGGTGGCCTGTGCCTCTGCTGTCCCTGGGAGGAGGCAGGTGGGCGGCCTCTCCTAGGAGGGAACCTGCCCCCTCCGGAGGCTGTGCGACTCCACCCCTGGTTGGGGATTCTGGGGGGGGTGTCTGCTGGGCCCCAGCTTACCCCCTTCAGGTCGGGGTACAGTTGCTGCTCACCAACGCCGTCCCTTCGTGGTTTCACTGCCAACTCTCAGCACTGCTGCTTCCGTGGCTTAGGAGCAGTTGGAACGGCCGGCGACATGGCGTGGTGAGTTAAGCCACTGCCTGACACTCCGCATCCCGGGTGGGTGCCGGTTCTAGAACTGGCAGCTCCATGTCTGACCCAGCCCTCTGCTGATGGGCCCGGGAAAGCAGTGGCCCAGCCCCAGACATTGTGGCCCTCTGCAGAGTGCCCCAGCAGATGGAAGCTCGCTCACTCTCTCTGTCTCTCCTCTCTTCCTGTAACTCTGCCTTTCAAAGAAATAAATAAATGTCTAATCTGCATGTTCCAGCTACATCTTTGCAGTGAAGTCTCTGTTTAAAAACTATGGACATCATGGGGAAATTCGAAACGGTGGACGTTAACTTAGAGCCACATGACCAAGCATCGTCCAAAGCGCAACCCACAGTCCAGGCAGGGCCACTCCAGAGGGCTCGGCTTTCCTTCTTTTTAAAAACATTTATTGTTTGGAAGGCAGGGTTTCAGAGCGGGGAGAGGCCGAGGCCGAGAGAGAGAGAGAGAGAGAGAGAGAGAGAGATCCTTTATCTGCTGGTTCATTTCCCCAGATGGCCGCAAATGGCCAGGGCTGGGGCAGGCTGAAGCCAGGAGCTCCATCCGGGTCTCCCAGGTGGGTGGCAGGGGCCCAGGCACCTGCGCCATCATAAGCTGCCGCCCAGGCCCGTTAGCAGGGAGCTGAGGCAGAAGCATGGAGTAGCTGGGACGCCAGCCAGGCCCTGGGAAAAGGGCTGTGCGTGTCCCAGCAGGTGTCTTCCCGGGGCGGCTGACAACGCTCGTCCTGGATTTTTTTAAATTAGCTGCATTTGTACCACATCACGTTTTCAGTGCACTCACAAGCTTGTGCAGCCATCACCAGTAGGAGAGTCCGTCTGGCTGCTTCGGACAGCGCTGCTGTGACCGATCGTGCACAAGTTCTCGCATGGACGCAGTAGCCCGATTGCCAGATCCTCTGTAACCAGGTGTAGTATTAAGAGGCTTGCTTTACAGTCCTGCCGTTTTAATAGACACTTTGTGATGAGGAGACCCAAGTCTGCTGACCTTGAACTCACACGGGGATTTCTAGACAAGTCCCCGGCTCGTGCAGTCTTCGCGTGCAGACGGCTTACCACGCCTGACCACTAGGTGGAGCCTGTTCACCGTGGACCACAACGCACTTGGCCGCGGTTAGAGAGGCGGGAGCCCGGCGGGAGGGGGCGAGGGTCGCCGCTCAGAGCGCTGGCCGCTCTCCGTCCTGTTCTCTGCTGGCCGGAAGGAGCGGGTAAACTGTCGCAGCCACTGACGGCCATTCTGGGACTGTGTGTAGGGGCCCTCTTGAACTGTCCTGGTTAGCAAAGCAAAGCAGATTTTTTTTTTTTTCCAACCAATCTTTATTGAGCACCTGCTGTATACAAGGCATTATTCTAGGTGCCTGGCACACAGCAATGCACTGAACAAAATGCTTATCTAATGACACACTCTAGTGGCGAGAAATCAGAAGTCAAACACACGGATTATCAGCTCTCTGTGCATATTAAATAAGGGGCCGGCTGTGGCACAAAGGGTTAAGCCACAGCCTGCATTGACCCGGCTGCCCCACTTCTCATCCAGCTCCCTGCTAATGGGCCTGGGAAAGCAGTGGAAGATGGTCCAAGTGCTTGGATCCCTGCACCCAGGTGGGAGACCCAGATGGAGCTCCAGGCTGCCGGCTTTGGCGTGGCACAGCCTTGGCCATTGTAGCCATTTGTGGAGTAACCAGCAGATGGAAGATTCTCTCTGTAACTCTGCCTTTCACTTTTTCAAAGATTTGTTTATTTATTTACTGGAAAGGAAGAGTTAGAGAGAGGCAGAGAGAGAGAGAGAGAGAGAGAGAGAGAGAGAGAGATCGTCCATCTGTTGGTTCACTCCCCAAATGGCTGCAACAGCCGGAGCTGTGCCGATCTGAAACCAGGAGTCAGGAGCTTCTTCCAGGTCTCCCACGCAGGTGCAGGGGCCCAAGAACTTGGGCCATCCTCCACTGCTTTCCCAGGTGCATTAACAGGAAACTGGATTGGAAGTGGGGCAGCCTGGTCTCGAACTCGCGACCATATGGCATGCTGGTGCTGCTGGCAGCTGCCTCACCCACTGAGTCATAACACCAGCCCCAACTCTGCCTTTCCAAAAAATCAACCTTAAACATTAATTAAATAAGGGAAGATGGATGTGCTGGGCACAGAGGTTGCAGCTGTTCGCAAGGTGGAGGGTAAGATGATGTGCCTTAAAGAATCCTGAGTCTGGGGCCGGCGCCGTGGCTCACTTGGTTAGTCCTCCTCCTGCAGCCCCGCCATCCCATATGGGTGCCGGGTTCTAGTCCTGGTTGCTCCTCTTCCTGTCCAGCTCTCTGCTGTGGCCTGAGAGGGCAGTGGAGGATGGCCCAAGTGCTTGGGCCCTGCACCCAGATGGGAGACCAGGAAGAAGCTCCTGGCTCCTGGCTTAGGATCGGATTGGCGCAGTGCCAGCCGTAGCAGCCATTTGGGGGGTGAACCAATGGAGGGAAGACCTTTCTCTCTGTCTCTCTCTCTGTCTACAACTCCACCTGTAAAAAAAAAAAAAAAAAAAAAGAATCCTGAGTCTGGAAATCCAAGACGATGGCTTGGGACAGGAGGTGGCACAGAAAAGTGGCATGAAGCCATCAGCTTAGCAGACTCAGCAGGCTGTGATGGGGGCTGAGGGAGCAATGGCATGCGTGGCCCAGGGGCTGTGGTATAGCGGTGCAAGGAGCTGGGAGGCCACCTAGAGACCCTGGTGCTGGGCTGGCGGCTGCACGTGTGGCCCAGGCCCAAGGTTCGGGCAGCACAGCCTCTGGAATGAGTCCGGACGCTGGTCAGGTGCACGCTGGGAGCAGCAGCACCCCCTGCCCTGCCTCCAGGGGGCCCTGGCTGGCACACTTGCAGCTGAGGTGACCAGCGCAGGAGCTGAGGGTGTTGGCACACTGGAAACAGATTCTGGCTGCTTAGGTCGGGACAGCCTGCAAGCCGCGCCCTGGAAGTCTTAGTACCGAAAATGCCTTTTGAGATTCTCCAGTTATTTTTCCAAAAATCACCCGGAAGGATTCTCTGGGGGCAGGTGTGCAGCACCCTTGGGGTGCCTTCCTTCCACACTGGAATGTCTGGTTTGAGTCTGGCTCCCCTGCTTCCAATCCAGCTTCCTGCGAATGCACACACGGGGACGCCCATGAGGGAGGTAGGGATTGAGTTCTCAGCTCCTGGCCCAGCCCTGGCTGTTGCAGGCATTTGGGGAGAGAACCAGTGGATGGCAGATTTTTGTTCTAAAAAACCGAAAAAAAAAAAAAATCAGGCTTATGAACCGCCACCCCTAGCGACTCAATCACTTCCAGTGGTTTGGGAAACATGAACTCCTAGCAGCTGGGACTAAGCGTCCTCACAGGTGTCGTTAAGGTGATGGTCTGGAGAGGAGATTCTTCTGGGTCATCGGAGTGGGTCCTAATTCTAACGGACAGCTGTCTTCCCAGGACAAGGGCAGCGGGTTTCAGACACAAGAAGAGAAGACAAGGCCCTGTGACCGCAGAGGCCGGGTTAGTGTGATCGGGCCCCGGCCAGAGAATGGTGTGGTCCCCAGAAGACCAAGCAGAGTCTTCCTGGAGCCCCTGCAGGGAGTGTGACCCTGCTGGTCCCTGGATTTCAGACTTCTGGCTTCCAGACCTGTGAGGGAACCCACGGTGCGGTTTTAAATCACTCAGTGTGTGGTGACAGGAAGCTCACGGTACACAATTTTAACTTTATTAAAAAAAAAAAAATAGGGGCCCTGCACTGTGGTATAGTGGGTAAAACCGCCGCTGCATGCAGTGCCAGCATCCCAGATGGGCACCAGTTCAAGTCCCAGCTGCTCCACTTCTGATCCAGCTGCCTGCATCTGTGTGGGAGACCTAGCGGAAGCTCCTGGCTCTCGGCTTCAGCTCACTGTAGCTCTGGCCGTCACAGATGGCGGCTTCCCCTGCTGTGTCACCGTGCCTGCCCCAGCCTACATTCTGCACAAATCAACCATCCAGTTAGAAGCTGACGAGGATCCCTTCTGACTGCATGAGTGGGCAGCTGAAGAATCCAAAGCTTTGCAGGCCATGCCTGAACCATCATGTGGATTTCCCTCCTACAACCAAGAGGAAAGAAGAAAAACGGACGTAAGGGCATTTTCTGAGTTGCTGACGGTGTGGTACAGCGGGGGAAGCTGCCACCCGCAACACTGGCGTCCCTCATCGGCGTGCCCGTCCAAGTCCTGGTTACTCCAGAGCGGATCCAGGCCCTGCCAATGTGCCCGGGAAGGCAGTGGAAGATGGTTCGAGTGCTTGAGCTCCTGTCACTCATGTGGGAGACCTGATGGTGTCCCTGGCCCCTGGCCTCAGCCTGGCCCACACATGGCTGTTGTGCTCGTATGGGGAAATGAACTGGGGGATCAAAGACCTCTCCCTCTTGTTGTTCTTTCAAATAAATAGATAAATCTCTGAAAAATAGGAGAGCATTCGGGGTTAGTTTTCTGTCTAGCCCTGCAGAGCAACGTTGCCTTCATAAGGCAATAGAAAAAAAAAAAATGCGGTTTTTCATAATACACATTTCTACAAACTTGGGAAGACTCCCTTAGGTAAGCCCAGGCAGGAAATCCCCAGGCTCTAGAACTTACTCGAAGTTTCCTCAAGCTGAGGCCTTTGTGTGGTTGGCGCATTTTCCCGGCGGCCTGCTGGCTGCACCTCTTCAGGCTGCCTCCCATGACCTCCCCATTGAGCCCCATGCGCCCCGGTGCTGTTTGGGGAGACTCCTGGGGAAACCCTGCTGGCCTGGGAGGTGTTGGCCTGGAGGGGCGCCATTTCACACACACACAGAAAGCAGCAATGCCTTCTGTCCCCAGCAGTGACCTTGGAAGAGCTGAGTGTCAGGGACCCTGAGTTTCTACTTGATTTGAATTATTACACGCATTTAACTGCTCATCTTTGTTTGAAGCTTGCAAATTCAGTTTCCCAGGCTTACCACTCAATGCTCAGGAAGTTTCTGGAAGGTGTGGTCAATCCCACCTCAGCCCTTCCTGAGGTCTAAGTCCCAACAGGGGTCGTGAAGCCCAGCACCCACCGTGGGCTGCATGGGTGTGCAGAGGGCAGCTCGCACTGGGCAGGGCCTGTGCCCCTCGCCTGGCACTCGGGGAAGCACCGCCGGGGTGCAAACCTCTGTGGCTTGCTAATGCTGCCTCAGCGAGCCGGGGGACACCAGAGAACTCGTGTGCCATAACCTGCCCCCAGCTCCACATTTAGGTGTGAGGACAGAATTACCAGAAATTACTGAAAAGCAGGACAACACAGAAAGAGGCAAACAAAGCAAGGAAGCAAGGAGAATCTTCTTTTAAGAATGAATTTTTGGGGCCTGGCATTACGGTTAAGGTGCTGCCTGTAGCACTCAATGTGGGCGCTGGTTGGAGTCCTGGCTGCTCCACTTCCCATCCAGCTCCCTGCTAATGGTCCTGGGAAAGCACAGAGGATGGCCCAAGTCCTTGGGCCCCTGCACCCGTGTGAGAGACCCTGAAGAAGCTCCTGGCTCCTGGTTTCAGATAGGCCCAGCTCTAGCCATTGTGGCCAGTTGGGGAGTGAACCAGTAGATGGAAGACCTCTCTCTCCCATTCCCTCTCTGTAACCCTGCCTTCTGAATAAATAAAATGTCTCGCCTCTGCTTCTGCTCCAGCCTCCTGCTAATGCACACCCTGATGCAGCAGGTGATGGCTCAAGTACTTGGGTCCCTGCCACCCACATGGGAGACCCAGATGGAGTTCCTGGCGCCTGGCTTCAGTGGGGCCCAGCCTGGGCTGTTGTGGGCATTTGGGGAGTGAATCCAGTAGATGGAAGATCTCTGTTTCTTTGCCTTTCAAATAAAATAAATAAATAAATAAACTTAAACATAGAGCGATTGTGCTCAGGGGTGGGCGTTTGGTGCGGGGGATGCCATCTGGGATGCCCACACCCCCTTTCTAGGCTCCATCAGAGGCAGCCAAGCGATGGAGCCAGCAGTTGGGTCCCTGCCACCTAGGAAGCCTCGATTGTGGCTCTTGGTTCCAGACAGGCCCACGGGGGAGTAAACCACCAGACAACGATCTCTCGATCTGTGTGCCTTTCAAAGAGATTTAAAAGAAAAGTTCTTTTTCCTTCTCAACCCAGCAGGACAGCTGGCTGCAGGTGTCCATGATGGCGCTGGCCTCGCAGCCAGGGGGCCCGGAGACGAGGCTGCAGGTGTCCGTGAAGGGCCTTGGGCCAGGCCAGCCCACACTCCGCCCAGGGGACAGCCCATCTGGTGCTGCTTACCACGCCGTAGGCCACGTTAACTAAGGACATCCAAACACCAGGGCGCACTCAGAGCTGTGGTTCCCCTAAAGTGGAATGTAACTCATCACAATGATTCGGGGGAGGACTCCAAACAAGCTTGGGAAAAAAAAATTTAATGCCAACATTTAGCCATCAGAACATACAAATAAATAAATAAGCTCAGACTAGCTGAGGAAAATCCACACATAAGTATAATTGCCAATTTCTCTTAAGTCTCAGATAGTCCATTTCCAAAATACTGATAATAAAAGTATACAAATTAACTAATACGAAGATATAGAACATTCAACATAAATGACTTCAAATAAAATAAAACCAAGGACAAACCCTAATTCTTTTATTTCTGTATATCAAGACTACAAATAGCATTTAAACACTTAATTTATTATTCAAATTAAGAAATTATACATTTTGTTTTGATAATGGTCATTGTCTTAAAAGTGTCATTCCTTTCCCCACATTTAAAAGTATATTGCTAATTCTGGTTGATTCACCACGACAGCCCGCGGAGCCTCCGGTGACAGTGGCACACCAGACACAGACGAGATGAGTGAGGACTCTGCCTCAGCAAAGGGTCACTCCGCTTCCGCCGTGGGCGCTCGGAATCGCCTCTGTCTGCAAAGACCCAAGTCACCCAGCAACAAGGCAGGTCCCGATAAAGTGCCTGATCAGAACCAGCGCTCCTCCTCCCTGGCTGTGTGTCGGGGCTGTCCCGTCCTCGTGTCAAAGCAGCACCACGAAGCAGGGAGACTCCCCCCCAGATAACCAGGCAGCCTGGCTGCTGCCACCCAGGGAGGGGCAGGGCGTGTGGGTCACAGAAAGACCTGGCCACGGCAGGCGTCAGGGACAAACACGCAGCCCGCGACTTTGGTTCAAACGGCTTTAATGGATGCTACAGTGTCTCCTCCCCCAGGTCGTCCTTTATTGTAGGTAACACGTACGCCGCAGCAGCAGCAGACCCTCCGCCTTCCCCGAGAGCTCTCCAGGCACAAAGCAGAGGCAGAGATAGAGCAACGAATGGAGCCCCCCGCTCACGTCCACACGCGGCAACAGCCACACCATCATGATGAAGACAAGCATGCTAGTCCGGGTGGGGGAGATGGCTTAAAAAGCACAGGAGAGATTACCACTGTCATCAGTCTTCCAATCCTAACCACTGTGGGAAAAGGCAGCAGGGAAAAATGCCTTCAATGTTACCAATCAGGCTTGTAAACAACCACGTGAGAAGCGGTGGCCCCTGGAAGTGAGGCTGCGGCCTCTCAGACCCTGTCTCCCTGCAGAGCGCGGAGCCCAGGCCGACCCAGCGAGCTGTGAGCTGCGGCTCAGGACGGGCTCTCCCCGGATCAGCAAAGCCACAGCTTCATCTTTGGTTAATTCCACTGAGTTGCCACTACTCTACAGACTGTGCTCTTCTTGGCAAAACCGCTAAATCAGCCACATGGCACATAATATGTGTTAGTTGTATTTGAAAAGCAATGTCCACCTAAGTAAGGGACCACACTGACATAAAACTCATTTGGAAAACGGAGGGAGGGAAGGAGGAAGAAGCGTGGAGAGCCTCGGCAGCCAGCCTGCGCGGCCTCGCGGGTCCGGGTCTGGGGAGGCGTGGTCTCTCCGCGGAGGGTCGGGTCCAGCTCCAGCTCAGCTCAGCTCAGCTCGAAGCCAGCAGCACATTCAATAGCATAGAGGAGCTTGCTCCGCAGAAGTGTCTCATCATAAAACTCGGGCAGCTTCAGCAGGTTCATGCAGGTGCTGGCCGTGGGGAGCCGCTCCAGGTCAGAGCCTCCGTTGTGAATGCAGAAGGCGGGATACAGCTCCTGAAACACAGCGCGCACGCGGGACACGACTTTACCAGCACGGCCGCGAGTGCGTTTTGCAGAGTACACAAGATGTGCCTGCTCCCCCAGGGCTCATCGGCTCCTCTTCCGCACCCTGACCACCTCGCCCTGAGCAGAGCCAGCATCACACACTGTGCCTCGCGCACAACCAAGGGATCCAGGGTAGCAGCGTTCAGAGGCTGGGCCCTCTAGAGGTCTTGCTGGGCACAAAGGCGAAGAGCTGACTTCTATCTGCTTCCGTTTCAGAGGGAGACAGTCTCCAGGAAGGATGGGGGAGGGGAGAGGGGTCAGCCAGACGAACCTACGTGAGCCTGCATCTAGGGATCTGACCTAGGGACCATGCAGATGCGCCCACAAACACCGAGACAAATTCAGTCAAAACGGGGAGAGGAAAGTGATCCTACATATTGAAGGCAAAACAAACCAAATGAAGCCAAATGTTGGTGGCTCAGTCCTAAGGAGGAATGATTTCAGAAATGGTCAGTAAATCACTGGTGCCGTTCTAACAGCACTATAGTGTTCTGTATAACTACCTGATACAGTACAAACTAACAGAGCTGGCACTGTGACACAGTAGGCTGAGCCTCTGCCTGCGCCACCAGCATCCCATATGGGAGCTGGTTCCTGTCCTGGCTGCTCCACTTCCGATCCAGCTCTCTGCTATGGCCTGGGAAAGCAGAAGATGGCCCCAGCCCTTGAGTCCCTGCACTCTCATGGGAGACCCAGAAGATGCTCTTGGCTCCTGGCTTTGGATTGGTCCAGCTCTGGCCATTGAGGTCATTTGGGGAGTGAAACAGTAGGTGGAAGACTCTCTCTCTGTCTTAACTCTACCTCTCAAAATAAAATCTTAAAAAAAGAAAAAGAGTACAAAAACCCACCACTTACAAAAATCCTATAACTTACTACTGAACCAAGCAAATAGCTAATAGGAACCAAGACTAACACTGGTAAAGAGATCCAAATATAAAATCAAAGGAATCAAAAAGTCTCACAAGGCTCAGTTTGAACTGGAAATGCGAGTTTGAACTTGGGATGAGTTCTCCTCTTCCCTGCTTTCACTGAGGACGCCTGGAACACCAGCCTCTGGGAGCAACACCAGGAGTTCCCGGACCAAGTCTCTTTGGACAGAAACTGGGACAACATCTGATCCCAGACGCGGGCCAGGAAAGGACAAGGTGGCTTTTAGAAACTGCGTCATACAGGACTGCAGAGAAGTGTCCCAAAGCCACTGTGGCTGCGGTAATAAAACCACAAGAGCCCTCTTGAAGGGACCCTCCTGCAGCAAAACGTGGCCATCTGAATACAAACGAGCAATGGCAACAGGAGACACAGCAGGCGCACAGCTCATCAGGGCACAGCAGTAACAAAGGAACTTGGACTCCGTGGTTGTCTTTGGCAGGTGCTAGATAACCCTCTGGTTTTCCTGAAAAGTGGTACATAAAGAATCAAGCGTGTCCCTCTTTTCCTAGAGAAACTGCTCCGCATGGGGATCCACTGGCTAAGGAGAAACAGTGAAGTTCTGTTGAAGCAGAAAATTTCTGCTGACAGCTGATGAAAGGACATCACTAGAAGGTGGCTATTGTATAGCCAAACTCATGGAAACACTCGGGCAGTGACAAGCGACTGCTAAAATCATCAGGGGCAAGGGGACGGGAACTCTGAAACCACAGCCGAGCCCCAGCGTGTCAGAGGTGACTCTGAGCACGGTCTCCCACGCCGATCTGAGGACGTGGGAGCTAGGCCACACTACCTGTGCCAGTTACTGCTAAAGAGGAACCCGAATCTGGGATCTGAGATTTCCACCAGTTTACGAGCTATACAAACAGAGACCCAGTTCCCCCATTACTTAAATCACAAGGCAGAGCGGTGGGAAGCGGAGTCTACAGGTGAGATGGAGCCCCAGGGGCAATGCATGAAATGTGGCATGTCTGCTAAGTAGCTGCGAGGGAGGACGGGTGCACCGGGGGATCCGAGCACTGATGGTAACAAGAAACCACTGGCCTTTCACAAATGCTCATTTTCATCTATATGAAAGAGTGAGGGGAGGGAGACACAGAGAGATTTTTCATCCACCAGTTTACTCCCCAGATGCCTGTAACAGTTGGGGACGGGCCAGGCTAAAGCCAGGAGGCATTCCATCCAGGTCTCCCATGTGGAGTGCTTGTAGAAGCAGAGTAGCCAGGACTTGAACTGGGACTCTGATATGGGGTCTGGGCAAACCAAGTTATGGTTCAACCCACTGTGTCCCAGTGCCAGCCCCATGGCTATTTCTAAGGTATGGTATATATTTCTTAAAAGATTTATTTATTTATTTGAGAGGCAGAGTCATAGAGAGAGGGAGAGACAAAGAGAATGGTCTTCCACCCACTGACTAATCCCCAGTTGGCCACAATTGCCAGACCTGGGCTGATGCAAAGCCAGGAGCCAGGAGCCTCCTCTGGGTCTCCCACTTGGGTATGGGGCCCAAGCACCTGGGCCATCTTCCACTGCCTTCTAAGGCTGGAGCAGAGAGCTGGATCAGAAGAGGAGCAGCCAGGACTTGAACTGGCATCCATACTGGATGCTGGCTCTGCAGGCGGCGGCTTTAACCACTATGGCATAGTGCCGACTCCAATGTAAGGTATATTTTTAAGATACTACATTACAGACACCCAGCTACCCTTCCCATGAGTGACCCATTCTACAGGTATCTCTGTGTAAGTACCCTTACACACAGATTAAATGTGCACAGACAAGAAAATATTAGGCTATGCATGGATCTCAAAGATTTTTCGCATCAAAATAAACATCTTTTAATTCCATTTCCATACATTTTTGATGTGTTCTTGTATGTTCTCCTTCCACTACTGTTTAGAAACAAACCAGCATAAAAATATTAGAACAGGAAGCAAAAGCAAAACAAAAATAACATTACGTTTATTCCGATTCTGCGTACATGAGGGCGATGGTAAACTACAGTGAAAGCATCACATTTTGAAGCAGAAAAGGCCCCCCCAAGGCAGGGCTCAGTGAGCTGGCAGAGTCACTGGGAACGTGGGAAGCTGGAAATACATTTTGCAGCTAAATGCTACATTTTAATGTTTTTTTCATAATGCTAATTGAATTTCCTACTTGGAGTCTTGAAAGTGAAAAAATGAAGTTCTTTATTTAAATTTGAGTCAAGGGCACCATTTTGTGCATAATTAAATACAGTACAATGGGAATTTGCATTAATTCACAGTGAGGAAAACTATCCATTTATTATGCGGCCTGGTGGTAACTTAACAATTTTCTACAGCACTTTAATGATTTTTTTGTCTGTAACAATCACATTTATTAAACATATTAAACTTTAATTAGCTTTAGCAGATGTTATTCTGCAGTCGTGTGGCACGCAGCAGTCCACCACTCTCCTGTTACTTGCCCGCCTCTGCTATGGGTAGCAGAGTGTCCACTGAAAGACACAGCCTTCGTAGAAGGCTGAAGTAATGCCGCAGCCCGTCCCCAGGCATAATGAGCTGACGGGAACGCCTCAGCACAGAGGGGATTTTTCCAGATCTGATGTCTAACCTATGACAACTGTGAAAGCATTTATTATGGAAAACTCTTAATTACATTTCACACTCATGTTAGATCATAAAAAAAAAATCCACAACAGGAAGATGGCCTTGGGGCTCCCGGAAGTTATTTTTCGTGGTGTCATAGCCCGGCTATGACTGCACAGGGATCGGGATCGGGGGTGACAGAACTGGCACTGTTGCTCTAGTGCGCGGTTAACGCTCCTGCGGGCCCTCTCGGCCTTGCTCGAAGCACGGAGCACTCGGGCAGCGGGGCGGCCGACGCCAAGCCAGCCAGGGCCGGCGGGACACAGCGGCTCTCAGGGCCTCCCGACTGCCTTGTCCACTGGCTGCTCGCCGCCTGTCAGAAGGTCTAGGACCTACTCCTCCTACAGGATCCCCGACCTGAACTAATGAGCCTGGAGCTGACCGAAGTCTCTGGGCCTACTGCTGTTCCGACAGGAGCTTCCTTTCCTGACACCACACGCTCACTATGTGTCACCTCTAGGTGAGTGTGGCTTTGAAACACAGACACTAGAAGCCCTGTCTCTCCTAGTGTTCAGGATAACATTACCCAGAGGCACTGAGATCTGAATGCATAAGCATACGCTTCCTTTGTGACTGTTCATAGGGTCAGATGGAGCAAATCCTTACCCTTACCTCCCCCGCCCCCCCCGTACCCTTCCTGAATTCAGGAGGCAACCACAAGACCCCAGGCGTCCCTGTCGGCTGAGCGGCACGCTTCGATTAGCTGTGACTAGTTGTCACTGGATGCTGGGGGCTGACTGTCGCACCCGGTCGTGCGGGCTGGGGCCAGCACAACACGTTAAGCATCTGTACTGCAGCACAGATTCAGTCCCAGCTGCCGCCTGCTTCTGACCCACTTCCTGCCTCTGAGCCCAGGAAGGCAGTGGGGGATGGCCTTGGTGGACTCTGCTACTCAAGGAGGAGTCCTGCAGGGGCGGAGCTCCCAGCTCCAGCCTCGTCCAGCCTTGGCTGTTGCAGTCATTTGGGGAGTGAAGCAGCAGATGAAAGACCTCTCTCTGTGTGTCTCTGACACTGAGCCTTTCAAATAAACAAATATTTCTTATTTGTGCTTCCTCCTGGTCTCCCATGCAGGTACATGGCCCAAGCATTTGGGCCATCCTCCAGTGCCCTCCTGGGCAACAGCAGAGAGCTGGACTGGAAGAGGAACAACTGGGACCAGAACCGGTGCCCATATGGGATGCCAGAGCTGCAGGTGGAGGATTAACCAAGTGAGTCACGGCGCTGGCCCCTTAAATTTATTTTTTAAAGATTTATTTATTTATTTGAAAGAGTTACACATAGAGAGAAGGAGAGGCAGAGAGAGAGAAAGGTCTTCCATCCGCTGGTTCACTACCCAAATGGCCACAATGGCTGGAGCTGGGCCAATCCGAAGCCAGGAGTCTGGAGCTTTTTCCAGGTCTCTTATGAGGGTGCAGGGGCCCGAGCATTTGGGCCATCATCCACTGCCTTTCCAGGCCACAAACAGGGAGCTGGATTGGAAGTGGAGCAGCTAGGAACTGAAACCTGCACCCATATGGAATGCCAGCACTGTAGGTGGTGGTTTTACACACTATGCCACATTGCCCACCCCCAAATTTATCTCTTTAAAAAAGCAACTATGGGCCAGTGGCATGGCTCACTAGGATAATCCTCCATCTGTGGCGCCGGTACTCTAGGTTCTAGTCCTGGTTGGGGCACTGGATTCTGTCCCAGTTGCTCCTCTTCTAGGCCAGCTCTCTGCTGTGGCCCGGGAGGGCAGTGAAGGATGGCCCAAGTGCTTGGGCCCTGCACCCCATGGGAGACCAGGAGAAGCACCTGGCTCCCGGCTTCGGATTGGTGCAGCGCGCCGGCCCATAGCAGCCATTTGAGGGGTGAACCAATAGAAGGAAGACCTTTCCCTCTCTCACTGTCTAACTGCCTATAAAAAAAAAAAAAAAAGCAAAAAGCAACTATGAAGTAGACTCTCTACTTCTATCTGGGGAGAGGGGTTCTATGAAGTCAGAAGCAGTGCTATCTCTCTGGATCGCTGTGTTTAGTGTGTTGCTGTTGACCCAGTTTGAATGTCTTTTTCTTAATAACAGAAGAAAGAGAGACCTTCCATCTGCCGGTCCACTTCCCAGGTGCCTGCAACAGCCAAGGCTGGGCCAGGCCAAAGCTGGGCGTCTGGTGCTCCATCTGTCTCCCACGTGAGAGGCAGGGCCCGAGCACTTGGGCCGTCCTCTGCTGCATCCAGGGTACATTAGCAGGAAGCTGGACTGGAAGCAGAGCAGTCAGGGCTCGATATGGATGTGGGTGTCCCAAGCTGTCCAGTGTTTTTCTTTGCTAGGTGAATTTATCCTTGGTACTTAAAAAAAAGATTCATTGATTTGAAAGGCTGAGTTACAGAGAGGCAGAAGCAAAGGCAGAGAGAGAGCAAGAGAGCGAGAGAGCAAGAGCGCGCGAGAGAGCTCTTGCATCCACTGTTCACTCCCCAAATGGCTGGGCCGAAGCCAGGAGCCAGGAGTTTCTTCCAGGTCTTCCATGTGGGTGCAGGGGCCCAAGCAGTTGGACCATCCTCTACTGCTTTCCCAGGCATATTAGCAGGGAGCTGGATGGGAAGTGGAGCATCTAGGACTCAAACCGGCCCCCACATAGGTTTTGGCACTGCAGGCAGCGGCTTTACCCACTGTAACACAGCGTGGGCCCTGGCTCTTGTAACAGGTAAGGCTTTGCTCACTTTTATTCAGTTATTTATTTGCTTATTTGATAGACAGAGGTGGGGCAGGGGAGAAAATGTGTGTGTCCCCATTTGCTGGCTCATTCTTCCCAAGTGTCTGCAATGGCTGGGGTGGGGCTAGGCTCACACCGAAAGCTGGGCACTCAGTCCAGCCTTCCCGCATGGGTGGGAGGGACCCTGCTGCCTCCCAGGGTCTGAGTGGCAGGAAGCTGGAGTCCGGAGCAGGACCTCTACTGTGGGATGTGGGGGTCCCGACTGGTGTTGCAGCCGTTAATGTCGACCCTCATTTTTATGCTTCTCTTTTATGATCCCTTTTTTTGGTTCTATTTCTGGTAAATATAGTTTTTGTTTGTCCGGGGTTATTTTCTTCTCCAGTAATTTGGAAGCAGAGAAGTGATTTCAATTCTACTAATATCACTGACTAATACTATTCACTAATAGATTTTTATTATTCACTGCTTCCAAGCCACAGCAGAGCTGACGATTTACCTCCTAAGGAAAGTGAACTCGATGCACTGGGCTCCACCTCTTCCCGATGCTCTGCTCTTTTACAGCTCCAGTTCTGTGAGTGCTGACTGGGCTGCTATATTAACCTACCAAGTCCATGTTTATGTTTAAAAATTTTCAAGTTTATTTATTTGAAAAGGAGAGGGAGAGGAGCTGGCGCTGTGGCAGAGCAGGTAAAGCATGCCATGTGTGCTCCAGTTCACGTCTCAGCTGCTCCACTCCAGATCCAGCTCCCAGCTAATGCTCTTGTGAGAGCAGTGGAACATGGCCCGAGTCTTTGGGCCGCTGCACCCACGTGGGAGACCCGGATAAAGCTCCTGGACCCTGGCCTCTGCGTGGCCCTACCATGGCTGTTGTGGCCATTTGGGGAGTGAATGAGAAGGTGAAAGATTTTTCTCTCTCTTTTACTAACTTTGTCAGATAAATAAAATAAATCTTAAAGCTCTGTCCTACCCTTGCAAATCTCCTATATGTTTAATTTTTCAGGGGCAAGCGTGATGACACAGTGGGTCAGCCTGCTGTTGCTCTGGGACGCCTGCACCGTCCTGAGTGTCAGGGGCAAGCGTTATGACACAGTGGGTCAGCCTGTTGTTGCTCTGGGACGCCTGCACCAGTACTGAGTGCCCGAGATTGCGTCCTGCCTTTGCTACCCAAGAAACTTCCTGCGAATGTATCACGGAGGCAGCAGATGACGTCCCAAGGCCCTGGGTTCCTGTCCCCGGCCCAGCCCTAGCTGATACGGGTATCTGGGGAGTGAACCAGCGGATAGAACTCTTTCTCTCTAGTGTGCTTTCCAAATAAAGAAATTAGTACATGTTAAAAACACTGGGGGGAGGGCGTGGCGCTGCGGCACAGTAGGTTAAGCACTGGCATCCCATATAGGACTGGTTCAAGTCCTGGTTGCTTCACTTCCAATCCAGCTCTCTGCTATGGCCTTGGAAGGAGGCAGAGTCCTTGACCCCCTGCACCCATGTGGGAGACCTGGAAGAGGCTCCTGCCTTTGGATTGGCCCAGCTCTGATCACTGTGGCCACTTAGGGAGTGAACCAGCAGATGGAATCCCTCTCTCTCTGTCTTTCCAACTCTACCTCTTAAATAAATAAATCAACCTTTAAGAATTTTACGTTAGAAATACAAAATACTTCATGAAAATTTCTGATCAAAGGTTAATTGAAAGTAAATATTTACCCATAAGTTTCATAAATGCTCGTGCTGAGACCTTAGGAGACTCATGCTAAGCCCTGGGAGTTTTGTTAAAACAGATTCTCATATTTTAAAGGCACTTTAAACAAATCTCTCACAAGTCTTGAGGTGGCTGCTTTAAAATCCTCTTCCCTGTGAATGTCATTCTGTCATCTTTGAGGCCAAAAGCTACATGTGCCCTCTGGGAAAGATTCTTTGATTGGAAAAATGTTATTTTGTAAAAAATGTTTTTCAAGTAAAAGTTTTATGAAAAAAAAAAAAGTTTCATAAATGCAATATGAAATGCTTATCTAAGTAGATGTTGTTGTTTATTAAATAACCACTGTGTACACTTCTAAATATTAAAACTATTTAACTAATAATGAATATAGGAAACACCATTAAATTTTAATGGTTAAAAATCAAAAGCAAAATTGAATGGGGTCAATATGAATATTTAGAAGTGATACAAGATGACTAAACATAAAGGAAACAAACGTAAACAATCAAAACAAAAAAATACTTCTGCTCTTACACATGATATCAATGCTTTTAGGTTGTATTTTCTTCAGATCAGTAATAAGAAGAGCCTAAGGTATGTGTTGGATTTATGAGACTATGGATTGACACTACAGACAGTCCACCCAAATGCGGGTTTCTTCGGAGGCCACCATAACCATAATGTATAAGGGTCATACAGTATGAGCACAATAACAATGCAGCATAAAATAAATCCAGTACTGGGATAGACACATAATAACTGGTCCCTAATTAATTTAAAAGTCTACCCAAAAATAAGAACACAATAAATAAACAATGTAATGATATACTATGACTATAACGATCAATCTCATTTGACTCTCTACTGCCTTTGCTGGTTATAACTTGTTTTTTAAGGCAAATGGTATGGAGCTGTGTACCTTAAATCCCAAGAGTGGGGGTCGGGAGCAGCTTGTTACAAACTTGAGCAGCTTGCGCTTCTCTTCATCAGTGAAGCCTTCTACAACTCTCCAAAAGAGCTTGATGACAGGATGATCTGCAGAATAGCCTCCTGGGACGGAATGAGGAAATCTATCAGTGAACACAATGCGGAAGCAGCGCTCTTCCGAAGGTGCTAGAGCGGCAGACGGAGAAGAGTGATTCACCTGTCGCGGTGCAGGGGTGCTTGAGGCTGACAGACAATTTAAAGAAACACCCCCCCCCCCTTTGGAGATGACAGTGTATGTACAGGGAGGGAGGGAGGGAAATTTCAGAAGGATCCAACAGACAAACGCTACAGTGAGGGACACTCTGAGGTTATCAGATGAACACTGCAGTAAAGGATATGGCAAAGAAGTCTGATTTTTGAAGTATGCTGGCACTCAGAAATCAATCATTAGTGAGCAGACCCTGCATAAGCACAGGATTCATACGTGGTCACACGCCTAAGGGATCTTTATGTTTAATAAACCCACACATTTTGCCAATGTATGATCTTGATGTCTGCCTTAATCATCTCTCCTTCATATCACAGGGAACAGATCATGGCTAACAACCAACCCCAGCATATGATCAGACCACCATTTTAAAATGTAATATCGGCTACTCACAGCTTTTAATCTAGTTAAGTGCTTCCTAAAACTAAAATAATTGCTAATATATTGTTCCCTCATTGTTAATACACTACAGAAATAACATCAATAAAATATCTTAAGTGCATTAATCGGCACAAAAATGAATATGATAATATTTTAAACCTATTTACCGGAATAGCTAAGATCATTAAAGGTATAAGCTTTCAGTGCAGACAGGGTAATGCAAACAACGCCTGGCAGCTTCTTGGCAAAGCCAAGGTTAGACTGATGGCATTTTCTGAGACTCACGACTTGATAGTGGGGACAATGTGACCTTAGGTATCATTTGCCTTTAGAGTAGAGCTCAAATTTAGAGAACAACATAAGTAAGCACAGAGAGGCACAGGCACACACACACACACACACACACACACACACTTATATGTATTTACACGGCAAGAAGGGATTTCTAGCAAATTTCGTCAATAGAATAGAAGGGCAGAGGTAGGATTTTTCTTCTTCTTTTAAAAACTGATTAATTAGAAAGGCCAAGTGACAGAGAGGGAGAAACAGAGACACCAGTGACAGAGAATGATCTTCCATCCACTGGTTCATTCCTGTCCACAACAGCCAGGGCTGAGTCAGGTCAAAGCTGGGAGCCAGGCACTCCATCTGGGTCTCCTGCATGCACGTCAGGGACCCCAGTACTCGAGCCATTAGCTACTGCCTCCCAGGTGCACTAGGAGGAAGCTGGACTGGAAGCGGAGGCAGGGCTTGATCCCAGACACCCCAACCTGTGATGTGGGAGTCCCAGGTGGTCGCTTAACTTGCTGTGCTGCAACATCCACCCCCCCGCCCCCCCCCCCTTTTAAATCGTGGTTAACTAGGGAACATAAAATTCACCATCCAAACCATTTTAAAGTATATAACCCAGTGATGTTAACTGCATTCACACTGCTGTGTGACCACTACTATAGATTACCAAGCAAACTTTACCTACAAAGAATCTCTGTAACCATTAGGGAGTAAGTCCCCATTCCTCCTCTCCCCCACTCCCCGTAATCTCTAATCTACTTTGTCTATATGACGTACTTCATATAAGGTGAATTATCTAGTATTTGTCCTTTTATGTCTGGCTCCTTTTATTTAGCATGTTTTCAACATTCACCCATGTTGTAACATGTAACTCCTTCCCTTTCAATACTGCAATTTACGTCTATGGACAATTCTTCATTGTCAATAGCCAATAGCACATAAGGCTGCTACAAATAATAATGCTACGATGGGTGTTCAATATGGGTGTACCTGCTTCCACTTTCCTTGGGTATATGGAGTAGAAATGCTGGAAGATAGGGCAACTCTATGTCCCGCTTTCTGAGGAGACACCAAACTGTTTCCCATGGCAGCTATACTTTCACAGGCCTACGAGCAATGAGCAATCGTCTCACTTTCTCTACACTTCCCCAACACTTGCCATTTTCTGATATTTTGGTAGTTTGTTCAATAGTAGCTATCTGGAACGGGTATTTAGCCTAGCGTTTGAGTTGCTGGGACCCCATTTCTGGAGGGCCTGGGTTCAATGCTCGGCTCTGGTTCTTGACTGCAGCTGCAGACGCAGGAGGCTGTGGTGATGGCTTGAGTAACTGTTCCTGCCGCCCACACAGATCTGGGTTGAGTTCTTGGCTCCTGGCTTTGGCCCCAGGCCAGTCCCAGCCACTGTGGGTATCTGGCAATTGAATTACTGGCTGGAAGCTCTCTGTCTCTCAAATAAATAATAACTATCTTTAATACGTGTGCAGTGAGATTTCATTGTGGTTTTCATTTGCATTTCCCTGACAGTGATGTTGAGCATCTTTTCGTGCTGGTTGCTTGTATATCTTCTTTGGAAAAATGTATATTTAAGTCCTTTCCCCATTTTTAAATCAGGTTCTTTTTTTAATTATTAAGCTGTAAAGAGTTCTTTATATAATCTGGGTAATAGATAATCACTAATTAGATAAGTGATTTGCAAATATTTTTTCTCCTATTCTGTAGGTTGCCTGTGGACCTAGCACATTCTAATTTTTTTTTAAAAGATTTATTTATTTATTTGAAAGGCAGAGTTACAGAGAAGCAAAGGGGGGGGGGGAAGAGGGAGGTTTTCCATCTGCTCGTTCACTCCCCAATTGGCTGCAAAGGCTGGAGCAGTGTCAATTCGAAGCCAAGAACCAGGAGCTTCTTCCGGTCTCCAACCCAGGTGCAGGGGCTCATGGACTTGGGCCATCTTGTACAGCCAGTGCTTGAAGGTGCAGCCCCACACTGCCATCCCTCCCTGTTGGGGGTTAGGACTAGAAACATCCGTGACTGCAGGCTCAGCACACCTGCTCTCCATCATCTCACATGTGAGCTGCTTCCTAGATTGTACCGTGTGTGCTATAGCCTCAAGTGTACCTCACGCCATGACACTTCCAAGATGTCCAAAAAGGGGGCATGGAAGTGGGCAGTGCTTAAGCCCCAATCCATCTGAATATTCACCTGGCCCTCCCCAGATACCACTCCTTATCCTGTGAAAGCGATGTGGAAAGCTTAGAGAGATAATTTTAAACTCATGAGCTGGAAGTCGTACCTCCTATGCTCTGTGCTGCCATGTTCACCTACCTGTCAATCAGGAAGTGCCTCCTCTTACCGGGAAGTAAACACTTCTGTTTATCTAAAGCGCATAAAAAGCTAGGAAGAGCGGAAGCTCACACTCTTCCTCGTGGGCTCAGGTCGAACAGAGAAGGGTATGATAATTCCCGTTCCCTGGCCCACTTTCCCAAAATAAAGCCCTAATGACCCTGTGTATTTTTCTCACTTTGCAAACAGTTTATCACACTGCATGCTCTAAGTAAAAGCCAAGAGGTCTGGAGAATTAACTTAGGTGCAATCTAACCCTTAACAAAAGGATGAACTTGAGTCTTGTTCATCGTAGTTCATCCTATCCTCAGCTCGCCAGCACACCTGAGTGTGTATTTTCCCTGTCTTTATTTTTTCTTTTTGTTAGGATTAATTATTTATTTGAAAGACAGAATGACAGAGACAGAGGAGGGTAGAGGCAGAGAGAAAGAGATCTTTCATTGCTAGTTCATTCCTCAAATGGCCATAATGGCTAGGGCTGGGTCAGGCCAAGGCCAGGAGCCTGGAACTCCATCTGGGTCTACCTGGGTCTCCCAGATGGGTGGAAGGGCCCAAGTATTTGGGCAACATTTTGTTGCTTTACCAGGGAGTAGGACTGGAAACAGAGCAGGCAAGACCAATGCTCCAAGAAGAGATGACGATGTTGCAGGTGGTAGCTTAACCCAAACTGTCATAATGCCAGGCCCCGGGCCTTTTTCTTTCAATAAATCTTGCTTCTTTGCTCAACTCTACCTACGCCTCCTCCTTAAATTCGCTCACACATGGTGATAAAATGTAGCCTGGATCAAACCTAGCCAGGGACCTCCCCCACAACATAAGGATTGGGGCAGATGGGAATACGATTAGGAAAAGGACTTTTCAGTGTACACTGCATTGCATATTCTGCTTTTTGAACCATGTAAAATCCTACACACACACAAAAAAATCACATTAAAAGTTGCCATGGAAATATGGTCACTGTCACCCCTTCAGGAAAAAGAACTAGGAATGACAACATACCTGAATAATTTGTAAAGGATTTCAGGTCCTCTAGACTTATAGGAACTTGTGCGCCAGATATTAACACCTGGGGAAACAAAGTTCAAATTATAGAATCTGAGGTAGATTTCCAGAAAGTACTTTCCTTCACTGAGCAGTGAAACTTCCAGAACCTGAATTTCCTGCTGATCAAACATGCGGAGCCACTCCAGGCTGACAACGTTGGCCAGGCCCTGCCGGAAGGCCAGGCAGTGGGGGCGGATCTGCTTGTTCAGCCGGTAGTCGGCCACGAGGTGGATGTAGGCGATGCGGTTGGCACTGGTGACGGGGATGTCCTTCCCACCAAACTTCAGTTCCACCACCTGTGAGTGCAAACAGAAGGACCTCAAAGTTCTCCAGATCTGATGACAGGGATCTAAACATAGAACAGGACACATCACCCAATCCTAATGTATTCATGCACACTTCATTTGGAAAAGGCAGGAACCAAAATTTTCAGCATGAGTAAGAGGGAGCAAAAGGATTTTTTTGGAGAAAAACAGGACCTATGGAATCAAGGTCTAGTTAAGTGGTGGTGCTACACTTCCCTTTTTCCTCTTCACGCTCTAACTCTGGGACCAGCCACACATGTGCGACTGTGAAAGGACCCTTCCTCTCCTGCTCACATGTAATAAACGAGAGCGACCACAATGGTCAAGTAGAGGAGGGCTAAACCTCGGAGGTGCCCTCACAGCAGACCCAGGTAAGGGAGGAGTTCACTAATTTCCCATCAAACAAGCCTCTAGCCACCCTAGAAACTTGTTTGATAACCTTGTCCAACTCCCCTTTTCCTTTAAATTTCTCTTGCCCACCTGAAAACTGGGACGATCGTATTTGGGACTGCAAGTCTGCCTTCCTCAGGGGGGCCGCCTGAACGATCCTAGTGTTTCCTCGCACTAACTTGCATCGCTGGTGTTCTGACTGTGCAGAGCCTGGCAGCCAGGCCCTACCTGAGACAGAAGCCAGCCTCCAGCCTGTTTCCTTCGCCCCATGTGTCCTTGCCTAGCCTCTATCAAAGGGAATTCACTGCCGTGAGAGAGTAATACCGCTTGCCCGAAAAGCTTCTAATCACAAGACACAAGAAGTCATTTGCTTCTGCCATAAACAAAACCTTGTTGGCCAGTATTGTCCAGAGGGGTTTGTTTAGGCAAATTCCAGGTCCATGCAGGGAAATCAGAAGTCTGGCACAGAAGGTAACTGTCACTCACACGTAACCCTCCAACAACCGGGGCACACCTGGCCACTTTGAATTCCCTAGAGCATCAGAGGACACGAGCTCGGAGCGCAGCACCTCTGGGCCGTTTCAGTCTGCAGGCACCTTAGCTCCTGCCAGGCTCCCTGCACTGCACTCTGCAGCAAATTCCCACTTTCTTGAGAAATCACCACCCGAACGTCAGGGACTGGCTGTCTGCACAGATCTGGGGATTCTAGCAACCCCTCCAACTAGTTTAGGGGGGGTGCTCAGCAATAATTTTATCAGATAACAATTAAAATGAATAATTCTGTTTGAACATTAAGCAGCCATATATTTGTATCTCCATAATGGTATTAAAGTACTTTAGTTATGATTTAAAAGGTTATAATAATTACATATAATTTCATATATATATATATATATATATGAACAGAGTAATTAAGAACTTTTTAAAAAAATATTTATTTATTTGTTGGAAAGGCGGAGTTACAGAGGCAGAGGCCGGAAAAAGAGAGAGAGAGACAGAGAGAGGGAGGTCGGTCGGTCTTCCATCTGCTGGTTCACTCCCCAGTTGGCCACAACAGCCAGAGCTATGCTGACCTGAAGCCAGGAGCCAGGAGGTTCTTCTGGGTCTCCCACATGTGGGAGATGGAATTCCAGGTTCCTGGCTACGGCCTGGCCCAGCCCCACTGTTATGACCACTTGGGAAGTGAACCAAGTGGATGGAAGATCTGTCTCTCCCTCTCTCACTGTAACTGCCTTTCAGATAAATATGTAAATCTTTAAAAAAGGAATACGCCTAGATAAATGTAGCAGACATTGCAGGATGACCATATTAATAAGGAAACTATGGCAAGACGACACTAACAGGACAAATGAAGTGGGTGGGAAACTTTTAGAAGGAAAAATAGAAATTCTTAGTAGATTATGAGAAAACTATCAGTGGCCCCACGCTGTGACGTTCTTCTTGAGCTTTAGTCCTCTTGTAGCTTTTGTATTCTGAGAATGAATGACAAGCCAGCACCTCACCCCAGGCAACAGCATTTCCACCACAATTTCCTACCACTTTACAGAAGTCATTTCAGTATGTGCTGAAGAGCCTCACTTAAAACATTCAAATCTGATGACCATAGGGCAGAGTAGTTTGCTGGTTGGTTCTCCTTTTATAAAAGTTATATAACTTTATACTCAAGTAGGAAACTGATCAGATTTGCCTCTTTTAATGTGTCCCATTTAAATAATGATTCAATTATTCTTACTAATTCACTTTCTGAGTTTCAGAACCATCAAGTCTAAGAATGGGCTTTCAAATCCATTGTCTTCATTCTGATTAAAGGTTGTGTTCATTACCTTAATTCCTCTGCTTGTACTCAGCTGACAGTCCATCTGTTAACCAAGCCTCCTGAGGCTGGTTATTATATTTCAATATATAAAACACCACTCCCTTCCTTTAAATGGATTAAAGGCAGGTAATAAATGATGATGTACTTGTGTGATTTGGAAGACAAAGGACCAGTGATCAGTAAAAGGAACTTTCAAAGCCTCCTAATTACCCTGTTTAATCAAGCCAAACTGATATTTCAAACACACTACTTTCGATCTAAAAATCCTCTCAGGAAAAATCAAAACAACTACGTATAATTAAAAATTATCTAAGATATAAAACTTGGGGCTTGAGGGGGGTACTTAGACCTCCTTTAACTGCAGAACTGGAGCAGTTCTCTGCACACGGGGTGCTGCTCCAGGACCAAGAACACTCCTACTACCTACTCCAGCCGCTCAGCACCTTGCATCCACTCCCAGTGGTGCGAGGTGGGCAGACAAGGAGGCCACCACGACGTGCCTACAGTCTCATAGCAAAACAGACCACAGCTAGAACTGAGCTTTCACGACTAGTGTGCAACCTTTTCTACATAAGAGATGATTATGAGGATCTTCGAGAAGTTGAAGGAAAAATGTGAATTACTAAAAAACTACACACAGATTTCAAAATTTTTAGCACTCAAAGTTTATCCTTCATGAACTTGGGCCATTTTCTGCTACTTTCCCAGGCGCATTAGCAGGGAGCTGGATGGGAAGTGGAGTGGCTGGGATGCTGGTATCGCAGGTGATGGCTTAACCTGCTGTGCCACAAGGCCAGCCCCTCCATGAACTTATGAGTCCTCCTTAAATCCTCAGAATTTTCTTCCAGGAACATTTATGCATAAATTAGTAGTCTGAAATTCCATGTTCACAATTAAAGATCACAAACAACCACACTGAATATACCAAAGAAAGCAAATTTGAGATCTGCAGAATCATTATTTTGAAAGGGATGATCAATAACATGACTGCCAACAGTAAAATATTTGCACATTAGAGATCTTTAAACTGTGATATTTTACATACTCAAACCTATATGGAGCACTACCTAATGTATCTTTTTTTTTTTTTTTTTAACAGGCAGAGTGGACAGTGAGAGAGAGAGACAGAGAGAAAGGTCTTCCTTTGCCGTTGGTTCACCCTCCAATGGCCGCCGCGGTCAGCGCGCTGCGGCCGGCGCACCGCGCTCGTCCAATGGCAGGAGCCAGGAGCCAGGTGCTTTTCCTGGTCTCCCCATGGGGTGCAGGGCCCAAGCACTTGGGCCATCCTCCACTGCACTCCCGGGCCACAGCAGAGAGCTGGCCTGGAAGAGGGGCAACCGGGACAGAATCCGGTGCCCCGACCAGGACTAGAACCCGGTGTGCCGGCGCCGCAAGGCGGAGGATTAGCCTGTTGAGCCACGGCGCCGGCCCTAATGTATCTTTTTTATTTAAATATTTGAAAGGCAGAAATACAGGGGTGGGAGTGGGGGAGAGGTAGAGAGGTCTTCTATCTGCTGGTTTATTCCCCAAATGGCCACAAAGACGGGGGCTGGGCCAGGCTGAAGCCAGGGGCCAAGAGCTAATTCTGGGTTTCCCACGTGGGTGCAGGGGCCCAAGTACTCCCACCATCTTCCACTGCTTCCCCAGGCACATTAGCAGGGATCTTATATGGAGCAGCCAGGACTTGAACCAGTGCCCATGTGAGATGCCAGTGCTTGGGATCTCCTACTGCCTTCCCAGGCCACAGCAGAGAGCTGGATGGGAAGAGGAGCAGCCGGGATATGAACCAGTGCCCATATGGGATGCTGCTGCTGCAGGCGGAGGCTTAGTCCACTACACCACAGTGCCGGTCCCTCTAGACTTTTTAGTATAATTATCCTTATACATTATCATCTACAATTTGTGAACTCAGTGGGAATGTCTATGAATAATTGGAACATCTTACTTCTCGCTTTTGCTTTTAACAGATTCCAATATGATCAGCGGTGCTTTAATGGAACTCTTGCTGCATGTGACATTTCACTATTGCCAACTATTTCAGGAGGAAAAATGGAAAACTCTCCCATTAGCAAAGGAGTTGGTCATAGTGCTGACTTGTACCAGTGCTTTTACTGTTCTAAAATCAGGCCACTAGATGGCGCAAGGCGACAGCAGCAAGCGACATCCTCATCTGCAGAAAAGGTCCCTGTGACAATGAACAATCACCTTCCAAAAACCATTTGGATTCTGTAGTGTTGAAACCTCAGCTCTAAGGTGTGAACAAAAGCATCGAAGGGAAAAGGAGAGAACACATGATTTGCATAAGGCCACACAGCAAATTAGCAAAACCGGGGATAGGAACAAGGCCCCACGGCTGGACTGCAGGATTTCCCACCTAACAGATGATTATGAGGAGTCTTCAAAAAGCTCATGGAAAACGTCTATTATTAAAAACTAGGGGGCCGGTGTTGTGTAGAGAGTAAAGCCGGCGCTTGCAATCCCAGCATCCCATATGGGTGCCAGTTCGAGTTTCAGCTGCTCCACTTCCTATCCAGCTCCCTGCTAATGTGCTTGGGAAGACAGGGGAAAATGGCCCAAGTGCTCAGGCCCCTGCACCCACGTGCGAGATTCAGAAGAAGCCACTGGCTCCTGGCTTTGGTCTGGTCCAGTTCCAGCCATTGCAACCATTTGAGGAGGCAACCAGCAAATGGAAGATCTTTCTCTTTCTCTCTAGCTCTGCCTTTTGAATAGAAAATAAATAAAACATTAAAAAAAAAAAAAAACCCAACAACAACAACAAAACCAAAAAACACAACACCAAAAAAGCCTCTGTGTGTTATATGTAGATTTCAAAAATTTTGGGAAGTTATGGGAAACCAATAAAATAAAGCACCCACTTTATTTCTCATTCCTATTTCGTAGTGCTGTAGGTGTCAGAATGAAATCCAAATTTCAAAAAGATCAGCACTTGAAAAGAATACGCAGAAGGTTTAAACACTGGGATATATAAACCTTTGTGTATGCTTTCTGGGTACCTCACGGTGGTATAAAAACTATACCAGAATCCTGCAGAATTCTGCAGTCTAGTGAGGAAGAAAAAAAAAAAAAGGTGTTAAATCTCTTAAGAAATTTTCAGTATTATAGCACAGCAGTGTGATTAAAATTAGTAACACCGGGGCTAGTGTTGTGGTGTAGCAGGTAAAGCCACTGCCTGCAGTGCTGGCATCCCATATGGGCACTGGTTCGAGTCCCAGCTGTTCCACTTCTGATTCGGCTTTCTGCTGTGGCCTGGGAAAGCAGTAGAAGATGATCCAAGGGCTTGGAGCCCTGCACCCATGTGGGAGACCCGGAAGAAGCTCCTGATCGGCCCAGCTCTGGCCACTGCGGTCACCTGGGGAGTGAACCAAGAATGGAAGAGCTCTCTGTCTCTCTCTGCCTTTCAAAGAAATAACTTGCACACGCATGTTCACCACAATTGAAATACGGAAGCAACCCAAATGTCTAGCAACAGAGAATAGATAATCAGAATGTGGTCTGTCCATAAAATGCAGTACCACTCAGTCACATAAAAGAACTTCTGATATGTATTACAATGTAAGTGAACCTTGAGAACATTTATGCTAAATGAAATTAGCCAGTCACAAAAACGCAAATACTGTATGATTCCACCTACATGAGGTATTTGCTTTCACAAACTATTTATTTGAGAGAGAGAGAGAGAGAGAGAGAGAGAGAGAGCACTTCTGCTGGTTTAATCCCTAAAGGGTTCCAATACCTGGGGACTGTGCCAGGCCAGAGCAGGAACCTAGAACTAAATCCAGGGCTCCGAAGCAGCAGGGACCCAGGGTGGAAACCCAAGCACTCTTTTTTTTTTTAAATTATTTTTAAATTTTTTTTTTTTTTTTTTTTTTTTTTGTGACAGGCAGAGTGGACAGTGAGAGAGAGAGATACAGAGAGAAAGGTCTTCCGTTGCCGTTGGTTCACCCTCCAATGGCCGCCACTGACGGTGCGCTGCGGCCGGCGCACCGCGTTCGTCCGATGGCAGGAGCCAGGAGCCAGGTGCTTTTCCTGGTCTCCCCATGGGGTGCAGGGCCCAAGCACCTGGGCCATCCTCCACTGCACTCCCGGGCCACAGCAGAGGGCTGGCCTGGAAGAGGGGCAACCGGGACAGAATCGGTGCCCCGACCGGGACTAGAACCCGGTGTGCCGGCGCCGCAAGGCGGAGGATTAGCCTGTTGAGCCACGGCGCCGGCCTATTTTTAAATTTTTTAACAGGCAGAGTGGACAGTGAGAGAGAGAGACAGAGAAAGGTCTTCCTTTTCTGTGGGTTCACCCCCTAATGGCCGCTGTGGCCGGCGTGCTGTGCCGATCTGAAGCCAGGAGCCAGGTGCTTCTCCTGGTCTCCCATGTGGGTGCAGGGCCCAAGCACCTGGGCCATCCTCCACTGCACTCCTGGGCCACAGCAGAGAGCTGGACTGGAAGAGGGGCAACCGGGAGAGAATCCGGCACCCCGACCAGGCCTAGAACTCTTGATACGGCAAATGGGTTAACTGCGGCATCAAATGCTCCCCGACACCCACACGGCTCCAGTGCATCTGTTTTGTTTAAGACACCTTACACTGAAGTACTGAAACACCCATGGTCAGCTATGAACTCACATATCAGCTCTCTTTCTGAATCTATGATCAGTCTTTGTGAAGCTTAGTCTTCTTGGCAGGGTTAGCTCTCCGACACCCAACCCACGTATGTTCTCACCTTCAGCCACTTGTAAATAACCTTCCAGGTAAGCTCCTAATAACCCAGCCAGGGTCTATTCTAGGCAGCTTTCCTGGGCATATTTGGAGTTTTGTGCTTGTTCTTTTGACACACTTTTTTGGATAGATTTATTTTTTTAATTTGAGAGGTACAGTTACAGAAAAAGATCTTCTATCCACTGGGTCACTTCCCAAATGGCCCCAATGGCTGAAGCTCTGCTGATACAAAGCCAGGAGCCAGGAGCTTCTTCCGGGTCTCCCACACGGGTGGTGCAGGGGCCCAAGGACGTGGGTCATCTTCCACTGCTTTCCCAGGCTATAGCAGAGAGCTGGATCGGAAGTGCAGCAGCCAGGACTAGAACTGGCACCCATTTGACATGGCAGCACTGCAGACAGAGGTTTAACCTACTATGCCACAGCGCCGGCCCCTTGACCTACTTCTAAAATCAGCTTATCTGATACAGCATAGGTCATACTGACTATTATGAGAATGTGTACCCTCTTATGCTTAAAAAAAAAAAAACCACACAAAATATATAGCATAACAACTGAAAAACAATGCTATAAATGTGTAATGAATGAATAAAGAGAGAAAGAATAGGTTTGGTGGTAAGGAATAATGTGATACAAAATAATGAAAACTGCATTAATGCAATGTGTTCAATATGTGTGTTTACCAAAATGCAAATGTTAGAGCTGGCAACTTGGAGGTTTAGGTTAAAGAGTACCCTGTGTCAGTCAACTATTTAACTGACAGTATTTATTTTATACCCAGCTGTTTTTCAAGCCAGGTAAAAAGTTAGAAACAAAGAAATAATATCAACTTAGAGAAAGAATTACAAAGTTGAAAGATAACAATACTTTTTACAGTTAAAATTGAGCTCCTAGATTCAGAAAAGATTATGACTTCTCAATGAAGCTGTTACTAAGAAGGTTAGTTTGAGTCTTCTAACATGGGTCACTGAAAAATAAGATAAAAAAATAAGCAGAGTAACAACATGTGTAAGAAGGTCAGAAATATATCCAAGACAACAGTGTTGGTGCCTTCAAGGTAGCTGAGAGGGCGAAGAATGACCGGACTTCTTAACCAATGCAAAGGCTCCTGTTAGGAAGGTGTGGAGGGGCTGGCAGCCACTAGGGGCGCCAGTTCCTGTCCCGGATGCTCCTCTTCAGTTCTAGCTCTCTACATAGGGCCTGAGAGAAGCAGTGGAAGATGGCGCTGGAACCAAATAGGAGACCAGGAGGAAGCTCCTGGCTCCTGGCTTTGGATCGGCCCAGCTCTGGCTGTCGCAGCCATTTAGGGAGTGAATCAGCAGATGGGAGACCTTTCACTCTCTCTCTGAAATGGTCTCTTAAGTAGATTTTTACTCGCACACAGGAAACGTGAATCACCCTCCTCACTGACACGTGCGCAGCACTGGGGCCCCTGATCCAAAGGTCCAGGACGCCGTCCTTACCTGCGCCTCTCCCAGGTCGTTATTCACCACGGTGAAGTTCAGCCCCAGCTCCTCCACATCCCCCTCATAGCTCTTGAGGAACAGCAGGTTCTTATACACCTCGGGATCCAGGGAGGCCAGGTGATGGATATCCACATCTGCACTTGTCCCGAGCAGCTTGGAGAGGAAGAAGCCAGCAAAAGGCAGCTCCACCAGCATGTTTTCATAGAGAGCCTTAAACAAGAGCAATGGTCAACGATTACCACTTAATATAAACTCTTCTTCATGCTTCTTGCATTCAGTGCGTGCAATCATTATGCTGAAAACTCTAGAACAGGGGCAGCGCTGTGGCATAGTGGGCAAAGCTGCCGCCCACAATGCTGTCATCCCATATGCACACTAGTTCGAGTCCCAGTCACTCCACTTCTGATCCAGCTCTCTGCTAGTGTGTCTGAGAAGACAGCTTAAGATGGCCCAGTCCATAGGCCCCTGTATCCACATGGGAGACCAGAAAGAAGCTCCTGGCCTCTGGCTTCAGATTGGTCAGCTCTACCCATTGTAGCCATTTAGGGAGAGAACCAGTGGATGGAAGATTTGCTATCTCTCTCTCATTACCTCTCCATAATTCTGCCTTTCAAATAAATAAATCTTTTTTTTTTTTTTTTTTTTTTTACAGGCAGAGTGGACAGTGAGACAGAGAGACAGAGAGAAAGGTCTTCCTTTGCCGTTGGTTCACCCTCCAATGGCCGCCGCGGTCAGCGCGCTGCGGCCGGCGCACCGCGCTCGTCCGATGGCAGGAGCCAGGAGCCAGGTGCTTTTCCTGGTCTCCCCATGGGGTGCAGGGCCCAAGCACCTGGGCCATCCTCCACTGCACTCCTGGGCCACAACAGAGGGCTGGCCTGGAAGAGGGGCAACCGGGACAGAATCCGGTGCCCCGACTGGGACTAGAACCCGGTGTGCCGGCGCCGCAAGGTGGAGGATTAGCCTGTTGAGCCACGGCGCCGGCCCAAATAAATAAATCTTAAAAAAAACACAAAACAACAACAAAAAAACACAAAACACAAAAACTAACCAAAATTCTAGAATAGATAATTAAGGGTTGAAATCACAGCATGATTATATGAAATGGGAATTTAAGAGCCAAATCAAATCCTTCACTGAAAATGGAGGTTGACAAATACATTTCATACGGTCAGACTGTCTCATGGCTCTGCAGGCCACGTCTGAGTCCAGGGTGCTGGCAAGGGCGTTCCTCTCTCTGAAGGCTCTAGGAGGATTCCCCACTGCCTCCCTCAGCTCCTGCGTCTTCAGTGATGGCTGGTGTTCTCTGACTCGTGGTGCAGCACTCCACTTCCTCTCTCTTCATGTGGTTATCTTCTAGTTATGTGTGTATCCGCTTTATGTCTTAATCTTTACTTCTCTCAAAAGACAATGGTCATCAGGTTTTGGGAACCCACTCTAATCCAGCAAGACCTCACCTCAGCATGAGTACATCTGCAAAGACTATTTCCAAATGAGGCCACACTCACAGGTACAAGCTATTGGGACTTGAACATGGCTTTCTTGGGGTCACAGTTCAATTCACTTCTAGCACACCACACCATCTTTATCGCAGCTATTCCACCTTCCCTTTCCAACACAAAAACAATCACAAGGTATGAACAAATGCAAACGCTTGGCTCCAAACTTGGATTTTATGTATTTTTTACATTTCAAGAAATTTTGGATGTTAATGCATAATTACATGCAGTTAGATGTACAAATCTTACACACACAGCTTGATGAATTTCTATGTATGGTTATACTTGTATCATCTCTACAGACATAAAGATACAGAACCACTACACCCTGGAAAGTTCTCTTGTGCCTTCCAGTCAATCTCTCTCCCAGTTTGCTTTTACCACAGAGAAGTTCACCAGACCAGATCTTGGTTAAGTGGAATTATACAGCATGCATCATGGTTTTTGAGCATAATCTGTTCTTGTTCCTCTTTTATTTTATTTATTGCTGTGTATTCTCTTTAACTTTCCACCTGGTGGTAGGCATGTGAATTATTTCCAGTTTTTGGTTTTAATGAATAAGGCTGCTAGGACCAGTCATGGACATGAACACACATATACACACACACACACTGATTTCTTTTCAGTATATACTTAAAAGCAGACTGTGGAGAGCAGAAGTGTTAGGCATATAACTGTACTAGACCCTGCCCAAGCTGTTTTCTAAAACGCAAGAACCTTTTTTTTTTTTTTAAATTACCACCAGCGATGTAAGAGAGTTCCAGCTAGCCCACACTTTCACTATGACTGCTATTGCTGTTGTCAGCCTTCTTAATTGCAGTCATTCAAGCTGGGTACAATGGGGTTTCCCACTGGGGTTTTAATTTATACTTCCATGACAACAAAAGCCATTGGATTAAATCAAGCGTTGGCATTATTGTATTAATCTCCAGACATTCCCTAGCAAGAGAAGGTGGGAAGTAAATTTATACAAGGTTTCCAATATAATGCCAGGGGCTCACCTGATATAATACACACTCCAATGGCTTAAGTCTATTAATCCAACAAGGAATCAGAAATGCACTGCAAAATTTGCACAAATATTCTTAGTATTTTATTCTAACAAACTGACTTGGGTGCTAGAACAAATATTTCTTGTCAAGGTTTATTAATAAAGATTTTGGTTATCATCTCTTTTATTTATTTATTTTTAAAGATTTATTTATTTTACTTGAAAGCCACAGTTAAACACAGAGAAAGAAGGAGAGGCAGAGAGAGAGAGAGAGCTTCTATCCACTGGTTCACTCCCCAGATGGCCATAACAGCGGGAGCTGTGCTGATCAGGAGCCAGGAGCTTCTTCCAGGTCTCCCACGTGGGTGCAGGGGCCCAAGGACTTGGGCCATCTTCTACTGCTTTCCTAGGCCACAGCAGAGAGCTGGATACGAAGTGGAGCAGCTGGGTCTCGAACCAGCACCAATATGGGATGCCAGCACTGCAGGCAGTGGCTTTACTGGCTATGCCACAGCGCTGGCCCCTGGTTATTATTTCTTAAATGTACATGATGTCTAAGTAGGACATCAGTTATCTTCATTTCCATTTGCCCTATCTGAACATTTCCCTAACTTAAAGAATGAACCTACAGAAACCAGAAGGAAATTTGGATTTCCTCTACAAATGCCGTTATTGTTAGGATATCTAGTCTACAGAGAGACAGGCATTTACAGTTACAGTGACCCTGTGAGATGCTCTCTCCCTCTATTCTCAGGCCAGGGAGGAAGCATCCTCACGTGGTGGTGAAGACCTCGGGGCCTAGTTTTCAAGTAGACACCCTCTCTGGTTCTCAGACTCAGGACTTCTCAGCGGCCCGAGGGACGAAAGGAAGGACAAGACAGAGGACGGAGGATGGATGAAGCCGATCTTACAACTACGATGACATCTGCTACAGAGATCTGCTGTAATGCATCTAGATCCACTTTATCCCACTGTTTTAAGATCCAGTGCTATTATGCAACTCATGAAATGCTACAACAAAAGCTTCGACAAAAACTTCAACTATGGTGTAACCATTCATTCATCAGACTGTCAACTCAGAAGTCACTCTTCCAACCAAGAGGCCATCACCACACCACATTGCACACACTACACCTGAGACTTGAGATCTAGTAAGGCAGATCTGTGTGAATTAACAAGTCTGAGGCTCAAGAGCACCAGGGGGCCAGGCCTTTGCGGCTGCAATCCCCCAACAATTGAGAAAGCAACTCTTTCTAGGAAGACCAGGTTGCTCTTTGCCAGGTAAACTGAAGTGTTACAGTCTTGTGCTTTTACTTCTGATGTGAGTATTAATGATTACTATGTTAATTTTGGAAAGACAACAAAAGAAGAAAAAAGTATTTCTAATGAGGGAATCAGTAACAAAATGGCAACTAGCATTTGGTCATCTACTGACAATATAGAGTTGTTTTGAAAAGTCACAGTTTGCTAAAGTTAAGAATGGTTACTACTATTAACCTAGAGCACTTATAAAGACCATTACTTCTAAGTGAATGATGAGTTCAAAGTCAAGAACAACATCCTGCATAAAACTACAAGATTGATTCCAGGTGTTGAAGAAAAGCCCTCATTTGTACAGTGGACTTTAAAAGTAAACTGGAAGTGTAAATCATGCCATGTTCAATATACAAGGTCATTGTTTGCCATTTCTGCATTAGTAACAATAAACCAGCAAAATTCTTTTAAATGTATCAGAGCTACCTGCATTTTAAACAGAAATCCCACTGTGACTCATAAAATGTAAATGCATAGGTATAATTTTTTACAGAAGGCAGGTTTAAACCTTCAGAGCATTTAATATACAAGCACTAATAAATGATAGCACTAAAAACTATGATTGCATCAGCTAAATGGATTATAAATTAAATTTCCATAATGTATGCAACTGAGATACAAATGTAAGCATAAATCAAGGTATTTTCCAAACACAGGTTAATTACACAACTTCAAAAACGGCCTATTTTTTATGCAAAATAATCCACTTAGCATTTTTCACATTGGCTTTAATTCTCAGTCAGCTGCACCATGCTTGTTCCTAGAAGCATATCAATAACTACTTGTCATGAAAAAATAGCAATAGGTATATGGAAAAAACCTATAACATATTTTTCAACTGTCTGTCTTTTATGAGTGTTTATAGCTCGAAATTGTGCCAAAATGATTTGAAATAAAAAGGATTAATTATAGTAGAAGCCTTTTAATATAAGTGAGTGCAGTCGTAGTGCAATTAATGCAGATTGTGGCTCTATCAGGAGAATAAATGTGAGGCACACCACAGGCCACTTCTGTTTGTTGCCAAATAACTTCAGTAATTTACTACATTAAGAATCAATAAAAAAATAATGCTTTTCAAATGCATCCCTATCAATCTTCAGGTAGTTCTGAAGTGAACATTTGTAACTTAATCTAAAAACTATATAAGAAAAGATGCCTTGCTTTAAAGCCATCCTAATGAGCAAGGAGATAATTTTAATTATTTCAAATCATGCTAACCACACATAGCTTAAAAAATAACACATGTGGGGTAGGCATTTGGTCTAGCAGTTAAGATGTTCACCTTCCATATCAGAGTGCCTGGGTTCGATTCCCAGCTCCCGCTCCTGACTCCAGTTTCTTGTAAAGTGCACCTTGTCAGGCAGTGGTGATGGCTCAAGTCACTGGGCTCCTGACACCCATGCAGGAGACCAAGTGCTAGACTCAGCAGCAGTCCAGTCCTGGCAGTTGTGAGTGTTCGGGGTGTAAGCCAGAGGATGGGAGCACTCTCTCTTGTGCTCTCAAAAATACATTTTTTAATAAATACATTTTAAAATGTAAAATAAGGGCTTTTGAGTATACAAATAGTAACATACTATTTAATAGTTACGCTTTAGAATTACTAATAGATGCTGACACACACAGTCTCTTGCTTGGGACCACTAGTGATGTGGTAACTCTGAACTCCTGCCAGGCAGGTAATACACCTGATCTTTAATGGATCAGTCCAAGCACAACACATGGTACCCATTCACTTAACAAACATCCGCTCATGCATATATGCTAGGGACCACTTTAAACACTGGCATTTAGCATCTAAGAAGAACGGGTTTGCGAAGAAAAAAAATCCTGTAACTCCTCTGTTCTCCCGGCCATCTTGACATTGAATTAAACATCTGTGTTGCCACATAGTGTTTCACTTATGTGACCATGACCTGGGAGGACACTGAGTTCCCCAAGTGCGGACTGCGACTCCCGCTCACTGCTTCCCGCGCTGCTCCGCCAAGTGCATGACAGTGCTTCTTCAAATATCAGAAGGGTTGAATGGAATCATTTATTCATGACTCAGGAAATGAGCAGAGTCTAGCTGCTATTTGAAGAAAAAGGAATAACCCAGTGGGCACCCTTGGAAACCCTGAAATACCACCCAGTTGTCAGTACTGACTTCCTAAACCCCAGCAGGCAGCACCACCGGACCTCACTTGTGCTCCTACAGCTAAGTCGGCACTACCGAGTGGGCCCCTTCTCCTCTTACTCTTAAACTTCTCTTTTCTGTCAGAAAACCTGTAGGAATGCTGGGTGCGTGAAGTTGCAAACATCACTTCTCACAGTCCATTTGTTCACTGGATGCCTGGAAACCAATCCACAACACGAACATCGTCCCAAGCAGCGTGGACGCGACTCTCACTCTTGTCTCTGGCTTCTGGTCCACGGCTCCCAAATTCCACCTCCAAAAGAGAAATACGCTTCCCTGCTCACCTAAATACTTCTAGGAGAGTAAAACGCAAACAAACTTACATCTTCAGGACCAAAGGGTTTGGCAAGGAAACAAGCCCACATTCTCACCTCCACCCACAAGCAGCCGATAGCTGAGCACTCTGACAGCTCTGACATCCTTGCTTCTCAACGCCACAAGAAGTTAAAAAAACACGGACATCCAGTCTTGAGTCACATCACCAAGAACTATCTTCAGTAAGCAAAAGGAGACATTTCCTAGGTTTAAAAATTCTTTTACCTTCCTGGAGAACAAGGCATCAGCCTTTAGAAATCTGAGGGCACTCTGGCCCTCTCTGACCAAGCCACTCAGCACTAGTGTGTCTCCCCAACACGCCTCCCAGCTTTGCAATGATCAGGCCCCTGATACTGTGGGCTGTATCACAATCACTATATTACAGCTTTATTGAGATATAATCCACGTACCTTACAGTTCACCCATTGAGAATAAAATCATCAGTTCCTATTATAGTCACAGAGTTGTACAATGATCACCACAATCACCTTTTGAACATTTTCATCACCCCAAAATAAAAACTTACACCCATCACTGTCCCTCCTCACCCCACCCAGCCCTCGGCAGTCACTCAACTGCTTTCTGTCTCTGGATTCCCCAGTTCTGGCTAGTCCCTAGAAGTGCAGTCATGCAGCATCCATCCTTCTGTAACTGGCTTCCTTCACTCCCCAGTGTTTTCAAGGTTCATCCATGTCCTAGCATGTGTCAGTGCTTCATCCCCTTTCGAGGCTGAGTACAGATGGATCACTCTTTGTTTCTCCATTGTTCAGCTCTTGGGCCTTTGATAAATGTCTACCTTATGGCTATTATGAATAATGCTAATGCTAACATCTGTGTATAGGTGTCTCTGTGCATTTATGTTTGCTGGATCAAAATGTAGCTAATTCTTTGAGAAACTGCCACACTGTTTTCCAATGTGGCTGCAGTATTTTACATTCCCATAGCAATGCACAGGAGTTCCAACTCCTCCACAATGCTGGCACTGTGTTGGAGTGGGTAAAGCCACCACCGCCACCGCCTGCAGCGCCAGCATCCCATATGGGTGGAGGCAGTGGAAGATGGTCCAAGTGCTTGGGCCCCAGCACGCATGTAGGAGGCCCAGAAGAAAGTCAAGCTCCTTGCTCCTGCCTTTGGTCTGGCCCAGCCTTAGCCATTGCAACCAAGTGGAGAGTGAACCAATGTAATTCTGCATTTCACTGTTGTCTCTTCCACACTCTGATGCCACTGGGAATAGAGGTGAGGGTAGGATTCCTTTGTTTCTCACTGCCATTTCCAGACTATACCTGTCCTCCTCCCATCTAAGATTCCCCTGGCTTTGAATCACAAGCATTGAGCCAGGGCACCCACTGTACCTCTGTGGACGTCACTGCCTCCTCATTTCAAGACTCCAGCTCTCCATAATCACCATATCTCCAGTCTTGTTCTACTCTTGGGTGACTTCAATGACCCCACCAAGTGATCATCATTCTGACATCCTGGCTGTCCTTGTACTCCAACAGGCCACCTTTTCTTTTGGCCCTATCACCAGCAATTCAGCCCTTCCATGACTTTAACCACTTCCATTCCCTTCCCTCCTCTGTACAGTGTTCCCTGAATTCCCTCATCTCCTCGGGCTTTTACTCCAATTCAGCTTCTCTTCCCCTCAGGTCTCCATTTATGGAATAATTTCCTCCTGAATAGCCCGTTTTATAGGTTGACTTTTTTTTTCCCCATAAGAAGTGGAGAGGATGCCTCCCACTGTTTCGTTCCCCAGATGTCCATAGCAGTCAGAGCTGGGCTTAGGCCAGGAGCCAGAAACCACCCAGGGTCTGGGTGGTCTAACAGCAGGAAGCTGAAGTTAGGAGCTGGAGCTGGAGTCAAACCCAGGTAGTCAGCTAAGGGATTCTCACTGCTCGCTGAGTGCCCGCCCCTAAAGGCTGGCTCTTGTGATTGCTCCCTACACTCCATCTGCGCTCCACTCATCTTTCTTTTATTTACATGGTTAAACAAACAAAAAGCAACAACAAAAATAAAACAAACCATGTTTCATTCAAAGTCTTCCCGTCCCCATCCTAGACAGATGCATAACTGATTGTGGTGGAAGAACAACAACCTAACACGGTTGACTGGTCTCATCTCACTTAGGATCTGACCTCAAGGATGGCAGTCCTATTCTATTTCCCTGGTGCAGCAATTCTCAAATCTTAGTATGCATGAGTCCCCTGGAGGGCTCGGGGCCTACCTCTAGAATTCCAGATCCAGTAGGTCCTCAGGAGAGCTGCTGGTTTGGGAACCATCCTTGGAGAACCCTCCCCTCCCCCAATCTCATCATCCAAAACAGACACCACCTCACTGGTTTCTCATGCCCTGCCTGCTGCAGCTCTGCTCTGGGGGACTGCCCCCATCCCCACCCAGCCCCCATGGCACCACTGCTTCAGTAATGACGCCACACTCTCCTCGCGGGTGCTGACCCTCTTGCCAGCAGCAGCTCCACTAACTGATTTCCAGAGCACACACACTTGCTGTTATTGCCCCATCTTCAAGAGGAAGCTCTATTTGCCCCATGTCCTTACACAACACTCCCCAAGAGTGAGCTCTAACAGCGGCCTTAGTTCTCCGCTTAGCTTCCTTTATATCTACCTGAGGCCTACTGCAGCAGCATGTCCCGATCACAGGTGCACAGCTCAGTTTTCACAGGAACACACTCATGTAGAAGCACTCAGTCCACAACACAGAAATTCGCACCCCAGAATCCTTTAGTGCCCCCTTCCAGCCTCTGCCCTCCAAGAAGCATCACCATCCTGCCTTACAAACACATCTGGCAGGTCTGCCTATTTTTGAACTTCCATGCACTCTTGAGTCTGTTTCTTTCACAACATTGGGTTTGTGTTGCTCACCCATATTTTGAGTAGCTGTATTCTACTCACCTAACAGTTCATGTGAACATTCCATAATTTATTACTTAGTGTACTTTGGAAGGGCACGTGAAGGGTTTCCAGTTTGGGAGCTATACAGTGTTATTATAAACATTCTTACACATATATTTTGGTGAACACATAGACACAACGCAGTTGGGGTACATCTACAGATACAGGGTAGAGGATACGAATACTTTCCGTGGGAATCTCTAGGAAGATGCTGCTGTCACTATTTTTAGTCCACCTGGTGAGGCTTTGCCTTCATCACTCCATGGAACAGTCCACCCTGCTAAATGACATGGCCACTGCCCAGTCTTGATATTATTCAAGCAATTTTCTACCATCAAATGACATTCATCCCTCTCTTTCCCTTGAAACACTGCTTTAGTTCGATGCTTCCCTGGTTTTCTTTCTGTCTTTCGAGCTGCTTCTCCAGAAGTCCTGCTGCTACATCTCCCCTCACTCCCCTCACTCTGCACCCCGAATGCCTTGGGACTTGTGCTTCAGCTCCTCTTAATCTCCAGCTACACCTGCTCCCTGAGTGACCTCACCCAGTCTGGTGACCTTAAATTCAATCTGAATGCTGATGGCCAAGTCTAGTTCTTGCCCCTTAACCCCAGGCCTATATATTCACCTGCCTATCTATAGGCTCCATGTGCATGTGTCACAGTTAATCATAAAATTAAGGAAAACCAAACATCTGCTTATCTGTCCCCAGATCTCCTGCCTGAACTCTCCCCAGCTTACACAATAACACCGCCATCCTTCCAGTCTCATAATAAAAACCATGCTGTCCCTTTGCCTTCTTTTTTTCCCATCTTCAAATCTGATTCTTCAGCAAAGCTCCTTGAATATGACTTCTCCCCACCACTAACGCCCAGGACTAACACACATCATCACTCAACCTGAATGACTGTAATACACCTAGCTGACTTCCTACCCAGTCTAAGCTATTTATAACACCAAAGCTAAGGAGAGCCATTAAAACATAATTCAGGTCATGTCCTCCCTCCGTTGGTAAAACCAGGAATCCCCACCTGGTCTGTCCACTTGCCAAAGCTGATCAAGTTTAAGAATAACTAAGCTCAATATTTCATTTGGTTTGCTTTTCCTAAAGTCACGTTTACTTAATCTAAATAAATATTTAAATATTTTAAAAGGATCTAAATGAATGGCATCTTATTAGATATTTACTGTCCTTAAAACCCTCCAATCTTAATTTACAAGAAGGATTACCTCCAGATCTACAAATACTTTGTTTTTAATGTGAAAGGATATAAACTGTGATTATTCGTATGCTGTAAAAGCAGGTATGGGGGCCAGCACTGTGGCATAGCTGGTAAAGGCCACTACCTGTTGACACCAGCATCCCATATAGGTTCTGGTTGGGGTCTTGGATGCTCCACTTCTGATCCAGCTCCCAGCTTATATACCTGGGAAAACAACGGAGGATGGCCCAAGTGCTTGGGCCCTTGCAAACTCACTGGAGACCCATAAGCTGCTCTTGGCTCCTGGCTTTGGTCTGGCCCAGCCCCAACTGTTGTGGCCTTTTGGGGAGTGAATCAAGGGACAGAAGATCTCTCTTTCTGTTTCTCCCTCTGTCTCTGTAACTCTGTCTTTTAAATAAATAATAAATTTTTAACAACAACAAAAAAGCAGGTACGATTCTCAGAATGGGCAAAATTCAAATAAAACAATCATTTGTAAATTATTCTCTTTAACTTCTTTTGCTTCAAGAAGTAGGTCAGTAAGAACAAACTCATAATGAATGGTCCACTGCAGATAACTGAGAGATTCGGAGCAAGTTTCCTCGTGAAATTTGCTGATATCAACGTAGAGAACAGTCTTCATATTGTCTGGAAGACTGTGTGCTGAGCATAGCACGATCCACTATCTGTGGAATGTTATGTTTACACAAGTCTAAGGGAAAACATACGTCAGCCTGAGATGACAGTACCAGTCCTCTGCCAGTGGAGCGCAGAAGCCCAGGTACACTACGTCCTTACGAGCTGAGCTGAAGGTTCAAAGCGACATACTGTGACGAAGGAACTCTGCCATGCACTTCAGGGACAGGCAATTTAAATTACTAACATCCACCTCAGCACATTCAGTGTGCATTTACTAAAGGAACTCTAATGATAAAGAATAAATTTTTCTAACTTTTGAAAATGTCAAGATAAGCTGTTAACTGTCAATATTACACTTTATGCACATTAAGTGCATACTGAATTCTACTGAAATACAAAATTATAAACCATGCTGAAGTTACACAATCTGTTAATTAAAATTTGCAAATATATGACCAAGATGTTATCAAACAATCTGATTTATTGGTATTCTGTCCCAATTAAATCAATATTCTGAAGCAAGAAAAAAAGAGCCATTTTCAAATAGAATTCAAATATGATAAAGGATTTACCTCAATAAATATTCTGAACTTAATTGGCTTAAATGGACCTAGGTGCTTCTATCTGTAAAAAAAGTTCACGATGACATTACCACATCCTTGAGCTGTTTATTTATTCCCTGTCTGGGTCCTGATTTACAGGCAATAAAATGCAATCAGGATCCACACCAGGAGCAGGAATCATCTGCTAATGGAACTTTTAATTGAGAAGTGACCAGTGACATGAGGTAATTCTTCCTATGTAGGATCACTCTTGAAGACCTCTTTGCACTTTATCACGGTAAACAATCACTAACATATGCATTAAGGAAAATTTCAATACATTATGACCCAATAAATATCATAATCAATCAATATACAATTTTCTTCTCTTAAAGATATAATGTGCAGGTACTACACTATTAGTGCTACACTATTACACTTACTTAGATCTGGACAATTTTTAGTATGTTGGTACAAAGTTTAACCATTTGTAATCAGACATGTTTTAGAAACTGGTACTCCCTTGGGACCTTCCAAGCAGAAAGTATGCAAGGAAAGTCTTAAATACATAGAAATAAATTAACAGATGAAGTATGTCTGAACTTCATAGTTTTAAACGAGTGACTGCAACCCATCATCCTCTGGCCCTCCTGAATCTACCATACTACTAGACAGGAGACATCATCTTCAGAATCATTTCAGTCCTGGGCAGAGGGAAAAAATGTTCATCCTCAACAGACACAGAATTACTAATATTCACATTAATCAAGACCAGGTGATTTATACGTTTAGGATGAAATATTTACAGATACACACAATTTTAATAAGATTCAAATCATACAAATAAAATTTACAGTATCTTCTGTTATTGTAGTGAACTATGTATGTGAGAACCACCCACTCCATTTACAGAGTATTTCATGTTAGTTTAGCAAGATAAAAACTCACCTTTACCTTTATTTATTCTTTTTGTTGTTATCAATTTGGAAGAACTGTGGGACATACTTTTGAAGGTTTTTATGCAAGGAATTATGAAACTTTTCTCCTATAAAGGAAAGTGAAACTGATTCTCGATAAGAAGACTGTGTGACAATCAGTAAGGAGATGTCACTTGACTACCCAGATCTAAACTGGGAGAGATGTTGCACATCTTAAAATTAATTAAAAAGAGAAGATGTTCTGCTTAAAATATATGTTAAGGAATCTAACATCAGAGTGAAGTCTGAAATTCGTCACTGCAATAAGGTGAATCTAAAGATAAACACTGTTATGGTGTATATGACAGTCAAGTTGGAGTCCATTACTAAACTTGTAGAACCCTTAAAATCTGTATTATCAATGATATTAAAACTTTGAACAAATAAATATTAACTTGGCCTATAATGATGCATCTCACAGATATTCAAATACGGGGAAATTACTTTACATCCATGATGCACTGATTTTTTTCCCCACTATTCTTCTTTTAATTAGACCTGGGGTTCTATTAACATTTATCATTAATGAACACACATACCACCACCGGCTTATTACAAAGTTACAGTAATCAAAACAGCATTGTTGGGGCCAATGATGTATTGGGTTAAGCCACGGCCTGCAACACCAGCATCCCATGTGTGTGCTGGTTTGAGTCATCTCTGCTCCACTGCCGATCCAGCTCTCTGCTAATGCACCTGTAAAAGGCAGCAGAGGATGGCCCAAGTGCTTGGGCCCCTGCACCCACAGGGGAAACCTGGAAGAAGCTCTGGCTCCTGGAGTCGTCTTGGCCCAGCCCCAGTTGTTGAAGTCATTTGGGGTGAACCAGCAGATGGAAGATCTCTCTCTCTCTCTCTCTCTCTCTCTCTCTCTCTCTCTCCACTTTTCCCTTTCTGTGTGCCTTTGAAATAAATAAACAAATCTTAAAAAAAAAAAAAAAGCGCCCACCAAAAACAATGTTCTACTGGCATAAAGCTAGACTTGGAGATCAATGCTGTAGTATTGCTAGTTACATTTCTGGTCAACTAATTTTAGACAAGGAAACCAAGCATTCCTACCTCACAGAATCCACAAAATATCTCAAAATGCCCTCAGCGCCCCAGAATCTACTCCTGCAAGGCCGCCAACGCCACTCATCACTTTCCATCTTCGCTTGAGCTTCATAATCACACTCAGCAACAACTTCTACCCCTCATCCTCAACCGATCTTCATTTCTAAGAACCTTCTTCTCTGACGTTCAGCTCAGGCGCAGTCTTGTGGTTACTCCCCGGGAACGCGCAGCCCTCTGCACGCCAGAGCTCTGCAGGGCCGACATTGCAAGCGCGCGCTGTCCCTCTACCTGCAGCCCCCAGCAGTGAAGGCCCACAGCCCGGGTCTCCCTTACTCACCCGTACAGCCAACTGCCCGCCTGTCCTTGCTCTACGCCCGCTCAGTCACAGAGCTGGCCCTGCACCTGTGCTCTAGCCCTGTCAACACTGCTGCCACAAGTCACGAGGGAGGCTTAAATCTAAACGAATGAAAACTAAACCAACAATGTGACTGCTTGCCCTCATCTCCAGCACCAGGGGTTCTCTCAGACTTACGCCTTACCACATCATGACGTTCTCTGCTGGGTCTTAACCACTGGGTCCCAGATCGTGGTTTCTTAGCCGCACAACGCTACCCTCTGTCTTTGCAAACCAACCTGCCCACCTGCCTTGCTTTCCTGGACCTTGCTCTTCCTGCGGAGACCCTCCCTCCCCTTCCCTTCAGAGCTGCACTTTCCGAAAAGGCCACCTAGACCTTCCATGTCCTTTAATTCCACAAATAAAACTCATTTTTATCATACCACCCCATTAAAAACATCACTAAGGACAACCTAGATGTCCACCAACTGATGAATGCATAAGGAAACATGACACATAATATGCTGGAATATTACTTGGCCATAATAGGAAATACAGTACTGATCGATTCTACAACCTGGAAAAACTTTAAACATATTACACTAAATAAGGCAAGGCCATATACTGCTATGATTCCATTTATATGAAATGGCGAGAACAGACCAGTTCACACAGACAAAAACTAATTTGGTATTTGGCTGAGCGGAACTGGTGATGAACATTCTAGAATTGATTGTGGTGATGGGTGAATTGCATGGCATGTGAATTATATCTCAATAAAGCTGTTAGAAACTAATGAAACCAACGAAAACTGGCTGATGAACCCAAGGGGCACTTTCCAGTCCTCTCACTTGGCCCTTCTTACAGCAAGCATGGCACGACTGAAACGTGAGCCGCCCTGCAACCTACAGTATGTATCAGATTCTGAATTCAACTTTGACCCTATCCTCTAAAATCTATCCACCTCACAACATCAAAATGTAGATCTGCACCCCAGTAAACTTTTCATGATGCAAGATGGAGCCCTGATGCTTTATCACTTACTTCCTGGAGCAGGGCCTGGCAAACATTTCCTGTATAGGGCCAGACAGTACGTGCTGAGGCTCTGCTCAGCTATCCAAGGGAAAGAAAGCAGCCAAACACACGATGCAAGTAATCAGGAGTGGCGCTGTTCAAATAACATCTTTTTATAACAAAAAACAGGCAGGCAGACTTGTTCCAGTGGCTGTGGTTTGCTGGGCACTGCTTTATACTAACATTTCTTGTCAATTTTCGACTTTTGGAAGCTTTAAGTATTGTTTACAATCCTTGTGGCACAAACTAATCTGTCTCTAAAGATAGGTTAAAGACTGAATATTAAATATCATGTACAAGGCTGGGCAATCACCCTGGCAGGTAACACGCCTGTGTCTCTCACTAGAGTACTTGAGTTGGATTCCCACACTAATTCCTGTCTCCAGCCTCCTGGGAATGCAGACCTGGGAAGCAGTGTGGATGGCTCCAGTAACTGGCTTCCTGCCATACAGAGGAGAGGCCTGGAAAGCATTCCTAGTGGCTGGCTTTGGCCCCAGCCCAACCCCAACCACTGTAGGCATTTCTACAGATGGGAGATATCTGAGTCTCTGTCTCTTCAAATAGTTTTTGTAAAAAAAAAAAAAAAAAGTCAGCAAAAAGCAATTAAAAGAAATATATAGCAGGCATCTATCTATCTTCCAGTATTTTTTAATTTTTTGACAGGCAGAGTGGACAGTGAGAGAGAGAGACAGAGTGAAAAGTCTTCCTTTTTGCCGTTGGTTCACCCTCCAATGGCCGCCATGGCCGGCACACCACGCTGATCCGATGGCAGAAGCCAGGTGCTTATCCTGGTCTCCCATGGAGTGCAGGGCCCAAGCACTTGGGCCATCCTCCACTGCACTCCCTGGCCACAGCAGAGAGCTGGCCTGGAAGAGGGGCAACCGGGACAGAATCCGGCGCCCCGACTGGGACTAGAATCCAGTGTGCCAGCGCCACAAGGCAGAGGATTAGATTAGCCTAGTGAGCCGCGGCGCCGGCCTATCTTCCAGTATTTTAAAAATATAGAAAAAAATGCATTCTAAGACCATTCAAAAATGAATAAATTCCCCCCAAATACAAAAAACTTAAACCTACACATACAATATACCAATGATTCATGGATAATATATTGGTTTTATTTAATAATAATCTTATTAGTAGACATGTTGTGTGCCAGATATATGTAACAAATTTCTACCATAGTATAAAAAATACACCCAACTCCTAAAATAAATACTTAAATAATTTGGGAACAAAATCTTCAGAAAGTAGGTCCAGGTAGTCTGGCAGAACCGGACTCAGACACCATGAGGGCAACGCAGAAGGTGAGGACAGCAACGACACGTGTCTCACTTAGAGACCACGTGAGCCATCAGGAGACCCGGGAGCGGAGTGAAGGTCTCTGTGTGCCCTTGCACTACAAGGCATCAGAATGAGTTTCTATGTCAGACAGTAAATTTGGGTTGAAACCTTTTCAGTCATTATCATGAGACACTGGCAGTGAGTGTGAATACTGTGGGGATCGCACATCTCCTCAAATGCATCATTCCATCATATAATTCCCTTTAGTGGAATGAATTTGTTCAAAGAAAAATCAAGAATCATTAATTTTCAATGATACATGGGGACAACTTAATGATTTTTCCCCGCCATTCTGAACAGCTGAGGCCATAATCAATTCCTGATTTTAACGGAGTAACTGCTACAGACATTTTTCTGGTATTAGCAATTATTAACATTAAAATTACTTCACCTGCAAAGAAGTTAACAAAGTACAACAAGCAACACAACCCCGAAGCAACAAAGAAAAAAAACAGTAGTTCTTTGCACGAGATCTGCCTGTCTGGCATACTCACCGGCTGGGGAGCGGCTTAGAAGTGCCAGGGCTGCCTTCCCTGTCTGAATGCAGCAAGCACTCTGAACATTTCACCATTAAATACAAAGTTTTCCCAAGTTACAAGTTATCAATCAGACCAACTGTGAGTAGCTCAAAGATATTTAGCTACTGATACCTATTCTAGCAGATGACTACGGCAAAACTTGCATGAACAATAGGTTTCCTACGTTTTTCGATACCACATCAGTAAATTCTTTGTATATGTACTGCATAATGATGAACTGTAGTTATTATGTAATTAAATACTATTCAGGGTTCACCAAATTACTTTACCATGAAAATTCAGTGTAACTATAGAGAAACACAAAACGCCAGTGCCTCTGGTCTGACAGCGTTGTCTCTGAAAGGCTCCTTTACCTTGCCAAGCATTCGGCCTAGGAAGTAGTAATGTCTGGCAAACGAATCTCCCACGAGCATCTGGGCAGCCGGGTTGGGGTACAGAAGCCCCTCATTGGTAGTCTTGAAGAACCCCTGGTTAGGGTTAAATCCTGACTTCAGTAGTTCATTTAAAAACTCTCTGAAAATACCACCACCATCAATGCCAGCTTCATCCAGGCCATGGGCATTGAGCAAATGCACACGGATCCGCTTTTTCAGATCAGGCTCTGTTGAAAAGAGGAGGAGGGCAAGCAAGAGAGGCGTTAAAAGAAAGCAATGAAGCAAAGGCAGCAGAGCAAGAATATTCGGGACATTTTAATCCATGGCTCAAAACTGTAATGATACTCAAAACAGGCAAGGACATAGACTAAGATTTTTCTCAGAGCTTATAGTGGAAAAAACGTAAAGCAGTTCTTTTACATGCGTGTACCAAAAACTAAGGTGGGAGGAAGATGGGTGTTTGGGAAAAAACAGAATTCTTACCCCTATTCTAAAGATAAGGTTGAAGAGAAGGGGAGTAGAACTGAGGATATAGAATGGTACCGTAACAGATCATTATTACCAAAGAAAATATATGAAGGTGCCAGTGAAGTTAACATTACAAAGCCCCTGGGAGGCGGAAGATACAAGCATTTTAACAAGAATCTGTATTCCAGAACCTATATGATCCTTCAAAAGCTATACTGCTGCAAAGCAAGGAGGGTGGGGGAATTATTGGTTATATGATTTGTTGCAAAGCTTAAATTTCTAAAAATTACAAAGCAGCTCGACTTCTCACACAGATATTCCTAACTAAACAGGAACAGCAAGGTCTTCAATATAGGCGCCCATACGGGATGCTGGCCCTGTGGTTAGCAGCTTTACCCGCTACGCCACAGTGCCAGCCAACACCTTGACCCTAGCTTCCTGTTCTAATGGGCCCCCGGGTAGGCCGACGGTGGTGGCTCAAGTAGCTGGGTCCCTGCCACCCTCACGGGAGACCTGGGTTGGGTTCCCACTTCCCAGCTTCAACCCGGCCCAGCTCTGGCCATTGTGGGCAGAGCGCTGGGGAAGCAATCAGCAGATGGAAACTCTGTCTCTTTAATGAATAAAACTAAAAACAAAACAGAACACCAAGTCACTGTGGATATGATGGATGCTAATTTTTTTTATGATCACCATCTTCTAGAATAATTTCCAGTGCTTCCCTCCCCTCCATCATATGCATATGTACAGAGAATTATATATACCGTTTTCTGGGGAAAGCTTGTCATAAGCATCTTCATAAATATAATTTCTTCTTATTGTGACATTAATTCCATCCAGAAATGGGCCATCTCCTTGAACTTCTTGCTTATCTGCATAAATCAACCTTTGAAAGATCTAACAAATAGGGAAAGTTCTGGGGTTATTAGGAACAAGACTTTCTGTTATAAACATAATCCAAAGGAAAGATGTTAAATAAATTTCAATAAAATTAGAAATGATTTAAAATTTTTTAAAATTTATTTTTTCTTTGAAAAGCAGAGAGAGAGAGACAGACAGACAGACAGGCAAATCTTTCATCTTCTAGCTCACTCACCAACTGCCCTCAACACCATGGGCTGGGCCAGGATAGGCCAAAGCCAAGAGCTAGAAACTCCATCTGGGTCTCCCATGGGGGCAGCAGGGATCCAAGTACTTGAGCCATCACCTACTGCCTCCTAGAGTCTACAAGAGCAGGAAGCTGGAGTCAGAAGTAGAGCCAGGACTTAACACCAGGTACTCTGATATGGTATGCAGGTACCCTGAGCAGTATCTTAATTGTGCAAAATGTCCACCCCTAAAATATACTCTAGCAGCCAAGATAACAAATATTTATTTTATAGGTACATGTATAATATTTAAGTATTTCTAATATTGCTCCTTTTTTCCATTACACAAATTTCAAAAAATCTTTCTATATTTTCATGTACTAAAAAAAAACACCTTAGGCAGTAAGGGTTAGAAGGCCAGATAGCTTTGTAAAATGCGCATACCACTATCAGTGGGAATGTTTTCATGATGATCAAATTTAAACATTTTTGACGTTAGAAATCCAGCAGAGGGAGCTCAGGAGTTATGCAATACCGTGAGGGCGTGTATGGTTTTTAATGAAGCGCCACCAACAGCTTCAAATGAACTCTGGGGACAGCAACTGGCCTAACAAGACGCTCGCATCCTGTTATCACAGTGCCATGGTGTGATTCTCAGCTCCAACTTTCTAACAATGTGGACGCTGGGGGGTCGCAGGTGATGACTCAAGCAGTTGGGTCCCTGGGAGACCTAGAATGAGCCCCTAGCTCCTGGCCTTAGTGCTGCACATAATGGGTATTTGGGGAATGAGTCAGTTGATGGGAACACCCTTGGTCATTTTGTCTGTCCATCTCTTTAAAAAATAAAGAAAAAAAAAAAAAACCCTTTAAAGAGAGAGAGCAAAGGCCTACTATTACCCACAATAGAATCCAGAGATTTTCAGAAACTTGCTAAGTATACTTATTAAATACAAACAAAACATCTTGAACTAAATTTGGAAACAGAAACATGTAGACATTTTTGTATATTTGTCAAAATCATCAGGAATATAAGACACCTATCCATCTTCATTCTTAAAGTAGTGCTTGTGATAACTACAACATGAATCTGCAGAGCATATCTTTACCAAAATATTCTATTTCTAATAATAATGCAGAATTTATTAATTAGAGATTCAGGAAATCTGCAGTTTAAAAGGCTTTTCAATTAGCTACAACTAAGAGAAAAAAAAACATTCTGTTTGTATAAAGAAATATTTTGTTGGATTTAAAAAAATCACTGTTAGCTACTACATCTAATGAGCAAAATAAAAACTCTAGAACTGACTAGGTACTAGATTAACCTTAGAGACTGTTTTTGTTGGTGTGCTAATTTTTTTTAAAACCAAAATAGTAACTGACCTTAAAATGCCGTGATTTAGCCAATAAAGAAAGCACCTGCATACCTTCACACGCTCCTCAAATGGAACCACAAACGGCAGTTCCGTCAGGATGGCGAGCTGTCTCTCCTCAGATACGGACAGCGGTGGGGACTCCAAACCCACTGCAACACATTAAAAAACGCAATCAGTTCATTTGTACTTTCTTTCCCATTTCCACTGCCAGTTACCAAGGTCAGGATTCGCCCCTAAATCATTATTTCATTAATGAACGCATGTTCTATCCCCCCGAGAGAGAGCTGAGTGAGGCACAGTAAATTATTACTTAGCTTTCTCAAACTCACATCGAAGAAGAAGAAAAAACATTAAGATTTTCATAACTTTATTAAAAAAACTTTTACTACGACTCCATTTTACACTCTGTATACAAAATGTATTTTATTCAAGTATTCTGAGCTATACCACATATTTATTAAACAGCAGATCCACTGACTGCCAACCACGCTACTAGCTAGAATCTTATCACTTTGAACATCTCTAACCACAACTGAACCAAAGGAAACCGGTTCTTACATTTGACAGTTTACCACTATATTTATTTGTTAGCTCAAGTTTTTTAAGTGCATGTTATTTGTGTAGAAAAGACCGTATTTTCTCTTTATAGCTACCCTTCCAAAAGCCCACTGGGCTCTGAATTCTTCAAATATAATTTTATTTACAATCACAAAATAAATTTATCCTGGCAGTTGAAACTTTATGTTAAAAGTTAATCAGCAGGAAACTAAGTATAATAATTGACTATTTTAAACTATCAGTCACTGAAAACACCAATCCAGCATTATTTTTTCTAAATTAAATGGCTCATTGTCCCACTACTGGCAGACACTGGGGCAGATAATGCTGCCCCTTCTTGGTTACAAACCCTAGACATGTATCAGGTTGTGCAGTCATGAATGGAAAAGGGTGTAGCACTGTGTGGTGAGCACAGCAAAAGAAAAACACAGCACGGGGGCCGGTGCTGTGGCACAACAGGTTAAAGCCCTGGCCTGAAGCGCCGGCATCCCATATGGGCACTGGTTCAAGTCCCAGCTGCTCCACTTCCAATCCAGCTCTCTGCTCTGGTCTGGGAAAGCAGTGGAAGATGGCTCAAGTCCTTGGGCTCCTGCACCCACATGGGAGACCCGGAAGAAGCTGCTGGCTCCTGATCAGCACAGCTCCAGCCGTTGGGGCCAATTGGGGTGTGAACCATTGTAGGGAAGACCTCTATCTCTCTGCCTTTCTCTTGCAAATAAATCTTAAAAAAAAAAAAGAAAGAAAGAAAGAAAAAAAGAAAAACATAGCATGTTTCCATCCTGACAGAGTTGGATTACTGAGGAAGTTATAATATGAGCTAATATATTAACATTATTTGGAATCAAAAGGACAAGAGCATCAAATTGCAGAACCTATCATCCTTCTAATATTATCATTAAGAAACACTAATTTAAAAAAAATCATTTACTTGAAAAGCAGAGTTACAAAAAGTGAGGGAGAGACAGATCTTTCCTCAACTGTTCATTCCCCAAATGGCCACAGGAGCCAGGGCTGGGCCAGGCCGAAGCCAGGAGCTTCATTTGGGTAGCCCACCTGGGTGCAAGGGTCCAAGTATTCAGGCCATCTTCCACTGCTTTTTCCACTGCCTTCCCAGGCGCATTAGCAGGGAGCTAGATTAGAAGAGAAGCAGGTGGGACATGAACTAGTGTCCATATGGGATACTGGAGTTGCAAGGTAGTAGCTTAACACCAGCCTGAGAAACACTGAATTGTTTATATTTTATAGAAAACTTTAGTAGAATATAATCTAAGTCTGATTTATTTATTTATTTACTTGAAAGTCAAGAGTTAGAGAGAGAGAGGGAGAGGCAGAAAGAGAGAGGTCTTCCATATGCTAGTTCACTTTCCAATTGGCCACAACAGCTGGAGCTGCACCTATCTGAAGCCAGGAGCCAGGAGCTTCTTCTGGGTCTCCCATGTGGGTGCAGGGGCCCAAGGACTTGGGCCATCCTCCACTGCTTGCCCAGGCCATAGCAGAGAGCTGGATTGGAAGTGGAGCAGCCAGGACTCGAATTGGTACCCGTATGGGATGCTGACATGGCAGGCGGTGGCTTTACCTGTTATGCTACAACACCGGCCCCGTAATCCAGGTCTTAAAATGGAACAATTTAAACACCTTGGATACCTAAAATATTTAATTATACATTATTAAAAATAAGATTATGCCCGGCAAGTGCATTTAATTAGATCCAACACCTTTTAAATGATTTTTACAACAAGGGTCTTCAAAAGGAAATAGGAAATAACCATTAATCCCAGGTATTCAAAATTCAGGTTCTCCTCACTGGAACAAAAAAGCACAACTACATTCAACTGCCTGAACTTAGTGTGACAACAGCCTAGTAATTAATCTTATACTGGACAAGTTAAGCAGGATTAAGCAAATCACACACTGTCTACTGTGGTTTTCACATGAACATGCCAATGCTATTTTTAAAAACAAAGTAGTTAGTTATGGGATCGGTGCTGTTGTGCAGCAGGTTAAAGTGCTGGCCTGCAGAGCCAAGCCCTGGCTGCTCCACTTCTGATCCAGCTCCCTGTTAAGGCACCTGGAAAAGCAGCAGAGGAGGGTCCAAGTGCTTGCGCCATTGCACCCATGTGGGAGACCCAGAGGCAGCTCCTGGCTTTGAATTGGCACAGCTCCAGCCACTGTGGTCATCTGGGGAATGAACCAGTGAATGGAAGACCTCTCTCTCTATAACTCTGACCTTCAAATAAATAAATCTTAAAAAAAAAAAAAAAAAGGAATGTTATACCTTATGATTCCATTTAGAGACACCTAGGAAAAGACAAAATGGTAGGGACAAAAGATAAATCAGGAGCTAGGGCTGGGGGAAGGAGCTGGCCATTAAGGAACACAATGTAATCTTATGCAATGATAAAACTAATTTGTAGGATTGATTCTGGTGGTGGTCACATAATTAAGTTTATCAAACATCACAGAACTATACACTAAAAGGAGTGAATTTTACAGTGTGCAACCAATACACACATGGACTTCAATAACCCCGCACTGGGCTCATATTGTGGTGTGGTGGGTAGAGCTGCTGCTCACGACGCTGGCATCTCATATGGGTGCTGTTCAAGTCCCAACTGCTGCACTTTTGATCGACTCCTTGCTAACGGGCTGGGATGAGTAGCTGAGTTGACAAGTGTTTGGGCTCCCGCCACCCATGTAGGAGACCCCGATGAAGCTCCTGGCTCCTGTCGCTGGCCTGGCCCAGCCCTGGCTGTTTCAGCCATCCAGTGAGTGAACCAGCAGAAGGATGATCTCTCTCTTCTCTACGGCTCTCCCTCTCTGTAACTCTGACTTTCAAATAAGTAAGTAAATGTTAAAAAAACCAATAACCCAAATAGCAACCTACATTGAAAAAGCAGTGCCAGCTCTCGAGGACTCACCCTCTAAGGTGGACTGCAGCGGGCCAATCCTCCCCATTCGACGGAACCTCCACACGTGCCTGGATGCTGGCACATAGAGCTGGGTGACCTGCGGGGAGAGCAACCGACGTTCACTGCTTTCTTTTTGCTAGCACAGCTTTTCCCCAGAGCCAGTGTCTGATATTTACGAATGACAATCAGGTCATCTCGGCATACGCTTTTCAGGACTTCTCTCTTACACTGGCTGCCCTTTCATACTTTTATAGCTTAATTACCTTCCCTAAGATACCCCATAGCAATTGACAGTAAATTATAATATAATTCCTCTGTGAAGTGAAACATATCACACTTTAAAAACCCAACAACTTCTTGTTATTATCAATATCCACTTCCCATAAATGTTTTTCAATTAATTTGACTGTCTTAGTGCTCAAGTAAGATAGGTACAGAATACTTTCATTTAAGGTTTTTTGTAGTCTGTTAGTTCCTCTCATCCCTTATTTTTGGCTCTTAGGAGAATTTGTGCCCAAGTATAAAGTAATTATGTCACTAAGTACTTTGGGGTGAGCTAACATTTTTCTGCAGCAAAACTTTGGAGTAAGGAAAAGACGCTGAGATTCATGTCCCGGCATGAGCCCCTCCCCAAGGCCCAGTGCACAGACAGTATCTGGAGCAGTACCAGAGACCACATAATACGTGAGCACCTGCACAATGGGATCAGTCATCCTAGCTCACAAACACCTTCTCATGTAGTCCTTGCCAGGACTCTTCTCCCATCTGCAAACTGCCTGGCTAACATGAGGTCCCGTCCACAAAGCAAAGGCAGTCTGAATGCTCACTCTTCTGCTCACCACAGTTACTCAAATAATGTGGTGGTTCCTTTGCTTCCTACAAAAACAGCAAAGTTCTTGTTCTTCTTAGTATCATTATGAACTCATTGAGTAAATGTCCCTGAAGCTTCAGTTCAATGAAATCTATCTTTGCTGAAGTTCAAATCTTCTACCTGGGAGCAGCAGAAGCCGGTCAGATGCCCGTGAACCCTTCACAGGAGCCAGCCTCCTGCTGTGGCCTCTCTCTCCAGTGTGACAACAGGGCTTCAGACCCAACTGGTAAGGTCTTTTCCCAGACTTGGCGCCAACCACTGTGCCAGAATTGTCTCTTTTGTGGGGATTGGAGCTGTTCAAGCCACAGGACCTATCACTGTTTCGAGACCTTGTCAGTGGGCAGGACCAGAAGCTACAAGTTTAATTCAAGGATGAACTACCTCATGAGAACCACCCCCAAGAAAGTTAAAAGATGAAAAATAATTTTTAATGAAAAACATTAGAGTGATATTTCAGTAATACCTTATCTGCTTTAATATCTTCTTGCTCTGACAGCCAGTGGTTGGGAGGACAAAAATTCCTTCTTGTGTCTCTGGACTTCAACATTTTCACTAGATTGGTGATCACCTGAAGAAATGAACGAGTCTGTGTCATGCAAAGGAGTTCAGAAGCTACAAGGGCACAAAGCAAGCACCACCGCCGACCAGATGGTAGAGGAGCACGAGCCGGTGGGACAGGGGATGCTCCTGTTATCTACATGTTTCAAAGAACACAGGACTCAGGAAGTGAGACCTGGCCTTAGACCACCAAATACTTCACAGAAAAGTGTTTCCTTCTGCCATCACAAGAAAGTGCTGGAAGTACAAAGCAGTTATCCGTCAGCAGAGAAAAGCCTATGCAACTATGTGCACGTGATGAATCTTTACTCACAAGGGGGGGCAGTGGTGAAGATGCTGGTTGGGATGCACAGCCTGGGTTTCATTATTAGTTCCAACTCCCAGTTAATCCTTCTTGTCAGTGCAGATCCTGGAAGCAGCAGGTGGTGGCTCAAGTAGTCCTGTCCCTGCCACCCCCATGGGAGATCTAGACTGAATTCCCTGCTCCTGCAGGATTCAGAGTGAACTGGTTCTACCTCCCTATGTCTCCGTCTCACAAATAACTAAACAAAATTAAAAGGGAGGCAGTGACTAAGTTTTGAAACACAAATTTAGAAATGTATCAGCTCATACGGGCTATGATCAAAAAGCATCTCCAACTGCTGCAATGCTTGTAAAATGTTTTCCAAAGATAAAACAATATTTCTGTTTTTTTTTTCTTCCTGAGAAATAAATATTACATCAAGGTCACTGACAGAAAATGAGAAGCATGTCTTTCTCATGTCTTCCAAAAAGAGAAATAACTGGGGCTGGCATTGTGGTGTAGTGGGTTAAAGCCTTGGCCTGCAGTGCCAGCATCCCATATGGGCACCAGTTGTGTCCGGGCTGCTCCACTTCCAACCCAGCCTCCTGCTATGGCCTGAGAAAGCAGCAGAGGATGACCCAAGTCCTTTGGCTCCTGCACCATGTGGGAGACCCGGAAGAAGCTCCTAGATCCTGGCTTCGGTTCGGTTCAACTCCAGTCGTTGTAGCCATTTTGGGAGTAAACCAGTGGATGGAAGACCTCTATGTCTGGATGGAACACCTCTATGTCTTTCTGTCTTTCTAATAAATAAATCTTAAAAACAACAACAACAAAAAGAATAAAGATGCTTACATAGCATTTCTCTTACATAAGCATCTGGAGTTAGATATATCAATGGTCATAATTCCACAAAAGTTTGGTCTGATCTCAACAAAATTTCTAAAATGGGAGCTGATGTTGTGGGCTCAGTTTGCTAAGCCTCTGCCTAGGGCACCAATATCCCACATAGGCACTGGTTCGTTTCCTGCTGCTCCTCTTCCTTCTTTAGATCCAGCTCTTTACTGTTGCCTGGGAAAGTAGAAGATGACGTGTTGAGGTCATTTGGAGTGTGAACCAGTGAAAGGAGGACCTTTCTCTCTGTCTCTTCCTCTTTCTGTCTGTAACTATACCTCCCAAATAAAAAAAAATCTTAAAAAAAATGTAGCAGCATATTTATTTGATATGTTAACTCCTGTCTCCCATATCATATTCTTCCACATTAAATAAAAACCTTAAATAAACTAATGAAATTATTTAAGTCAATATTTAGAGATAAAAGCAATTGTTACACAAGCTTTGTTATGTAACTTAAAAATAGCTTTCTCTTAACTCCAATATTAAAAAGATCAAGAAAATAATCTCTTAAAAACATAGACTCCTATAAAAGAAAATAACATTTGCCAACTTTCCAAGATATTTTTCACATGATCCCACTATGTTTGTGAGTTCATTGCTTGCCTATGTTGATCATAATTATAAAATCTTGCTCAATTGATCTCAGGGAAATATTCTTAAATGTTACTTATAGTATTGTATCTTTATATATTATAGTATCATTGTATTAAGTTAACAGATTAGAAGCTATGAATGCCAAATTATAGTATTTCTGAATTGAGATGATTAACTTCAGATATAACATTGCAACTGAAAAAGTATATACAGTCCAAGTAAAGTAAAAATCTATTTTATCTTAAGTCTGCTGTGTAAAATCTGATTAGTAAAACCAATCAGCACTGTCAACTCTTTAAAAAGCCCAGTATGAAGCAAACATAATAAGTTAATTAGATGTGGTAAGGGTGTAATGTGAGAAACATGTCAAATGAGAGCAGGTTTTTAAAAACTTGACTCTGTAATAAACATGTAAACAAGGAAGTATGACGACAGGTGGTGGTGCACCAGCTCTAAGAATATCACTCACAGGAAATGATGGTTTTCCCAAAGATGATCAAAGATGTGACAGGACATTAGCGCTTGGTGTTTCTATCCTCTATGTTTCAATAGTACTGACCTCCTAGCTTTGTTTTGTCCTCAAAGGAATTAACTGTATTACCGTTTAGGGATACACTAAGAACAGAGGCATATTTGAGTTCATTTATGATCCCCAGGCACAGGACTGGGTTAACATGTGTGGGATAAATATTGTGGATGTTTCAGCAACATCCCTAACCTGGGGAAATCATGAATAGCTGGCATAGACTGCCATGGTTGAAAGGTTAATCAAGGTTTATGCAGTCCTTGGTTATCACTTGTTAAATCTGGGATATTTTGAAAGACGACTGTATGCTCAGAAAATCCATTTTAATTAGTCAAAAAAATAAAAACAATCAAACTACCAAACATAAAAAAAGATATGGCACACCTCCACAAGAACAAAATATGTTACAGTCTTTTGCATCTGTTGGTTTACAGTGACAGTTACTGGTTGTATGTCAGGACAATAATTAGGGCACTGTTTTTTGTTTCTTTTTTTTTTAAGAAAGTTTTTTGAAACTAAACATATGAATCAACTACCAAATGAATCAAACTCATTCACACCGCAGACTTCTCCACATGCATGTATACAGAAATAAACAGGTAAGGAAGCTCAATGCTTTCCTCTTCATTTCTATGATACACTGTCCTTTGACGTAACTTGTGGTAGCTTCACACAAACACACACCAAAGTAAAATTTCCTATCTCCTCAAAGAGCTAAAGCAATTATAGCTATAAATTACATTTCAAGAGGAGTTTACAAATTTGATAAATGCATAAACTGTTTTAGCAGTGTCAATGCAGGGCTTAGAAACTGACCTCAATTCTTATGGTGACAAAGAAAGATGGCTCTATGCACTTAAAATTCTAGGTTGTGACCAGCCACTAGAGCCTCTCACACAAATTGGCTTGGGAAGACCATCATGAGACTGAAAAAGGAAAACGGCTGGTGTTGAAGGAGTCAGGTCTCATCATCTGCAATTCTGTCAAGATCAACAGAAGGCAGAAAATCATTGGCAAACTGCTTTTACCTTCCTTGGTTGATTGTACCTTTAATTCTTCAAATTTGGCATCATAATACACAAAGAATGCTAATGAAATTTTATTTTAGTACTAATTTTACAGAAGGAACATAAAATAGCAGCTGGCTCTCTGGAACTACTAGGGACATAGCCTAACCTGTAAAATAGGGATAATTATAGTATCCTCCTTCCAAAATCATTGCATTAAATGAATTGATTGGGTACATGCAAAGATCTTAGCACACACTGTCAGAACATAGTAACCATCCAGGTATAAATTCTTATTGTCTCTTTCTCATAGTAACTATTCTCAAGGATTATGTCTTGACTTTTTACTATTCTGGGAACTCAACTGCATTAACAAGCAGTAAGGTCTGGGGGAGACAGGAGGGTAGAACCAAATGCTTTCCAAAAATTGCCTTGAAATATTTCTACTTGAAAAATCAGTAAGCCTTAGTAATAACTTATTTTCAAACCTAAAATAATCCTGCAACCAAAAAAAAAATTGAACTTTCATTGAATGATGAATTCAAGTTGCAATGACTTATTTGGGGGTATAAGAAAAAAATTACCTGCAAAACTTTCATTAAAGTTATGTAAAGCAAAATGGGGCTGGAAATGGAGAGAGAGATAAAGAAACAAGAGATCTCCCATCCGCTGGTTCACTCTCAAAGCTGCAAACCCCAGGGCCGGGCCAAGCCAAACCAGGAGCCCTGAACACCATCCAGTCTCCCACGTGGTGCAGGGACCCAGTCACTTGAGTCATCACTTGCTGCCCAACTCTCACACTGGTGTGTACATCCCCAGGAAGCTAGAATTCTAGGAGAGCACAGCTGGGACCTGAACCCAGGTACTCGAATATGGGATGCTGGGGTCCCACAAAGCCGCTTAACTGCTGCACTGAACACCCATCTTGGAAAATATCATATATACAGCATTATTAAATCAAGAGATTCCCATGTGCAAAAGATAAGCCTGTTATATGAAAATTATGAAATTTCCAATAGGTGCTATAAAACAGTGGAATTATCTCATACTGTACACAAAACCTGATATCTTACTTAATGGAGAGCTTTATGAACAAAGATCACAGAGTTTAATTAAACACCAAGAAAGCACACATGCTACCATAATACCCATATCCAGGAAAAGCTTACATAAGAAGTACACGTTTATATAGGTGAAAAAGCTTAGTTTTAGCTTAGAAAAACTGCAAAATTGTCTATCTTTAAGCATGGATCTATTAAGGGCTCAACATATGACCTTTCAAGTTTGCTTAGGAATATAGAGATGGGTAATTAAAATAAAGTATGCAAACACATATTACATTAATCGGCACGAATTATAAATTCAATGCTGCATTAGTACTGTATTCAGTGCAATCAAAACATTATCAGTTCCTCTCACGGCTGCTAATGCTCATGCTCCTAAGTGAAATGTGTTGTAAAACCAGGCAGAATGGGCTGGATAGAGACTCTCGTGGGCTTGTAGGATGAATAAGCATTCCTTAATTAGCCCATCAGGTTAAGTGCAAGCATTAATGGGCCTTTCCTAAAGTCTAGCTTGACATCTTTCTCCAAACATGGCCAAGAAGAAAGTTCCATTAGCAATATTAATACAAGCTTAGTTGATCATTTTCATTCAATTAACTTCTTTCAATTAAATAGATAGCTTGACAAAAGCAGTGATAGAAGACCTGAGGGGCAGCTGATGGCTCGAACTGAACATGAGTGTGCGAGGGTCGCTGGTGTTAAACGGACTGTAAATCCAGCACTCAATTTGGAAAATGCATTTCTTCTGCTCTCACTCCTTTAATGAGCAGTTTTAGCTGACTAGAAGTGTTTGCTGCAGAAATTTCACGGGAAGTCAAGCACCCTTTTTTACTTCTCTTATTCTGCCCCAGTAGTTAGATTTTCAGTGGAAGGTTCCTTCCAACATTCCAGTCATGGCAATTCATAACTTCTCTTTCTGCATGGCTAAAAATAAAAATATTTCAAAATAATTTACACACAACTTCTACTTAAAATTAAATGGCCATTCCACTCTTGTTAACTAACTTTTTAAAAGATTAAAATTTTTTTTAAAAATCTGTAAGAGATCTTCTCCGTGGGAAATAAAAAAATGAAAACATTAAAAGCCTTTTATTTATACTTCACTCTTCATAAAAAGTACTTAGAGTAATGTACAAAAGATATATGTAATAATATAAAAATTACATTAAATGTGGCAAATAAAAAATAAGCATGACTTTTCTTAATTAAAAAAGATTTGCAAATTGAAGATTCTGCCTGAAACACGCCTGCGTTTCCACTCTCCTGCAATGAGTCCTGCCAAAACAAATCTGCATATACTTCACCCTCAATAAGAAAAAAACAAACTGCACCTTAAACAACTGAATCCATCGTTTTTGCTCCATCTGTATGCACTGCTGCATTTCAGAACTGGTAGTAACTCCAATACTTTGAAATGCTGCAATATACTCCTCGCGCACTTCAGGCTTTGTTTCTGGATACGCCAGCTTGATGATCCCTAAGCACGCATCCCGAAGGCAGCGAGACAGCATAATTAGCTCTTCTAAAGTAAAAGGCATCATGGATGATTGTCTTTGACCTACAACTGAAACATAAGCCAATTTTGTATCACACACACTCTGCTCATTTGTCAACACACATTAAAAGGCTCAGTAGGCATAAAATCTTTCTATCATCTATGAAAACCAACAGGCCACGTGGCAAGCAACCAATTGACTCCTCAAAATTCTTACCTTCTATGGGATCACCGAAGAATTCATTATCATGTATGGAAATTAGTGAATGACTAAACAAGGAGCTAAAAAGGTAAAAGAGTGGGATGATTCGACTAGAATCTTCAAAAGACATGGGAGAACCCCTTGATATCACCTGAAGCAATGGTACCATAGACCTTGAGTTGGGGAAAGGAAGGAAAAAGAAAAAACAGTTATTTTAAGTGGTTTTAGCATGGGAACTAATAAAGGGATGACATCAAACAAATACAAACAAGGAAAATAATACTTACATTAACACAGTACTGAGAGACAAGGTAAAGTCCCTGCGACTACACAGGTTAATACACAGCAAAGGTGAACAAACAGCACACCAACCCACAACTTTCATCCATACGCCTGCTCGTACTTACAGCAACTGAGTAAATCTAGTTACTGAGAGCAAGCCAGTGGCACAAAAGCTGAGATCCTAAAAAGAGGCCTGTAATAAGTATGCCACTAGTGTAGACACATATTTTACTTTATGAATCACACTACTCCCTTCCCCCTCTACTTAACATATGTAACAAAGGTAAGTCATTCTGGTCTTATGAACAGTTTATCTAGCCACCAACTCTGAAACACTTCAACACGGAAGGTGGGATCTTCAGGAACAGCCCCCCTCTTCTACCCTGAGCCTTGTTTCTGCTGTCTGGGTATATTTACTGCCTGGTCACGGCTGCTGCTCTTCCATGAAGTGACCCCCCAAGCAGTGATAAGATGAGACGGTCTTCAGAGAACTTCTGTGGTCTCTTCCAGCTACCAACAACCACCATCTATCAAATGCACTTCCTGCACCTGGAATGTGTTCCTTTTCCCTCTCATTTCAGCCTGGCTCCTTTAACTAACGGAACATTTAGCTAACAGAGGTTCACCTACGAGATCTTTCGGAACTGTAAAACCCCAGTGACTTCTCCAGCATCCATCTCAATCAAGTGCGCTAGCAGACTCTGTGGGTAATCCCCTTCTCACCCCCTTGAGCAGCCTTTGTCACAAACTACAGGTGCATCTTAGATGAGACCTGACCGGGAGTAAGGACTCACAGATTACGCCCCAGCAAAGTGGCTGTGGTGAGCTGGCTCTGCCGGCTGGAGCTTTTCAATCTCCACCATGCACAGTTCAGAGCAGGGCACTGCCTTTAACAGCGCGACGACAGCAAGGACTCTAACATACAGCCTAACTCCGTTCCCACGAAGAAATACACTCCTGCTGCGGCCACCATCTTATACATCCCCAAACGCCTGATGTCTAAGTCTAGTCGCAGCGTTTCACATTCAGCACGCTGCGGAATGGCTTCTTCAGTCAATGGACAAAGGCATTCATCCAAAACAAAAATGCAGCAGAGACATATAGATAGTCACCAAGTGCAGCTGTTCTCATTACCAAAGCCAGGGTGACAGAGGACAGAAGAGCTGCCCTCACTTAACTAACCATGCTGTGAGAGCAGCAGCACTCCAGTATTTCCTGAGTCACTCCCACAGGCCGAGTACTTACTGGGCCATCCACGGGAAGTTTTGCTGACATATAGATGAAAACCTTAATATCATATATTCTGTTGGTATTAGTAAAATAATGGTTGGCACCTTTTAGTTCCCTTACCACTAAATGCTGAGTAGTATTTCTGAATCTACCCTCATTAAGAATACTTGTACGTAAAGTTACCATCATCTTTTTTTTTGACAGGCAGAGTTAGTCAGTGAGAGAGAGAGAAGAGAGACAGAGAGAAAGGTCTTCCTTTTCCGTTGGTTCAATCCCCAAATGGCCGCTACGGCCAGCGCACTGCACCGATCCGAAGCCAGGAGCCAGGTGTTTCTCCTGGTCTCCCATGCAGGTGCAGGGCCCAAGCACTTGGGCCATCCTCCACTGCCTTCCTGGGCCACAGCAGAGAGCTGGATTGGAAGAGGAGCAACCAGGACAGAACCAGCGCCCCAACCGGGACTAGAACCCAGGGTGCCGGCGCCGCAGGTGGAAGACTAGCCAAGTGAGCCATGGCACCAGCCAGTTACCATCTTATCACCAGTTATGCACACAAATGCCAGTAAAAAGCAAAAAGCCCTTACTTTAGTTTCTAAAAAGGTTAAGGCAATCAACAAACTTTAACTTGTTCTCTTTAACGCAGGGGTGGGGAACATCTGGTCTGTGAGCTATCCCTACAAGACAGCCCACAGGTCTGTGAAATCGGGGCCACTGTTGTGGTGTAGTAGGTTAAGCCTCAACCAGCGATGCTGGAAGCCCTTATGGGCTTCACTTGTGATCAAGCTCCCTGCTAATGTGCCTGGGAAAGCAGTGGAAGATGGCCCACGTGTTTGGTGCTGTGCACCAACGTGGGAGACCCAGAGGGAGATCCAGGCTCCTGGCTTTGGCTCAGTCTTGACCATTGCAGCCATTTGGGGAGTAAACTAGTGGATAGAATCGCTTGCTTGCTCTCTCTCTCTCTCTCTCTGTGTGTGTGTGTGTGTCTTTTCCTCTTCTCTCTGCAAGTTGGCCTTTCAAATAAATAAAAAATAGGTATTTTAAAAAATATAAAAAGGACTTGCAAAATAATTTGGTCTGGCCCTGCCAAGGCAACTACAAGCAAGAATCAAAATTCAATAAATCCACAGCAGGCTAATTTTTAAGTTGATTATTTTGTACAGCCCATGGATGATGTTATAAGTATATAAATAGACCTTGGCAGAAAAAAAGGTTCCCCACTCCTGCAGCCCTGTGATATACACAAGAGGCAGTCATCATTTTCACTTTATAAAGACAGAAAATGGGACTAGTCAGAAGGGTCACATAAGCACCAGCGTGCCCCTGCGGCTGATTCTCTGCTGGTCACTCGAGCTACCGTAAATACCGAATCGAAAACTCTTCTGAAAACAGGTCCATCTCAAAGACTTACGTACAAATAACAATTCTATAATGCACTGTACTCGAAAAGACATTGATTTGTAGCTGAGGGAAGTTGCTTGAATTACTGATTATCAATGAGGCAAATCTCTAGGCTCTGCACATATCCACAGGACAAAGGTTTCCACTTCTGTGTCTGTAGGAACCAATCCTCTCCTCTTCCTTCTAACTGCAGGAGCTGCTTCTTTATAAGCTCCCTATTGAGTGGATTCTTGCCTTAAAGTTTAAAAAGTACTATTGCAGCCTATTTGAATAACAATGGCGCTCAGTATACGCACCAGTGACATATGGGCAAAGTAAGGGAATGCCTAATGGAAAACAGTAACCAGCTGGCTGTAGGTTCCTTCATATTTAACAAGGAGGAAGCTAACTTGGCTGATTCCAACACTAAATATTGACTACAAGGTACATGAAGGAGAATGTTGTTTGTGATATTTGATGGCGATGGTCACATGCAGTCTCCCTGACTGTGTGAGAAGCGGAAAGTCTCTCAGGTCTTCACCGACCTGTATCTAAATTACCGAAGAGCCTCTGAGGTCACAGCTGACAATTCAAGTTCCAGGTTTAGGACCGGGAAATCTGCATCTCAGCCCACTCTGCTGATGAAGCTGTGACTGCTAAAGCTGAGAGGCTTGGCTGTGTAAGTCTTCCTGTGAAACTATTTAGGGGCCAGCGCTATTGCACGGTAGGCTAAGCCTCTGCCTGTGGGCGCAGGTTTGTGTCCTGGCTGTCCCATTCCAACTCAGCTCTCTACTGATGGCCTGGGAAAGCAGTGCAAGTTGGCCCATATGCTTGGGCCCCTGAACCTGCACGGGAAATCAGGAAGAAGCTCCTGGCTCCTGGCTTCAGATCGGCCCAGCTCTGGCTGGCTGTTATGGCCATTTGGGGAGTGAACCAGCAGGCAGAAGATCCTTCTCTCTTTGTAACTCTACCCCTTAAATATATAAATAAAATATTTTTAAAAAATATAGCTGTTTAAAATTAAACTCAATGCCATTTTCAGAAAATCAGGTATTTCATCTTAAATTTTATTCCACATAGTAAACATGATGAGACATATTAAAGGATACTTCAAAAAGTTTATACATAATAGAATCAGAAAACAACTCTATGTTGGTACGTAAGCATTTTGAAAAAGTTCATGTACAGTCTTCATAATCCACTATATAATACACTATATTCAACAGTGCTGGCCCTCATTAAGTTTTTCAAGACTGTCAGATTAGGACTGTATTAATACTCTTGTTTTTTGAGGGATTTTATAATACTAAATATCAAATAAACAAATTCTCAAATTGTCTTTGATGAAAAAGTTTTTACCAACTTATCAAATATTAATATTTTAAAATAATTAACAATATCCCATTTTTCTTTCACACCATGACTCCATTTCCGCACTAAGAGATAAATGCCATAAACAAACAAATAATTATCAGACAGAACTATGGCTGTATCTCCGTTGCTAAGCTGAGACACTTACAGGTTAAATGATAATTTCCTGTCCTAATGAGCCCCAATCTCCTTTCACGCTAAACAAACTTCTCCTTCATGAACATTAAGGTTGGCATAGTCAGGAGTGGTTGAAATGCACAAAACAAAATAAAACGTATCTAAAACCTCATTTTTTTTCAAATGAAAGGAAAAGGGATTTTTCTAGACACTAAGTTATTACACTTTTGTTGCTAGCTGTTAACACAAGATAGATAACTTATCCTTTATGAGTTTCAACAGTCACTACAGTGGCATAATTAAAAACTTCTACCCACACATGATTCAGTAAATGAGAAACATGAGAGTATTTCAAAGTAATGGTAAACATAAACAGAATTCTCCTTTTATTAATAGCACTGTACAGACATTTCAGACTCCAAAGTTTCGTTCATCAAGGGCAGCCCCGCGGGTGAAGGGCACTAAAACGTGCTGAGCTGCTCATCTTTTTCTCTACCTGCTGCGCAGAGAACCTCAGAATCCAGAAATCTCCACAGAAGATAGTCTAGCACCACCTGACGTGTTACGGATTACTTTGAAGATGAGTGCATATTTAAATTCTGGACACCCACCAAGAATGAATTCTTCCAATCTCTTGCTCCAAAAAAGAAAAACACATTTCCTTTCACCATATTCAGCTCCCAGTGAAATGTGCCTTTCCTTCATAGGGCAAGCTGACTCCTAGTCAGGCTTTGGTAAGTACAACTGCTGTTAGTCTAGCACAACTGGGTTACATGTCTTCCTGTGTTTACAGTAGAGAGGGATGAGCTCAGAATTCCAACAGAGGAGAAATTCAACAACACTGTGATGGGCTACGTCACTTCTGTATAAAGGGTTTTTGAATGTGAAATTTCTACTTATTACATGTATTTTAAAGATCCAGTTACATAATGATTCGTATATGCAAAAATCAATTTGAATAACATTTTAGAAAACAACTTCTATACTTCTATAATGTTTGTAAAACCATAAAATTTGCTTCTAAATTTCCCTTTCAAAAGCACATTAAATTCAAATAGAGCAAATAAATTCAAAGTCTCTGGTTTTTTTTAAAATGACTAGGATTTTAAAAACAAACTTACCTTATGTAATGTCATACTCTGAATATACACACCATGAAGTTTTGGTACTTTTTAAGTTGACACCATCTAGAATTTTCTTCCAATTTGAAACAAGCCAAGTAGTACTTAAAAATGCCTTCTCAAAACAGTTTTATTTGGTTGTCAATTTCCGTATTCATAAGCTCAATTTATTAAGTGTGCAACACATACCCTGTGATCATCCGTGTTGTCATGGAAGATATTAGAAACCAAAGATGTCTCAGAAACCTGGCATTAAAGGCTAAACTGTAGAGAAGCCTAAAAAGAAATTGGGAGGAAATAAGACAGAATAAGCATATATATAGAAATATGGTCTTCAAAAATAACAAATAGCTATCCCTATCTGCGTGCTGGTTCTTGTTCTGACTGCTCAGCTTCCAATTCACCTTCCTGCTAACGTGTCTGGGAGACTGTAGAAGATGGCTCATGCACTCGGGTCCCTGTCACCAGGCGGGCGATTGGTTGGAGCTCATGGCTCCTAGCTTCAGCCTGGCCCAGACCTGGCTGTTGTGACCATTTAGGAAGTAAACCAATTGACAAATCTTTTTCTGTCACTCTACCTTTTAAATAAATCTTAAAAAAGCAAAATCACTTCAAAGAAGAGCATCCTGTTGAAAAACAGAGCTTTATTAAAAAATAACGGGGCCGGCACTATGGTGTAGCAGGTAAAGCCAGCACCTGCAGTGCCAATATGCCATTTGGGTGCCAATTCGAGTCCCGGCTCCTCCACTTCTGATCCAGCTCTCTGCTATGGCCTGGGAAAGCAGTGGAAGATGGCCCAAGTCCTTGAGCCCCTGCACTTGCATCAGAGACCCGGATGAAGCTCCTGATTCCTGGCTTTGGCCTGGTCACTGCAACCATTTGGGGAGAGAACCAGCAGATGGAAGATCTCTCTCTCTCTGACTCTCTCTCTCTGTAATTCTGACTTTCAAATAAATAAATGAATTTTTTAAAAAAAAAAAAACAAAAGGAAAAAAAACAATTAAAACATATGAACTTCTAACATGAAAAAATCCTAGAATATGTTTAGGTTTTTCCTCTTTTATCAAGAAATTATTTACAAACATGTATTTGCTATTTTTCCTAAAAATAAAAACAATATACGGCAAAAGAGATTTATCAATACTAAATCTCTTCTATTTAGACATAATAAAAGCTGAATATTATGCTATAAATTCATCTTTATATATTTATTTGTATACATGCTCTTATAACAGTTTTTTTAAAGTTTTTCACTAACTTTTTCATGTGATATGTACCTAGGAAACATCATTTTACTCGGTACAGCTTTCAAATGTTACATTTCAAGGTAACTTCAAGATAGTCACTCCATAGGCAATAATAAAAAATCATTAAATTACTGAAGGTATTAGCTTTGAGTTTTACTTCTAAAAGGTAAAGTGACAAATTCCATATACTGGAATAGATTTTAAAATTCAGCTTTATTTAACTGTACCATCCCTGTGAATACGTTCGTGAAGAAAAGTAATTTCCGCCCAGGCCATCGTTTCAGGCCGGCTGTCCAGAGGACTGTTCAGGTTATGGGGCAGCAGCTCACACACAAGGCGGCTGAGTTATTCACAGACTTCCTCTGTGAGTCAGGGTACTGCAGGTGAACACCAAGGACCACCCACCTCTCCCAGCACACACACAGTAAAACTTCGTGTTTTTCCACAGACAGCCATCACCTCACTGGCAAAAGCAATATTAAAAGATATATCAATTCACTTCTGCAATAATGCAAGATTAAAAATAAATCCTAAATTTCCTTAATACTAATAACAGTGTAAAGACATATTTCAACTTGATGCAAGCTGCCAAAAAAATTTGTTTTTCCAGACAATCTAGGAGACTCAGAAGAAAAACACTGGACATAGTTCTGTTAAATTAGCATTCCAATATTAAAAACATCACCATTTTAATGACAGTTCCCTTTTTACTGGTAGGTAACTTTAATTATAAAATTACCAGACTAAAAAAAAATGTACTTTTCCTGATGCTTCAGTTCAAATTAAAATTGGGGAAAGGTAGCATTCATTACCTCGGATGCCTTTTCTGATATTCCCTGCCCTTATAATCTCTTTCTTTTAAAAATGTATTCATTTATGTGAAAGAGTTAGAGAGAGAGAGACAGATAGACAGACAGACAGATCTTCCATCCACTGCTTTACTCCCCCAGATGGCCACAACAGCTGGGGCTGGGTCAGGCTGAATCCAGGAGCGTCTTCCAGTTCTCTCACATGGGTGGCAGGGCCCATCTTCTGTTGCATTGCCCAAGCCACCAGCAGGGAGCTGGATCAGAAGTGGAGCAGCCAGGACATGAACTGGCACCCACAAGGGATGCTGGTATCACAGGCAGCGGCTTGATCCACTACATCAACACCAAGTCCTCCTTACTATTTCTGAACCCCATTCTTAAAAGAAAACTTGGCCGGCGCCGTGGCTCAACAGGCTAATCCTCCGCCTTGCGGCGCCGGCACACCGGGTTCTAGTCCCGGTCGGGGCGCCGGATTCTGTCCCGGTTGCCCCTCTTCCAGGCCAGCCCTCTGCTGTGGCCCGGGAGTGCAGTGGAGGATGGCCCAGGTGCTTGGGCCCTGCACCCCATGGGGAGACCAGGAAAAGCACCTGGCTCCTGGCTCCTGCCATCGGACGAGCACGGTGCGCCGGCCGCAGCGCGCCAGCCGCGGCGGCCATTGGAGGGTGAACCAACGGCAAAAGGAAGACCTTTCTCTCTGTCTCTCTCTCTCACTGTCCACTCTGCCTGTCAAAAAAAAAAAAACTTAAAAAAACAGGGAGCGGAAAATATAAAATAACTTTGTTATATGTTTCTTCCAAGTTTACCTATATTTCTTTTGAATCAATTACCATTCAAAAATGTTTAGAAAATTTTTAGAAGTTTCAAAATTCACTATTATTGGTAAATCTGACTAAAGCAACCTTCATTTATTGATGTTTCTAGCAATATTAGATATTAGCTTGTAATCGACACATGATTTTACAACAGATTTAATAATGAAATCATTATCTGAAATGTTTAAAGACTCATTAATTTTATTTCTCTATTAAATAGAATGCAAATATTAACATGAAACAATCACTGATTAAATCTACTTGTTATATTCAAAGATGCTGATAAAAAGCAACATGAAATAACACAAAAAATAAATTTTTTCTCTCTCAGTTACATCTTCAATTCTTTTTTTTTTTATTTTTTTTATTTTTTTTATTTTTGACAGGCAGAGTGGACAGTGAGAGAGACAGACAGAGAGAAAGGTCTTCCTTTGCCGTTGGTTCACCCTCCAATGGCTGCCGCGGACGACGCGCTGCGGCCGGCACACGGCGCTTGTCCGATGGCAGGAGCCAGGTGCTAGGTGCTTCTCCTGGTCTCCCATGGGGTGCAGGGCCCAAGCACTTGGGCCATCCTCCACTGCACTCCTGGGCCACAGCAGAGGGCTGGCCTGGAAGAGGGGCAACCGGGACAGAATCCGGCGCCCCGACCGGGACTAGAACCTGGTGTGCCGGCGCCGCAAGGCGGAGGATTAGCCTGTTGAGCCACGGCGCCGGCCTTCAATTCTTTTTCTAAAATACTATAAAAACTTATTTGCAAACTCACGAACATTAAGTATATAAATTTAATCTGGCATATACAATGAAACACAAATCTATATTTTCTCCATTTAAGACAGCTGGATAATCATTTTATCCCAAATTATTAAAGTATAAGATATGAATTTATAAATCAAAGCTAATGATCATTCGTTAGCACAGCCATACTTAACACTGCTGAGAAACCACATGGGGAAACATTAACAATTTCCAGGGCATACAATGGTCTAAATCATCATGATTTAAGCTGGTTATTCGATCAGGTCTTGATGGAACAATAAGTAGGTGGTGAAATAAAACTGACCTGTGATATCTTATAATTTGATTTATTTAGGCAAATTATAATATCAACTTTTTTATGCCCTAACACACGATCTTTAAAATTCTGTCTCAAAGCTTGTCGATCAGTCAAGACCTGAAGAATGACCAGCCCCCTCAACGCAACTGTAAGAGGAGGAAGCAGCAGGCTGAACAGCTCCGTAGGGTGCAGACGTGAAACCACACGGAAGCACAGAAGCACACAGGATTAGGAAACGCACGTAATCAAGCACGGCTGGGGTAAAAGCATTCTGAGGCTGGAAACAAAACCAGAGGTCACCAGGTGCTAAATAACAAGGGGAAACCAACAGTCTAAGGAATGGGAGTTTTTGACCTGAAAGTAAAGGAGATCCATGTTTAAACAATGGAATGCAATGATTAGGATAATATTTTCAACAGTTCGGCCTAGGAAAACACATAACTTTTAACAACTCAAGATGACCAAACACACAAAAGGAACGACTAAGAAAGGCACGAAACTAAGCCTAAACCCCAGCAAAGTGCTGTTCAATCAAACTTCCTGTGAGAATGACCTTGTTCTTCAATTTTACTTATTTTTGGCAATTTTACTTATTGTGGCATAATGGTTTAAACCACTGCTGCCAATGCCAGCACCCCACACAGGCACTGGTTTGGGTCCTGGCTGCTCCACTTCCGATCCAGCTCCTTGCTATACACCTGGGGAAGCAGCGGAAGCTGCACCCGTGTAGGAGACCTGAAGATGTTCCTGGCCCTGCCCTGGACATTGTGTTCATTTGGGGAATGAACCAGCAGATGGAAGACCTCTCTCTCTCTTCCTCTCTTTAAAAACACCAAACCAAAACAGAAAACTTGCCCTTCAAATAAAACAAAATGAATTCTTTTCTTTCTTTCTTTCTTTTTTAACTTGAAAGGCAGATAGACCGAAACACACAGTTCTTCTACCAACTGGTTCACTTCCTAAATATCTGCAAGAGCTAGGGCTGGGCCAGGCCAAAAGCCAGGAGACAAGAACTCAATCTGGGCCTCCCGCATGGTGGCAGGGACCCAACTACTCAGACTACCAGCTGCTTTCCTCCCAGTAGCATACCACCAGCAAGCTGGAATCAAAGTGGAGCCAAGCACTCCAACATGGGATACAGGTATCCCAAGCAACTTTTTTTTTTTTTAAAGATTTATTTATTTATTTGAAAGGAAGAGTTACAGAGAGGCAGAGGCAGGGGGGGGAGGGCACCCATCCACTGGTTCGCTCCCCAAATGGCAGCAATGGCTGCAACTGAGCAGATCCAAAGCCAGGAGCCAGGAGCCCCCTGCTGGGTGAATTAAAAGAAGGTCTTTGGGCAAAGATACTGAATTCAATCTTCCACAATGTGTAAGGAGTTTGAGGACAGCGTGTAAGGTACCAGACGCTATTTCAGGTCTGTAGGTCCTGAGCATCACAAAGTTATTTAAACTAAAGGTACAAATTCAGGAGTCATTAGAATACAGGAAGTCCACCTATATGAAGGCAACAGGTCAAATGGCGTCAAGACAAGGAAGGACAGGAACGTCAAATGCCACGGAAAGGTTTTGTGCGCTGGCAAGCCTGTGGGCAGGCAGCGTGGGAACTGTGGAGGCCCGGCTGGCTGTCCAGGCACAGCCACACAGATGTGGGCAAGGAGTGGTAGCCAGGTGAAAGGGTAACCGTGCTCACCTTGCTGAGGACCACCTGCAAACCAGGATGCAGAAAATAGAGTACTACAATAACATTCACTGAAAATTTTAAGTCTGCCAGGGTTAAAGGTGAACATTTGTTAATTAGGCAATCTTTAAGTACGTGCTCACCATCCTACTTTCTGATTTTGGTTATCTGGATAATGGAACAGTGCCTTTTTTAACCAAAACACACACACAAACACAATACAACCAGTCAATATTCACTGGGGTTTTAAAGTAGTGAAAATGTTTTTTAAGGGAAAAATAATTTAAAAATTAAATTGCATTAAAATTCCCATGTTCAATGGTAAGGTATAAAAATTTCCTCTCAAAAAAAGGAGCTGGCAGCTCATTACTTCATTGATTTAAAAAAAAAAAAAAATTCATTCACCTAAACCAAACCTGAAAACAGTGCCAGTAGCACCACAATTACTCTCCTCCATGCCACCTTCTCCTGTACATTCAGACACGTGAGCAGTCACTTTTATGAGTTTCTTACACAATGCTTCCAAGTTTTTTTATGCAAATACAAATATACATATTCCACCTTTATTATATAAAGTATTATTACACAACGTTCTCTTTTGTTATGTAAACATCCACCTCGGAAATCTTTTCATAATATTCCTTTATATTTCCTGACAGAAATGAAAACTGCAAATCCTATCTCTGAAAATAGGAGAAACAAATATTAGCCACAACGAGTTATCAACTGAGAATACACTGATCATCTTTTAAATATTTCTTTTAAAAAATCAAAAGGGGAGTAGTTAAGATCTACAATAGTTCAAGTAAGCCTACTTGCTATTTCATGAGCTATAAAGAACATTCTAAATACTTAATACCCAAGACACTTAAATCATAAAGTTCCTAGAGCAGCTTCGTAGAGGAAACAGGTGCTGGACTCATAAAAGCAGGCCTGCACAGAAAGCTCCTTCCCCATTGAACACCTTCTCACCAGGCACCCTCAGCCCTGGGCAGTGGTGCACTCAATCCAGCAATTACCACCCAAAGCAATGGACTTTGTACTGCAATAAAAGCCGGAGTACTGGCTCAGCCGCTAGGATCCTCCTCTCACATCCTGCTCCACTGCAAGCCCCCTACAAAAGCTCCTGACCCAACCCAGGGTCATTTTCCCTGACATCTTACTTCCTCTGGTGGTAATTAACACCAGGGAACCAAGACAGCACCTCATTAGTCTGCGGCATTAGTGTTTACAAGGCAGTTTCAACCACTGACTCATTTCTTATTTACAGTTCATTTCAAAGAATGCTTTCCTAACCAACAGTTCTCCAGGGTAACAGAATTCACACGGGCCTGCTCACTGAGAGTGCCTTCACAGTTCGCTCTGCACACAGGCCCTCAGAACCTAGCAGAAATACTATGTATGTTTTTTGCACTGCAAATATTTTTCTATTGAATTTTAAGAAACTGCTAAACTAACACTCAAAATGGAGGGAAAGAAAACAGTTCAAGACTAATATCACAATTATGCACAAATTTGCTAGTTTTAAATGTTTTGTTTTGACCTAACCAAATTTATTTTGATGCTTCAAAAAACAAAAATTTATTTACAAGAATAAACTGCCATGGACAACCTGATAAAAAGGGGTGCCATTTATAAATCCCTAAACTGACAAAAGACACACACATGGTGGGGGGTGTGGGGAGGAGAACAGCCCATCTCTAGCTCCCCAGACGCCTGCAACAGTCAGGAACTCCATCAGGGTCTCCCATCTGTGTGGCAGGAAATCCAATACTTGGCCATCATGCACCGCCCCCCAGGTGCATAGCAGGAAGCTGGATCTGAAGTGCAGAGTGCCCGGATGCCAAGCAGGCACTCTATGCAGGATGCAGGCATCCTAAGAAGTGGCCTAACCTGGTGTGCCCAAATGCCTGCCCCAAGACTTGAGTTCTTAACACTTCACACACACAGCGTTCCTCAGAGCCTCATAAGCAAGGAAAGGATTCGAATGGTATTTGATTTGATGGTTTGGAAAAGATACAGTTCTATCTTCCATGAAATGCTTGAAAAACAGAAGAATATTCTACGTCTTATTCATCAGAAAACAGCAGATAAAAACGACCCGGGTTATGAGCCAAGTAATCGCTGGAGAGGGAAACGTGTTTTCCTGTTTGCACCCTATTAGCATCAAAGCAGACTCGCCTGACTTTCGGCACCATCATGCGATGCTGCACCATCAGCGTGTGGCAGATGGACGCCATCCTGGTGAAGACTTCTTCACTAGCTGAATCCCTCCACACTAAGTTTAAGAGGGTGTTGGTCTGCTGTTTCGTATCCAACTTCTTCAGACATTCCTCTGTTATGTACGGGACTGATAGCCGACCATCCTCCTAGAATACACCAGAAAAATCAGTTTAAGTTAATGATGCTCTGTTACAACCTATCTCTCCATTACAAGCGTAAACAGAATTGTTCTTTTCATCCAGGGAAAACACAAGATAGGTATTACCTAAGATCATCCACATCACAATTAATTTATCAACACCTGTATTTATATATCCATTGAAGTAATCTGAAGTCCTCTAGAGAGCCACAGTCACCAACAGCTATCAACTGTGCCCAGGATACTGTCAATAGTCAGCTTTTGCCAACTAATGACACTTTGGTATTTACATATTTTAGATCAAGTTCTACCAAGACAGCATGAACACTGAAACTATACTATCATATGATGGTATTTCCACCTAAAATTGAGCATTCATAGCTGAAGCAAAACAAGAATCGTAACAATATTTTTAATTGAAGAATATACATGATAAATATATTATGATATCTCTTAATTTACTAGATGATCTCATCCACTGAATAAAACATGAGTTAGGGGCTGGAGTTGTAGCAATGCAGGCGAAGCCACTGCCAGCAACGCCAGCATCCCAGATGGGAGCTCGTTCATGTTCCAGCTGCTCCACTTCTGATCCAGCTCCCTGCACATGGTCTGCGAAAAAGCCGCAGAAGATAGCCCAAGTGTTGGGCCCTGCCACTCATGTCAGAGACCTGGATGAAGCTCCAGTTCTGGACTGGCCCAGCATTGGCTACTGCAGCTATCTTGGGAGTGAACCAGTGGATGGAAGGTCTCTCTCTCTCTCTCTGTTTCTTCCTCTCTCTAACTCTGGCTTTCAAAATAAATAAACAAATCTTTAAAAAAAAGCTATTAATACTCTATGAAATGTACTCATCTGGGGTATCACTCAAAGACATTCTTTTTCTCTTACCTATATGTACATATACACTTAAGAGTGAATGTATGTGTTCTATGCAGTGCTGCTTGGAACACTGCATGTAAGCAATCTATAATAACTTATCAAATAAAACACTGCATTAGAAACTAAAGAAAGAAATCACATCTTTCAAATGTGAATCTTTAAAAATGTACTTAGTAAAGATGTGTTAGAACAAAGGTATATTACACTGAACCACTATTAAAAAAAAAGATTTATTTACTTATTTGAAAGGCAGAGTTAGAGAGAGAATCTTCCATCAGCTGGTTTGTTCCCCAAATAGCTGCAATAGCCTGGGCTGGGCCAGGCCAAAGCCAGGAACCTGGAACTCCATCGGGGTCTCCCACATGTGTGACAGGGGCCCAAGTACTCGGGCTACCTTCTGCTGCTTTCCTAATGTATCAGCAGAGAGCTGGATTGAAAGCAGCGCTTATATAAGATGCTGGCATTACAAACAGGGGCTTAATTTGCGACGCCACAACACCAGCTCCATATATTTTAGTGTACAATTTTAATGTAAATTACACATGAACAGTAAGCAAACAGATTATACAGGAACCTAAGGACAAAAGAACTTACAAAGGGCAAACTCTGACCCTCGAAAAATGTCATAAAATCAAATTTCATTCTACATAATTAAATATCATAGGAGACAAAAAGCAATATATAAACATGGATATAAAAGACCCGGCACAGAATGAGCTGGAGTCAAATCCGTAAATGCCTGGTCCACAACTGGGCCAAATGTGGATAGAAAAGAAACAAAATTTAAGGCAAGGGGAAAATTAAGACAATGAAAAAGGAGTTAAGTTTATATAATAAACAGATCTTGAATATACTAAAAAAGAAAATGGAGCAACATTTTCCCCTAAATAATTTAAAAATTCACCAGCTGTTTCTCTTTTTCATGTTAAAAGTGCAGTCACAGCAAGAGGAACGGGGACTCTTTCTGCTCGTGATTCTTCATGCTTGCCTTAATCACGTTTGCTGGGTGACAGTAAGGGTGGACTTTCTGACAGCTCTCTTGCTATCACGTCACATGGATACGGAATATACTGTGTGTGTGTGTATGTGTGTGTGCGCGCGCATATTTCAGATTTAACTCTTGGGTCTGGCACTGTGGCGTAATAGGTTAAGCCACCACCTGCAGTGCTGGCATCCCATGTGGATGCTGATTTGAGTCCCTGCTGCTCCACTTCTGATCCAGCTCCCTGCTAACGTGCCTGGAAAAGCAGCAGCAGATGGCCCAAGTGTTTGGACCCCTGCATGCACGTGGGAGACCTGGAGGAAGCTCCTGGCTCCAGTCTGGCCCAGCTATGGCTGTTGCAGACATTTGGGCAGTGAACCAGGATGGAAGATCTCTCTCTCTCTCTCTCTCTCTCTCTCTCTCTGTGTGTGTTTCTCCTTCTCTGTAGCTCTGCCTTTCAAATAAAAAACTTAAAAAAAATTTAACTTTCTAATAAAGATATAACTTTTATGTACATTCCACTTACACAGAATTCCCCCTTCCAGAATCTTTTTTGCTTTTCTTTCCTTTCTTTTTTTGTTTTAACAGGCAGAGAAAAAGAGATATCACCCATTCACTGGTCTGGATGTCCACAAAGTCCAGGGGATGGAATGGGCTAAAGCCAGGAGCCAGAAACCCATCTAGGTCTCCCCCAACGGGGCAAGGAACCCGACTATTTATCTATCACTGGTTGCTTCCCAAGGCACACAGAACACGGAACCAAGCAGGACATCAAACCCAGGCTCTCCATACAGGATGCAGATGTCTTAAACACTAATCCAAACGTCTGTCTCCCCAGCCCATAACTGTAACTGTAATTCATACTTTCTGCTGAATAGTTCGGTTTTTTGACAGATGTAACAGTCCTGGTAAGAAAAAAATTCAGTTTGATCCCTTTGTAAACAACCTTCCCATCACCTATAAACCCCAGCAATGAAAAATCTGTTTTTCTTTTTCTTATTGTACTCATTTTCTTTCATTCTAAGCTAATGCACCTGTTTGTATCTTGAAGGGAAGTATTAACAAACCCTTTCACTTCCCTAGAAAACCTGAACTACTCAAGCATAGTATGGGATTACACTGAGTATTAAATCAACATGAGGGGCCAGCATGTTACAGTTATGGGCTGGGGAGACAGACGTTGGGATTAGTGTTTAAGGGTTATAGGTGATGGGAAGGTTGATTACAAAGGGATCAAACTGAATTTTTTCTCACCAGGTTAATCCTTACACTGAGGATAATCCTCTGCCTGCAGTGTCAGCACCAGTTCTAGTCCTGGTTGCTCCTCTTCCAATCCAGCTCCCTGCTATGGCCTAGGAAAGCAGTGGAAGATGGCCCAAGTGCTTGGGCCCCTGCACCCGCATGGAAGACCCAGAAGAAGCTCCTGGCTTCTGGCTCCTGATCAGCTCAGCTCTGGCCGTTGCAGCCAGAGAGGAGTGAACAAGTGGACGGAAGAACTTTCTCTCTGTCTCTCCCTCTCACTGTCTGTAACTCTACTTATCAAATAAATAAATAAAATCATTTTAAATAAATAAGAAATTCTGTAACAAAAACAATTTAACATCTTATTATAGCTGTACCTTAAACCATTTCAATTGTTTAATTAAGGCAAAAACTCAGTGGAGACAACTCTCTTAAGTAAAACATGCAAATTATGTGTATGCATATACAATTAAATTTCCTTACATAATAAATTATGTGTGTGCATATACAATTAAATTTCCTTACATAATAAATTAGTAAACTATAAATAAAAAGGGACAAAAAGAACTTCAGTATGTAACAATGCACTTAAAAGTAAGTTAACATTCACCCTCTATAAAAGTAAAATAAAAGACATTACTTGGTGTTCATGTGACACGAAAGAAGGAACTTAACTTGAGAGTTAGTGTTGTTGCAGCAGGTTAAGCCCCCTGTCTGCAACAACAGCACCCAGTATCAGAGTGCAAGTCCTGGAGCAGTGGATGTCGGCCCAAGTACTTGGCCCCTGCCACCCACATGGGAGATCTGGCTGGACTCTGGCTCCTGGCTCCACTCTGGCCCAGTCTCACTTGCTGCAGCCATCTGGGGCATAAACCAGCAAACAGAAGATCTCTCTGCAGGGCTGTAGGACTGGCATCCTATATGGGCGCCGGTTCAAGTCCCAGTTGCTCCAATTCTGATCCAGCTCTCTGCTATTACCTGGGAAAGTAGTAGAAGATGGCCCAGGTCCTTGGGCCCCTGCACTGCATGGAAGACCCAGAAGAAGCTCCTGGCTTTGGTCAGCTCAGCTCTGGCCACTGCAGCCATTTGGGAAGTAAACCAGTAGATGGAGAATCTCTGCCTCTCTGTAATTCTGCCTTTTAAGTAAATAAATATATCTTTTTAAAAGTGTGGGGGGGGAGGGGGAGAAAAACTTTTGATCCAACAATTCCACTTCCAAGATTCTCTAAGTAATAATTAAGTTAGTGTACAGCTTGACTCAGCTTTGCATATAAAAATAATTTTCTGAAAAAAATTTTATTTGAAAGGTAGAGCTACAGAGAGAGGAAGAAACAGAGAGAGAGTTCTTCCATCCACTGGTTCACTCACCAAATGGCTGCAATGGCCGGGGCTAGGCCAGGCTGAAGCCAGGAGCCAGGAGCCTCATCCAGGTCTCCCACGTGGGTGCAGGGGCCCAGGGACTTGGATGATCCTCCGCTGCTTCCCTAGGTACACTGGCAGGAAGCTGGATGGGAAGTGAAGCAACTGGACTTGAACCCAGCACCCATATGGGATGCCAGTATCGCAGGCAACAGCTTAACACACTGCACCACAATGCTGACCCCAAAAATAAATTTTAAAAGTATGTATTTCTGTAATCCATTTCCACAGATGTACAGAGAAAGCTAAGACAGTCCAATCCCTAGGGAAGAGTATGATGAAAGTAGAGGTAAGAGGGCTTATCCGTTAAGGCTGAAAGTTCTGCAATAAAACTGCTTGACTGCCTAACTTAAGTACTGAAGAATAAGAAGAAGCATTTAGCCTGGAAACCGAAATAGCCATGCCTGAGATCAGAGTACCTGGGTTTGATTCTCGGCTCCAGCTCCTGACTCCACCACTCTTACCAATGCAGAGCCCGGGAGAGGTCAATGATGACTCAAATGATTGGGTTCTTGCCACCCACGTGGGAAACCCAGACTGAGTTCCCAGTTTCTAACTTTAGCCCCAGCCCAGCCCTGGCTGGTGCATGCATTTAAGGAGAAAGCAGCAGCCATGAGCTCCCTCTCCCCTCGCCTCTAACATATACACACATACACAGATAGCAGACAGAAAGCTAGAAAACGCCTTCCCAATGGAGCTGCTGGCAGTGCAAGCTCAGGGCACAGGCACTTTGGGGACTGACCGGGCTTTTGGGCTTGTCCGCTTCTTCACTCTCGTCTTCAGAGTCGCTGGCGGAGTCGTGGCAGCTGGCGCTGGCAGGCGAGACTGGCAACTGAGAAAGGAAGGTCTGGAGCACACGCAAGTACGCCAGCAGGCCTTCCTCAGAGAGCGCCCCTGCGAGACAAGGGGAACTCTCACACGGCGGGGCATTTCTGCCAGAGCTTGGCTTTAATTTCTGTGTTACAGCATGATACATACTTCTTCTTTGTCCTGGGTCACGTCACAGAGCACCTAAAACTCTCAGAATAGCCTTTCTTTTCCCCTTTTTTTTTTTTTAAGATTTTTATTTGTTTGAAAGGCACTGTTACAGAGAGACGGAGAGATGAAGAAGCAGATCTTCTATCCACAGGTTCACTCCCCAAATATTTGCAACGGCTGGGGCTGGGGCAGGCCAAAGCCAGGAGTCAGGAGCTTCCTCCAAATCTCCAACACGGGTGCAGGAACCGAAGGACTTGGGTCATTTTCCACTACTTTTCCAGGTGCATTAGCAGGGAGCTGGATTAGAAGTGGAACAGCCGTGGCTCGACCTGGCACTCATACGGGATGCTGGCATTGCAGGCAGCAGCTTTACCCTGTATGTCGCAACCCTGGCCTCAACAAACCCTTCTAATTCCAACTGAGTTTGTGCTAATGAAAGGACTTTGGGAGGAGCTGCTGGAGAGATTCTGGAAGGAGCCGATCACAAAAAGACCAGTGATTAGAAGGTTAGCACTGCAGAGCCCCTCCCCGACTCCAGGAAGGGAGAGGTGGGACCAGCATTGTGATCTAAGCAGATTAAGCTACTGCCTGTGACCCTGGCATGGCGGGTGGGCGCTAGTTTGAAGTCCCAGCTGCTCCACTTCTGAAACAGCTCCCTGCTCATGTGCCCAGGAAAGCAGCAGAGGATGGCCCAAATACTTAAGCCATCGGCCTTGGAGACCTGAAAAAGTTCCTGGCTCTTGGTTTCAGCCTGGCCCAGCCCTGGCCATCATACCCATTTGGGGAGTAAACCAGCAAATGGAAGTTCTCTGTCTCTACCTCTCTCTGTGAACTGTCTTTCCAATAAAATAAATACATCTCTAAAAACCAAACCAAACCAAAACCTGGAGATATAGGAGAGGCACCCAAAGAGGGCACAGAAGCTGCACCGGTTCCCACATGCCTTGCCTTACGCATGTCATCATCTGGCTGGACAGCTGCATTCTTCATCATAAATAAGTCAATACAGTGTTTCCCTGTGAGCCATCCTACTACATTATCGAATCCAAGGAGGGGTTGTGGGAAGCTGAATTTCTGCTGGTTGGTCCCAAGTGCAGGTGACACTCTACTACAGGCAATTGGCCTCTGAGGAGGTAGCAATCTTATGTGACTGACCTCAGCCTATGGGAACTAACTGAATTATAGGGCATGCATTGGCAGCCACTGAATTGTTTAGTATGCAGGTAAAACTTTTCACATACCCAATTATAGACGTACATGCTACACTGAATCTAAGAGCAGGAAAACCAGATTGATTTTTCTTATCTTCCATTCTTTTTTTTTCTTAATATTTACTTATTTGAAAGGCAGAGTTACAGAGAGGCAGACAGAGAGGTCTTCCCATTCGCTGGTTCACTACCCAACTGGCTGCAACTATCTGAAGCCAGGAGCCAGGAGCTTCTTCTCCCACGTGGGGGCAAGGGCCCAAGGACTTGGGCCATCTTCCACTGCTTTCCCAGGCCACAGCAGAGAGCTGGATCGGAAGTGGAACAGCCAGGTCTTGAACCGGCACCCTTCTGGGATGATGGCACTGCAGGCTGCAGCTTTACCCACTAAGCCACAGTGCCAGCCCCGCAACCTTAGTTTCTTTCTTCCTTATTTGAGTGAGGGCCTGAGCTTGAGGAAGCAATTCCCCTGTTTCTACCCTCAATTGCTGCACTTCCTTTCCTTCAGTGAATACAAGTTTTGACTTTGCTTGCTCTTTTTTAGATGGAAGTCTGCCTTGGTATCTGATTTTTGACCATTTCACTTATTACTACTTGTTTTAACTTGTACTTCAAGTTTTATTTTCTCATTTTCTGCTCTGAGGACTAAAAGTTCACTCTTTCAAAAAAAATAATATCTTTTTCACATTAGTGATTTTAGACATTATTTGCTGAAAAGTGATCTACTGCATCATGGTAAGCTTATTTTTGTTGACAATATCCACAATGGTCTCCATGATCTCGACCAACACTGATAAAATGATTTTCTCTTTTGAGTAGTAAAGACATTTACTTAGAGTAAGCACACTAAGGTGCGCCACGACAGAGCTTCCCGGGGTATGCACTGAGGCACGGTTGCGAAGCCCGCATCACATATGCACGGTTCCATTTCAAATCCAGGCTACTCTGCTTTCCACCCAGCTTCGTACTAATGCATCTAGGAAGGCAACAGAAACTGGCTTAAGTGTTGGATTTTTGCAATCCACTTGGGAGACCTGGATGGAGTTCCCAGCTCCAGGCCTCAGCCTGGCCTAGACCTAGCAGTTGTGGGCGTTGGGGAGGTGAAACAATTAATGGAAGACTTCCCTTTCTCTGTCTTTCCCTCTGTGTTACTCTGCCTCTTAAATTAAAAAATAAATAAATAAGTAAATCTTAAAATAACACAACAAAATAGAACTTCCTGTATCTATCCCTTTGCACTCCATCAAGAGGAATTTGGCAGACAGGGCAAGTTTTCTTCTTCATTTATTAGTTTATTTATTTGAAAGGATGATAGAGCAGAGCAACTGGGAATGGCACTGTAGGTAGCAGCTTAACCTGTCACACCACAATATAGTCCTAGGCTTAGCTTTCTTTTCAAAGAAATGAGGGTAGTGGCTCATGTAGTAGCATAGCAAGTTAAACAGTCACCTGCAGCACCCACATCCCATACAAGTGCCAGTTCATGTCCCAGTTGCTCCATTTCTGATCCATTTCCCTGGTAATGCTCCTGGGAAAACAGGGGAAGATGGCCCAAGTATTTGCACCCTGCCACCCACATAGGAGAAGTTCCTGGTTCCCAGCTTGGGTCTGGACCAGCCCCATACATTGAGGTCATTTGGGGAGTGAACCAGCAGATAGAACATCTCACTCTGTCTCTCCCTCTCGTTCTGTAATGCTGTTATTCAAATAAATAAATAGAAAAGAAAAGGCAATCTCCTGGTCAAAGCATAGGTAAAGGCCTGGGGTGAGGTCCCATTGTTAGAGGTCACACCCTCTTAACAATGCAGCAGTTGGAGTACATCAGTATCTCTACATTAACAACTCATGTATATACAATGGAGCTTCAAAAGATTTATGGAAAAACAGAAAAGATAGTGTGTACTCCCATGAACTTTTTGAAGCTCTCTTAATATTACCTGACTTAAAACAGACTCCAGGAAGACACTACGTTTCTAGAATAGGCACATTATATTCCTCCCTGAGACCCCACCTAAAGACCATCCTATGTGACACTTGCCACTGGCCTCTTCTTGCCTAGCCTACTAATGCTCCTATCTAGAGTACAAGCAAATATATCTTATATCACATACCCAAATAACTTTCACCAACAGTTAAAACAAAGTAAAAAAGCCACGGTGCTCCGCCACTCCGTCGTGAATATCTGCTCTCTTGTAACAAGAGTGCATTCAGAAAGGGCTCATAAGGGAAAATGGTCTGTACATCTGCTAATGCCGGAATGACAAAATGAAAAATTTGATCTGTAAAAGGTGCTGCCAGAAACTCCTCTGTGAAGGCTGAGAAAACTTGCTGCCTGGAAAAGAAAAGCGGAAGCTTTGTATAAAATCAAAATATATTGCTCAAGTCACCGATCAAAATTATCTTTCAAAATATCTTCCTAAATAGAAAATCTGCTGTTGCAAATTAACCAAGTTAGCTATTTAATATCAACCAGATCAACCTGAAATCAATTTAGTGTCTTCTGCATTAAGGTAACTCCACCACGTTCTGTATCTTTTCACAGCTACTAGAAAGCAGGAAAATAATCATGTTCAGGAAAATAATCATGTTATCAGGAGTACAAACTTACATTAGGTTGCAGGGCAGATACACAAAGGACAGTACAGTTTTCTATAAACCAAGTCAGTAATAAAGTAGACATCTGACTCTCAAGTCTCTATTTACAATAGCATCCTATATAAAAGTTATTGTTAGATACCAATCTCTTGAAGTGACAAAACCAATTAAGACTACCCCATTCTCACCTTGCACCTTCTGGACAGGAGTTGTAAGTAAAGTGCAATGGTTTTAGAACATTCTCCAGCAAAGTTTTTGCTATAGGAACTCGAGATAAATCAGAATATTCAATACTTGATGGAAGCTTACTGTTAATCAACAAATAGAGAGATCTATAATATCCTAAAAGAAAGGAAAAATACATATTTAAAATTTAGCACCTTTTCGTATAACAATGGAAAAAACTCAAAAACTTTGTTTTTTACATCTTTTTACAAATTTCTTACAAATTTCTGAATTTAAGTTAACTTTTCTTTAATGTTTTGTTAAAGTTAACTTCGAACAAATACATAAATTAACCTGGATGATAAACAGCACACATCCGTTACTAAGTGTTAACAATGACCAACTTTGATCTTTTTAGTTATGTTCGCCCTCACTCAAAAGCAAATCTAAGATCCAATTCTTTTAGAATAGCACCAAAAGATAATTTTAAAAAACAAATCGGTATCACAGTGAAAGTAAGTAGTAATTCTTTAAGACCACGAACACCTAATCAGTATTCAAGTATGAATCCAAATACAAAAAATATTATAATCTTTGATATGTTGCCAAAGCATCCCCCAAGTATTCAGTTGATTTGCATGGTTTTTCGGAAGGCAGGAAGAGAGAAAGAGACCTGCCATCTGTTTTACTCACTCCCCAAACACCTACCAAGGCTGGGACTGAGATGGGACTTAGTTCAGGTCTCCCATACGGGCGTCAAGGACTAGCTTACTTGAGCTATCACTGATGCTTCCCAAGGTCAACATTAGTGGGAAGCTGGAATCAGGAACCAAAACAGGTACGTTTTTAAATATCCTACTGATATGATGTTAAATTCGTGGACTGAAACGCACGGATTTATCTCAGTCTACTGCAGCTGTCACCCTCACTGATCGCCCTGCCTGTGGTTGTGGGGAAGACCAGGCACTCTGACAGGCAGGATGCCCGTCTCACCTCCTGCACACTGACCACATCCTGCATTCCGACTTTTCTCGGAGGACTCCTAGTTCCTCACCAAGGCAATGATACACTTGAGATCACAAGCTGAGTGCTTAAAAATCAATGTATACAAGAGGGCTCTGAAAAGTTCATGGCAAATACACATTGCCTTTTAGCTCTATTTCCCCATGAACATTTTGAAGCCCCTTATGTATATAAGCAGAAACAACATTCACAAACTACTAAATTTTCCTTCCTAAGTTTTTCCTTCCTAAGTTTTGGGTCATAGCCTAATTGAGCAATGAACAAAAATTGCTATCACTATATTCTTTTGGAAATATTTACCTCCTTTTTGTAAAATGAGAACATTGTGTAGCATATTTGAAGGCACACACTAAGAAGCCTAGTCCACTTGCTTGGGATTTTTTTTTGTTGTTGTTAATATTTATTTGTTGGAGCAGCCTCTTCAGTCTTTCTCTCTTTCTTTCTCTCGGCTGCTTCCCTCTCTTTCTCTCCCTTCCTGCTTCTATCACCAAAAATAAAAGTTCCTTGAGAACCGATCAACAACAACAAAAAAATATTTATTTGTTTATTTGAAAGGAAGAGTTACAGAGAAGCAGAGAGAGAGAGAGAGAGAGAGAGAGAAGTCTTCCAGCTGCTGGTTCACTCCTCAAATGGCTACGACAGCAGGAGCTTGGCAGATTTGAAGCCAGGAGCTTCTTTCAGATATCCCATAGTGGGGCCAGGGGCCCAAGGACTTGAGGCACCTTCTACAGCTTTCCCAGGCCATAGCAGAGAGCTAGATCAGAAGTGGAGTAGCTGGGACTTGAACCAGTGCCCATATGGGAGCTGGCAGTGCAGGCGGCGGCTTTACTGGCTACACCACAGCGCGGCCCCTTAGGATACTTTTTAAAAATAGAACTGTATATTTTGTACTGTCACAAAACAAAATACTCAGTGCTCTAGCGTTATAACTACTTTGTAATTAGCCCAGTTCTATTACACAATGCATTACCAAGGAAACCCAACAAAAACGCTTGAAAGTGCTTCTGCTGCGAGGCCGGCACTGTAGCATAGCAGGTGAAGCTGTCTGCGACACCAGCATCCCACACGGGCACTGGTTTGATTCCCAGCTGCTCCACTTCCGAACTAGTCCTTGATGATGCACCTGGGAAGGCAGTGGAAGATGGCCCCTGCACCCATGCGGGAGACGAAAATGGAGTTCCTGGCTCCTGGCTTCAGACAGGCCCAGTCCTGGCCGAACGGCCATTTGGGGAATGAACCAGCAGATGGAAGATCTCGCTCTCTGTAACTCTTTCAAATAAATACATTGATCTGGGGGGAAAAAAAGTGCTTTTGCTGTAACCCTAAGAACATGCAGACGTATGAGCCGTTTTGAAAGTACCAGGCAGCATGACTGGAGTACTAAGTTCTGCTGGAGTTCTAAGTGCTCGTAGTGCTGCTCATCTTCAGAGCACAGAACATCCAGAGGCCGACAGAAATGTGCATTGTGGGCCGGTGCCGTGGCTCAACAGGCTAATCCTCCGCCTTGCGGCGCCGGCACACGGGGTTCTAGTCCCAGTCGGGGCGCCGGATTCTGTCCCGGTTGCCCCTCTTCCAGGCCAGCCCTCTGCTGTGGCCCGGGAGTGCAGTGGAGGATGGCCCAAGTGCTTGGGCCCTGCACCCCATGGGAGACCAGGAGAAGCACCTAGCACCTGGCTCCTGCCATCGGATGATCTCGCTGCGCCGGCCGCAGCGCGCCGACCGCGGCAGCCATTGGAGGGTGAACCAACGGCAAAGGAAGACCTTTCTCTCTGTCTCTCTCTCTCACTGTCCACTCTGCCTGTCAAAAAACAAAAAAAACAAAAAACAAAACAAAGAAATGTGCATTGTGAAACAACGTCACGTGGTTTTAAAAAATCTCAGCACCAAAATATATTTATCTTCAATTTCACTTTCCACAATCTTTATGAAATACCTTATAATTAACAGCTAGAATGTTAAAATCTTACAGGCTAATGTCAGGAAATAATTTATCAGAACAACTTAAAAATGTAACACAGAGGACATAAGCAGTTTCAGTTACAGATTTTCAAGCATTTTCTACTGTTAAACAAATTCCAAATAATGAATTATTTCCTTCTACTTCTATTAAGTAGAAAAAGCAAAAAAAAAATTCTCATCAAATGCTTAGCCTTAAGTCAGTACTACATAATGACACATCAATTACAAAAGGCCACTTATAATTATCACTGTTTTTTAAAAGATCAAAATCTGGGGCCTGCTTTGGGGCACAACGCATTAGCCACCTGTGGGGTCAGCATCCCATAGGAGTACCAGCTGGAGCCCTGGCTGCTCCACTTCTGATCCAGCTCCCTGCTATTGCACCTGGGAAAGCAACGGAAGATGGCCCACGTGCTTAAGTGCTTGGTCTCCTGTCCCAACACAGGAGACCATAATGGAGTTCCTGGCTCCTGATTTTGGCCTGGCCCAGCACAGCCCTAATCATGCGGCCACTGCAACCATTTAGGGAGTGAACCAGCAGGTGAAAGACCTCTCTTTCCCTCTTTCTCTTTCTCTCTGCCTTTCAAATAAATAAATCTCAGAAACAAACAAACAAAAAAATCCACAAATTTCAATTTACTTTTAATTAGCTAAGCAGTTACCGTAAGTTTAACAGACTAAGCAGTTTTTTTAAAACCTAGTCTAATGGGGCTAGCACCTGCAGTGCCAACACCCCATATGGACACTGGTTCGAGTCCTGGCTGCTCCACTTCTGATCCAGCTCTCTGCTATAGCCTAGGAAAGCGTAGAAAATGGCCCAAGCCCTTGGATCCCTGCACCCCATGAGAGACCCAGAAGAAGCTCTTGGCTCCTGTCTGGCCCAGCCCCAGTTGTTGTGGCCAGTTGTGGAGTGAACTAGTGGATGGAAAACAGCTTTCTGTCTCTCCCTCCAACTCTGCCTTTAAAATAATAGAGAGAGATGTACACAACAGCCAGCACTGGGCCATGCTGAAGCTAGGAACCAGGGACTCAATGAGGGTCGCCCATGAGGTGGCAGGGACTGCTCCCAGAACACGCATTAAGGAGATCCTGCAATTGAAAGCCCAGTCCAGGCTCAGAACCGGGCATGTGGGTATCCCAAGTGGCATCTTAACAGCCGGGCCAATGCCCGCTTCTAACCTTTAAAGTTTTCAACTAAATCAGCTAAATTTATTGCAGATCCAACCCTCACATCAAGAAAACAAAAGCTAAGTTATTTATTGGTAACGTGGTTTCCAGGGCAACCTGCGGCTTGCTCCTTCCTTCCTTCCAATTTACTTATTTGAAAGGCAAAGTGACAAAAAGAGAGAGGGAAAAGAGAGATTTTCCTTTTGCTGGTTCACTCCTCAAATGCTTCGACAGATAGTCTCGGTCAGCCAAGAACAGGAGCCGTAAGTGTGCCGGCCGCAGCGCGCCAGCCACAGCAGCCATGTGGAGGGGGAACCAAAGAAAAAGGAAGACCTTTCTCTCTGTCTCTCTCACTGTCTAACTCTGCCTGTCAAAAAAAAAAAAAAAAAAAAAAGTGGCCTAACTCTTTGGGCCCCTGCCAACCGATGTGGGAGACCCAGATGAAGCTCTCGTCTCCTGGCTTCAGCCTGGCCCAGGCCCAGCTGTTTCAGCCACTTAGGAAGAGAATCAGCAGACAGAAGATTTCTCTCTCTCTCCCCCTTTCTCTGTAGCTTTCAAGTGAATCTCTGTTTTTTTTTTTTTTGAAGTCACTTTTCAGGAGATGGCATTGTGGTGCAGGAGGTTCAGCGGGTTAAGTCGCCCCTTGGGATACTGGTGTTCCATATCTTGTTTGAGTCTCGGCATCTCCAAATCCAATCCAGTTTCCTGCTAATGTACCTGAACCAGCAGAGGATAACCCAAGTACTTGAGCCCCTGCCAACGAACTGGGAGACCAGAAAAAGCTCCTGGCTCCTAGCTTCAGCCTGGCCTAGGCCTGGCCATTGTGGTCATTTGTGGAGTGAACCAGCAAATGGAAATTAACTCTCTCTCACTTTGCCTTTGTAATAAAATAAATATTTTTTTAAAGTTTACTTTGTAAGTAAAATAGGTTCTTCAAATGAAGTAACTTACAAACTAATGGTATTTTCTTTCTTATCCATTTAGGAAGACAGTGAAGTACAAATCCTTTCCTAAGAATCTGACTGTTAATCTTGAATTAAAGTACACAGGACAATTTCTGAAAGCACACATTAGTTTTCTTCTTTTCTAAGCAGAAGGAAAAGTAAAGAAAGAGAATAAACATGTCTCCAATTTTTAGATGGAGTAGAGCTAAGTACAGCTGTATAGAATTCACCATTCCTGATAGGCATCCCCTTGATCAAGCAGATACTTCTTATAAAAGTTACATTTTTACATTCAGAATAATGACACAAGCTCTTTTTTTTTTGTTGTTGTTGTTGTTTGTTTTTTGACAGGCAGAGTAAGAGTGAGAGAGAGACAGAGAGAAAGGTCTTCCTTTGCCATTGGTTCACCCTCCAATGGCTGCCGCGGACGGCGCACCGCGCTGATCCAATGGCAGGAACCAGGTGCTAGGTGCTTTTTCCTGGTCTCCCATGGGGTGCAGGGCCCAAGCACTTGGGCCATCCTCCACTGCACTCCCGGGCCACAGCAGAGGGCTGGCCTGGAAGAGGGGCAACCGGGACAGAATCCGGCGCCCCGACCGGGACTAGAACCCGGTGTGCTGGCGCCGCAAGGCGGAGGATTAGCCTGTTGAGCCACGGCGCCGGCCAGAAGCTCTTACTTTACACATTAATGCCAATCCACAGTTCTGACCCTACCTATTACTTACTTACCATTCTGAATCATGTAGTGCAATATTTGTTCAATTACTGACACTACATAGCTAGCATCTTGTAAAACAGGCAAGTAAGTATTCTCAGAGGAAAACACTTCAAGCATTCTCATTGGAAGTGCAACATTCAAACTGTCATCATTACAGTTTTGTAGTAACCTGTGAAAATAAAAAAATATATTCATACATTTATTGGATGGCAAATGTCAGCAACGTTTCCCCAAATTCCTCTCAGTCACTCTGTACCATCTGAGCCACTCAATTCTAGTACCAGAGTATCTCGGAAATGGGGTGACTCAAAGACAGGGTAATGATTGAATCAATTCTGTCGTTTAGACTTTCTAAGTCCCTATTATGGAACTAAGTTTATAGAGATGAAAAATATACAATGACAAAAAGAAAAATGAACATGAAAAAACAATGACTGGGTTTGGTGTTTGGCACAGCTGTTAAAACCCTGCCAGAGTGCCCTAGTTCACAACCAGACCTGCTGATTCCAATGTCCTGCTGACAAACACTCCAGGAGGCAGCGAGTGAAGGATGATGGGTCAAGTACAGGAGACCCAGATCGAGTTCCCAGTTCCTCACTTCAGCCTGGCCCAGCTCTGGCTATTGAATACGTATGAGGAGTGAGCCAACAACTGAGAGATCTCTCTGTGTCTTTTTCTCTTTCAAACTGAATAAATAAATGAATGGAAAAAAGACAGACCAAAGATTGCAAACACAGTGTGAAAAGTATTGTAACTGTGGGAAGGACTGCAAGCCACAGATTGCCTTAAGTGAAGCTCCATCTAATTAAACTCAGATAAGGATCTCTTTTAAGGTGTATTTCCTCCTTAAATGATGCCTTCAGGACTGTCTGTGCCTGCAATATTTGCCAAGTAAAACAGACAGTAATATATTTCTAGTCCTTCAGCAGAAGGGAAAGCTGTCACAGAATTAAGTCCTATTTTAGTTTTTTAAATGTGTTCATTTATATTTATTTGAAAGGCAGACAGACACAAAGAGAGAGAGAGAGAGAGAAAGAGAGATTGATTATCCAGCCACTGGTTCACTGCCCCAATGCCCACAACATCCAGGGCTGGCCCAGGTTGAAACCAAGAGTCAAGACTCCATTTCAGTTCCCATGTGAGCAGCAGGGACCCAGACACCTGAGCTATCGTGTACTGCTTCCCAGGTGCTACAGGGAGCCGGCCTGGAAATGGAGCAGCCAGGACTCAAACCAGCACTCCAGCACTGCAAGCTGCGGCTTCACCTGCTGCACCTCAATGCCTGTCCTGCTTCTCTTCTTGTATGGACGATCATACTGGAGCAGGGCAGGCTCTCCCACCTCAACCAATTCCATCTGTAGTCGTCTACTGGCAATCTGGATAAAGTGCCCTTCCCCATCCCAAGGCTACACCCCATAACTTGCAGCCAGCCCCTGTCCTCTCTCTCCCACTCAGAAGCATCACACCAGCAATTCTTCATCCTGCATCATCAAGTTCTCGTTCTTACCAGAGCTACAAACAGGTTATTAGCTTTTCCAAAGTAAAGAGAATCCCCCTGCACCGTTCTCACCGACTGTCATGTCTCTGCTCCCAATCCCCTCCTCCCACATTGCTAAACTGAAGCACAAGACCTTCCCCCACCACTGCTCATTAAGTGCTACTGAGATAATTGTAAAAGACGAGGGGGGATATTATTCAAAATAAAAACAAAGAGAAAAAAAAAGAAAATCCTTGTTCTGTCATTCTTTGCTCAAAACTCTGGCTTCCCTACTCTCAGCAAAAACCAAAGTCCTGGAAGCCCCACTGGAGGGCCCTCTCACCCCGGGACTCTGAGCCCAGGCCGACAGCCTGCACAGCAGCCAGCTCCTGGGTGAGACTCTGCTGCTAAACTGTCTAAAACAAGGCATCCCGTCCCAAAGTTCACTCCCCCATTTCCTCCGCTCTATCTCCCCAATACTTATCAACGTCTACTACTTTTCCATGAAAACACTTATTTTCCTTATTTATGCTATCTTAGCCTCCCAGAACAGATACGCGCTCCAGAAGGGCAAAGGCTCCCTAACACGGCACAGCTTTCTCCCGGCGCTGAGCGCTGTGCCTAGCGGTCAGCGGGGACTCACCAATTCTCCTAGTAAAGATGATCGGCCAACCCAAAGTTGTTCCTCAGGGATACTCAAGCACAAAGTATGTAAATGTTCATTCCTTCAAAAAGTTATCTTTATTTTCAAAATAAATTCACTTGATTTAAATAAGTAGCTTCTTACAAATTGGATGTTAATATTAAATAAAAATTGCATAGAAAACTTATATGTTAAGAGTCCGGGCTAGGGGCCAGCATTGTGGCATAGCAGGTTAAGCTGCGACCAGTGACACCAGCATCCCATATAGGCTCCAGTTCGGGTCCTGGTTGTTATACTTCCGATCTACCGGCCTGAGGAAAGCAACTGAAGATGGCCCAAGTGCTTGACCCCTGCCACCCATGTGGGAGACCTGGAAGAAACTGTGGGCTCCTGCCTTGTCCAGCCTCAGCCATTGCAGCCACTCGGGGAGTGAACCAGTGGATGGCAGATCTCTCTTTCTCTCTGTAACTTTGACAAATGAATGAATGAATGAATGAAGAGCCTGGGCTAAACAGAAATGCTAACAGCCATGATGGTATCAAGAACATTCAATATACAAGAGGTTCTGAAATTGGAAAAGTTTAGGAACAAAACAAAAAACAAAACAAAAAAAACCAATTGCTTGAAGGGTGAGGCAGACTATGAACACGTGATGAGGAACCATCTACCCGTCATCCTAATCACCCAGCAGAGTACTGAGATAGTGAGCCATGGAAGAATCATTCCAGTCTTCTCAGGTGCCTAGACCAGTAACTGCAACGCAGGTGGTCTGGCTTCCACTTCAACGCTGCACTGATCCAATTCCATTCATCCTAAAGTTATGTGGCATCAACTTCTGTTTTATATGTTAATTCATTCATTTTATATGAGGTATGCAATTTCTAAAGAAGAAACTCTCCTCCTTCCTATTTTCCTAGTTCTCCAGAAGTTGTCCTGGGGACTAAAAGATCTTTAAGAGCAAAAGCCAGTGCACGCACCCTTTTCCTGGTAATCTCATTAAACCATGACCTTAGAAAGTCATGCACGTGACTAATTTTGGTCTCACACATAATAAGAACTTGAGGGACTGACCCTGTGGCGTAGCAGGTAAAGCCGCCACCTGCAGTGCTGGCATCCCATATGGGCGTCACTTCAAGTCCCTGCTGCTTCACTTTTATTTTTTTAAGATTTATTTTATTTATTTGAAAGAAAGTTACAGAGAGAGAGGTCTTCCACTGGCTGGTTCACACCTCAGATGGCTGCAACAGCCAGAGCTGTGCAGATCTGAAGCCAGGAGCCAGGAGCTTCTTCAGGGTCTCCCACGCAGGTGCAGGAGCCCCAGGACTTGGGCCATCTTCTACTGCTTTCCCAGGCCATAGCAGAGAGTTGGATGGGAAGAGGCACAGCCAGATTCAAAGCAGTGCCCATAAAGGATGCCGGCGCTTCAGGCCAGGGCTTTAACCCACAGTGCCACAGCGCCAGCCCTGCTGCTCCACTTCTGATCCAGTTCTCTGCAGGGGCCTGGGATAGCAGTAGAAGATGGCCCAAGTCCTTGGGCCCCTGCATCCATGTGGGAGACCTGGAAGAAGCTCCTGACTCCTGATCTGTACAGCTCCAGCTGTTGCAGCCAACTGGGGAGTGAACCAGCAGATGGAAGACCTCTCTCTCTCTGCCTCTCCCTCTCTCTCTGTGTAACTCTGACTTTCAAATAAATAAATAAATCTTTAAAAAAAACACTTGATAAAAGGAATATTCTGAGTGATTATCAAACTATATTTTGGTAGAAAGCCTTACAGAACAGAATCAATGTCACGCTAAGAGTCTTCCTGGCCATTCTGTTCACAAGAATGTCTAACATTTCACAAAAGAACTCTAGGATATTCTTGAAAAATATCATCCGAATGATACATCTATACTTTGACTTCTACGTCATCTGGACAAGAATTACCTAGAGCAAAAATTGCAATATGCAGAACATTCCACTGCCTCCCCCTCCTTAAAACGTGGAAAACAGTCTCAGAAAACAGAAATCAGTAAGCTGTTTCTCAAGACAAAGTAATCAATACATTATCATGTGTAAGTCACTATTGTGACTGAATTACCTGCAACAGAGGCTCATCAACCTTTTTATTTGAAATAAACATGTAAGTCTCTCAGATCCATCCAACTGCTTAACAAACAGAGAGCTGTGTTTAATTAAGTTCTGATACAGCCATATCTGAAATAGCAAAACACAGAAAATACAACTCTTAATCAATAAAAATTTAACTGTTTGTACTTTATGTAATACCTCAAATCTCCTTAAGTGGCAACACATAGTTAAATCTAATCAAAACCCACTAAAGGGGCAGGTATTTGACCATGTAGCTAACATGTGGATGGGGACACCCATACCCTGTGTCAGCGTCCCTGGGTGTGTTTCCCAACTATGGCTCCCAATTTCAGTTTTCTGCTAATGTGGACCCTGGGAGGCAGTAGCTCATGTAGTTGGGCTCCTGCCACTCATTTAAGGCCTGAATTAAGTTCTTTACTGCTGGTTTCAGCCTGGTCCAGCACCCACTTCTTCCACTTCTGATCCAACTCCTTGCCTGGGAAAGCAGGAGAAATGAGACCCAGATGGAGTTCAAGGCTCCTGGCCATTGCAGCTATTTGGGGAGTGAACCAGCAGATGGAAGATCTGTCTCTCCTTTCATTTCTCTCTCTCTTTCCCTAACTCTGCCTTTCAAATAAATAAATAAATATTAGAAAAAGAAAATTATTGCTCTTGAATTTTTGTCTGCAAATTAAGAGGCTGACGCTGGGGGAGAGCAGGTTAACGCCCTGGCCTGAAGTGCCAGCATCCCATATGGGTGCCGGTTTGAGTCCCGGCTGCTCCTCTTCCAACCCAGCTCTCTGCTACGGCCTGGGAAAGCAGTAGAAGATGGCTCAAGTTCTTGGGTCCCTGCACCCACGTGGGAGACCCAGAAGAAGCTCCTGGCTCCTGGCTTTGGATCGGCACAGCTCTGGCCATTACGGCCACCTGGGTGTGAACCATCGGACAGAAGACGACTCTCTCTCTCTCTGTCTCTCTCTCCCCTCTCTGTGTAACTCTGACTTTCAAATAAATAAATCAATCTTAAAAAAAAGTTTGTGAGAAAGGATAAAAGTGTAATTAAAAAAATTAAGTCAGGCCGGCGCCGTGGCTCAACAGGCTAATCCTCCGCCTTGCGGCGCCAGCACACCGGGTTCTAGTCCTGGTCGGGGCGCCGGATTCTGTCCCGGTTGCCCCTCTTCCAGCCCAGCCCTCTGCTGTGGCCCGGGAGTGCAGTGGAGGATGGCCCAGGTGCTTGGGCCCTGCACCCCATGGGGAGACCAGGAAAAGCACTTGGCTCCTGGCTCCTGCCATCGGACGAGCGCGGTGCGCCGGCCGCAGCGTGCCGTCTGCGGCGGCCATTGGAGGGTGAACCAACGGCAAAGGAAGACCTTTCTCTCTGTCTCTCTCTCTCACTGTCCACTCTGCCTGTCCAAAAAAAAAAAAAAATTAAGTCAACAGTTAAGTTCATATTCCTTATAGGAAACCAGTTTGATAAAGATAATTGAAAATGAAAAAAAAAAAAAAAACTTGGTGTTAAATTAGAAATTGCATAGAAAATTAATCAATTTTTTAAAAAAATATCATGTAGGATCTCTGTCCTTAATGTGCTGTACATTGTGATTTAATGCTATAACTAGTACTCCAACAGTATTTTTCACTTTGTGTTGCTATGTGAGGGAAAACTGTTGCAATCTTTACTTAATATATACTATTTTCTGTATATAAAGGTAATTGAAAATGAAAAAAAAAAAAACTTGGTGTTAAATAGGAAACCAGTTTGATGACATTTAATTCTGTTTAGGATTTTAGAATGTGCATATGAAGCTTTGGTTTGTTTGTACTTGAGGCCTGGAGTCAGGGTATACAACTACCTCCTTTTGAAACAGGACTCCACACTTACTGCCCCATGTTTAGGAACCATTAGGGGACTGCAGACTAGAAACCATTCATGAAAGGAAGTGGTACTCTGGAGAGACACCTCAATTGATACCCACAGCACCGCCTTCCAACCTACAAGGTTAAAGGGTATGAGGACTGGGACAGGCTATTCCAAAAAGAAAGCCAGATTATCTGCTACCGTAATTTCTGGTTCTTCCTCATCAACTTCAGACAGAAAGCTTGGATGTAAGGACATTCTAAGTGGATTAACTGCTTTTACTGCTTCTCTGGACGAGCTCGAGTTTACACAGAGTTCTGCATATGTTCCAGCCTTGCTCAATTCAGGAAGTAGCACTGAGTTTTAAGGCCAAATACCAGAAAAACAAGAGTATTCCTCGATCCTCTGTACTTATTTCATTCAGGGATCTGTCTCATATGTACTGTCTATAGCAGGGGTTGGAACATTTTTTTCTGCCAAAGGCCATTTGAATATTTATAATGTCAGTCATGGGCCATTTAAAATTATTTACTTAAAAATTAGCCTACTATAAACTCACTGAATTTTGAGTCCCACCAGCAGTGGCTTTGGCAGGACCACACTAACTGATTTCATGGGTCTTGTACGGCACACGGGCTGAATACCCACCCCTCATTTACAGCATGGACCCACTGACATTTTCCACCCCTATAACCACCAGGTAATATTAATTATAGATATATAAAATGTATAGGAGCAAATATATATTTAACCTAATAATTATATCTGAATCTCATATTTCTTGGGAAAACAATAAGTTGCATTTTTAAAAATTATACATCTATGCATGTTTATGTATGTTTCATCATTAATACGTACTGTTCATCACTGACATATTGTTCATCAAAAGCATATAAAATTTTTAGAGAAATACAATTATATTTTGGATGTTTTAAGAAGAAATACCCTATATTTTAGAGACTGGTAATCAAGTATTTACAGACGAGTATGTGATATTTAAGATGTGTTAAACAGTGACAGAAGGCAAAGGTGTAGGGGGCTGTGCATGAACGAATGTGCCATAACTGCTGAGCCTGAGTCAGGGTACATGTGGTTTTAATATTCAAATTTCCCATAACAAAAAAAGAGAAAGTCAGTTACTGTCAAATTTTAAGGGATAAAACTTAACATCAAAAAAGTAACTTGCTGGGGCCAGCGCTGTGGCACAGCGGGTTAACACCCTGGCCTGCAGTGCCAGCATCCCATATGGGTGCTGGTTCAAGACCCAGCTGCTCTACTTCCAATCCAGCTCTCTGATGTGGCTTGGGAAAGAAGAAGATGGCCCAAGTCCTTGCTTGGGCCCCTGGACCCGTGTGGGAGACCCGGAGTAGGCTCCTGGCTCCTGGCTTCCGATCAGCTCAGCTGCAGACAGTACAGTCAATTGGGGAGTGAACCACTGGATGGAAGACCTCTCTTTCTCTCTTAGTGTAACTCTGACTTTCAAATAAATAAATAAACCTTCTAAAAAAAAAAAAGGTAACTTGTTACAGATTACTGAAAAACATGTTCAAAGATGTTCATTAGAGACTTATCTGTCTTCTTGATAAGATAATTCACCATATCCTCTTAAAAAAAAAAAAGGCTGGAAAATACATAAACAAAGACAAGTGAAAAAACCGTTCCCACTCACCAAACGTTTTGAGTCCTCATTTTGTTTGTAAAAAAACAGAAGCTGCCTCACCAAAAGGGTAAGGTTGGGACCATTAGCAATGGGAAATGTGCCACCAGACTGTGACAAGTTAGCACAGCGATCAAATGCACTTCTTTGGATGGAATACTGAAAGCAAAGAAAAAAATACATAAACATGTTATTTGGACACACAATTCTTTTCATCTGAACACAATGCTCAATACTTTTACATCTGTGGTGGAAACTAACAAGATGCTGCTACCACAGTTACGAGTAAAAGGTCAAATTTCTTCCACAATTCTTTTTGATCTGTAGCTGTGTTCCAGACCTCATTTGCATTATTTAAAAATTATCTAGAAACTCACCTATCAGTCTTTGCATAGATAAAGCTAATAAAATTATGTATTGGGAAAAATATAACTTACACTTGCATTAAACAGACATGAAAGCATTTGCCAATATTACAATGTAATATATAAAGAAGCTCCTGCATTTCTTTCCCAGTTTAAAAAAAAAAAAACTTACTTGCTGTTTTCTGTCTCTATAGCCTCGAATAAATGATTGGATGATTATTGCATTTTTCAATCTTCGCCTTTCTTCCTGAATTATGGAGGGAACAACTGGTTAGTACCAGCAAAAATAACATTTCACTAGTAAAGATTTCTTAAAATGCCATACAATTCATGTAACTTAAAATACACTAGACAGGGATGGTGTTGTGGCACGGAGGGTTAAGCTGCTACCTACCACAGCAGTACCCTATATGGGTGCTAGTTTGCATCCCTGCTGCTCTACCTCTGATCCAGCTCCCTCTAATGTGCCTGGGAAAGCAGCTGAAGATGGCTCAAGTACTTGGGCCCCTGTATCCATGTGGAAGACCTGGAGTCTGGTTTCGGCCTGGCCGAGCCTTGGCCAACTGTAGCCATTTGAGCTCACTCTCTGTCTCTCGACCTCTCTGGAATTCTTTCAAATAAGTAAATCCTTAAAAAAATTACACTCCTTCAAAGTAAATCATTCAGAGAATATGTTTTTCACCACTGTCACCACTACCGAATTTTAGAACAACTTCATCACCTCTCTCTCCCCTTCCTGGCTCCTGGAAACCATTAGTATGCTTCCTGTCTCTACCACTTGTCTCCTCTTGACATTTCATACAATGGTATCATACAGTATATGCCTTTTTGTCTGACTTTTTTCGTTTAGCATGATGTTTTCAAAGTTCATCTATGTTTGAGCATACGTCAGTACTTCCCTCCTTTTTATAGCCAAGTAATATTTCATTGTATGTATATTTCTCTTTTTGTTTATTAGCTGATGGACATCTGTTTCCACTTTGAGCTGTTATGAGTAATATTACTATGAATATTCATGTACAATTTCTCTAAAGATACAGGTTTTCATCTCTCTTGGGTATTCTCACAGGAGTGGAATTAACATTTTTGCCACAATGTTTCCCAAAATGGCTACACTATTTTATAAACTCAACAGCACAGTAACTTTGCTTTGAGCTTTAAATACTAAGAAAACAAACAGCTAACACAAACATCAATTTTAAAGGTCACTTTCTTGTTTCAAGAGAAAAGCCCAGCTTTCATTGAATCAAGATTGTTTTACCTAAAAATTTAAGACAATCAGCATTCAACTCAGGTATGACACTAATCTCTGTGCTCCATTTTACTGTAATATATTGTTCTGTGTCTTGTGTAACACCAGGTACAAACCTGAGACACACAAACACCTATACAACGCTGGGAGTAAAGAATACCATCAGGCCATGCTGAGACAGAAGAGACTTTATCTAAGGTGTGCTGGAAATAAGTCAGTCCCCACTAGGGCTGAAGGTAAGCTTCAAGTTAGCTCAATTCTGTGTTAGTTAACAGTGGTTTTGTTTCTCTCTTGACTTCCTCCTCAATGTAAATGTAACATTCACCAAAAGGTGTCAAATTAGAGAGCTTGAAACTAACCTCCAAATTTGTAATATACAATATTCAGTATTCATTAAAAGTAACCCAGCATGCATAAGACAAAACTAAAAATTGAAGACAAACAACAGAAACAAAAACACAGAAGACTCAATTACTAGGGTTTAGATACTGTTTATAAAAATCTACAACTATGTTCAGGAAACTAAATAACAAAGGAACTGGAAAACATAAAAGAATAAAAGCAAAATTTTAGAACTAAAATTAAGATCAATGGATATATTTTTTAAAAGATTCATTCAAAAGGCAGAGTGACAGAGACAGAGACAGAGAGTGACAGAGAGACAAAGAGATTTTTCCATCCATTGGTGCATTCCCCAAAATGGTCACAATGAAAAGGGCTGGGCCTGACCAAAGCCAGGAACCAGGAACTCCAGATTCTCCCACATGGGTGGCAGGGGTCCAAGTATTTCAGTCATCTTCTGCTGCCTTCCCAAGTGTATTAGCAGGGAGTTAGACGGTAAGTGCTATAGACGGGATTCAAAAAGGTGCCAGCATAACCTGCTGCACCATAACTCTGGCCCCTCAAATGATGTATTTAACAATAAGACATTGTTAAAGATAATTTGTAAATTAGAAGTTAGGTCAGAAGAAAATGGGTGAATCAAAGCACAGGTATTCAAAAGAATATCTAAGAGTATAGAGGCAACATACGGTACACAATACAAACATCAAATACGCAAGTCTGGGACAGGTGCTGCAATGTCGACATCCCATATGAACGCCAGATGGAACTGCCACTGCTCCACTTCCAACCCAACTCCCTGCTAACGTGCCCGGGACAGCAGTGGAAGATGGCCCAAATACTTGGGCCCCTGCACCCGTGTGTGAGATCCAGAAGAAGCTCCTGGTTCTTGGCTTTGGCCTAGCCCAGACTTGGTTTTTGCAGCAATTTGAGGAGTGAACTAGTGGTTGAAAAGATGTCTCTCTCTTCTCTCCATTAACTCTGCCTTTCAAATAAATAAAATAACCCTTTAAAAAATATATATACACACATAGCCGGCGCCACGGCTCAACAGGCTAATCCTCCACCTTGCAGCGCCGGCACACCGGGTTCTAGTCCCGGTCGGGGCGCTGGATTCTATCCCGGTTGCCCCCTTCCAGGCCAGCTCTCTGCTGTGGCCAGGGAGTGCAGTGGAGGATGCCCCAAGTGCTTGGGCCCTGCACCCCATGGGAGACCAGGAGAAGCACCTGGCTCCTGCCATTGGATGAGTGCGGTGCGCCGGCCGCAGCGGCCATTGGAGGATGAACCAACGGCAAAAGGAAGACCTTTCTCTCTGTCTCTCTCACTGTCCACTCTGCCTGTCAAATAAATAAATAAATAAATAAATTATATATATATATACACACACACACACACACACACACACACACACACACACATATACATAGTTATATGAGCATCCAAGGAGAAGAGAGGGAAAGCGCAGCAAAAACATTATTGGAAGATTATGGCTGAGAAATTAAAAACTTTAAAAAGAGAGAGGAAGGAAGGAAAGAAGGGACGGGGGGGGGGGGGGAGCATGGATCAACAAATCTCTCTTGGTTGAGCAATGATTCTCGATTTCTATCCAGGTGATTTCTGGAGACATTTTCGATTACAACAACTGAGGGAACAGAATACTGCTAATCCTCCAGTGTAGAGGCTAGTCCCCCAGGACGGAGAATCATCTGGTCAGAAATGTCAATAGTGAGGAGGTTGAAAAACCTTTCCTTTGCTGTGCATTTAACCAAGAATGCTCCTCTCCAGGTTTTTATAAAGCAAGTTCCTTTTCATTCTCAGGAATGAAACTCTAACCCCTTCAGGGAGCCCCTCCTCTAAACACCATATCTAAAGAAGGCTTTCCCAGTTACTCTATCACCTTTATAGCTTGTACCACTACGTCAGTATCTTGGCTACTGTCTGTGCTCCATCACTGAGGAAGAATCTGTCTTTTCTATTTGCATATTTCTTATTTGCATATCTAGCATGACAAGCTCTCAATAAATAGTTGCTATAGGTATGAATGAACTGTGAAAATAACAAATAAAAACTATCCAGAAAATCCCTAAGAGAGTATAAATGCTAATTAACAAACCAAAGCTATTTTAAGAAATCACCAGAAAGATAAAAGGTAAATCCAAGAATGTTAGTAGTTCCTTTTTTTACTGCATTCATAGTTAAAATACATGCTTTAACAGTGAGTCTCTCTTCTTGCTTAACAAAATAAGAACATTATATATTAAGCCTTTACAGATCTTCTGGAAACCATATCATAAGCAAGTAGGTTAACTAAAAGGCCATACCCCTTCTCGAGTCTGGAAACTGCCTTTTAAGCCCACTTTTTAAAATGGTTTGAGGACAAACAACTATAAAATCCAAAAAATTCAGAAATTTTTCTAAAGCTAAATACACACATATATGTCATATAAAACACACACACCAAGGTTTGTTTAAATGCTATGGAAAATGCTTATTATAGAGTATTGCAAAGCTGTTTTTACCTCTCTCTTTCTTCTTTCTTCCTGAGTACGATGTAAAAGAGAAGCCTTTTCTTCCTAAATCCAAAAAAGAGAAAAGGAAATGAAGGTTGCAATTTCAAATTTAACATCCTCATTAAAGAATTATAGAAAGGATGGGGCTGGCACTGTGGCGTAGAGGGTGAATCTGCCACCTACAGCCCCAGAATCCCATATGGGAATAGGTTCTAGTCCCAGCTGTTCCACTTCCGATCCAGCTCTCTGGATCCAGCGCGGCTGGCTTTCACCCAGTGAGACCCACGTCAAACTTCCGACCTCTGAACCATGTTGAGTTGTTTAAGCCTCTGCATTCAACACTGGTGGGATGGATCCCAAAGCAAGAACCAGGAAGAGGTGCAGCAGGTGGAACCACTACTTCAGCACAAGGAAAGACTTTCAGACAGGAGACAGAGTGGCAGTGAGCATGCTGGCGGAGTCTAATGAAGAGACAAAGCCCTGGAAGACTGGGGGCCATCTCAGTGAAGAGCTGAGCGTCCATGTGGGTATGGCCCTCTGTCTCTCCTCCCCACTCTCTTCCCCTGGGATATGGGTGGGTGAGGGGCTTCTGGGTGTGGAAGCATGAGACTCCTCCCAGGACTCCCAGGCACACTGTGATCAGACCTACTGGTTCCCTAGCACAGGGCCGGGGCCACTCTCCTAAGCTGCCCCTTGGGGATGCCTGAGACCCACATAACAAGGTTTTCTGAGTTCCACAGGCCTTTTTCGTTCTTTCTTTTTTATTTTATGTTTTTAAGATTTTATTTATTTATTTGAGAGTCAGAGTTACAGAGAGAGGTCTCAGATCCACTGATTCACTCCCGAAATGGCTGCATGGGTCAGAGCTGAGCCGGTCATAAGCCAGGAGCCAGGAGCTTCTCCCAGGTCTCTCAAGTGGGTGCAGGGGCCCAAGGAGTTGGGCCATCTTCTACTGCTATCCCAGGCCATAGCAGAAAGCTGGGTTGGAAGTAGAGCAGCTAGGACTCACCCACATGGGACGCCGGCACTGGGGGAAGTGGCTTTACCCACTGCACCACAGCACCGGCCCCTAAGCTGATTTTTATATACAGTGCTATTTGAACACAACATGCAGAATCAAGTTTCTCACTGTTAACATGTGAAGTCAAAGAAATAAATCCTCCATTATCATACAAATTTTCAATTAAAAACTTTATACAAGGTTTCAAATCGAAAGCCTTTATTTACATGCCCAAAGGTAGAAAAAAATTTAAGACTTAATTTAAAGTATTAACCATTGCTTACTTAAACAGTGTTCTTTAAATTGGCTTTTTTTGTTTTGAACCAATTTTAGACAAAGAAAAGCTGCCAACGTGGTATATAAGTCCTTTACTATGTCTTATCCACTCCCCATATAACCAGGTACAATCATCAACAGGAAATACTGGCACAATAGTATCAACTAAGCTCATATTTGGTTAGAAATTCTCCATTTTCCCGCTAATGATCTTTATGTGTTCTAGACTCTTGTCCAGGTTCCACAATGCATTCAGTTACTATTTCTTCTTAATCTCGGTTTTTGTCTTTTATGTTCTGGTTGCTGTCTCTCTATTTGGGCTTTTTCAATAATTTCTTATGATTAGAGTAAGGTCTGTATTAGATTTTAATCAACATAAAGTGACTATATTTATAATAAATAATCAAATAAAGGAACAGAAAAATCACTTCCTCACAAAAATCAAGTAAATAAATGTAGAAGAGGGAAAAAAAAAACACTAAACACTACAGTAATAAACGTCACAGACAAGATCTACTGATGCATGCTAGAATCAGGGAGCAATCAGGATATCTCAAAATATCTAACTCAGGGAAAGACAGCAAACCTGCAGTATACAAATCCTTCAGACACTAACCAAGTGATCAGGGAACCATCACCAGTAATGTGACGCAAGGAAATCATGAACTACTACTATCACCATCTAATGTTCAAATATCTCAAAAGGCATTTTAGGATTCATTTCTATTTTAAGACCCTAAAAACATCTGATGTTGTCCAGTGTTGTCTTTTAGGTTTTTCAGTCACTTTCAGAAGAGATGCAGTCATCAGCCACCTTGGACTGGCCCAGACCCCACTGCATGAGCAACAAAATGTATCCAAAGGTCACCTTTGACTTCATTTTAATATTTAAAAAAATTTTTTTTTGACAGGCAGAGTGGACAGTGAGAGAGAGAGACAGAGAGAAAGGTCTTCCTTTTGCCGTTGGTTCACCCTCCAACGGCCGCCGCGGCCGGCATGCTGCGATCGGCACACCGCGCTGATGATGGCAGGAGCCAGGTGCTTCTCCTGGTCTCCCACTGGGTGCAGGGCCCAAGGACTTGGGCCATCCTCCACTGCACTCACGGGCCACAGTAGAGACTTCATTTTAATATTAATATCTCTCTCCCAGAAGGAGCTTAAGCCTTATTACCATAACATGCAACTTAAATTGCAACATGTTTCTGAACAGCGCCTGTGTAAACTTGTATCCACTCCTACAATACAATAAGTACCTCCCCTCTTACATACTCACTTTCCCAAGATAATAAAAGACACCCATTTCCCCAGAGAGTCTTGACTTTGGGAATGACTCCCTGTGGTCTCATTATTTGTTGCTTAAAATAAATTACCAGGGCCCATGTTGTAGCTTAGTGGGTTAAGCCGCCACCTGCAATGCTGGCATCCCACATGGGTGCCAGTTCAAGTCCCACAGCCGATCCAGCTCCCTGTTAACAGCCTGGGAAAGCAGCAGAAAATGATCCAAGTGATTAAGTCCCTGCAAGCATGTGGGAGACCCAGATGAAGATCCTGGCTCCTGGCTTCAGCTTGGTCCAGCCCTGGTCTTTGTAACCATGTGGGGAGTAAAATGGCAAATGAAAAATATCTCCCTTCTCTCTCCCTTTTTCTCTACAACTCTTCCTTTCAAATAAACATATAAATCTCTAGTCCTGGTTGGGGCACCAGATTCTGTCCCAGTTGCCCCTCTTCCAGGCCAGCTCTCTGCTGTGGCCGGGAAGGCAGTGGAGGATGGCCCAAGTGCTTGGGCCCTGCACCTGCATGGGAGACTAGGAGAAGCACCTGGCTCCTGCCTTCGGATCAGCGCAGTGCGCTGGCCGCAGCGGCCATTAGAGGGTGAATCAACAGTAAAGGAAGATCTTTCTCTCTGTCTCTCTCTCTCACTGTCCACTCTGCCTGTCAAAAATAATAATAATAATAAATCATTTTGTGTGACAACTGGTTGCGGTACATTTCTTGGAATTCACCAGGAAGGAGGCCCATACTATTGGGTAGATAATATCACACTACTTGATGCAATGCAAAGGATACAAAACAACCAATGTTAATCTTGCAAAAAAGGAGACGCATTTTAAATTAAATATATTTATTTCAAGGATAAGCCTTATATCACTATCCCAAATGGAAAAATAATCATTTGTCATACATTAGAAATTAGAAGGCCCTTCACAAATAAATACAATGAAAACAAAACATTATTAATGCAGCACTATTCACAACAGTCAAGACAGGGAATAAACCAGAGTGTCCATCAGTAGAAAAATGAAAAAAGAAAACGTAGTAGATACACAGCAGAGCATTCTTCAACCACAAAACAGAATGAAATCCTTTCAAGTGCAGCAAAATGGATGGAACTGGAGAATGTTAAGAGATTCAAGCCAAATAAAGAAAAACAAATTCTACATGTTCTCTCCCTCATATGTGGAAGGTAAAAAAAAGTCAACATGAACTGAGAATATGCGAACTACAGGAGGCCAGGAGCAGAGAAGGGGAAGAGAGGGAGACTGATGGCAGGTACCAAACGTGAGCTAGACAGGAGGAGCAAGTTCCTGAGAGCGTTACACAGGACAGTGAGAACATTTTATAGACATTCTGAGCAAACATTAGAAAGGAGTTGCAAGGCTCTGATCATGAAGTGATGACAAAGAGGAAATGCTACCTGCTCTGATTTGAGCAGTACATGTCATGTAGAAGAACTGAAAAGTCACGCTGCATCCCATAAACATGTTCAATTATTTATAATTTATGAAACTTTTAATATTTTGAAAAATTAAAGATAAAACTAAGGTACATAAGAATCTAATCGGTTTACATATGAAAAACCCATCTGAAACTAGGTTTCTCAAAAAGAACTGCTTATACTGGGGGCCTGCATTGTGCTGCAGTGGGCTAAGCCTCCACCTGCAGTGCCAGCATCCCATGAGCATCAGTTCAGGTTCTAGTTGCTCTACTTGCGATCTATCTCCCTGGTAATGTGCTTGGTAAAGCAATGGAAGATAACCCAAGTGCCTGGGCCCCTGCCACCCACATGGGAGACAAGGATGGAGTTTCCAGTCTCCTGGCTCCAGCTAGGACAGGTCGCTGCAGTCATTTGGGGAGTAACCAGTGGATGGAAAATCCTTATCTTCCCCCCCACCACCACTAATTCTGCCTCTCAAATAATTAAAATAAAACTGCTTACAATAACAGAAAGGAACATGAGGTTTAAGATGAGTCCAGGAGACAATAATATTTTTTAGACTTTGACATTAACAATTAAATTAAAAAAACTATATTTTAAAAAAAATATTTAATTATTTATTCAAAAGTCCGGGTTACAGAGAAGGAAAGGCAGAAGCAGAGAGAGAGAGAGAAAGGTCTTCCACCCACTGGTTCACTCCCCAAATGGCCCCAACAGCCAGGGCCGGGCTGAAACCACGAGCCAGGAGCTTCATCCAGGACTCCCATGTGGGTGCAGGAACCCAAGCACTCAGGCCACCTTCCACTGCTTTCCCAGGCATATTAACAGGAAGCTGGATCAGAAGTGGAGCAGCTAGGACTCAAACGGATATGCATATGGGATGCCGGCATTGTGGGTCACAGGTTAAACCACTACCCCACAATGCTGGCCTCTTTGTCACTTGTCTTTGGTAATGATATTTTTCTGCACAAAGTTTTGATTTATCACTCTTGAACAATATCTTTATGCCCTTGGGGAAAGTGTTAGATATTCAAAAGTACTCGGTACAGATTACATACAGTCACACTGATAGGAAGGATTCCTCCGCACTTAGTATTGTCATGCATTGTCATAGGTTTGTAAGTTTATTTTTAGCAGCATAGGGCATTTCCTTTTAGAAGTTGACAGTTAGCTACTAGTGTGGGTCATCTATAGGTATTCATAATTGTGAATTCGGATTATGCCTACGCCTTTATTTTTTTCCCTCTGATTGCTGGGCCTGCTATGGTCAATGAAAAAAAGTCATTTTTAAAGTCTAAAGGTGAACAAAGTAATACAAATGAAGGCGTTAATTATAATCACAGTCATTTTCATGCGTCTTTATAAGGACGCATGAAATAACGCCCTAGATTCAGCTTTTAGTCTTGTAAACATGATGGCTGCAAAGAAAACACAAATCAAACCAATATGATGAAGAATTTTTAAATTTAGTTTTTCATGGACCAGCTCAGAGAGTGAGCTTATCCCATTATATGCCAGATTCAGGTGTGAGACTATCCACTCAAACTTTCTTTTGAAACCATAATGTACATTGCTAAAACTTCTATTAAACTTTTGGGAACAAACAAGAAAGACTTCCAAACAACCTGAGAGTATGTGCACAAAGAGTGTCCAGGGAGTTAAAATGCAAATACTGAAAACATTCTGTCTGTGGTATTATATTTAATTGCAAAAGCTAGAGCAGCTGATAGGTCAAATGAGAAGCATGCTGCCAAACTTATGATTAAAGGTGATGATTTGTGACAAAGCAAATAAAATAACTGATAACATTCCTTTGTCTAATAACAGTTCATTGTCCATTTGCAGATAGGGCCAAGTATGTCGAGCAGCTGTTACTCTCCTGGGAAAGACAAAGTTGGCTCTGCTCACTGCATTTCACTGATAGTCTGACCTCACTAATCTTTTGCTGTTTGTCAACCATGAGCTGAATAAACAAGTCCATGAAGACTTTTTTCCCCCTAACTCATAAATTAGAGGAAACCCTTTAAATTCTATTGATGACCTCAGGACAAACACTAACATAAAATGCGTTGTAATGGGAAAAGCAGAGGTGGAGTATAGGTTAAGTACGGGAATCTGGTATCTGGTCCAGTGTATTCCAGCATTAGTAATCTGATCAAAAACAAAATCTACTTGTATCCAGAGGCAATCTCGCTAATCTCACCCATGTAGGAATATTTAGGAGGATTACTTAAGCCTGTCAAATAATCGCTCTTGTTAAAGGCAGATAACCTCAGATACCTTAACTATGGCCTTTTGAAAGGATGAACACCCACTTTTCCCTCACACTGACAGCATACAGAAAAAGCCTTGCTTTGTTATTTTAAGGATATCAGATCTATGTGAAGTAGACAAAAATAAATAAATAAAAATAAAACACGGGAACTGAGAGCGAGGATAAGCTTCTCACCAAGGGATACATACTTTGAGAAAGCTGAAAAGTGTTCTGAGTATCACATTTATAAAAATAAAGGTCACTGGGCTTTCTGAAGCCACTTGGCACTGGTGAAGGGACAGCCAGCCTTTCCCAGTCCCTTTTATTACGATGTGACTATTACTAAAAAGAACACCTTCAGAAGATCAGACCCTGCTTTGTTTTGAAGCTTGAGTTTCTCAATGAGGAATGTTATTAATAGGTCTAGTTTGTTCTCTCCCAAAAGATCAATTGCAACCAAATGAAATGAATGGTGATCTGAAGATTTCACCATCTTCAAAACAAAACAGAAGACGAAGCCTAGACCTGGATCACTTCACCCTTTTTCTTCTCATCTCCTCTGGTTCAAAATGTTAACACGTCTTAAGAGCCAACATGCTCCTAGATCTGCAGCTGGACTCCACACACTCAAGCCTCAGCAAAATCCGTGAAGTTTCAGCCTTTCTCTGGAAAGCCGGCTCAGTCTTCCTGCCACAGCCATTCTGCTTTCTACTGACAGTTTCCCCTGGAGTGTAGAGAGGGACACGGTTTCCCCTGGAGTATATAGGGGGACACAGTTCCCCCTGGAGTGTATAGACAGGGAAGCAGTTTTCCCCGGTGTGTATAGAGGATCTTTGCCCTTCTTACGCTGTGTCACTCTGTGGGGCTGGTGCTTGCCACACTTTTACATATAGTCTGGCAGGTTTTAGGAACGTTTGCCAAGTTTGTCATGCCAGGGTGCTGTCAGCCTCTGAATTGTTTATTGAAATAAAAATCTGTTGAACCCAAATGATATTTTGGTTTGAAATTTTGAAGTTCAGTTATTTCAGAGAAGGTGACCAAGTGATCAAGTACTACTGGGGGGAGTGGGGCACGCATGGCGCTTAGGCATAGACGGTAAAAGCAACCTCCTTCAGTGCTGGCTCCTGGTTGAGTCCAAGCTGCTCCACTTGTGATCCAGTTTCCTGCTAATGGCCTGGGGAAGGCAGTGGAAGATGGCCCAAGTGCTTGGGCCCCTGCACCCATGTGGGAGACCCTGAAGAAGCTCCTGGATCCTGGCTTTGTTTAGCCCAGCTCCAGCATTGCAGCCATCTGGGGAGTGAACCAGCAGATGGAAAATCTCTCTCTCTCTTTCTCGCTATGACTCTGCCCTTCAAATAATTAGCAAAAGGTACAAACAGTACACAGGGAAATAATTATCTTTTAAACATAAGAACTTCAATTTTACTCACTGTAGAAAAGATGTAACAGAAACAATGAAATAAGACTTTTTATACCTATTTGAGAAACATAAAATTTAGATGGTATACTGTGCAGGAGGACAAGTCTCATTTTCACACTGATACAACCTCCTTAAAGGGGAATTTGGAAATATCTATTCAAATTCAAAACATACAAAGCCTTTGACATAGGAGTTTCACTTCTAGGAATGTAACCTACAGATATTCCTGGCACATCCTCAAGAACATTCACTGCAATGCTATTTGAATTAGCAGGAAACTAAAACAACCTAAGCAACCATTAAAATCATGGCAGCCAGGTGGGACTATTGGGTAGCGCTTTTCAGAAGAATGAGGTAGTGGAGTGGGCATTCGGAACAGCAGTTAAGATGCCAGCGGGGATGCTTGTGTCCACTATCGTGCTGCCTGGGCTCCAGTGCTGACTGCTCCCGACTGTAGCTTCCAGCTAACATGCTCCCTTGGAGCAAGCAGAGGATGGCTCAAATAGTTAGGTCACTCTTACTGGTATGGGTGGTCTGTATTATGTTCCTGTCTCCCAATTCCCAGGCAGATTCTGCCACTGTGGACATCTGGGTAGTGAGCCAGCAGTTGGGAGTTCTCTGCCTGTTTGTCTCAAATAAATAAATCATTTTAAAAAAGATTTCGTTTATTTGACAGGTAGAGTTACAGATAGTGAGAGGGAGAGAGAGAGGTCTTCCATCTGCTGATTCACTCCCCAAATGGCCACAGCAGGCCATCAGCAGAAAGCTGGATCTGAAGAGGAGCAGCCAGGACTAGAACTGGCACCCATATGGGATGCCAGTGCCATAGGCAGATTAACCCACTGTGCCACAGCCCTGGCCCCAAAAAATAATTTTTAAAAATGTAATAGACCTATTTATAACTGATCTGAGACTGTCTCTAAGAAGTACTAAGAAGGAGCAGAGAAATTAACATGCTCTAACGTTTTTAAAGAAAGAGGGAAATACGCACACTTACATGCTTATTTATATAAAAACCTGGAAGTAGAAAATCTGAATGATTAGGATTGGGGAGAGAAAGGGAGAGGTGAAAGGAACATTTTTAGTATTTTATTTATTTTCCACTCTGAATTATTACCCATCTATGTGCATACTCATGTATGTGTAATATTTTCTTACTTAGCATAGAAAAACTAATGAAAATGTAAAGTTTTAAAACCAGATCAATATAACTATGAATAACTCCCAATTAAGTGAGAGGGAAAGAGCAGTAAGATTATAAGAGACACATGTAGATTCAGAAAAAAGACTGAATTCCTTTTGATTACTCACAAGTTTTTTATTTCAATTTATTATACTCATACTCAAAAACATATATTACCTTTTAACTTCTTCAGATCTAGAAAAGTTAGGGACTCTAAGTAGCAGTTCTATGTCAGTCTCATAAACCACACTACGTGTTTTTGGAATGACTAAACCTATTGTTCTTACAGCATACAAGTTACTTTCAATGCTAATCTCAGGTCCACAGCTGTGACACTAGCCTATCCGTCAATATGTAAACAGTAAATGACAGCAAACTTCTCTATTTGCTCTGTAATCTTCAGGCACATAGCTTAATCTCTGAAAATTAAGCAAGGCAATTTTTACAAATACCATTTACAAAGATTTTTTTAAAGGGAAAAATGCTTTCTTCACTAAGTAAATTTAGTGGTAGCAATTTTGAAAAGGCATATAGTTTTAATCAGATTACATTAAACCATCAGAATTAAAAATTTTATGATCAAAAACTAGAGTGTATGTCAAAGTAAATTTACATAACATGATAATTTTAAAAAATTAAAGATCAAAACAATTGCTAGTCAGTTACAAAAAGATTTTTAAAATGGTTCCTAGTATTTCGGTTTTTAGAAACAATTATAAGATTTCCTTTATCAGACTTTGCTAATATAAATGCAACAAGTAGTTTTACATCTTTTTCAGGTCAGTATTTCCTGGCTCTCACAAACATGATGCTAACAATTCAAATATTGCAGTGAACAAAATACTTCTCTCTGAGGAAAAGAAAATGTTAAAAATTTACTGAAATATTTGTGAGTAATGCATACCCTAAAATGTGTAGGGCCTTTCTTTCTTTCTTTGTAGACTTAATTAAGAATGTTTATAAAAACTTAAAAGCAATCAATTTCATAGAAGTAAAAAAAAAAACTCTTAAAGTTGCATCATAATAAGTCATAAAAATCATAAAAGTAAATATACAATGTGATTCCCAAGTTAAAAAAAGGAAAAGTATTAAAATTCACTTATACATTAAATAGGTAAAATTTCACAGAAAATTGAATTATTTTGCTGCAAAAAAATTTGAAATCCATGTGCATGAGGGATCTTCAAAAAGTTCATGAAACATGCATATTATGAAAAACTATACATAGATTAAGATATTTTGCACCAAAATAAACATCTTTGGGGCCGGCGCCGTGGCTCACTTGGTTAATCCTCCACCTGCAGTGCCAGCATCCCAGCAGAGAGCTGGCCTGGAAGAGGAGCAACCGGGACAGAATCCAGCACCCAGACTGAGACTAGAACCCGTTGTGCTGGCGCCGCAAGATGGAGGATTAGCCCAGTGAGCCACGGTGCCGGCCCCAAAGTACTTTAACTGTCTAATACGGACATTACCTATAATCAGAAAAACTCATTTTAAAAAATAAGGTATCCAAACTAAAATGCAATAGTTTGAATCCCATTGCAATAAATTCCAAAAGATTTCCTTTTTCACACCAGAATTATATGACTATAGTAAATACAGCACTGTTTTAGTGGCAAAACCTGGGGAAACAGCACACGCAACAGGAAAGTGATTACATTAAATGATACAGGCTGTGAAATGGCGTATTACACTGCATATCCATGAAAAGTACATGCTGATAGAGTACTTAGGTGAAGAACACCATGTCCTCTTTATTTCTTAAATGAGAGAGAAATGTTTACATTTAGACTAGCTCTGAAAGGATACTAACGAAGTGAAAATATCAGAAAATTAGGGGTCCCAGCGACAGGAAGACCCTTTAGAAGGTCTGACTGAACATTCTTTTTAATAAAAAAAAAAGTTTGCATTTTTTAAAGGCCACTGATGAGATTGGGAATATAATCATTTTAGAACAAGGAAAATCAGTTATAATCTAGTTTGGCTTTCTCAATATCAAGAATTATGAGTTTCACATTACAAGCTACAATAAACAGAAGCCCAGAAAAGATGAACCAATGCAGACATTTCCAAGTTCCCATTATATTTTTTACAATTTCATCATTTGCAGTAAGTGATTTCAGTTGAAAGAAGTGACATGAACTGTGATACCTGCCAACATACTGGAGTTCACTAACATTTCTGAAAAAAATTCAATCAAATAGCATTATAAGGAAAATCAGTCCCAGATGCAGGACAATACAGCCCCCTCCTCAGTGTCTGCAGGATGTGGGTGGGCCCCAACTTCAAGCAGCCCTAGCACTGCAGAATTGAGGGGAGGGCCGGCAGCAATGAGTTAAAGCCCTGGCCTGAAGTGTCGGCATGCCATATGCTCCTCTTCCTATAAGCTCCCTGCGATGGCCTGGGAAGGAAGGCAGTAGATGGCCCAAGTCCTTGGGCCCCTGCAACCATGGGGGGACCTGAAAGAAGCTCCAAGCTCGGAAACCAGGAGCCAGGTGCTTCTTCCCGGTCTCCCATGCAGGTCAGGGGCCCAAGCAAGCACTTGGGCCATCTAGGAGAAGCCAGGATTAGAGGAGAGTGTCCAGGTAAAGCACCTTGCAGGAAGGTAAACGCTGAGCACAGGAGCACATCCAACTCAACAAGACAGAAACAGCAACAGCCCTGAACCGTTCTGTGAAGCCCAAGGCAGCTCAACTGTGCAATGAAACAAGGATGCAAAGGCTCAACTGCTTACTCAGTCCGTAACTGCTTAGGCCAGCAAAAGGTAATCGATACAATTTTTCTACAGGAACAAAGGGTATCAAAGGTCGTAAAAATGTGAACATTTTGAGAAAGCAATTTAACTTGAGCAATTTATCCTAAAAAAATGCAATTGTCAGCTACTACAACATTCACAATAAAACAATCCAAATGTCCAAAAGCAAAAAATTATAATGTATAATCCATTAAAAGTTCACACAATAAATGTGTTATTTTTAAATGAAACAAAATTTTAATACTAGAAAACAGAACAATTCAATCCTCAGCTTTGCAATAACCTACAGCACAAATGTCTCTGGTCAATTCAGAGGATACAAAATTGTGGTTACAGCCAGCAAGGCCTCAAAAACCTGTGCTGTGGTACAGCTGCCCCTCCAGCCAGTCCTACTTTTATACACTGCCTCTGCTCACTCTGCTCTCAGAAAAACTATCTGAAAACTGTTTCCGCTCACACATCAGAAATACACCTGGATTTCCAATCACAACTTGCTAATAATTTAAAGAATATTCAAGTGAACAAACTACTTCCCTCTGAGTAAAAGAAAATGTTAAAAATTTACTGAACTATTTGTGAGTAATGCATAACCTAAACTTGGATACTACAATCCTTTGCACATTCCTCACTCTGCTTTTTGTGTAAATATCTGTGTCCTTTAGAGTTCTGTCTGGAGCTCACACAGTTGCTCAGACAGAACACTGTCCCCTGATGATTTCTCCTCATCTCACAATTTGAACTACAAATTACTTACTGACGCACCCTCTATCTCTATCCAGGTTCCAGGCCAGACCTTGAAACTGCCTGCTGGATTTCCACAAGCATCTCTAACTTAACATGGTACTAGGATGCAATCCCTTCTCCCCTCCCTGAGCTACCTCATTTCATCTGTTTAGAAGTGATCCTAGTCTCTTCCTCACTTGCAGCATCCTATCACCAGCAATCATTAATTCTGTCAACAACCCTTGAATCTGTCTCCTTCATTTCAGACTCCTCTTATTTTTCCCAAAGATTTATATATTTATTTATTTGAAAGGCAGAGTTATAGAAAGAGAGAGACATCTTGCATCTAGTGGTTCACTCCTCAAACGGCTGCAATGGCCGGAGCTGCGCCATCTAAAGTCAGGAGCCAGAAGCTTCTTCCAGGTCTCTGTCTTTTAGCCCCCATTATCCTTTGTGCATAACTGAGGTTATCTCCCTCTCCCCCATGCCTTCAGCTTTTCCCTTCCTGAAATCAACAACCAGGCAGGTCCCACACTCCTCTCCCTAAAACCTGAATTTGCTTAGTGCCTACAACCTTTCAGTGACTCTACAAAACACCCTCCAATCCCCTCTATCTCTGGCCCCTGAATACCTTTCTCTACCAGCATTCTCCTCTACCATTCTCACCCCTATTGCAAGTCCCCATTCCAGGCACAATCAGTGCAATGTACAGCTGATCACTTCTCCATGGCTGGACACCTTTGTTCAGGCCATTCTTTTAATTGGAGACATCAGAGTTGATACACAAGCTCTAGTAAGAATCCTAGTCCAGCATTAAAAGGCTGAGGCATTAATGTGCTGTCATCCTGGGAACAGAAGGAAAGCAAACTTCCTCCCTCCACCCTGGTATAAATCTGCTCAGGAAAAGTTCTTGGACAAATTTCACTTCCATATTCTCCCCCCTTCCCCATCTTGATGTATCTACTGCCTGCCCTGCTATTGTCATGGTGTCCCAGTTGCATAGTCCACCTCCCCCCAACACACACACAATGCAAGGGTGGTTGAATTAAAAAGCTAAATGAGGGGCCGGTGCTGTGGTATACTGGGTAAAGCTGTGATTTGCAGTGCCTGCGTCCCATATGGACACTGCTTGGAGTCCAGGCTGCTCCACTTCTGATCCAGCTCCCTGCTAATGTGCCTGGGAAAGCAGCAGAAGATGGCCCAAGTGCTGGGACCCCTGCACCTACAGGAGACCCGGATGAAGCTCCTGGCCCCAGCCCTGACCATTTTGGCCACATGAGGAGTGAACCAGCAGATGAAGATAGATTTTTCTCGCTCTCCTCTCCTCCCAATCCATTTTGCCTCTCCATCTCTGTAACTCTTTCAAATAAACAAATGGATCTTAAAAAAAAAAAAGTTGGGGCCGGCGCTGTGGCTAGCAGGTAAAGCCATGGCCTGCAATGCCGGCATCCCATATGGGTGCCTGTTCGAGTCCTGGCTGCTCCACTTCCGATCCAGCTCTCTGCTATGGCCTGGGAAAGCAGAAGATGGCCCAAGTCCTTGGGCCCCTGCAACTGCATGGGAGATCCAGAAGAAGCTCCTGGCTCCTGGTTCAGATCAGCACAATTCTGGCCATTGCAGCCATTGGGGCGTGAACCAGCGGATGGAATACTCTTTCTCTCTCTCTGCCTCTCCTTCTCTTTCTGTGTAATTCTGACTTTCAATTAAAAAAAAAAAAAAGCTAAATGACATAAGCAAATTTACAGTTACAAATAAATGACAGCTCCTTACAGTTCTGTGAGGCTTTTTTGAAGAATATGCTTAACTCGTAAATGCCTAGTAGCATTCCAGGCAAGATAATATGAAAACGTAACAATTTTCAAGCAGTATAAGACAATAGTTCATTAGAAAAAGCCAGCCAATGATCAGGAAGCCCTCTCTAGAAGACAGGCATTTTAAGCCAGTCCTGTAGTCCAGCACTAAGCTGTTCATAGTTTACAAACATATTTACAAGCAAGGCAAAGAGCCACACAGTTTTCTCTGAGTGAACTAAGTTCTACCAAAATGTCATGAAACAATGTTGTTGACAATCTTTGCTGTTTTCAAAAAGATTTGTTGTTCATTTGAAAGGCAGAGTAACAGGAAGATGGGGAGAGGCCAAGAGAGATCTTTCATCCACTGGTTCACGCCCCAAATGCTCACAACAGCCAGGGCATGACCGACCATGCCAGAGCAGCAAGCCAAGAACTCCATCTGGGTCTCCCACCTGGTGGCAGGGACTCAACCCATTTGAGCCACTGCTACTGTCTCCCAGGATCACATAGGGAGGAAGCTGGATCAGAAGTCAAGTAGCCAGGACTCCAACTGGGCCCCCCACTATGACATGGGTACTTCAAACAGAGCTTTATCCATTGTGCCACAGTGCCCACCCAACAATTTTTGCTTTTTACTTTTTTTTTTTATTTTTTGACAGGCAGAGGGGACAGTGAGAGACAGAAAGAGAGAAAGGTCTTCCTTTTGCCGTTGGTTCACCCTCCAATGGCCACTGCGGCCGGCGCACCGCGCTGATCCGAAGCCAGGAGCCAGATCCTTCTCCTAGTCTCCCATGCGGGTGCAGGGCCCAAACACTTGGGCCATCCTCCACTGCCTACCTGGGCCACAGCAGAGAGCTGGACTGGAAGAGGAGCGACCGGGACAGAATCCGGCACCCCGACCAGGACTAGAACCCTGTGTGCCAGGGCCACAAGGTGGAGGTTTAGCCTATTGAGCCGCGGCACCGGTCTTTTTATTCACTTCTAATATTTCCAGAACCAGTACCTACTGGTTCAATACAGAAGAGAAGGGAAATCCCAATCTTTAAGTCTTAACACGCTGTTAAGCCAAGAAACACAGAATACATAAATATCTCAGGGTACATTCACAACTTAGTAAAAACTGGCATCCTATGATAGCTTTAGACTATTACCACAAATTGATCCAAATCTGAAATCCCTTAAAACTTTTTAAGTGCCAACAAGACAGTCAAGAATTTAAGATTTTGAAGCATTTCAGAAGAGGGATACTCAACTGGTAAAGTCTATGCAAATACTCCAAAATCCAAAACCCCTCAAACACTCCTGGTCCCAAGCATTTCAGATAAGGGATACTAAAGCTGGATGGATTATTGTTTAACAAATGTCCTATATTTCAAAGTTTCAGTACCATAAGTACTGCCACAATAATTGACTTTCCTCATTCACGTCCCTATGCACCTGTCAAATCAATTCTTTAGAATACATTTCTAAGAGCAGAATTACTGGATTAGAAAAAATGTACTGGAGGACAGTGCTGTGGCGCAGCGGGTTAACGCCCTGGCCTGAAGCACTGGCATGAAGCACCCTGGCCTGAAGCACCAAGTCCTTGGGCCCCTGCACCCATGTGGGAAACCCGGAAGAAGCTCCTGGCTCTGGATCAGCACAGCTCCGGCCGTTACAGCCAATTGGGGAGTGAACCATCGAATGGAAGACCTCTCTCTCTCTCTCTCTCTCTCTCTCTCTCTCTCTCTCTCTCTCTATAACTCTGACTTTCAAATAAATAAATAAATCTTAAAAAAAAAAAGAAAAAGAAAAAGAAAAGATGTACCGGATGGAGTTCTTGGCTCCCTGCTCTGGCACAGTCATGCCCTGACTGTCGTGAGCATGTGGGGCGTGAACCAGTGGACGAAAGCTCTCTGCCTCACCCCATCTCTCTGTCACTCTGCCTTGCAAATGAATAACAAATCTTTTTGAAAAGAGCAAAACTCGTCAGCCACACTGTTTCATGGCATTGGCACAACTTAGTTCACTCAGAGAAAATGGTGTGGCTCTTTGCCTCCTGGAAGACTCTTCTTTACCTGCTACATAACGCTGACCCCTCATTAAGCCTCTTGATACATACACAGTCTTCAAAAAGTTCAAATCCACATTATCTTTTAATTCCTTTTCTCCATAAACTTCTTGGAGTATCCTCAATACTGTTATAACTGTCTTCAAGTAAACTCTACCAATTTACAGTCCCACCCAAAGTAACTGCGTACGCTCACCACCAGCAAGCATTACCATCTTCTAAAGAATGTTCATCTTCACTCTTGAAAGGCAGAATGAAAAACAGAGAAAAGATCTTATATCCACCGGCTTACTCCCCAGATGCCACAACAGCCGCTGAGACCTAAGCCTCAGCCACGCTACCTCATTGCCCAAAGGAGAAAAACACTGGAAAGCATTCCTTGCCCTTGAAACTCAAGTGGGTCTCACACCCTATTGCCTTCATACCCCACCCTCCACAGCCACCAGAAAGACCAGTTCCGGGAATTCCCCTCTGCCTGCTGCCCCCCACCCCCACCCCCACCCCCACCCCCACCCCATCCCTAGCTCTCCTAAAACAGTAAAAGGCCTGGCCCCTGGGGTCAGGACCTTCTGCCACGTGTTCCATCAGTGTGCATGCGGGCAGTGGATCACCCACCTCTATGGCTTTATTTTTCTCTGAATAAATTTGGTTTTGTTGTAAATTCGTACACTGCCTCCTCTCTATTCCTCGCTTTTCCTAACATTTTGGTGCTCCGTGTGAGGGGGCACCAATCTGCAACTCTTCCTAACAGCCGTGGCTAGACCAGGCGGAAGCCAGGAGCCTTGAACTGCTTTCAGGTCTCCCACGTGAGCGGCAGGGACCCAGGACTTGAGTCATCACTTACTGCCTCCCAGGATGCATCAGCAAGACACCCTACCAGAGGGCCAGCACTGTGGCTGCTCCACTTCCGACCCAGCTCTGCTATGGCCTGGGAGGGCAGAAGATGGCCCAAGTCCAAGGGGGCCCCTGCACCCGTGTGGGAGACCCAGAGGAAGCTCTTGGCTCCTCGCTTCAGATTGGCACAGCTCAGGTTGTTGCGGCCATTTGGAGAATGAACCAATGGATGGAAGACCTTTCTCTCTCTCTCTCTGCTTGTGCTTCTCTGAAACCCTGCCTTTCAAATAAATAAGGAAATCTTTAAAAACAAATAAACCAGACCAGAACTCGAGTAGCCAGGACTTAAACCCACACTCTGATATGGGATGTGGGCATAAGAAGCAGCACCCACTGCATTACAACCTCACTGGTCTGATCAACACTGATAGTGATAGGCTATGGAGGCATGCCAACAAAGAACACTACCATGGGGCCGGCACTGTGGCACAGCGAGTAAAGCTGCAGCACCAGCATCCCATATGGGTGCCGGTTCAAGTCCCAGCTGCTCCACTTCTGATCCAGCTCTCTTCTGTGGGCTAGGAAAGCAGTAAAAGACGGCTCAAGTCCTTGTGCCCCTGCACCTGCATGGGAGACCCAAAAGAAGCTCCTGGCTCCTGGCTTCAGATCGACCCAGCTCCAGCCATTGTGGTCATTTGAGGAGTGAACCAGTAGAAGGAAGACTTCTCTCTGCCTCTGCCTCTCTGTAATTCTGCCTTTCAAATAAATAAATTAAAAAAAAAAAAAAGACCACTACTGCTTCTCTTTCATATCAACAAATGTTGTAAGCAAAACAAGGTATCTAGAGGACATGTAGAAACTAGCTACCTTGAAGCTATTATAAAACAGGGGTCACAGTGCCTGGGTGTTGCTGTGGATTCCTTCTGAGAGGAGGAACATGGTGGCAGCAAGAGGCACAGAGTCACCACACAGACCCTGGGAGCCAGGTGAAAGCAGGTCGGAGGCGAGCAGCCTGCAGACTCGTTCATTTCAGTTACTACAGCAGCTTATATAGCCAAGGCAGCCAATCTGGTGGTGGTGGTGGTGGGTTCTATGGCCTAACCAATCATACCCTGTTGCCAGGCGGCTTCTGAAGTCATCCATTCACAGCCTGTTGCCAGCGGCCATCTTGGCATAGCCTTCTCATTGCACCACATTTCCTCCTTTTCTTTTGTTTTTCAGCAACGGGAGGCATGATTCTTGGCCATACCATTGTTGACCCCGTTTCCATGTGGTCTCCATACGCGGCTGTGCCTTAGAGGATCTTACCCGTCGGTGACTAACCAGCACTCAAAACGGGAGACCACAGGAGTGCTTGCTCAGATAGGGGTAGGAATGAGGAACAATGGTAATCAGGAATGGCATGACTGCACACAAGCTGTGGGCCGTTCGAGTGGCTGACCAGAGCTAGTGGGGTATAAAATAGTAACAGATGTGGCTATGGGCAGTTTCTCAGGGTAGGATGATAGGGCAGGTGCGTCAGCTGACAAGGCGGGCTCTCAGTCTTGTTCAGCTGGTTCTGATTGGCTGTCAGTTGCAGGCTTGATGTTTCTGGCTGGTACCCAAATGGGCTGTCCCGCATTCTCTGGAAAGACACAAGCATATCCTCGACCCTTGGCTAGCAGAAGCCTTTTAACAGGTGTTGGAATCCAGGGCTGGAATTCTGCATCTACTCCTACATTAATGGTAAACATGTGGGTGGCATGGGGTCTAGTGGCTGCCCTGAGAGCCTGCGGTACCCGGGGACTGCTACAAATGTGGGGATCCTCACTGGGTGTGGATGGGATGACCTCACATGGGTTACTGCCTCAAGGTCGTCTGAGTTCATCCCACAGATATTTGGGCACTGACTAGGCATCGCTGCATTATCTGCTGTCATGTCATTTTCACTGTCCGAGCTGTCTCTAAGTCATCAACTGCTGCCTGGGAGGCAGAGGCCTGGAGTGACAGGCTCTAATCACTCACAAATTCACTGTGTTTGGTAATCTGTGTGCGCTTCTGAGAGGCAGGTATCTTGCCCATGTTTGAGTGTTTAAGAGCGGTGTGCCATGCCAACTCTAGCCAAAGGAAAGACACGCACAGCACTGCTGCCATAACAAAGCAAATTCCTAGCACCTCAGCGGCTGACGGCCTTCTGCAGGGGTTCCCTACGTTCGACGAACAGACAGTGGTGTGTCAGATCGTACCTGTGTCCTGTGCTTAGCGGGGCACAATCCTTAGGTCAAGGCCATATGCCCACACGGTGTCTCCGGAGCATTACCTCTCTCAGTGAGGGAAGATGACTTGGTTCTGAATTCTGGGATGATCAGTCCTTCATGTGAATTCGCTGGGTGAACCGAAAGTAAGGAGGAGCCGAGAAGCGACGTGTGCTTCTGGGCAGTGTGCGCCTAACTTAGACTGAGGACAAGGACAAGGAAAGGGCTTAGCAGGGGGCTCTATGCTCACCCTCACAGAACTGAACAGCACACACAACACCGAGGGGACTACCTGCCAAAAGCAAGGGGGGACCTCTCCGAGTCCGGCACACTGTCTTTCTCAGTCACACTGGTGTGCCAGATGTTGCTGTTGATTTGCTCTGAGAGGAGGAGCGTGGTAGGGGCAAGAGGCGCGGAGCCACAACACAGACCCCGGGAGTCGGTGAAAGTGGGCCAGAGGCGAGCAGCCTGCAGACTCGTTCATTTCAGTTGCTACTGCAGCTTATATAGTCAAAGCAGCCAATCCGGTCAAGGGGTGGTCTATGCCCTAACCAATCACAGCCTGTTGCCAGGCAGTTTCTGTTGCCAGCGGCCATCCTGGCGTGGCCTTCTCATTCCACCACACCTGGGAAAGCAGCAGCAGATGACCCAAATGCTTGGGCCCTTGCACCAGCGTGGGAGATCTGGAAGATCTTGGCTCCTGGCTTTGGCCTGGTTCAGCCATGGTTATTGTGGCCATTTGGGGAGTGAACCAGCAGATGGAAGACTCCTCTCTCTCTAACTCTGCCGTTCAAATACATAAATAAATCTTAAAAAAAAAAAAGTCAATTTCTTCCCTACATATCAACAATGAAAAATTAGAATTTGACATTCAAAGCATAATATCATTTACATTAGCACCAAAAAGAGGTACATACTTAGGTGTAGATCTAGTAAAATATGCAGAAGGTCTATGTGAAAAGATAAAAGAACCAAATAAGATTTTCCATGTTCATAGATGGTTACATTCAACTTTCAAATTGTTAGTTCTTCCCAAATTGATCTCAGATTAAACTGATCCCAACCACAATCTCAACAAGTTATTGTGAGAATACTGAAAAACTCTCATGGCTCAAATGAGCCAACACAATATTAAAACAAAGCAGAGAACTGACACTATCTGACTTCAGGATCTACTACAAAGCTACAGCAATAAAGATGGTGTGGTATTGGCCCAAAACAAACAAACAAACAAACAGAAAACAATGGAGGGGCCATGCAGTGACAGAAGGTGAAGCCTCTGCCTGCAGTGCCAGCGTCCCACATGGGTGCTGCTGGTTCAAGTCCGACTGCCCCACTTCCAATCCAGCTCCCTGCTCTGGCCTGGGAAAGCAGCAGCAGATGGCCCAAGTCCTTGGGCCCCTGCACCCATATGGGAGACCTGGAAGAAGCTCCTGGCACCTGGCTTTCAGCCTTGCCCAGTGCCAGCTGTTATAGCCATTTGGGGAGTGAATCAGCCAATGGAAGATCTCTCTCTCTCAATCTCTCTCTCTCTCTCGTATCTCTTTCAAATAAATAAGTAAATCTTTTTTAAAAAAATGGAACAGAATAGGGAGCTCAGAAACAGACCCACAAAAACATAGTTTACTGAGACAGATACTCAGCCTGGCAGTCAAGAAGCTGCTGGTATGCCTGCATCCCACACCACAGTACCTGGGTTTGAGTCCCAGTTCTGTTCCGGATTCCAGCTTCTTGCAAATGTGGACCCTGGTGTGCAGCACTAATGGCTCAAATAATTAGGTCCTGTCACCCATGTGGGAGACCTGAACTGAGTTCTCAGACCCCAGTGTTGGCCTGGCCCAGGCTGAGCCGTTGCAGGAATCTGGAGAGTAAACCAGTACATAGGTCTGTCTCTTGAGTAAAATATAAAATCTAGACATAAATCTTATAATGTTCACAAAAATTAACTAAAAATGAATCTGCTATAAATTTAAAACATAAAACTACTAGAACATAACTGAGGGAAAATCTAGATTACCTTCAACTGGATGATACTTTTTAGATACAAGACCAGAAACATGATCCATTGGGGTAAACGGGTAACAAACAGGACTTCATTAAAACTAAAAATCAGGCCGGTGCTGTAGCTGGCCTGAAGCACCAGCATCCCATAAGGGCGCTGGTTCGGGACCCAGCAGCTCCACTTTCGATCCACCTCTCTGCTATGGCCTGGGAAAGCAGTGGAGGATGGCCCAAGTCCTTGGGCCCCTGTACCCACGTGGGAAACCCGGAAGAAGCTCCTGGCTCCTGGCTTCAGATCGGCGCAGCTCCGGCCATTGTGGCCAATTGGGGAGTGAACCAGTGAATGGAACACCTCTCTCTCTGCCTCTTCTTCTCTCTCAGTGTAACTCTGACTTTGAAATAAATAAATCTTTAAAAAAAAAAAAAACTAAAAATTTCTTTTCTGTGAAAGACACTGTTAACAAAATGAAAAGACAAGCCACAGACTGGGAAAAATATCTGCAAAAGACCTATCTAAATAAGGACTTGCATCTAAAATATATACATAATATACACAAAGAACTCTAAATTCTTTAGAATCAACCAACTTAAAAAAAATGGACAAAAGATCTGGATACCTCACCAAAGGACATATACACACAACATCTAAACATATGACAAGATGTTCAACACCGTATGTTATTAGGGTATCACACATTAAAACAATGAGATTCCACTATATTAGAATGGCTAATATAAAAAACACTGATACCCACCCAATGCTGGTGAGGATATGGAACAACAGGAATTCTTTTACTGCTTATGGAATATAAAATGATTCAATCATTGTGAAAGACTGTTTTAATATATGATCCAACAAGTGCTCCCTATGTATTTACCCAAATGAGCTGAAACTTATGTCCTAAGACATAACAATATTTACAGCAGGGGCCAGTGTTGTGGAACAGCGGTCTATGATGCCAGCAGCCCATATGGATACCTGTTAGAGTCCTGGCTGCTCCACTTCCCATCCAGCTTTCTGGTAATGCGCCTGGGAAAGCAGCAGAAGATGGCCCAAATACTTGGGAGACCTCGACAGAGTTCTAGGTTACCGGCTTCCATCTGGCCTACCCCTGGCTGATGCAGCCATTTGGGAGAGAACCAGCAGGTGAATGATATCTCTCTCTCTCTCTTTCTCTTCTCTCTTTCTAACTCTGCCTTTCAAATAAATACATTTTATAAAAATAAAGCAATTTTATTTGTAACTACCAAATTCCAGAAACCACCACAATGTCCTTCAATATGAGCATCAAGAAAATTATTCAGCAAGGGGAAAAAAAATTTATCTAATTACAATATGACAGGGAGAAACCTTAGAAGCGTATTGCTAAGAAGCCAATGCAAAAAGGTCAAAATCCACGTAATCCCTAACAGCAAGAGTGAACTCTACAGAAACTCAGGACTTTAGTTAGTAACAATGTATCAATCAATACACTAGTATATCAAGTGTAACAAAGGTGCCCACAAATACAGAAGAAGGTGTGTGTGTGTTATAGGAGAGACTGCGATCTCTTTTTTTTTTGATAGGCAGAGTGGACAGTGAGAGAGAGAGACAGAGAGAAAGGTCTTCCGTTGCCGTTGGTTCACCCTCCAATGGCTGCCACGGTCGGCCCGCTGCGGCCGGCGCACCGCGCTCATCCAATGGCAGGAGCCAGGAGCCAGGTGCTTCTCCTGGTCTCCCATGGGGTGCAGGGCCCAAGCACTTGGGCCATCCTCCACTGCACTCCTGGGCCACAGCAGAGGGCTGGCCTGGAAGAGGGGCAACCGGGACAGAATCCGGCGCCCCGACCGGGACTAGAACCCGGTGTGCCGGCGCCGCAAGGCGGAGGATTAGCCTGTTGAGCCACGGCGCCGGCCCGAGAGACTGCGATCTCTGCATTTTCCCATCACTCTTCCTGTAAACCATAAGCCCCTCCGAGGCTCCGCATCTCTTCGCCATTGGGCCTTGCTGGTCACTCTTCCGGGAGACTCACTCCCTGAGCATCACTTTCCTCCTCCCTTCCCCTTCCAGAGTGTGATTCTTTCACCAGACACCTCCCCCCCCCCCCACCGTACATATTCAAGAGTCCTTCCCACCCAAACTCCAAGTCCTCTTTAGCTGACAGCATTCTGAGCTACCAGTGTGCAACTCTAGCTCAGATTCCTGCCCAAGTTGCAGAGGTGGACCACCCACTGCTCTGTGATAGTCCACAGGAACCCAGACATTCCCTCCACAACCACTTCCTCCTCTAGGAGTCTTCCCCACCCTACAGACATTTAGACTGCTCCATCTGTAACACAAGTACAACCTGTCCTGAGAGTCAACTCATGAGATGGAAACCTGTCCCAGGCCAATGAGATTTTCCACCCCGAAAATTTGAAATTGAGATCAAACAGTCGCCACACCTGAATTAGGAAATCACATACAGCCAAAATCATGTGAGAATAAATGAGAAATCCTGTCTGCAAGGCCAAGAATGAGGAAAACGGAGGGCACACAGCTCCAGAATATTGAAAATAACTACCCTGGTACTGACAACTTGGTATCTGATTAAGTTTCTGACTTTGGGGGCCAGAACTGTGGTAAAGCCGCCACCTGCAATGCCGACATCCCATCTGGGCGTTGGTTCACATCCTGACTGCTCTACTTCTGATCCAGCTCTCTGCTATGGCCTGGGAAAGCAGTAAAAGATGGCCTACACCCTTGGGCCCCTGCACTCCTGTGGGAGACCTGGAAGAAGCTCCTGGCTCATGGCTTTGGGTTAGCTCAGCTCCGGCCGTTGCAGCCATCCTGAGAGTGAACCAGCGGATGGAAAATCTCTCTGCCTCTCCGTCTCTCTTTGTGTAACTCTGACTCTCCAATAAATAAAGCTTTTTTTAAAAAAAAGTTTCTGACTTTTACATTCTGAGACATCATCATATTCTCTCATAAACTTGTTTTTGTTTTGTCTACTAACCTAGTTTCAGTGGATTTCTGTACTCGTAACCAAATGACCCCAACGAACAGCAAAAAGTGGAGGGGTGGGTGTGTGTGGTGTAGCAGTTAAGGCACCTTCACCTCTCAGTATAGTCCCTAGGCTCTAATTCCTGGCTCAGGCTCCTGATCCCAACTTCCAGCTAGTGCAGACCCAGGGAAGCAGCAGGGATGGCTCCCATAATTGGCTCCAGCCACCCACATGGGAGACCTGGATGCGCTCCCAGCCCCAGCCACTCCTGTCTCTCTTACCTCAATATTTAAAAAACAGACGTATAAACTGCAGAGTGCTGATGGACGGATGCTGCACAACAAAATGGAAGGAATCTATCAGAAAATGTTGAGCCAAAGTCAAGCACACAAAGGACAAACTGCTTGTGACTCTACTTACACAAAGGACCAAGGTAGCAGAGGTTTGAATAGTAATCACCGCTGGGAAGTAGAGGTACCAAACAGGGTGGGAGCACAGGAAGTCTGTGGAATGCTAGGAATGTTCTTTATTTGATGTGAGAGTTGATTTACATATGAGTGTGCTGAACTCTTAAAGCTGAACACACAGTTGGGTCCCACCCAGATTCCTTTATCAGGTCAGTGCACTCCCTTCCCTAGCTGCTGTAGGGCAGCAAAGACCTAGTCCTACCCCAGGGCAGCCTGAGGCCACCAGCCCCAGTCCTCAAAAGGAAACAACTTGACCTTGGTGGGGCGAGGCTACAGCCAGATGCTGGCTGAGTGGACTCCACCATGCTCTACCTGCTAACCTCAGTGTTCAAGTATCTCCTCCCAGGGCTCTCCTAGAGGACAACTACCATTGGTGACCCTTACTACATACGAAGTGTCCACCCCCATCTAAGTTTTTAAAGGTGCTGGATGAGGATTGCTTTGAACAACTAGACAGCAAAACGTTCACTCTTCCCTGGAGAGTCTGACAATGGTTCTTCTTGAGAGAAGAGATGTGCTACTTGGCAGGAAGGACCAACTGCCCTCTACAGCACAAGCCACAGGAGGACAAAAACGAACGGCATGGATCCTAGGTGGTTCCTGCCACTAGCTTGCTCTGTGAATGTGCAATCCCATTCACAATCTGCGCATCGTCTCCCAAACTTGAAAACCAGATCTGGCCCTGAGGTTCAGCGCCTTCCAGCTGAGAAAACCCTTTCATCTCATCTAAGAATCATCAAAGCCAACCTCCTCGACACCACTCACACATTCCACCACGCCTTCCAGGAAACTAGTTTTAGTGCCCAGTTCTGCAGCCAATCAGCATCAGGCAAGCCTACAGCTGGGAAATCCAGGGCACACTCCTCTCCCAACTCCCTACGCGGGCCCCTTCCTCTCCCCTCAGAAACCATCATACACAGAGACTCCCACAGCACAAGTTAAAACGCATGTTCCTATCTGCACCTGAGCACTCGCTCAGGGCTTTGAGGCATGTATTCATGTGACATACACAATGTACTAATACGCAACAAGACCGGGCAAAGCATTTTAAAGCTCACTTTGGGAACTGTTTAGTAACAGGTAGCTGGTTAAGCTCAAAGTTTTCACACGGTTCAAGCTCGGGGATCACACGTTTATTTTCAGTTCGACCCGGAGGTCGAAGGACACTGACTGGCCATTCCACCGACCCAACAGATGCCCGTCGCCAGGGCGGGAGCGCTGATTATTCGAGAATCAGAGATTACAGAGTGATGAGCTGTCCGTCCTGAGCAGTTAACTACCCGGCTTGTCATAGCAGGAGCGAGCCCCGGAGTCTCTCTCCATAGATGCTTCCCGAAAGCCGCTCCCACGGCCTTGGACTCAGAGCAGGTGCCTAGCGAGGAGCCGCGTCTCCACCTCCGACACCGGCTCCCGACCGTGCACGGTGGACGCTACCCTGCCAGAGCAACCGTGCGCGCCGGCAAACGTGACTAAGCGTCGAAAGTTCACCTCCGAGACGCGGCTCCATCTGTCGCCCTTAGCGCAGAAGAACAACAAAGTTTACCGGGGGCTGCGTTCCACGGGCTGCGGGGCTGCCTGCGGCTCCGGACACGCGCTGCGCCGCAGTCCCGGGTGACCGCAGCGCGCGCGGGCCCTGCGGGGCGGTGGTCCGCAGCCGGGACCCGGCGCCCCGCGCCCAGCGCGCGCAGACCCGCGCGGCCGCGCCCCACGCCCCCGAGCCGCTCCTACCTTCCGACTCGCGCCGCCGAGGGACACCTTGGGCCTCGTTTTGAAATCCCCTTCGAAACTGAACATCGTGGCCGCTTATCCCATCTGGGAGGAGCCCGCGACCCTACTTGCAGCCCGGGCAGCGCGGAGGGCGCGGGCAGGGCGCGGGGTGGCCCTCGGGCGGATCTCGGGCGCCCGCCCTGCCAGCCTGGGCGCCGGAGGACGCAGCGGCGACCGGGAGGCGACCCCGAGCGCAGCCCCGAGCCTCGGCCCGCCCAGCCCTGCCCTCGCACGGCGGGGGGAGGCGACACTGGAGGCGCGGCCTTTCCTCACCTCCCCCCTCATCCACGCCCCCCGCCGCTCCGGCCGAGGCGTGGGGTGCCCGGCTGGGCCGCTGACCCCGCTTGTGCACCGGGAGCAGCCGCCTCGGGAGGAAGATGGCGACCGGCCGCAGCTGCCGTGCGCGGCGCCGCGAGCGCGCGCGCTCACGCCATCGACGGCGCGGCGCTCCTCCCGGCACCCCCCGCGAGCGCGAGCCCGACAGCCATCGACGGCGCTGCGCTCCTTCGCCAGCGTGCGCGGCCCCGGGAGACGCGTCGCAGCCTGGAAACGGCGGCCCGGGTTGTCCGGGGAGGCGGGGCGCGGGGCGGGGCCCGGACGACCGCAAGGGACACTGGGAAGCGGTCTCCTAGCTTCCAGGGTGATGCCAGACGTGACTGGCTGTAGCCAAAGAGGACCGCCTCCCAGATGCCAGTACCCACAGCTTACTTGTGGCCTGAGTCTTTTTTACATTTTGCATGTGATGTATATATCATACCACACATAGTCACACAGATATTTACAGTATACACACATGCATAAGCATGTATATATCATATATGTCATGTGTGCACAGTACATATGCACGACCCTTGTGCACACACATCCTAACTACACATGTGTGTCGTATACACGCGTGTACATAATGGTGAGCATGCATAGGTACCCATGATATACACATGTGAATCTCATGTACACATAGTTAAACACATAAATGTAAATCAGACACAATGTAAACGTTCATAAATCTCACACGCAGGCACAACGTCCACATACATAAATCTATACCACACACAACATAGCTATGCATAAGTAATGCTAATTTACATATGCATGAAAGTCAAACACATGCATATGCATGAGCATATCTCATACCCACACATAAATAGACATAAATTTATGTCTCGTATACATACATGCATGTACATATATGAGAACTTCCCAAAGTTCATGGAAATGGAATTGAAGATTATTTTGGTTCAAAAATTTTCAAAATCCACACATTTAGGGGTCTTAAATCATTTTTAGAAGTATTATGAACAAACTATGCATGGAATTCAAATTTTTGCACCAAAATAAACGTCTTTAATTTGAGCTTCTCGCTGGCTTTTTAAAGCACTCCAGATATGAAGGGTCTTCAAAAGCTACATGAAAAATGCATATTGTGAAAAAGCTGTGCATGGATGCCATTTGTTTTTACAACAAAATGAACTTGTACTAACTTGTTATAGCATGTCTGAACAGGATCTAGTCTGACTCCCTGTGAAGGATGAGACGTCGATTTGAAAAGAACCCCTCTCAGAACACGATGCACCGACAGAAAAAGCAAAACTAAACAAATAGGACTCTTTCAAACTCTGAAGGTTCTGCACAGCAAAGGAAACAGAGTGAAGAAACATCCAACAGAATGGAAAATATATTTGCAAGCTGCCTCACAAAGGTTTAGTATCTAGAATGTATCAGCTACCTAAAAAAACTCAACAATGACAACAAAAAAATCAGTCCAGGTAAGAAACAAAGGATCTCAACAGGCAGTTCTCAAAAGAAGAAATTCAAATGGCCAACAAATATATGAAAAATGCTCAACATTGTTTACCCTAAGGAAATGCGAATCAAAACCAGAATGATATCACCTCACCCCTGTCAGAATGGCAAAATCCAAAAGACAGAGAGTAGCAAATGCTGCTGAGGATGTGGAGAGAGGTGAACTCTTAGCCACTGTTGGTGGGAATGTAAATTAGTGCAGCAGCTATGGAAAATCATATGGAAATTCTTAAAAAACCAGAAATAGACTTGGCAGATGATCCAGCAATCCCATTGATTATAGCAGCACTGTTCACAATAGCCAAAATTTGGAATCAACCAAAGTGTCCATCCTCAGGTGAAGGGATAAGAAAATGTGGTAATATACACAATGGAACATAATTCAGCTATAACAAATGAAATTCTACCATTGGCATTAAAATGCATGCAACTGAGGGACATCGTGTTGAAATAAGCTGGACCTAGAAAGACAAATACCGCACGTTCTCCCTTATACGTGGGAGCTAAACGGTTTTTAAAACACATACACAATCACAAAAGAAAATGCTCTGTATTTCAGTATTGCTGCAATATATTTTGGTGAAACTAAGTTTTGTTTTTATTTTATTTTATTTTATTTTATTTTATTTTATTTTATTTTATTTTTTTGACAGGCAGAGTGGACAGTGAGAGAGAGAGACAGAAAGGTCTTCCTTTGCCGTTGGTTCACCCTCCAATGGCTGCCGCGGCCGCCGCACCACGCTGATCCAATGGCAGGAGCCAGGTGCCAGGTGCTTTTCCTGGTCTCCCATGGGGTGCAGGGCCCAAGCACCTGGGCCATCCTCCACTGCCTTCCCGGGCCACAGCAGAGGGCTGGGCTGGAAGAGGGGCAACCGGGACAGAATCCGGCACCCCAACCAGGACTAGAACCCGGTGTGCCAGCGCCGCAAGGTGGAGGATTAGCCTGTTGAGCCATGGCGCCGGCGGTGAAACTAAGTTTTAAATTTAATTTTATACCTTTGTCAAACCAATGATTAAGAATGTTGTATGGGGCCGGCGCCACGGCTCACTAGGCTAATCCTCCGCCTGCAGTGCCGGCACACCGGGTTCTATTCCCGGTTGGGGCACCGGATACTGTCCCAGTTGCTCCTCTTCCAGTCCAGCTCTCTGCTGTGGCCTGGTAGGACAGTGGAGGATGGCCCAAGTGCTTGGGGTCTGCACCCACATGGGAGACCAGGAGCAAGCAACCTGGCTCCTGGCTTTGGATCGGCGCAGCGCGCCAGCCATAGCAGTCATTTGGGAGGTGAACCAATGGAAGGGAGACCTTTCTCTCTGTCTCTCTCACTGTCTATAACTCTACCTGTCAAATAAAAAAAAATTTTTAAAAAAGAGAATGTTATATGGGGGGCCGGCCCCATGGTTAATCCCCCACCTGTGGTGCCGGCATCCCGTATGGGCACTGGTTTTAGTGTCGGTTGCTCCTCTTCCAATCCAGCTCTCTGCTGTGGCCTGGTAGGACAGTGAAGGATGGCCCAAGTGCTTGGGCCCTTCTCCCTCATGGGAGACCAGGAGGAAGCACCTGGCTCCTGTCTTCGAATCAGTGCAGCTCCGGCCATTGCAGCCAGAGTGAACCAACAGAAGGAAGACCTGTCTCTCTCTCTTACTGTCTATAACTCTACCTCTCAAATAAATAAATAAGATATTTTAAAAGAAGAAGAAGAAGAAGAAGAAGAAGAAGAAGAAGAAGAAGAAGAAGAAGAAGAAGAAGAAGAAGAGGAGGAGGAGGAGGAGGAGGAGGAGGAGGAGGAGGAGGAGGAGGAGGAAGAGGAAGAGGAAGAAGAAGAAGAAGAAGAAGAAGAAGAAGAAGAAGAAGAAGAAGAAGAAGAAGAAGAAGAAGAAGAAGAAGAATGTAATGAGTAAAGCCACCGCCTGCAGTGCCAGCATCCCACATGGGCACTGGTTCTAGTCCCGGCCACTCCACTTCCAATCCAGCTCTCTGCCATGGTCTGGGAAAGCAGTAGAAGATGGCCCAAGTCCTTGGGCCCCTGCACCCATGTGGGAGACCCAGAAGAAGCTCCTGGCTTTGGATTGGTGCAGCTCTGGCCATTGCAACCATTCAGGGAGTGAACCAGTGGATGGAAGACTCTCTCTCTCTCTCTCTCTCTCTCTCTCTCTCTCAGCCTCTCCTCTCCGTGTAACTCTGACTTGCAAATAAATAAATCTTTAAAAAAAACTGTTAGTGAATTTAGAAATCTTTTGTGTTAAACATATTTTTTTTAAAGATGTATTTATTTGAAAGCCAGGAGCCAGGAGTTTCTTCCGATGTCGCTGGGCAGCTCCACTCTGATTTCCACAATGATTTTCCCCAATTTACATTCTCACCAAAAATGTAAAAGGGTTTATTATCTCCACACAGGCTGGTGTCCCCTGAGAATTCACATGTTGAAACTTAATCCCCAGTGTGGCTGTAGGAAGAGATGGGACAGGGGAGATTCTAAGTCGTGAGGACTCCACCCCCATGACTGGGGATGCGGTCCTGAAAACAGAGGTCCAGGGGCCCTGCCCTTTCTGCCAGGCACGGCCGTAGTAACCAAGTGCTGTCCGAGGAACAGGTGGCCCTCACCAGACACCAGATGCACTGGTGCCTTGATCATGCACTGCCAGCCTCCACAACAGTGAGGAACATATTTGTGTTGTTAACAAATTACCCAGTCTAAGGGAATTCTCTGTAGCAGACTAAATAGATACATATTCATTTATATATATATATATATATGAACATATATACATATATATGTACTAAATCATAATATAGAAAATAGTTTTTACTATAAATCAGCATCCAAAAAGTCTGAAAACCACTAGATAGGTGTGCTGTTTGTCAATTAACATATATATCTTTGGGGCCAGCACGGTGGCCTAGTGGGTAAGCCTATGCCTGTGGCGCCGGCATCCCATTTGGGCACTGGTTCTAGTCCTGGCTCTTCCTCTTCAGATCCAGCTCCCTGATGATGTCCTGGGAAAGCAGTAGAGGGTGGCTCAAGTCCTTGAGCCCCTGCACAGCATGGGAGACCTGGAAGAAGCTCCTGGTTTTTGGCTTCAGATCAGCCCAGCTCAAGCTGTTTGAGGAGTGAACCAGCAGGTGGGAGACCTTTCTCTCTGTAACTCTCTCTCTCTCAAATAACAAATAAAATCTTAAAAAAAAGAAGTCCTTGATTCATCAAAAACACCCACATTTTACCAATTTTGAAATTTTATAGATTTTTGTCAATGAAAAACTCATACCTTTTTTTTCAAAACTATCAGATCAGCTAAGATTAAAAATATTAGTAACACCCTGTATGTGACCTCCGTAGTTGAGTGTGCCCTAAAGTCTCAGACTTTGCTCAAATAAAGTCTTCCAAGCTCTGAACCAGGCAGTGATGGGTTAGTGCATTCTCACGCGAGGCTCACCGTCCATTCTCGGCACTGCTGGGTCTCTAGCCGAGGTCCTAATTGGCTGAGCACGTGGACAGGGAGCAGGGAGCTGTGTACTGGGCCCCTGCCAGTCCTCCGGGCTCAGGTTCCACGTGCTACACGTGATGTGAACATCTCGGTGCTCATTCTCGTGCTTTTGCCAGGCGGCCCCATGGCGCTAGCTGACTCCCTCACATGATTCCCCACCGGGAAGCTGGTAATCCATCCCCACACTACAGGAAAAACGGGTTTGTCCAAAATCATGTATTTGTCTCCAACATGATTCCTGCTGAAAGATAGTCAAGGGTTGTGAAAACTTTTTAGTAGGGGCTGGGCCGCGGCTTAACAGGCTAATCCTCCACATTGTGGCGCTGGCACACCAGGTTCTAGTCCCGGTCGGGGCGCCGGATTCTGTCCTGGTTGCCCCTCTTCCAGGCCAGCTCTCTACTGTGGCCCGGGAGTGCAGTGGAGGATGGCCCAAGTCCTTGGGCCCTGCATCCCATGGGAGACCAGGAGAAGCACCTGGCTCCTGCCATCAGATCAGCGTGGTGCACCGGCCACAAGAGCCATTGGAGGGTGAACCAACGGAAAAGGAAGACCTTTCTCTCTGTCTCTCTCTCTCTCACTGTCCACTCTGCCTGTCAAAAAAAAACTTTTTAGTAAAAAATTTCTTTTTTTTTTAAGATGTATTTATTTATTTGAGTCAGAGAGAAAAGGTCTTCCATCTGCTGGTTCACTCCCCAAATGGCCTCAGTGGCCGGAGCTGTGCCAATCTGAAGCAAGGAGCCAGGAGCTTCCTCTGGGTCTCCCACATGGGTGCAGGGGTCCAAAGACTTGGGCCATCTTCTACTGCTTTCCCAGGCCATAGCAGAGAGCTGGATCAGAAGTGGAGCAGCCGGGACTTGAGCCAGCATCCTTATGGGATGCTGGCACTTCAGGAGGCGGCTTTACCTGCTATGCCACTGCGCCAACTGTGTGCCAGTGTGGATAGCGTGTTGAAATTCACTGGCACTCTGCTGCATCCTGCCCAGGACGCAAATCATCCTTTTGCCCAGCGTGTCCCTGTTGTGGATACTGAGCTGTCGACATCACTGGCCCGTTTGTCACATGGTAGCCATGTGGGCCATCAGAGTGGCTGCCATGGCATGGAAGTGCTTGTGTCCAAGCACTTCTTTTGTTGAATAAACACCCCCAAATGCAAGGGAAATAATGTTGTCAGTTCAGACAGGCTAAGGTGAAGCTGTAAAGTTCTTCCTTTAAGTGACAAGGAGAAAGTTTATCACAGTATGTCTGCATAAGAAAAAATATATAGTACAGTTGTCCATCACAGAACAACAGAAACCCACTACGAAAATGATTCATTGGGGGCTTTCCTCACTGTGTGAACATCACAGAGTGTTCTTACACAAACTAAGACAGCTGCAATGTTACTAGCTAATATAATTTTAGGAGATGTCATAGATGCAGACCACCATTGACCACAATGTTGTTATATATTATGCATAACTCTTCATATAGAACTCAGTACTCGCCAGCACCATGGCTCACTAGGCTAATGATCCGCCTGCAGCACCGGCACCCCAGGTTCTAGTCCCACTTGGGGTGATGGTTCTGTCCCAGTTGCTCCTCTTCCAGTCCCAGCTGCTTCATTTCTGATCAAGCTCTCTGCTGTGGTTCGGGAGTGCAGTGGAGGATGGCCCAAGTGCTTGGGCCTTGCACCCGCATGGGAGACCAGGAAGAAGCACCTGGCTCCTGGCTTCGGATCAGTGTAGCACGCCGGCCATAGCGGCCATTTGGGGGGTGAACCAACAGAAGGAAGACCTTTCTCTCTGTCTCTCTCTAACTAACTCTGCCTGTCAAAAAATAAAAGATAAAAAAAAGGAACTCACTACTCTCCATGGTGTCACTCATCAACTGACGATCCTGGGACATATCTCCCTCAGATAAGGGGGAACAAATGTTGGTGCAGCTCTAAAATTCCTAGTATGTTAATCAGATCTCAACAGAACTGTCAGAAAATGATCTAGAACTAGGAACATACATTGTACCAAGGTCAATGCCCTGATTTGAATATTGTGCTATAATTGCATAATAACATATAACCTTTGGGGGAAAACTGGATGAAGACATTTCTATACTATCCTTACAACTTTTTGTCATTCTATAGCTAGTTCAAAATAAACATTTTGGCCGGCACCGTGGCTCAACAGGCTAATCCTCTGCCTTGCGGCACTGGCACACCGGGTTCTAGTCCCGGTCGGGGCACCGGATTCTGTCCCAGTTGCCCCTCTTCCAGGCCAGCCCTCTGCTGTGGCCCAGGAGTGCAGTGGAGGATGGCCCAGGTGCTTGGGCCCTGCACCCCACCTGGCTCCTGCCATCAGATGAACGCGGTGCGCCGGCTGCAGCGCGCCGTCCACGGCAGCCATTGGAGGGTGAACCAACGGCAAAGGAAGACCTTTCTCTCTGTCTCTCTCTCTCACTGTCCACTCTGCCTGTCAAAAATTAAAAATAAATAAATAAATAAATAAAAATAAACATTTTAGGGGCCCCTAAAAATTTGGGCCCCTGCCACCCTCCCATGTGGAAGACCAGGATGGATTTCCTTGCTCCTGGCTTTGACCTGTCCCAGCCCCAGTTGTTGTGGCCATTTGGGGAGTGAACTAGAGGATGGAAGATCTCTCTCTCTCAATGTAACTCTGCCTTTCAAATAAGTAAAAATAAATCTTCAAAAAATAAATAAAAATCCTGAGCCATGCCCCAAAAGACAAATATCATGTTTTCTCTAATATGTGGTAGTTAACACAAAATACAATAAAAGCAGTGCATAACAATGAAAGTCACATCTGATGATTTGATTATGGTTTATCGCCCTTGTCTTTATTCCTATAGAGCAGTGGTCTTTCTACTTTTTACTTGTTGAACATAATAGTCAATGGTGCATTAAGCCTGTGATTATAAAGTAAATTGGAAGTATGTTATTGGAAAAATTAAAGGAAAAAAAAAAGGAAGGAAGGAGGGAGAATTTAGGGAGAAAGGGAGTGCAGTATGGTTATCTTAGAATTGTATCCATGAAATCTGTTATCTTTATATTAATTTTTTAAATAAAAAACATAAAACATGCAAAAAGAAAGTCTTGAATGTCTCATCACACTGTGTTAGACACACACTTGTTTTCTGCTTTCTTTCGCTCCAAATGAATCTGTTAGGTAAGAAGTTAGTTATTAACCTCCGCGTGTTGAGTGGCTTTAGAACAAAAGGGAATTCCTGCGCAGGAAAGAGGAAAGAGACAGAAGCAAGCCTCCGAAGCAGACCAGCATTTGCACATCAAAAGTCTTGCAGAGGGGCCAGCGTGGTGGCTTAGCAGGTTAAGCCTCCACCTGCAGTGCCAGCATCCCATATGGCTGCTGGTTTAAGTCCCAGCTGCTTCACTTCTGATCCAGCTCTCTGCTGTGGCCTGGGAAAGCAATGGAAGATGGCCCAAGTCCTTGGGCCCCTGCACCCGTGAAGAAGCTCCTGGCTCCTGGCTTATGACCGGCTCAGCTCTGACCACTGCAGCCATTTCAGGAGTGAATCAGTGGATCTGAGACCTCTCTCTGTAACTCTGACTCTCAAATAAATAAATAAATAAAATCTTAAAAACATAAAATAAAAAAGGAAGAATGAAAAAGGCCTGTGGAACTCAGAAAACCTTGTTAGGTGGGTCTCAGGCATCCCCAAGGGGCAGCTTAGGAGAGTGGTCCCAGCCCTGTGCTAGGGAACCAGTAGGTCTGATCACAGTGTGCCTGGGAGTCCTGGGAGGAGTCTCATGCTTCCACACCCAGAAGCCCCTCACCCACCCATATCCCAGGGGAAGAGAGTGGGGAGGAGAGACAGAGGGCCATACCCACATGGACGCTCAGCTCTTCACTGAGATGGCCCTGGGCCTGGCGGGCTTTGTCTCTTCATTAGACTCCGCCAGCATGCTCACTGCCACTCTGTCTCCTGTCTGAAAGTCTTTCCTTGTGCTGAAGTAGTGGTCCCACCTGCTGCACCTCTTCCTGGTCCTTGCTTTGGGATCCATCCCACCAGTGTCGAATGCAGAGGCTTAAAACAACTCACAGGGGTCATCTCGTGGTTCAGAGGTCGGAAGTTTGACGTGGGTCTCACTGGGTCTCACTGGGTGAGACAAGCAGCACTTGTTCTGCCTGGAGGCTCCTGGGGGGGCTGCCTCTTTGCCCCTTTTCAGCCTCTTGCGGCCCCTTCCAGGGCTCACACGGCTCCGCCCTGCTTCTGCGCTCTCATCTCCTTCTCTGGCCCCAGCCTCCCTCTGTGAGCACCCGGTGACAACATCAGGTCCTCTTTTTTTTTTTTTTTTATTTTAGATAGATATGGCCTTCGATATAAAGGGGAGATACGTGAGATAGACACGATGTTTAAATTATTAAGGATGAAAGCCAAGCTGTACAGCACTATGTGTACGTTTCCTTCTGGGAAAAACAACATAATTTGGTCAATTTTACACACACACACACACACATACACACACACGCGCGCGCACGCACATGTGCGTGCAGCCACTAACAAGGAAGGAACTTTGGTCATTTCAAAGTTTACAGTGAGCAAGCATAAGTTTTATAAACACACAGTAGGTTCTCTTTTTTCTTTTTCTTTCTTTCTTTCTTTTTTTTTTTTTTTATTTTTAACAGGCAGAGTGGACAGTGAGAGAGAGAGACAGAGAGAAAGGTCTTCCTTTGCCATTGGTTCACCCTCCAATGGCCGCTGCGGCCGGCGCACCGCGCTGATCTGAAGCCAGGAGCCAGGTGCTTCTCCTGGTCTCCCATGGGGTGCAGGGCCCAAGCACTTGGGCCATCCTCCACTGTACTCCCGGGCCACAGCAGGGAGCTGGACAGGAAGAGGGGCAACCGGACTAGAACACGGTATGCCAGCGCCGCAAGGTGGAGGATTAGCCTAGTGAGCTGAGGCGCCGGCCACACAGTAGGTTCTCAATAAGTGCTAAGTTTTGTTTTCTTTTATGGCAATCTTAAGACTAAAATAACAAAATTCATTTTGTTTGAAAATGACTCCTATAACCTTTTAGCGTTCTGACAAGTTCTGCTAAATCTAATTTAAAAAACACTTCTCTGTTCAAAAACAGAATTTCAATAAATGTTATCTAAAAATTCTCAAAATGTCCTCAGCATTTTCCAATCCTTAAAACCAAAATATTATAATGATCTGTAATGAAGATAGACAAACTTTTTCTATAAGGGCCAGAGAATAAATGGTCTCTGTTACATTTTCTTTGTTGTTTTCTTTTTCAACTCTGTAGGATTTTTTAAAAAATACTTATTTATTTATTTGAAAGGCAAAGTTACACTCAGCTGGAGCTGCATCAATATGAAGCCAGGAGCCAGGAGCTTCTTCCAGGTCTCCCATGTGGGCCATCTTCTACTGCTTTCCCAGGCCATAGCAGAGAGCTGGATTGGAAGTGGAGCAGCCGGGACTAGAACCAGTGCCCATATGGGATGCTGGCACTGCAGGCGGTGGCTTTACATGCTACGCCACAGCACCAGGTCCAGGATTGCTGTTGTTGTTGTTTTAAATTCTTAGCTCAGAGCCACGCAAAAGCAGGATGCAGACTGAGCGCACGTTGCCAGCCACTGTTTGCAGACCACTGATCCACAACCACAGACACGCACTTGGAAGTCTGCTGTTTAAAATATACAACACCGAAGACCACATCAAAGGTCACAAAAGGGTCAGTTTTATTTTACATTAAATAAATCAAAGTGGTGTTATAGCAATTAAAATTACAACTTGACTATTCATTGAATTCTATCTCAGACAAAATAAATGATGAAAAAACACAGAAAATGGAATTTCAAGCATTTGTAATACATAACCATGATCACATGAAGACTTGGAAAAATGCAGCTGGGCCGGCCCTATGGGGTAGTGGGTAAAGCCACCGCCTGCAGTGCCCGCATCCCATATGGGCGCCAGTTTGAGTCCCAGTTGCTCCACTTCTGATCCAGCTCTCTGCTATGGTCAAGGAAAGCAGTAGAAGATGGCCCAAGTCCTTGGGCCCCTGCACCCATGTGGGAGACCTGGAAGAGGCTCCTGGCTCCTGGCTTCAGATCAGCACAACTCCGGCCATTGTGGCCAATTAGGGAGTGAACCAGCAGATGGAAGACCTCTCTATCTCTCTCTCTGCTTCTCCTTCTCTCTGTGTGTAACTCTGACATGCAAGTAAAAATAAATAAATCTTAAAAAAGAAAACAAAACACCAAGGTCAGATTTAGAAAGTATTCCTAATGAATACCTTTCCTCCCAGAGATTATCTTGATCATTCAATGTGATAACACAGGCAAGGTGTTTAAAACAGTGCTTGACTCATAGTAAGCATTCAATAAATGCTACTGATTACCACAGGTTTCTAAAAAAATGCAGCTGAAATTTAAATAATACATATCAAAGCTCACATCTCCTTTTATGATAATTAAAACCATTCATGAATGTACAAAATCAAAACTAGCCAGTCATTTGTTTTAGATGTTATCTTCTGTTAAAAATTAAGAACTGAATTCAAACTGGTAGTTTTTTAGCTTTAATTGTAAAATATTAATCAACAGTCTGAAATGTTACTTTTTAAAAATTTATATTCTTTTAACCTTTTAATAATTATTGCGTCCATAACCATGTCTATATCATCTTTTCAAGATGACCTTCCTATATTTTATATTGTCTAACTTTGAAAAATTCTTTTTATCATCTTGATGCTACTACCAAATATAAATTTCTTTTTTTTTTATTTGACAGAGTTAGATAGTGAGAGAGAGAGAGAGAGAGAGAGAGAGAGAGAGAGAGAGAAAGTCTTCCTTCCATTGGTTCACTCCCCAAATAGCCGCTACGGCTGGAACTATGCCAATCTGAAGCCAGGAGCCAGGTGCTTCCTCCTGGTCTCTCACGCAGGTGCAGGAACCCAAGCACTTGGGCCATCCTCTACTGCCCTCCCGGGCCACAGCAGAGAGCTGGACTGGAAGAGGAGCAACCGGAACTAGAACCCAGAGCCCATGTGGGATGCCAGTGCCGCAGGTGGAGGATTAACCAAGTGAGCCATGGTGCCGGCCCCCCAAATATAAATTTTGTGATGGGTAATATACTGGGTCAAATTAAACATCTAGAATGAAAATTTTAACCACAAAAGTTAGCCAAATAGCATTACATAATAACCTTACCTTACCATTAGATAATAACCTTACCAGTGAGTTTTACCAGTTCATCCAATAAATCGTAAAATGGTGATTTTTGACGTTTTATAGCCAGATGGACTGGGTGAAGAGCTGATGTAAGGTGTGGGAGTTCCAGTTCGTGTTTAGGTCCCAGAAGAGAAACAGAGAGTAATGGTGATGATGCAAGATGACCAACCTAAGTGAGCTGTGGAATGGTAGATGCAGACAAAGTTGCTGGCATAGGACTTGCATGTACGTTGGGGATGGATAAGGCCTCAGGCGTCATGATTTTCTGGGGGAACTGCTGCCTGTTGAGTTCTTTAATTTTCATTTGTTCAGCAGGACTACAGCCAGCCTTTAGCAAATGCAGGGATTTTGTGAGAAGTTCATGTCTGGGTCCATGCTTGTTTCTCCCAGCGTAGCTCAATGGTATTTGGAGTTCAGAAACTAAAGCTCATAACCATTTGCCATCTGGTGAGATTGTCCCACACTGGCTGGAATTGAACTCAAATTGGATCCAGGTCACACTAGAGTTGTAATCCGAGTCGTGACACCAAAATGTTGCAGGTGAAATGGCAGCAGAGAAAAGATTACCTCAGTTCTTTGTCTCACATGGAAGAATAATTTCCAAGCGGACAAGGCAGAGAGAAAAGCAAGATTTATTTAAGTCAGAAACATCCATATCGGCATAGTAAGCTAAGCCTCTGCCTGTGGTGCTGGGGTCCCATTGGGTACAGATTCATGTCGGTGGGGAACCACAGCCCGGCCACCTGTGGGGACCTCCTTATTGCACTGCCTCATCCTGCAGAGCAGAACAAGGTCAAGGAAGTGCTGAACAAAAGACTTGCAAACAACCTGATGTGATGAGATACACCTTGACCTGAGGCTATGCGTGCCTTTTGATCTGATCGACGGACTGCTCGCCCTAGCCCTAGGGGACCAGGGATGGATAAAAGACGGGGATAGGGGCGGGAAAGTTGGGCAGTCTCTTCAGTCTTTCTCCTTCTTTCTCTCCTCTCCTTCTGCTATCACTAAAATAAAAGTTCCTTGAGAACCCATCAACAGCGGTTGTATCGTGACTCCGTGTGTTGGACCTTTGATGGCGAGGGTTCGACACATGTCCCAGCTGCTCCCCTTCCAATCCAGCTCTCTGCTATGGCCTGGGAAAGCAGTAGAAGATGGCCCAAGTGCTTGGGCCCCTGCACCTGCGTGGGAGATCCAGAAGAAGCTCCTGGCTTTGGATCGGCTCAGCTTCAGCCACTGAGGCCATATGGGAAGTGAACCAGCAGATGGAAGACCTTTCTCTGTCTCTCTCCCTTTCTGTAATTCTGCATCAGGTCCTCTTGAGCAATCCAGCACACTCGCCCCCTCACAAGCTCCCTAACTGAACTGCACCTGCAAAGTCCCTTTTGCCGTATGAGTGATATTCACATGAAACTGAGATTAGGACATAGACATTTTGATGAGGCTATTATTCTGTGAGCCACCATTGCTATCTAGGATTTTTCTGGTTTTGAATGAGATCATATCATTCTTCTGCCCAAAAATCTTTCCTTTTTTTGTGTGCCAGACATATCATAGCTATTCTTCTATAACAGTACTTCTTGTTTTTTTGAAGATTTGTTTGAAAGAGGGAAAGGAGAGGCAGAGAGAGAGAGAGAGAGAGAGAGAGAGAGAGAGAGATCGTCCACCCTCCTCTGGTTCACTTCTCAAATGTCCTCAATGGCCAGGGCTGAGCCAGCCTGAAGCCAGGAGCCAGGAGCTTCATCCTCATCTCCCATGTGGGTGTAGGAGCCAAGCACTTGGGCATCTTCTGCTGCTTTTCTCTGGCCATTAGCAGGGAGCTGGATGGGAAGTGGAGCAGCCGGAACACAAGCCGGCACCACAGGGGATGCCAAAATTGCAGGAAGTGGGTTAGCCTGCTGTCCCCCAACACCTAGTCCAAGGACTTACTTCTAAGACATGAAATCTGGCGCACACTCAAACCACAGCACGAGGCTTCGTGCTCAGCAGCACTTATATTTCCTCCTTTTTCTCATAAATGGCTAAAATGAAAGGCTATGGTTTTGTTTTGGGCTTTTTTTTTTTTTTTTTTTGCTAAAAACTGAACTGTATCCAATGCAAAATGGCCTGCAGTACCATAATCGCACAATGATGTCCCATAGATGGCTGTACTACTCTTCAGAAGGCCTTTAAACATTGCATTTTAAACAATGTTCATAAATACCCATGCGTGGTGCCAGCTTGCAAAGGAAAATCAAGCTGGGAGTGTTTTCTAGTAGGAAAGCATTGTTAAGGGAGAGAGGACTCCCATCCCACCGCTCCTTGGTCCCTCTGCATGGCAAGACCTGTGACGACCTCATTAGTTTCCTCTGCCAAGTGGGAAGAATGCCACAGTGGGCTGAAGGCACAGCGGCCACAGGTACGCTCTTGAGGTCTACATTTTGCAGACACAAATATTAAACAAGCTTAGTCATTACCAACCCTACACATCTGTACTCAAAGGGTATTTTATTAAGTTCATAGGCCAAAAAAATTTTTTTGACAATACATTTTTTGACAATACTATATTGTTAAGATTCTACCGGTACTATTTTTATGCATGATGATCATCATCATTTTAATCATTTAAAAAGGTTAGACAATTAAGAGCGTGTTTGGCCACTACTGAACAGGAGGGAAGCAGGAGGCCAAACTGCAAATGCTCCACATCGCCTTGGGCAGCCCTGAGCTACCAGGTAGTCAAGGAGAGTCACCTCTTGCACAGCTCAGCTAATGCGTTCAGTCTCAACGCACGCTGAGTTTTGGAAAGACGTCCCTACGGTCTTATTCAAAGTCACCTACAAATCAGGAAGCGTGGGAGACGCAAGCTACTATTTCTTGAGCTTTCCTATTCTGTGGGTCTCACACTACAGAGACTCTCCGACTTCTTACACTAACCCTAGGAAGCTTACAGAGAGAAAGACGTTATCCCCAGGGCAGTGGGGGGGCACAACCAAGACTCAGGACCAGAGTTACAGTGCCACCCCGAAGCCCAGTGCTTCCTCCCAGAGACACATGGCTTCTTGCTCTGCAGTCAGTCAAGGCTTCATTTCTAGATGTGGAGATGAGGCTTTGCTTCAAAGACGTGCATAACTCTTCTCTTGGTTTCATCTGCAGGGAGGATGCAGTGCAACAAGCCCGTGTTACACAGACAGCATTGCAAAGAGCACTCCACTCGAGTACTTTCTGATGCTCAAACACCACGGCGGCACACGCTGCCAAAGAATGAAGACATTTTATTTAAAATTACCCTGGCGCAAGACCATCAAAGTATCCTTAACATTTTCATTAAATTGAGATACGAATATACTTAGCATAGTAAATCTCTTCGGATACAAGGAGTTCACGTAAGAGCCAAAGCCTGAGGCAGCAGTGAGCCTAAAATAATGAGCAGTTGCACGAAATCCAGAAACATCCAAGGCTTTATTCAGTTGATTGTGAGCGGCCAGGCCATGCGGTGGTCAGATGGGCACTGGAGCAAGATCGCAGTGGCTGAGGCCTCCCTAAACCCTCACAGGTGGCAGACAACTGGCATAAGGCATGATTGCGAGGAATGGGGGGAACAAGACCAGGTGTCTTTTCTTTTTAAAGATTTATTTATTTATTTGAAAAAGTAACAGAGAGAGAGAGGAAGAGACAGAGACAGAAAAAGTGAGAGATATCTTCCATTCACTGATTCACTTCCCAAACTCCAAAATGGCTGGAGCTGGGCTGACCCCAAGCCAGGAGCCAGGAGCGAGCATCTTCTTCCGGGTCTCCCATGTGGGTGCAGGGACCCAAGCACTTGGGCCATCTTCCACTGCTTTCCCAGGTGCATCTGCAGAGAGCTGGATTGGAAGAGGAGCAGCCAGCACCCATTATGGGTTGCTGCCATTGAAGGTGGCAATTTTACCAGCTACTCCACAACACCAGCCCGTCTCTTTCTCAATATGGGTTTTATTATGGTGAGGTCAACAGATCTGGGGACGGCAGCCATCAAGGATTGTTACAAATTCAGGGGAAGGGGGCGTGCACGCCAAGGGGCTCATGACCCATGCAGGAGGCAGAGGGAAGCAGCAGAACTCAGCAGGAGCCTTGAGTTCAGTTTCCACGGGGAGGAACCAGGCTTACGGTGCCGTTTTGCACAATTTCAGTGGGTTCTGAGGTGTGCGGCTGGCCCTGGGATGGCTCAGAGAGGAAGTGGGGGCGTGGGTCTTGGCTGCTCCACTTCCAATCCAGTTCTCTGTATGGCCTGGGAAAACAGCAGAAGATGGCCCAAGCGCTTGGGCCCCTGCATCTGCATGGGAGACCTGGAAGAAGCTCCTGGCTCCTGGCTTCGGATCGGTGCAGCTTTGGCCATTGCGGCCAATTGGGGAGTGAACCAGCGGATGGAAGACCTCTCTCTCTCTCTCTCTCTCACTCTGACTTTCAAATAAATAAATAAATTGTTTAAGAAGAAGAGGAGGAGGAGGAAGAGGAAGAGAGAGGAGCAGGAGCCGGGACTTGAGCCAGATACTCCAATAAGGAGTGTAGGCCTCCTGACCACTGTGTCCGATGCCTACCCCACCTTTTTCTTTTAATCTTCTTGCTGCAAAGTCTCATCCCCAGAAATGTAGTCTGGCTGATTCACAGATGCAGCTCAAATGCTATCTAATGGTGCAAATCCTCTGGAAATTTCTTGTCAGCTAAGAGCAAAGGATCCTACCAGAGTTCTCCCTGCCAAGTACTATTATAAACTAATTGGAAAGCGAAGGAAGGGATTGATTTTTTTTTAAATGATGGTGAAATATTTCAGACACACAAGATGATTAAGAGTATAAAGTTCCAACTTCCAATGTGCCCATTACCCAATTTGCGCATAAAATGTTGGCTTCTCTAATGCAATCGCCTTCCTGCTTTGCTTCATCATTCAGAGGCATTAGAAGCAAAGGAGCAAATGTCTCCCACCTGGGTTTACATTATTACTTTTCCCAATTTGGTGCCGATTGCAGAGTATTGAATTAAACGTGACCATTTGTATTTGCATAGCATGTTCAGTTTACAAAATACTTCCAGTTATGATTTCTTTTTTTTTTCTTTTTTTTTTTTTTTTTTGACAGGCAGAGTGGACAGTGAGAGAGACAGAGAAAAAGGTCTTCCTTTCCGTTGGTTCACCCCCCAATGGCTGCTGCGGCTGGTGCGCTGTGGCCAGCACACCGCACTGATCTGAAGCCAGGAGCCAAGTGCTTCTCCTGGTCTCCCACGCGGGTGCAGGACCCAAGCACTTGGGCCATCGTCCACTGCACTCCGGGGCCATAGCGGAGAGCTGGACTGGAAGAGGGGCAACCGGGACAGAATCCGGTGCTCTGGCCGGGACTAGAAGCTGGTGTGCCGGCGCCGCAGCGGGAGGATTAGCCTAGTGAGCCGCGGTGCTGGCCCAAGCCTGTTTTTAATGAGGAAATTAAGCATGATGACTTACGAACACTTTTTCCTATCCTGACCATTCTGTCACTTGATTCTTCAGTCTTGCTCCTCTTTTTTTTTTTTTTTTGGACAGGCAGAGTGGACAGTGAGAGAGACAGAGAGAAAGGTCTTCCTTTGCCATTGGTTCACCCTCCAATGGCCGCTGCGGCCGGCGCACCGCGCTCATCCAATGGCAGGAGCCAGGTGACAGGTGCTTCTCCTGGTCTCCCAGGGCCCAAGCACCTGGGCCATCCTCCACTGCACTCCCAGGCCACAGCAGAGAGCTGGCCTGGAAGAGGGGCAACCGGGACAGAATCCGGCGCCCCAACCGGGACTAGAACCCGGTGTGCCGGCGCCGCAAGGCGGAGGATTAGCCTGTTGAGCCACGGCGCCTGCCAAGTCTTGCTCCTCTGATCTTCACTTGCAACTATTAAGTGCTGAAAGCAGCTGATGTATTGATTTATTTCACCTTTAGGCATATATGGCTAGTTAGAAAGTCCTCCGGCTGTTGCGGCCATCTGGGCAGTGAACCAGCAGATGGAGGACCTCTCTCTGTCTTTACCTCTCTCTATAACTCTGCCTTTCAAATGAATAAATATTTTTTAAAAAAAAAAATAGAAAGTCCTTTAACCTACAAAGAGGGCTTTTCTTTTTTCTAGTAACAAAGATTTTGTGTCTCTGTTAGTATGACACTTGTCAATTATGTCTTGGAAATATATATATAATATTTATGTATAAATATTTTTATATATTTAGAAATGTGGATACATGAGAGACTTAGAGAGTCGGAATGCATTGGGTTTATTTAAACTTTTTTAAAAGATTTATTTTTGAATTTGAGAGGCAGAGTTCCAGAGAGAGAAGGAGAGACAGAGAGAGAGAGATCTCCCATCCACTGGTTCGCTCCCCAAATGGCTGCAAGACCCATGCGTTGGTGGTGAGTACTAGGTGGCTTCACACGCTTGGGTGTTTCCCTCTTGAAACCAGAACTTGTGATTGGTGATCAAAAGGAGGGGATGAATTACTGCACAATAGAGATTTAAACTTAAATTTTTACAATGACATCCTAACCTCCTGAAGTCTGTGTTGCGCAGTCACCCCTACGTGGAATACAGAGTGCAATGAGAAACTGAATGGAGCCTAGGACTGTACCCCAGTGGCGAGACATCACACTGGAAAACAGCCCTTCTCAACCCATTGGTGGCTCGTCTTCAAATTAAATTGGGTAAGTAGGTTTATGATTATATTTTTCCTGAGGAAATGTGATTACTTTAAAATATTTTATGTATTTTTGAGGTGCAAAGACTGACATGCAGATATTAAATAGATCAATATTAAGTAGACCAAAGATTGATAGCCATGGATCTTGTCCAACCCCCTCATTTTACAGATTAAAAATCTGAGCTCTGAGAAGTAAAGAAAATTATCCAAGTGGACACAATTTCCAACTCTCCGCCTTTCCATTAATATCATGATGGTTTGTTTATTACCCTACAATTATCTCAATCATGTTTTAAGGAGAGCCTCTGCCTTACTTTTCAGGGTTGGGAGAGTGTTTAGCTCAGCACACCCAGAATGGGGCCAAGAAGCATGCCTGCCTCCCTCTCTCTTCTTCGCCTCTGCACCCCTGCAAGGGGCCCCGTCCCTCCTCCGCTGACTTTCCTGCTGCTATCCAGCCATCCGCTGGCTCATTCCCCAAATGGCCAAAACAGCTGGGGCTGGGCCAGGCCAAAGCCAGGAACCAGGAGCTTCTTCTGGGTCTCCCACATGGGTGCAGGGGCCCAAGCACTTGGGCCATCTTCTGCTGCTTTCCCAGGTACATTAGCAGAGAGCTGGATCAGAAGTGGAGCAGCCAGGAATCGAACCAGCGCCCATATGGGATGCTGGCAATGCAGCTGGAGGCTTAGCCTTCTATGCCACAGTGCCAGGTCCAGGTAGGGTTGCTCTTACCATCCATCTCATGTGCTCTTCACACTGTCTGGGAGATTTCTTTCAACTTTTCTCTTCTCTGCTTATTCATGACTCTTTCTTGTACTCTGTTCACTTACTTGCATTTTCCTTTGCTTTAAGTTTTGTTATTTTTTTCTCAGCCTTAAATTATTCTAATTTCTTTCCTGTTTTTTCTTGCTCTCTCTCTTTTTTTTTTTTTTTAAAGATTTATTTAGTTATTTGAAAGTCAGAGTTACACAGAGAGAAGGAGGGGCAGAGAGAGAGAGAGAGGGAGGGAGAGAGAGGTCTTCCATCTGCTGGTTCACTCCCCAGGTGGCCACAACGGTCAGAGCTGGGTCAATCAGAAGCCAGAAGCCAGGAGCCAGGAGCTTCTTCTGGGTCTCCCACATGGGTGCAGGGGCCCAAGAACTTGGGCCATCTTCTACTGCGTTCCAGGCCACAGGAAGTAGGACAGCCAGGACTTAAACTGGCGCCCATATGGGATGCCAGCACTGCAGGTGGCAGCTTTAAACCACTATGCCACAGCACCGGCCCCTCTTTCTCTCTTTTTAAAACAGATTTATTTATTTGAAAGGCAGAGCAATAGAGAGAGAAGAAGAAGTGACAATTCAGTCCCCAAACGGCCACAAAAACCAGGGCTGGGCCGGGCTGAAGGCAAGAGCAACTTCTCTTTCGTTTCTTCTGAGATTCTTTTCTCTTTTGCCTCTTTTCATCTCTTTCCCTCCTGTTGGAAACATCCCATAGTGCTCTTGGTTGCCCATACAACTGACGCAGGCACACAGACCTCGAGATGTTCCGCATGTGGCTGGAAGGTGGCTTGATGGAGGCGGGCTCTTATGTTACTTGGTGCCTGTGTGTTCCTTAAGTAGAAAGGGCCCCCCAAGGGCCAGCATCTGCCATCTCTGGAGTCTGGCCCTGCTCAGTGGTGTCTCCTGTCTGGAGGGTATAAGGCCCAGTGCTACTGCAGGAGCTGGGGGTGGGAGTGGGGAAAAGGGGCCCCCGGGCCAAAGCTTCCTTCCTTCTTCTATCTTCCAGGTTCCCAAGCTGGGGTCTCTCTGGTTCAATTTCTCTAAATAACAAAACTCTGAACTCGCTGGAGCAATGGGAAAGGTGGCTGAGAACTGGGTGTCTGCCTGGTCCTTAGCCAGGTCTCCCAGCAGTCTCCTCTTCCCTGGCTTCACTGCCGAAGGTGCTCAGAGCTGCCAGCTCTGTCATGGCTTCGTGGGAGAGATCACTCGTGGCTCCTCCCTTGCCCTCTGCTACCACTCTGCAGTGACTTCCGTCTGACTCCCGCCCTCCCTGATCTGTTGTCATTTCTTTTATTTTCTCCTCTCCCTCCCTCCTTCCCTCCCTTCTTTCCTTTTTATTTGTGCTAGCGCTGTGGTGCAGCCCGTTTAAAGCCCCTGTGGGCAGCGCCCACATCCTATTATGTGTGCTGCTTTGAGTCCCGGCTGCACCACTTCCTTTTTTTTTTTTTTTTTTTTTTGACAGACAGAGTTAGATAGTGAGAGAGACAGAGAGGAAGGTCTTTCTTCCGTTGGTTCACCCCCCAAATGGCCACTGCGGCCGACGTGCTGCACCAATCCAAAGCCAGGAGCCAGGTGCCTCCTCCTGGTCTCCCATGCAGGTGCAGGGCCCAAGGACCTGGGCCATCCTCCACTGTCTTCCCGGGCCACAGCAGAGAGCTGGACTGGAAGAGGAGCAACTGGGTCAGAATCTGGCGCCCCAATGGACTAGAACCCAGGGTATGCGTGCGGCAGGTGGAGGATTAGCCTAGTGAGCCGCAGCGCCGACCTGCACCACTTCTAATCCAGCTCCCTGCTAACGTGTCTGGGAAAGCAGCAAGGATGGCCCAAGGATGGGCCCCTGCCACCCATGTGGGAGACCCGGAAGAAACTTTTGGCTCCTGGCTTCAGTTCCGGCCGTGGTGGCCATGTGGGGAGTGAATCAGTGGATGGAAGACCTCTCTCTGTGTCTCTACCTCTCCCTGTAACTCTTTGGGAGTTGACTGTGCAGGTACAGATGGAACTAGAGCAGGGAGGTGCGCATGTGCACAGGTAGGTGGGGTGGGATAGGGAGGGTCGCAGGCCTCTCCAATCAAGGCCCCCCTCCCCCCAGCCTCTCCCTACCTGATCTGTAAAGCTGGGGAAGCAGATGGCCCTTGCTTCTTATTTGGAAGTAATGATAAAACAGTTCTCTCCACCTTTGTGGAGCCCGACTGAGCATCGGGCAGGAAACTCAGATGGTTGTTGGCTGACGACGTCACGGAATTTTGAAATATTTGAAAGGAAGGGAGCTCCAGCAGGTGCTACACGTGGGTGCGCGTTGAGGACCTTGGGTGGGTGGTGTAAGCCTGGCACGAAAGGACAAATGCTATAGGGGTCCACTTACATGAGGACCCCACAGCAGGCACATTCACGGACGCAGAACGTAGATTGGGGGGTGCCACGGCTGGGAAGGGTCCGTCGGGCTTCGTGGGTAATGAGGAGGGGAGAGGTTCGTGTTGGGAGGAGGAAGGAGTTCAGGAGGTGGGTGGTGGCGATGGCTGCTCAGCAAAGTGAATTGGTAAACCCAAACTGTGGAGTCTGGCAGATCTGTGAAATACAAGGGTTTGAGGGTGCCACAGGCTGAGGCTTTTTAACTCGCTGCACCACAGCACTGGCCAGAAAATAACTTCTTTACATTAAGGAATTTCGAGGGCGTTTTGGGTGCAAATAGAGAGAATTTGTAGAAAAGACAGGTGAGTAATGGGTCCTCCCCCTCCTGCCAATCACATCTCACCACCTCTGCCCGACTTCCAGGAGCCAGGTCCTCAGCCCTTCCCTCTGCCCCCAGGACCAGGGAGGTGCAAACGGCCACATCCCAGCAACTGATGTCCCCTCAGAGATGTTCGGTCTTCTTCCCTCCTTATTCTCTCATGTCTCTCTCTCTCTCCTCCTTCCCTACCTTTGGCTGGCTGATGGTGAGGTTGATGGCATTCAGGGCTGGAGCGAATGATCTTAGTATTTAGTCTACTGCTGGGGAGGAAGGAATCGTTTCAAAGAGATGTGGATCAAAAGGAAACCACAGCCTCTTTCAAGAGATGTGCAAGGGTTGGCGCTGTGGTGCAGTGGTTTAACGCCCTGGCCTGAAGCGCCGGCATCCCTTATGGACACCGGTTCTAATCCTGGCTGCTCCTCTTCCAGTCCAGCTCTCTGCTATGGCCTGGGAAAGCAGAAGATGGCCAAGTCCTTGGGCCCTCACCCACGTGGGAGACCCAGAAGAAGTTCCTGGCTCATGGCTTCGGATTGGCGCAGCTCCAGCCATTGCGGCTGGAAGACCTTTCTCTCTCTCTCTTATCTCTCTCTCTCTGCCTCTCCTTTCTCTGTGTAACTCTGACTTTCAAGTAAAATAAATAAATCCTTAAAAAAAGAGGGAGAGATGCGCAGAGCTCCGATCAGCACACGTGTGGCGGGGCCAGCAGGGCTGTGGCAGACGCCCATCAGAGGTATGAGGCCCCCAGTCCAGTTCCTGCTTGCTTCTGGTGAAATATTTGTAGGTCGCTGAAATTCAATCAAGAAATCTCTCTTGCTGGTCTGCTACAGATGAGGGTCTCAGATAGATGCTGGGGCACAGGGAAAAGATATGAGGTCTGTATTTTACATAGCTAATATTTTTTCAGAAGAAAAGGGAAAAAGAAAGAAAAAAAATTCCTAAAAGATGGCAAAAAGGATAAATGAATTTCAAAGGAAGAGGAAAACATTTACAAACTCTGTTGCTGGCAAGACCCGAGTCCCTCTGAGCTACGAGATAATGTCACTGACCCGAAAAAGGAACTCATTTTCAGAAATTATTTTTAAAAGCTTCAGGCTTTTCCAGGAGTCTCTAGCATAAATCACGCCTTTCACCAAAGCCCATAAAACATAGTCAGCCTGTAGGATGAAATGAAATCAAGACAGACCTAATCTGTATAGGTACTAGCATGGCTCACAGCCCCGAGAGAAAGGCCACAGCCAGAATTCACTGCACCTGGAGAAGAAATTCATAAACCAAAACAGAGCCTCGTGTTTGCTCTGATACTGCCATCCTCGGCACACTTCACCTGTGCTTGCCTTCTTCCGTATCCTCTTGTTACAACAAGTTTCATCTCCTTGCTGGTGGACACGCTGCAAGGAATTTGTGCAAACGGCCCTGACAGTTTCAACAGCGTTTTGTCACTGAAGCAGCACAGATGTAAGTTTTTTTTTTTTTTAATATCACCTTGATCAAGAGCAGCACAGCCTGGAATAGGGGGTGTTTTCCTGCACGGAACAAGCCGTATGTTACTGCTAATAAATCAAGTCCCTGGGTGACAGTCACCGTGAAAAATGGCAGTTTGTCTGCTCCACCTGTCAGGCCCTAAGCTGGAGTTGCTGAAACCCTGGAACCTTCCTGGGGATGTCAGAGTCTTAAGACAATCAGCTGAAACAATTCTCCACATTTATGTATTTATTTGATATACATATATATTTATGTATTTATTTGAAATACATAATTATTAATACATATTATATGTATATGTATATTAATACATATTATTAATACATATATATTTATGTATTTATTTGAAAGTCGGAGTTATAGAGAAAGGGAGAGGGAGACAGAGAGAGAGAGAGATCTTCCATCCGCTGGTTCACTCCCCAAGTGGCCGCAATGGCCAGGGTGGAGACATGCAGGAGCCAGGAGGCAGGGGCCCAAGCATTTGGGTCACCTTCAGCTGCTTTTCTGGGGCCATTAGCAGGGAGCTGGATTAGAAGCAGAGCAGCCAGGACTCGACCCTGCACCCATATGAGATGTTGGCGTCACAGGCGGCGGCTGCACCTGCTTCGCCACAGCTCAGCATCAACATACATTTTAACTCTCTTTGACTTAAAGTACCAACATCAGAAGACGTGGCTGTGTCAGGATGTCAAGTACATTGTAAGTGAAATAAGAAGTGCAGAATGTCAAAACCCCAAAGCAGAGTATGTTGCGTCTGCATTTCCAAAATACCTCGATGGTGTTGATCGGACGATTGGTTACTACCGTGTTGGACAATCGCAGATTCGCCTGCTTGTTACTCTAAGGTAATAATGGAATATGCTGCAGAAGGCAATCCAAGCTCCTTCAGAACGGGCTCAACACCACGCTGCCCTTGCTGTCATGAAGTCACTGAACAAAGCCAACCAAGAGGTGGCAGGTGGACAAGTCCTCCCGGGTCCTCACCCCTCTGACAGCAATGCTGGGCATCTGCCTGGGTGCTGCTGGCTCTACCTGGGCACTGTGTTCCCTGAGAGGGTATCACTCCCCAGAGATCTAACAACTGTTTCCTTGTTTCTGTTTGGGTTGGGATCCGGTGGGGGGAGAAGGACAGAGAGAGATCTTTCATCCAACGGTTCCCTCCCCTAATGCCAGCAATGACCCAGGCTGAGCTAGCTGGAGCCAGGAACTAGGAGTTCAATCCAGTCTACCACATTAGTGGCAGGAACCCAACTACTTGAGCCCCTGCGTCTGCTTCCCAGTGTGTCCATCACCAGCAAACTGAAGTCAGAGTGGAAGCCGGATGTATCAAATCCAGGTACTCTGATAAGGGCTGTGGGTGTTTTAACTGCTGGTCCAAACACCTGCCCCTATACGAAAGTTCTTGATTCTGTTAAACTTTGCTCAGATGGAGCAAGGAGAGCTTGAGTTTTCAATTGCAGAAGTTTCCAATGTTTCCAAAGGCTGCCGTAAGAAATGCACACACATCCGGTTGCTTAAAACAGCATAGAGGAAGTATCTACAGCTCTGGAAGGCAGAAGACTGGTGTGGTCTCAGGGGGTGATGTGCTTTGAACATGATTTGACTTCTCAAACACATACAGACCTTAAAACCCCAAAGTCCTATACTAACAGTTAATGGATTCATGTTAACTGGTAATGAGTTAAGACTTGATCTAACAATAGCGTCTGGGGGTGGGCCTGGTGGGAGGTGTGTAGCTCATGGGGGCGGGGCATGCCCTCACTGGTAGCTCCTGCCAGAGAATCAGTGTTTTGGGCCTCCTGTCCCTCCCTGCTTCCGGGCTCACCCGTGGTCCTCCCTCTGCAGGGAATCCTAGACTAAAGGAGCTGCCTGACCGGAGACTGTGGACCTCGGGTAGTGCGAGCGGAAACAAAGCTCCTTCCTTCTCACCGTGGCTCCCCTGGGCTGCGTTAGCTGTGATACTGAAAAGCTAGCTAATGCACCACACTGCAACCCAGCTGTGGGGGGGCTTTCTTCCCGGGGGGCTCGGTGGGGGGGCTGTGTCTTCGCCCTTTTCAGCCTCTTGCAGCCCCCAGGTTCCTGGCGTGCGGTCACACGGCTCCGCCCTGTGCTCTCATCTCCTGCTCTGGCCCCTGCCTCCCTCTCCTGGGCACCCCGGGACAACTTGAGCAATCCAGCACACTCTCCCCCTCACATGCTCCCTGACCTAACTACACCTGCAAAGTCCCTTTTGCTGCGTAAGTGACATAGTGGCAGGTTCCAGGAGCTAGGATGTGGACACCGTCGGGAGCCAATCTTCCGCCTGCTACAAGCGCATCTCTCGATGAAATCATTGGAGAGGCTGTCACATTGAAGAGGGAGCAAGTTTGTTTGTTTGTTTGTTTGTTTTTAAGAGGATCTAGGAGGAGGAACCAAGCATTATCTGAGCAGGAAACCAACTGCTGATACCATTAAGGAAGTTTCTAGGGAAGCCTTTAGTCCTTAATAAGAAATCGTACATAATTCCATTCAATGATTCTTTGTTGGTTGCTTTATAAAAATGTCTTGCCAACAAAATGTTAAAGTTTTCTGAGACCAGGAAAAGACCCATTCACTGATCAAAACTTTTTAAAAAATCCTTACTGTTTTATTTTATTTAAAGATTTGCTTATTTATTTGAAAGACACAGTTATGTAGAGGCAGAGAGAGAGGTTTTCAATCCACTGACTCACTCCCCAGATGGCCACAATGGCCAGAGTCGAGCCAATCCAAAGCCAGGAGCCAGGTGCTTCTTCCGGGTCTCCTGCATGGGTGCAGGGGTCCAAGGACTTGGGCCATCCTCGCTGCTTTCCCAGGCCACAGCAGAGATCAAAGCTTTATAAAACACCTATTCTGTGCTATGAATGAGGGCAGGCTGTCCTGGAGAAACCGTGTTCAGGAAACACAGTGCACTGAGCACCACGTACAAGGGCCCCTGCCCAGCCGGAGAGACCAGACCTGTCAGGACAGCCAAGAGGGAGTAGCAGGAGCTTAAACAAGGGGCTGACGCGGCTGGCGTGTGTGGTGGGGGAGTTGAAGCCTGGGTTCTTTGCACAGTGCCGTGACACACGGACCAAGTAGTCACTGTAGTCTGCTGAGGGCAAACCTGGGAACAGCTTTACTGCCTTCCCTGGGGTCTGCTTCCTTTTTAAAAGATGTATATATTTTTCTATTTTAAAGACAGAATAACAAGGCAGAGGGATGGAATGGGGAGGGAGGGAGGGAGGGAGGGAGAGAGAGAGAGAGAGCGATATCTTTCATCCGCTGGTTTACTCCCCAAATGGCAGCAACATCCCAGATCAAAACAAGCCAAATCCAGGAGCCTTGAATTCTATGCAGGTCTCCCATGTGGGTGCAGGGGCTGCAGTACTTGGGTCACGTCCACTGCCTTCTCAGGTGCATTAGCAGGCAGCTGGATCAGAAGTGGAGTAGCAGGGACTCAAACTGGCACTCCAGTGTGGAATGCCAGCATTTTAAGTGGTGCCCTGACCTGCTGTGCCCTGAGTTCTGAGGACATGCTCCCAATACAGCGTGCATATACACACATGTCTATGCCATGCGCACACTGGCTAGGCAACATGCTGGCATGCATAGCACAGAGTACTACATGGAACAAAAGAGTGACACAGAACTGTATATAATGACATAAAAGAATTTGTAAGATGTATTATCCGTAATAAAAAGGAAGGGGGCCCAGCACTGTGGTGTAGCAGGTAAAGCCTGCACTGCCGGCATCCCATATGGGCACTGGTTCAAGTCCCAGCAGCTCCACTTCTGATCCAGCTCTCTCCTATGGCCTGGGAAAGCAGTGGAGAATGGCCCTAGTGCTTGGGCCCCTGCACCCATGTGGGAGACCCAGAAGAAGCTCCTGGCTCCTGGCTTCAGATCAGCACAGCTCTGGCTGCTACGGCCAATTGGGGAGTGAACCAGCACATGGAAGATTCTCTCTCTCTGACTCTCTCTCTCTCTCTCTTTCTTTCTCTCTCTCTGCCCCTGCCTCTCTGTAACTCTGCCTTTCAAATAAATAAATAAATAAACATTAAAATAAAATAAAATAAAAAGGAAGTTACAGAGCAATGCCCACACTGTGATCTCAGTAGGGTTTTTAAGGTTCTGACCACACCCATGTGGGTGGGTAAACCCAGAGAAAGCCTGAAGACACACCGTGTAAACGTTGGCCAGCACCTCTGGCGAGCGTGGCTGAGCAGTTCTCCCCCTCTATCGCCCGCTTGCCCCGTCCACGCAGGAGGCGCTTGATTAAAGACAACACTGCACTGCACTGGGCACTGTGGGGCAGGTGTTCTCACTCCCTGGTGAGGGAAGCAGTTATTGAGCACCTACTAGGTATGAAGAAAGGACGCAGTGCGTGGCGGCACTCAACGCTCAGCCTCTACTTTGTGTGTGTGTGTGTGTGTGTGTGTGTGTCTGCTTTGGCTCTCCTAGCGGTTCATCACACACTCACATACACATTCCACGCATGTGCTGACAAATCACACATTCAGGCAAGCATGCACACACACCACACACCACATGCACACACTCCACGGACCCACACACACCACAATACACACATGTGCACCCATACATGCATGCACCGTGACACTCACACCAGCACACATATGCATACACATACACACATACATGTACCATGCACACACATACATACATACACACTTGTACACACATACGCACTCACACCAGCACATACTACATGCACACTCACACACCACACATACATGTGCACACATATACCACACACATACATGTACCATGCACACTCACACCAGCACACACATATACACACATACACACATACATGTACCATGCACACCCACACATACACACATGTACACACATATGCACACTCACACCAGCACAGACACACATGCACATGCACATACACACATGCACACACCATGTACACTCACACACCACACATGCACACACACACACACACAGCTCCATCAAGCCCTGGCCCTGCTGCTCTTTTCTGGGCTTCTCTGCACTGAGGTGGCCCCCTGGGGAATGCCGCCTCCCCCTTCTCTGGACAGTGCAGCTCCCACTGCTCACCCATGGGTGAGATCCTTGGCTTCTCCAGATCTCGCCGCCCCACAGCTGTGGGTGCCCCATGGGCATTGCAAACCCAGCCTCGAGGGGGTTCTGCCCTGGGGCGTCTCCTCAGCTCAGGACCTCTGCACCTGCGCTGGGCTCATCTCTTCCCTAGCTCATCTCTCCTCCTCTGCCCTGTCCCGCACCAGGCCTCAGACCTGCCTGCCGACCCCCTTCCCTCCCCAGGCTCAGCCCTGTGGCCTCCAGAAGCTGTCCTTGCCACTTCCGGACCCCCAGTATTGCCAGGACACAGTCTCTCCCCCGCTGACTGCGTCCGGAGTCCTCCGGAGTCCTCTGCCTGGGGCCTAGGCGCAGGTTAGGGGCCTGTTGCTCTGTGGTTCTCAGGGGAGCACAGAGAGGCCTGGTCTGCCAGGGGACCCTCCCACCCCAGGCAGCACCAGAGGGTGGCCAGTGCTGGAGCCACCGCGCCCCCTACAGGGGCCCCCTTTTCTACTTGGCCCCTCCCACCGTGGTGAACTGCAGTCCGTCACTCAAATCCCATTCTGTCCTGCGGACAAACCGCATTGGCTGGTTGGAGGCCAATTCCCCCATCTCTCCACCAGCCAGCTCTGGGCCAACGTCAAGGCTGATGGATCAAGATGGCTGCCATCCGGAACAGTCAGAAAAATGCCAAGCACCATTAAAAAACTTTTATTTTAAAATAAATTTTCATCACGCAGGCAACAGGAAATCCAGCCTCTTTCCTTGGGCGTCCAGAAGCCTGGGTGCTGCAGAGTGGGGAGGGGCCCCCTGGAGTCCGGGCCTGCGCATCCCCCAGCCAATTCAGGGCCAGATTCTAGAGACATATTTCACGGCCGGTTTCTAACCGTCTGTAACAAAATGATCTAAGGACCCTTTATCAGTGTGATTTTGGGCATACCAGGGCAGCCTTCGCTACGTGAAATAAATCAAGATCCTTAATGAACAAAGACCAGCATGATTGCCAAAGCAATGAATTAGTTTGTGCACTACCTACGGGATCACAAAAGTACAGTAGTTACAATTAATGGATTTAATTTTAAATGCAAGGGCCTCCATATCAGAGTGCTAAAGCAGTCCATTTTGGCATTCTTATTACTCTTTAATTATAATTGATGTACCTGGGAAAGATGTCAGCTGCGACCAGTTTTATACAGGTGTTAGCCCCCGCCCCCCTCCAACTCCCCGTGCCTGCTAGCAATCGCCAATGATAGGCAACATGGTTTTGATGAAATCCAAATTTATTAGGGTTATTAAATGTCATTAATTATTTGGCACCATCTAGATTTCATTTGCTCCATCCTTAATGAAAATTGACAGCTTTATATTTTTAGGTATAAAAAGTGGGATTTGGGTTTAAACGCTTCCTGTCTTATTTGCAGGGCTGTCACCGCCCCCATCTTTCCCTCATCCCCTACCCCCGACCTTGTTTCCCCAATATTGATTTGTAACCCTTTCCCTTTCAAACAAATGAGTGATTTGTCTTCCCCTGCGTTCCTTTCCATGGGCCCCTGTGGAAACTCCCCCAGCAGACCCAAGGACAATGGTTGTCAGCCAGCGTGGGCTCCCAGGGCCTGACTCCTACCACCCACTGGAGGCAGGCGGAGCTGATGGCTACAGGGCCTCCATATCTTGAAAAGGGGGCGTTTCCGGTCAAGTCGCTGCGCCCCCTGCCTCTGGGGGGAAGCAGCCTTGTCGTTGTCAGTGCAAGACAAGGAAGCCTTCTGTGTGGCCAGCTGGAGGAAAAACCATCTGTGCGCTGCTCCCAGGGCAGGGCTTGGCAAGTGAGGGGGTCCGTGGTCGCAAAAGCCTGTCCCTCCAACAGGGGCCCCGGGTCGGGAAGCCCCTTTCTGGGGCTGGGATTTAAGAGCCCTGGTTCTGTCTACGCTAATGTCTCAGGTTTTTTCCAAAGCCTTGGCAGTGGAGTGTGAAGGCTGGCGACTTCTGGGGGAGGGGAGGTGCTTCATCGCGAGCTAAGCGGAGACCCCGTTATCCGTTCGCACACATTCCTGCCCTGTAGCCACCCACCAATTCAAAGAACAGCGGCTATGGTCTCCACACTGGGTGCATTTGGGTTTGCAAAAAGGACACATGAGTGAACATGTCCAGCACAGCAGTTCTGCTGTAATTAGAAGTTGATTTGGGGCAGGGGAGGGAGCTGAATAAGAAAAACGTCAATCTTGGCAGAACTCCATAAATACTCATGTTCTCACTATAGAAACTTTAAAGCTAGGGCTGGTGCTGGGACACAGTGAGCTAAACTTCCACCTGCGGTGCAGGCATCCCATATGAGCGCCGGTTCAAGTCCCGACTGCTCCTCTTCCCATCCAACTCCCTGCTAAAGCACTGGGAAAGCAGTAGAAGATGGCTCAAGAGCCCGAGCCCCTGCATCTGCGTGGGAGACCTGAAAGAGGCTCCTGACTCCTGGCTTCAGCCTGGCCCAGCTCTGGTCATTGCAGCCATTTGTGGAGTGAACCAGCAGATGCAAGATCTCCACCCCACCCCCCCGTCGTAACTCTGCCTTTCAATACCTTAAACAAATTTTTTAAAAAAGAAATTGTAAAGCCACCTACCAAAGACACAAATTGTTTTTTGAAAATTTATTTATTTATTTGAAAGGCAGAGTTACACAGAGAGAGGAGAGGAAGAGAGAGAGAGAGAGAGAGAGAGAGAGAGAGGTCTTCCATCTGCTGGTTAACTCTCCAAATGGCCACAACGGCCAGAGCTACACTGATCTGAAGCCAGGAGCCAGGAGCTTCTTCTGAGTCTCTCACACAGGTGCAGGGGCCCAAGGACCTGGGTCATCTTCTACTGCTTTCCCAGGCCATAGCAGAGAGCTGGATTGGAATTGGAGCAGTCGGGACTAGAACCAGTCTCCATATGGGATGCTGGCACGACAGGCAGCGGCTTTACCTGCTACACCACAGCACCAGCCCCTATTTATTTATTTGAAAGGCAGAGTTACACAGAGAGAGGGAGAGACAGAGATCTTCCATCTGCTGCTTCACTCTTCAAATGGCTGCAACAGCTGGAGCTGGGCAGATCTGAAGCCAGGAGCTTCTTCTGGATCTCCCATGAGGGTGCAGGGGCCCATGCACTTGGACCGTCTTCTGCTGCTTTCCCAGGTGCATTAGCAGGGAGCTGGATTGGAAGTGGAGCAGCCGGGTCTTGAACCGGTGCCCATATGAGATGCTGGTGCTGCAGGCAGCAGCTTTACTCACTATGCCACAGTTCTGGTTCCAAAAGTTTCTTTTCTAAAATTTATTTATTTATTTGAAAGGCAGGGGAGAGAGACACACATAAAGAGAACTCCCATGCATTGATCGGTTCACTCCTGAATGCCCACAGTGCTTCGAATCAGGGGTCCAGGAGCTCAGTCCAGGTCCCCGGAGTCAGAAGCTGCAGCTAAGGTTCGTGAACCCACGAAGGAGGACACAGGCGTCTTAACCACTCGCTGGGTTAACTCCTGCCTGTTGAAGGAAGGTTTGAAAGGTCCGGGTTGCCCCGGGCTCTGTTTTCACCAGTTTTGCTTTGCAGCAACAACTGTAGGTTGGTTGAGGAAAATACAAACAGAACACTCGTGGAAGAAGGTGGTGGCTACTCCCAAGACACCCACACTAGGGTGCCAATAGTAAGGTGCCCTGGGTGCGATCGTTCTGACTTGCTTGCATTCTGATACGAAGGACTGAGGGTCTTCCCGAGTGTCTTCTGTGTCCGGCTGTTCTACACCGCTCAGGCTGGGGAAGGGGAGTGTGTGCAGGAAAACCCTGTGCTACATGGAATCAACCCTTGTCACAGGCGTCACCTTGGTGTGCACAGATGGCGCTAGCTCTTCAGGTGTCACCCCGAATTCCCCAGAGACCGTGTTGGCCTCCCAGCCTTATTCTCTGCCAATGGGATTGAAACCAACCCCTAGTTCTTAAAGATGTTTCTGTGCCAAAATTCAGTTTTACTCCCAAGTCTACAGAAACTTGCTAACACTTTCTCTCTACTCAACCTCAGGTAGACATTATAACAACCAAGGCTGGCACTGGGGAGCAGTGAGTTAAGCTGTTCCCTGGGATACTGGCATCCCATTTGGGCACCAGTTCAAGTCCCTGCTGCTCCACTCTGATCCAGCTTCCTGCTAATGTGCCTGAGAAACAGCAGAAGATGCTCCAAGTGTTTGGCCCCTGCGGTCCAAGTGCGAGATCCAAATGAAGTTCCTGGCTTTGGTCTGGCCCAAACTCTGCCATTGCAGCTATTTGGGGAGTGAAACAGCAGATGGAAGATCTCTCTCTTTCTGTAACTGTATTTCAAATAAATAATGAATACATCTTTCAAACAAAACAAAACACAGGTTTGGGAGTGAGAGTTTAGCCTGGTGGTTAAGATGCTGAGGTCCCGTAGCAGAGTGCCTGGGTTTGATGCCTGATCCCGCTTTCTGCTGTTGCGGACCCTGGGAGGCAGCAGAATGGTCCAAGCAGCTGGCTCCCTGCCAGCCACCCAGGAGACCTGGACTGGGTTCCTAGCTTCCAGGTTCAGCCTGGCACGACCATGGCTGTTGCAGATATTTAGGGAGTGAACCAACAGATTAACGCTCTGTTTCTGCTTTTTCCTTATCTCTGCCTCTCAAATAGAGTTGTAAAAAATTTTTGTATGGATTTCAGACAAAATTTTAAAGATTTTTTTTTATTTGAAAGGCAGATGCAGAAAGAGGGAGAGAATGAGAGGGAGAGAGAGAGAGCGAGCGAGCGAGCTTTCATCCACTGGTTTACTTTCCACTGGGTCACCTTCCACTGCTCTTCCTGGCACGTTCACAGGGAGCTGGCCAGTGGCCAGAACTAGAACCTATGTTCAGTTCAATTGCCCGTGTTGCAGGCAGCGGCTTAACACACTGTGTCACTATACTGACCAAGGTTTCAAAAATGTTTGCGCCAAAGCAAACATATCCTTTAATTCCATTTTCTCATAAACTGTTTGAAGTACCCTCGTATGCATGTGTGTGCATGTATGTCAATGTATCGATCTATGTAGGTGTGTGTGTGTGTGTGTGTGTGTGTAGGTGGTTTGGGATGGACACTTTCTTGGCTGAACCACTTGAAAGTGAGTTGTAGACATTTGTGACTTTTCACCACCTCCTTTAGCATCACCTGCAAAGAAAGGCCATTCTCCTACACTGCTACAGTGCTGTTATCACACCACACAATTCCATAACATCATGTGATAGTTCATCCCAGTGGTCCCCATACATCACACAAGGCTGATTTTTTAAAACTTGCCAGGTAGGGGTCAGTGCTGTAGTGTAGCAGGTAAAGCTGCTGCCTGCAGTGCCGGCATCCCATATGGGCACTGGTTCAAGTCCCGGCTGCTCCACTTCCGATCAAGCTCTCTGCTGTGGCCTGGGAAAGCAGTGGAAGATGGTCCAAGTGCTTGGGCACCTGCACCCATATGGGAGACCCAGAGGAAGCTCCTGGATCCTGGCTTTGGATCGTTACAGCTCCGGCCATTGTGGCCAATTGGGGAGTGAACCAGTGGATGGAAGACCTCTCTCTCTCCCTCTCTCTCTCTCTCTCTCTGCCTCTCCTTCTCTCTCTGTGTAACTCTGACTTTCAAATAAATAACTAAATCATTGAAACTTGCCAGGCACTCAAGGTTCATACACTGCACCTGGGGTCCCTCCTGACCATTTTCCAGACACTGAGTTGTTGGGAGGCTGGGTCTTCTCCCCTCCTCCTGACAGGATGCAGTGGAGGTGATGCGCCCACTGAAGAGCGTTTGTGCCTTGGCACGTAAAGGAAATCAGACCTGCTTATGTGATAAAACAGCACAGTTTCTAGGATACAATTGGAGTTTACAGAAGATATGTATATTTTAAAGAGTTTATGAGCTGCCATTTTGCTTTAGGATGGTAGCTGGGCCTTATCTTGATAGTCCTAAGTTACCTACATTTCATCAAAATACGTCAACTAATGTAAAGGACATCAAGGCTGGGTGTTTGGCTTGGCAGTTAATTTTTTTAAAAGTTTTCTTTTATTTATTTGAAAGATAGAGCTACAGAGAGATGGAGAGTCAGAGAGAGAGGTCTTCCATCCTCTGGTTCACTCCCCAAATGGCCACAACAACCAGAGCTGCGCAGATCTGTAGCCAGGAGCCAGGAGATTCTTCTGGGTCTCCCACGTGGATGCACGGGCCCAAGGACTTGGGCCATTTTCTACTGCTTTCCCAGGCCATAGCAGAGAGCTGGATCAGAAGTGGAACAGCCAGGACTCGAACTGGCGCCCATATGGGATGGCAGCACCTCAGGCCAGGGCGTTAACCTGCTGTGCCACAGCACCGTCCACAGCGCTTGGCAGTTAAGATGTCTGTGTCCTGTATCCAAGTACCTGGCTTCAGACTCCTGCCCTCCACTCCTGATCCAGCTTCCAGCTAACACAGACCCTGGGAGGCAGTAGTGATGGCTCAGTGATTGAGCCACTGCCACCCACGTGGGAGACCTGCATGGAGTCCGCAGCTCCCAGCTTCAGCCTGGCTGTTGTGGGCATCTGAGGACTTAACTGGCAGATGGGAGATTTCCCTTTCTCTCCCCCTCACCCACTCTCAAGTTAATTAAATTGAATTAAATTGAGGCTTGTGTCATGGCTCGGCAGGTTAAGCTGCCACCTGCGATGCCAGTATCCCTTATTGGAGTACCGGTTCAAGTCCCGGCTGCTCTCTTCCAATCTAGCTCCCTGCTAATGTGCCTGGGAAAACAGCGAATGATGGCCCAAGGACTGGGGCCCCTGACACCCTCATGGGAGATCAGGATAGAGTTCAGGGCTCCTGGCTTTGGCCTGGCGTGGCCGAGTGTTGACTGTTGAGGCCATTTAGGGAGTGAACCAGAGGATGGCAGATTTCTTTATCTCTCTCTCTCTCTCTCTCTCTCTCTCTCTATGTGTGTGTGTGTTACTCTGCCTTTCAAATAAATAAGATAAATAGTTTTAAAAGAAGAAGGAGAAGGAGGAGGAGGAGAAAGGAAATTCAATTAAATGGATAAATTCTGGTAACTGAGTGACCTGGCTGAGATCAGCAACTTTTCGCTCATCCGGTGGGTTCTGGTGGATGTAGAGTTGAGTAGGGAACAGCCCCCGCGTGGAGGGGCTCTCGGTGCAGTTCCAAGACTGCCCGAGAGCAGGTGCTTGTTGAACAGTGTGAGAAGAAGGGCCGGCCGGTGTGCGTGGACAGGAAGCAGGTTGCCCCGGGTGGACACCCAGGGCCGGGAGCAGCGTGGGGTTTCTCCGGGAGGACTTGCTGACCCATGAGAAGCCCAGACAGGTGACAGCTTGCACACGCTAGTCATGTGCTGGGCTTCGACAGGAAAGAGGGAAGGGCTCACCTGCTTTACCAACCTCAGAATTTTACCTTGAGCCTGTCCCACACGCGACAAAAATCCTAGCCTATGTTTAGGAAGAAACCACAAAGCATCCCCGGTTACAAAAACATCCACCTTCGGAAGCCACTTGGCCCAGGTGGAATGCATTGCCCGAAGGACATACATGTGCTCAAGGAGAACATGGGATTCATCCATGTGAACCAAAGCCCCGGAGAACCAGGCAGAAAAACAGCAGGTAGCACCATCACCAGCTGCTCAGCGCTCTGCCTGTATGTGAGAACAAAAGAACATTTTCCCGGTGTTTTAGCTATAAATTGTGTGATAAATAGGGCAGCTATTAAATTAACTCTATGTGATATTAAAGTGATTAGGCTGAAAAAAAAAAAAGGAGAAAGAAAAAGAAAAAAAAAAGTCCTCAGTTGAACAGTGCTCCCGCCAGGGCAGTGTCCCAGTTTCCACGCGTCTCCACCTGCTGTCTGGGCGAGGCAGGAGCGTGTGGCGGGCTGGCTTCCAGGCCCTCCTAGGACTCTCAATTAGGGAGAAAGTTTAGGAGCTACAGAAATTATGGGAGGAATGGCGCTTCATCAGTCATTTCCTGCAGGAACAGTGGCAAGTTGAAGAGTGTTAGCACTCTGAAGGTCAAGATTAAGAAGCCCGGGATTTATTACCGCTGATTTAGAGATTAACATTGGGCCGATTAATCATCTACTCAATGTGAGGAATTGACAATTAATTGACATTTCAGTTCCAATCTGGCAAAGCTTTGTGATTTCCATAGTGAATGATATGAGATCTCCAAATTGAAAGGTTATAAGCGTTTCTTTTAACCAAGCTCAAGATGAAGAATTTCTAAAAGGATACCGAAGAATAACATGACCGTAGGAGGGGCTGGTGCTGTGGCATAGCGAGTTAAAGCCCTGGCCTGCAGCACCAGCATCCCATAAGGCACCAGTTCTAGTCCCAGCTGCTCCTCTTCTGATCCAGCTCTCTGCTATGGCCTGGGAAAACAGTAGAAGATGGCCCAAGTCCTTGGGCCCCTGCACCTGCATGGGAGACTGAAAAGAAGCTCCTGGCTCCTGGCTTCGGATTGGCAACTTCCGGCCGTTGCGGCCATCTGGAGAGTGAACCATCGGATGGAAGACCTCTCTCTCTCTCTCTCTCTCTCTCTCTCTCTCTCTAGCTCTCTGTCTCTAACTCTCTCTGTAACTCTTTCAAATAAATAAACTAAATCTTTAAAAAAAAAAAATGAACATAGGAAATAGATGCCAGCTGGTTTTATGAGTGAATAAGCCAATCTGAGCTCAAGCCCAGTGAAGGGGCGGGCATCTGACCCAGCAGCTAAAATTCCACGTGGGATTTCCGCATCCCATTCGGAGTGCCTGGTTTTCAAGTCCTGACTCTGCCCCCAGTCCCAGCTTCCTGCAGCTGCAGACCCCAGGAGGCAGCAGGTGGTGGCCCAAGTGGTCAAGTCCCTTCCACCCTGTGGGAAGCTTGTATTGAGTTCCAGGCTCCTGGCTTTGGCCTGTCCCAGCCCTGGCTGTTGTGGGATTTTGGGGCATGCAACCAGTGCCTGGAAGATTTTTCTCTGTGTTTCTCTTCCTTTGTCTCTCTGCCTTTCAAATAAAGTGAAAACAAATATTTTCTTAAAAAATAAGTCTATGGAATTTTTCTTTTTGGATTTAAAAGTATTTATTAGAATCAAAGATCTCCAGCCAGAGTGGCATGGGGGGGGTGGCGGATTCCAAGAGAGGAAAAAACCCAAAGGAGCTGGTGGGCATGGGGCTTTTAAGTACAAGTTCAAGAGAAAAAAACTTGACAATCAGATTGGCATACAGTTACCAGGGGGGACAAAACCCAAGGACCTGATTTACAATTCTCTATCCTGTCTGGTCTGCTCAGGGTAAAACAAAAGAAGGGAGGGACAGGTGACTTGTTTCCACCATAAGCCGTGTGTCAGGAGGAGCCCCTTCACTATTCTCATGGTAAATTTGGAGATTCTGAAACAAGAGGGGTGGTCTGTTTGTTCTTGCTAAAAGTAAAGCAGCAAATATTTTACACCCCAAATTCCACTGGGACCATCCAGACTACCTACGAACCTGTCCACGGGATTTGTAAAAATAAAAAGGCATTGTGACTTTCATAAATTGGCAGCTTGTATTTGCCCATTTTATGCTCTAAGCAAGGTCAATTCAGTCAACATATGCTCATGAGTTTGTTTGTTTGTTTTTTAAGTTTTATTTATTTACTTTAGAGGCATAGCTACAGAGAGAGGGAGAGCCAGAGAGAGAGGTCTTCCATCTGCTGGTTCACTCCCCAAATGGCCACAATGGCTGGAGCTGGGCTGCTCCAAAGCCAGGAGCCAGGAGCCTCCTTCAGGTCTCCCACATGGGTGCAGGGGCCCAAGCACATGGGCCATCTTCTACTGCTATCCCAGGCCATCAAGTGGGAGTTGGATTGGAAGTAGAGCAGCCAGGACTCGAACCGGTGACCACATGGAATGCTTGAGCCATAGGTAGATGCTTAACCCTTCTACACCACAGCCACAGTGCCAGCCCCTCGTGAGTTTATTTATAAACTCATTGCCAAGAGCGTTGAAGCTGGGCTCTCCATAGCATCCAAGCCCTTATCAAACAGTCCACAGACAAAGGCTCTCCTCAGGGGGGCTTACAGGTCACGGAGCAGAGTTCCATGCTGTTCACGGGACTGGGGATCTAATCCAAGGCCAGGACAGCCATCTATCAGTGTTCATCGGAGATGACCTTGCTCCCTCTCTGAGCAGAATGCAAAGTGGCCCCCGGCTGGCTGGCAGGGAAAAGGCTAAGCCACAGCAAGGGAGCAAAGCCTGAATGCAAACCAACAATCGGCAGACAGGCAGAGACTGTTCCAGAAAGTCACGTGGGAAAGAGAGGCACAGGGAGCCCCTCGATGTTTGCAAAGGGTCTTGCTTTCTCCTCCAACTCCGAGACTCATTTTGTCCACTCCGTTTTCGAGCTCATCTGGCCCTGATTCTCTGACCTCTGTGTCCCTGACGTGGGTTGGGAGCCTCTCTCTGTCCCCCGCGTCCCTTCCTGTGCTACTACCCCCCTCAGCCGTGATGTCTATTCCTTATCAGAGAGGACGGAGGCCCAGCAGCTCTGAGGAGGAGCCACAGCAGCAGCAGGATGGCATTCAACTCCCAAAACCCAACGCAGTGCAACCTGGTGAAGGGGCCGGCGACCCCACCGCAGGGAAAAATAAAGTCCTGGAATGGAGAATCAGCGTGCAGGAACAATTTCAAACTTGTGCGAGAGTTACTGGACGCTCTCTGCTGTTCACAGCTCTGGGAAATGGATTCAATCATCAGGGGCCAACAGCTCACTTTTCCCCTAAGACCTTTTGTTATTGTTTTTTTAAAAAAGTTTCTTAATCTTTAGTTTTTAACAGATTCAATGTGATTTGTAGATACAATTCTGTGAACATCATATTCCCTTCCTCTCGCCTTCCCATCCTTTTTCCTTCTCCCTTTCTCTCTTTTTCTGGTATTTGAGATAACATTTTTTCCCAAAGATTTATTTATTTATTTGAAAGTCAGAGTTAAACAGAGAGAGAAGAGGTATGGGGGTGTGTGTCTTCAATGGCCAGAGCTCTGTCAATTCAAAGCCAGGAGCTTCCTCCAGGTCTCCGACATGGATGCAGGGACCCAAGGACCTGGGCCATCTTCTACTGCTTTCCCAGGCCATAGCAGAGAGCTGGATCGGAAGTAGAGCAGCCGGGTCTCGAACCAGTGCCCATATGGGATGCCAGCATTGTAGGTGGTGGCTTCACTGTCTAAGCCATAGCACCACTAACTTTACATTACAGTCAAAAGACTTAATACTTCACCGAATAAGAAGTTTAATAAGTCAAAAGCAAAAAGACCCTAGCTTAGTGGGACTACAGACAACAGCTATAAACAATAATCAAATAGAAAAATGACCATGTCACCCATATACAGTAAATTTTAAAATAACCACAGGTCATAAAACTATATAGTATGGGCCTGGTGCTGTGGCTTAGCTGGTAAAGCTGCCGCCTGAAGTACCGGCATCCCATATGGGAGCCAGTTCAAGTCCTGGCTGCTCTATTTCTGATCCAGCTCCTTGCTAATGCACCTGGGAAAGCAGTGGAAGAGGGCCCAAGGATCTGGGCCCCTGCACCCATATGGGAGACCCGGAAGAAATTCCTGGCTTCTGGCTTCAGATTGGCCCAGCTCTGGCCATTGGAGTCATTTGGGGAATAAACCAGCAGGAGGAAGACCTCTTTCTCTCTCTCCTTCTCTCTCTCTCTCTCTCTCTCTCTCTCTCTCTCTCTCTCTGCCTCTGGCTCTCTGTAACTTTACCTTTCACATAAATAAATAAATCTTAACAAAAAAAACTATAGTAGTAAAACATTCTTACCATCTGTTTCACAAAGGTATAAAACAGTACTTGCAGCAATACTGATGCATACAGACGTTCCTCTTTTGGTTTGGTTTTTAAATTTCAGCTCTGACAGATAAAGGAGAGAGGCCCTTTGTTGTTAAGCCTCCCTTGATGTGCTCAGAAAAAGCAAGCGAAGCTCCTGGATGGAGGATTTAGAGAAAGAAGGAAGCCGCAGGGCGTTGTCAGCGCTCCCTATGGGGGCACGGTGCACAGCTCCTGGCAGGACCTCCCTGCCAGCCTTGGGGGGGGGTCCCTGTTCTCGCTCATCTAGAGGCGAGGGGCTTCTGCTTCCCTTCATGGTCAGGACAAGCAGCCGAGGCTGGAGTGGGAATCCAGCAGGAGATGCTGGGAAGGGAGAGAGAGGCTTCCAGCCCAAGTCAGGATCAGGGACACCGTGGTCAGTCACTGCCAAGCAAACCGAGTAGAAGGCGGCCAGGCCAGTGGGCAGGAGGAACTGAGGGGGCAGGGAGTGCCAGTGTTATAACCTGGAGGCTGGCACTGGCCGGACTGGCTGCAGGCACTGCTCAGGCCCAACCAAACCTACAGAGCAAGCGCTGCGCACCCAGCCCAGCGCTGTCCCGGATGAAGTCTTGCTCCCCGTAAGAGAAAGCCTAGTCCACAGTGACATCAACACCTGGGAATCTTTTGTCTATCATTTCTTTTTAAGATTGTATTTATTTATTTGAGAGGTAGAGCTGCAGAGAGAGAGACAGAGAGAAAAGTCCTCCATGCACTGGTTCACTCCCCAGATGGCCGCAACGGCCGGAGCCAGGAGTTTCTTCTGGGTCTCCCTCGTGGGCACAGTGGAGCTGAGATGCTGCTGGAGATTCAGAACCTTTCTGGTTCTCTGCCGCATCTTCCCTGGCAAAGGAGCTTGCCTTCTACATAGTGTCTGGGGTTGCAAGGTGCAAGCACCCTGCCCAGGGGTTACACCTGGCCTGGCTTCAGGTATGGAGAAGAAGGAAGGAAGGGAAGAAGGAAGGAAGGAAGGAAGGATGGAAGGAAGGATGGAAGGAAGGAAGGAAGGAGTACTTCCGGTATCTGGTGAGCTTCCCCAGACATTACCCATACTTCCACTCACACCGCTCAGAACGCTGTCACGTGGTTCCACGGGCTACCTCAGGGACCACCACTGTGCTTCCACATTGTTCCATGGGCTAGCTCAGAGACCACCACAACTGCAACAGAGTGTTTGATTTTTATTTATTCATTTTTTTTAACAATAGACTTTTTTTTAAAAAAGGTTATCTTATGGATCTGAAAGGCAGAGTTACACAGAGAGAGGGAGAAAGAGACAGAGAGAGATCTTCCATTCACTGGTTTACTCCCCAGATGGTTACAACAGCTGTGGCTGGGCCAGGCCGAAGCCAAGAGCTTCATCCAGGTGTCCCCCATGGTTACAAGGGCCCAAGCACTTGGACGACCTTCCACTGCTTTCCCAGGTGCTTTAGTAAGGAGCTGGACAGGAAGTGGAACAGCCCAGATACAAGCCCGGTGCCTATATGGGATGCTGGCATCACAGGCAGGGCTAGTGGTTTAGCTGGGCATGTTGTTCTTTCAGTAGGGAAGGGCCTAGGGCTCAGGCACCGGGGTGTTACAGTCTGGGAAAAGCTTGGGTGACAAGAGAGAGGGGCAGTGAGATAGAGGAGAGGGATTGGCACGGCGCGACTCAAACTGCCACAGGCTCTGCCCCTCGGTGCCCAAGGATCTCAGTGGTGCCCGCGATGGATGCTGACCTGGAAATTTGAAGTCTCCATGGGGACACTCGGTTTCTAGACCAAATTGTTCTTTGAGCAAATGACAGAGGGAGTCCGATTGCATCATTTCTCTTAATTAGCAAACCTATTTCTTGCAGAGGCTGGGAGTCTGTCACTGCAAGTTCTCTCTCTGCTCGCTCTCCAAGCAGAGAGGAGGAATGGTGTGGGTGTCGGGGCCCCTTCTGAGCCCAGGCAGCCCACCCAGAGGAGGCGGGGAGCCCCGGGCATTGGCACACTGGCAATGAAGAAGCCCGTTAATGTCTGGAAACCGAAACAGGCACACACCAGCCATAAAGCAGCTCTTCAAATGTTGCTGGAGAGCGTCCATAAAGAGGATATAATGAAAAGGACTGCCCAAATGTGCAAGGATAATAGAGTTAATGTATTACTTCTTTTATTATTTTATCATCTTTCATTAATTGCTGGCAGCATGCCTGCAGGAGTTGGTTCTGTAGAAAGGGCTTTTAGTTAAATGTCTTCAATGAAACGACCACTTAGAACCCGAGAACAAGGTTGAACCAAGGTTCACTTGACTTCAGTAAATCTTCGCTGATGGAGAGGCATGGGAGGGAAGAGGGGCTTCACTCGGGACGAGCATAGCTCTACAAGCGCCCGGAGACCCCAGAGCCGTTCCTAACCGACTGGCGCAAAGGTGCGATTTCAGGAAAAAGAACTTAACCTCTACCGTCAGCACTAATAAGGCTCTGGGTGACCTTGAACAAGTGGTTTGCAGTCTCTGAACCTCAAGCACCACTCTGGGCAGAGACTTTCCCTGACACCAAGATAATGCCCGAAGGATTTAAGGATCTTGACGGGGGTGAGGTCGGGGAGAACAGGGTGTACCCCTAAACCAAAAGGCAGCCTCAGAACGTGGGTGCTGCCTGGCCAGGGCTGCTCCAGGCCCCCAGCACTCACCAAAGTCCCGCCTTCAATGTCCCAAGCTGTCCATCTTCTGCTTGCTCTGCAGCTCCTCTCTGTAGGCAGAAGAGCAACATGTGTCAGGCAGAGCCTAGGGACCAAGACGCTCCTGCCTCCTTGGCATTCTGTGACCCATAAGCCTCCTCTTGTTGCCCAGCACGGAATAAAGATAGAAAAAAGCTGTCAGCCCCTGATACAGCACCTGGACACGCCCCTCTCGGCACACTTCTCAGCACACGGGTATGAAGCGCCTACTGCAATGCACCTGCACATCTCACGTCTCTTGTTGGAACTCTTAACTTGCAAGGAACAGAATCCAGCTGGAGCCAGCTTCTAAACAAACAAGGAGGATGCCAGCTTTGCAAAATGAAGAGGGTCCTGGGGATGCAGGGTGGTGATTGGCTGCACAACCACCACTGAATCGCATCACTGAAAATTGCTAAGATGGGGCCGGCACCGGGGCATAGTGGGCTAAGCCTCCACCTGCTGTGCCTGCATCCCATATGAGTGCTGGTTCGAGTCCCAGCTGCTCCTCTTCCCATCCAGCTCCCCGATCACGGCCTGGGAAAGCAGAAGATGGCCCAAGTGCTTGGGCCCTGCATCTGCCTGGGAGACCCCGAAAAAGCTCCTGGCTCCTGGCTTCAGATTGGTGCAGTTCCCGCCGTTGTGGCCATCTGGGGAGTGAACCAGCAGATGGAAGCCCTCTCTCTCTCTCTCTCTCTCTCTCTCTCTCTTTCTTTCTCTGCCTCTCTGTGTAACTCTTTCAAGTAAATAAATAAGTCTTTAAAAAACTAATTAAAAATTTTTAAAAAATCAATAAAAAATGAAAACCGTGGCTACAGTCTAATACAGAATTGGTTGTATAATTTCAAACTCAGAAAAGTACAGGAAGTTAGGTAATAAACACAATGTATCTACATCCACGTGGAATAATGTTTTATCATAATTTCTTTAAATCTTTTTTTAGATTTATTTATTTATTTATTTGAAAGGCAATGTTACAGAGAGGCAGAGAGAGAGAGAGAGAGAGAGAGAGAGAGAGAGAGAGAGAGAGAGTCTTCCCTCTGCTGGTTCACTTCCCAGATGGCTATAACAGCTGGAGCTGCACTGATCCAAAGCCAGGAGCCAGGAGCTTCTTCAAGGTCTCCCACACAGGTGCAGGGGCCCAAGGACTTGGGCCATCTTCTACCGCTTTCCTAAGCCATCATAGAGAGCTGGATCAGAAGTGCAGCGGCCGGACTTGAACCGGTGCCCATATGGGATGCCAGCACTGCAGGTGGCAGCTTTACCCGCTACACCATAGTGCTGGCCTCTGTCCTTTTTTTTAAAGTTACTGTTTGTTCTTGCTCCTCATCCTGACTCCAGCTTTCTGCTAATGCAGACTGAGAGGCAAAGTAATGACTCAAGTAACTGGGATCCTGCCTCCCCACAAGCAAGGCCCGGATGGAAAACCGGGCTCCTGGTTTTGGCCCTAGCCCAGCTCCAGCTGCTGTAGGCACTTGGGAAGTAAAGGAGCAGATGGGAACTCTCTCTCTCTCACTCTCGCTCTCGCTCTCTCTCCATTCAAGTTCTTGCACACATAAAGGATTCATTCCTTTTCACTGCTGAGCCCTGCTGCGGGGTGTGGGTGCACTGCACTTCATTTACCCATTCACCCACTGGAGGCTATCAGGGTAGTTTCCAGTTTGAGGCTATAACAAATAGCACTGCTGTGAACATTCGTGTACAAGTTTCTATGCAAAAATGAGCTTTCATCGCTCTGGAATATGTGAGTGTACTTCAAACATTTAAGGAAGGTGGGGTTAAAAGATAAACTTATTTTGGTGCAAAAAATTTGAAATCCATGCATCATTCTTTTTATAATATACATTTTCATGGACTTTGTGAAGACTCCTTGTATGCATAGATTTCAAATTAAGCATATCTTTTCATTCCATTTTACATAAACTTTAAAAAGGATTTAGTTAGTTATTTAGTTGAAAGGCATAGTGACAGAGAGAGAGGAAGAGGCAGAGAGTCCTTCCAGCCACTAGTCCACTCCTCAAATGTACACAAGAAACCCTGGCAAGGCCAGACTGAAACCGGGAGCCAGGAACTCCAACTGGGTCTCCCATGTAGGTGGCAGGAACCCAAGTACTTGGGTCATCATCCCCTCTAGCTGCAGATGCATTAAAAGGAGCTGGATTGGAAGCGTAGAGTAGCCAGGACTTGACCTGGTATTCCCATATGGGATATGGGCATCCCAGATGGCAGACTTACCTACTGCACCAGAATGCCCACCATGCCACAGGTTTTTTGAAGGACTCTTGTATGCCCGAAACCTGGTAATGACATTTTTAGTGTTAAAAGGAACAAATCTGGGGCTGGCACTGTGGTACAGGAAGTTAATCTTCTGTTTGCAGTGTCGGCATCCCATATGGGTGCTGGTTCAAGTCCTGGCTGCTCCTCTTCCAATCCAGCTCTCTGCTATGGCCTGGGAAAGCAGTGGAAGATGGCCCAAGTCTTTGAGCCTCTGTACCTGCATGGGAGACCAGGAGGAAGCTCTTGGCTCCATCAGTCCAGCTCCAGCCATTGCACAAATTTGGGGAGTAAACCATCGAATGGAAGACCTCTCTCTCTGTTTGTAACTCTACCTCTCAAGTAAATAAATAAAATCTTTTTTAAAAAAATGAACTCTCCTATTGCTCAGTTTACATTTCCACCAGCAGTGTGTGACTGGTCCATTCCACTGCATCCTTGCCAGCACTAGGTATTTTCACAGTGTTTTATTTCAGTCATTGTGGTAGGGATGTGGCGACATCTTACTGTGGTTTTTTTCCCTTCTCATGCCTCCGGTGCATAACAATGTTGAACACCTCCCGTGCACCTGCTGTGTGTCAGTCATAGGATGGCTTGGAGACGCACACACATCAACCTAAGTCTGCCATGTCTCCTCCCTACCACCTTCAACAGCCTCCTTGCAGGTGATTTCTTCTCTGGAGAAATTGAGCCAGAAGGGCTTGCTCCATAGGGACACCAATGTAGCAGGAGGCGGGAGGAGAGGTGAGCTCTCAGGACAAGGGCAGCAGCGTGCTGTGCCTCCTTCTACCAGGTAGCCAGGCAGGAAGCAGACAACATCTCTTCTCCAAACACTGCTACCTGGGAGCTCCCTGTCCCAAAGGCCAGCTTGCCACCTGACCACCCTTCCGTGAGTGTCGACGATCGAAACGTCCTGCCCAGGCACACAATCCGGTGTCCACTGCTGAGTAATAAACCACTTCGAAGTGAAGCGATTTATAGCAATCACTCCTTTTCATCACAGATCCACAATTTTGGCAAGATTCCATGGGGTCGGCTGATTGCCGGTGATGGTGGTGATTTCTCCCTCATGTGGTTTTGCTGAGACTGGAGAATCTACTTAGAGAATGCCTCGTTCACATGGCCAGCCACTTGGTGGGCAGCTCAGGAAGCTGGCCCGACGTGCAGCTCGTCTCCGTATGGGCCTCCCCCTGGGGCTGCTGGGGCTTGCTCCCAGCATGTGTGGCTGACCTCCCTAAGTGAAAGTTCTAAGAAGCTTGGACAGACTTTTTATGATCTGGACTTAGAGGGCCTAGGAACCACCTCTACCATGTTCTGCTGGGTCAGGAAGTCACTCAGTTCCACGTAGGTTCAAGGTGCAGGACTAGATCCGCCTGTCAGTGGGAGGCATGGACAGCACGTGTGGCCATCATGTCCACCACACACACGGAGCATTCGTAGATCTTCAGGCCCCTTTCCCAAGTGTAGACCGATGGCCAAGGCTCACCAGGCATTTGAGGAGGGCCTCTAATGTGGAGGCAGAGACAGCAAGAAAGAAAATAAAAGAAAACTGTTGAAAAGCAAAGGTGGGGCCGGCGCTGTGGTGCAGCAGGTAAAGCTGCTACCTGCGGTCCGTGTGGGTGCCGGTTCGAGACCCAGCTGCTCCTCTTCTGATCCAGCTCTCTGCTACAGCCAGGGAAAGCAGTAGAAGATGGCCCAAGTACTTGGACCCCTGCATCTGTGTGCGAGACCCAGAAGAAGTTCCTGACTCCTGGCTTCAGATTGGCTCAGCTCCAGCCATTGCGGCCATTTGGGAGTGAACCGGTGGATGGAAGACCTTTCTCTCTGTCTCTCTTTCCCTCTGTCTGTAACTCTACCTCTCAAATAAAATAAATAAAGTAATTTTAAAAAATAAAAGAAAAGGCATTACAAGGAGTAGAAGGAAAGTTAAAAAATAGATCCTACTAAATTAGTATCTTCAGAGAATTAAGAAGATACTAAATGTACGTAACAAGGAAAAAGAATGCTATTTTAAAAGGAAAGAAACAATAGATGAATGAGAAAACACTCTTAGATAATGATAATACAAGAATCTGAACAGAAAATTTCATAAATTTTGAGAAAGAAAATTGAAGAATCAGAAAAAAAGGTATAAAAAGATAAGGAGATGGAGTGAGAGGAGGAAAAATAAGGAAATTGGAGGATTGACCTGAAAAGGCAAATGTTAGACTAACTGGAGCTCCGAAAGAGATGAGGATGTGAAACCAAGAGGAAGAAACTACCAAATAAAAATGCTAACACATTTCCCAAGTCCGAGAGACACGAATCTCCACATGGACAGGGCTTGATGAGTCTATAGCACATTACATTTTAAAAATAGGCTTTATTGTTTAGACAGTTGGAGATTCAAAGCAAAATTAGGCAAAAGGTACAGAGATTTCCCATACATCTCCACCCCAAAATATTGACAGCCTCTCCGCTAGCAAACACAAGTCATTGCTTCATTTAAAGTTTTGTATTTGAAAGGCAGAGACAGAAATCTTCCATCCACCAGTTCACCCCCCAAATACCTACAATGGCCAGGTCTGTACCAGCCTGAAGCCTGGAGACAGGAACTCAGGAACTAGGAAGACAGAGATGAAGAGAAATCGAGCCGGGAGCTGTTTATATAGAGAATCCATGCATCTTGGTTATGGATAAGATGTGCAGACTGAGCATGAGGGAGAACAGAGTGACTCTTGTATGTCAGGCTTAGCCAACCCAGTAGATAGATGTCAGTACTCCCCACTGATACTCTTACAAGAAGAGCAAAGATTTAGGGGGTAAGGAGTTGAGTCCAGTCTTGGGCAAGTTGAGTTTGAGTTGCCTGTGAGACATTCAAATGAGACATCAAAGAAACAGTTGAATATTTTTGGTCTTCAGCTCTCAAAGACATCTTGGGTAAAGATAGAGATTTTGGAATCACAACATGAAATTAGATTAGTTGTACAAGAAGAGAGTTTAGAATAGAAAGTGTGCCTAAGCCTGAACCTGGAGAAAGCCCGATGTTTTGTAAAGACAGAAAGCTATTGTAAACGTTCAGCCGGGTGCTGGCAAGAGCGTAGGTGGGGAGGCAAGAATGAAGAGAAACAGATTCCGGAGCTGCTAAGGTGGGAGCCTCTGCTTTTTGGTGATGGCAGGGACGTGTGGACTGAAGTGGCCTCTGGGCAGAAGAGAGGGCCAGCAGGGGAGCCAGAGCAGGACAGAGGGAAGGGGGCGCCCAGCAATAAACTTTCTAAGAAATTCTAGATCTTGGAACGGGCATTGGGGCACAGCAAGTCAAGTTGCACTTTGCAACTCCTGAATCCCATAGCAGAGTATCAGCTACTCTGGTCCCAGTTCAGCTCCCTGCTAATGCACCTGGGAAGGCAGTGGAGGATGCCCAAGTACTTGGCCCCCGGCCACCCAAGTGGTGGGAGACAGATGGAGTTACTGCCTCCTGGCTATTGAGGGCCTTCAGGGAGTAAAGCAATAGATGGAAGATCTCTCTCTCTTTCTCTCTGTCTCTCTCAAATAAATCAATCTCTAAAAAGGGGGGGGGGGCGGTGCTGTGGTGCAGCGGGTTAACACCCTGGCCTGAAGCGCTGGCATCCCATATGGGCGCCGGTTCTAGTCCTGCCTGCTCCTCTTCCAATCCAGCTCTCTGCTGTGGCCTGGGAGAGCAGTAGAAGATGACCCAAGTCCTTGGGCCCTTGCACTCAAGTGGGAGACCTGGAAGAAGCATCTGGCTCCTGGCTTCGGATTGGCATAGCTCCGGCTGTTGTGGCCAACTGAGGAGTGAACCATCAGACGGAAGACCTCTCTCTCTCTCCCTCTCTCTCTGCCTCTCCTCCTCTCTTTGTGTAACTCTGACTTTCAAATAAATAAATAAATCTTAAAAAAAAAAAAAAAACGGCATTCTAGATCTTGGATTCTTCAGTATCAAGTGACTCCCCTTTCCCTAAGCCCCTCCCACTCACCACATCTCTGTCCTAAGCAGCTCCCAGTCCGTTGAGGGGCCCAGATGGCGATGAAATGCTGGTTTTGACCTGAAGGTTCCTAGTGGGCTTTGCATGGTCAAATGTGGTTAGCGTGTGACATACCAGACCCAGAAGTTTTCTTCTGCAGGTGGAGTGGTTTGGTCTTTCTCCGGGCACCTGGCCTCTGTGCCCTAGTCTGTGGCTATACTGGTTCCTGAGAGAGCTCACTCCAAGGGCAGCTCCACACTACTGCAATTGTCCCAGACAGCACCTCATGGGAGAAGACCACGGGAAGCGAAAATGCTCTGAAGACTTCCAGGGGTGGGGGGAAATCAGAAATCCCAAATAGCCAAAGTGACCTGACCCCTCCCAGGAGGTGTCCTGAGTAGCTGTCACTCACGTCCCCAGAGGACAGTAGCTAGCAGCATTCCTCATGGAAGCCACCAGGGTCATTTTCTACGGTGACCACTCACTTGAACCCAAAGGGGGGCTAAAATCGGAAAGGAAGAGACGCACGACGCAACCCAATCAGACCCCATGCACAAAAGGGAGGACTTGTTGAGTGTGGTGACCCAGAAACCTGAGACGTGCCATATGCAAGGTGTCCAATTTATGATGTTGAAAACTGGGGCAGGCTCATTTGTTTGTGTGAAGTTGATTGCCAACGGTTAATCACCAAGGGTAAGTGGAAGAAATCATTCCTGTTCATTTGCAAATGGAAATCAAATGAGCACTGTGCTTAAATGCATCAGCAGTTTCATTTCCAACTGCAAGGATTTCAGAAAGACAGCTGACCTTGGGTTGCCTGGCAGGCACAGGCCTGGCTGTGGGAACCTCTGCTCAGAGCGGCCCCGAGTTTTGGTAAAGCTCTGGGTGTTCTTGGCCATCCCAGCTCGGCTCAGAGGCAGACCTACTTAGGAAAGTGTGAAACACCTTCAGACTTGTGTGCACACACGAACAGCCACCTCTCACTTTTTGTCGCTCTGCAGAGACCTGGAGATGCACTTCACCTTGCCTAAGGGGCTGGGAAAATTATGCTGAAATCCTTCCAAGAGTTGAAATGATATGTTTATAAATTCCCCTTGCTGAACTGTTGGCCCCAAGAAATTTTATAATAATAAAGTGTTTATGTACCGGGTGGTTTGGATGGGTTCTTTCCCCTCCGCCCCCTAAATGCACAATGTTTTCTGTTTATGGGGCACTTTGTTAATACCGCATTTTATGCCCTCAAAGACACGTGCGTCAACTACTGAAGTAATAGCCCTGTGTATCAGAAGTGTAATGGATTTCTCTCCATGCTGCGGGATTCATTACTGTGATTTATGGGTGTTTTAATGTACACAGCCTTCTTAAACAACTTAGAGTTGATTGTTCTGGAACTAGACCTGGGTCCAAGATAACTCTGGAACAGTGCCATTGTTCAGGAAAGGTATCGCTGTCCCTGAGGAGGTAAACAACCTTGGCGCAAAAGCTTTCGATAACCTGCGAGTGGACAATCGCTCTAGCACCTGAAGTGGCGTGCCTTGCAGTGGGCGGGAGGAAGGCAAGAGTGCCCAGAGCCACAGGGCAGCGAATCCCATGCATCCTTAGAGCCTGGAGGGCTGGTGCCAGGCCACAGGAGGGATGAGTATCCCCAAAGCGTTTCCCGGACAGAGCCCTTCATAGACCAAGTGACTGGCGACCTGGGAATGAGCCCTGCCCAACATCAGGTACACGTCTCTCTCTTCTGTAAAGGCACCAGGACACAATCATAGGGGCTCTACCCAATGCCCTCATCCAGTCTCACCACCTCCAAAGGCCCCTCCTCTGACACCACGATTGGATCAAGTGTCCACCTTCTTAGCGGCATTAGTGTAAGACGTTGGGGGCTAACCGCCTGAATTCAGGGGGTCAAATATTCAAAGCGTACACTCTCTTTTTTATTCAGGAATAATTCTAATAATAATAATAATTCTAACTTGATTGCTTAGAGAATGGCTTTAATACATTGTCCAGGTGCAACATTGTGATTCCAATCCAAAACAAGCACCTGTTGACAAACCAGCGGGGTTGTGTTCAGAGGTTGGGGAGCCCCAACAGGGTAGAAAGGCATGGAGAAGAGAAGCCAGGGTTCACAGCATGCTTGGGCTCCTTTGTTTCGTGTAAACGCACAAGAGACATCTCCAGGACACAAAGAAGTCTTCAAAGAGTAGCGGGAGGGGAGAGTCACTAGGAGGATCAGGGACCACATGGAGTCCTGGGGGCCCTCTCTTCTACTGGAGGCAGGGAGAGTGGTGGGGTCCACCTGTGCCCAGGTGAGAACTCTCAGGAAGAGTAAAGGAGTCCCCGATTTCCAAGTGAATGACCTGACATTTAACACGCCAACCGCCTTGGAGTCCTGAAGGTCATGGCCCTGATGTTTTTCACACGGCTCGTCACAGTGGAGCAGAATCTGTATAACCAGGGCCAGCTCTGTGGCCCAGGGGGTTAAGCCAGCACCTATGACACTGGCATCCCATATGAGCCCCGGCTCGATTCCCAGTTTGTCTACTTTCCATCCAGCTCTCTGCTAATGTGACTCGGCAAAACAGTGAAAAATGGCCCAAGAGCTTAGGCTCCTGCCACCCACTTGGGAGATTTGGGTGGAGTTCCAGGTTCTTGATTTTGGCCTGGTCCATCCAAAGCCATTGCAGCCATTTGAGTAGCAAACCAGCACACGAAAAATTGTGTGTGTGTGTGTGTGTGTGTATGTGTTTGTGTCTCCCCCCTCCTTTTCTCCCTATAACTCTGCTTTTCAAATAAATACATCTTTTAAAAATAATGAAAATATAAAACTGAAATTAAAATTTCAATTGATCCACTAAAGACTGCATTTTTAAATATTTATTTATTTTTAAAGATTTATTTGAAAGGCAGAGTTACAGAGGGGCAGAAGCAGAGAGAGAGAGAGTGAGGGTGAGACAGAGAGAGAGAAGTCTTCCATCTGCTGGTTCACTCCCCAAATGGCCACAACGGCTCAGGATCAGGAGCCAGGAGCTTCATCTGGGTCTCCATGCTGGTACAGCAGCCCAAGCACTTGGGCCATCTTCTACTGCTTTCCCAGGCCACAGCAGAGAGCTGGATTGGAAGTGGAACAGCCGGGACTAGAACCGGCGCCCATATAGGATGCTGCCACTGCAAGTGGTGGCTTTACCCGCTATGCCGCAGCGCCAGCCCCTATTCTAACACATATTTACCTAGTGTATATTAAAGATTCAGGTTTGGTGGCTAGCATTGTGGCATATTGAATAAAACCATCGCTTGTAATGCCAGCACCCCATTTGGGTACCGGTTTGTGTCCTGGCTGCTCCACTTCTGATCCAGTTCTCTGCTAATGGCCTGGGGAAAGCAGTGGAGAATGACCCAAGTGTTTGGAGCCCTGCATCCACGTGGGAGACTGGGAGGAAGCTCCTGGCTCCCAGCTTTTGCAGCCCAGGCTGTTGCGGCCATTTGGAGAGTGAACCAGTGGACAGAAGACCTTTCTCTCTGTAACTCTACCTTTCAAATAAATAAATAAAATCTTTCAATTTTTTTAAATATATAAGGAAAACACAGATTCAATGCAACAGGTTTGGTACTCGGATATTTCGGAACTGATATTACCGGGGCATAGAACAATGAGGAGACCACGGGTATGAACACACATGACTTTCTCATGTGTGACTGCCTTTTAATGCACATGGTAAACTGAGAAGGAATGGCTGGCATAGTCTTAATCATCTCTGAGAGAGAAAGGCACTTCTAAGACAATATAAAATCCAGAGGCCAAAACAGGTTGATACATTTAACTAAATAAAAGTGTACCACTTTTACAAAGAAAAATGCACAAATCAAACTAATAGGCCAGTGACACACTGAGACTAGATATTTGTAACACATAGAATATGCGGAGAGCTATGTTCTCAATTTGCAAAGAGCTCTTAAAAATCAATAAGAAAAAGACCAAGAATCTAAGAGAAAAATGGGCAAAAGACTTAAACAGATGGATGATTCTTAAATATGTGAGATCTGCATTCTCACTCATAATAGAAAATTGAAGAAAATTAACAGTAAATTGAAATGCTATTTCTCACCTATCAGACTGCCAAAGGTCATGCAGTTCAGGGTTGAGGATATAGGGGACAAGCATCTTCAGACGCAGCTGGTACAAGGCTAAATTGATGCCGTCTCTTTGATGGGCAATTTGGTCTTATCTATGAAAATTTTAAATGAACTCTCTGGCCCCAGAATTCCTCTGTAAATGTCCTTATAATTATGTGCAAAGGCTTTTTTACAAGGACATCTATCATAGCTCTGTTTTTACTAGCATCTTGGGCCAAAGGCCCTTATCTTTGTGTACAAGGTAAAATATGCATTTGATGAATGCAGGAGCAGAGCGCTGAAGCCAAGGCTCGTCTCCCTCACCGGGTTGCCCACTGCAAACCCTGCCCTGATCTAACAGAAAGATAACAGGCTCTCAGAGTTCCCACACTGGCCTATGACTGACAGAGGAATCTACACTCCTTAAAACCACTGCAGGGGCTGGTGCTGTGGCATAGCAGGTAAAGCCACCGCCTGCAGTGCTGGCATCCCATGTGGGTGCCGGTTTGAGTCCCAGCAGCTCCACTTCCGATCCAGCTCTCTGTTGTGGCCTGGGAAAGCAGTAGAAGATGGTCCAAAGACTTATGCCCTTGCACCTGCATGGGGGACCTGAAAGAAGCACCTGGCTCCTGGCTTCGGATCAGCACAGCTCCAGCTGTTGTGGCCATCTGGGGAGTGGGTCAGCAGATGGAAGACCTCTCTCTCTCTGCCTCTCCTTCTCTCTGTGTGTAATTCTGCCTTTCAAATAAATAAATAAATCTTTAAAAAAAAAAAAAAACAACAGTGCAGGGACTGGCGCATTGGCGTAGTGGGTGGAGCCACCGCCTACAGTGCCAGTATCCCCTGTGGGCGCCTTTTCAAGTTCTGGCTGCTCCACTTCCAATCCGGCTCTCTGCTATGGCTTGGGAAAGCAGTGGAAGATGGCTCAAGTCCTTGAGCCCTTGTACCCATGGAGACCTGGAAGAAACTCCTGGCTCCTGGCTTTGGATTGGCTCAGCCCTGGTCATTTCGGTAATCTGGAGAGTGAACCAGTGGATGGAAGACTTCTCTCTGCTCTGCCTCTCTGTAACTTTGCCTTTCAAATAAATAAATCTTCTTTTTTAAAAGAAGATTGATTTAAAAAAAGATTTATTTATTTATTTGAAAGAGTTACACAGAGAGAGGAGTGGCAGAGAGAGAGAAGGGTCTTCCATCAATGGTTCACTCCCCAATTAGCTGCAACAGCCAGAGCTACGCTGATCCGAAGACAGGAGCCAGGAGCTTCTTCTGGATCTCCCACACAGGAGTAGGGGCCCAAGGACTTGGGCCATCTTCTACTGCTTTCCCACGCCATAGCAGAGAGCTGGATCAGAAGTAGAGCAGCCGGGTCTTGAACAGGTGCCCACATGGGATACTGGCACTTCAGGCTAGGGCATTAACCCGCTGCACCACAGTGCCGGCCCCTAAATAAATAAATATTCTTTTTTTTTTTTTGACAAGCAGAGTTAGACAGTGTGAGAGAAAGAGACAGAGAGATAAAGGTCTTCCTTTTCCGTTGGTTCACCCCCCAGATGGTTGCTACGGCTGACGCGCTGCGCCGATCCAATGCCAGGAGTCAGGTGCTTCCTCCTAGTCTCCCATGCGGGTGCAGGGCCCAAGCACTTGGGCCATCCTCCTCTTCTCTCCGGGGCCACAGCAGAGAGCTGGACTAGAAGAGGAGCAACCAGGACAGAATCCGGCACCCCAACCAGGACTAGAACCCGGGGTGCCGGCACCGTAGGTGGAGGATAAGTCAAGTGAGCCGTGGCGCTGGCTAAATAAATATTCTAAAAAATTACTGTAAATCTTTGGCCACCCCAAGCCACCTTGAGTTCCCTCATTTATTCAAAAAAAAAAAATCACTTAGTGCATGTCAATTTAGTTGAGGTTCTCAGCTATAAGAAATGGGAGATTTGATTAGTTTAAACAAAAATTTAAAAAAGAGAGAGGTTATTGGGAATACATCAGACAGTTCATGAAATGAATAAGAAGACTTGAGAACAGGCTCAAAAAGAGAGAGGAAGCAGAAGGAATCGGCAGCAGACTCACAGCCAAGACCCTCAGCAGGGACAGGCTCTGGAGGGGCCGCCTGGCGCCCCCCTGGGATGTTGCTCTGTGATGTGTCCTGGCTCCTCTTTCATCATGGGGCCCCCACCTCCAGTGAAAGGACAAGCCTGGACACAAGGCTGGAAGAGGGTGGCCCGGATGGCTCTGGTCCCCATGGGGGATAAGGGGTCCTTTGTTCACTCAGACACAGAGGAAGGGGTTCCCTGCCACTCACATGACATATGGACCCTGAGCAGCCAATAGCATCAAGTGTCTGCTGCGCTGTACGGCAGCCTTGGGGACTCATTGTGCAACCAGCCGATAAGCATTTGTTGAGCATGGCGACAGAAATCCCAGAGGTTGTCTTGGCTTCCCTCCCACACCTCTCCTAAGAGAAATTGCACCCCCCCCCCAGCCTCTCTCTTTGTCTTCAAATTCCTCCCACAGCTGACTACACCAATGGTGAACACCCCACCCAAGGAGAATCAACATGGGTAGGTACCAGGGCCAATCTGTTTCTCCTGTCTCTATACTTGGACCAGCAGATGGTAGAGTCAACAGCTGGTGGTGGGTGCTGGAATGGAAGGTCAAACCGAGCTGAAGCACAGCCCATGCTGAGCTAAGCCAAAGGCATGTGTGTGTGGTGTGTATGCATGTATGTGTGCAGGAGGACCATGTGTCCCCACGAACAGGAAGAAGTCTTGTCTTCAACTACCCGAGGCATCTGGGATACGCACAGCCCAGTCCTGTTCAGCCTTGGGTACCTGTGAGATAGCATTTATGTCCTCTCAACAAGCCCTGTTCTACCCAAGCTAGGCTGCCTGGGTTCCTATGCCTTGTAACCAAATAATCTCTCGTTAATACAAATGTCCATCACATGCCAGGCACAATGCGGGGCCAGGCTTTGGGAAGGATGACACCTTGAAGGCAACAACACTAAGTCCCTGTGGGGAAGATGTGGCTGCATTCCCCGGCAGGTAGCAAGAGCACAGAACAGTTATGAGGCCTGGAAGGGCCCAGAGAGTTCTTTGAGCTCATAAACGGGTTAGGATACGGACACTCAAGGTCCACAGTCATGCAGTGGCAGAGCTGAGCCCAGAATGCACTTCTCCGGTTTCCCGATGTTCTCCCCCAGAATGCACTGCTCCAGGTTCCTGGCGTTCTCCCCCAGAATGCACTTCTCCAAGTTCCCGGTGTTCTCCCCCAGAATGCACTTCTCCTGTTTCCCGGTGTTCTCTCGCCCACAGCATCTGCTCGTGAGTTGTGGACGCTCACTGCATGTGCTGTTTGCCCTCGGATCAGCTTCCCGCCTCCCTCCACCACGCACTGCCTTAGGGTTGCCCAGCAGGTAAGCTGATTCCAAGTGCTCTGTCGCCACTCTCTGTGCGTGAGCAGACACCTCCATTATGCCGGGGCGATGCTGTGACCCATCTGAACACCCGCTGACAGGCATTAATCACCTGCGCGTGCTGATAACCGGCTCTGACACGCCATCAGTTTTCACTCTGCTGGTTTATAGCTCCCTGCCAAAGCCACAGTTGGAGGGAGAAAAACAACTGGATGTGCACATACCACAGAGAAACCATCTATTCCAAGGCGAGTTATTCCCATTGGTCTCTACTGCTCCCAATCTTTGCCCAAGGGACCTGACTGTGGGGACTGCGGTCTGAGCCAGTATCAGCCCAATTCCGTCATGCATCAGAGATGAGAGAGAGTTGCACACATTTTTCTGCTTTGAGAAGCTTCAAACTCTCATACGAGATAATGTGGGGGGGCTGGCGTGTGGCGCGGTAGGTTAACCCTCTGCCTGCAGTGCCCGTATCCCATAAGGGAGCCAGTTCTAGTCCCGGCTGCTCCTCTTCCAATCCAGCTCTCTCTTACAGCCTGGGAAAGCAGTGGAAGATGGCCCAAGCACTTGGGCTCCTGCACCCATGTGGGAGACCCGGAAGAGGCGCCTGACTCTTGGCTTCAGATCAGCCCAGCTCTGGCCGTTGCGGCCAATTGGGGAGTGAACCAGTGGATAGAAGACCTTTCTCTCTGTCTCTCCCTCTCAAATAAATAAACAAACTTTAAAGAGAGAGAGAGAAGGTGTAGCTAAGAATTGAATTATGTGCTCTAAAATGTACATGTTAAGGGCCGGCATTGTGGCACAGTGGGTTAAGCCACTGCCTAGGACGCCAGCATCCCATGTGAGCACCAGTCCTGGCTGCTCTACTTCTGATCCACCTCCCTGCTCATGCACCTGGGAAAGCGGTGGAAGATGGCTCAAGTGCCTGGGCCCCTCCCACCTGTGTGGGAGACCTTGATGGAGTTCCGGGTTCCCTGCTTTGGCCTGGCCCAGCCCTGGCCTACTCCTGGCCTTTGCAGTCATTTGGGGGGTGAACCAGCAGATATAAATTCTCTTTCTCTATGTTATCTCTGCTTTTCAAATAAATTAATTGACATGATATAGTCCTAATGCCCAGTGCCTGTATAAATGACCTTATTTGGAAATGAAGTCTTTGCAGATATAATATTGTTAAGATGAGGTCTTTAGAATGAGCACTAATCCGGGGCCAGCATGGTGGCTTAGTGGGTAAAGCCGTTACCTGCAGCGCCAGAAACCCACACAGGCGCCAGTTCGAGTCCTGGTTGCTCTACTTCCGATCCAGCTTTCTGCTATGGTCAAGGAAAGCAGTAGAAGATGGCCCAAGTCCATGGGAGACCCAGGAGAAGCTCTTGGCTTCAGATCAGCACAGCTCTGGCTGTGCTGGGGAGTGAACCAGTGGATGGAAAACTCTCTCTCTTTCTGTCTCTCCTTCTCTCTCTGTATAACTCTGACTTTCAAGTAAATAAATAAATCTTAAAAAAAAAAAAAGAATGAGCACTAATCTAGTATGTCTGTGCTTTTGTTTTTGTTTTTTAAAGATTTATTCATTTTATTTGAAAGTCTGAGATACAGAGAAAGGGAAAGAGACACAGAGAGGCACACAGAGATCTTCCATCTGCTGGTTCCCTCCCCAGAGGGCCACAATGGCCATGGAAGAGCCAGGCCAAAGCCAAGAGCTAGAAGCTTCTTCCAGGTCTCCCACGTGGGTGGCAGGGGGCCTAGCATGTGCACCATCTTCCACTGCTTTTCCCAGGCCATTACAGGGAGCTGGATGGAAAGTGGAGCAGCCAGGCCTAGAACCGGTGCCACAAGCTGTAACCACTATGCCACAGCACCCAACCCAACTTGGATCTTTCAGTGGAGGAGCAGTTCTGCTCTGTGATGCTGGTACCAGGGTAACAAAGCTCCTTGAGGCCAGCTGGAGGCAGGGCTCTCTGAGCCTCTGTCCTTGTGAGCACCGCAGAGCCCCCGACAAAACACCCGTCTCTGCGACCTACTTCAGAACCCTGGTGAGACCAAAGACGCAGGCACATGACTCCATTAGGAAGGAAGGCTACCCGCACCACAACTGACTAATGGGTTGTTTGGGGCCAGAAAACTGTCTCCCGTGAGAAAATATATTATTCTATAGTTTCCCTAAAATATTAAAGTGGAATTCCACTTCGAGAGACCAACCTGCACTTGTTCCCACCATCCTGGGGCAGACATGCCGGATGGACTTGGGATACTAAATCAAGGCTTTCAAATCCAAGAAGCCGGCCGGCGCCGTGGCTCAACAGGCTAATCCTCCGCCTTGCGGCGCCGGCACACCGGGTTCTAGTCCCGGTCGGGGCACCGGATTCTGTCCCGGTTGCCCCTCTTCCAGGCCAGCCCTCTGCTGTGGCCCAGGAGTGCAGTGGAGGATGGCCCAGGTGCTTGGGCCCTGCACCCCATGGGGAGACCAGGAAAAGCACCTGGCTCCTGGCTCCTGCCATCGGATGAGCGCGGTGCGCCGGCCGCAGCGCGCCGACCGCGGCGGCCATTGGAGGGTGAACCAACGGCAAAAGGAAGACCTTTCTCTCTGTCTCTCTCTCTCACTGTCCACTCTGCCTGAAAAAAAAAAAAAAAAAAAAAAAAAAAAAAAAAAAAAAACAAATCCAAGAAGCCGTCTAGACGAAGGTGGGTTTCTCTTGTATCCAGGCCCCGGTGCCTGCTGAGAATATTAGTCTTCAAGGCCAAAAATCTTGGAGTCCACAAGGAGTTAAACATGGGTGGGGTTGAAGCTACACTGTGTTTGACATCTATGGAGAGGGAAAGCAATGGTCATTGAAAACCCAGGTAACCATGACATAGCAAGTTGGGGGAAAGACAGCAGAGGTCACAGTGGAGAACTCGAGGCAAGGTTTGGCTTTTCTGAAGCAAGGGTTGTTAATCTGGGTTTCAGAGACCCCCAAGAGATCCCTGGATAAAACTCAAGAGTCCCTGAATGTGAATGAGAAATAGTTACGCCTTTATTTTCACTAAGCTCCAACTAGAATTTAGCAGACTTTTCCTTACGAATGTGTGCAGTGACCCACAGTTCATTAGCTCATCCTTTGATTCAGTCACTCGTAGAAAGCTGAGGTGCTTTCTCAACCTCATCATTGCAGGTTTCTGTAGACATCTCACAAAATTACTTACGTAGGTTGTTCTTTCAAAACAATGGCAGGGGGCTTGTGCTGTGGCGTAGCGGGTAAAGCCACCACCTGCAGTGTCGGCATCCCATACGGACGCCAGTTTAAGTCTTGGCTGCTCTACTTTCGATCCAGCTCTCTGCTATGGCTTGGGAGAGCAGTGGAAGATGGCCCAATACCTTGGGCCCCTGCACCTGAGTGGGAGACCGGAAGAGGCTCCTGGCTCCTGGTTTTGGATGGGCACAGCTCCGGCTGTTGCAGCCATCTGGGGAGTGAACCAGCAAATGGAAGACCTCTCTCTCTCTCTGCCTCTCTGTAACTCTGCCTTTCAAATAAATAAGTAAATCTTTAAAACACATAAACAGTGGTAGATCCTCCATGAGACCTTGTCATTTAATGCACTGACAAAGAGGTGCTCGTGTTACTCTCACCTTTGTTTAAATGTTTGGTCTATTAAATATCATTGTTTTCCTTCTTCATCTCATCTATTTTGCATTATGTACAGAAAAACTCTTCTGGAAAACAACCAAGACATTCAAGCACTTCATGGGGACCTGGTCTGGGATAGGGCACTGGAGTCAGGTTCCAATCAGGCGAACATGACGTCCTTGAAATTTTACCATAAAGGGAAGTGGGTGTTTAACCTAGGTGTTAAGACCCTGCTTAAGACGCCTGTTCCTAGAGGCTGGTGTTGGCAGCGTAGCAGGTAAAGCCACTGCCTGAATGCCAATGATGCCAGCATCCCACCAGGGCGCCAGTTCACAGCCCTGCTGCTCCACTTCTGATCAGCTCCCTGCTAATGGCCTGGGAAAGAAAGCAGAAGATGGCCCGAATACGTGGGCCGCTGCCACTCGCAAGGGAGACAGAGATGGGGCTCCTGGCCTCAGCCTTTGTGACCATCTGGGAGTGAGCCACCAGATGGAGGATCTCTGTCTCTCCCTATCTTTCTGTAGCTCTTTTAAATAAATAACTAAATAAAAAAAAAAAAAAGTGATGCCTGCACTTCACATCAGAGTACCTGGCCACCTCCACCTCCTGACTCCAGCTTCCTGCTAATGCAGATCCTGAGAAGCAACAGTGATGGCTCAGGCAGTTGGATCCCTACCACCCCTACCATTTCTGGCTCCTAGCTTTGGCCCCAGCCAGGATCTATTGAAGGCATTTAGGGAATAAGCCAGCTGGGGATATTTAGGGAATGAGCTAGGAGATCACAGCTCGCTCGCTCTCTCTTTCTCTCCTTCTCTCAAATAATAGAAATAACTAAACTAAAAGCATGTTTAAAATAAAATGACGGGTACTGATGCTGCCTCACCTATGATGCCATGATCCTGTACGGGCGCTGGTTCAAGTCCTGGCTGCTCTACTTCTGATCCAGCTCCCTGCTAATCTGCCTGGGAAAACAGCAGGAGACGGTCCAAGTGTTTGGATGCCTGCCAAAGCACTTGGGAGACTCAGATGGAGTTCCTAGCCCAGTCCAGCCCTGACCATTGCAGCCATTTGGGAAGTGAACCAGTGGAGGGAAGATCTGTGTGTGTGTGTGTGTGTGTGTGTTTCCTTCTATCTGTGTAACTCTGCCTTTCAAATAAATAAATCAAAATCAAAAGATGTGATGAGGGGGACTGGCTACTCAGATGCTGGCAGAGGTTGGAAGCCACATGGGGAACGGTGAGTCCTGTGGAAATTTATAGCAGTTGGGAGCCACACCATTCGTTTTTACAAAGGTGGTCTAATTTTTGAGAGGGGGGCAGGGCGGGGCTTCTGCTCACTGGCTCACACCCCCAGATGATTGAATTGGCCTGGTCTGGGGTGGGTATCACCCCCGTGGGTATCAGGAACCCAGTTACCTAGGTCATTGTTGCTGCCTCCCAGGTCTGCTCTAGGAGGAAGCTGGAGTAGGAAGCTGGAGTGAGGAGCCAGGTGTCCAGGGCCCCAGTGAGTCCCCCCGTCCCTGCCAGGGCCACTGCCTGAGTCACAAGAGGAGAGCGTTCTGGTTCTGCCTGTTTTTGGTCTCCCACCTGCCCTTGGCAGAGCAGGGGAGGGGAGGCAGGGCCTCCACAGCCAGCAGCTGCTTAGAGCTCTGCCACCTTGGCTGTTGGGGCTGGGGGTGGAGGGTGGGCCATTTCCATCCAAGCATCATCGCAGGCTTGACTGCCTCAAATGGTTTGAATGCAAAATTTATGTCTCGGAGGTGTGGCAGGTAGGGCCCCTACCCGCAGCACCGGCATCCATATGGGCACCGGTTCAAGTCCCGGCTGCTCCTCTTCCGATCCAGCTCTCTGCTGAGGCCTGGGAAAGCAGTAGAAGATGGCCCAAGAACCCATGTGGGAGACCTGGAAGAAGCTCCTGGCTCCTGGCTTCGGACCGGCACAGCTCTGGCTGTTGCGGCCATCTGGGGAATGAACCAGCAGATGCAAGATCTCTCTCTCTCCCTCTGTCTCTCCTCTTTGTGTGTAACTCTTTCAAATAAATGAGTAAATCTTTTTTTAAAAAAAAAAATTATGTCTCAACATGTACACACGATGGCCCCTGCCCCAGGGTCTGGTAGGCGCTCCACAGCAGGAGGTGCAGCTCCGCAGCAGGTGTCTGGCAGGGCGGGCAGGCCCTGGTGGCAAGGGCAGCATGAAGCATCAAGTCCCAGTGCCTTCATTTGTGAGTCTGGACACCCGCTGCTGCTGGGCTGTCTCCACTGCCGGCCTCCAGGCTCATCCCACGCATTGCAGCACGCCATGCCTGGGCCACAGACACTGCTGAGGGAGAAGAGATGAAATAATGAGACGCTCTTATTGATTTATTCAACAGCAGCCAAACTTGACGCGGAGAATACAATAAATATTGGTGGTACCTAATATGAATTCAAACAATCACTGACTTATTAGCGTTTGGCACCAGAAATACCGTCAGGATTAATGTGCTGGGATGCCGACTGCTCCCTCTAATCTTATCTATATTGCAAGCAAGCTCTTTGCCTTCTGAGTTCATTGTAAGAATTGCAGTTTTACATCAATTACATTTCCATTAGCATTGCAGATCTCTCTTTGCGCATAGCATTGTCAGATTGCAGATACACAAAACGCCAATATTTTCTCTCCCTTCATTATGCTAATCGTCTGTGAGCTTAGAGGTGTCTGAGCTGTAAACATGGATGCACCATTTACAAGCAGTTTGTCTGCCTAGGTGGCTTCCCACCCTCGAAGATGCAGCCCAGGGCTAATGGGCTGGGTGAAAGAATGCATCTGCCTAGGCGACCTCCTCAACTTTCAGAGTAGTTTAAGATCCATCATACGGATCCGGAAGTCCCGCTGCTCCTCAGCTGCTTATCCACTACTTTGATGCTTCTGTAAACGAGAAAAAGTGGGAAGAATTTAAATGTAAAATCAGACCTAGGAACGTGTGTGCTGCCCTGTTTTCAATGCCTGCCCTCCCCATCCTGGGGCTCCAATCCGTTCTCTCCAAGAATATACAAGGAGAGAAGAGTGTCCCAGCTCCCAAGTCCCTGTGTTGAATCGCTCCTCCTCTCTTCTGCCTGCCCGTGGGTCGCCAGACTCCATTGTGGCCCTTGTTCCTGCCTCTGAACCACACATTTGGACCTAGTTTGGTGCCGTCTCCTTTGGGACTTTGCCTCTTTTTTTAAGATATATTTATCTATTTGAAAGGTGGAGTTACAGAGGCAGAGGCAGGGTCTTCCATTCACACGGTCTTTCATTTATTTATTTATTTATTTTTGACAGGCAGAGTGGACAGTGAGAGAGAGAGACAGAGAGAAAGGTCTTCCTTTGCTGTTTGTTCACCTTCCAATGGCCTTCGCAGCCGGCGCACTGCAGCTGGCGCACCGCGCTGATCCAAAGGCAGGAGCCAGGTTGCTTCCCCTGGTCTCCCATGGGGTGCAGGGCCCAAGCACTTGCGCCATCCTCCACTGCACTCTCGGGCCACAGCAGAGAGCTGGCCTGGAAGAGGGGCAACCGGGACAGAATCCAGCGCCCCGACTGGGACTAGAACCTGGTGTGCCAGCGCCACAAGGTGGAGGATTAGCCTATTGAGCCTCGGCACTGGCCGTGTTCTTTCGTTTAACTAACAATTCTGAAACTTTAACGCCTAATTGAGTATTGATACTTCAAAGTGGTCATCTCCATGAATCTATGTTCACCGTGTACCAAGTCTACAGCACTAGTTCATGTATTTCCAACTCTTTCTAAAGGTAATTTGAATTACTATAGAGTTCATGGACCATTTCTTATAAGAATTTTTTTTAAATATTTATTTGGGAAGCAGACAGACAGACAGACTCAGAGCTCTCACCTGCTGGTTCACTTCTCTGAAGCCTGCAGCGGCAGAAGCTGGGCCAGGGCCAAAGTGGGAGCCACGAACTCAATCCACATCTCCCACATGGGTCACAGGAACACAATTACTTGAGCTGTCGTCACTGCCTCCCAGGGTCAGCATTAGCAGGAAACAGAGTCAGGAACCCAGGCTAGGAGTCAAATCCAGGTACCCCAAAAAGGGAGGTGAGCACCCTCACTGCTACAATGAATGTTCACTCCATGCTACCTTCTTTTAAAAAAAAAAAGATTTATTTAATTATTTGAAAGTCAGAGTTACACAGAAAGAGGAGAGGCAGAGAGAGAGAAAGGTCTTCCATGCAATGATTCACTCTCCAATTGGCTGCAACGGCCAGAACTGTGCCAATCCAAAGCCAGGAGCCAGGAGCTTCTTCTGGGTCTCCCTCGCGGGTGCAGGAGCCCAAGGACTTGGGCCATCTTCTACTGCTTTCCCAGACCATAGCAGAGAGCTGGATTGGAAGTGAAGCAGCCAGGTCTCAACCTGGCGTCCATATGGGATGCCGGCACTTCAGGCCAGGGTGTTAACCCACTGTGCCACAGCGACGGCCCCCCATGCTACATTCTTTTAACATCCCTCAGTCATAAAACACATACATACACACACACACAATTCTTTGAAGGGAAAATAGATTTCTGGAAGGATCCAAACATGAGTGATCAAGCTGGGTTTTCGCATTGTATTGGGTGGAGAATGAAGTGGGGATAGAAACTCACAGCGTGGTGTGATAGTCAAACAAACCCACAATGGCCCCATTTGCCGCGTGAACTGAATGGATGCTCTGTTAGGGAGTTGGAAGGAACACTCTGCTGAAGCTTGTTTTAGGTGTTCTATTGTATAGTCCTAACTTGTATATCCTTTAAAAGACCATCTCATAGCATTCTGAACGCATAGAAAGAATCAGCAAAAACGTCTGATTGGCTACATGCTTCTGGGAATGAGGGCAGATTTGCGGTCGGAGTCCATGAAATTGTATGGAAATGGCTGAACTAGTCCTTTCTGCCATAGTGAGGCTTTAGCACGACGGCGGTTTCTAAGAGGGTTTCCAGGGCCTTGGGCCCCTGCACCCATGTGGGAGACCCAGAAGAAGCTCCTGGCTCCTGCCTTCTGATTGGCCCAGCTCTGGCTGTTGCAGCCACTTGGGGAGTGAATCAGCGGAAAGAAGATCCTTCTCTCTATGTATCTCTGCCTTTGCAATAAATGAGCAAATCTTTTAAAATATAAGAGAGGAATGGGTCCAAAAGGGTGTGGGAGCTCAGTAATGAGCAAAACAATCCGGGAAAGAGAACAAAGTGGGAGAACTCCTGCTTCCTCATTTCAAAACATACCACGGAGCTGCGGTGATCAGCTGGGAGCTGTGTGGCGCCGGCATGAGGATAGACGTGTGGATCAGTGGCAGAGAATTGAGAGTCCAGAAATAGAGCCTCACGTGCATGGTCAATTGATTTTCAATAAGGGCATCAACACAGTTTGATGAGACAAGCAGAGTCTTTTCAACAAATGGTGCTGGCACAACTGGGTCGACACATGCAGAAGAGTGAAGGTGGGCCCCTTCCTGACCCCATAACAAATAGAACACATAAAATGGGTCACTGACTTAAGTTTAAGAGCTAAAACTATAGACGTCTTAGAAGAAAACATAAGAGCAAATCCTCACGACCTGGGTTGCACAGAGGCTTCTTAAATATGACACTAAAGGCATGTGCAACCAAAGGAAAATAGGTGATTTGGATTTCATCAAAATTAAGTGTTTTTGTGCTTCAAAGAATACCATCAAGGCCAGTGCTGTGGTGTACCAGGTAAAGTCACTGCCTACAGCACCAGCAACCCATATGGGCGTCAGTTCTAGTCCCTGCTGCTCCTCTTCTGATCCAGCTCTCTGCTGTGGCCTGGGAAAGCAGAAGATGGCCCAAGTGCTTGGGCTCCTGCACCTGTGTGGGAGACCCGGAAGAAGCTCCTGGCTCCTGGTTTCCGATTGGCACAGCTCCAGCCGTTGCGGCCATCTGGGGAGTGAACCAGTAGATGCAAGACCTCTCTCTCTCTGCCTCTCCTTCTCTCACTGTGTAACTCTGACTTTCAAATAAAATAAATAAATCTTTAAAAAGAAAATACTGATAAATGTTAACAATTAAATTATAGATACAAATCTGGGGGAAATGCTTGCCATATATGTGAAAATAATTATATTTATAAAATATATAATACATAAATTATAGCTATAAACCAATAAGAAAAAGCTGAACATCCCATGGGAGAAAAAAAATGGCAACCACATCACCTAAGAATGTCTTTATGACCACAATTTAAATAAAGGAATGGAAAAAAGACTGAATTACTGATCTATGACACCATACGGCTGAATCACAAACTAATCTGAGTGAAAGAAACCAGACCAAAAACAAGGCCATACTGTGTGATTCCGTCTGCATATAATTCTGGAAAATGCAAACAAGCAACAGGGACGGACAGTAGCTCGGTGCTGGCTTGGAATCATGAAAGATGAGCGGAGGGGAAGCGACTTCAGAGGAATTGCTGGACACAAGAGCACTTTCAGGGGGTGAAGTTCATGTTCACTATTAACTTCAGTGATGGTTTCACCCACAAATAAGCATATATGAAGACTTAGCAAACTGCACACTCAAAAGTTGCACAGCTTACTGCGTATAAATTATGCTTTCATAAAGCTATTAGAAAACAGAGGGGAATTATCCAAGAGGAAACACAGATGGCCACTACAGATACATATATACATATGTATTTTTTAAAAAAGATGTATTTATTTATTTATTTGAGAGGCAGAGTTGCAAAGAGAGGGAGAGACAGAGAACGAGAGACTTTCCATCTGCTGCTTCATTCCCCAAGTGGCCGCAACGGCTGGAGTTGCACCAATCCAAAGCCAGGAGCCAGGAGCTTCTTTTGGGTCTCCCACGTGGGTGCAGGAGCCCAAGGACTTGGGCCATCCTCCACTGCTTTCCAAGGCCATTAGCAGGGAGCTGGATTGGAAGTGGAGCAGCCAGGACTCAAACCAGCGCCCAAAAGGGATGCTGGAGCCGCAGGCGGAGGCTTAACCAGCTACACCACAGTGCCGTCACTACATATGTATTTCAAAGTTCAACATTTTTAATAACCAAGGAAAGAAAAAAAAATGAGATACAACTTTAACCTACCGTCTTGGCAACGATTTTGACACAAATCCTATTCCATCTTGATGTGGATTCCAGGAAGCAGGCACAGTCACACACCGAAGCCCGGCTTCCCCCTGCATTTGTGCGTCTGTAGGCACAAAACGCCAGGTTACGGGCGTGGGCGCAGACGTGAGTAAGCGGGTCTGAGCTCCTCTTTGTGGGGGAGGCGAAATGGGCAGACACGGGCTGCTTCTCAGAGCCCCCAAGAAGCTCCAGGCTCGGGGCAGCAGCCTAAACACAGAGCATAAAACTTGATTTGAACCCCAGTAATCAGAAAACAGGCATCCCCTTTGCTCAAGCAAGACTGCCGTGAAAGGAATGGAAATGTGTCCCTAGCCACCTTCTCTGATGGGCTCTGCCACTGGGTGAGATGACCTCTGTCATCTCATTCCCTTCAAGAGAACGTAGTTCCCCAAAGCCGGAAAGGCCAGTATCCAAGGTCGAACAGATCCCGGGGCGAGGTCTCAGCTCAGCCAAGCAATTCTTCCAGGATTTAAGCTGACCCAAGGGCAAGCAGGAGGATGGTTGGGCATACGTGGAAGGGCCAGCTCCCCACTGGACGGGAGCCAGCTCAGGGGGCAGCAGGCAGTGGGTAGCGGCCACACTTGCCCCAGCAGCCACGGTGAGAGAAAGAGAAACTGAACCCCATTCAAGGGTGGGGATAATTCGCCAACGCAGCCATCGACTCTGGATAAAGGAGAAATGACTAAAGGAACATTGGCAGTCTCACTAATAATGATAAATATATATGTGGCCCTTCTGATAAATGTTTATGGCATGGCAAAGCGGATGAAACTGTACCAAATAATGATCTTCATTCGTTCTTAGACCTCTCTGCTGAAATTGCCAATTAAGATAGTGCTGGAAGAGGGATGTAGATTCCCATCAGCAGAGAAAATGGCTCAAAACCAGCCTCGCAGCCACACGTGCCAGACGGCCCCCAGGTGGCCCAAGCGGAGCAGCAGACACTGACCTGATTCTGACCCCAAGGAGCCTGCTGCTTTCCATCCTGGATGTTGCCAGCAAAACTGCCGTGGTGTCACCGTTCTCTCTACTGTCGCCACCGACCTTGACCTTGCCGGTGCGGAGATGGCTGTCTGGGACTTACACCCTCAGGACCATGTGGATGGTGACCCCAACCTGCCTCGGGGCTGCGCCAAGAATTCAACAAACAGCAGAACCACAAACATAGTGGGGTCCTCAAAAAGTCTGTGGAAATGGGTATTTGGAGAAAACTGCATGGATTTCAGATTTTTTTTTTTAAATTTATTTATCTGAAAGGCAGAGTACAGAAAGAGAGAGAGAGGTCTTCCATCCGCTGGTTCACTCCCCAAATGGCGACAACGGCCGGAGCTGGGCCGATCTGAAGCCAGGAGCCAGGAGCCGGGAGCTTCATCCGGTCTCCCACGTGGGTGCAGGGGATCCAAGCACTTGGGCAATCTTCTACTGCTTTCCTCAGCCATTAGCAGGGAGCTGGATCAGAAGCAGAGTAGCCGGGACTTGAACCAGCGGCCACATGGAATGCCGGCTTTACTTGCTACACCACAGCACTGACCCCAATAAACTTATTTTTAATTCCACTTTTCCATGAACTTTTGAAGTCCCCTTATACAAGCACTGGAGAAGGTGGGCAAGGCAGGTGTCTGGGTGACCCAAGATGCTTTGCTGAGGCCCTCAGCCCTGGGAGGACACACTGCTGTGACACCGACACAGTCCCCCTGTTCTAGACCCGTCACTCACACCTCCCTTCTGTGACATGGTGTGAATGAGGTTCCCCAGCCTGTGGGGATGTGTCCCTCCCCTCTCAGGCCTACACCGCTCATGTTAACCTTCACTGAACCCCACAGAAAACCAGCAGAGCCCACGTGATCACACCTTCCTGCAACCCTGGGCTCTGGAGCATCTACAGCATAAAGAAAACTGGGCGAAAACAGTCCTGGGGCGGCTGGAAGATGGTGAGAGTCGGGAGGGCCTCGCCCAGTCTGCAGCTGGAAGCTAGCAATCAAAGCATTGGCAGGGCCCTGCTCCCTTCAACGGCAGTGGGGAAGGGTCTGTCCCAGGCTTCTCTCTGGCTTGTGGGGGTCCCCTGGTTTGCACTGGACTACAACTCAATCCGTAAGAAAGGAAAAAAGCAGACAAGTTGCCGAATTCTGTGAAAGAAATGCAGTAGTATATAATCCAGATATATACATGAGCAATGAATAATCTGATATGTATGTGAAAAGTTAACCAAAATCAGAATATGGTACAGAAATGCATTGTCCACATCTCAAATGCCCCAGATTGATCTACCAAGAGTACATAGATTTACCTCGCTCTTACTCCGACAGGTTTGCTATCAGAATTGAGGCAATCGATTAGATATACAGCTTCAAGAAAGCTCAGTATTAAACTGTCATTTTGTCAATAAAACGTCATTTCATCAATATAATGTCCGTGAGCCTGAATGTTTCTGCATAATTAATTCTGCTGATGCATTAAGGAATGTTATACACAATATTAATCAAAAAGGAGTGTCAATGGGAGGGTAATATATAAGCCCAGATATCAAGATTACAAACCTCTCTGAAAGCCGTATTCCCACCGAGACACTTCTCATCTAGAAATATTTGTATTTTTTCTTTTCATAAAACTGCAATTTAAAAAATTAGTCAGTCAAGGAAAAGCAATTAGAGTAATATAGAGAAACCTCTTGGGAAATTAATATTTTGCAAAACATTGTCTAATAAATTGCATTGAGTGTTTGGAAAGTTCTCCAAAGATAGAGATGGCTGCGTCCCCAGTGCCTGTGGGCACCCAGTGATGCCACCTGGGAACTCCCAGTGCTGTGTCTCCCTGAGCCACACACCACGGCCGCGACGCTGTGCTAGGTAGTGTTGTCACCCTCCACCAGGCTCCTCCCATTGCACCGCCAGGCCCTGGAATAGACCTGGGGCTCTGCCCATCCTTCCGAGCCTGGGGAATGTTGCTGCACAGTTCATTCAGAACCCACTGCGGCCCAACATCTGCGGACAGGCAGGTGCTTAGAAACTGCAGGGAAGAATTAACCTGACCTTGGGGGCCAGTGCTGTGGCTCAGCTGGTTAAAGCCCCAGCCTGCCGTGCCGGCATCAATATGGGTGCCTGTTCGAGCCTCAGCTGCTCCACTTCCCATCCAGCTCCCTGCTGATGTTCCTGGGAAGTCGGCATAGGATTGCCCAAGTGCTTGGGCCCCTGAGCCCGTGTGGGAGAACCGGGAGAGCCCTCTCTGTCTCTCCTTTTCTCTCTCTCTCTGTAACTCTGCCTTTCAAATAAGTAAATAAATCTTTGGGGGAAAAAAGTAATCGAACCCCCCACACAACTGTCCCCCAGCTGTGCTCCCCTGTTCCCTGTTTCTGCCCTAGCCCTGGCCTGGAGCTCTCAGCACCTCCCCCTCTACGGCCTTCCCCACGCTGCTGTTCCTGACTCCTAGCGTGAGTTCCCAGCCCGGGTCCCCCAGTCCCCACTGCGCACCCCTGCAAGCCCCGCTGCTCAACTCCCCAAGCAGCCACAGCCTCCACGCAACCTTGTCCCAGTCTGCACTCCACGGGCAGTGTGAAAATCATCAGTAGACAAACACAAAGAGGCTGGGGACGTCCTCAGAGACTTCTCAGTGAGACCCTGGCTTTGGGTCGTCTTTAGGATGTAAGACTGAAGACTGGCGCTGGCCATACTTTGGACCAAGTCAGAACTCCCCAGGCTGCCCCTCCAAGGGTACCTGTATCTCCAAAGTGTAACCCCCCTTGCATTTATTTTTAAAGTCACATTGTTTTTAAAGATTTATCTATTTATTCAAAAGCCAGAGTTACAGAGAGAGAGGAGAGTTACAGGAGAGAGAGGTCTTTCCCAAATTGGTCGTAGCTGCACTGACCCAAAGCCAGGAGCCAGGAGCTTCATCAGGTCTCCCACGTGGGTGCAGAGGCCCAAGGACTTGGACCATTCTCCACTGCTTTCCCAGGCCATAGCAGAGAGCTGGATCGGAAGTGGAGCAGCTGGGACTGGACCTGGTGCCCATATGGGATGCTGGCACCGTAGGTGGCAGCTTTACCTACCTGCTCTGCCCTAGCACTGGCCGGCTGCCCAACCCTCCCATTGATTCTCCGTTCTCACACTGAAGTCCTGAAGGAAACCAGCAAATCACACGCAGACTGTGTGTGTGAATCAATTTGCCTGCCTGGTGATTTTTGGACGCCTTATCTGATCTCTCTCTCCAAGCCTCAGTCTTCTGATCTGTGACATAGGGCAGCAGCAGAATCCATGTCATAGAAACACAAGTGAAGGAGGAAATGCGCTTTGTGGCAGGAAAGACTGCACATTTAGCGTCTGGAGTTTCGCTCCAGTGTTCAGGCACACACACACACAGAGACTCCTTCCACCTCCGTGACTTACAGTGAGTTACGGGAGCTGGCGCTGGGGCCAAGCGGTTAAGTTGCTGCCTGTTACACTGGCATCCCGTATGGGTGGCCGGCTGAGTCCCAGCCGCTCCACTTCTGATCCAGCTCCCTGCTAATGGACTGGGAAAACAGCAGAAGATGGTCCATGTGTTTAGGCCCCTGCACCCACGTGGGAGACCTGGAAGAAGCTCCTGGCTCAGGCCTGGCCCAGCCCTGACCTTTGCTTCCATCTGGAAAGTGAACCAGCAGATGGAAAATCGGGTCTGGCTCTCTCTTTCTTCCTCTCTCTCTCTGTAGCTCTTTCAAATAAATAAATCTTTATATATAGATAAATCACTATCCCACAAAGAGATCGCTGCAAAGTCAGGCTCCTTCTGATGGAGCACACTGCCACCGTGCAGCCAACCCACGACCTGTGTGTCACATACGAGGTAGAGAGGCAGGCACGCTGCAGGGAGTGTGTCCCTGACTGCTAAGATCCCGTGCTGAGACACTTGGCACAGATTTGGAAAGTCTGTTTTGCAAAGGATTCGTAAAATTGAAAAAGCCACAGTCTATGGAAAATTAACCTAATTTCTATATGCAACAGTAAAATAGATATTTTTGTGAACGATTTTAATTTGTTTTCTTCTTAATATTTCCAGGGAGCATACTTAAAATGTATCTTAATGTAAAGGTTAATGTTGCATTAATAAAGAGCAGATAGGGACTGAGTTGTGTTACCCAATACAGTCTTTTATTTATTTATTTATTTATTTATTGACAGGCAGAGTGGACACTGAGAGAAAGAGATGGAGAGAAAGGTCTTCCATTGCCGTTGGTTCACCCTCCAATGGCCGCCATGGCCGGCAGGAGCCAGGTGCTTCTCCTGGTCTCCCATGGGGTTCAGGGCCCAAGCACTGGGGCCATCCTCCACTGCACTCCTGGGCCACAGCAGAGGGCTGGCCTGGAAGAGGGGCAACCGGGACAGAATCCGGCGCCCCGACCAGGACTAGAACCCAGGACTAGAACTAGGCGGAGGATTAGCCTAGTGAGCCATGACGCCAGCCCCAATACAGTCTTTTAAAACCTCTTTAGCTGGCAAAGTAGATATTATTGGCTCTGTATATCATTAAAAGGCCCAGGTTTGAATCAAATAGTTCTTATTAATTTAATTATCAAACCAAATTTGCAATCATTACAGTCCCTCTCAAAAGAAAAATTGTATTATCAATATATTTCCCATCAAGTATTCCTGGGAGCTTACAATTATCTACAGATATATTCCTGCTCTGGATGAGGTCCTCCATGTGAAATATTTTATCAGCCTCATCTGATACCCTTCCTCATCTGAAAACACTTTATAATAGTTTGGGGAAAGCAAACTCTCTCTCTCTCTTAAGTTATAGGCCATCAGCTAAAAGGAAGGTTACCTTGATATATTTAAGTCATATAATAATCCCTACGCATATATTTTGTCTGTCTCAGAGCAAAGCAAGCATTTTTCTTCTGTGGTAATATAAGCAGGAAAGATTCACTAACTAAAAATAAATGTAGCTTGGTAATCGTTTAGAATGATGAAAAGGTGACAGGGACGCCAATGATGAGAATGTTAATAAAATGTGTCCCAAACCGCTCTTTAACCAAGTCAATAAATCCCAACCTAGAATCCGCAGTCCTCGGAGCGTCTGAGGGGCAGTGTTGGGCAAGGGTGCACCTCAGATCATTTCAATGATCAGACACTGGAGGGGAGCCTGCGTCTCCCCTCCCTGAGGGAGGTCTGAACCCGAGTCCTCAAAATCTCCGGTTACAACTGGAAGCAACTGAGTGTAATGTAGCGTGTGTCTGCGTGCGGAAAAGAAGTTCAACATGTACTTCGGGGCTGACGCTGTGGCTCAACGGGTAAGGCCGCCACCTGCAGAGCCGGCATCCCATAGGGGCACCGGTTTGAGTCCCGGCTGCTGCACTTCCCATCCAGCTCTCTGCAATGACCTGGGCAAGCAGAAGAAGATGGCACAAGTCCTTGGGCCCCTGCACCCACGTGGGAGACCTGGAAGAAGCTCCTGGCTCTCTCTCTCTCTGCCTCTGCCTTCGTCTCTCTGTAACTCTGCCTTTCAAATAAATAAATAAATCTTTAAAAAATCTTTAAAGTGTATATATTAAGGAAATTCATTATTTTAATATAACCTGGTATGCAAATTTGGTGTACAGTTTAGAGGGAAAAATGAGAGGAGTGTTTTGTGGAGCAGTTTAAGAAGAAATACACCAAATAAGTTCCAGAAATGTTATACACACTAAATACAGAGATTACAAATGCTCATTACAGGATATGTGGCTAAGGAACCACAAATTCATAAAGACCAAATAAAATAGACTACTGATAACTAATTAACTTTAAAACAGGTTGAGATCGCCTTACCCGAAATGCTTGGGGCCAGAACTGTCTCATATTCCAGACTTTTTTGACTTTGGAGTATTTGCACATATCTTGAGGATGGGCCCAAGTTTAAACACGAAATCCGATTGTTCCTACACGCCTCTCTCACACACATAGCCGGAAAGGGATTTCATACAATACTTTCAGAGTGCCTGCATTTTGGCTCCCACCTGTCACGCGTGAGATCAGGTCAGAAATTTTCCACTCTGTGGTTGCACCAGCACTGAAAAATTTTGCAATTCCGAATTTTGCAGTATTTCAAATTAAGGATGCTCAGTGACAGTCCCTGTTCTAGCAAATCAGCACTCATCACTTGGAAAACAGGGCCTACATCCTACAGATTGTTAGCAGCCAGAGTCCTAGGTTCTAGGTATTTGAGAACTGGCATAATCCTCATCTCCAACCTCTCAAGGACCTTCATTATCTTCTCCCTTCCCTTACCCCACAAAAACAAAAGACAATACTCAGGTACTAATGTCCCCTGCCCATGGGGACCCAAAGCTTTAGAATCTGTCCTAAGTGCACCAAAGACCGAAAGTGAGGTGAGAATTCCTGTGATGAAGTGAGGACTAAGGGTCTAAGAACTGTGTCATGGGGAAGGTGTTCGACCTAGCAGTTAAGATGTCCATATTCCAAATGGGAGCACCTGCGTTCTCCACCAGCCTCTGGCTCCCTCCAGCTTCCCGCATGCAGACCCAGGGAGGCAGCCGTGGTGAGTTAAGTAATTAGGTCCCAGGGCCAGCGCCGTGGTGCAGCGGATTTAAGTCGTGACCTGAAGCACCAACATTCCGTGTGAGTGCTGGTTTGAGTCCCGGCTGCTCCTTTTCTGATCCAGCTCTCTGCTGTGGCCTGGGAAAGCAGTGGAAGCTGGCCCAGGTGCTCGGGTCCCTGCACCTGTGTGGGAGACCTGGAAGAAGCTCCTGGCTTCAGATCAGCGCAGCTCCGTCCGTTGTGGCCAATTGGAGAGTGAGCAGAAGACCTCTCTCTCTGCCTCTCTGTGTAACTCTGTCTTTCAAATAAATAAATAAAGTAAATCTTTAAAAAAAATAATTAGGTGGGAGACCTGGATTGAGTTCCTGCTTCCAGCCTCCTGAACCATTGTGGGCATTTGGGGAATGAACCAGCAATTAGGCTCTCTCTCCGATAAATCAGTAAAATTTTAAATCTGTTGCTTTTTTTTTTAAAAAAAGAGTTTCTTGTGCCATTTTACCAACAAAGTGACGATGACCATGAAAGGTAGCGACTCAGTCCAGACACAAAGGAAATCAGTGCCAGTGTTGACTTCCCTTGGATGTCTTTAGTTTGTTCTGCAGCAACTGAAAACCCACAGACGATGCATCTCCATAAAGAGCTACTGGATTATATAATGACCCAGAAGATTTTCACATAATTACTAAATTTAAATCTTGGCAACTAGAGCAAAAACCCCAAAGCAGTTAGCAAGCTGAATTTTCAGAACAGCCATGTTCTCTGGCTCTCTTAAGAACTCCCCCAACTCCAGGGTTCTGAAGTTTGGTGGGTTTAGGTGAAATGCAAGGTCAGGCTAGGTTGATTTAGTGCATTATTAGCTGTTTATACAGTACTGAAGCAGCACATGACGTATGAAAAATGACTTTCCGATCTCAAAGAATAAATCAGAGCCAGCAAGTGATTCCACTTAATACTTAACTTGAGCCAGTAAAATATTACACCTGTTATTATTCAAGGCAAACACAGCCCCTTCCATTTGTTTATTGAGGAAACAATTTATTTGAGGACATTTAATTGTAATAGTGAAGGCTGACTTGGGGGTTAATCCCAGTTTATCGATGCAATTAAAAGCAGTGTGTGCTGTGCCTCATATTTATTATCCAGAGGTAGAATGTTGACACAACCTGGGTGTTGAGATGGGCGTGCTTGAGAGTGTCCGTGCTGTGCGAGGTGTAAGGTGGAGGTTGCTGTCATGGGTACAGCAAACAAAACGCTGCTCTGTGTCAGCGTTTGCATAATCTAATTGGGGAAAGGCTTCTAATTTGATTTTACTTGGAGCAATATGGGTTCAAATTGTTATATAGATGCAGCACTGTTTGGTTTCTTGTCAATGATTCATGGTATTTTAATGCCCAGCAGACAAACACTGAAGCACCTCGTCACACAGTTGGCAGCATTCCACGATCGCCTTCATCTAGATTCCACCCCCTGCCTCCCTCCCCAGTTGCAGGATCCCTGCTGGATCCTCCTCCGTCTCAGATTTTGCTAGTGATTGTCTAAGGCAACACCTGGGTGTCTGCACCTCTCCCAGGGCAACAAGCTCCCCACAGCTGCTGGGAGCCCCTCTCCCCTGTACACACTCAGGCCAGATGCTTTGACTGGAGAAGGGAAAGACTGGGATCCGTGGTCACTCTGACCTTTACCACATCTTTCACGAGATGAAGCCGAGGAAGGCAAGTTTAAGGACCTTAAGAACATCTGTTTTTCAGGAAATGCTTCCCAACTCAAGTATGTGTCCAGCACTACACGGACACCGAAGCCAGATAAGGACACTACAAGAAAAGACCAGTATCCCTGACGAACATAGATACAAAAATCCTCAAGAAAATATCAACCAACTGAACTCAAAGACACATGGAAAGGATCGTTCACCATGATCAAGTGGGACGGATTTATCCCTAGGATGCAAGGATGGTTCAACATAACAAGTCATAACACAAATAAATGTGTTACTTCACTTTAACAAGATGTCGCACAAGATGACATCTCATCACATGTGCAATCATCACATTACATGCTTAAAAAGCATCTGACGTCTCATGATTTAAAAAAAACTCAAACAAATCACATATGAAAAGAATGTACCTCAATGCAATAAAGACACCTATGACAGGCCCACAGCTAACATCAAACTCAGTGGTGAAAGCCAAAGCTTTTCTTCCCAGATGAGGATGTCCACACTGAACACTTGTATTCAGTTCTAAGGGGTGTCCTAACTGGAGGGAGTAAGCGAAGAAAGAGTAAGAGACATCCGAATCAGAAAGGAGAAGTAAAATTGTTTCTGTTTGCAGATATCTAGAAAACTGGAAAAGAGTTCACCAAAAAGAAATCCGTTAGGACTAATAAAAAAATTCAGTGAAGTTTCAGGATACAAAATCAGCATACAAAAAACAGCAGCATTTCTATAAGCTAACAGTGAACTATCAGAAAAGGAAATTAGAAAGTCATCCCATTTATAACAGCATCAAAAAATACTTAGGTATAAATTTAACCAAGGAGGTGAAATATCTATGTACTAAAAACTATAACACATCAATGAAAGAAACTGAAGAAAATGGAAAATAAATAGAAGGCATCCCATGTTCGTAGATCAGATGCATTAATACTGTTGAGATGCCCATGCTACCCAAAGAGAACCATGGATGCTATGCAATTCCTATCAAAAGTCCAAAAACATTTTCCACAGAAATAGAAAAGCAATCCTAAAATTCATGTGGAATCACTAAAGACCCCAAATTGCCAAAACAATCTTAAGAACAAAGCAGTATGCATCACAATTTCTGATTTCAAACTTTGTTACAACACTGTAGTGATCAGAGCAGTGTGGTACTGGCATAAGACAGACACGTAGACCGATAGAACAGAATTGAGGGCCCAAACATGAACTCAGAGGGCAGGCTCTTAAATACCAGTGGTGCCGGGAAACCTGGATATCCATGAGCAAAAGAATGAATTTGGAGTCTTATACACACAAAAATTTACTTGAAATGGATTAAAGATTTAAACGTAAAACCTGAAACTGTAAAATTTCTGGGAGGAAATCTCCTTGGCAATGACTTTTTGAAATTTTTATTTTATTTATTTTAAAGGCAGAGAGACAGGCAGAGATCATCCATCGGCTGTCTACTCCCTAGATGCCCACAATAGCAGCGCTGGAGCAGAATGAAGTTAGGAATCAGGAACTCAATCTAAGTCTCTCCCCGCTGAGTGACAGGGACCCAGCCACTTGAGCCACCACCTGCTGCCTTCCAGGGTGCGCGCCGGCAGGAAGCTGGAATCAAAAACAGAGCTGTGACTCTCACCCAGCATTCTGATAAAGAATCAGGTGTTCCAAGCGGCATGGCAACTGTTACGCCAAATACCTGTCCCAGATTTTTGCTTTATCTGACAATGAAAACACAGACAACAAAAGCAAAATGGACAAGTGAGATTAAATCAAAATAGAAAGTTTCTGTGTGGCAAACAGTCAACAAAATGAAAAGACAGCCTGGGGAATGGGAGCAAACATTGGCCAACCATATATACCTGAGAAGGGTTAACACACAACATATAAAGAACTCTTGCATCTCAATACAAAGAAACAAAAAATGAGATAAAAATTGGCCAACAGACCCCAGTGAACCTTTCTCCAAAAGACATACACAGGGGCCGTGGTGCTATGGCACAGCGGGTTGAGTTGCTACCTGCAGTGCCGGCATCCCATATGGGCTGCATCACTTATGATCCCTACTAATGGCCCGGGAAAGCAGTGAAAGATGGCCCAAATGCTTGGGACCCTGCCACCTACATGGGAGACCTGGAAGAAGCTCCTGGCTCCTGGCTTCAGCCTGGCCCTGCCCAGGCCATTGTGGCCATTTGGGGAGTGAACCAGTGGATGAAAGTCTCTCTCTCTCTCTCTCTCTCTCTCTCTCTCCTCTCTTCTCTCCTTTCTCCTCTCTCTGTAATTCTTTCAAAAAAACAAATAAATAAATCTTTTTTTAAAAAAATATACACAAATGGCCAACAGGTATATGAAAAGTGCTCAACATCACTAATCATCCAGGAAACACAAATCAAAACCGCAGTGAGACTTCACTTCTCACCTGTCATCAAAAAGGCAAGAGCTGAGCTGGCGCTGTGTAGTAGTAGGCTAAGTCTCTGTCTGCGGTGTCAGCATCCCCTGTGGGCACCGGTTCATGTCCTGGCTGCTCCTCTTCCAATCCAGCTCTCTACTGATGGCCTGGGAAAGCAGTGGAAGATGGTCCAAGTCCTTGGGCCTCTGCACTCTTGTGGGAGACCTGGAAGAAACTCCTAGTTCTTGGCTTCAGATCAGCCCAGCTCCAGCTATTGTGGCCATTTGGGGAGTGAACTAGGGGATGGATGATCTCTCTCTCTTGCTCTCTCTCTGTAACTCTGCCTCCCAAATAAATAAAAAATATTTTTTTTTTTTTTTTGACAGGCAGAGTGGACAGTGAGAGAGAGAGACAGAGAGAAAGGTCTTCCTTTTGCCGTTGGTTCACCCTCCAATGGCTGCTGCGGGCTGGCGCACCGCGCTGATCCGATGGCAGGAGCCAGGTGCTAGGTGCTTTTTCCTGGTCTCCCATGGGGTGCAGGGCCCAAGCACTTGGGCCATCCTCCACTGCACTCCTGGGCCACAGCAGAGGGCTGGCCTGGAAGAGGGGCAACCGGGACAGAATCCGGTGCCCCGACCGGGACTAGAACCCGGTGTGCCGGCGCCGCAAGGCGGAGGATTAGCCTGTTGAGCCACGGCGCCGGCCTTTTTTTTTTTTTTTTTTTTTTTTTTTGACAATAAAAAATATTTTTTAAAAAAGAGCCACTCCACCAGGTCAGGATTGAAAAACATCTTTTTAAAAAAAATCTATGAAAAAAATAGAAAAAAAAATGAACGTTCACTTTTATTAGATTCTCCGTCACCTTCTCCATTGAACTATCTGCCATTTTTAAAAGTCACAGATGAAAGTGATTCCCTTACACTTTTTTAATAATCTTCATAACTCTGTAAATATGGCAAAATGCACTTTTCACAGATGACAAAATTGAGACCCAAAGAAATTAAGCAAATTGCCAAGGTAACGGTTAATACAGTGACAAAGCAGAGCTCAGACAGGACTGGTCACACCTTCTGTTGTCTAAGCACAGAGAGAAACAAGGTTCTGACACAGTTCCCTGTGCATGCTGGGGCCCTTTTCCTTCCAAAGGATTCTGGGTACCATTCTATGATGCATAAGTCTGACTATTCCTGGAGCATTGCTTCCATCCCCAGGCTCGTCCTTGGGGTTGATGGTGTTCTCTAAATGTTTCACACGTGCAGTTTTTCTCCTCCAAGAAGGTACTGAGTTCTCTGAGCATGGAAAGGATACTCATGTTACCATTTTACCCTTTAGCATCAAGCTGGTCACACAGAGTGGCTTAGAAAGTACTGGCTGACTCCCATTAAACAGTGTCGCTGGGGCAGGGAGACCAGAAAAGATACCTGCAGGTGTCACGGGGGGGGGGGGGGGGGGCAGGGGTCTCTGATTCCTCCAACCACAGATGAGAAGCCCTTCCAGGGGACTGGTGAGTGGCGGGAGGGAGCATTCCAGAATGTGACCTCAGCGAGCTCTCACACCTGGCCGCTCACCCTTGGGGGGCCTGTCTCTAGCCATCGCTCTGATCATGTACAGACCAAACATGAAAACAAAGCTGACCATTCCGCCCCAGCATAGCCCTGTTCCTGGGTGGGCCAGGGGGCTGCTGGGGCGGCGGTGGTGGTGGGGTTGTTAGTGAATTCCTACAGATTTCTGTCATCTTGGGCTGTCGAATTGCCAAGGCTAACTTTTCCCGTTTAAACGGTCAGCAGACCACCCTGGCTAATAGCCACAAACAGGAGATGAGCACATTTTGACTTCACCCCGCAGATGACTTAAAGGTGGATTTTTAAGGAGCTGTGGTCTGGGGAAAGCGGGCGGATCAGCCCCATCCCCGCCTTCAGGGAGCCGAGCCCGCCCGGAAGAGCCAATCTTGGCTTCTGCCCCTTGTGGGACGTGGTCCTTAGCGGGAAACAAGGTCTCAAACCGGAGACGATGGCGCAGGTGCTGTCGGGGGAGCCCGAGGGAGGGAAGGGTCAGTTGGAGCTGCACGAAGCAGCTTTCTAAACTGGCTCCCCACAGAGGGCGAGCGCAAGGGGGCCAGGGCCTCCCCCGCGGGTTCTCGGGGCCCGCAGGCCGCGGCTGGCACATCCCGCGGCCGGGCACGGGCTGCGAGAGGCTTCCGCGGGGAGGCGAGCTGCAGAGTCGTCGCCCCGCACCGCCTTCCCCGGGGCTGGGGCTTGGGGGCGCGGCCCGGAGAGGGGCGAGGGCGGCTGCTGTGCTGCGCCCGGGGCGCTCCGAGGTCTCGCAGCCCGAGTCCACCAAGGAGAGCCGGCCCGGGGGCTAGGGCGCGCACCGGAGACGCGGGGGAGAGGGACGCCGGCACCCAGCGGCTGTCTCGTAAATCTGTCCGGGAGGGATTGGTTACGTTGCCGACGAGTTAAGGGGAGGTGGAGCCCCGCTCGCGTTTAAGTCGAACCCTCGGGTCAAGGGGGTCTCTAGGCTGAGAGCCGCCGAGGTCGCTTCTGCTGCGGGGTGCCCAAAAGCAGAGCGCGGGTGAAGAGGTCGTGGAGAGAGGACACCGGGCCCAGCGCCGCCCCTTTCCGAGAGTGTGTAGGGAAGCAAGGGGGGGAGCCGGAGTGGCACAGAACATTCTAGGAGCGCCCCGCCCGGCCGCTCCGCCGGGGGACCACGGCTCACGCCGCTTCTGCTGTCAAACCCGTCCTGGGCGCTCGGGAGCTAAGCACAGCGGGCGCAGGTGCTCCGGGCCCACGCGGCGCCCGGCTCGTTTGCGGGACCTGCTGCTCCCGCAGCCACTGAGCTGGGATCAGGTTTTTAAAGGAAAGATTTCCAAGGAAAGGCTCTGGCCCGACACCGCTGGCGGGCTCCGGCCCGCGGCCCTGGGCAGCGGGAGCCAGGCCCACCTACCCTGGATGGAGGGGAGCTGCGTGGCGGCCAGATGTTTAAGACAGACGAGGAACGAGTAGTTAAAACCCACATTATATAGTTCTGTCGGGGATGAAATTGCATGTGCTGACCCATATATTCTAACTGGAAACGGACTCGAGTCACTTAAAATATTGCAACGTCGATAGGACTAATTAATTGGAAATAAGAAACGAAAGAATACAATTAAACGAGAAGAGAATCATTTTCTAATTTAATAGAGGGACATTTATAAAGATCACAAGCTAAAAGGCATCGAATGATTCTATCGACATTCTATTAAATCAGCCCCCGAGGCCAGCGCCGCAGCGGGGCCCCGAGTTCGCGGCCCGCGTGGGTTGGCTCCTGCCACAGACCGAACGCCCGCGCCTGATCCCGCGCCGCCCTTCCCGCAGAACGCACTGGTTCCTCTGCCCGAGGCTCGGACCTCGCCCCTCCAGCTGCCCCCTCCCTCCCCCACCGGCCGGGAGTCCCAGGTTCGCAGATATATTACAACAAAATTACTAATTGGAAAATGAAATTGTCAATAAAGCACCCCCCCTGCGTATACAATATCCTTAAATATTAAGATATTTTATTAGACCCATTTCCTAACAATAATTTATTGCAATAAAACAGACACTGCAGGTCCCCTTAAATTGTCTTTTCATAATGAATAAATTTAAGCGGGCTAATTAATATATAAACTAGCCCAATTTGTCAAGTTGATTTGTATTTTAGTTAATTGTGAAAGTAATTACCACATGGTCAAATTAACAGCTTTCTGGAAATGACCAAGCCTGAGGTTTTATTTCCTTCCTGGGTGAAGAAAATTCATTTTTCCAAGCTCTTGATGTGATGAATAAAAGTCATAAATCTGGGTGATTGGTGCAGGCAGAGTCTAAATGGCTTCATATTTCATTTTAGGTTTAATAGAAATATTCATGCTCTGTTTTAATGAAATTAAATTGAAGGGGGATGGGGCCAGGGGACAGGGCCAGGAGGCTCTGGTGGTTGGGGGGGGCTTAAAGGGACAGTGCATGTTTTCCTGCCCCGCCCACAGGCCGCTGTACCAAGGTCACTTCGCTCACTCCTGCCAGCGGGAGCCAAGGCCTGGGTGGGCTCTTCCTGCAGCTGGCGCAGGGAAGGTTTTGCAGCGGCTCCCTTGGATACAGGTGGACACAGCTCTACAAACCCCAGCCCAAGTACACTCTGGCTCCTCTTCCTACACACTCGTGAAGGTGGCTGAGCAAAGTCAGGGTCAGCGGTGAGCACCCGAGGGACTTCACCCCAATAGCACCTTCTGCCTGTCAGCCAGGGCCCATCTTCCGCCCCCTGCCGCAGCGAGGGCTGGGGTCTTGTACTCTTGACCCTCGTGAGCCCTGGTAGGGATGCATTGGTGGGGCATCTGTGCCGATCCCTGAGCCCTCCGTCACACCCTCTGCTTCCCAATGCCCAGTGACATCCCTTTAGGCTCAGTCCACCTTGCCTGGAAAGTGCCCCAGACTGCCAGGGTCGTGCTGGGCACAACCAAGAGAGAGGAAGGATGTCTCCAGCCAGGCAGCTTTGCCACGTTCACACCTATCCTGGGACTTGGAGTTGGACATCCCCCCCCTCGCTGTCAGTTACCCTGGGCAGCTCCAAGAGGCCTGGGAGCAGTTGAGGGCGTCCCTGGGCACCCAGGACTGTCCTGGCCAGCGGGCCCCTTAATGGCACTGATCTGTGACTTGTTGATTTCCCCTGAGCAAATAAGGCTTTGATGCAGTTCCAGCTAGAGTGGTTAGCTGATGAATTGACAAAAACTAATCAGCTTTATTGGGAAACAGGTTAAGGGCACAGGCGTGTCAATAACTCTCAGCCTGACCCCCTGGTCCATTAGCCGCGGCAGCCTGATTAGAGTAAGAAGACCCTTTCGCAGTTTGCTCTGAAATTGCTTTCATAAACTCACCATTATTAGCAGTCGATGCGAGCGGCTAATTTAGAGAAGACATCCAGGCAGTCACATCTATCATCCGGGTTTATGTATCATTATCTCATTTACAGAATGTCGCAGTGTAATATGTGTTTTTGGCAATAGGCTTGGCCAGGCGCCTAGGCTGCACGGCTCTTTTGTAGCGGCACAGCGGGGACCTCCTCAGCTCCCCGCCGATCCAGCCCTGGAAATCCGCGTGGAGCTGGATGCTTCTTCCGCGGGAGGGGAGAACCGGGAGCAGCGGGCACACACACCTGCACACGGGCGCGCGCAAGCTCATAGTGTGCGCGCCTAGTCGTCCTCGTACTCAACCGTGCGCACAAGCAATGCACACACGTATACTCTCACAGGCACACAACACCGGGGTCAGGGGTCCTCCCGAGCGCCCAGTCCCGAACCCAGAGACGCCCTCTCCTGCAAGGCCGGGCGGGGAACCCACCAGATCCAAGCTGGGGTGGTGACACACACACACATCCCACCTGAGCCCGGCGGATTGGCAGCCTTGGTCCAGTGAGCGGCCATCCGCCCACCGAGGAAGACCCCTCTCCGTCCTCTGGGTCCTGGGCCACGGACCTGACCTCTCTTCCCCTGGGAGGCAGCGGCGGCGGCTCCGAGGCCCAGATGCGCCCGGGTGCCGGGAGTGGGCCACCTGTTCCGCCGGGTAATTATTTTAATGTAAGGGGCCTAGCATCACGGAGTTCGCGCCTCCTGCGACGACAGACGGCGGCGGAGCTGAGCGAGGCTCGGCAGCGTTTCAAAGGAATTTCCCAGATGGGCCGCGGGGAGGCCAGGGCGGGTCACCAGGGGCCCTTTAACGAGTTCATTAGCCAAATTATCTTGCCCGAGGCATAGGGCCCGGGAGACTTCGGGAGGCTGCCGGGAGGGGTCGGCGGGTCTCTCTCTCTCTCTCTCTCTCTCTCTCTCTCTCTCTCTCTCCACCCCCAAGGTCTGGGCAGAAACAGCCAAGAGCTACTGAGCACTGGACCCCAGCCCACTTGCGTGAGAGGATGAAGAGCTCAGACTCTTAAATTTTTTTCTGTGAACTCTCTGAAGTGCTGTGGTAGGAGCCACGTTAAACGCCAAGTGGGGGAAAAAAGTTATGAGAGCCGTGCAACAAGAAGTTAGACTATGGTAACCCTCTCCATTCCCCTGGCCTGCTGGATAGCCAGCAGAGCAGGTGCAACTTTTTGGGGTGGAGCCTGAGCCAAGGGCCATGGCTTCCGGCAGCCTTGGTTTGCCCAACTGTGCGAGGTGAGACAGGGCATTTTCTCATCAGTGTTGTAGGTGTTAGATGAGACTGTACGAGAAGATGCAGTGAAACCTGTCGGGCAGTGGAGGCGTCCTGGCAGGGGTGGGGCCTGCAGGGTTTGGGAGCAGGTGGGAATCCAGACACACACACACACACACACACACACACACACAGTGTGGTGGTGACCTCCTCTGACCTCACGTTCCTCTGGGGTACAACAGTCCCAGCTCACACCGCGGGAGGCGGAGTGTTCTGGGCGGGCTAGCTTCCTTCTGTCCTCCTCGGCACAGCTCTCCCCAACTCCAGTTAGGAAACGCAGGTAGGGGACGGGCATGTGGCCTAGCAGTTCCGATGTCACTCAAGATATGCCTGCATCCCACATTAGGGGGCCGGGGTCTGAGTCCAGGCTCCCGCCCCTGACTCCGACTTCTTGCTGAGGTGCACCTGGGGGAGGAGGGTGGCAGTGGGTGATGGCTTAAGTAACTGGATTCCTACCTGGGAGACCTGCACTGAGTTCTCAGCTCTGGCTTTGGCATTGTGGGTATTTGGGGAATGAACCAACGCATAGATTTCTCTGCCTCTCAAATAAAGCAAGTCAAAGAAAAACATGGGTGCAGGAGGGAACAGCGACCCTAAGAAAGGAGTCGTCTAGGAAGAATGAATGAGTGAGGCACACCAGCCAAGTCCTGGTGGCAAGAACCAAGCCTGGGGTACACTGGGCACCATCAGGGCCCCTCTTTGAGTGCGCGTGCCTGTGGGAAGAGGCTTGGGAAAGGTTGAACGAGCTGAACTGGATCACACACACCATTTGCTCATCCCGGGGAAGTGGCATAGGAAGGTACACTGCATCTCTCCCCCCCACCCCTCTCCCTCATCCCCCCCTCTCGCTAGCAGCCTCAGCTTCTGCCACCTCAGCAACTACTAAATAGACCAATTAGCTAAGGCTTCCTGCCATTATCTAACATGGATTTGGACATTAGTGTGCTACTATTCAGCCATAATTTCGAGTCGGAATGTACTAAAAAATTCACACACCGAAGCATTAAAATGTCCCCGAGCAACATGTGTTGCAGTGTATTTGCGCTGTTTCCCTGGATTTCTACCCCCCAACCTCCACCAGCAACCTGTAGGTCAGTAGTCACAGCCCAGGGTGGGGTGGGGACAGCCTTGTGTAGCAGGGTTGTGTTGTTTTACTCGTGTTTGTGTGCATTGTTCCCCTGGGGTGACGGTTGCTAGTGGCAGGCACCGAGACCCTCTCCTCCTCCCGCTGGTGTGGGTGCTCCCTGAAGAACAAGGGGGAGCCTTTCCCAAAACGAGCATCTTCGACGCCTGAACACATTTTTGCACGAGCGACTGGAAGCCGTTCTCAGTCTGAAAATGCAGGTTTCCTCAGGGAAGACCCACAATGCACTGAGGGTCAGAAGCCAGGGCTTTGTATAGTAGCCTTTACAAGCCGGGGTGCGAGTGTATTTATCTTCCTTGTTCCTGCCACCAGAAGGAAGAGGAGGGCCCTGCACGAGCCTGCAATGCAACCCCGTGGAAGCAAAAGCTTGCAGCAAAAATACGGGATTCTCAGAGGCGAGTTTCGTTGCTGTTGTAGGCTGCTCCCCAGCAGGACCAACGGAGCTCATGGGAGTCTCCCTTCCCCTCTCGGGTTTTGTGTCTCTTTAAGGCCGGGATGGGTGCTTCGAATTCATAGCACAAAAGGGCTTGGAAGCCCTTCTGGATCCCCTGAGTTAGAAGAAACCTGGGAGCCAGCGGCTGAGTCCTGGGCTGCCACCCGGCCAGTCCTTTCCCTTTGATGTCCATAGAGATGGGGCGGGGGCGCACATAAAGAAGATATTTTGGTGTCTGGAGTAAATTTCCAAAAACTAGAAGGTCCATGTGGGTTGCTAAGTTTTTGCTTTCAGGAGTATACGGATCTCACCAAGGCAGGTGGTTTGCAGCTGGAGCCGGGCCACCTAAAAAGGGACAGACCAATGACCCGGGAGCAGCCTGGAAGGGTGTGGGCTCTCCTTCCGGCTCAGCCTGGGCAGCAGCGGCCATGTGGACAAGGTCAGGGGTGAGGGCGTCCTCTAAAAAGGTGCTGGGATGCACAGGAAGAGGTCAAGGAGGAGGGCCCCGCGGAGAGAAAGCACCCGGCAGGTGGCAGCCACGCCCTACCTAGGGTGTGAACCACGGGGTCACTTGCTCCTGAGTCCCACCCTTTCCAGATTGATTTAAAGGCTGAGTTGGGGAGAGGGAGGAGGACTGGTCAGAGAGGGGGTGGACTGATCAAAGCACAGCGCTGACAACTTGATACCACTGGCCCTCGGGGCTCGGCAGGGGCAGGGTCGGCCTGGGTGGGGGAATCCGCTGCTGCACCCACCCTCGGGCGACTCCCGAGCCCTGGCTACCCACGGAAGGAGGCTGGAGAATTTCCCACCCCGTTCCAGCGCTCGCCTCTGCCTCCGGTTCCAGGGCATCACCGAGCTAATTCCAGAGCTTGGGGCAAGCCTCATGGCCACCTAGGGCTTTGGACCTGACCTCTGGCCAGTTACCCGAAGACAAACCGTGAAAGATTAGGTTGAAGCTGAATTGAGTTAATCCTCATGGATTTGCAACCGGAAGAGCCCTTCTGAACAGAGGTCCTGGGTTTGCTTACCCTGTTCTCCAGCAACCCAATGCCTTGCACGTTTTTATTATCCTGACTACTCGGTCTGCTGCCTTTTACGGGGGAGAAAGCAATCTACTTGTAAACATGATAAATAAATGAATGATGCCCGCCTTCCACCTTGCGAATATGTGAATACATAAGTTTTGCTCCACATCCTCACAAGTCCCCAACTTCACAGATAATTCCATGTGCAAATAGATATAGCATTACAGCAGCTTTTTATTTTGCAGTTACTTATCCATCTCTTTGCAGGATAGGTCGTGGGAGGAAAGGCAACTTCATACAGTATTTACTGACTTAACACAAAACCCAATGAAATGAAAGTATCCTGTACCAGGCAGGGAGGGGCCTCGCTGGCAGCCAGCTGCGTAAAGGTGCACGGAGAATTCTCCCTGCTCTCTCAAGGAGTCACCTGGGGATCCGGGGTAGGGAGTACCACTCAGACCAGACCTTTGATCTCACATTGCCGTCTTTCCCAAGACCCCAAGCCCAGCTCCCGGCGACCCCAGAGCCAGCTGCGCTAGGTCAATACAGATAGGGAGCAGGAAGAGACTCAGCATGCTGGCTTCACACGTCGTAAACCACACAAAGATCCCAACTTCCCGGAGAGCTCCCCCTCCCCTCCCCTCCACCTGCTTCCTTCTACAACCTTGCAGGGAAACCCCCCCCCCATTCTGATGAACTTATTATTAAATATAGACACAGCTACATGGTCATCTTAAGGCCCTTGAACACCACAGAGCCCATTTGCCCCGACCCCTGCTTTTCCAGACAAAGGCACAAACCCATCAAGACCAGGAGCTCTGTCAGGGCCCATCACACAGCAGGTGGAGGGGCGCCTCTTTGGATGGTATGGCCTGGGGTAGGGGCAGTTTAAACCCGATGTGCCGTTGTACACACATTCTTGCCCTGTGTCTGGCAGGCAGGATAGAAGCCTGGGGTGGGGTGTTGAGGGGTTCTGAAGCATGGGTACCACAGAACAAGAAGGGGTGGATTTTTCTGAGAGTTATTAAAAAAAAAAAAAAAAGATGATTTCGTTGAGGAAGAAGGAGTGGCTTCCCTGAGTCCAAACCTGACAGTGGTGATTTCAGTGAGAGGGCTGCGGCAGGTTCTCCAAGATCCAGCTCAGGAAATCCCTCTTGCAGTCAATTCCTTTCCCAGCTTCCCAAATCCCTGACCTTAGGGCCAACCAACCTGTCCCCAGGAGGTGAGGGGAGGGGGGCAAGTTGGCCTTAGAGCCAAACCCCTGCAGGAGGAGGGGGCTCAAGGCTACTCTCTCTACTCTGGGAGGCAAGACATCCTTACCCCTCATCGTCGAATGGCTGAACAGGTGGCTACAGTCTTGGGTCTTTATAATCTCTCCATCCCCGGAGGGAACAGGTGGGATAAGGAGACAGCAGGTCCACCAAGAGCAACCAGGGCAGCAGAGGCAGACCACACAGCTCCTTCATTCAGCCGAGTGCCAGCCCCAACACCGAAGCTTCCCTGGTCCCCCGGGAACAAGAGCTTCACTCTCTTTGAGCCTGTCCTCTAGAGAAAGGAGACGACAAAAATCCTCCTTCTCGTGCCGCAGTGAAGATTGAGGAAAATGATTCTAGAAGGTTTGAGACACGTAGTAGGTGTACAAGAAATGTGTTCCCTTCCCCTTAGAGGCAGGATTGCAATCTTCACCCCAAAGAGACATGGTTTCTGCGCTTCCGGTTCCCTACTTAGCAGATTTTGCAAAGCAATCCAGCATTTATTCCAAGTTACGGCTGCTAACCCCTTAACCTTCCAACCGGTACTGTGTATCTCGGAATCACCCCTGTGTGCCCATGAAAAAGACACGCTCTTGTCAACAGAATCACTGCCATTAACTCTCAGGTACACAAAAAAAGCCTTTTGAAGGGAAACTGTCCAGTCCTTAATTTTGTCTTTCAAATAAAAAACGGGGAGGGTGAGAGCAGCAATGTACGTGGCCTGCTAGCTTTAAAGTTTACCTGGCACTGATTTCCCTTGGGTCCCTACCCCTCCCACGGCCCCCTTCCAGTCATCTAATCACCTCTCACCTCCCTGCGAAGCCTTGGTGAACCTCCAACTCCCTCTTGCTCCTGTCTGCCCAGGGAGGATAGCTGGTTCTCAGGGAGCTATTGACAGAGCCAGGTGTCAGTGGCTGCTCCACTTCCCCACCTGCCTGGCGATTCTTTCCAATTAAAAAAAAAAAAAGCCATTCGAAGTGCTTTCACTGTAAATATTTGAAGAGTGTGTTGGGGGCGGGCGGGCGGTGTGAACTCTGGTTTCTCACTCCACTGCTTTGCCCAGTCAGGGATCCTCCTCTCTGCAGCTTGCAGGATGCTGCTACAGCAGCAAAAAGAAAGATAGAGAGAGGCTGTTTTCCCTCCTCCCCGCCTGGTCTGGCCGGTCGCAGCGGCCGCGTCTCTGGCTGACTCCTGACCCTTGTCCGCTTTCCCAAGCAGAGAGGATGAGCTTTGCGCGGACGACCTGCTCGGTGGCTCGTGGACCACTTCTCCAAACCAACGTGGGGTCCTGCCCTGTCCTCTTGTCCGGGCGAAGATTCGTGGAAGCCAAACTTACGCCCACACGCACATTTACACCCACCCCCCGACACACACACATGAAATAAAGGGACTTCCCAGAGCAGATAAGAAGGTTCGACCTGCAGCGGGGTTGGTGGCTGGGACACGCCGCCCCAGCTGCGCTCTGGACACCCAAGGAGAGCTTGGGAAACGGGAAAGCGCTTCGGAGAGATGCGCTCACTTAGAGGAACGTGGAACCACCAGGCTCCCCGAGGCAGGCTCAAATGCCAACGAGCAGGCCAAGGGGCACGCAAGCCCGAAGCGGAACCAGAGGCCTGGACTGGAGCCGCGACAGAGTGCTCGCGGGGACCCAGCGTGGCCGGCACCCTCGGAGGGTGATGGCTACCCTCGGTGGAGTCTCCCAACCCTGCGCGCGTCCGGTTCACCGCGGCTCGCACCCTGGGCTGCTTAGGACCTCGCGGCGCATGGGCGGGGCGGCAGGCGGCCGGGACGGTGACAGGTGCGCCCCTCGGCCAATGGCGGGGCCGACGCCCCTCCCCGGGCTCCAGCAGCGCGCGCCAATGGGAGGCCGCGTTGAGCTTCAAGTGCGCGGAGGGGCGCGGGTCCCCACCACCGCGCCAGCGGCCTCGGCGCGGTTGCCTGCGGGCTGGGGCGCGCGGAAAGCTGGGCTCGGCTGCCCGGACGCGCCGAAGCGCTCGCGTGGGCGTTTGCGCCAGCTAGGGCGAGCGCGTGTGAGCTCGGCCCGGGGCGGGGCCGCACGGAGGAGGCGCGGACCATGGTCGCCCTCGGCTGAGTTTCCGGCGGCGACTTTGATTATTGGCAAATAATCACTAACAATACCCGGCCCGCGCGGGCTTGCCACCGCCACGCAGACTCAGCCAGTCCGCACACGCGGCCGCGTCACCTACCACTGGGCCCTGCTCTCCAGCCCCAAACGCGCCGATGGAAAAATCCAAAAATTTCCGCATCGACGCTCTGCTGGCGGTGGATCCCCCGCGAGCCACCTCCGCGCAGAACTCGCCGCTGGCCTTGGTCACCTCGCTCGCGGCCGCAGCATCTGGCGCCGGCGGCGGCGGGACGAGCAGCGGGGCGAGCGGCAGCTGCAGCCCCGCGTCCTCGGAGCCGCCCGCGGCTCCAGCCGACCGTCTGCGCGCCGAGAGCCCGTCGCCGCCGCGCCTCTTGGCCGCACACTGCGCGCTGCTGCCCAAGGCCGGCTTCCTGGGCGCGAGCGGCGGCGGTGGTGGCGGCGGCAGCGCGGGCGGCGGACCCGGGGGTCCCCACCACCACTCGCACCCGGGCGCCGCGGCTGCTGCCGCCGCCGCCGCTGCCGCCGCCGCCGCGGGCAGCCTGGCTCTGGGGCTACACCCGGGGGGCGCGCAGGGCGGCGCGGGCCTCCCGGCGCAGGCGGCACTCTACGGCCACCCGGTGTACGGCTACTCGGCGGCGGCGGCGGCGGCCGCGCTGGCGGGCCAGCACCCGGCGCTGTCCTACTCGTACCCGCAGGTGCAGGGCGCGCACCCCGCGCACCCCGCCGACCCCATCAAATTGGGCGCCGGCACCTTCCAGCTGGACCAGTGGCTGCGCGCGTCCACCGCGGGCATGATCCTGCCCAAGATGCCCGACTTCAACTGTGAGTACCCTCGCGCCCTGGGGCCCGTGGCAGGCGGTCCTCCCGCGCATCCTCCTCCGCCCGGCGCCTCCTGCCTGTCTGCGTGCTTGCTCGGCTCGGAGCGCGCCGCTGAAGCGCCACGGAGCCGCCTCGGCTCTGCCCCAGGCCCGCGAGAACCAGCGCGGGCTCCGCGGCGGGAGAGTGGCCGAGAATTATTAAGATGGCCTCGCGCAGGCCTTGCCGTCTCTTCCTTTCTTAACGGGAAAGGGCAGCTGGAGGTGTGAGACCGAAATCTAATGATTAACCTGCAGGCTGGAGGAGGAGGAGGAGGAGGAGGAGGAGGAAGTGGCGGAGGAAGGCGAGTCGAAGATCGCCCAGAATTAGGCAGGCTTGGGAATGGTGGGGGGTCTCCGAAACCAGGGGTTTACCATCGGGAGAACTGACTTGGCCAGGGTCACCCATCGTGGGCTCTTGGAGAGACCCTCGGCCCTTCGGGAGGTGGGGCGCTGAGAGTGGGAGGGCCAGGAGCACGAACGAGAGAAATGGGCTCCGAGAGCCCGAGGCTGCGAGGCTAGGCCCAAGGGAAGCGCCTGGCCCTAGCGGGGGCCCTGCCCTCCTTTGGAAGCGCGCCGGGCGCGAGGTGCGATGAGCCGAGGGGTGCGGGCACTCGGAGCAGCAGGTGCCAGCGCCGGAATCCGGGACATCGGCTGCGGTAGCGAACCTCCAGGGTGGGAGACAAGGAGGCCGAACCACGCATGACCGAGAATTCCTGGGCACGCTCAGGCGTCGCAGGCACGCGCGCGAGCTCGGGATCGTCGTTCTGGGGCTCCGACTCTGCCGCCTCGCCCCACCCGGGACCGGCTACCTTCGAGGCAGGCGGGAGCAGACGCTGTAGCCGCCCAACACCCAAACAAAGAGACCCCATTGTTTCCGTCTGAGTGGATCTGTTTAGACTGGGGAGATGCAGGCGCGGGAGGGGAACACGGGAAAAAGAAAACAGAAATAAACACTGGCCAGAATTCAGGATTCCTCTGCGAGAGGCCGCGGTTGGGACTAAACAGAGAAAAGCTGCGACCCCAGAGGGCTGGAGAAGTCGCAAGCGGGTGTGAAGATCCAGCAGGGGCCCCGTGTGCCCTCGGCCACCCCTGGCTTTTCCCAGCTCAGCTCCAAGAAGACCCCAAGGGCCACCCCTCCCTCCTGATGGACAGTGAGCCCCTGCTGACCGCCCTACACCTTTTTCTGGGGCCACAGCTTCAGAGATTTCTGATTCTGTTAATCCCTTTGGCCAAACTCAGGTGCCCGGCCCAGCCAGCCGCTTCTGGTGGAAAGTCACTCCCGCAAAATTCCATGGTAGCCTGCCTTCCCCAGCCCCAGGAACCCTTGGTGGACCCCCAAGAAGGGCTGACCTGCCCGAGAGGCTCCTAGAACTTTGGGCTCCCTGGCCACCCCAGTGCTTTGCCTGGCCTTCCTGGAGCCAATGGACACACAGAAAATTGATTCAAGCGGGGTCCCTCTGCCTACACCCATCTCCTGATTCCTAATCTGATCTGAGGTGGCTGCATTGAAAGCAGCCAGCTTTACCCCCCAAAAGAGGATGCTGCACCCCCATCCGAAAGGGCAGAGCAGGCAAAGATGGTGGCATGTTCTAGAAGCCCTCTTCTCCGCGAGCCGGAAAACCTGTTTGGTTCCCTTTAATAGGTTGTCTCTGCCTGTTGGATGGTATTTCCCAAACGGTCCCTTCTGAGCCGGTATTTTAATTAAAGTTCTAATGTATTGTCAAGTTGGGAATTCGGAGCCTTGTTTAACTAAAGCAGGGGGCGTGGGCCTTCCTATAAAGCAAATTGCCCATCCCGGGGGAGCCTGAGCTCATCCCGGCCTGGGGCTGGCCTCTTTTCTTCCCTTTGCTTTCTTTCTTTTATTGTCGAACACTTGTCAGACTCCTGGGAAATCAAGGGAAGTCTCGTTTTGAGGTCATAAAATTCTCTGTGATGTAACCGTGCGAAATTATGTAAATAAAGCTGGGCAGGCCTCCTTGAACACACAGAAAGCCAGACCCGCCTCCTCCTGGCCTGTAATTTGGGTAATGAGAATTGTCCTGAAAAGACTTCCACCCCCTGACCCCTCCCCGTTCTTCCCTCCCCCACCCCCTACCTCCCACCCCCCAGGCTCTGCCCTCCGGCACTGAGCCGGGGCTCCTCGCTCAGGAAAACAATTTGCAATGCCGGAGGGTCCCGGAGGAAAACATAGTTAGGGTCCGGATTTGGTCTCCCTCGCTGCATTCTTTCCTTCCCTACCCCATTGTCTTCTCTTTTTCTCCTGATCCCCCTTTTCTGTTTTAAGGAGGTGGTAGTGGAGGTCCAGGTGGTGGTGGAGATCCCACACCTGTTGGGATCTGCGCCTGAGCTGGGGCAAGTTCAGTGCGGAGCGGGGAGGAAGTTTAGTCCCTGTGGTCACTACTCCTCCTGTCTTAGGTCCAACCCTTTTCCCCCACACTCCTGTGGAGCCGGTCCCCCTGCCCTGGGGCCTCTGGGGGCCGAGACCCAGCGATGGGAGGGAGTGGGCGGAGGATCGGAGCGGGCCGCCGGCCTCACTCACACCTTCTCGCGTCCCCAGCCCAGGCGCAGTCGAACCTCCTGGGGAAGTGCCGCCGGCCCCGAACCGCCTTCACCAGCCAGCAGCTGCTGGAGCTGGAGCACCAGTTCAAACTCAACAAGTACCTGTCGCGGCCCAAGCGCTTCGAGGTGGCCACCTCGCTGATGCTCACCGAGACTCAGGTGGGCGGCCCAGGATCCTGACCCCCCACCCCACTCCGCGCTCCTGGCCCTCGGGCTGTCCCCCGACCACACGTCCCGAATGGTGCTGCGGCTGTGGACCCCTAGGGTGATGCTCCGCAGGAAGACTGCTGTGGCGGGTGCCAGGGGTCACACACCCGCACCCAGAGCTCCGATCCTGTAGGTTCAGACGTGTTTGCATTTAACGAACCCGCGCGGGCCACAGTCGAGAAATCTGGTTCCAAAAAGAGACGCCCCCAGCTGCCCCCCCCCCGCCCTCCCTCCGCAGAGCAAGTCACGAGCCCGGCGAGTCCTAGGAGGCCCCTGCCCGGCTGTGAGGCCTGCAGACGGGTAGGGGCAGGGAGAGGAGGACGCGCGAGCCCCCTGCCCCGCACCCCACCCCATTCGGCGTCTGAGCCCGGTCGTCGGACGCGGGGCCCCGGGGCCCGCATGGCGCGGCCGGGTTCAGGGTGCCCGCACAACGGAGGTGCTGCTCTCACGCCCGCTTGTGCCCGCAGGTGAAGATCTGGTTCCAGAATCGGCGGATGAAGTGGAAACGCAGCAAGAAGGCCAAAGAACAGGCGGCTCAGGAGGCGGAGAAGCAAAAGGGCGGCGGCGCGGGCAAAGGCGGCGGCGGCGGCGCCGAGGAGAAGGCCGAGGAGGAGCCGCTGGGGCCGCCAGCGCCCGGGGACAAGGCCAGCGGACGCCGCCTGCGGGACTTGAGGGACAGTGACCCCGACGAGGATGACGACGACGACGACGACGACCATTTCTCCTACAGCAACGGCGCCGGCGCCCACGTCGCCTCCTCCGACTGCTCCTCGGAGGACGACTCGCCGCCCCCGCGGCCCGGCGCGCCCCCGGCCCAGTAGGAGCCCCGCACCGCCCTGGCCAGGGGCCGCACCAGGTGTGGATCCCACGTCCCGGCTTGTGAGCGAGCCTAAGCCGCCTTCCTCCGGACCACCTGCCCAGGCCAGGGGGTTGGAAGAGTCCGGGCCTCAGGTCCTGGGAGGCTGGTCTTTTGGGACAGTCCTGGCAGGTGCCCTGGCCTGCCCTTCAAGAGACAGCGCAAAGATGACCCCAGCGGGCTCAAACTCCAGCTCCCGTCCTATTCGATTTAATTGTGGTTAGTGTCCAGGGGATGCGTCGCTCCTCCCTCTTCCCCGCGGCAAGGAAGGTGGAAAAACCCACAGTGTTAAACAGCCTGGAAGACTTGAACCGTCCTCTGCAAACGCGTTCTTCCCGGGCTGGGAGAAAAAAAAATGGTTGATGCTTCTGTATCTTGGGGGGAGGGAGGGGTATTTAGGAGCGTTCAAACCGCTGAAATCGCAGAACTATACTATCTTTATTTTTGTATATTGTATTTATATATACGAGGATATATATATATATATATATATATATAAAGAAATGTCTACTTATGCATGCTAAATTATTATTTAGCTTCTCCCATCGCCCAGGATGGAATGTAAAATAAATTGGTTTTTTACTGGAGGAGAGTACATGTCTTTTCCGGGAAAGTCGACTTGGCTGTTTTGGTTGCTGAAATGATGGGGAGGATCGCTTTCCCTCGGTTGAGGGTGAAAATCAGACTCGCACGTGGGGCCTGCGGTGGTACCTGACTCCTGGTCCTGCAGAGTCGCAGGTGTGAACTGCTAAAAATACCTGAGGCCATGTGGCACCGCGGGCGGGCGCCGGGCGCCAGGGCTCGCACCCATCCTGGACACCTGATCGGACACTTCCGACTCTGTGGCTTAGTTTACTATTTCCTTGCGGGATCTTCTTGCTTCCCTGGCGCTCCCAAAGTGGAAACGCATTCCTTGAGCGTTTCAGAAAAAGAAACTTCAAGGCCTAGACTTAGCAACTGGGTCCGGGGGACCGAAGAAGGCGCTACTGCCATTACCCGGAGTGGACTCCATTGCGCCGTTCTCCTCCTCCCTGACCCTCTCTGCCAGCCGGCCCTTCCTTGAGCTGGCCAGGACCAGTGTTCTCGAATCTGTGCTAATGTCCGCGAGGGCAGCCGTGGGCTGCAGGAACCCTCCACGCCAGGCTGCGTGGCTCCGGGTTAATAAACCTCGCAGCGCGCGCGCCATCAATCACCGCGCTGGCCAGGGCCTCGCTCCCGCCATGTGCTGCACACATGCGGGGCTCCGCGCGCAGCCGGCCGGCTCCCGCCCGGCCTGGGGCGTCCCCTGGCTCCCTGCTGCCCCCCACTTCCGACTCGGCGACCTCTAAGGCGCCCGGAGGAGCCAGGTGTCCGGGGTGGCCGCTTCTCCCTCTTCCTTCGGGGTTACTTTTAAACCAGCACCTGGGCGGGGGCTGCGCGGCTCCCCCTCTTCCTGCCGGCTGATAAATGAGTTCAGAAGGGCCTGGCGTTTCATTTGGGTGATTACTGCCGGGCGAGCGCGGCCCCTCCTCTGCCGCGGGGCCCGGGTGAGATTAATATCCTCTCTGGCAGCTCATTATCACCCCGGGCTCCTTCCATAAAATCCAACCTCCACCAGGGCCGGGGGCGCGGCTGCTGGAAGCTCACGCAGAAGCTGCTAGGCACCGGCGCAGGCCCTGGGCCGCCTGGAGTCCAAAGCTGCGTTGGGAGAACCGGGCCAGGTTTGCAGCTGGTTGAGAAGGAAGAGGGCCCGGGCAAGGGGGAGGGAAAGTTGGAAGAGAGGGGGGGAGAGGGAGGACAGATGTCTTTTAGGGGATGGCCCGGGTCTGCGCATTGGGACCTGGAATTCGGGCGGGTTAAGGGGTAAGAGAGGCTTCCCACCAACAGGGGACAAATACTCCCTCTGCGACAAAAAACAAGGAAGACATAAATATTGCCCCCTCCCCAGGCCTGGGCTTGGCGTGAGGACTCAGGCCCCGGGAAAGCGGGACCTATGGCAGCCCCAGCATCTCCAGCCAGCTGCTTAATCGCAGTGGAATTTATCTTGCTAATAAATTTAATGATCAATTCGTTCTTGTCACAGGAGCTCTTCCCCAAATCAATTATAGCAAATTTAAATATAATCACTGGCTCATCCTCACCCACTCCGGGCACCAGGAACAATTCATTCCACCTAATGAATGGTCTCCAGGCCCACTCCCCGCCAAAGCCTGCACCCCCAATCTGGGGTGCTCGGTCAGGATCACCAGTTCTGCTCTGCAGGGAGCAAGAGTCGACCTCCCACTGCACCCGAACCTCAGCATGACCCCAGCCTAGGGGGAGCCAGCCAGGTCTACGCAGTCAAATTCAAGGCATGGTTTCGGTTCTAGACGTCTCCTGCCGTGCTCTCGCTTGGTGCCAATGCTAGTGTATTTCTCCACCCTAAGCAGGGGCCAGACCACTCGGTTATGACCCTGCTGCCACCTCAGGACTGGATGCCCATGGGGGGGCACACCCAAAGCTGACCAGGTCCCCTGGGAACCCCGGCCCAGTCTCCCTAGTCTCCCTGCCCTACCCAGGGTCTGGCTTCCTGGCACTCGTTTGAATTCTCAGGAGAGGTTCTCCTACATTCTCAAGAGAGGAACACTTTGCCTTGTGCCCTGCACACTTGTCTCCAGTGTGTGAATAAAGCCCTTTTTTGTGTGTGTGTACCAAGGAAAAACAACCTGCTTGCATCCTTCAACATGACGGCCCTGGGTCACTCTCCAGCCCCTTCTGGAGCTCCGGCCACAGGGTAAGGTGCCACGGACAAGACATCTGCTGAATCAGAGAGGGGCGTGTATAGAAACAACTAGAAAGTAGATGCCTTTTCCTTCTGTTATGGACTTTCTCCTGCCCAGTCCTTGGATGGAAATTGGAGCAAAAAGAAGAACGTAGAAGGCTTTCTGTGATACCAAAAGCACAGGCAACAAAAATAAACAAACAAACAAAAAAATGCCAGACGGGACTCCATTAAACTGAAAACCTTCCATCCACAGGAGGCACAGAGTGCAAAGGCAACCTACGAAAAGGAGAAAATATTTGCAAGGGCTGGGATAGACATTTTTTTCTAAAGAAGACAAAGCAGTGGTCTAGGAGCAGGGACAGTCAAATGAAAACCACAGGAAAGCGCCTCACACAGGTTAGGATGGCCGATATAAAACAAAGGACACACCCAACAAAGGGTTAGTGAGGATGTGGAGAGATGTCAGCCCTGTGCACTGTTGGTGGGACTGTAAAACGGTGCAACCAATACAGGGAAATGATATGGAGGTGCCTGCAAAAATTAAAATGGAATTACCCGGTGATCCAGTAGCCTGGTCTTGAGTATATATGCGAGAGGATGTATTTGCACACCCAGAGTTATTACAGAATTAGTCACAGTAGCCAGGGGACAAACTACATGTCCATCAGCAGTCGAATGGATAAGCAAAATGGGAATCTACCTATTGAAAAAAACAAACACTGGATCAGGCAGGTGCGGCTGGCTGTATGGAACCGCTGGTTCCCATCTGGCTGCTCCACTTCCCATCCAACTCCTCGCTAATGTGCCTGGGAAGGTGCAGATGCTGGCTCAAGGGCTTGGACCCCTGCATCCACGTGGGAGGCCCTGAGGGAGTTCCTGGCTCCTGGCCCAGCCCAGGTGTTGTGGCCATTTGGAGAGTGAACCAGCAGATGGAAGGTGTGACTCTCTCTCTCCCTCTGCCACCCACTCCATATCACCCTGCCTTTCAAATAAAGAAATCTTTAAGAAAAAGACAAACACTGCATGATCCCACCTATGTGAGGTATCCTAAGTCAAGGTTCAGAAACAGGAAGTAAAAGCCTGTGGGGGCCTGGAGAAGAGGGATTGGTGCTCAGTGGGTTTAGAGAGAGGGTTTGGGAAGATGATAAGGCTCTCAAGCTGGCTGGCTTATCAATGTGCACGTGTTAACACGAACGTAGTGTATGAAATTTAGTACACTATTTAGTATACTAAAAATGCTTAGGATGGTGTGGGTTTGCTGTCCTCTTTCCAGCCCTCCTGCCCTCGCTCCCACACACACACACTTCTCGCCCGTGGAGGGTTCCCAGGCTGCCAGCAGCCGTTGGGTCAATTTGGGCCAGATTGGTTCTGTGGGGCACCTCCCAGGTTGGTTCGTTATCTGCCCCTCGGGCTTCCGCTGTCCCACAGCGGTGGGGGGCAGTCCTCAGTCCGCGTCTCAGGCCTGGGTCCGGACGCAGATCCAGGGGCTGCCTGCGGGGGGACCCCGGGGCGGAGAGGGGCCCCTGGACGCGGCGTTGGAGGGGTTGCGGTGCCTGCTGCGGGCGGGGGCGACGCGGAGAGCTCCCCGCAGGACCCGGGGCGCTCCCTCCAACCCCCCAGTTTCAAAGTCCTATGGTGTATTGTGTCTCCCTCAATAAAACTAATCCCTTCGGAGGTGTGACCTCCACCAAGAATGCCACAGTGTTCCACACTACAAGGGCAAATATGTTTTTCAGATTTGGTTTTTATGGTCGGATTAAAGTTTATTTTCCATAATAGGGCACCTAATAAAACTCACAAAGCCGGGTCGGGCCTCCAGCTGGTGGCCTCGTTTAACATTTTCACTTCGTAAATCACTTCGCGACGTGCCAGGTGTGCGCGCCCTGGCCGGCCGCGGTCCCGGAGCCCCGGCTGGCGCTGGGGGCGCAGGGCCGACCTCGCCAGGCCTGGGGGGGGGGGGCTCCACGCGAGCGAGCCAAGGGAACCCCGCAGGCCACGCGGCGGGGCGGGAGCCCTGGCCTGGAGCGCCCCCGCCTCCCACGGCCCGCCCCCCGGCCCCGCGCCGACCCCGCATTCCGCGGTCTGCGCACCTGGCCGCCCCCTCCCCCGTGTACACACGGAACCTGACAATACGCGCTCCTCCGAGCCATTGTCCCGGGCGCTCGCTCGGGGCTGGACAAAGGGGGAGCCCCCAGCGCGGGCGGCCGCGGCCAGGGCGGGGGGCGCGGTTTACCCAGCTGGGGGCAGGAACAAAGGCCTTATCTCGGCCGCGGGGGTGGCGGCGGGGCGCGCCGCGAGGACCCGGGCGCAGCGCGCGGCCGGGGTCAGGCGCGGGGCGCGGGGCGGGGGTCCAGGGGCGGGGCGGCTCGTCCGGGAGCCACCTGAGCAGGTGTCCTCGCCTGCAGGCGTGCGCTGAGCCCAGGGGCGCCTCTCCGCCCCGGGGTCCCCCAGCAGGGCCGCCGGTCTCCCGGGCTGCGTTCTGCGGATGCCGCGGACGACACACACGGAGGAAGCGAGGAATAAGGGTTTTCCCCAAGCCGGGCAGCATTACTGCGGTGGTTGGTAGCAGTTCATTTCCCTTCCTCCCCCCCCCCCTTTTTTTTTTAAATTTCAAGACCTTTAGTTTTTGTATTTGTTGTATTTTATCATTTTAGTCCATCTTCTCGGTAATATCCTTTCTTCCAAGCATAACATAAATTTCTATGCTGAAATTTAAAGAGTAAGGCTCAGTTGTGGGCAGGGGAGATCCTGGGGAGAGGGCGCCAGCCCACTCTGGCGTCCTGCAGGACCCCTTGGCAGAGGCCACCCCAAGCGCAGAGGCTCTGTCTGGGTAAGGATCTCAGCTGCCACCTGCAGACTGGGTCTCAGCGTGCGGTGCTCAGCCCCCTGGCCGCAAAGGCCCCTATCAGAGAGGCCAGCACTGCAAAGGGGAAACTTGCTATGCCCCCCCAAAAAATATTTATTTATTTATTTATTTACTTGAGAGGGAGAGTTACAGACAGTGAGAGGGAGAGACAGAGAGAAAGGTCTTCCATCCGCTGGTTCACTCCCCAGATGGCTGCAACAGCCGGAGCTGTGCTGATCTGAAGCCAGGAGCCAGGAGCTTCTTCTGGGTCTCCCATGGGGTGCAGGGGCCCATGGACTTGGGCCATCCTCCACTGCTCTCAGAGGCCACAGCAGAGAGCTGGAATGGAAGAGGGGCAGCAGGGACTAGAACCAGCGCCAATCTGGGATGCGGCACCGCAGGTGGAGGATTAACCTACTGCACCACAGCACAGCCCCAGATTTGCTGTGTTTAAAAGATGAATCTGGAAAGGAAATGCAGATTGTGTGTCTGTCTCAGGCTGCAAGGTGTACATATTAAAATTGGCCTCTGAGGTCAATTTCCCCTGGTAACTAAGCCTGCCAGGTCAGTTTCTCCTGGTAACTAACTCCTGGGTCTGCAGAGGACCAACGTCCATGGAATATACCCATGTGAGTCGGGGCAGGCTTTGCACCAACAGACTACAGATAGTATCCCACCCAAGAGCCAGTTCGTGTGCCCCTTCAGAATGTTTTGGAGTATATGCTAGACACGTAAGCACTAGAGATAGATACGTTAGTGAATAAAACAGAAAAAAAAAAAAAAAAACCTCCATTTCCCTAGAGTTACATTGCAGTGGGAAGGGAAAGACAGTAACATAATCAATATGTGGATTACATAGTATAAAAGGCACATAGAGGCCAGCGCCTGGCTCACTAGGCTAATCCTCTGCCTGCAGCGCCAGCACCCTGGGTTCTAGTCCCAATTGGGGCACTGGTTCTGTCCTGGTTGCTCCTCTTCCAGTCCAGCTCTCTGCTGTGGCCCGGGAGTGCAGTGGAGGATGGCCCAAGTGCCTGGGCCCTGCACCCCATGGGAGACCAGGAGAAGCACCTGGCTCCTGGCTTCAGATTGGTGCAGCGCGCCGGCTGTGGCGGCCATTTGGGGAGTGAACCAACAGAAGGAAGACCTTTCTCTCTGTCTCTCTCGCTGTCTAACTCTGCCTATCACCCCCCCCCCAAAAAAAAAAAAGCACATAGATATATAAGGTTATAGGTACCACGGTAGTTATTATAAACCAAGGCCAAAGAGGAGAGAGAATATCAAACTTTCAGCATGATCCTTGCACTGCTCCTGCAGCACCCTGTGTGTTAAGACTGTGGCCAGGGGCTTGTGCTGCAGCTTAACGGACCTAACAGGTTAAGCTGCTGCCTGCAGTGCCAGCATCCCATATGGGCACTGGGTTGAGTCTCAGCTGCTCCACTTCCAAGTCAGTTCCCTGCTAATAATGTACCTGGGAAAGCATCGGAACATGGCCTGAGTCCTTGGGCCCCTGCACCCACGTGGGAGACCCAGAGGAAGCTCATTGCTCCTGGCTTTGGCCTGGCCCAGCCCCAGTTCTTATGACCATTTGGGTAGTGAACCAGCAAATGGAAGACCCCTCTGTCTCTATCTCTCTCTGTAACTATGCCTTTCAAATAAAATGAAAACATATTGTACACCTTAATCAATTAACTGTTTTTTTTTTAAAAAAAGTATGACCTATTGGGTTATTGCCTTTAAATAGGTTGGAGAGGAGGACTAGAGAACATTAAGAATTTTAGAGGGGGCCGGTGCTGTGGCGTAGTGGGTAAAGCCACTGCCTGCAGTGCCAGCATCCCATATGGGCTCCAGTTTGAGTCCTGGCTGCTGTACTTCCAATCCAGCTCTCTGCTGAGGCCTGGGAAAGCAGTAGAAGATGGTCCAAGTCCTTGGGCCCCTGCACCCATGTGGGAGACCTGGAAGAAGCTCCTGGCTCCTAGCTTCTGACCGGTGCAGCTCCCGCTGTTGTGGCCATCTGGGGAGTGAACCAGTGGATGGATGGAAAACCTGTCTCTCTTTCTATCTCTCTCTCCCTCTGCCTCTGCCTCTGTGTAACCCTGCCTTTCAAATAAATGAATAACTCCTAAAAACACAGGAGGGATATTTATCCTGAGGCTATCAATGACCATTCATTCATTTACTGACTCAAGGTTCCTAGTACCCTCCTCCTTAAGATTTATTTATTTGAAAGGCTGAGTTGAAGAGAGAGAGAGGGAAAAACAGAGATCTTTCGTCTCCTGGTTCACTCCCCAAATGGCCACAATGGCTGGGGCTGGGCCAGTTTGAAGCTGGCAGCTGGGAGCTTCATCCAAGTCTCCCACGAGGGTGCAGGGACCTAAAGACTTGGGCCATCTTCCACTACTTTCCCGGGTGCATTAGCAGGGAGTTGGAGCAGAAGTGGAGCAGCCGGGACTCGAACCATTGCCCATATGGGATGCTAGTGTTGCAGGCAGCAGCTTAACCTGTTATGCCACAGCACAAGCTCCACGTCCCTAACCCTTATGGGAGAATAAAAATCCCCAGGAAACGGAATAGAGAGGCATGTTGTAGGAGTTGCGATTTTAAGAGAGAAATAGGGAAATTACAACAGGATTAATTTCCTCAGTTTAAAATTTAATCCACACGAAGACTGCTGTGGAAAACAAAAGAGAAGACTGGTTCCCACAAAACGTAATGGTTTCCTGGCTGTGTCACAGAATCAGGGAGGGAGCTCTGGGAGTGGAAGTGCTTGAGCACCAGTTCAAACCCAGCCGCAGCTCCTCACTTACAGCCAAGCGGAAGCTGCTGGCTGTCCTCCACCCCACCACGTGCTGAATGGCTCAGCTGGCTGGACACCTCCACCACAAGCCGTCCCTTCAATAGAAGTGCGGCGAGGGGCAGGCGCTGGGGTACAGCCCCCCGTTGGGATGCCTGAATCCCATCAGAGTGCCCGTGTTCAAGTTCTCTGCTTCTAATTGAGCTCCCTGCTAACACCCCTTGGGAGGCTGCAGGTGATGGCTCACGTGCCTGGGTTTCTGCCCCCTACGTGGGAGATCCGGATGGAGTTCCTGGCTCCTGGCTTCAGCCTGGCCTCATCTCAGCTATTCTGGGCATTTGGGGGGTAAGCCAGTGGATGGAAGATCTCTCTCCTCCCCCCTCCCCCTGCCCTTCAATAAATAAAAGTAAACTTAAAGAAAGGCGCATCTGACTACTATGCTTCTGCAGATGCTTATCTTCCAGTGTGTACACATCCTACCCTCGCTTTTCCCAGTCCCATCCATGCTTCCAGATAGGTGTTCAGAACACAGCACAGTGGCAAGGGGCAGGGACCCTGCATGTGGGGGCCAGCCCCTTCACACCCCATGCCTGAGTATCCCCACCTGTGAAAGGATGACTCCAACAGTTCCTGTCCTACAGAGCTGCCATGAAGGTTAAACCATTTCATATTTTTAGGGTGCCTGGCACTGAATAATTTTTTAAAAAGATTTATTATTTTATTTATTTGAAAGAGTTACAGAGAGAGTTACCAGAGAAAGAGAGAGAGAGAGAGAGAGAGAGAGAGACAGAGGTCTTCCATCTGCTGGTTCACTCCCCAAATGACTGCAACGGCCGGAGCTGAGCTGATCTGAAACCAGGAGCCAGGAGCTTCCTCTGGGTCTCCCATGTGGGTGCAGGGGCCCAAGGACTTGGCCATCTTCTGCTGCTGTTCCAGGCCATAACAGAGAGCTGGATCGGAAGTGGAGCAGCCAGGACACAAACTGGCGCCCATATGGGATGCCGGCACTGAAGGTGACAGCTTCACCTATTATGCCACAGTGCCAGCCCCCAGGCATTAAATAGTTAAACAACCTCCCCCATGTGGCTTCTCTGCCACCCATAGTCTCCAGGGCCATGTGGTACATAGAACATCTACATGCCTGGCGTGGGTCTGTGGAGTTGTAGGACATCCTCAGCTAGCTCAGACCAGTCTGGGAAGCAGGTGTGTACGGGTATGGGAGGTGGGGGTGGTGAGCAGAGGAATGAAGGTCTTGGGGGAGAAAGTCTTTGTAATGGGTCTGAGATGCATAGGCATCCGAGAATGGGAACCAGCAGGCAGAAGGCGCGGGTGAAAATCCTGACTCTGTCGCCAGGTATGTGGCCTTGGGCGAGTGGCTTAACCTCCCTGTGCCTCAGTCTCCTACTCTGTGCAGCAGGAGCAGGGTAGTACCTGTCTCATAGACATCTGTCAAGAATTGCATGGGACTGGTGCTGTGGAATAGCAAGTTAACGCCCTGGCCTGCAGCGCAGGCATCCCTTATGGGTGCTGGTTCGAGTCCTGGCTGCTCCACTTCCAATCCAGCTCTCTGCTATGGCCTGGGAAGGCAGGGGAAGATGGCCCAAGTGCTAGGGCTCCAACCTATCATAGGATAAGTAAGCCACCTGCATTTGCTGCTCTTGGTGTCCCCTTAAGGAGTCTCATGCACGCCTGGGCATGCCTGCCGAGCTGTGTGCACCCAAGGCTTTGCGAAGCCTGACTGTTCCAAACCAGTCTGTACCCATGCCCACACTTGAGGATCAATTCTCTGGGTGCCTCCTACCGCAGTCCCAAGAGGCTGAGAGCAAGACAGAGTAAGAGCGAGGCGACGGCACCCCGGGAGTCAGCCTCTCTGGCTTGGCTCTGACGCTGTGGCTGTGGACCCTGTTAGACCAACAGAACATCTGCAATTGTGACATGGCCGGAGCCTTCAGAAATGCTTGCTCCTTCTCTTGCTGCCCTTGGTAACCAGTTGCCATTCGGATAATAGAGCTGGCCAGCGAGACACTGAGCACTGAGCACTGGGCAGGCCAATAGCTGGTGCAAACACCCCAGCCGGCCTGTGCAGCAAGTCCTGCTGGGCCCAACCCAGATCATCAGCAGCCTACAGACAGATGAGCTAGCAGAAGCTGTTTTGAGGGGGGGCGTTATGGCAGAGCAGGCTGAGCCACCTCTTGGACACCCACATGCCAGTTTGAGTCCTTGCTACTGTTTCCAATCCAGCTTCCAGCTAATGCATCCTGGGAGTCAGGAGAGCATGGTTCAAGTGCATGGGCCCCTGCCACCCACATGGGAGACCAGGATGGAATTCCTGGCTCCTGGCTCCCGGTCTGGCCCAGCCCTGGCTGTTGTAGGCATTTGGAGAGTGAATCACTGGATAGAAGATGTCTTTCTTGCTCTCTCTCGTTCTGTCACTCTACTTTCGAAATAGATGAAAAATAAATAAACATTTAACAAATGTTGTTTTGAGGCCCTGGATTTGGAGCCGCTTGATACCACAGTAGATATCTAGCTGGATGGCACCTGTGCTCCAGCCGAGCCCTCACAACATGAACTCCGGCCTACAAATGGTTCCCTGGACCCCTGCCTTATTGATTCAAGCAATATTTATTGAGTAACTCTTAGCCCAGACAGCACAGATCTCTGTTTGGGGAGGCAGCTTCAGCAGGAAGTTACTACTCATGGTCACTGTGTTATCATCCTGCTTTGTTGGTGTTGAGTGTGTGGGGTGCCCAGGCACTGTTAGTTCTTGAACAGGAGGACCACGTCAGATACCACATCAGGATTAGCATGTTTCAGATGACGGGACACCAAAATGACAGTGGTGACACAAGTACAGGTTTGTTTCTTCTATGAATGCAGACGCAACCCCAGTGCCCATATGGGATGCCCACACTGCGGGTGGTGGCTTTACCCCCATTACTTTTTATTTTATTTTTTTGACAGGCAGAGTGGACAGTGAGAGAGAGAGAGAGACAGAGAGAAAGGTCTTCCTTTGCTGTTGGTTCACCCTCCAATGGCCGCCCTGGCCGGCGCGCTGCAGCCGGCGTACTGCGTTGATACGATGGCAGGAGCCAGGTGCTTCTCCTGGTCTCCCATGGGGTGCAGGGTCCAAGCACTTGGGCCATCCTCCACTGCACTCCTGGGCCACAGCAGAGAGCTGGCCTGGAAGAGGGGCAACCGGGACAGAATCCGGCGCCCCGACCGGGACTAGAACACCGTGTGCCGGCGCCACAAGGCGGAGGATTAGCCTGTTGAGCCACGGCGCCGGCCGAAAAGCAACACATTTTGACATGGGGATTTTTTTTGTGGTAAGGTATACGTGACATCTACTTCGCATTCATCTGCAAGGATATCATTCAGCAGCATTAAACACTTGTAAGGTTGTGGCATCGTCACTTCTATCTGCATCCCAAGCTTTTCCATCACCTCCAGTAGAGACTGTGCCCATAAAACACTAACCTCCTCTTTCTCTCAACCAAACCCCGGGGAACCCCTCTTCCTCATTGTCTCTGTGCAGCTGCCGGCTCCGGGGTTGTTTCAGCAATTCCTACCTTTTAAATTGCCTACAGCATTGGACACAGTAGGTTACGCTGGTGTTTTTCTGAGTGAGGTGTTTTCCCGCAGCTCAGTTAGGGGCAGCCCCATCCATGCAGACTCGGGAGTCAACGGCTCAGGCACTGTACCCCACCCCGCCCTCCTCATTCTCCACACCCAGCCCATCTGCAGGGCTGAGTCTACCTACGAGACCCAGCGGGGCCTGCCCACTTGTCTGAGGCACCACTGTGTATCCCCAGCTCCATCCTCCCTGATTGTCCCCGGGCGCCCCACCATCCACGGCGGTCAAGCCAAACCACCCCCGGCACTAGTAACAGTGGGGTGAAGCCACAAATTGAACTCCAAGGTACTAGAGGGTACCCCTGTTTTGAGGGGATTTCCCCACGGGCATACTGAGGGCTGGGAGTAAGGAGAGTGAAGGAGTTGGTAGAATGTTCGGGGAGGGCCTGGGAAGTTATATTCCAGGCCTGAGGCTCCACTTTGAAAAGTAAACCAGGGGCTGATGTTGTGACGTGATGGGTTAAGCCAATGCCCGCCGTGCTGGCATCCCATATGAGTGCCAGTTTGAGTCCCAGCTGCTCCGCTTCTGATCCAGCTCCCTGCTAATTGCCCCTGGGAAAGCAGCAGCAGATGGCCCAAGTGCCTGGGGTCCTGCCCCCACGTGGGAGACCCTGATGAAGCTCCTGGCTCCTGGCTTCAGGCTGGCCCAGCCCAGGGCTGTTCTGGCCATCTGGGGAGTGAACCAGCGGATGGAAGATCTCTCTTCTCTCTCTGTCTCTCCCGCTCTCTCTGTAACTCTGCATTTCAAATAAATAAAATAAATCTTAAACTAACACATCAAAAAAAGAAAAAAATCCCATATAGAGCAGGCATTATGGCACAGTGGATTAAGCTGTCCCTCGGGGGTGTCCACTTTCCCCACCCAAGTGCCAGTTTCAGTCCCGGCTACTCTACTTGCAATCCTGATTCCTGCTAATGCATCCTGGGAAAGCAGCAGATGATGGCTCAAGTGCTTGAGCCCCTGCTAAGCAATTGGGAGACCCAGATGGAGCGCCAGGCTCCTGGCTGTAGCCTGACCAAGCCTCGGCTGTTGCAGGCATTTGGGGAGTGAATGAAAGATTTCCGTCACAACCCCCCTGTAGCTCTGCCTTTCAAGCAGATGAAAATAAATATTAAAAAACAAAGAAAAAAAAATCCTGTGCTACATTTAAGACCAGAAGTGCAGATCAGTTACCTATTTCTCAGAAATCCTCCCTTTTGTTTTCAAAGGCACAGAAAACTCCACACGCTCATGTAGTACACTCTTGGAAGCTTCCAGAATTGCTGCAAAAGGGGGCTGGCGCTGTGGCGTAGCAGGTAAAGCCGACACTTGAGATGCCGGCATCCCGTATGGGCTCCGGTTCGAGTCCCAGCTGCTTCACTTCTGATCCAACTCCCTACCAGTGCACCTGGGAAAGCAGCAGAGGATGGCCCAAGTGCTTGGGCCCCTGCACCCATGCAGGAGACCGGGATGAGAGTCCTGGCTCCTGGCTTTGGCCTGGTCCAGCCCTGGCTGTTTCAGCCAGCTGGGGACTGAACTAGCAGATGGAAGATATTTCTGTCCCTGTAACTCTGACTTACAAATAAATAAATACATCTTTAAAAAGGAAATTGCTGGGAAAATCCCGAGAGGTTTCCAAGACGCCCTAGGGGAGCTCCCACTCTGTTCAGTCTCTGAATCTCTGGGAGCAGGGGCTCGGCGGAATCAGGATCGCATCCAAACTCCCACCTGCCAGGTGCCCACGAGATGCCACCCTAATGTGGCACTCCCAGGTCCCTGGAAATTTCAGAGGTCTTCTTGCTTCTATCTTCATAAAACAAAGTAATTCGCTTTTAATGACCGCCGGTGTTTTCTTTCCCAGTTCTATTTGAGCCGATAATGTCTGAGGCTCTCCCGACGGGTTAAACCACCGTGACCTTCATAATCAGAGAACAGAAATAAATTATATTTGCTCATAAATGTTACTATGTCTCCAGTGCCCAGCTGCCTGCTAATCACAGATGGTGTGATAATATTTTGCTTTTATCAGGCCTCTCAGGCACAGGTAACAAAGTGCTTTATTATGCCATTAGGCAGGCAGAGGCCCTCGGCCAGGCAAGGGGTTTCCCGCCGTGGCCTCGGTGACACTCAGCTTCCGGGCCCTGGGAAGCTGTCACGGCACAGGTGGGTGTAGAGCTCCCGCCCCTCCTGTCCCACGGGGTCATGGGAGGAGCCGCTCCCCGACCAGCTCCCTTGGGCCTTACAAACGAGGCGGTATGATTACAGATTCCTGCCTGGCGTGGTGGATCTCCTTAGTTCTTTTTTGTTTTAAGTTTTTAGATTTATTTATTTGAAAGTCAAGGAGTGGAGGAGGGGGAGTCTCTCACCCACTGGTTCACTCCCTCAAATGGCCACAATGGCTGGGGCTGGGCCAGGCTGAAGCCAGGAGCTAGGAACTCCATCTGGGTGTCCCACGTGGGTGGCAGGGGCCCAAGGACTGGAGCCATGGCCCGCTGCCTGTCCAGGTGCATTAGCAGGAAGTGGGGTTGGGAGTGTGGCTTTGCTGGGACTCACTGTGGTTTAACACACTGCCCCTTAGCCCCTGCCCCGGACCTCCCCGAGCTGTGCCTGTCCCAGGCGATGACCCCTGCTCCTACCTTCGGCCCAGGTCTGAGCTGTGCGTGGGACGAGGAGAGCGCCTTCACACGCTGCCTCTGTCATACAAGATTCCCCAGGACCGGTGGCTCCTTTGGTTTCTCCACCTGTTTCACAAGAGCTCAGCCAGGAAGCAGCAGCGAGAGCAGTGAACTCCCCAGGGTTGCTCGCCTGGGGCTCCACAGCCTCTTGTACGTGAGCGGACTCGCCGGCCCGGCCCACCTGGGGCAGAATGGCTGCTCCCAGCAGCAGCAGTGCCTTGGATTCGTCCAGGGGTCCTGAAGAGTGACCGAAGACAAAATGCTGACTCCACAGCTTCCTGATAACCTCATGACCCGATGACACTTCCACCTTCCCAGGAAGACCAGACCCTTCCAGAACCTTCTGGAGAAACCTTCTGCATGCCCCCTCCCCCCCCCATACACATACCCTGGGAGCCGTGTTTAACAGTGCCACCTCACAGGATGCAGTGGCCACACACACACACACACACACACCCGGGGAAAAGGAGATGCTAAAATCCACCCGTACTGCTGCGTTCTCTGTGGCATGGCTCTGTGCTCGGTGCTGTCACGTACAAGGCACGTCCCTGCCACCAGCCCCAGCCCCAGCCTGGGCTGCTCAGGTGTGAGGCCGGCCTGCAGGCCGCCAGGAGTTTGATTTATCAACATCAGTTGCACTGCTGCTTAAGTAGAAAACCAGGCTCTGTCAGTCCCATTAAATCTGACTCAGAAAGCAGAGAGGGGCTTTAAAACTCTCCTTGTCCATGTAGGTGAAAAAGGGTGGGAGTGCTGGGGCTCCCTGTCGGGGGTGTCCTGGCCGGCTGGGGGCCACGCTGACGTGTGTTTCCTTCACTAATCAAAAGTCCGAGGGCAGGGATAAAATAAATCTCAAATAATCACCTTGTATTTCTGACGAGCTAAATAAGTGTGCTTTATGCTCTGGGCGTGTGAGTTTGCATGCAGTTTCTCTGGATAAGTACTTACCAGGGAGTCTGGGCTTTTTTAAGCATTGTTTTTGCTTCTTGGGTGACAATTATGCCTCTGGGCACATCTGCACAAGGTTGACTTTTTCTAGGAAACCGGAGACTTAGCCAAAGCTGGACAAAATTAAGTAATTACCATAATCGTAATGACCTTGGCCTTTCAGGATGATAGGATGCCTGCCACCCGTGCCCCTCTGGACTCTGAGATCCTGGGAACTGGGCCTACCCTCGGCCCTTTGGGTCTACTCCAGTACTTCTGCCAGCCCTGCCTTCCTGACAACAGCCAAGACATCCAGCCAGTAGCCTTTGAGAATTATCCATGGGGCCGTTGCTGTGGCGTAATGGGCTAAGCCTCTGTCTGCAGCTCCCGCATCTCATGTGGATGCCGGTTCGAGTCCTGGCTGCTCCTCTTCCGATCCAGCTCTCTGCTGATGGCCTTGGAAGGCAGTGGAAGATGGCCCAACTCCTTGGGCCCCTGCACCCACATGGGAGAGCCGGAAGAAGCTCCTGGCTTCGGATTGGCCCAGCTCTGGCTGTTGTGGTTATTTGGGGAATGAACCAGCAGATGGAAGACCTCTCCCTCTATCTCTCCTGTCTTTCTGTAACTGTATTTCTCAAATAAATAAATAAACTTAAAAAAAAAAAAGCTTAAAAAAGGAATTATCCAATAGCTACTAATATAGACCCTTGCAATGATATTCATTGAAAATCCAGGATTGTGGGGCCAACGTGGTGGCCACGGCTTGTGACACCAACATCCTATATGTGGGCAGGTTCGAGTCCCAGCTGCTCTGTGTCCGATTCAGCTCCCTGCTAATGCACCTGGGAAAGCAGCGGAAGATGGCCCTAGTGCTTGGGTTCCTGTCACCCATGTGGAAGACTCGGATGGAGCTCCTGGCTCCTGGCTTAGGTCTGGCTCAGCCCTGGCCATTGCAACCATTTGAACCAGCAGATAAAACCAGCAGATAAAATATCTCCCTGTCTCTCTTCCTGTCACTCTGCCTTTCAAGTAAATGATACAAATAATCTTTAAACAAAACCGGGCATTGAGAAAGAAGAATGTATTTACAGACCCGCCTGCTGAGGGTGCAGTACACAGCTTCTGCCCAGAGAGGGGAACGGGCCCCTCCTTTGACCACCAATGCGGTGCTGGGGCCTGGGGTGGGCGCACAGCTTGTCCCAAGTCATCCACCTGTCCCTCGGAGAAGCGGAAGTGCCGCTCTTCTTGCCTGCAACCCGATAAGCGAGCCTTGCAGCTCCCCGACCAAGTTTCCTCTGAAAATATGTTAGAAGAGGCAGTGCTGGGACAGAGTGCCGCGTGCGGTCGCGGGAGCCGGAGGCCATGCAGCTTCCTCGTGTTTGGCCGCAACCCCTCTGCCCGTGTCCTCCCCACAGAGTTCTTTGGCGGTCTCCTTTCAACGCTGCACACCGCCTCCTGTAACTAGTGTCACCATCCCGTTCCAGTTTTCCATCACTCTCCCAGATTGAGCACTGGAGGTCTTGGAACTCAAGAACCCTTTCAGTCCTAAACAAAGCAAGATGGTTGGTCGTCTTACCTGCACTTCTCCATCGACTGGATTAAACACGTGGCGTGAGTTTGGCCTAGTGGTTAGACTGCGGCATGGGAGGCCCACAGCCCGTGGTGGAGCGCCTGGGTGCCAGTCCTGGCTCTGCTCCCCATCTCAGCTTCCTGCTCGTGCAGACCCTGGGAGGCAGCAGGGGTTCCCTGCCACCCCCATGGGATACCCAGATGGAGTTCCTGGCTTCAGGCTGGCCCGGGCCCACCCACTGTGGCCATTTGGGGGGTGAACCAGTAGATCGAAGATCTCTTTCTCTGTCTCTCTCCCCACAATCCCCTGGCTTTCAAATAAATAAATAAATAAATAAATCTAAGATAAATAAATAAATAAACAGCTAAGGTGGCCCCATGTAAAACCTAGATTAAATTCCTGGGTCCTTACTTCCAATCCCAGCACTGGATCATTGTGGGCACTTGGAGAGTGAACCAGCACTTTCTCTCTCTCTCTTGCTGTATTTCTCTGTCTCTCTCTGCCTCCAAAATAAGTCTTAAAAATTAAAGGTCAATGTTTAGAAGAAATGAGAATGGGATGATTCACTTGGGTGCTAGGGAGCCCCCGCCCCCTTTTTGAGATTTTTTAACATTTATTTGGAAGACAGAGTTACAGAGAGAGGTAGAGACAGAGAGAGAGTCTTCCATCCGTTGGTTCACTCCCCAGATGGCTGCAATGGCTAGGGCTGCACTGATCCGAAGCCAGGAGCCAGGAGCCAGGAGCTCCCATGCGGGTGCAGGGGCCCAAGGACTTGGGCCATCTTCTACTGCTTTCCCAGGCCATAGCAGAGAGCTGGATTGGAAGTGGATCAATCCGGGACTAGAAGCAGCACCCATATGGGATGCCAGCACTGCAGGTCAGGGCTTTAACCCACTGTGCCACAGTGCCAGCCCCCAGAGAGCCCTTCTTGAATTCTAGAGATGAGGGCTGCCGTCGTAGGTGCTCCCAGACCTACCTAAACAGTGAGAGAAGAAAACAGCACTTGGACCTCATTCAGAGTCAGGTGGTGCTGTGGGGTGGTGCTCAATGGAGAAGGCTGAACTCGAGTTGGGCCTGTGGTCAGCACTGGGGGGCCTGATGAACTTGGTGCCTCCTAGCCCACAGAGTGGCTGTCACCTGGGTACAATGGCACTACACAAGTGTGAGGCTTCACCTTTTTATTGACTTATTCTTAAAAACAGTCGTTGGACATTGTAACAAAATAATACTGGTGGTGTAATAAGAAGTTACTTCAACATTCAGAAGCCGGTGCTGTGGTGCTGTGGTTAAACCTCCGCCTGCAGTGTCGGCATCCCATATGGGTGCTGGTTCAAGTCCCAGCTGCTCCACTTCTGATCCAGCTCTATGCTAATGTGCCTGGGAAAGCAGTGGAAGGTGGTCCCAGTGCTTGGGCCCCTGGAGGAAGCTCCTGGCTCCTGGTTTCGGCCTGGCTCAGCCCTGGCCGTTGCAATCATTTGGGGGAGTGAACCAGCAGATGGAAGACTATCTCCTCTCTGTATCTCTGCCTCTCAAATAAATCGATCTTAAAACAAAAACAACTTGAAAATCTGGCTGCATAAGGGTGGAAGGTGATTGTGCTGGGCCAAGGTGGTGCAGCTGGGGGCTACAGAACCTTGGCAAGCTGCACCTGGGCCTTCCCCCAAGCTGGCCTCTCCCCAGCCAGGTAGAAGACTGAGCCAGCAATGAGGACCAGGCAGGATGAGGACCAGGGCAGCCTGGAGGGCCCCCAGCTTGGTGTCTCAGGGTAGGCTTTGCTGTGCACATCCCCTGCATTGCAACAGCCCAAAACCAGCTTCTTAAGATTCACCATTCAGAGAAATCATTTCACGAAGGGCCCCAAGCAAGCCCAAAGATCAAAAAAATCGATCTTTCCTGGTACAAAGGGAGAGCAGTTTAGGAAGTTCTTTGTTTTGCTTTGTCTTTCACATTTACTCATTTATTTGAAAGGCAGGGTTACAGAGCAAGAGGGAGAGACAGAGAAAGAGAGATCTTCCATCTGCTGGTCTACTCCCCAGATGGCCGACACAGCCAGGACTGAACCAGGCCAAAGCCAGGAATTCTATTTGGATCTCCCATGTGGATGCAGGGGCCCAAGCACCTGGGCCATCATCATCTGCTGCCTTTCCAGGCACATTAGCAGGCAGCTAATTTAAAGTGGATTTAAAGTGGAACAGCCAGGACTTGAACCAGCGCTCCGACGGAGGGATGCAGGTGTCATAAACAGTGGCTTAAACTGCTGTGCCACAGCACCAGCCCCGGAAGACTTGTTTTTAAAGAAGAATCTCAGCTGATCATGGATTCTGGCAAGGGTTATTAACAGATGTGAAACCCCTGGGCAAAACATTATTGGGGAATGGGAAAAAAATCACAGTTTCTCAGATATTTTCCCTTGTAACATTCCCTTTACTTTTGAAATTTCTCTTAATCAAGTCAAAGGTGGAAAGAGATGTTCACCACAGAGTGTGCAGCCTTGACGTCTCCTCCTCTGAGGCCACAGGAGAACAGCAGGTGCGAAGTGCCCAGATCACCTCACAGTGCCCTTGTTTAATCTGAAGCCGGGGGCCCGAGTTGTGGTGGAGCAGGTGAAGCCGCTGCCTGCAATGCTGGCATTCCATATGAGCATCAGTTCAAGCCCTGGCTGCTCCACTTCCGATCCAGTTCCCTGCTAATGTGCCTGGGAAAGCAGCAGAAGATGGCCCAAGTGCTTGGACCCCTGCACCTATGTGGGAGACCTGGATGGAGTTCCAGGCTCCTGGCTTCAGCCTGGCCCAATCCTAGCTGTTGCATTTGGGGAGTGAACCTGCAGATGGAAGATCTCTCTCTGAATCTCCTTCTCTCTCTGTAACTCTACCTTTCAAATTAAAAAAAAAAATCTTAAAAAACATAAGAAGCCAGCCAAACATATCCAGGATGAGGGACCTAGACATGACACCTGGCCAGGACTCCTTAAAGCACCTACTGTCATGGGAAATTTTTTTCAAGAAGTGGAGCAGGGAAGTTTTATATCAAAATAAATAAAGAGCAAATGCAATAATTGTACTTAGATGATGTCCTCTCTAGGGAATAATGGCCGTAGCCATCACTTTAGCGCAACTGGCAGCATTAAAGTCAGATGTCCAGAGAGGGCATTTGGCATATCCGTCGAGATGCTGCTTGGGACACTTTCATCCCATATCCTAGGGCCTGGGTTTGAGTCCTGGCTCTGCTCCAAATTCCAGCTCCCTGCTAATGCACACTCTGGGAGGCACCAGGAATTGGACGCTGCCACCAATGTGGGAGACGTGGATTGGGATCCAGGCTCCTGGCATCATCTGACCAAGCCCTGGCTGTAGTGGGCACTGGGGGAGTGGACCAGTGGATGGGGGATCTGTTTTTCTCTATGTCTCTCTGCCTTTCAAATAAAATGACTGAGGTGAATAAAACATTCTTTTAAAGCCCTAGATTGTCTACTTCGCTATATTCCTGGACTACTGTTGATGTCCTCAGGTGTGATGAGCAAGTTGTGGAAGGCTGTAGAATGTTCTCATTTGAGGGAGATGTGGGCAGACAGTTTAGGAGGTAAGTGTCATGATGTCTGTATTTTCAAATGATCCCATCAAAATGTGTGTTTATATACATGTCTATACATGTAGATTTAAAAAGGAGAGAAAAACCAAGTGTGAACCAAAAAATAATAATAAAATAAAAAGAAGAAAGTTCCCTCTTTTGTTGGAAACACTTCTTCAAAGTATGATGAAGGGCCGGCGCTGTGACATGGTGGATAAAGCCCCCACCTGCTGTGCCGGCATCCTATATGGGCGCTAGTTCGAGTCCCAGCTGTTCCACTTCCGATCCAGCTCTCTGCTATGACCCTGAGAAAGCAGTAGAGGACGGCCCAAGTCCTTGGGCCTCTGCACCAGCGTGGGAGACCTGGAAGAAGCTCCTGGCTCCTGGCTTCAGATCTGCCGTCATCTGGGGAGTGAACCAGCAGATGGAAGACCTCTCTCCCTCTGCCTCTCTGTAGCTCTGCCTTTCAAATAAATAAATAAATCTAAAAAAAAAAAAATAAAGAAGTATGATGAAGTGAATAGACCATGATAAATGTTTAGAAAAACTGGTCTTGGTCATTCTCCGAATGGCCGGAGCAGAAGCCACCCTGTGTCTGTGTGTGTCTGTCCAAGGAGGAGCCCTCTCAGTGCCTCATGTCCCGAGCAGCCTGCCCAGGTGCCAGCTGACAGAGGGATTGATGACTTGCTTCCTTGGGCGGGAATGAAGGGAACAGACCACGCTGGTGGTGGTCGGTCATCTTCAGAAACTTCACCCCACACGGGGGAGTTGGGAAAGTGTGGCTTTTACTCCCATGGGAGGCCAGTGGCCCATACATCCTCATCCAGACATGTCAAGGTCAAAGTCACTCAGCACCGGTGGGACACACAGGAGGCATTGTTTCCCGGGATCACCTGCATCCTTGCAACATGTTAAACTGGCCCCGGCATTCCCTTTCATCACCTTGTCATGCAAACATCATTTTTCATCATTATCCAGCTTTGCTCAGAATACTGTCACCTGCTCCTGAAGAGCCAAGTCCCTCCCACCACATTGACCCATGACAAAATGCAAGAGTGAGGTGCAAAAAAAAAAGAAAAAAACCACACACACCAGTGTCCTGGATAGTATTACTTACACAAGAAAACCCAAGGGTTACGACCTTCATATATGCCACTCTATGGACGTATATCCATGTGTAAGCATGGCTCGAGCATCTATGTGGACGGCCTGGACCCTTTGTTTCATAGCCTCATTCCCCTCCAAGGATTCCCATCCTTACGGGTCCTCAGCCTCCACCTCCCTCACCCTCACCTGGTCCAGACTGAAGTCATCGACCTCCCGAACAATGCGGGAGCCTCCATCCCCCTTCTTGGGAGCATTCCAACCACCCCCCCCCCCCGTCTCCGCCTCAACCTCCTCACTTAGCAGCACCAAGTTCTGCTGGGTAGCCCCCAGAGATGTCTCCTGAAATCTCCGATCTCACAGTTGCTGCCTTGGCCTGGGGGCTTCTCGCTGCCTGAAGGTTGAAAGAGCCACCTTTCCCAGTGCAGCCAGGCTTTTGAGAACACAGCTTCCACTAGTCACCCCCCTTTCCAAGGATCCTTTGATGGATGAGAGAAACCCCTGGCTGGCGCCATGGCTCAATAGGCTAATCCTCCACCTAGCGGCGCCGGCACCCCGGGTTCTAGTCCCGGTCGGGGCGCCCGATTCTGTCCCGGTTGCCCCTCTTCCAGGCCAGCTCTCGAATCCCAGTGGCTCTTCTTCCAATCCAGCTGTCTGCTGTGGCCTGGGAAAGCAGCAGAAGATGGCCCATTGGACCCCTGCACCCGCATGGGAGACCTGGAAGAAGCTCCTGGCTCCTGGCTTCAGATAGGCGCAGCTACGGCCATTGCAGCCATCTGGGGAATGAACCAGTGGATGGAAAATGATCTCTCTCTCTCTCTCTCTCTCTCTCTCTCTCTCTCCCCCTCCCTCCCTGCCTATGCCTCTGCCTCTGCCTCTGATTCTGTCCTGGTTGCCCCTCTTCCAGGCCAGCTCTCTGCTGTGGCCCGGGAGTGCAGTGGAGGATGGCCCAAGTGCTTGGGCCCTGCACCCCATGGGAGACCAGGAGAAGCACCTGGCTCCTGCCTTTGGATCAGTGCAGTGCGCCGGCCGAGGCGGCCATTGGAGGGTGAATCAACGGCAAAGGAAGACCTTTCTCTCTGTCTCTCTCTCTCACTGTCCACTCTGCCTGTCAAAAAAAAAAAAAAAAAAAAAGGAGAGAGAGAGAGAGAGGGAGAGAGAAACCCCTCATTCCTCAGGGCAGAATAAGAAGCCTTTCCGTGGCCGGGGCAGTGGCGCAGTAGGTTAATCCTCCGCCAGTGGCGCCAGCATCTCATATGGGTGCTGGTTCTAGTCCTGGCTGCTCCTGCTCCTCTTCCAGTCCAGCTCTCTGCTATGGGCTGGGAAAGCAGTAGAAGATAGCCTGAGTCCTTGGGGCCCTCACCCATGTGGGAGACCCCGAGGAAGCTCCTGGCTCCTGGCTTCGGATCGGCACACCTCCGGCTGTTGCATCCAACTGGGGAGTGAACCAGTGGATGGAAGGTCTCTCTCTCTCTCTGCCTCTGCCTCTACCTCTCTCTGTAACTCTACTTCTCAAATAAATAAATAAAATATTTTTTTAAAAAAAGCAAAAAAAGAAGCCTTTCCTAAATGTAGAGGCTGTGGCACAGAGGGTTAGGCTGCTGCATGGGATGCCCTCAACCCTTATCAGAGTGCCAGGGATGGAAGTCTCCCTCTGCCTGCTTTCTTTCTTTTTCTTTTTTTTTTTTTCAGATTTATTTATTTATTTGAAAGGCAAAGATAGAGAGAGAGAGAGAGAGAGAGCGAGCGAGCTTCTCTTTGCCAGTTCACTCCTCAAATGGCCACAATGGCTGCAGTTGGGCCAGGCTAGAACCAGGAGCCAGGAGCTTCATCCAGGTTCCTCACATGGGTGCAGGTGCCCAAGGAGCTGGGCCATCTTCCACTGCTTTCCCAAGCCACAGCAGAGAGCTGGATCGGAAGTGGAGCAGCTAGGACTTGAACCTGTGCCCATATGGGATGCTGGCGCTGCAGGCCCAGGCTTTACCCACTACGCCACAGCGCTGGCCCCAGCCATCACTATTGGCCTTTCTTGTTAGGTCCTGCACAGCAGAGCACCAGGCCAGGCCCAGCCACAGGAAGGCACCTGCTCAAGTGAGCGGCACGTGGAGGTCACTCTGTCCTTGCATATGCTCTTCCTTCTCACAGTGCCCTCTGAGCTTCTCTTGGAAGAGCTAATCCAGATGTCACGCCAGTGGAAAGCCACCTGTCACTCTCAGTCCCTGTCCCCGGGAAGAGGCAGCTGCTGCAACCTGCAGTGCCCCTCCAGTCACATTAGGTCCCTTGTCCCAGGGATTAGGACCCAAGTGGACTCCCATTTGAATAAGTAAATATCCTCTCCTGTTTGGGTTCTCTCTCTCTCTTTTTTTTTAAGATTTATTTTATTTATTATTTAACAGGCAGAGTTACAAAGAGAGGCAGAGACAGAGAGAGAGGTCCTCCATCCACTGGTTCACTCCCCAGACGGCCGCAATGGCCCGGAGCTGTGCCGGTCTGAAGCCAGGAGCCCGGAGCTTCTTCCAGGTCTCCCACGTGGGTGCAGGGGCCCAAGGCCTTGGGCCATCTTCTACTGCTTTCCCAGGCCACAGCAGAGAGCCGGATGGGAAGTACAGCAGCCAGGACTCAAACTGGAGCCCATATGGGATGCTGGCACTTCAGGCCAGGGCGTTAACCTGCTGCACCACAGCGCAGGCCCCTGGGTCCTCTTTCAAAGAAGCCTTGGGGCCAGCATTCAGCTAAGTTGCCACCTACTATGCCAGCATTCCATATCAGAGCTCCGCTTTCCATTCAGCTGTCTGCTAATGAGCCTGGGAAGGCAACAGAAGACAGACCCTGCCACCCACATGGGAGAACTGGATGGAGCTCTGGGCTCCTAGCTTCGGTCTGGGCAAGGCTGGTCCATTGCAGCTATATGGAGAGTGAACCAGTGGATGGAAGATCCTCTCTCTCTCCTTCTCAATAAAAATAAATAAAAGAGGCCTTGAGCTGATGTTAATTTAGAGACACACACCCTCACAAACAAGCATACTCACACATGCGATATTAGCAGTCAAAACAGTGACCAGAGAAGGGGCGAGATTTAAGAACAAGTGTCAGCTGTTGGTTACTGACGGCCCTGGCAAGTTCGTCGTTTGGTTACGAGGTCATTCATCGTGACACCATTTGTCCTAACAGGACTCAGCGATGAAGATGGGGCAACCAGAGGAGGAATGAGGCAAAGGAAAACCTTCAGCAACCCTGGGGAATTCTAATATCAAGCAGGGTCATCTCTAACCCTAAGGGTCTGGTATTCTGTCATCCCCGTGTTCAGTACAGAAACCAGAAACACTCCTGTAATTGTGACCAAGTTATTTAGTAGGGGAATTAGATGCTGACAATATTCCCAGGAGGGTGGAAGCGGCCCCAGGTTGGGTCTCCAGAGCTGACTTGTGGGATGACCTGGAGCAGCTGTAACCCCTAGGGCTGGACCTGCTCGGTTTCCAAGTGAGATCCGCTCTCTGCCTGTGCTGTAGACCAGAGCCAGACAGGAGAGTGCTGAAGAGGAGCTCTGTGTGCCCTGACATTTCTGCAGGGCAGGGTTCCAACTTCCAGCCCGTATCTTCCAGAGTCCCTACGCAGAAGTCTAACTCGCAGCCCCCATCATGTCTGAATCCCTTGCAGCAACCAAGCCTGAGATGCGTAGCCCTGGGTCATCCTGCTCTGGCAGATGTATGAGCACCAGGAGAGTGGGATGGAGGCACCACGCCCAGGAAGCATCCCTCGCTCAGCGGCCCCCAGCTGTCACTTCATGTAGAATTAGAACCACGAAAAGCGCCACGTGACCCTTCCACTGGTAATAAACCACACTTCCCAAAGCTGTGACACCCCAGAGATCCTCATCTGGTTTACTGCCAAACAGGGACATTTGCAATTCATACGGTTAATTGTTCTGGATCATGTCAGAAGGAGCAAAATTTTCACAAGGAAAATGCTGTAAAACTTTATAAATATGATGACTTGTTAAAAATAATTTGTAACTCGTAGAAGGATGGAGGGAGGACCCAACGTGGAATACAAACACAAACAAATGAAGCCATCTGCCTGTCAAAGAAGAAAAAGGAGAAGTAGCTCAAGAGCGATCGTGAACACATTCTATCCATTCACTCGTTCTCAGAGTCAATGTGGCGAGAATTACAATCACATCTTGAACCAATCAAGCTTGCTTTTCACAGCTGTGTGGTCAGCAATTCTAAAACTATTTTTGATGTAGGACTGAGCAAGCAAGTGTGTTTGTTTATCATGCTGTCAGCCTGGCTTCTCATTGTTGGGTAGGGAAGACATATATATGGGACAGAAAAGGACAGCCTTGTATGTTGAGTTGGAAGCGGAGTTACCAGTATTAACTCTCAATTTTTAGCACACAGATGTATTCATGTTTATGTATAAATATGTTCCACATATTTTAGCCACATGCACACAACGTCTTTCTCAATCTTGTCCTCTGAAGGGGCCTACGAGCAACGGCACCCCAGAAACAACTGGTGCATCGGAAAGTCCACTTCTTGGCTTCTAAATACCATCCCCACCAAAAGGAAACAATGCTATTTGGAACACCCAGGGCAGAGCTGAAAAAGCATAGAGTGAGCCTGGAATGTCTAGTTCCAAAAAATTTAAAAGTGCTAGAGACGCTGGGGACATGTCCAAAGGCTGGAGGAGGCGACTTCAAGGGCCTCCAGTGGCCCAATCCAGGATGACTTAAACATAATCATAGGAGAGGTCGGTCCCATGGCAGGATGGGAGGTTCCAGGTCTCATCTCCCCAAAGAAACAGCAACGCAGGCAACTGTTCAGGGCCAAGAACATCACTGTGGGAGCCACAATACAGTTGAGAAGTGCCAGTCCTAGTGGAGAAAAATACCTGAGAGTAGAGGCACTGACGAGGGTTAAGAAGAACTGTTTTGCTTTACCCAAGTCACCTCTCCCCTGAAAAGGCCCCTTGGTCAGATTTCTCCACAGGGGAGCATGGGGGCTCCTGATGCTGCCCGGGGGACCACTCTGGCTTGCTGCATCATCTGGGGACTGCTAGGAGCAGAGATGGGGAGGGAGTGCACCTGGCGTGCTGTTCCCAGCATGCACCTGGAGCGCTGCTCCCAGCAGCCAGCCAGGGGTCCAGCTCAAGGCTTCACAGGCTCCGTCAAGAGGCCTGTCCACAAACCCCACAGAACAACTTGCCTGCAGACCCCTCCCAAGCAGCTGCTGTGTGCCCCCAGCACCCCTTGCACCCCACTGTGCATTGCGTCCAACGTGCTCCTGCAGACAGCACACAGGTTCAACAGCAGCTGTGGACTGTGGCCGCCAGTTCAGTTCTGCGGAACTGGGAGACGGCCCCACCTTGAACACTTCCTGGCACTGCCCCAGGGAAAATAAACGGGAAGTTTTCAGCATGAGGCCCGCTTTGTGGGATCAGGAGAAGGCTCACGATCCTCACACGTCCCCCTAAGAAGGAACAAGAGGAGTGAAACGAGGACATCTGTTCTGAGTGACCCCTGATCCCTCGCCGCGCCCACAGATGCAGTCTTTGGACTGGAGGTGGGAACTGCTTCTTTTTTTTTTAAAAAAGATTTATTTTATTTATTCAAAAGTCAGAGTTATACACAGAAAGCAAGAGAGAGAGAGAGAGAGAGAGAGAGAGGTCTTCCATCCACTGGTTCACTCCCCATGTGGCCATAACGGCTGGGGCTGCACCAATCCGAAGCCAGGAGCCAGGAACCAGGAGCTTCTTCCAGGTCTCCCATGTGGGTGCAGGGGCCCAAGGACTTGGGCCATCTTGTACTGCTATCCCAGGCCATAGCAGAGAGCTGAATTGGAAGAGGAGCAGCCGGGATTAGAACCAGTGCCCACATGGGATGCCGGTGCTTCAGGCCAGGGCTTTAACCCGCTGTGCCACAGCGCCAGCCCCAAGGTAACTGCTTCTTAAAATAAAAAGGCAGCCATGCGAGGCTTCAAAGACAATGAAGACTCAGGAAAGTGGGACAGTACCAAAGAAGAAAATAGACTTCCAGTGGCTGACCCCAAGGAAGTAATAGTAAAAGAGACTATTGAAAGCAGTAAGAGAAGAGTGACTCAAAGAAACCTCCACACCCCAGTACAAGATGGTCAGTGAATTTATCAGCAGAAATGTTCCAGGACTAGAGAAAGCAGGGTGATATGCTGAAAGTACTGAAAGAAAACATCCTTCCAACCAAGATCACTATGGTGATAAGCCTGTTCTTCAGAAATGAAAGGGAGATGGAGCAAAAACGAAGGGAGTTCACCGCCACTAGACTTGGCTTATCAGAAATGCTGACAGTTTCTCAACTTGAAACAGAAGCATGCTAATTAATAACATGAAAACATACACTCTAATACTGCAGTGGTGTGTGTAATTCACTTTTAACTCTACTAAAAGACCTAAAAGATAAAGGTATTTAAAAATATAACTACAATAAGTTGTTAATGGATACATTAGAAAAGGTGCAAATTGGGCCGGTGCTGTGGCATAGAGGGTTAAAGCCCCAGTCTGCAGCGCCTGCATCCTGTATGGGTGATGGCTCGAGTCCCAGCTGCTCCACTTCTGATCCAGCTCTCTGCTATGGCCTGGGAAAGCAGTAGAAGATGGCCCAAGTCCTTGGGCCCTGCTCCCACGTGGGAGACCCAGAATAAGCTCCTGGCTCCTGGTTTCGGATCAGCACAGCTCCGGCTGTTGCAGTCATTTGGGGAGTGAACCAATGGAACGGAAAAACTTTCTCTTTCTTTCTGGCTCTACCTTGCTCTGTAACTCTGTCTTTCAAATAGAATAAATCTTTTTTAAAAAAGGTGCAAACTGTGACATCAATAACAAAGTGTGGGGACGTGTATATGGGAAAAATTATAGAGCATGTTTTTCTTTCTATATTTTTATTTATTTATTTGAGAGGGAGGGGGAGAGAGAGAGGGAGAGAGAGAGAGCATGTTCTCATCTGCTGGTTCACTCCCCAAATGTTTGCTTCTTCTGGGGCCATCAGGCTGACCCTGGGAACCAGGAATCCCATCCAGCTCTCTCACATGGGTGGCAGGGACCCAGTTATTTCTGCCACTACCACTGCCTCCCAGGGTCTGTACTGGCAAAAAGCTGGAGTCAGAAGCCAGAGCCAGGATTCAAACCCAGGTATTCTGAAATCCTTTGGAGGTGTCCCAGCCAGTGTCTTAACCACCAGGCCAAATGCTCACCCCAAGCATGTGTCTGCAATTCAAATTAAGCTGTTATCCTCTTAAAATAGGCTATTTTAATTATAAGATGTTTTATGTAAGCCTGATGGTAATCACAAAGAAAAAAACCTGCTGTGTATACAGAGAAAATAACGAGGAAGGAATCAAAGTATACCACTACAAAGACCATCAATCACAAGAGGAGACAGTAATAGAGGAAGAAGGAACCATAAAAGGGCCAGAAAACAATGAGCAAAATGGCAATGCAAGTTCTTATCTATGAGTAATTTCTTTAAAGGTAAATGGAATGAATTATCCAATCAAAACACACAGAGAGATTGAATGGGTAAAAAACCAAGATCTAACAATATGCTGCCTAAATCGGAATCATTTCATATTTAAGAACACACAGTCTGAAAGTACAGGGATAGGAAAAGATATTCCATGGAAATGAGAGAGGGATGGTTGTACTTAGCACGGGCAAAACAGATTACAGTCAAAAACTGTCCCAAGAGACAGCGAAGCTCGTTACACTCATGCAAGGATAAAGGGGCCATTTCAAGAGGATATCACAGTTGTAACTATCCTTGACCTGCACCCAACACTGGAACACCGAAATACAGAAAGCAAATCACAACAGAAGCTAAGAGAGACATAAGAAAGCGATATTATGTTACTAGAAGACATTTCAAAAACGGATCATCCCAATGGAAAATCAAGAAGTCCTAGCTGGAGCAATTAGGCTGAAAAATAAATAAAATTAAATAAATGAAAAAATTAAAAAATTAAAAAATTAAAAATAAATAAATAAATAAATAAATAAAATAAATAAAATTAAAATTAAAAAAATAAGTGGAGTTATCTGTTTGCAGATGACAAGATTTTATATCTGGAAATCCCTAAAAACTCCACCAAAAACTATGAGAACTAATAAACAAATTCAGTACAAAAATCAGTTGTATTCTATATACCATCAATGACCTATTAAAAATAATTAAGATGGGGGTGGGTATTTGGTACAATGGTTTAGACTTCTGCATCCCATAGCAGAGTGTCTGGTTTGAATCCAGGCTTCACTTCCCATTCCAGCCTCCCACTAATGTTCTCTTTGAGAGGCAGCGGAGTTTTGCTCAAGTACTTGAGTTCCTGCCTCCCCTGTGGGAGACCTGGATTCAGTTCCTGGCCCTTAGCTCTGGGCTGGCCCAGCCCTAGCTGTTATAAGCATTTGTGGAATGAACCAGCAGATGGAAGAACTCCTATGCCTTTAAATAAAATGAATAAAAAATAATTTAAAAAGAAAAAATAATTCCACATAAAATAGAATTGAAAGAATAAAATAAGCATAAATTTAACCATGGAAGTGAAAGGCCTATGTGTTGTCAACTGTATACAACATTGATTTGTGAAACTACAGCAGAAATGGGGCTGGTGCTGTGGCATGGTGGGTTAAGCCCTGGCCTACAGCACCAGCATCCCATATGGGCACGAGTTCAAGTCTCAGCTCTCCACTTCTGATCCAGATCCCTGCTAATGTGCCTGGGAAAGCAGAGGAAGATGGCCCAAGTCCTTGGACCCCTGCATCCATGTCAGAGACTTGGAAGAGGCTCTTGGTTTCAGATCAGCCCAGCTCCAGCTGTTGTGGCCAATTGGGGAGTGAACCAGCGATGCAAGATCTCTCTCTGTCTCTCTCCTTTTCTCTCTCCCTCAAATTCTTTCAAATAAATAAATTAAAAAAAAAACTAAGCAGAAATAAATGGAAAGATATATGTCAATGGATTGGAAGAATTAATATTGTTAAAATGCTCATATTTATATCACCCCAAGCAATCTATAGATTCAATGCAAAGCCTATCAAAACTTCAATAGCTTTTTCTCAGAAATAGCAGACAATCCGAAAATTCACACATAGTCACAAAAGACTCCAAAGAGCCAGAGAAATCTTGAGAAAGAAGAACAAAGCAGGAAGCATCATGATTTCAAACTTGACTACAAAGCTATAATAATCAAAGCAGTATAGCACTGGCATAAAATCAGGTCCATGGGCCACTGGAATGAGACAGAGAGCTCAGGAACAAATCCACGCACACCCAGCCAGCTGCTCTCTGACAAGGTTGCCAAGCATACACAGGAGGAAAGGGTAATGTCTTCAATAAAAGGTGCTGGGGAAATGGGATATCCACATGTAAAAGACTAAAATTGGCTGCCTACCTTCATATCATACACAACAATCAACTCAAAATGCTTAAAGACTTGAATGTAAGAAGTTGCGAAGCTCCTGGAAGAAAGCGTGGGGAGAAAGCTCCTCGGCTTTGTTCCAGGCGATGAACCCAAAAGCAGAGGCAGTGAAAGTGAAACTCTGGGGACTACATCAAACTAAAGGAAGCGACAAAGTGAAAAAGCAACCTACAGAACGTGAGAAAATATTTGCGACCATGCATCTGATGTGTTGATATACAAAACAGACAAGGAGTGCATGCAACATTCTTGAATCGAATTCAAAAAGAAAAACAAGGGGCCAGCACTGTGGTGTAGCAGGTAAAGCCGCAGCCTGCAATGCCGGCATCCCATATGGGATTCGAGTCCTGGCTGCTCCACTTCTGATCCAGCTCTCTGCTATGGCCTGGGAAAGCAGTAGAAGATGGCCCATGTCCTTGGGCCCCTGCACCCATGTGGGAGACCCAGAAGACACTCCAGGCTTCAGATTGGCACAGCTCTGGCCATTGCAGCCATTTGAGGAGTGAACCAGTGGATGGAAGATCTCTCGCTGCCTCGGCCTCTCTGTAACTCTGCCTTTCAAATTAAAAAAAAAAAAGGAAACAAAAAAAAAAAAACCCTGTTCCCAGGGTGGCTCCTCCTTAAAGGTGAACCCTCATGACTAAAAAAAAAAAAAAAAGAAGAAGAAGCAAAACAAAAAACTAAAAAGATTGGAGATAGGACTCAAAAAATAAATAAACATTTCACCAAAGAAGACATACAAATGGCCAACAGGTATATTGGAAGGTACTCAACATCACTACTCATCAAGGAAACGCAAATCAAAACCATAATGAAGTATCATCTCACACCTGCTTAGATGGCTATCATTAAAAAGACAGCAAGTGTTAGCAAGGCTGTGGACTAAAGGGAATGTAAACTGATAAGTCACTATGGAAAACAGCAGGAAAATCCCTCAAAACACAGAAATGCCATATTATCCAGCAATCCCACTCCTGCATATATGTCTAAAGGAAATGAAATCAGTGTTTTACAGAGATAGCTGTACTCCCATGCTCATGGGAGCATTATCAGAAACAATCTACTTGTCCATGGCTGGATAAATGGATAAAGAAAACGTGGTTCATATACACAGCTGAACACTATTCAGGCTTACAAAAAAGGGAATCCTGTCATTTACAACATGGGTAGATCTGGAGGACATTACGGGAAGTGCAATAAGCCAGGCAGAGACAAATACTCCATGATCCGAAGATGAACCCACAGAGGTAGACAGCAACAGTGGTTACCATAGGCTGGTTACCAGAGGGGTGGTTACCATAGGGGCGGGGTAAATTGGAGGTGTTGGTTAAAGGATAGATTCAGTTATGGAGAATGAGTAGGTTCTGGCCATCCATATGCATTAAGACTGTAGTTGGGGCCGGTGCTGTGGCACAGTAGGTTAACGCCCTGGCTTGAAGCACCAGCATCCCATATGGGCAGTGGTTCGAGACCTGGGTGCTCTACTTCCGATCCAGCTCTCTGCTATGGCCTGGGAAAGCAGTAGAGGACGGCCCAAGTCCTTGGGCCCCTGCATCCACAAGAGAGACCCAGAAGCTCCTGGCTCCTGGCTTTGGATTGGCACAGTTCTGGCCATTGCAGCCAATTGGAGAGTGAATCATTGGATGGAAGACCTTTCTCTCTCTCTGCCTCTCCTCTTTCTGTGTAACTCTGACTTTCAAACAATTAAATAAATCTTTAAAAAAAAAAAAAGACTGTAGTTAACAATGCTGTATACTATATTTAGTGTTTGCTAAAAGGATGGATCTTATGCTACATTTTTTAAAAGATTTATTTTTTAAAGATGTATTTATTTGAAAGGCAGAGTATGAAAGAGAAGACAGAACGAGAAAGGGAGAGGGGAGAAAGAGGGAGAGAAATTTCTTCATCTGTTGGTTCACTCTCCAAATGTCAATAGCCTGGCAGAAGCCAGGAGCCAAGAATTCCATCCAAGTCTCCCACATGCACAGCAGAGGCCCAAGGATTTGGACCATCTTCTGCTGCTTTCCCAGGGACGTTAGCAGGGACTTGAACCAGGGACATAGGGGATGTGGCATTGCAGGTGGTAGCTTAACCTGCTATACCACAGCACTGGCCCTTAAGCGTTCTTAACACACACACCCCCATAGTAATATTGAAGGCGGCAGGAAACTTTGTGGAGGTGATGGGTATGTTTATGGTCTTGATAATGATGGCGTCACTGGAGTCTATCCTCCAACTCTTATACGTCAATCACACTTCAATAACATTTTTTTTTTTAAAGAATGGCAGTGCTGGAGCTGTGTTGTGGTGTAGTGGGTAAAGCCATGGTCTGAGATGTTGGCATCCCATTTGGGCACTGGTTCACATTCCAGCTGCTCCACTTCTGATCCAGCTCCCTGTTAAGTGGAAGTGGCCCAAGTTTTGGGCCCCTGCTACCCATGTGGGAGATATCAAAGAAACTCCTGGCTCCTGGCTTCAGCCTGGCCCAACCCTGGCCATTGCAGCCATCTGGAAAATGAATGAGCAGATGGAAGATCTCTGTCTCTCCTCATCTCTCTGTCACTCTGCCTTTCAAAGAAATAAATCTTAAAACAAACAAACAAACAAACCAACCAACCCTGCAATGCTAGACTATAACCTATTGTATATAATAGAAATCCACGAATCCATACTGATAAATGGGAAACACAAAATGCTCCTTTTTATTGTAGAATGCTAACTACCCAATGCAGAAGGAATGGTGGAATTAGAAATCACTTCCCAACCACCGCCGTAATTAATTCAAGCACAAATCATCAAAGGGGTGTTAAAACTGGAGGGGTCAAAGTGTGGCTTGCCAAGCTAGGAATTCCCTGTTGTAGAGGCGGCCAGTAGTCAGGTGAGGACCAAACACAGTCCCAGACAGAGCCCGCCCCCGGACCATGGTCCTCTCCTTTCTGGTGGTCGCCTTGTCCAGCCTTGAGTGGCAGTCACACAAGTGGCTCCTCCAGCCCCAGCCAAGCTTCAGATCACAGTGGGCCTGGCCAACAGCAATGCAGTCCCCAGAACCCTGCCCCAGGATTGGTCCTGACTATGACCACAAACACCGAGATAATAAATGATGACTGACTTTAAATTCTGATTAACATACAATGCTTGCACATTTTTTTTTTTTTGACAGGCAGAGCGGACAGTGAGAGAGAGAGAGAGAGAGAGAGAGAGAGAGAAAGGTCTTCCTTTGCAGTTGGTTCACCCTCCAATGGCCGCAGAGCCCAGCGCGCTGCAGCCGGAGCACTGCGATGATCCGATGGCAGGAGACAGGTGCCTATCCTGGTCTCCCATGGGGTGCAGGGCCCAAGCACTTGGGCCATCCTCCACTGCCCTCCCGGGCCATAGCAGAGAGCTGGCCTGAAAGAGGGGCAACTGGGACAGAATCCAGCACCCCGACTGGGACTAGAACCCTGTGTGTGGGCGCCGCAAGGTGGAGGATTAGCCTATTGAGCCGCGGTGCCGGCCAATGCTTTTACATTTTGACAGGGATGATTATCTTAATTAAGCTGTGGGGGTGATGGGATATGCAGCTTCCTACCATTAATTATTAATTACAAAGGGACAAATATTAACCATAACCACAGAGAACTCCTACAGACATGAACTTAACCAGTGATCAAAGATAATGCTACAAGACTGGGAAAAGCTGTCACCACTGTCTCCTGCTAGGGCTAAGTCCTGCTAAGTGACGAGGAAAGTCAGAAAATCTAGATCAAGGAACATTCTGCACATTTCTACTGATGTTAATTTCTCAATTTTGGTAATTATAACATGGTTATAGAAGTAAATTTTTTTAAGATTATTAATTTGAAAGGCAGTTACAGAGACAGAAGTGTGTGTGTGGAATGTGGGGGGCAGAGAGGGAGGTATCTCCCAGCACAGATTCACTTCCTAAATGGCTGGGGCTGGGCCAGAACGAAGCCAGGCACCAGGAGCTTCTTCCAGGTCTCCCATGCGGGTGTGGCAGGGGCCCAAGCACTCGGGTCATCTTCTGCTGCTTTCCCAGGTGCATTAGCAGGGAGCTGGATTGTTAGTGGGGCAGCCAGGACTCAAGCCAGCGTTCATCCTTGATGTGGCACCGCAGGGGGCAACCTAACCTGCTTCGCCACAACACCAGCCCCACAATGAAGTTCCCAAGCACAGCTGATGGCAGGCCTTTTCCTCCTCCTTTCTCTGGCTGTTCCTCACCCACTAACCCAGGTACAGTGCCATAGGGAACCAAGGCTGACACCTGGTCAAACTGAAGGAAACCAAAGCATTTTACCTCCTTTGCTTTTCAGATGGTGGGGGTGAAAAAGGGAGCAGGACAGTTAAATCTCTTTTTTCCTAAACCATGTGGCAAAACAAACTTCTTAAAAATGGAAGATAGGTGGAGCCGGAGCCATGGTGCAGTAGGTTAATCCTCCACCTGCAGCGCCAGCATCCCACATAGGCACCAGTTCTAGTCCTGGCTGCTCCTCTTCCAGTCCAGCTCTCTGCTGTGGCCTGGGAAGGCAGTGGAGGATGGCCCAAGTGTGTGGGCTCCTGCACCTGCATGGGAGACCAGGAGGAAGCACCTGGCTCCTGGCTTCGGATCAGCACAGCTCTGGCCACTGTGGCCATTTGGGGAGTGAACCAACGGAAGGAAGACCTTTCTCTTTGTCTCTCTCCCTCAAATAAATAAATAAAATCTTTAAAAATTTTTTTAAAAAAATGAAAATAAGGTGTAGAACTTAGTATATCAAAAGAAACACTCACATTCTAAACAGAATTCTAAAATGTTTATTTACATATTTAATACTTTAAAAACTTTGTTCCTTATACCTTTATGAATGTTTTCTAAACCCCTTAAAAGTCTTTTTAGCAGTTCTATACATTAGATCTCAATTAGCATTTCAAGTCCACAAACATACACACATACACACCAAGTATTAATCGTCTAAGCATTTGCTATTTTTCAAATGTAGATATGACTGTGACCAATTTCAAACACCTACATATATATATACATGTGTATATATATATCTATATATATTTAAACCTATATATTTAAAAGCAATAAGGAGTCCCAGTTTTGGGTCAGGATGTCTCTATCATTTATACTAAAGCACTACCATCAGGTAGTAACCCGTATTTTGTTAAAAACTACACACACTGCAGCAGGTGCTCAGCCTAATGGTGAAGACACCTGCATCCCACGTTGAGAGGCCTAGGTTTGATTCCCAGCCGACCAATGCCGTCCCTGGGTGGCAGCGGTGCCAACCCAGTGCATGGGTCCCTAATACCCTTGGGAGTACCAAGGGACACCTTCCGGGTCCCTAGCTTCCGCCTGGCCCAGTCCTAGGTGTTGGATTTGGGGAGTGAGAAAGCAAATGGAGCTCTTTCCCCTTTCCCTCTCAATAGTTTTATTAGTTTTTTAAAGATTTATTTTATTTATTTGAAAGATAGTTACAGAGAGAGGTAGAGACAGAGAGAGGATCCTCTCAATGGTTTTTAAACTACAGACTTATGAGCAACTTGCCGTGTAATGAGTCAAAACACAGGTAATGAATTAAGTCACAGATATTTTCTGGGGCACATACATTTTTGTTTTGAACTTTTATTTGAAAGACAGACACACAAGACAGATCTCCCATCCATTGGTTCACTTTCCAAATGCCCCCAACAGCCAGGGCTGGGCCAGGCCAGCCGGTAGCCAGGCACCCCTCAGTCCCTGCGTCCCATATGGGTGGCAGGAACTCTGCCCAAGCCACCACTGCTGTCTCCCATGGTCTGCATTAGCAGAAGGCTGGATTCAGGAGCTGGAGCTGGGACTGGAACCCAGCCAACGACACGGGCTGCAGGTATTCTAAGTGGCATCTTAACAGCTATGCCAAACATCCATCCTTTCATTTTAATAAAGGGCAATATAACAAAAACGAGACTGTTTATAGGAGTGCATCTTTTGTAGAAAAGTGAGCGTGAACTCATCTGTACCTCGAACAAGGCTTATTGTTTGTGTATCCTGCTGTTACATATATTTGAGAACTGATCTGCACAGCTCAATAACCATCCAGCAAAAACATTTTTTGTTAAAAAGCTCCTCAATGAAGTGAAGATTTCACTTTTCATTCAGACCCACTGGGTTTAATTTGATGTTAGGTCAAATGAAGTTTTTCTGAATATATGGTTAACAAGCATGTGAAAGCCATTAGTTCTTATTTTTGGGGTTATTCTTAGCACTAACAATTATCTCTTGCCCATTTCAAAGTGTATTGCATTAAGTCAAGGACAGATACTTAGGACTTCACACTGTGATTTCTAAACACAAACTGCTACGGTGCCACATCAAGGAACTATTTGGAAATGTGACAAAAGGGATGTTTGGCACAGGGAGCCACGTTATCAGAGGCCAAGACCACCTGCCCCCAGTGACAGCTCTGGATGGTGCTCAGAAGGGTGCATGGGTTTCTGGCACACAACTTCTAAAACACTATTATACACTCACACCTTAGGCATTTTTTTTCAACAAGTCTATGGCATTTGAGAGGTAGACGCTAATTTTTACCTGCGAAAACAACAAACACGTGTGTATCTGTGGTAGATGCTGCGTATCCAGACATCTACTTCCTCACAGAATCAGTTTCCATAGTTAGTAAGTGCATCTGTGTTTGTCTCTCACTAAACGCTAATTTCTTGCAGGCAGTAATTATGTCTCCTTCATGTGTAAAACAAAAAAACCAGCAGATAAGCAGCACCCATTTATTTTATTTTATAATTTATTTGACAGATGAGAGAGAGAAAGGAGCAGCACCCATTTAAATGGTCCATCTATTTGGTGACTTCAGAGTTGTTTAAGAAACTACATGTCCAATGTGGAATTGATGAGTAGATGTGATATATAAAAATTATAAAGACTGGGGCCGGCGCTGCGGCATAGTGGGTTAACACCTTGGCCTGAAGCACTAGCATCTCATATGGGCGCCAGTTCAAAACCCGGCTTGATCCGCTTTCAATCCAGCTCTCTGCTATGGCCTCACAAAGCAGTAGAAGATGGCCCAAGTCCTTGGCCCCTGCACCTGCATGGGAGACCTGGAAGAAGCTCCTGGCTCCTGGCTTCGGATCGGCGCAGCACTGGCCATTGCGGCTAATTGGGGAGTGAACCAGCAGATGGAAGACCTCTCTCTCTGCCTCTCCTCTTTCTGTATAACTCTGACTTTCAAATAAATAAATAAATCTTTTAAAAAAATAATCAAATACCATGTATCACATTTAATTCATGGTTTCTGAACTTCTGATTAATACAAAATATAAAAACATCAATTTATATGACTGCACCCTCTGGTGGCCTGTTTCACCTATTTTACAAAATCCAGCAATATATTCCAGCCTCACTGCTTACAGAATACTCTACCCACTATGCCTGCCCCTCCCTCCTTCCTTTATCTCCCGCCGCATATAAGTGTGTGTGTATATAACACAAATATACAATTATTTGAAAACACAAGCACAACATAACCTTGGATAAAAAACCGTCTCAAGATATGTGCCTTATACATGTATCATGGCAGGTATCTGGTCCAGTGGTTAAGTCCCGACTTGGGATGCCTGCTCCCATACTGGAGTCCAGCGGGTGTGCATCCTGGGAGGCAGCAGTGATGGCTCAAGTGCTTGGGTCCCTGACATCCCCATGGGAGACCCAGATGGAGTTCTGGGTTCCCTGGCATCCCTATGGGCGACCCAGATGGAGTTCTGGGGTCCCCGACATCCCTATGGGAGACCCAGATGGAGTTCTGGGGTCCCTGACATCCCCATGGGAGACCCAGATGGAGTTCTGGGGTCCCCGACATCCCCATGGGAGACCCAGATGGAGTTCTGGGGTCCCCAACATCCCCATGGGAGACCCAGATGGAGTTCTGGGGTCCCCGACATCCCCATGGGAGACCCAGATGGAGCTCTGGGGTCCCCGACATCCCCATGGGAGACGCAGATGGAGTTCTGGGTTTACGGCCTTGGCCTGGCCCAGCCCTGGCTGTTGCAGGCATTTGAGAAGTGAACCAGAGGATGGAAGATCTGTCTCCGCCTTTCAAACAAAATGAAAATAACTAAGTAAAATACGACAGCCATGATGGAACTGATGAAGCTCTCTGGGCTCACCAAGGACCCCTCACAGGCAGAGCAGACCCTCCACGCCTCCCTCTGCTACATTCGCAGGGAAGCTTTTCCCTGCAGAGACCTGGTTGCAAGATCAGCTCTCTCTCGCAGCAGGTTAGCCTCCTCCACACTTGTGTGGGCCTGTGCGTTCTTCAGTAAGAAGTGGCTGATGAAAAGCTTCAGGCCTTCTCGCAACATCCCCAGCTTTGGGTTGTCAGATACCCTGGAAAGGAGTCACAGGAACACGGGTCAGAGGTGATCTAGTCTCGCCTAGACCTCATTCCAGGGCTCTTCAGAGAGGTAACCCACTTTCTTTTAAAAGTAACATTCTTAATTAACAGCTTCATGACATGTTCTGTAACAAATCATCGTTTGCGTTAGTCAAGTTCTGTTTCCCCCATCTAATGCCCAAGATATTAACTTAAAAATTAAAACTAATTTATTAAGCTACACAAAGTAGAACCCTGCTTTTATAAATCCACGTACGTGAAAACAATCTCTTCTTATCTTTTCTGTGTCTTATCAGAATAAGCTAGAAACCTACCTTGCAAAAATTAAGCCAAGGTCTTCAGCTTCTGTTTCCATTAACAGAATATTCAACACTTTTCTCAAAAAGTGAACTCTGGGTTTGTCCAATTCACTGAATTCAACTACCTAATAGTCAAGATGTAGAGAAAAATAAAGTTATATTGATATAAACAACTTTTATACTGGTTTGCAAATAGTTAGTGAGATTAAACATTTAATACCTCCTTACTCCCCTACCCCACCCCTGATTTAAGAGGCTAATTATAGCTATTACTTGGCAGGGGTGTGAACTGCTGAGAACTCGGCAATGGTAAATAAAGACGATGGGGGGTGAGGGGAACAGCGCTGTGGTGCGGTGGGTTAATGCACTGCCTTGAGGTGCTGGCACCCCATATGGGCGCCGGTTCAGGACCTGGCTGCTCCACTTCCAATTCAACTCTCTGCTATGGTCTGGGAGGGCGGTGGAGGGTGGCCCAGATCCTTGGGATCCTGGCTTCAGATCGGCACAGCTCCGGCTGTTGCAGCCAACTGGGGAGTGAACCACCAGATGGAGGACCTCCCTCTCTCTCGCCTCTGTGTGGCTCTGACTTTCAAATAAATATATCAATCTTAAAAAAAAAAAAAGATGATGGGGGTATACCTTATATATTAGAGATTTCATTTCTAAAATTGGAAAATGTATTATCTCCATTCTTTATTGAATTTAGATAGGGAAAGATTAATTCATGCACAAGGGCATTTCAGAAAGTTTATGGAAAAATGGAATTAAAGGTAAGTTTATTCTGGTACAAAAATTTTTATTATTTATTTATTTGAAAGGCAGAGTTAGAGAGGAGAGTGACTACGCTTCCATCTGCTGGTTTACTACCCAAGTGGTTGCCAATGGCTGGGACTGGGCCAAGTGGAAGCCAGGAGCCTGGAGGCTCCTCTGGGTCTCCCACGTGGATGCAGGGGCCCGAGCATCTGGCCCGTCTTCCATTGCTTTCCCAGGCACCTTAGCAGGGAGCTGGATCACAAGTGGAGCAGCTGGGTCTTGAACCAGTGCCCACATGAGACGCCGGTGTCGCAGGCAGAGGCTTAACCTGTTATGCTACAATGCCGGCCTATACATGCTTTATTCAGAATGTGTTTTTTCATGAGCTTTCAAAAATTTTTAATTTCCTTATGACTTATATTGAAAAGCAGAGAGACAGAGAAACACAGAGAAATCTCCCACCCACTGGTTTACTCCCCAAATGCCTTAGCAGTCAGGGAGGAGCCAGGCGCTCAGGCCAGGCCTCCCATGTGGGTGGCAGGGACCCAAGTGTTTGCGCCATCATCTGCAATATACTCATACAGTGGAATACTATACAGAAGTAATAGAATCAGAAAACGAAATTGCAGATATTAACATGAATAATCGCAAACTCTGGTTGAACTTAAAATACTGAACTGCAGAAGGCTACTAAGAGTACAGTGACACCATGTACACTACGTACACGGAAGAGGTGAAAACAGGTAAAACAGTGTCACATAGTTTGCAGACTCACAGGTTGAGTGACAGGCCTCAGAATAAGGAAACGACCAGACTGAAGAGCAGCCCCTCTGGGCAGGGCGGAGAGGCAGCATCAAGGGCTCTCGGAAGTCAGCTAAGGAGCTTCCCTGTGCCCCTCCTGGTCCCCTGTGGGGACCAGCACTTCCTATTCCACAAGGAACTCAACACGTGAGTGAGCAGAGGGCAGGATTTAGTCCAAAAGCAAGAAGCTAGCAATTTATTTCCATGGGCTAAGTTATTCCAGTTTTCAGAATATAGTGTGAGGCTCAGCACTCATTTTCAGTACAGTAGCCAAACCACACCACACACCAGAAGGGATGCAAGGCCGTGTGAACAGATGCTCTGATGAATGGCACGGAGGACACACTCAATATGTAAGTAACACAGAGCTACAGGCAGCCCACAGCAGGGGCACAGGAGTCAGTTGTCCACTTCTCTCAGCCTGTAAGTTCTTCAGAAGTCCAGAATTCTCTTAGGCTGTCCAGATCCCAGTGGTCTCACCATCCAATCACTACAGGCCCCCCTGGACTCCCATCTCCTATCTATAGGTTTCATGGCCCACTCGAGGAACATCTGGGCAGCTGCACTGCACGGCTTTGCAGTCCCAAAACATGGTGAGGAGGGAAGGGCATACAGCTTTAAAATCCTTCACTGAAGTGAAAAGAACTAACACCAGGCCTCAAGAGACTGTCTCCTACTTCCTCCATCTTGCTCCCGAGTGACCAGCAACCAGTTCAGGACTTTATGAGGACCAACGTATCAACCTTAAATCCAAAACACATTTAGATTAGCAGAAAAACTAACTGTGCTTCCCTTTACTAGGTACACTTACGCTGTATGTTAATCTGGCCACATCTATGTTAGCTATGTCTGCTAAACAGGAATCTAAGGGAAAGATTTTGTTCAAGTACCAAACGTAAGCAACTATACTACTATTTCCACAGCTTTAAAAAACTTCAAACAAAACAAAAATTTTTGGACATCACACAAACCTTTAAAATGGAAAGTGGGAGCGATTTTGTCTTCAACAAGTGGGCCACCAGGTGAACCAAATTGGAGAAATTAATGGCTGGCAGATTTTCTAAGTCCCGAAATTTGTCCCAAATGCTGAACTGGAAAGTCATCTAATGTAAGAGTTAAAAAAGAAAAAACAAACGAACAAAAAAGTTAAATGCAACAAACTATTAGAATAAATCACTAAGAAGATAATCTAAAGGTATTCTATTTCTTTTTTTTCTTTTAAAGATTTTATTTATTTATTTGAGAGGCAGAGTTACAGATAGTGAGAAGGACAGGGACAGAGAGAGAAAAAGGTCTTCCATCTGCTGGTTCATTCCCCAACTGGCTGCAACGGCTGGAGCTGCACCCATCTGAAGCCAGGAGCCAGGAGCCTCTTCTGGGTCTCCCACATGGGTGTAGGGGCCCAAGGACTTGGGCCATCATCTACTGCTTTGTGAGGCCTTAGCAGAGAGTTGGATCGGAAGTGGAGCTGCTGGGACTAGAACTGGCGTCCATATGGGATGCTGGTGCTGCACCGGGCCCCTAAAGGTATTCTATTTCTTATTGGTCCACTTTTAATGTTCTAAGAAGCAAGACTTTCAGGAGTTAACTATACTGTCCTTTCCTGGACAACAGTTGAAATGATTTCATCATAATCTCCTTTTTTTTTTTTTCAGTTTTTCCTTCAAATCAGCAGATACAAGTAACTTTAAAGAAAAGTTATCAGTAAGCTACACTACAAGACTGCTGCACTATAAAACTGAAGGGACACCCATTAGCACAACCATAGGACAAGGGGATGTCGTGGGTGTTGTGGACCTCTGGCTGTTCTACCTCTTCTCTTGGTGAAAGGTGGGCCTGGCTACTAGAATGGACCATGTATTCAGGGATGGGGTGGACTCCTGATTTGGGGAAATAATTTTTAGGTGAGCTGGGCCAGACAGAACGTTAGAAAATACAGCAGGGCACATATAGCTGGTGGCCTTCTAACTACGTTACCTGAAATCTTCTTTCATATTCACAGAATTTGCTGGCCAAGAATGCATAGAAGGGATTATAAGTTTTTTCTTGAAGGCAGCAATCCAAAAGAACATGGACTATTTCTCTTTCCTGCTGATCCTTCAGTCCAAGCCTAGAAAACAGAAGAGCAATGACTAAGACATCACCCAGTTTCCAAGTGTTAACAGCCGCAATCCTTCAGAAAGGCACATTCTTGTCTCTAAAAGTTTGGATGAGGGGCTGGTGCCGTGGTGTAGCGGGTAAAGCCACTGCCTACAACACCAGCATCCCATATGAGTGCCGGTTCAAGTCCTGGCTGTTACACTTCCAACCTCCTCCTAGCTGATATGCTTGGGAAGGCAGTGGAAGATGACCCAGGTCCTTGGTTCCCTGCACTATGTGGGAAACCTGGAAGAAGCTCCTGGCTCCTGGCCTGTGGCTCTTGTATGGCCCAGCACTGGCAGGTGCAGCCATCTGGGGAGGGAACCCATGGATGGCAGATCTCTCTCCTTCTACCTCTGCCTTTCAAATAAATAAAATAAATCTTAAAAAAGAAAAAAAGTTTGGATGATAGCGGGACAGGCAAAGGACGCTGTGGCGGCAACAGACACGAGGCTGCACAGGACCAGCTCAGCCCCTGACTTCCCTCTCAGTTTCCAGTAATATGTTACAACACGATCTACATGTTCTATGCCAGCTACTAAAGTCTGTGACTGGTGTCTGACTGACCATAAACAGGATTCATTATGCACTCCTTTAAAGCCAGGCTCTTGCTACAGCAGTAATTTCACTTTTTCACTTTTAAAACCTAAGGTATAAATTACAAATAGTAAGATCCATCCTTTCAAGTGTACAGTTCTGGGAATGTGCCTATACAGTCAGGTACCTTCAACCAACACAACAGAAACAGAGAAAATGCCACGCCCCCCCCCCCCCCCCAGCCCCTGGGTACCTGTGTTCCCTCAACCCGCAGGACACAGCCAATCTGTTTTATGTCCCTCTAGTTTTGCCTCTGCCATTGCGTTACAGGAACAAAACACAGTCATAAGGCAGGAGCCATGTGAGACTGGCTTCCTGTACTGGGCAGAGTACACCAGAGTCTCTGTGCTGTGGACGGGCTGTCCCTCCGGAATGCCCAGCAGGACTTGCTGCACCAGTACAAGGGGCAGGTGGGCTGATCACAGCTGACTGCCTTTATTTATTTAAATTTACTTTCATTTATTTGAAAAAGAGTTACAGAGAAAGAGAGGTCCTCTGTCCGCTGGTTTACTCCCCAGATGGCCACAACAGCTGGAGCTGAGTCCATCTGAAGCCAGGAGCTTCTTCTGGGTCTCCCACGTTGGTGCAGGGGCCCAAGGACCTGGGCCATCCTCTGCTGCCATTCCACATGCATTAGCAGGGAGCTGGATTGGAAGTGGAACAAATGGGACTCGAACCGACACCCATATGGATGCCAGCCCTGTAGGCTGGGGCTTTAACTCACGGTGCCATAGCGCCAGCCCCATAGACTGCCTTTAGGAATGAAAAAGAGCTGAGCACAGTTGAAGCTGCCATCTGTGCACAAAGGCAGACATTCTACATTATCAGAGGAAGGGAAATAAGCTCTATTGCCAAACAAACAAAAACAGAAAATACCAACAGAAACAAAGACACCAACACAACCATGAGACATCACTCAAGCCTCTTACTGCCATTTTATCAACTCATGTTGATTACATGAATGAGAAAATTAGTTCATTAAATATAGTTTTATAGGCTAAAATCTAAATATAAAATCGACTGAGAAAAATAAAAGAAGTCCTTGCCTGGTAGGGATAAGCCAGACCCTATGACTAGAGAATATGAGCTCTCCTAAAAACCAGGGAACATAAAAGATGTAATAAACAAAACAAGGTACAGAAGGCTAAAGAAAGCTTAGGATTTCTACTTCAAGGCATCCAATTTAGAGAATAAAATCCCACTATCAGAATCCTAAAAAGAACCAGTTCCCCTTGTATATTATCCTAAGCTTGAGTCAAACAGAGGAAAATGAATTAACCTTAAACTATCTAGAAGTATTGTGTAAAAGTACACAGATGTCTGCAAAATCTTACTGCAATTAATACCAAAGAGTATAGTACAAAGCTTTTCCTAAGAATTAGAAGGATAACTTGAATGGAAAGATTTATATGTATGTTGGATTAATCTAGGACAACTGATAGCCACTGAGATTATCAGTTGATTTTCTAACACTTGCAGTCAAAATACCAAGTCTTGGCACTAAAATGTTCTTAAGATGAACCGCCTGTGACAAATCAGCAGCAAGGGGAAGCCTGGCTCCAACCAGGGCATGTGCCAAGCATCAGGGAAAGCCCAGCCCTCTTAGCAGCACCTGACTCAGCCACGCACAACTCAAAAACCAACTCAACTCATTCCTTTTACGGCACCTGATTCAATAACAGGTCAACATGTTCACACATGTGCTTACTTCAGAAGCTTTTCAAAAGCATCCAAAAAATCCTCACTGGTCATTATTGTACAGAATATGTTTCTCCTGATGTCAGTGTTCATCCTCTGTTTTCGGGCAAGTTCTAGTATCTTTGAACTAATCTGAAAAGAGGAATAATTAACATGGGTCATACAAGCTTCTGTCATTAGCAGATCATGTGGATGTCTTGATGGAAGTCACTGTTTTCTGAACAACACTAAACCAAACTTCACTCAGTGTAATGATTAAAGTTTCTAAAGAGTCAGTAACACATTCTATGGCTTAAGCTGAATATAATAATAAATTACACATGAATATACATATGTAAAGTTAAATCTTTACTCTTGGGCAATCTTCCCACAAAAGGAAAAGCACTCGATTTGGGAGACTTTTTTTTTTTTTTTTTTTTTTTTACAGGCAGAGTGGACAGTGAGAGAGAGAGACAGAGAGAAAGGTGTTCCTTTGCCATTGGTTCACCCTCTAATGGCCGCCGCGGCCAGCGCGCTGCAGCCGGCGCAATCGCGCTCGTCCGATGGCAGGAGCCAGGAGCCAGGTGCTTTTCCTGGTCTCCCCATGGGGTGCAGGGCCCAAGCACCTGGGCCTCCTCCACTGCACTCCTGGGCCACAGCAGAGGGCTGGCCTGGAAGAGGGGCAACCGGGACAGAATCCGGTGCCCCGACCGGGACTAGAACCCGGTGTGCCGGCGCCGCAAGGCGGAGGATTAGCCTGTTGAGCCACGGCGCCGGCCATGGGAGACTTTTCAGTACTGGTGCGATCTCAGTCCAAGCAGTAACAAAGTAAAACACAGATAAGTTGTTGCTGCTACCGAGCCTGGGGAGCCATGACCAAAAAGGGTGATGTGCGAATCCAGTATGGGAAAGGACTTTTGGAAAAATGAAGGAAATCTGGATAAAATACAGACTTTAGTTAATGACAATGAATACAGATGTACAAAAATTTTTCACAATTTGTAATTCATGGCTCATGGACTAGAACCCACATCAACTGGAAAAACAGTATGTGCCCAAATCTCAAAGAGATTCTCTACAAAATCAGGGCTTTAATTTTTAGGTATTCCCTTTTTAGAAAACTTTTCTGTGATATGTTTTGAGACTTTAAGAAATTCCTTAAAAATAAATACAGAATTAAGTTGTAATATAACAGCAATTTCCATAAGGTCTTCAAATAAACCCACGTATCACATTTCAATAAGTGTTCACAAACCATAAGGGAGGTACTCTGGGTAAGCCATAACCGACATGGTGGGAGTGCCAACGGCCTGACAGCCTCAAGCACAGGGTCTCCGTACCGTCCCCGGGAGCTCCTTCTGTGGCTGTGAATGATGGCTGCTCTTAATCATTGGGGCCCCGCTCCACGCAGACCCCACAATCCACCAGCGACCTGTCTGCTCCGCATTCAAGACGCTGTCCCAGGATATGCGAAGCTGAGTCTCTGTACCTGAGCCAGCGCTGCGGACCTGATTCACGGAAGAGATCTGGTGAGACACCTCAGAACCTTTTAAAATTAATTGCTTTCGTTTTATTTGAAAGGCAGAGAGACAGAGATTTTCTATTCACCGGCTCGCTCACAAATGCCTGCAACAGCCAGGGCTGGGCCAGGAGACAGGAACTCCACCCAGGTCTCCCACACAGCTGTGGCAGGGACCTGGTATCTGAGCCATCATCTGTTGTCAGCCCTGGGTGCGCATCAGCAGGAAGCTGGATCCGAAGCCGAGTGGAGCCAGGACTCCAACAAGCCTCCCAAATGGCACCCTAACTGCTGTGCCAAATGCCTGCCCCAGCTGACAGGTTTTTAATTGGTTCACATCCTGTAGCTCCAACACATGTTTTCATTTTTTTGATAACAGCATTTTTGGTGCGTAAGTATTGTGATGAGTCACTGGCAACTGGAATAGTTAACTGTTTAGGATAATATTCAAGTCAGTGATTTTAAACTCACAGCATTTTATATTTGAGATTTGTGGGTTTATCAACCAAATAACACTGTCTTTGGATACCTGTGACGACAGGGCAACTGACTAAACTGTCTCAGACTCAGGGGCAGGTGAGAAGGCGACCTGGAGGAGCCTGGGACTTGAGATGACCATGGCTGAAGTCTTACTCTGATTGCTAAGGTCGGTGAGGATCAGCCCAGGGCCACACACTGAACAGGCGAGGAGCTTATACAGATGAGCAACCCCCAAGCCCCTACCCTCCATCCTTCCCACGACCCTGAGGTTGGCTTTGGTGGTGCCTGGTCTTCCCTGACAGCTGTCAGATGATCCAGTTGGGCAATCCAAACTTAGCTCCTTGAGGTGAAGCATGGGAGCTGCTCACCCACCGCTGACTCTCCTGCACAGGAACCACAGACACCATCAACCCACTCAGACGTCATGACAGGAAACAGCAGCGGCTTCCCCTCTAAAGCCTTCAAACTCTCACTGGCCGGAGCAGGATCTGCCTTGCAATCCAATCACTGCTTGATTCTCATGACAGTGAAACTCCGAACAAATCAGAACTCAAAGTTGGGGCCGGCGTTTTGTGCAGCGGATTAAGCCATCACGTGCGACACCCACACATGAGTGCCTAGTTTGAGACCCTGCTACTTGACTGCCAACCCAGCTCCCTGCTAATGCACACCAGCAGATGAGAGCTCAGGTATGTGAGCTGCCCCCACATGGCAGACCAAGGTAGAGCTCTTGGCTCCTGGCTTCAGCCAGGCCCAGCCCTCGCCCTGGCTGTGCAGGCATTTGGGGAGTGCACAAACAGATGGAGGATCTCTCTCTGCCTTTCAAATAAACAAACAAACCTTAAAAAAATTGGAGAGAAAAATGACAAGTCGCTTACCAGAGCTCTCTGCAGTTTCCTCAGTTTCTCCACTGGCTCGGGATCATAGCCTGGAATTTTGCGCATGTCATTGTTCTTGAGCGCCAACATGGTCTCTAGCATAAACCGAACCTTTAAGGAAAACAAATCCCCATCATTTCAAGTAGTTTAAACAACTTACCATTCAACTTGGCAAAATACACAGCACTCCTGAGGCACAGGTCATCACTGCTAACCTTTAGGTAGACACAGTCTGCATGAACTTTAGGGCTATATAATACTGTAAGAAGTCTGTCCCCCAGCCTTAAGTGGACCTTGAATGCTACCCAGAGAGCTTGCTTCTCTCTTCCTAACCTTCCATGGCTCCAGCCCCCTCACAATTCTACCATCCGATCTGAAAACAGCCACGCTTACCAAGTTCTCAACCCACACTCCCGTCCCACCTGACCCTCAAGTGGCCTGTGCTCTGGCACATCTCCTCCTCTCATTCTCAACTGCTCCCCACGACTGGCCTGCTGACTGTTTTTTTCTAACTTCTATGCTGAAAATAATGTCACACAGAAAAGTTCAAGTATAAAAGGAAGTCCCACATACTTTCTCTGAGATTTCTCTTAATAGTAACATTTTTTGAGATACAATTCATACCCTAAAATTCACCCATTTACAGTATACAATTAAATGGCCTGTAGTACACTCAGTTGTCCAACTATCACCAGCACCAATTTTAGAAGCTCTCATCACCCTAACATTCCCCCACGTCTGTTAACAGTCACTCCCCATTTTCTCCCAACGCTCCCAGCACCTGCTTTCTGTCAACTCTTCTGCAGGGATAACTACTTCCTGAGGACACTCCAGGCCCTTGGCTTCTGTGACTTCTCATTTCTTCCGCACACCGCACCCTTCCCTGTCACAGCCGGCTTCTCCCCCTCCTCCAAGCTACGTGCTGATGCCGTGTACTCTGGATCTCTTAATGCCCTGCTCTACACCAGGCGGCTCCACCCACCCCTGTGGCTTCCAGGACCCCTGGTATGAAGTCACCTTGGAATCCTTCATAGCCAGCACACTCAGAGCTAACCCAAGTGCTCTGATTTCACTATTTTAAAAATGGCGCTATCTCCCCTCCAGACCTGTGTCTCCTGCATGTCCTACTGCTCACCTGAAGAGTGACCCAACCCCTCCCCCTCCCTTCACTGCAGCCCCCCACTACATCTGGCCAGTCTGACTAAGGCCACCCCATATTCCCAGACTCCTGCAGTGGCCCAATCAATCCCTCTTTAAAGTGATAGAGGAAAACCATCCATGTCAGGAACTCTTCAGATCCTCTAGGATGAATTCCCGATCCCCCGAGGCCTGGTCCTGCCCTCTCCCCCCAGGGGCAATCTCCCTGCACTGGTCTTTTCCTTGTCCCTCAACAAGTCACACTATGTGCTGTCCTAGACCTTGCATCATCAGAACAGCAAATGAAGTAGGAGCTACGACTGGGCCCTTTTATAGAGAGGAAACCAAGGCTTGGAAGACCCAGGCCAGAGCCAGGAGCCCAAGCAGACTAACACCTGAATCTCATGCCTCATGCCCTCCTCCATAAGCCTTCTGTATATAGATGGATGTTAAATAAGTTGGTTTTTAAATTCACAAAACATTTATTTAAGTCCTTAGTAGAAAAACAAGTTTCATTCATGTATTAAAGCTATAAAACTAGATAAGGCAGAAGAGAGATCACCAGAAAATGAGGTGTAGTATTTTAAGTTCTGGCCAGTTTGGGAGGTTTTAGGCACTCAGGCAGGAGCTCAGGACACGCTCCCCTACCCTGGTCTGGTCCTGGAACTTGCCGCCTGCTCCGCTGGCTTTGGTCTGCGCCTCATTGATCAGCTCCTTCAGGGACAAAGCATCATCTTTTCTCAATGAAAAGCCCACGTTTTTCAGCATTAAGAGGATCAGTTCAATATCTTTTTCTGTGAAAGTTCCAACAAGCTTCTTCAAAATGTCAAAGATGAGCAGAGACTGCACCACGTGGAAGTTGTACAAATGGGCAACAATGGTAAAGAGGTTATCACATTCTTTCCCTTCACTGCCACTTTTATACACGTCATCGAACTTCCTCACCACAGCCTCCAGAAAGTGAGCGCCGACCTGAAGAAGACACAGAGAAGGATCAGCAAGTGTTCTCATGGCCTGCTGAGCGCTCCGCAAACTCAACTCCTGCTCTTAAAATCAGCACACAACACACACGAGGGAGGATACGACCCTCAGCAGGGCATGAACTTTGGTAACTAAAGTACTGTAATGGTACTTCCTTTACTTTCAAATCAACAACAAAGAGGGCCGGTGCCATGGCTCACTAGGCTTATCCTCTGCCTGTGGCGCCGGCATCCCGGGTTCTAGTCCCGGTCGGGGCACCAGATTCTGTCCCGGTTGCCCCTCTTCCAGGCCAGCTCTCTGCTGTGGCCCGGGAAGGCAGTGGAGGATGGCCCAGGTGCTTGGGCCCTGCACCCCATGGGAGACCAGGAGGAAGCATCTGGCTCCTGGCTTTGGATCCGCGCAGCGTGCTGGCCATGGCAGCCATTTGAGGGGTGAACCAACGGAAGGAAGACCTTTCTCTCTCTCTCTCTCTCACTGTCTAACTCTGCCTGTCAAAAAAAAAAAAAAAAACCAAAAAAAACAGAGGTATTTTTTGGCCAGCAGCCATTGTTTCCTTTGAAAAACTAGCTTGTTAAATATTTTGTTAAGAACATATCTAAATCTAAAATATTCTATTAACAATATTCATTTCTCATGACCTTCTAGATTTTTACTTCAAGTTAAATTTCTTAAAAGGAAGCAATGCAAATGATACCTAAAATAGAAATATATAAAGATTTTCAATATCAAAGGCTATCAAATAGACAGGTACTCAACCACTGTAAGGAACTCAGGTACAATGGATAAGAGGCCCCATTTTTCTGGGGCTGAGTCTCTGGTTTTAAAGGCAGTGTGGGAATACATCCATTCAGTTCAGCCTGCATCCCACTGGGCACCAGGACCTGATGCAGCAGGTACCGTTTTCTCAGGGGACCCTCGGGTAAGCCAACGGAGACCCCTGATAGGACGGCACAACTGGGGGCCTGCAGCAGCTCTGGCGGTGTCACTAGCAGTGCCTTCTTCTGCTGTTCTGATCCATTTGATTCTAAGCTACATAGGCACATGCTGGGGAATGACAAAGACCTGGATGTGAATCTGCACTGCTTCCTTGAGCAAGTTACTAAGCTTCTGTTTTTTCTGTCTGTAAACTGAGATAATGAGATCTGAAGTCAGAAATGATAGTTATGGGGGCCGGTGTTGTGGCGCAGTAGGTTAATCCTCCACCTGCGGCACTGGTATCCCATATGGGCATGGGTTCTAGTCCCGGCTGCTCCACTTCTGATCCAGCTCTCTGTGGCCTAGGAAAGCAGTGGAAGATGGCCCAAGTCCTTGGGCCCCTGCACCCATGTGGGAGACCCAGAAGCAGCTCCTGGCTTCCGATCAGCCCAGCTCTGGCCACAGCAGCCATTTGGGGAGTGAACCAGCGGATGGAAGACCTTTCTCTCTGTCTCCCTCTCACTGTCTGTAACTCTATCTCTCAAAAAAAAAAAAAAAAAAAATCTTAAAAAAAAAAAAAGAGAGAAGAAATGGTAGTTATGAATCCTGCTGGTATCACCATTATGTCTTCATTTCTTCTCCAGTCTCAGCTCAAGCTGAGAGAAGGTGGTAGCAGGGACACAGTGGTGACATGGAGTGATACCAACAGTCAGGAGCTGATGGCTGAACAAGGCAGCTGGGCTGGGCTGGGGAAGAAACGGAGGGGCACCAAAACTGCCTCAGGACAACACTGGGAGGGTGTGATCTGTCCTGAATGTGAGAGACTAAGGACTAGGACTGCCAAGGTTCTGGACTAGGAAACCAGCAGGTGCACGAGGAGCAGCAGGGTGAAATCCATTTCAGATGTCTTAATTTCAACCATGGACAATAGGCGGGGCTGAGTGTAGTGGTGATGGAAATTTCAGTAATGGGAAAACATGCACAGATCATTGCTGGGTTGCAAAAAAGGAAAATGCTAGAATCCAGACAAAAGCAGCAGACTGGCAGAAGGCACCAGTGACTTCCTGGAGGTCAGCTTTGACAGACTGGATACACTTTAGTTTTTAAAGACCTGAGACTTCCAGTTCAAGCCCCTTCACTACACATAACCTTGAAGAACACACTCTCCTATCATGATCACAACATCATATTTAAACACAAGTTAAAAGAAATTAGGATTCAACAAATATCAAGAAAAAAATCAGGCATACATCTTCAAGTATGTTTCGATCATACAAACAGAATTTGTCAAAATTTTAAATTCCATTTAATATCTTCAAAATAAAACAGTATAACATGTAAAAATGTGAATAGAATTTATGCTGCTAAAGGTATTTAAGCATATACATTAACTGTTGTAAAAAATATTTATTTATGTGAAAGGCAAAGTGACAGAAGAGGGAGGGAGAGAGAGAGGTCCTGCCTCTGCTGGTTCCCTCCCAAGTGCTGGTAGCAGATGGGGCCAGTCAGGCTGAAGCCATAAGCAGGAACTCCTCCAGCTGGACTGGAAGTGGAGGCAGCACTCAATCCCAGGTGCTCTGATACAGAACGGGGGGGACCAAGCGGTGGCATAACTCACTGTGCCATGCTGGCCCCGACATTAATTCTTCTGTGCCAATTTTAATACAGATGTGCACAGACTTGATTTTTTATTTTTAAATGAATTATAAAAGCAGTTCTGTAGCTAACACCATTATCCTAACACATTTCTTTCCTTCCATGAATTCCTGTGAGGATGCCTTCTTCACTATGGGACTGAAAGAATGTTAATGGAACCAGCGTCCTGAGAGCTCATCACACTTTGGCAGAACTTTTAGTGGATGTCATTAGCTAAAGGACTGTAATGACTTCCCCTCGGAACAAGTCATTTCATCGCCTTTCATGCTATTAGTGAGGGTCTAAATGACAAATAGGACCAATAATCTCATGTTTTCAAATCAAGTAAATTCCTGATGTACTGTGGGTGGCCGGAGTCTATGATCTGTAACACAACTCAGTGAAATGTTGCCTGTACTAAAATCATTTTGATTATTAAGTCTGCCGAAGTATACCAATTTGATCTAGGAGACGGGAGACATACTAAGGAAGCCACACAACAGTACTGAATTATGGTAATCACAGGACACAATGAATGGTGTCCAGTAATCCCATTATGCTTTGTAATGATGAGAAAATGGACTCACACATTCTGAGTACAGCTCTTAGGAAAAAAAATTACTTCAAAAGAGTGATTCCCAAAGCAGCTGGCCCAGGCTCTTCGTAACTGAGACAAGCGAGGCAGCTGAGAAGAGTCCTACTGCCTAGAAGACCACTCTCTACTGTCCTCAGCTTCCCAATGCCCAGTAGCTCTGCAAGTTTCCATGTGGGTCAGAGATTAACTAGGAATAGTGATGAAACCCACTGTGGTAGGAAAAGCAAGCTAGGAAATACAGAGAGAGGAAGAGCATAATTTTAGCAAGAAAATCTCCTCAATTATAGACAGGTTAGAGGGACCGGCGTTGTGGTGCAGTGGGTTAAAGCCACGGCCTGTAGCGCTGGCATCCCATGTGGGTGCTGGTTTGAGTCCTGGCTGCTCCACTTCTGATCCAGCTCTCTGCTATGGCCTGGGAAAGCAGTAGAAGATGGCCCAAAAGTCCTTGAGTTCCTGAACCACATGGGAGACCCGGAAGAAGCTCTCGGTTTTGGATCGGTGCAGCTCCAGCCATTGTGGCCATCTGGGGAGTGAACCAGTGGATGGAAGACCTTTCTGTCTGTCACTCTACCTCTCAAATAAATAAATAAGTAAAATCTTCAAAAAATAGTTACTGACCTTTAGTGAACACATACTAGCCTCTCCTATACCTTCCATATGGACTAACTCAATCTTAACAATTCCACAGGGGAAGACCTGGAGGCCTGAGACCACTGTAGGGGACAGAGCTGTGCGTGACAGCTGCGTGTACTCTGAACTCAGCAGCATCTTCACCCCCACTCCATACTGCTCTAACACGGAGCCTTCCGGGACAAGAAGGCGAATGTGTTTGGGCAAGTTCGTGCATTTTAAAAGTAAGCTCTGGATAATCCCACTCTACAATAGTGCCAAAGTAACTTTTAATACTATAATTGACAAAAAATAAAAGAAAAATCAATCAAATGTGGATAGTTCCATTATACTTTTAATAAGCTAGGTGGCTATAGGAATATCCCATGATTCATCAGTGGCTTTTTTGGGTTATATTTGCAAAGTGGGTTTAAGGAAGTACCTGCTCAACTTACGAGTGGACTTTTTAAAAGTTCATGGAAAATGTACATTATAATAAAATTACACACGAATCTCAAAAATCTTTTACACCAAAAGAAAGTCATCTTTTGGGGCTAGCACTGTGGTGCAGCGGTTTAATTCCCTGGCCTGAAGCACCGGCATCCCATATGGGCACCAGCTGCTCCACTTCCGATCCAGCTCTCTGCTGTGGCCTAGGAAAGCAGGAGATGGCCCAAGTCCTTGGGCCCCTGCACCCATGTGGGAGACCTATAAGAATCTCCTCGGATCGGTGCAGCTCCAGCCATTGTGCCCATACGGGGGCTGGCACAGGGGCGTGGCAGGGCGGGGGCTTCCATCTGAGGCACTGGCATCCCATATGGGCACTGGTTTGAGACTCGATTGCTCCACTTCTGATCCAGCTCCCTGCTGGTGGCCTGGGAAAGCAGTGGAAGATGGCTTAAGTGCTTTGGCCCCTGTACCCGGGTGGGGAGACCCAGAAGAAGCTCCTGGCTTTGGACTGGCCCAGCTCCAGTAGTTGTGGCATTTGGGGAGTGAACCAGAGGATGGAAGACCTCTCTCTGACTCTTGCTTTCAAAAAGGAAAAAAAAAAGAAAAAAAAAAAGAATTATAGGATACAGAGCATGTAGTATATTTATTAAGAACAAAAAGGAATCAACAAAAGGAAACAATCCACACCAAACAATGAAGCATTTATCAGTCTTACCATTAAAATAATCACCTTTCAGACACAATAAGCAGTGTAGGAAAAGGTGCAACTGTACCTCGATTCCAACAGTGTGGTGAAGAATGCTGACCAAGAGGACGTGCTCCATCATCAGTCTGCTAGGCATCGCTGTGGCAATGACACAGGCACCCATGAGGGCGGCAGTCAGGGTGTCATTCATGTCCTTCCTGCTGTGGGCCATGTACAGCTCCTCCAGCTGTCCACTTATGGATGCCATGTTTGGTTCACTCAACCTGTGGTGAGGCGTAAATACACACTGCAACAATGCTGCCAGTCAGGGATTCTTTTTCAGTTACGAAGTTAGCACTGTCAATATTTTACATTTGACCCATGCACAATTCTTCTCTTGCTCCAATAGCCCAGCATACACAATTCATGACCACGTAACTACTGTGGATACTACAGCAACATAATCATCCCTACGGCTACAATACGGCCACAGGGAAGCATTCCACGATCTCTCTGTGAATCCAGAGGACACTCCTCTGTCTACCACCTCCAGAGGCAGGGACCACACTTGGCTAAAGCTGTACTATTCAGAAAAATGCCAAGTTTCCATTCCTTAGGCAGCACAAACATTCTTAGTTCCCAACACAGAGGAAAGGTTGCACCAACTGAATAGGAGAATGGATACAGGGGAACACTACATATGTACCTGAAGAGTACTGTGTGCCTGTGCTAACATGGAACTGAACACTAGAAGAGTCTGTTTTGATAAAATACCAGGATACACCATGCAAAGAGAGTTTGGATTTTATTTTTAAAAAATTAAAAGTGTTTTGGGGGGAAGTGGGGCAAGACCATGAAAAGGTAACACAAGAACCTTTTGGTGATAGAATACTTCTGTATCCTGACTATGCTGCTGGTTACATGAATTTTTATGTAATAAAACTGCACAGAACTACAGACACACACATAAAACAGTGAGACCCAAATAAGCTCTGAGGATGGTCCTAATGTTGATTTTCTGTTGCTATTTTTTTTTTTTTATTTGACACATAGAGTTAGAGAGTAAGAGAAACAGAGACAGAGACAGAGAGAAAGGTCTTCCTTCTGTTGGTTCACCCCCCAAATGGCCGCCATGGCCGGAGCTATGCTGATCTGAAGCCAGGAGTCAGGTGCTTCCTCCTGGTCTCCCATGTGGGTGCAGGGCCCAGGTACTTGGGCCATCCTCCACTGCCTTCCCGAGCCACAGCAGAGAGCTGGACTGGAAGGAGCAACCGGGACAGAACCGGCGCCCCAACCAGGACTAGAACCTGGGGTGCCGGCACCACAGGCGGAGGATTAGCCTAGTGAGCCATGGTGCCGGTCTTGTATCCTTTCTGTTCTCCCAGACTCATGCCTTGAAAAGGAGAGAAGCAGGAGGAAGCACCCGGCTCCTGGCTTCAGATCGGCACAGGGTGCCGGCCGTAGCGGTCATTTGGGGGGTGAACCAACCGAAGGAAGACCTTTCTCTGTTTCTCTCTCTTTCTCTCACTGTGTAACTCTGCCTGTCAAAAAAAAGAAAAGAAAAAGAAAGGATCTGATTAAGGGCTACACTTTCTACCCCCACTTGTATTTTAACTCCCGGGCTTACTGGTTCTTAGAAGCAGACAGCTTCTTTAGGAGAGCAGGTAACACACACAGGCTTACCTGTTAATCAGACCCTTCACCTGCTTCTTCAGCCTGTCCAGCGCCTCCTTTTTCTGGACATCCACTGTCTCCTCAGCTCGCCTCACGTGAGGTGGGGTGTACTTTTCAGCACTTCCATAAAGACTCTGCTTGAGAACAGATAATTGTATTACATAAAACTCATGCTGGACAAATCCCATTTTTCTTGCTAAATGTGCTCTTAAATTCTCAAGAACTGGCAGCAGTTATTGCTACTGACCATCCCTGTTTATTAACATCAGACACTTAGTAAGTGCCTAGAATAAGCGCCTCACCCACCAGGCTGGGAGGAGATGAGGGCGGGTGGTCTAAGCATCCCTATTTAAGTCAGTGCTGTGCATCTCATTACCTTCTTTCCCCTTGGTGGTTTTTCAGACCTGGCTGTGCTCCCCTGGCACCTGCCCAGCAGAGCCCTGGAAACCACACTTTTGTCCAGGCTGAATTTACCGCAGGTATAGGCATTTAGACACCAAGATTAAAACACACCACCAGCTCAAGGGAGAAAGTGCCCTAAAAATATTTCAAACTTATTTAAGACTAACATCTAGATCTATACAAAGGTATTCCAAAAAGTTTGTGGGAAAACTTAATTAAAAAATAAATTCTGGGAGGCAAGCCTTGTGGTGCAGAGGGCTGTCACCACTCGAGACGCCCACACCCACTATCGGAGTGCCAGTCTGAGTCCAGGCTACTCTGCTTTCCATCCAGGTTCCTGCCAGTGCCTCCTCGGAGGCGGCGGATCATGGCTGAGTGCCTGGGCTCACGCCACCCATGTGGGAGACACAGGTGGAATTCTGGGCTCCTGTCTTCAGCCTGGCCCAGTCTGAGCTGTTTTGGGCTTTTTTGGGAAGTAAACAGCAGACTACCTGTCGTTTTGCCTTTCAAGTAGATGAAAATAAACAGTTTTAACATCTACATTAAAAAACATAAATCCACACACAGCTTCTCCATAATATGCATTTTCCATACAATTTTTGAAGACGCCTATAGGATAAAGTCAAAATCAATCCACTGCTATTTCCTCAATCAACTCGGGAGAGGGAGCAAGAGGGGTAACAAAACATTATCACTGGCCCTGGGCACCCCAGTGCCAGGCCTTGAGGCAAATATTTTTAAGACATGATCCTCACTGTTGGCAAGTTTAAACTTGGAAAAAGTCTATTTATACACATGGAAGCTGTTTCTCTTGAGACACATTACTCCACGTGTATGTCAATCATACCTCAACAGGCTATGAAGCAAGCTTTGGAAAAGTCAGAAAATAATACACTAAGAGAGAAACTGACAGCACTTGGGGATATTCCACAAGGCGCCAGGGGCTGAGGCACCGAGAACAGTAATGAACGTTTACATGCTTAACATGCCAGAGATGTGAGATATTAGCAGATAAACAGCTTTGCAGACAGAGAACATCTGGAGGTGGAATGCTGCAACTCTGATGACAACTCCTCAGCCGTCTCAGGTGCATGGGAAGGAAGGGCTGCTGAGACACACAGGCCAGGAGTCAGCCCCTGGAAGCCGGGACCGCTACCTCTTCAACTTTATGGGACTTTCTCCAAAGGAGTGTGTACATCAGCTTTGTGCTGTAGAAGAGCTCGCTCCAGCAGCAGCTGCGCAGCTGGGGCAAGTCTGGTGCTGCAGTTGTCCTGCAAAGCATGAGAGAGGTAGGGTGGAGGTCAAAGATCAGATTTGGAGACAGGAGACAGCACAGAATGGAGAAGATGCTCCCTTGGGACTTCCCATTCAAACGGCCTTGAGCTCCTAAAATAAAAGATCTGTAGATTTTTTTTCCCCTTTTCATTAGAGAAATTTAAAAACACAGAAATAGACAGCAGGGCCTGCGTGGTGATAGAGCAGGTAAAAGCCGCCATCGGATGTCCGGGTTTGAGTCCAGGCTGCTCAACTTCTGATCCAGCTTCCTGCTCGTGTGCCTGCGGAAGTAGCAGAAGATGGTCCACGTCTGAGGGTCCCTGTACCCACGTGGGAGACTGAGAAGAAGCTCCAAGCTTCGGGATTGGCCCAGCTCCGGCCATTTGGGGAGTGAATGGAAGAGCTCTGTCTCACCCTCTGTTCTGTAACTCCGCCTTTCAAAGACTTTTTTTTTTTTTTGTAGACAGAACAGAGTTAATGAACCTGCTTTTCTGACACTCAGTGACAGCACGTGTGTCACGTGTCTCCTGCTCTTACCCCCGCATCCCAGAGGGCCTGGGACTCACACTGTACCTGATGCTCCGCATCCCCATCCTCTGAAGAGCTGTCACTCGCGCCTTCGTCTTCTGCGAAGCGGACCCTCTTTCTCCCCCTCCTCGTCTCCCTCTCTGCTGCTCCCTCTTCCAGCTGCGCACCCTCGAGCTCGCTCGGCGAAGCCTCAGCCGCCTCCTGAGCGCTCTCTTCCTCCTCTACATCGTCCCCCTCGTCCTCACTTCCCTCCTCGGAGTCGCTCTCTAGATCACTGTCGGGGGGCGTCTCCGCGGCGTCCGCCCCCTCCTCCTCCTCCTCCCCCTCCTCACTGCTTTCGTACAAGCCGCTGCTGTTCCCAGACTCCAGGGCTCCCAGAATGTAGTCCAGCCCATCGCGTGCAAAGCTGAGCGGCACGGAGCCGCCGTCGCCTTTCTTCTTCCGCTTGTTCAAGCCGAGGCAGCGCGCCAGCTTCCGGATCTCTCGGTCCTCCTCCTCGTTGGCCGCGAGAAGCGCCCGTCTGCGGGCAGCGGCGCTGGCGGGCGCAGAGGGGGCCTTGGCCGGGGGCCGGGGGGCCTTGGCCGGGGGCCGGGGGGCCTTGGCCTTGGGCGGCGGCGGCTGCCCGGGCGACGAGGGGCCCTTAGGGGCGGGACGGCGGGCGCTGCGCTCCTCCTCTCGGGGTCCGGGGAGTCCGGGGCTCTGGGTGCCGCCCGCCGTCCGCTGCAGGCGGCGGGCTTTCCTCAAGTGCCGTTTCTCCTTTCTCAGCTCCTTGCGGCTCTTCTTGCCGTTGGGGCGGGAGCCCACCCCGGCTCCGCGGCCCCGGGAGCCGCCGGGAGCCTCGCCCTCGGAAGTCGTCTGTACGAACTCCTCCACCGCTAGTTTGAGCCGTTTGAGGGCCCCTTCCCCGCCGGCCCCAGGACCGCGGCGGGACCCTCGCCCGCCTTTCCGCTTCAGGCGGGCCACGCGGCCCAGAGAGCCGCCCCGGCCCGCACCGTTCGCGCTCCTGGGCGCCGCCATCTTCCCGGACACGCCGACGCACGACTTCCGGCGGAGGCGGGACTTCCGGGCGAACGCGGCGGCAGGGTGTGTGGGCGGCGCCCCCTGCCGTCGGGAAGGTGGCCGCGCTGAGGGCAGGGAGCCTCCGACGGGTAATGGGTGCCTTGAGAAGGTTTGGAACAGTTTAACTTCGTACTGCGTACACAAATACCTTCTCGCTCAAAAAAAAAAAAACGAGATCATGAGAGAGGCGTCTTAACGACCCGCCCCAGGAGTAACCAAAGTTACGGGTGCCGCGTGACCCGTTTCTGGCAAGTTTGCATTTACCTGGGTGCATATTCCCATAGAGTACAAATACGTTGCTTCTGTGCGTATTTTGCAGGAGCAACGGGATCCGAAGCGTCCTCTTCGGCAGCCGAGTTGCTTAGTATTTCACGGAACGAGGCCCCATGATTTATTTGGACTTCTGTTGATAGGCGCGCTGGGGTGAATTTAGTGTCCCCAAATTTCAGGTCCACCTGGACCCTGTGGCTGGAAATAGACCGTGCACATGTAGACAAGTGGACAGCAAACCGAGTTAGAGCGGGCCCTAAGTTCAGTGACTGATGACCTCATAACATGGAGGAAATTCGGGCCCAAGAACATCACGCGGTGGTGGAGGCAGAGATGGGAGTGATGCAGCTACAAGCCAAGGATTGCTGGCAACCACCAGAAGCTAGGAGGCAGACATGGGAGAGCCCACAGCAAGATCCAGCCTTGACGAAACTGATTTCAGATCTCTGGACTCCAAGGTGGAGAAGGTACTGTCTGTTGTTTTAAACTACTACCCAGTTTGTGGTACACTGTTACTAAGTAATTTGCACTAGGACACTAATAAATTGGACATTTAGTTGGTTTCCAGTTTTGCTTGTAACAAGCTGTGCTTGGAAAGCATCCTTGTTCTACGTGTTGTGGTGCAGAGGGTTAAGCAAGCCCCTGATCCGAAGCAGCCCGTCTGTCTGAGTATGTACTGGTTTGAGCTTGCTCTGCTCTACCTCCTGCTAATGTAACTGGGAAGGCAGTGGAGGATGGCCCAAGGACTTGGTCCCTGCCACCTACTCGTGAGACCAGGATGGAGTTCTTGACTCCTGGTTTTGGCCTGTCCCAGATCTGGCTATTGCACCATTTGGAGAGTGAACCAGCTGAGGAAAGAGCTCGCTCTTTGTCTCTCCCTCTCTCTGTTGCTCTGCTTTCCAAGTAAATAATCTTTTTTTTTTTTAAAAAAAATATTAACTGGAGTTATAATATGTGGAAAGCCTCTTTTTAAAAAGATTTATTTATTTATTTGAAAGTCAGAGTTACACACACAGAGAGAGAGGTCTTCCATCCGCTGGTTCACTCCCCAGTTGGCCACAATGGTCAGAGCAGTTTCCTATTGAGTTATTATTTCCAAGATACTCATATTAAAATGATGCTACAATGAGTATCTTTGAATATATAGCATTTTACACTTGCAAGAGTAGAATCTGAGGCATGATCCTGGAAGTGTGATTTCTGAATTTAACATTTTATATTTTATAAACTTGATAGATATTGCTGAAGTGCTATCCATAAATATTGCATCACTCTATGAAAATTGTGTTGGCCAATTTGATGAGAGAAAAAATACCTCACTGAATTCAAATTTGTATGTGTCTTATAAGCCACTTCCATTTCCTTTCTGAAAATTTTGGTTCATAATCTTTGCCCTATTTTTCCATCATTTATTACATTTTTTTCCATGGTAGCTCTATTTATGTGAAGAAAATTAGCTCTTGTTCATGAAGTGTTACAAATAGCTAGTTTCAGACTTGACCATTTTGTTTTTGCTGTAGAGATTAAAGTTTTTCCCATAGTCGAAATTATCAATCTTTTCTTTTACTAGCTGTTTATTTATTTATGTTCATCAGCTTGAAAGGAAGAGTGACAGAGAGAGGGAGTGAGAGAGAGAGAGAGATCCTGCATCTGCTAGTTCACTACCCCAGTGTGCACAACAGCTGGGCCTGGGCCAAGCCCAAACCACAAACCTGTAACTGCATCCGGGTCTCCCGTGTGGATGGCAGGGGCTCAAGCACTTGAGTCATGATCTGTTGTGTCTCAGAAAGAATTAGCAGAAAGCTGATCTGAAGCAAAACAGCTGAGACTCAAAATGGCACTGTGCTGGCATCCTAAGCAGTGGTTTAACTCATTGCACCTTGATACCTGCCCCATGACTTCTGGGCTTTGTGTTGTATTTTGAAAGGCCTTCCTCACCTAATGATTTTTAAAAAAATGTTCCCTGTTTTTGGCCGGCGCCGCGGCTCACTAGGCTAATCCTCCACCTGTGGTCCTGGCACTCCGGGTTCTAGTCCCGGTTGGGGCGCTGGTTCTGTCCTGGTTGCTCCTCTTCCAGTCCAGCTCTCTGCTGTGGCCTGGGAAGGCAGTGGAGGATGGCCCAGGTGCTTGGGTCCTGCACCCGCATGGGAGACCAGGAGACCTGGCTCCTGGCTCCTGGCTTAGGATCGGCAGAGATACGCTGGCCGTAGCGACCTTTGGAGGGTGGACCAACGGAAGCAAGACCTTTCTCTGTCTCTCTCACTAACTCTGCCTGTCCAAAAAAAAAAAAAAAAAAAAGAAAAGGGGGCCAGCACAATGGCACAGTGCCGGCATCCCATATGGGCGCTGGTTCTAGTCTAGGCTGCTCCGCTTCCTGTCCAGCTCTCTGCTATGGCCTGGGAAAGCAGTGGAAGATGGCCCAAGTCCTTGGGCCCCTGCACCCACGTGGGAGACCTGGAAGAAGCTCCTGGCTCCTGGCTTCGGATCGGCGCAGCTCTGGCCGTTGCGGTCATCTGGGGAGTGAACCATAGGATGGAAGACCTCTCTCTCTCTCTGCCTCTCTTCTCTCTGTGTAACTCTGACTTTCAAATAAATAAATAAATCTTAAAAAAAAAAGTGTTCCCTGTTTTCTTCCTGTCATTTTATGATTTAATGAATTAAATATTTAATCTTTGACATATCTTTTGCTTTAATGGAAAGAATAGGTCAGAATCAACAGATTTTTTTCTAGATAACTACCCAATACAACTTATTGAAAAATCCACCTTTTCTCCACCAATTTGAAACACCATCTTGATATAATATACTGAATTTCCTTATTTTTAAAATTTTTAAAAAATTTTTATTTGACAGGTAGAGTCATAGACAGTGAGAGAGAGACAGAGAAAAAGGTCTTCCTTCTATTGGTTCACTCCCCCAGTGGCCCCACGGCAGTGCTGTGCCAATCTGAAGTCAGGAGCCAGGTGCTTCTCCTGGTCTCCCATGGGGTGCAGGGCCCAAGGACTTGGGCCATCCTCCACTGCACTCCCTGGCCACAGCAGAGAGCTGGCCTGGAAGAGGGGCAACCGGGACAGAATCCGGCGCCCCGACCGGAACTAGAACCCGGGGTGCCAGCGCCGTAGTCAGAATATTAACCAAGTGAGCCACAGCGCAGGCCTTTTATGTTTTTCATTTGTAATATTTATTTTATTTATTTGAAAGACAGAGTTACAGAGAGAGATAGAGACAGAGAGAGAAGTTTTCTATCCGCTGTGCCTATCCGAAGCCAGGAGCCAGAAGCTTCTTCTGGGTCTTCCACATGGGTGCAGGGGCCCAAGGACCAATCTTCTACTGCTTTCCCAGGTCATAACAGAGAGCTGGATTGGAAGAGGAGCAGCTGGGACTAGAACCGGCACCCAAATGGGATGCCGGCGCTTCAGGCCAGGGCATTAACCCACTGTGCCACAGCACCAGCCCCTCCTTATGTTTTTGAGAGTAATTTCTAGACTTCCTATTCTTTTTCCTTATCTTCCCATGTATTCATGCTGTAGTACTATGTTTTCATTATTAAGGTTCTATGTCATGGTCTAACATCAGGTCAGCTTTATTCCTTGTTACTCTTCAATTTTCGTATTTTTTCTTTCTATTTTTGCTCTTTCATAAAAGTAAACTTTAGAATTACCATCTATTACTTTCCATTCATTCAGATCTTCCTTTGCATTTCCTTCATATAGATTGTAGACATTTCTTGTTGAATTTCCTGTTAAATATTTTGTCCCTCTGTTTTTAAAATGATTTATTTGAGAGAGACAGAGAAAGAGAGAGAGGGTCTGTTCTCTGGTTCATTCCCCAAATGCCTGTAACAGCTGGGCCTGGGCTGGACCAGGAGCCAGAACTCAATCCTTGGCTCTCACGTGGGTGGCAGGAGTCCAGTTACTTAAGTCTTTACCGCTGTCTCCCAGGGTCTGCGTTAGCAGGAAGCTGGACTCACAAGCTGGATCCTGGACTGAAATCCAACCACTTTGATATGGAACACAGGCATCTTAATCAGTGTAGTACCCACAGGGCCAAATGCCTAGCCCTTAGCATAATGTTTTTATCATGGAGTCCTTAGATCTTTTTAAAAAGATTTGTTTATTTATTTGGAAAGGCAGAGTCCCAGAGAAAGAGGGAGAGATGGAGAAAGTAAGATCTTCCATCCGTTGTTCACTCCCCAAGTGTCCACAACAGCCAGGGCTGGGCCAGGCTGAAGCCAAGGGCCTGGAACTCCATCCAGGTCTCCCAAATGGGTGGCAGGAGCCCAAGCCTGGACCATCTTCTGCTGCCTTCCCAGGTGCATTAGTGGGGAGCTTAGAGATCCTTATAGCTTTAGTAACTGTTTGTATATATGAAAGGTATGTGCTAAGCTAAACAAATCTCAACTTCAGTTAACATGGATGAGAGAATCAGCACTATACGCCCCAGCCTTCTCCTTTTCCAATCTTATACTTTTTATTTTTTTGGCTAACTCCTCCAGAACAGGTACACTGGTGATCGTGCACAATCTTTCAGATGTCTGGGCGTCAGCTGGGATGTAGTTTTGACTTTTGTTTAAAAAAATGGCATACACATGATAGAAATGTATTTCTCTCTCATAGAACATCAGAGATTAGTCTAGAGGCAACATAAGGTTATAAGGTGTTGGGGATACAGCGTATGCTTTTCTGTCTCAGTGATTGTCAACCTCACACATTAAGGTCACACAACCTGCACATTAACCTCACACAACCTGCACATTAAGGTCATTTGGGAGACTTTTGAAATACATCAGTTCCTGGGTCCCAACTCCCAGAGATTCTGCTGCATTGGTCTTGAGTGCCTCCCTCTTGGTGGGGGTCTGGTAGGCACCCCGGTTCTGTTTTCTGTTTCTGTGATCGTCTCCATGGCATTCCAACTACTGAAGCCTGCATTCCAGGTAGCAAGACAAGCAGAGAGGTAGGCGAGGGTGGGACACGCTCCTCCTCTTTAGAGAACACATCAGGAGCTGCATGACATCTGCCAGTAGTTAATCCTGTGGTCAGCCCAGGATTCCTGGAGGCTGGGTAACAGTCATTTAGGTGGGTGCTCACAATACTAGTTAACCCTCAGGTGGTCTTTTTCTAAGGACAAAGGGGAGAATGTTTATGATAGACAGTCAGGGATACATGTTAATATACGTGTGGATTAGAAAGCACCCACCGCTCTGTTCTGTAATGATGCTGGGAATGTGGATTTCCATATGTAGAAGATTGGGACTCCCACACTCATCACTGCCTTTCACCCTGTACAAAACATCAACTCAAAATAGAACACAGATCTAAATGTAAGACATGAGACTATGAAGCTACTAGAAGAAAACAAGGGGCTAGTAGTTCAAGACATTTGTGTAGGCAATGATTTTTTTTTTATAAGATCCCAAAAGCACAAGTGACAAATCAAAAATGGACAAATTGCATTATGGCAAAGTAAGAAACTTTCGCTCAGCAAAGGTAACAATCAACAGAGTGAAAAGACAGCTGACACAATGGGAGAAAATATTTGCAAACTATGCATCTGGCAAAGACTTAATACCCAGAAGGTGTAAGGAACTCAAGAAACTCAGCAACCAGAAAATTAACGATCCAGTTAAGAAATAATCAAAGGATCTGAATAGACATTTCTCAGATGGCCAAGAAATACATGAAAAAAATGCTCTGTATCACTAGCCATTAGGGAAATGCAAATTAAAACCACAATGAGGTATCACCTCACCACAGTTAGAGTGTGTAAAGCCACCACAAAACACACCAGAGATAAAGGAAAGGTTTATTGTCAGGTGGGGGAATCCCCACGGGGGTGGGGGTTTGGGGGGAGGGTCGTGGGAGTAAGAGAGAGAGAGAGCATGTGTGCTGGAAGCAGATTCTGTTACACCTTTGCAAGGGGGGCATGGAAGTAGGAGCAATGAATCCTATGAGGGTGGGGTGGAGCTGACACCTGTGGTTGGGCCATGGGGCTTAGGACAGAAGCCAACTGTGCAAGGTGGCGAGGGGGAGAGCCTAAGAGTGTGTCCGTGGCATAGATGGCACCACAGATAAGATGGCACCATTTTACTAACAGAGTGGCTATTACCAAAGACAAAAAAAATGGCTGGCCAGGATATGGAGGAAAGGGAATCCTTATACACTGTTGGTGGGAATGCAAGTTAGCACAGCTATGATAGAGAACAGAAATACTACAAAAAATAAAAAAAAAAAAGAGCCCACTTTTTATTAGGCATGGAAATGAAACGTGGAAATGAAACAGGGCAACTCCTTACTCAACATTCTGCATATCTGGGGACACGCTGCCCAGGTGAATATCAGCATCAAGAGGCTTACTCTCACAGCACTCAATATTTTATAGATGTATAATAGGGATGTGGTGTTCAGAAAGTTGATGAGAGAGAGAGAGAGAGAGAGAGAGAGAGAGAAAGTCGGCCGGGGCCGCGGCTCAATAGGCTAATCCTCCACCTTGCGGTGCTGGCACACCGGGTTCTAGTCCCGGTCGGGGCATCAGATTCTCTCTCAGTTGCCCCTCTTCCAAGTCAGCTCTCTGCTGTGGCCAGGGAATGCAGTGGAGGATGGCCCAAGTCCTTGGGCCCTGCACCCATGGGAGACCAGGATAAGCACCTGGCTCCTGCTATCTGATCAGCGCGGCCGGCCGCAGCGCGCCCGCCGCGTCGGCCATTGGAGGGTGAACCAACGGCGAAAGGAAGACCTTTCTCTCTGTCTCTCTATCACTGTCCACTCTGCCTGTCAAAAAAAAAAAAAAAAAAAAAAAGAGAGAGAGAGAAAGGTCTTCCTTTTCCATTGGTTCATGCCCCAGCCAGGAGCCAGGCGTTTCCTCCTGGTCTCTCATGCGGGTGCAGGGCCCAAGCACTTGGGCTATCCTCCACTGCACTCCTGGGCCACAGCAGAGAGCTGGACTGGAAAAAGAGCAACTGGGACAGAATCCGGCACCCCAACCGGGACTAGTACCCGGGGTGCCGGTGCCCCAGGTGGAGGATTAGCCAAGTGAGCCGTGGCGCTGGCCGCAAAACATTTTGAAATCTGGGCATAGCTTTTTCATCATATGCATTTTCTAAGAACTTTGTAAAGACCCCTTGGGTGTGCGCATGCACACACACGCATGTGCGCACACACACATGATATATATAACCATGTTTGATTGCAGTCTTTCTAAAATGCATGCTATGGCTTGAACAGGAGTTTGTTTTCCCAGCTCATGCAGATTCCAGTCCCAAAGTCAAAGGCACGGGGGGATGTTGCTGAGAGGCTGGGGGTTTGATCCAATTACAGCAATGGAAGTCAGGGCCTTTGGGAAGCGATTGGGTTGGGCTAGGGTGCTGGGTGAATCCCCATCATTGAGTCATGGTGGCTTTCTAAGGAGAGACCACATGAATGAGCGAGCTCCCCACCCTTCTACCTCCTGGCTCACCCTGGGACCTTCCCTCCTCACATGCCACTTGAATGGGGCTGACCAGTTTGGATTCTGAACTTCCAAAACAGTGAGCTGAAATAAACCTCCCTCCTTCCTAACTAGCTCCTCTTAAGTATTTCAGTTATAGTGACAAAGAGTAAACCAGCAGCCTGCAGGACTCAGCGTGTCATTGCTTTTCCTAGACCATAAGACGTCGTTTTAAATGCTGGTTGCTATAGAGTGTAAGTGGCTGCGAGTCCTTCTACGCTCCTCATTCCACCCCAACTGAGGTTTACATCTCTCCTCCCCTGTCGCAGCTGTCAGCTCTCACTACCCCGTGTGGCTGACTGCCAGTGTCTTGCCTGCTCTCCTAACTCTCAAAATCTTTGTGAGTGGCAGCCCGAGAGGTGCTCTGGCTCTCTACAGGAACACAACATAAGGATGTGGCCACCGCAGACCCCTACCTGTGGGCTCCCCAGGCTGCTGGGTAAACGGGTGATGGTTTACACACTGCACCAGAGCAGTGTCCTCAGGGACGCTGGGGCAGGAAGGTGGAAGTGACAGCAAGCAATGCTCCTGCCTTCCTGGCGAAGAGAACAAACTGCAGGAAGCCTCAGAGTGACAATCAAACACACACAGCAGTGAACAGCAAGGGCTCCGGGGCTTGGTCCAAATCCTCATCTCACCCTTTGCCGCTGTTAACCTTGCTGGACATCGCCAAGTCTCAGTTTCTTTATCTGTAAAATGGCCTGAAGATAGTGCCTGTCCTGTAGGGTTGTTAAGAAGTAATTTCTTACTCTTGCTCCCCTTTGGCATTGAACACAGCCCTCCCATTCTTCCTCAGTGGTTTCAGATTTTGCTGATCTCTTTTCTCATAATTTCCAGGGCTGGCCTCTTTGGTAACTTGCTTTTGGGGCAGATGTTACTCCTCAGGCATCCGCTGATTAGGCTTCGTGAGTGTGTGACTAGCTCACGGATCAACTTCCCTGTCCAGTAATGATTGTTTGGAGGCTGGAGGTGTGGGCCTGTCTCTGTGATACACTCCACTGGAGAGAGCTGCAGGTCCACCCACCTGCCCAGACCACTCAGGCAGTCAAGCTTCTGTCACTCCATTCCCAGGCAGGAGCATCAGGAAGGAGGGGGATCCAGGCTGCGGCCCCCCAGTCTTGGAAGGAAGGGGATCCAGGCTGCAGCCCCCCAGTCTTGGAAGGAAGGCTGCCTGCTGCATTGGCCCCGCTCTGCCTTGCTGGTGGTGCTTTCCCCTGGTGAGGGGCAGTGGCAGATCGCTTCTCGGGGCTGCTGGGGACAAGTTGTGAGTGTCAAGGCCCTGTGAGAGAGAGAGGACTACGGATGTTCTTCTTCCACCTTCCCCCCACCCTGCCCAGGGCCTGCTGCTTGCCCAGCCTTCCCCCTTCCCCATACGCTTGTCTAAGCCTTCAACTTGCCAGGGTTGTGCTCCGGTTACTCCCTGCAGTCCAGGACTCGCTGTCATTCAGTAACTTCGTTGGTGCTCAAGGGGAGAGGGGGCCAGTGAACCTGGATGCTCCCCTGCTTTGACAGGAAACAAAGAATTTCTTCATGTATGCCAGACTCTTTTTTTTTTAAAGATTTATTTGAAAGAGTTACAGAGAGAGGTAGAGCCAGAAAGAGAGAGAGAGAGAAAGAGAGCGAGGTCTTCTTTTCCCTGCTTCACTCCCCAAATGACCGCAATGGCCAGAGCTGAATGATCCGAAGCCAGGAGCCAGGAGCTTCTTCCAGGTCTCCCACATGGGTGCAGGGGCCCAAGGACTTGGGCCATCTTCCACTGCTTTCCCAAGCCACAGCAGAGAACTGGATTGGAAGTAGAGCAGCTGAGACTCGAACCGGTGCCCATATGGGATGCCAGCGCTGTAGGCCGAGGCTTTAACCCACTGTACCACAGCGCCGGCCCCTCTGCCAGCCTCTTAAAGCTGGTCCAGCCCACAGTAACTGCAATAAAGGTTAGTGCACTTTCAAATCCACTGACTTCTTTCTTTCTTTCTTTCTTTCTTTCTTTCTTTCTTTCTTGCTTTCTTGCTTTCTTGCTTTCTTGCTTTCTTGCTTTCTTTTCTTGCTTTCTTGCTTTTCTTTTCTTTTCTTTTCTTTTCTTTTCTTTTCTTTTCTTTTCTTTTCTTTTCTTTTCTTTTCTTTTCTTTTCTTTTCTTTTCTTTTCTTTTCTTTTCTTTTCTTTTCTTTTCTTTTCTTTTCTTTTCTTTTCTTTTCTTTTCTTTTCTTTTCTTTTCTTTTCCTTCTTTCCCTGCCCATATTTCTCTGAGGCCTGGGGCTGGTAGCAGTGAGGTCATTTGCACCCATTGTCGCCACCTCCAGGTAGAGGTTTCTTTGCTCTGAAACCAAGGGCTTCTAAGACTTTGTCGAGCATTGGGGTGTGTAAACCTTGGGGGTATTTTTCAACCCCAAGATCCAAATGTGAGAGCCCCCCCCCCAGTCTTTCAGGCTACTCTCCTTTGGAGGCCTTTTCTGCCTGCCCACCCCCTACTCTGCTCAGTGACAATTTCCCTGCCCCCCCCCCGAAGGCTTCCGTGTGTGTGGGGGGGCACCCTGAGGGGTACTCCTAACGTGAGCCTTCCATGCTGGGATCCTCAGTGCTCCCCTCTGCCTCCCATGCGGGACTTCAGGTCTGCACAGGAAGAGCTCACGTTCTGTCTCAGTCAACTTCCTGCAGCAGGCACATCTACCCCCAGGGCCTGAGGCTCTCCGTTGACACCCAACATTTGTCAGGCAAATGAACGAAGGAGGGAAGGAAGGGATCGGCAAATGCCTTAGAGTAGGCAGACCGTAAGGAGGTGGAAGTGAGCTCAGAGGGCCCCCCACATCCTTGGTTTCGTCTGTTTGGAATGCTGTTTGTCTGTGGAATAGCTGAGCCACGCATGGAAGGGCTCGAGTTTTCTCTCCACAGAGGTTGGACAAAACCGAGCTGCAGCCATGCCGTTCTCTTAGACTTGGAGAAGGACTTCTCTGCGGGAGACGCTGCGAGTGAAACTTTGGCATCTCAGCCGGGCTTGCCGACGGGGTCTTGAGTCTGTTGTTTATTAGACGTTAGCTGTAGGGTAAGCTCATCCTTTGACACTCTTCATCCCATTCATCAGATGAGTAAGGAGTCGTCCCTGGACCATAGGCCTGTGCTGTCATCTCTTGCATGGTTAAGAAAAGGGAACAAAGTCACAGTAATAAGTTGTGCTTTTCAATATTTTTAGTTTACAAGCTGACTGTTTATCACATGAGGACACTGATCTATAAATAAATTTGAAAGCAGTGATACATCTGGACCCTTGCAGGCCCAAGTTGAGGCAATGATCTGTAAATATATTTGTCTGTGTCATTGATCCCTTTATTATTAATGCCGTGGCTTTCGTTATGGTGATCAATCTCACCCCTGATTACCAAAGTCCTTGCAAAACCTTTGTTCGTCAGCATAGCCCCCGTCAGCCGGCTCTCATGTGTTTGGGTAACATAAAGTTATATCTAATTCTGGCTGTATTTCAGACGCATCGTTAATTTTCACTCTTCCTGGCCTTAGCATACCCTTTCCCCATTTTCAGTGTTTTCCTATTATCTGGAGATGGTTTTCCCATTGCAGCAAATATTACCTAAAAGTCCTGGAATTAAGGGGAGCTGCCTTTTTTTTTTTTTTTTCCTTTGTGCACGTTACCTCCTTGGTGAAAGTTATGACTATATTGTTAGTTACTGTGAGTGTAATGGTTCTTACTGCTTTTTATGACTTTCTTTGTTTCTGTGGTCTCTGTGCAAGGCTTGCTGGTGAAGCAGGTTGGCTTTCATGCAGGGCGATCTTCCACGTGGGTTATTTCCCATCAACATCCTGGCCTGAGAAAGCTGACCCCAGTGCATTGTGTTTACTGTCAGCTTAGCCCACCTTGGAAGAAGGCAGCCTGTTGCTTGCACATATACCTGCACAGTGGGTTGTCTTTCTCTAGGGGTTTCGTACATAAGCCTAGAGCAAATTCATTGAGTTCGAATGTAGCTCTTTCAAAGTACACAAAGTAGTACTCAGCATTGTCACTGGCTGAAGTCACCAACTCTGGCAGGGGTGGGGAATGTGCATCCCGTGGACCACATAATGCCCACAAACTCGTCTGGTCTGGCCCAGCAAATTAACTGCAGGCATGACTCAAAATTCAGTAAATCGGGGCTGGTGCTGTGACGTAGCGGGTAAAGCCGCCGCCTGCAGTGCCGACATCCCATATGGGCACCAGTCCCAGTGCCAGCTGCCCCACTTCCAATCCAGCTTTCTGCTATGGCCTGGGAAAGCAGTGGAAGATAGCCCAAGACCTTGGGTCCCTGCACCTGCCTGGGAGACCTGGAAGAAGCTCCTGGTTCCTGGTTTCAGATCAGCCCAGCTCTGGCCGTTGTGGCCATCTGGGGAGTGAGCCAGCAGATGGAGGACCTCTCTCTCTGTCTCTGCCTCTCTGTAACTCTGATTTTCAAATAAATAAATAAATAAATAAATAAATAAATAAATCTTAAAAAAGGAAGCAGGCCCGGCGCCATGGCGCAGTAGGTTAATCCTCTGCCTGCGGCACTGGCATCCCATATGGGCACCAGTTCTAGTCCCAGCTGCTCATCTTCCAATCCAGCTCTCTGCTGTGGCCTGGGAAAGCAGTAGAAGATGGTCCAAGTCCTTGGGCCCCCGCACCCACGTGGGAGACCTGGAAGAAGCTCCTGGCTCCTGGCTTCAGATTGGCCCAGCTCCTGCTGTTGAGGCCAATTGGAGAGAGAACCAGAGGATGGAAGACCTTTCTCTCTGCCTCTCCTCTTTCTGTATAACTGCCTTTCAAATAAATAAATAAATAAATAAATAAATAAATCTCTTAAAAAAATCCAGGAAATCTGTAGCAGGCTAATGCTTAAATTGATAATTTTGTTCGCCCTGTGAATGATTTTATAAATATCTGAATGGCCTTTGGCAGAAAAAAGTTTCTCCATTCCTTAAAGTTACTCAGATTAGACTAAATCCAAATCTAGCTGTCCCCATTGTGAAATATTAGCACAATATCCAAGTATGTTTTATTTTTTTCTAAATGCAAGTAGCTTTTTTTTTTTTTTTGGTAAAAAGATAAGTTCAAAGTAAACATTTCAGAGAATAAGAAAGTTTGAAGAGGAAGACTCAAGGGTACTCCTCTGGTGTTCTCCTTATCTCTTCCACACAGCAGGTACCAGTGGCAGTGGGGTCTCCAGGGGTGGGAGGCATTAATGGCCCTGGGAGCACCCTGAGCCAGCTCTGAGGACTGGGCCATGGGGGACCCGCATCCCACTTCTGCCCTCCTGGACCAGCTCTGAGGATGGGCCATGGGGGACTCATATCCTAACTTGTGCCCTCCTGGGCCAGCCCTGAGGACTGGGCCATGTGTCCCTGAGTCTCAGCTGCTTACCAGTGAGTGACTTTGTTGTTCCATATCTTTATCGAAGTCTTTCCCTTCTCTATCTAATCCCCACCTCACCTAGGGCTTCTGAGGCTTGCATTAAAATCTGTCTCAAGGTTTGCTTCTAGAAGAATCTACCTTAACACAGTAGCTTTAAAAAAACCCTCCTATTATTTTATTATTTTTAAAAGATTATTTATTTGAAAGGCAGAGTTACAGAGAGGCAGAGAGAGAGAGAGAGGAAGAGAGGGAGAATATTTCATCCACTGGATCATTCCCTAGATGGCCACAACAGCCAGGGCTGGGCTGATCTGAAGCCAGGAGCTAGGAGCCAGGAGCCTCTTCCATGTCTCCCACGTGGGTGCAGAGGCCCAAACACTTGGGTCATCTTCCGCTGCTTTCCCAGGCACATTAGCAGGGAGCTGAATCAGAAGTACAGCAGCTGGGACTTGAACTGGAGCCCATATGGGTTACTGGCATCTGCCTTTACCTACTACGCCACAATGCTGGCCCCTAACAGGTCTTTAAAACATATTATTTGCTTCTTCTTCTGTATTTAGTACATGACAAACTTGTATAGAACTTATTTTTTCTGTGTCAATCATAATAAAAATATCTAATTTATTGTCTTAATTCCTGTGAACCAGGTACTATTCTAAGTTTTAAAAGAGTATGGCCGGGGGTGGCACTGTTAATGTCCTGGCCTGAAGTGCCGGCATCCCATATGGGCGCTGGTTCAAGTCTCAGCTGCTCTACTTCTGATTCAGTTCTCTGCCATGGCCTGGGAAAGCAGTGGGAGATGGCCTAAGTCCTTGGGCCCCAGCACCCATGTGGGAGACCTGGAGGAAGCTCCTGGCTCCTGGCTTTGAATTGGTGCAGCTCCAGCCATTGTGGCCAAATGGGGAATGAACCATTGGATGGAAGACCTCCCTCTCTCTGCCTCTCCTTCTCTCTCTGTGTAACTCTGCCTTTCAAATAAATAAATAAATCTTAAAAAAAAAAAAAGAGTATTGGAGAGATCCAAGGTGGCTTGGGGTATGAAATCAGCAAAAGAAGGGCCACTTTCCAGAGTCTGACCGATGGAAACTTTTGGCACAGAAGTGAAAACACAATGAAGACTCCAAGGGACAAGAGGAGAGAAGACAGCCGGCCCCATGGTGCAGCCAGCTGCCAGCTATGAGCCCCATTTTACCAAGTCAAAGTAGGAAGAAAGTGCTGTGCGCCCTGCTGCTCATTTTTAGCTGCAGAGAATTCTGCAGTGACCCCTGCCTTGCTTCAGCCAGTGGAGCTGACTGGAGCCTGAGCAGCTGCCAGGCTTGGAGAAGGGAGGCTGCACTGCTTCCCTCGCCTCCCCCACTCTGCAGCAGGAAGTCGTGTGGCGGGCCTCTGTTCTGTTCCTACCAGAATCAGAGTGAGAGTCAGGACAACGTGTGGGGCAAAGCGCAGACTCCCTGTATCTTGTAACTGTGGGAGGTTTTGGGCATTAGCCCAAGAGCTAGATTTACACATTCTACTTGAGCCGGAGGGACTCCCCTTAACTTCTGGGGACTAGCACCAGCAGCACCCCATAAAAATTCACCCTGCCTTGGGAGATTTGAGTAATGGCCCCACTGTACCCTGCAACACTAGGACTCTTAGTTCCAGATTTCTCAGTCCCACTGGAATCTACTTGGTGGGCCCAGGGAAGGGTCTGCCTGCATTCCACCTGTCTGGACTCTTACCCTCCAGAACAAGGTCTCCTGTGTGCTTACAGCCATCCTGTAGGACTAGAGTAACATCCTGTTCCTACTCCCTAGTCCCAGGGCTAGGGCTGTTGGTCTTATAAGTTACAACAGCAGCTGGACTCTCCTAGCCAGAAAAGTCCCTCCCCATTACACAGTCATAGAACCCAGCAGCTGGTGCCACAAGCCCCAGCATCACTCCGTTTTGTCAGCTGGACAAGGGGACCACCACCTTTGTCTCCCTCAGCACCGGGAACAAGGCCCTGGCTATCACAACCCCAGGGGGATTGTGGACCAAAGATGCACACGTTAGGAGACCATAGTCATCGCAAGGCCCCACTTTAGCCCCTGCAAACTGCAGCACACCAGCCACTGTGTTACTTTCAGACACAACATTGATTAAGACAAAAGAAATCACCAGAAAGTACACTCCTGAGCTCACTTAGAACCAAAGCCAAAGCAGCAAGTCCACTGATACCCTCCACTCCAGCTGAGCCATAAACTTTTCCAGTAAAACCTAGGGCTGATTACACCAGATGCACAGACGTCAACATAGGGACACAGGAGACATGGAGAAGCAAGGCAGCGTTACACCTCCAAAAGAACAAAATAACGCTCGAGAATTAGATCCTGAACTGAAGGAAATCCCTGAAAAGGCAAATATAGAATTCAAAATAATGATTGTAAGGAAACTCAATGAGATGCATGAGTATACAGTCAGATTAAAGAAATGATTAAATCAATGGCTGGCATGAATGAAAATATTACTAAGGAGATGAAACTCATTAAGAAGAATGAAATAGAAATTTTGGAGATGAAATCTTTAATCAGTGAAATAAAAAATATATTGAGAGTTTTAACAGCAAAATAGACCAAGTGGAAGAAAGAATTTCTAAACCCAATCAGACAAAAATGAAGATGAATGAATTAAGAATGAAGAAAGTCTGTGTGAAATTGGGATTCCATTAAGTGACTAGATATTCATAATATAGATATTCCTGAAGAAGAAAACAAAAAAGGCTTTGAGACCTGATAAATGGAATAATAGTTTAAAATTTCCCAGGTCTTGAAAGAGACATGGATATCCAGATACAAGAAGCTCAAACAACCCCAGGTAAACTCAAACAAAAAAGATCTCCAAGGCATATTGTAGTCAGATTGTCAAAAGTTAAGGACGAAGAGAGAATCCTTAAAGACGTTAAGAGAAAAGCATAATTACATATAAAGGAAAAGCAATTAGATTAACTTCCGACTTCTCAATGGAAACCCTACAGGACAGAAGAGAGTGGGATGATATATTCAAGGTTTAGAAGGAAAAAACTTCCAACCAAGAATATCATTTCCAGAGAAGCTATCCTTTAAAAGTGAAGGTGAAATAAGGTATTTTCTAGATAAGCAAAAACTGAGAGAATTCACCACCACCAGACCAGCCTTATAAGAAATTCTGAAGGGGTCCTGTATTAGAAGTAAACATAATGAGAGCACACCAAATTCACTGACATAATCGGCATCCAATCAACAAAATGGCAGGTGTTAGTTCTTATCTATGAATACTAACTTTGAATGTGAACAGAATACATTATCCAGCCAAACATCTTTGGTTGGCTAGATGTATAAAAAACCAAGACCTGGCCGGTGCTATGGTATAGTAGGCTAAGCCCCCACCTGCGGCACCAGCATCCTATATAGGTGCTGGTAGCACTGTGTTGTAGTGGGTCCACCTGCAGTGCCAGCATCCCGTATGGGCGCTGGTTCAAGTCCCAGCTGCTCCACTTCTGATCCAGCTCTCTGCTATAGCCTGGGAAAGCTGTGGAAGATGGCCCAAGTGCTTGGGCCTCTGCACCTGTGTAGGAGACCCGGAGGAAGTTCCTGGCTCCTGGCTTCAAATTGGCTCAGCTCCGGCCATTGCATCCATTTGGGGAATGAACCAGCAAATGGAAGACCTTTCTGTATTTCCCTCTCTCTGTAACTCTACCTCTCAAATAAATAAATAAATCTTAAAAAAGAAAAAAAGACCTCACTATTTGCTGCTTATAAGAAATTCACTTTATGGGGCCGGCACTGTGGGGCAGTGGATTAACGCCCTGGCCTGAAGTGCTGGCATCCCATATGGGCACCGGTTTGAGTCCAGGCTGCTCCACTTCCGATCCAGCTCTCTGCTATGGCCTGGGAAAGCAGTGGAAAGATGGCCCAAGTCCTGGGCCCCTGCACCCATGTGGGAGACCCAGAAGAAGCTCCTGGCTCCTGTCTTTGGATTGGCGCAGCTCCGGCTTTTGCAGCCATCTGGGGAGTGAACCAACGGATGGAAGACCTCTCTCTCTCTCTCTCTCTCTCTCTCTCTCTCTGCCTCTCATCTCTCTGTATAACTCTGACTTTCAAATAAATAAAAATAAATCTTAAAAAAAAGATTCACTTTACAAAGATACACACAGACTGAAGTGAAGGGCTGGAAAAAAAATAGCAGGCAATGGAAACCAAAAACAAGCAAGATTGGCTGTCCTGCTATCAGATAAAAGAGACTTTAAATCAGGCGCTGGCACTGTGGCACAGTGGGTTAACGCCCTGGCCTGAAGCGCCAGCATCCCATATGGGCGCCGGTTCGAGACCTGGCTGCTCCACTTCCGATCCAGCTCTCTGCTATGGCCTGGGAAAGCAGTGGAAGATGGCTCAAGTCCTTGGGCCCTTGCACCCGTGTGAGAGACCCAGAAGAAGCTCCTGGCTCCTGGCTTCTGATCGACGCAGCTCCAGCCATTGCAGCCAATTGGGAGTGAACCAACAGATGGAAGACCCTCTCTCCCTGACTCTCCTCTCTCTGTAACTCTGACTTTCGAATAAATAAATAAATCTTTAGAAAAAGAGACTTTAAATCAAAAACTGTGAAAAGAGATAAAGAAGGACATTATATTTTGATAAAAGGTTCAATTCACCAAGAAGACAAAACAATCATAAATATATATGCATCCAACACAAGACCATCCAGATATATCCAGCAGATACTGTTAGACCCAAAGGGAGAGATAGACTCCAATACAATCATAATGGGTGACTTCAATACCCTACTCTCAATGCACAGATAATCCAGACAGAACATCAATAAAGATACATTGGAGTTGAAACATATTATCGAGCAAATGGATCTAACATTTACAGGACATTTCACCCAACAGATACAGGATACACATTCTTCTCATCAACACGTGGAAATGGTCATTTTCCATTCAATTATTGTTTATAGCCCTTGTCTACATTCCCACTAAACTAGGATCTGTTTGTTTTTTCCTTGTCAAACTTACTTGGTGAAACATTAAGTCTTTTAAAATTGTAACGTAAATTTAAAATATGTTATCTCAAAAACTAAAAAATAAAAGGAAGGGAGAGGGAGGGTTGGTAGGAGGGAAGGCAGCAGGCGGCCTGGGGGTTGGAGTTCTGGTGAAGTGGGTAAAGCTGCTGCCTGAGATGCCAGTGTCCCGTGTGGTTGCCAGTTGGAGTCTCCACTTCCAATCCAGCTCCTTGCTGGTGCGCCTGGGGAGGTGGTGGAGGATGGTCTGTGTCCTTGGGCCCCTGCACCCATGTGGGAGACCTGGAGGAAGCTCTTGGCTTCGGATTGGCCCAGCTCTGGCCTTTGCAGCCATTTGGAGAGTGAACCAGCAGATGGAAGATATCTCTCTCTGTCTCTATCTCCCTCTCTCTCAGCTCTGTCTTTCACTTTATTTTGTCACTTTATTTATTTATTTATTTTTTGTGACAGGCAGAGTGGACAGTGAGAGAGAGAGACAGAGAGAAAGGTCTTCCTTTGCCGTTGGTTCATCCTCCAATGGCTGCCGCGGATGGCGCGCTGCCTCTGGTGCAATGCGCTCATCCGATGGCAGGAGCCAGGTGCTAAGTGCTTTTCCCTGGTCTCCCATGGGGTGCAGGGCCCAAGCACTTGGGCCATCCTCCACTGCACTCCCGGGCCACAGCAAAGAGCTGGCCTGGAAGAGGGGCAACCGGGACAGAATCCGGCGCCCCGACCGGGACTAGAACCCGGTGTGCCGGCGGAGGATTAGCCTGTTGAGCCATGGTGCCAGCCTCTCAGCTCTGTCTTTCAAACAAATAAATAAATCTTTAAAAAAGAAGAGGAATGGGAGGGAGGGAGGGAGGAAGAGACTATCATTATATTCTTAGAATAGTATCTATGAACTATATTGAATTGTTAAAGACTAAATATTAAAAACCTTAAAAGCATTGGTTTATTTAATGCTCCTACCCCACCACAAAGCCCCAGGAGGCAGTACTGGTGTGGAGTAGTGGAATTGTAGTATCTGCAAATAATGGGCTGAATAAAGGCCTCCCTAAGCAGGAACACAGCCTGACAGAAGTCCACATGCAGGGTCCCACCTCGCTGTGTTGTGTGGTTGGGGTCTCCACAAAATGAGAGGATTGGTTATATTTGCCTGCCTCTTGGGCTACTGTAGCACTTAAGTGAGTCATTTGCAAGAGCTTTATTATTATTTAAAGGTGTATTTATTTATTTGAAAGGCAGCTAGAGAGAGAGAGAGAGGTCTTCTGTCTGTTGATTCACTCCCCATTTGGCCACAATGGCCACAGTAGGACCAGACCAAAGCCAAGAGCCAGGAGTTTCAACTGGGTCCCCATGCTGGTGGCAAGGGCCCAAGTACTTGGGCCATCTTCTGCTGCTTTTCCAGGCACATTAGCAGGGAGCTGAATCAGAAGTGGAGCAGCTGGGAGATGAACTGGTGCCCATATAGAATGCTGGCATCACAGGTGGTAGCTTGCCCATTGCACTGGCTCCTTGCAAGTGCTTTTTCTATAAATATTTAGAACTGTATTTTATATATTTATTTGAAAAGCACAGTTCCACCTACTGATTCTCTCCCCAAATGACCACGAGGGCCAGGGCGGGGCCAGCCTGAGAGACTGAGAGAGGATCCTGGAATCCCATCTGAGTCTCACACAGAGGTGACAGGAGCTCAAGTTCTGGAGTCATCTTCTGCTGCTTTTCCAGGCACATTAGCAGGGAGCTGGACTGGAAGTGAACCAGTCAGAACTTGACCTGGTGCCCATGTGGGATGCCAGCATTGCAGGGAGAAGCATAAACTGCTGTACCGCAATGCCAGCCCCTGCCAATGCTTTACAAAAGATAGCTCCACAAGCAGTGTGAGTTGCAGTGGTGCCAAAAAGCCCTTTTAAAAATACTTACCGTTTCAACAGGCTAATCCTCCGCCTTGTGGCGCTGGCACACCGGGTTCTAGTCCAGGTCGGGGCGCCGGATTCTGTCCCGGTTGCCCCTCTTCCAGGCCAGCTCTTTGCTGTGGTCCGGGAGTGCAGTGGAGGATGGCCCAAGTGCTTGGGCCCTGCACCTGCATGGGAGACCAGGGAAAAGCACCTAGCACCTGGCTCCTGCCATCGGATGAGCGCGGTGCGCCGGCCGCAGCGCACCATCCGCGGCAGCCATTGGAGGGTGAACCAACGGCAAAAGGAAGACCTTTCTCTCTGTCTCTCTCTCTCACTGTCCACTCTGCCTGTCACAAAAAAAAAAAAAAACAAAAAAAAAACAAAAAAAAAAACTTACCGTTTGTATTCAACCAGCGAAGTGGTTACTAGTAACTGTTGTGCTTTGTGTGGGCTTCTATGACATTTAAAACTGCATTTGAAGCAAACAAGCAAAGAAACAAAAAGAGATAATAACTACTCAGAAGAAAACCACTATCCATCGCCAGACAAATGATGTTTATTAGAGGTTGGCTCTGTCGTGGAGGACTGAGAATATGTAGACCGAACAGTTTCCTTATTAGTAAATCTTTAGCAGCAATCAAGCAGTGCAGAAACACTAGCGTTTAAATTAGCTGTGTTTTAAATAGTATGGCTTAAAAATATCCAACAATAAATCAGGAGGCCATTGTAAATCAAAGTCTCACATTACTGAACTTTGTGTCTCCTTTATGAAATGTGCAGTTAATCTTTCTGTTGCCAAGAAAGCAGTCTTTCCTGCTGGAGACATTGAACGTGAAGTGCCCTCGACGTCCCCTCACCTTGGTCCTGCTCACCAGTGCTGGTGTGCCGAGCCCATGGTCTGCTGCCTGTCAGAGGACCACGGAAACCCTTCAGCGTGCAATCTTTTTTTTTTTTTTTTTTTGACAGGCAGAGTGGACAGTGAGAGAGAGAGACAGAGAGAAAGGTCTTCCTTTGCTGTTGGTTCACCCTCCAATGGCCGCCTCGGCCGGCGCACTGCACTGATCCGAAGGCAGGAGCCAGGTGCTTCTCCTGGTCTCCCATAGGGTGCAGGGCCCAAGCACTTGGGCCATCCTCCACTGCACTCCCTGGCCACAGCAGAGGGCTGGCCTGGAAGAGGGGCAACCAGGACAGAATCAGGCACCCCGACCAGGACTAGAACCCGGTGTGGGTGTGCCGGCGCTGCTAGGTGGAGGATTAGCCTATTGAGCCGCGGTGCCGGCCACAGTCTTTATTGGCATTCAAAGAGTGAACATCGACCATAACACATTTATTTCATCTCCTTCCTGGTGCGTTGAAAATAGCTGAATTTTGCCAGGATAAAGCCATTTTGCTGGTTACAAATGTGGTACTACCACGTTTATATCAAGTGTTAACTCTGACAACTCAGGAAGAAAATTCTCCAGCATTTACTGATCTGAGCTTGGTATAACCCAGTAGTTACTACCAAGGATTTTTATCCTGGATAAAAGGCAAGTCTAATCCATCATTTCTCAATTAATTTTCCTGAATAAATTCATTGTATTTGAGTAAATTGTGTATTGATACTGGAATTACAGAAGTACCTTATTGCTCAACTAGCGAGCACTCACTGATGCTTTAGAGCAGTGGTTGGGGATATTGTAGAACTGCACAGCATTTATTGATCTATATCTGGCATATGAATCCCTAGACAGGAACTGTCTTTGAGTGAGATTTTACGACCTCAATATAGATCCAGAGCTTTTAATGCACCTTTCGCCTTTATCATAATGTCACCAAGGAAATCAGAGTGGGTAGGAATGGCCTCCTGACATCCAATTCCATATTTAATTATGTTAAGATGGCTCTGTTTTACACACCCCTCCACCTAAAGATTTTAGAATAGTTCTTAGCTGGCTCGGTCATGTGGCCTGTAAAATGAATTAAACAGGAGATCCTCCTCCACGTTAATAATACAGAACCAGTGTTGTGTCCCTGGGCTAGCTCTGGCATCTAAATTGATACAATAGTCATCCTCCAGTATCCTCAGGGGACTGGTTCCAGGATATCTGAGAATATTAAAATCTGCAGATGATCCGGGCCTTTATAGAAAATGGTGTAGTGTTTGCATATAATCCACTCATATCCTTGTATACTTTAAATCATCTCTAGATTACTTATAATATCTAACACAATGTAACTGCTAGGGAAATAGTTATTACATTGTATTGTTTAGGGAATAATGGCAAGAAAAAGTCTGCATATGCTCAGTACAAATGCAATTTTTTACAAAAACATCTTCGATCTGTGGTTAGTTGAATATTCAGATGTGGAACCCACAAATGCAGATAAAGAGGGCCAACTGTGCTAAGCAACTCTGTTTAATGGATTCATATCTGGTATTGATGGTGTCAAGAAATACCTCCCAGGTTACTGGAAGCTACACTTAATGAATTTAGATGTAGAGGATGCCAGATGGAAAACCAAAAAACTTGTCTGCTAATAAAGGACAATTCAGAACCAGGGCATTCGCTCCTGTTGTCCTGCAACTTCTGGGTACTGGATAGCGTTGCTTATGAAGAAGTGGGATGAAGGACTATAAATTACACAAATTTACAGGCACGAGATGATCTTTTCTGTCGCATGCAGAAAGGAATAGGGTCATTAGTTGTATCATTATAATCTTTACTGAATACAGGCATGAAGGACCACAAGAGTGGCATTGCTTTGCTGGGTGCCTGGAACATTTGAAGTTCTTCCATTCAGACTTCAAGGATTCTATTCCCCTAAGTACTAGAGACAGGCAGGGGCCTGTGCACTTATAGACTTCCTGTTGACATTTCTCTTCTTTTCTCCCCGAACTTTTTGATGTATGCATTATGCAAATAAATACTGAACATTTGGAGGAAAAAAGAGAGTATATACAGATTATTCCATTTTACATGACATCCCCCCCCCAGAAAAAAACTCTTAATGATAGAGTGGTTTCCAAAGGTTAGAGATGGAGGGAGGGAAGGATTTCAAAGGACCCTATGGAGAGGTTTGTTTGAGAAGCAGAGAACACACAGACACACACACACACACACACACACACAACACAGAGAGCCTTTGTTCCCTGGTTCACTCCTCAAATGCCTGCAATAGCCAAGGCCAAAGCAGGAGCTGGGAACACAGCCCCGGTGTCCAGGTGGATGTAGGGGCAGCTGCTGGAGCCATCACTGATGCCTCTCAGAGTCTACATTAGCAGGAAGCTGGAGTCAGGAGTTGGAGATGGGGATCAAATGCAGACACTCCAATGAGGAAGGTGGACTTCCGAACTCACGTCTTAACTGCTGGACCAAATGTCCACCCCAGTTTTAAGGGTGTGTCCTGATTTTATCTGTGTCCTGATAGCGGTGATGGCCCCACAGAGCTGTGCATTTCCTAAAATTCACAGAACTGCTGTTAAAAAGTCAGTTCTAACTGTGTGATCTTTTAACAATAAAACTTAGGAATATATAGGTAAAATGCCAACAATTAAGAAAATAGCAATTTTGATAAAAATTAGAACTTGAAACTACTTACACTTTTTAAAAAAGATTTATTTATTTATTTGAAAGGCAGAGCTACAGAGAGAGAGGAGAGAGAGACACAGAGAGGTCTTCCACCTTCTGTTTCACTCCCCAAATGATAGCAACTGCCAGAGCTGGGTCAGGCTGAAGCCAGGAGCTTCTTCCAGGTCTCTGACACGAGTGCAGGGGCCCAAACATTTGGGCTGTCCTCCATGCTTTCCCCAGCATATTAGCAGAGAGCTAGCTCGGAAGTGCAGCAGCTGGAACTCGAACCGGCACCAAACGGGATGCTGGCATTGCAGGTGGCAGCTTAACCCATTTTACCACAGTGCCAGCCCAGGGAACTGGACTTTCTTACGCCCTTTCTCCTATTCCTCTTTTTACGCTCTATGTAGATATAGGACTATTGTTAGATCCTCTGCCCTTGCAACTTCATTTTATTTTTAGAATGTATTTATTTATTTAAAAGGCAGAGTTGCAGAGAGGGGGGTTAGGTCTTCCATCTACTGGTTCACTCCCCAAGTGGACTCAATAGCCAGGGGCCAAGTCAAAGGCAGCAGCTAGGAGCTTCTTCCGGCTCTTCCACGTAGGTGCAGGGGCTCAGGCACTTGGGTCATCTGCTGCTGCTTTCCCAAGCACTTTAGTGGGGAACTTGATCTAAAGTGGAGCAGCCAGGACTTGAACTGTGCTCATATGAGATGCTGGTGTTGCAGGGGGCAACTGTTTTGTTTTGTTTTGTTTTTTAATTTTATTTCTTTATTTGAGAGGTAGAGTTTCAGACAGTGAGAGGGAGAGACAGAGAGAAAGGTCTTCCTTCCGTTGGCTCACTCCCCAAATGGCCGCAATGGCCAGAGCTGTGTCGATCTGAAGCCAGGAGTCAGGAGCTTCTTCCTGGTCTCCCACGCAGGTGCAGGGGCCCAAGGACTTGGGCCATCCTCCACTGCTTTCCCAGGCCACAGCAGAGAGCTGGACTGGGAGAGGAGCATCCAGGGCTAGAACCGGCCCCCATATGGGATGCAGGTGGAGGATTAAACAAGGCGCTTGCCCCAGCAGGGGGCAACTTAACCAAATGTATCACAATGCCAGCCCTGCCTTTGTAACTTTAAACAGTACATGTTCCACTTTATCATTTTCACACTTAAAATTTTGTTAAATGAAAATATTTATACCTTTATCACTCTATCACTCCTTTCACCTAATTACCCTCTTCTTTCTTCTACCATCGAAACTATTTAAAAAAAAAAAAAACATGTATTTATTTGAAAGGAAGAGTTACACAGAGGGAGGGAGGGCGGGAGGGAGGGAGGGAGAGAGAGAGAGAGAGAGAGAGAGAGAGAGAGAAAGAGATCTTCCATCCTCTGGTTGCCTCCCCAAATGGCCTTAACAGCCAGGCCTGGACCAGGATGTAGCCAGGACCCTGAAACTCCATCTGGGTGTGTCACATGGGTCACAGGAGCCCAAGTATTCGGGCCAACTTCCACTGCTTTCCCAGGTGCATTAGCAGGGAGCTGAAATGAAAGTGCAGCAGATTGGACGTGAGAATCTAGTGCTCATGTGGAATCCCAGCGTCACATGCAGTGGCTTAACCCACTGTGCTGCAATGCCATCCCCCAAACTTTTACATTGTATTGTTTTAAAATTTAAAAAAAAATGTTTATTATTCATTTTTATTATTTTGAAAGGTAGAGTGATGGAGACACACAGAGAAAGAGGTCCTCCATACACTGGTTATCTTCCTAAATGCCTGCAACAGCCGGGACTGCTCCATTTGGGTCTCCCACATGTGTGGCAGGGACTCAGTATTTGAGCCACTGTGCACTGTCTCCCAGGAGCATTAGCAGGAAGCTGGATTGGAAGCAGAGGTGGAGAAGGGACTTGACCCTAAGCACTCCGCTATGGGGTATGGGCTTCCGCAGTGATGCTTAGCCTGTTGTGTCACAACACCTGCTCCATGTCATTAAATGTTGATTTAATTATTTGAAAGCGGTGTATAGAGAGCTTCCATCTGCCGGTTGTCTCCCCAAAGGCTCCCAAAAGCTGGGGCTTTAATTGGCTGAAACCAGGAGCTGGAAACTCATTCCAGGTCTCATGTGGGGGCAGGAACTCAATTAGGTGAGCTGTCAGAACCTTCATTAACAGGAAGCTGGAGTGAGGCGCTGAATCTGAGAAACTAGCCAGTACTCCTACATGGGCTGTTTGTGCCTTACAGCTAGGCTAAATGCCCATCCCTACTTTCATGTTTTCAGCAAGATAACTTTTAGATCATTTCTGGGAGCATAATGAGATCTTCTGTGCTTAACTGTAAGTTGATTCTAAAATTAAGAACCAGTGATTATGCTTACATCATCGCAAGCCCTTTCTGCTTCTAGGATGATGGAGTAGACATCCTTGTCCTCCTTCTTCCCATTAAATTAAACTAAAACCACTGTACTTATATATAAAGCAGACGTAAGAAGATAATGAACAGCAGAGACAAGAAGGTAGACCAGCTAGGGATATTGGGACCCAAGGGACAGTAGAGTGGGGGTCCCCAGATTTTTGTTTTTGTTTTTGCTTTGCTTTGTATGTGTATCCCAGACTTGGAACTGAAGAAGCCAGCAACCTAGAAACACCAATGGGCACAAGGTGGGGAGCTGTGGGGAGAAGTTGCCATCTCTAGTCAAAGAACTAGGAAAGGGGCAAACTCTAAGTCAGAAGACATTTAGGCAATAACTTCTCTACTCCAGTCAAAAGTGACCCAAATAAACAGAAGTGTCAGCCGAGGCTGAGACTCACCCATGTGAAAGCTGTAATGGAGCGTCCCGATGTTCTTGCTGGGCGATGTCGTAGGAGGCCAGGAGGGAGCCTGGACTGTGCACCCACCTGGCAGAGATGTTTCAATTGTCCAACAAAGATCTCAAAATGCCATGATTAAAATGCTGAAGCATTTCTGGACATATTTGAAGCCAAGAAAAAAATAGGAAGCCTCTGCAAAGAAGTAAACATCTAGACAAGAAATACGAGTTTTAAAAAGGACCAGCTGGAAACCAGATGCAGTAAACAAAATGAAAACCCTGGTGGATGGACTCAAGCACAGAATGGAGTGAACCGAGAAAATACCCAGCGAACTGAGAGACAGAGCAACAGAAATGACAGAGAAGACGGACGAGATCAGAACAAGGAACAGACACTCAGACACCTGTGCGACTCCATTAGAAGATCTAATTTTTTTTTCTTTTGTCATTGGAGTACCAGAAGGAGAGGATCAAGAGATTGAGGCTAGGGCAATCTCTAAAGAAGCCAACACAAAAACACTATGTATAAATCAAAATGGAAACCTAAAAAAAATTGAAAGTACTTGGGGCTGGCATTGTGATACAGCAGGTCACGCCAGCATCCCATACTGGACTGCAGTTTTGAGGCATCCCAGCTGCTCTGCTTTTGATCTGTCTCCCTGCTAATGTGCCTGGGAAAGCAGCAGAAGGTGGCCCAAGCACTTGGGCCACTTGGCCCCCGTTTTGGGACCCTGATGCAGTTCCAGGCTTTCTGGCTTCAGCCTGGCCCAGCCCCAGCTGCTGTGGTCATTTGACAAGTGAACTAATGGATGGAAGATATCTTTCTCTTTTTTTTTCTCTCTGTCAGCCTGCCTTTCAAATAAATAAAATAAATCTTTAAAATATAAATGACAAATTTACACCCTAACATATCAATAAATACATTAAATATAAATTGTCTAAATATATCAATGAAAGGGTAGAGATTGATAGAGTAGATTTTTTTAAAGATTCATTTATTTTTTATTTGAAAAAGTTACATATAGAGAAATAGAGATCTTTCATATGCTAGTTCACTCAACAGCCAGGGCTGGCCAGGCCCAAGCCAGGAACTTCATTTGAGTCTCCCACCTGAGGCTCGAACTGTTGCCCATATTTAATGCTGGCATCACAGGCTGCAGCTTAACCCACTATGCCACAACACCAGCCCTGATAGAGTAGATTTTTAAAATGACCAACTGGGACCCGGTGCTATGATGCAGTAGGTTAAGCCTCCGCCTGCAATGCTGGTATCCCATTGGATGCTGGTTCGTGTGTTGGCTGCTTCACTTATGATCCAGCTCCCTACTAGTGACCTGGGAAAGCAGTGGAAGATGGCCCAAGTGCTTGGATCCCTCCACCCACATAGGAGAACCAGAGGAAGCTCTTGGCTCCTCGCTTCAGATCGGCCCAGCTCTGGCTGATGTGGCCACGTGGGGAATGAACCAGCAGATGGAAGACATCTTTCTCGGTCTCTCCCTCTGTGTATCTGTGATGCTGGCTCTCAAATAGAGTAAAAATATTTTTTAAAAAAATGATACAACTATATCCTGTACAAAGAATGCACTTTAATTGTAATAATACGGGCAATTTAAAAGAAAAAATATAAAAAGATATATCATGCAATATTAAACAAAACAAGAATGACTGTTAATAGCAGATGTAGTAGACTTCAGAACAAAGGAAATGAACAGAGGGAGAAAGGGATATTATGAAGTTATAAAATGGCCACTTCACTAAGAAAACATGACAGTTCTAAAAATTTATATGCATCGAACAACAGAGCTGCAAAATGTTAGACAAAATCTGATAGAACTGAAAAAAATAAGTAGATAATCCATAATTACAATTGGAGTCTTTAACATCTCCTTTTCAACACTTGCTAGAACAATTAGACCAAAAAAAAAAATCTGTCAGGTCATACAACAACCCAGCGACATCATCAACCACTCATAAGAATGTATCATCTTTCTGGAAAACAGTTTGACAGTTTCTTTAAAAATGAGCATGAAATTATCATATGAGCCAGCATTTGCACTGCTGGGCATCTATCCCACATAAATGAAGACTGCGTTCACATGTTCACATAAAATCCTGTACACAGGTACGAATATTTGCAACATGTTGATTCACAATAGCCATAAGCTGAAAACAACTCAGACCTCCTTCAGTGAAATATGGTCAAGCTGTAGCATATCCGCACTAAGGAATACTACTCAGCAATAAAAATGCATGAACTACTGACATCACAGCAATCTGGATGAATTATCAGATAATTGTGGTGAGTAAAAAGGCCAATGCCAAGAGTTATATATACCATATTATTCCACTTATCTTATTATCTTCATAAGATGAAAAGGTTATAAAAATGGAGAGAAGATTGGTGGTTGCCAGGGCTTAAGGACAGATTGGGATGGAGGGAAGTAAGTGGCCTGCGCCGTGGTTCACTGGGCTAATCCTCCACCTGCGGCGCCGGCACACCGGGTTCTAGTCCTGGTCGTGGCACTGGATTCTGTCCTGGTTGCCCCTCTTCCAGTCCGGCTCTCTGCTGTGGCCCGGGAGGGCAGTGGAGGATGGCCCAAGTGCTTGGGCCCTGCACCCGCATGGGTGACCAGGAGGAAGCACCTGGCTCCTGGCTTTGGATTGGCTCAGCGCCAGCCATGGCGGTCGTTTGGGGAGTGAAACAACGGAGGGAGGACCTTTCTCTCTGCCTCTCTCTCTCATTGTCTATAACTCTGCTTGTCAAATAATAATAATAATAATAATAATAAAACAGGACATAGGGTAATGGGGATATATAGGGTAATGGGGATATCTGTCATTTCTTAGAACTGGCTGCGAATGTGTAACTATTTCAGATAAAAAGTTTGGTGGAAGCGTTTGCATCACCACACAGCCAAGCAGTGTTATCGTGGATGCACTTGTTTCATGAGCAGTGTGGGATGTTCGCCGCTGTCTGCCTATCAGAGATGTGGATTCCCTCCTACTGGAGAACTCACCTTCCTGAGTCTTGGTGAGAGTGTGGAGCCAGTGTCTTGAGTCTCTGACTCTGTGTTCCGTGGATGATCGGCTGCTGCTCGGCTATCATCCTGAGGCTCCTCTTCTTCTCCAAGGCTGTTTGCTGAGGGTGGAGGGGGCCAGGTGGTCTCTGTTAGTCCCCCTCTGCTTCCTTACAATTCACGTACTTTAGCAGCTTTTTAGAAAGGGGAGAAAAACAGGAAGTATATGTTCCATATATGTGCATATCTGCAAAAGATTATATTTTCACACTTGATTGGTGGTTTGGTGAGGGTACAGAATTTTAGATAAAACATAGTGTTTTCCCCCAGAACTTTGAAGGTGTTGCTTCATTATCTTATAGCATCTGGTATTATTTATGAAAGGTCAGATGCCATGGGACAGTTCTTGTCCCTTTTGGTATTCTGAGATGATATGCTGAGATGTGGGTCTTTTTACACTTGTGCTAGCAACTTTCAATCATGTGACTATGTCTTTGCTTTCTGGTAATTTCTTGCATTATGTCCTCAACAATATTTGCTCCCTGGTCTCTTCATGGCTTTTTGGACTCTTCTAGCAGATATTGGGCTTTTTAAAAAAACATAGTCCAAATTTTTTATTGTTTCCCCATATTTTTTCATCTCTTTGTATTTTTCCCCAACTCCATCTTCCAACTTTTGTGTTGATTTTTAAAATTTCAGCAATCTTTTTGAAGTTTCTTGCTCTCTAATTTTTCCCTTTTTGTGCCATCCCATGCTTGTTTTTTGGATGCACTATTTCCCTAGTCTCTCTAAAGATAAAATTTGTAGATTTTTTCTGAAGTTCTGTTTCCTGCAATATCTCAGATCATGCTACATTTATGAAATACTGTTTTAGTTAATTTCTTTAAAATTTTTAAAAACCTGTTTGAGAGAATGACAGGGAGAGAGATTAAATACAAAAGGGGGTTTTACCCCTCAAATACCTGCAACAGTCAGGCCTGGGCCAGGGGCAGAGCCAGGAGCTGGGGACTCATTCCAGTTTTCCCATGTGGATGAGAGACCCAATTACTTGAGTGACTCCACGTCTTCCATTAGCAGGAAGCTGAAGTCAGAAGCCAGAGACAGATTGAACCCAGGCACTCTGATACAGGATATGAGCATTTTAGCCAATAGGCTAAATGCTTGCCCCTTAGTTTATTTCTAATTAGAAAAAAAAATGTTTCTTATACTTTCAGCAGTATCATACATTTGTATAATCAGAAAGTAGAATAAGATATGAATACGAAAACTGATAAATAGAACAATGAAAAACAAATTATGTTTCCACTGCATAGAGATTAACACTGTAAACATCTGTGTATGTATCATTCCGTGTGTGTGTGTGTGTGTGTGTGTGTATTTCAAAAGTTCATGGAGAATAGGATTAAAAAATGTTTCTTTTGTTGCAGAAAATTTTTTAAATCTGTGCATAGAGGTGGTCAAAAACTTGATGATAAATATTTATCATGGAAAAAGTGTGCAACTTTCTTAGTGTTTCTGACTTCTCCCAAATGTCTGGTCATCGTTCACTGAAACTTGGGGTTATTAGGCACTGGAGGTTGAGCATGGGCTGTGTGTGTGTTATCTAGGCTCACTGGATGGGAGGCTCACTTTACTGTGATCAGGTAGGGAGATCTATGGGTGCCAGGATGCCATGGTGGCTGTTTGGAACTCTTTTTTTTTTTTAAATTTTTTTTGACAGGCAGAATGGACAGTGAGAGAGAGAGACAGAGAGAAAGGTCTTCCTTTGCCATTGGTTCACCCTCCAATGGCCGCTGCGGCCGGCGCACCGTGGCCGGTGCACTGCAGTCAGCACACCACGCTGATCCGATGGCAGGAGCCAGGTGCTTCTCCTGGTCTCCCATTCGGGTGCAGGGCCCAAGCACTTGGACCATCCTCCACTGCACTCCCTGGCCACAGCAGAGAGCTGGCCTGGAAGAGGGGCAACTGGAGCAGAATCCGGCGCCCTGACCGGGACTAGAACCCGGTGTGCCGGTGCCGCAAGGCGGAGGATTAGCCTGTTGAGCCACAGCGACGGCCAGAACTCTTTAATTTTCGTGGTAAAGAGCCCTCATTTGGAGAGCCAGGTCCCTGTTCTGGGCACAGAGGGCTGTGAGAACGTGGTCAGTCCTTGCAGACGTCCCATGTAACTTCATCCCCTGAATTTAGTGCCTCTCAGCCTCTCGGGTTCTCTGTCTGGATTTTATACTGCCCCGCCTTGCTTCCAGTTCCTTGTTGTTTATTTGGTTTGAGTTTACTTGCTAACTGCCTACCACTAAATCCTGGAGTTTGACTTCTCTTTGAGATTTAATGCTGCTCATGGTTTTGACATAATATCAAAGAAAAACATTTTTAATTGAATGAGATCCTTTAAATCATCTGATCTGAGTTTTCTCAAACTTTCTGTTATTCTGATGGAGTAACAGTTCATTCACTGATGCAGTCTATGCGTGCTTATTGAGTACTTACTATGATGGGTTGAACATAGAACATGTTGAAATCCTAAGCCCCTAGTACCTATGAATGTGACCTAATTTGGAAGCAGGGTCACTGGATGCTATTAGATGTAATTAGTTGGGATCCTACTAAGGAAGAAGGATGCTCAATCAAACGTGATTGGTGTTGTTAAAGAAGAAGAGAGACACACACAAGAAGACTGTGTGAGAATGGAGGCAGAGATTGGAGCAGTGCCCCCACCTTTAGCCAAGGAACACAAGGACTGCTGGGAACAGGAGCAGCTGGGAGACAGGCATAGGACAGTTTCTCTTCCAGAGGCTTCAGAGGGAGCATGGCCCTGCTGACAGCTTGATTTCAGACTTCTGACCTTTGGGACTGTGAGAGAATAAATTCCTGTTGTTTTAAGCCATCCAGTCTGTGGTCATTTGTTATGGAGTCCCTAGAACATTTATGCAGTTACCATCACCAGGGGTGCGGGGGAAATAGAAAGGACAGAACCCACCTCCTTTCACGTTACCCTGGGATGTCCTCTCCACCCAGAGCAGCCTGTCTTGTGGCCCTAGAGGCTGCATCGGGAGCGTCCCCTGCTCTCTGGTTTCTGGTTAGGGTCAGCAGGTGGAGAGCAGCAGCCGGAGGGTAGAGGTGAGAGGGCAAGAGGCAGCAGAGGAAGTTAGGCATTTGGGAGCCAGGCTCCCTCCCTGTGGGGTGGTTACTCTTGCCTGAGCATCAGCGGCCCCACCTACCCAGCTGTCTCCCTCTCCCTGGGCTTCAGCACCTACCTCTTCCCCACAGCTGAGGGATGAAATGGTGACCTGGGAGTTATCAGCTGTAGGATTTTGCACCATCCCCAGATTTCCTGCCTTTCTCTACATCTTGGGAAATTGAGCTGCTATTAAACTCTCCTCAAGTTAGCTGACTGGTGGGGTCGGTGTTGTGACACAGTGGGTTAAGTCACTCCTTGGAATGCCTGCCCACATTCCAGGTTGGAGTGCCTAGGATCATGTCCTGCCTCCACTTCCCACCCAGCTTCTCACTAATGTAGCTGGGAGGTAGCAAGTGATGGCCCAAGTACTTGGGATCCTGTCACTCACATGGGAAACTCAGATGGAGTTCCTAGCTCTTGGCTTCAGCCTGGCCTGGCCTGGTTACTGTGGGCATTTGGGGAATAGATCAGCAGATGGAAGATCTTTCTCTCTCTCTTTCTCTGTCTCCCTCTCTGTCACTCTGTCTTTCAAACAAAGAAATAAATCCCTTTTAAAAAAGTTACCTGATTTGTATGTCCCCTCTGTCTCCTGCTTGGACCCTGACTCATACCGTTGCCCTCTTAGAATTTATTGTTGAGGGGCAGGCAGATGATAAACAAGATCAATGCAATATATTGCATGTCAATGACAAGCACTATGAAGAATCAAGAAGCAGAGAGGGAGACGGGAGGCCTGGGTGGGACTGTGAATTTTTAGAAATGTGGTTAAGGACTACCTCTCTGAGATTATATTTGATATTCTTCTTTTGCAAAACTTACTATTTATTTGCTATCATTTTATTTGTAAGGCAGAGAGGCAGACACAGACAGACAGGGAGAGATTCTCCATCCGTTGGTTTGCTCCCTAAATGTTCACAACTTCTGGGGCTGGCTGAAGCCAGAAGCCAGCAACTCAGTCCTGGTTTCCCATGTGAGCGGCAGGGACCCAACTACCTGAGCCATCATTTGCTGTCTCCTGAGATGTTCATCAGCAGAAAGCTGCAGTCAGGAGCTGAGCTGTGACTCAAGCCCAAGTACACCAGTACGGGATGCAGGCGTCCCAAGGGGCTTAATGCTGCCCAAACACCTGCCCCTGGTGTTTGATCTTGGTCTTTCTCCTCCAGTTTTCCTAGAGGCAGAGTGGCCATGAGGGTCTCTCAGGGAAGAGCATGCCAGGCAGAGGCTGGTATAGGTGAGAGATGGCCAAGAGACCAGCCCAGCTGGCCACAGAGATCATGTTGGGCTTCCCTGGTCACAGGGAATGGGGGATGGAGCAGGAATGGAACAGGACGCCCTGGAGGAGTTTACATGGAGGAACATGATAGTGTTTAGCAGGATGGCCCCGGCCTCGGTACTGGGGACAGGGGAAGTGGCAAAGGCAGAGGGGACCTGACCCCCTTGGAGTCTGGGGCCAGATCCAAGGGAAAGATGGTGGTGGCTTGCACCAGAGCAGCTGCAGAGACTTAAAAGAGAAGTGATCAGATCCATTTATGTTGTGTGGGTGGGGCTAGGTATCCTATGGGGTTGGATGAGATTAGTAAGAGCAAAAGGAAGTCCAGGGTGGCTGTCTGAGCATCTGGAAAAGGCGTCACAGGCTGCTCTGAGGACGGCGGAAGTGAGGAGCAGGTTGTAGTTTACCGGCTGTGGGCAAGGCCATCTCCGAAACTCAGTTTGGGGCATAGTTAGAGTGAGGCACTGGGCTGAATTGCACCACGCCCAGCCGGTGCTCAAGGTGGGGCCAGGAAGTCATGAAGGTCAGTCTACGTCTGCGGCTGCCTCAGAGAGAGGGCAGGCTGGGCCCAGACATTTGGCTGCACAACTGTGGGCATTTTCTGGACCAGCGCCTCCCAAACACAGATGTGCCATGAGTCACCCAGGCATCTTGGTGGAGTGTGGCTCCGTGGCAGGGCCTGAGGACCTGCACTGCTAGGAAGTCCCCAGATGGCACCATGATGCTGGTCTGCTGGACACACTGAGGGCCAAGGTTCTGGAGGGCAGACTACTTCCCAGTAGGGGGTAAAACATGAGGGGAGCTGCCAAATGAGGAGGCAGGCAGGCTACCGAGACTCAGGGCCGTCTGTTTGCAGGGATTGTCTGGGAATGTCACCTGCCAGCCCTGAGGTCCGATGCCATGGGAGTTATGGCCTCCCATGGTGGGAAGTTGTTCTGGAGTATGGCCTTTCCCACTGGGAGAAGGGGAGGTGGATGTCTTGCCCCCCATCTCCCATGCCTGCTGGCTCACAGGAGTCCAAATGAACTCTGGGTCTGCACTGGACACCACCCTTCATGGCCCCCCAGAAGCTAACTAAACATCCATGCATAGACATCAAATAAACATGGGAAGTCCAATTTCAGGGACACTTTGGTTTTGTTTTTAATTTATTTGAGAAGGAGAGAGAGAGCATGCACTCCTGTAGGCTGGTTCGCTCCCTATATGCCCATAACAACTCGGGGGTGGGGGATGAAAGGCAGGAGGTCAGAGCTCAATCCAGGGCTCTGACATGGATGACAGGAATGCAATTACTTGAGCCATCACGGCTACCCACAAGGGTCTGCATTAACAGAAAGGCTGGACTCAGGAGTTGAAGGTTGAACCCCCGGCACTCCAGTATGGGACATGTGCATCATAGCTGCTAGACCAAATGACTGCCCACACCCTCTCCCCTTTTTTATGCTCTCTGGGCTGGAGATGACGTTATCTGCAAGGAGAATGCCTTTAGAACCCTGATCGGGGTGCAGACCAAAAACCCACCCAGGAGGAGCCCCAAGGCACGGGTCTGTTGCAAGATCACAGGATCAGGAGGACCCAGCAAAGCAGATGGAGACGGAATAGCCAGAAGCCATCCTTGGATGGCTCAGCTCCATGGAATTTCTTTCCTCCCTTCAAAACAACATCAATAACAATGATAGTTGTGATTTATTGGGCCTTTTTCTGTGCGCTGGACAGGGGTGTGTGTTCACCATGATATTCTCATTTGCTCCTGTCGACAGCTGCATGCAGTAGCTGTCACGATGCCCATTGCCAGAGCTGAGCTGCTGGTGGAGGACTTGTCCAGGCCTGGGGCTCCACCGAATACTCGTACACGATGGTGTGTTTCCAGGAGAGCACTGAGCAGCCTTGAGAAAAGCATAACCTGATGGGAACGTGCAATTCTCCTGTCACCCAGGAAAAATGGTTCACTCCCCAAATGGCCACAACAGCTGAGGCTGGGCCAGGCTGAAGCCAAGAACCAGGAGCTTCTCCCATGTGGATAGCAGAGGGCTCAAGGACATGGGCCATCTTCTGCTGCTTTCCCAGGCCTTCAGCAGGGAGATGGAGTAAAAGTGGAGCAGCCAGAACTCTAACCAGTTGCCCATTTGGGATGCGGGCACTGCAGATGGTGGCTTAACCAGCTGCACACAGCACAGGCCCTGAGGGCTGCATCTTTACCAGGGTGGTACCCAGTCAAGCATGTAGAGTCACCTGGGTAAGCGGACACCTAGGATCCTGAGCCACCGGTGGTGGTACCTGAGATGCTTCCAGATGACTGCTCTATGTCCAAACTGGCTGCATCAGCTTTGAGGAAGGGGAATGGACCCATTGCCAACAAGTATTTATTCTGGGCTTACGATGTCAAGAGCCTCACATTGAGTTATTGGGAAATAAAGAAATAGAATCCACAGACACCTTCTTAACAAGCTCGTTACACTTCTACATCTGTCAATGATTTCCTTTAATGTGATTCAAGGTTGGGGACATTAGGAAGCTGTGCTTTGTGTTCCTGGGGACCTTGGGGAGCTTTGCTCCAGGAGTCAGTTGATTCTCTGAGGACCTCTTAATGTCTGAATGCTGAGCAGATAAGAGCTCACGGTTTATTTACTTACTTGAAAGCCAGAGAAAGAGAGAGAGTGAGGGAGAAAAAGACAGGTCTCCCATTCACTGAGTCACTCCCCAAATGCTTACAGAAGCCGGAGTTGCCAGGCCAGTCTGAAGCCAGGGTCCAGGAACTCAATTCAAGTCTTCTACGTGGGAAGCAGGAATCCAAGTACTTGGGCCTCTTGGGGCATACGTTAGCAGGAATATGGAATTGGGAGTGGAGTTAGGAGTTGAACACTCTGATACGGGATACCAGCATCCCAAGTGGCATCTTAGCTGCTATATTAAATGGTCATCCATACCTCGTTCTTTTTGAAGTTGAAAAATTGTCTATTAAGTGGTTGTGTCTGGCTATCTATCTGTTTTATTGACTTTTATTCTCATTTTATTTAAAAGTCAGAGATGCAGAGAGACAGAGAGCTCTTACATCTGCTGGTTCACTCCCCAGATACCTGCAAGAGCCAGGGCTAGACCAGGCGGAAATTAGGACCCAGAAATTCAGTCTGCCACGTGGGTAGCAGGAGCTCAAGTACTTGAGCCATCACCTGCTGCCTCCTTAGGTGTGCATTAGCAGGATGCCGGATCTGAAGAGAAGAAGGTAGGACTTGAACCAGGCACTCCGATACGGGATGCAGGCGTCCCAAGTTGCATCTTAGCTGCTGCAGCAAATGGCCTACCTATATCATATATTTTTGAGCAGCCCTTCTTAAATAGCATTTAAGTTGTTTCCATGAGCTGGGCTGCTTGAGTTCCCCGTCCCCTGTCCCCTGCCCCCTCTTGCTGGCCGTCTTCAATTGGGTATTAACATTAGACTTCTCGCAGAGGTCAGCATTTCAGATGGCTAATATCTCCAAGCCCTATGATATAAACCTGTCACGAGGAGTTGTCAGTTGGTTTACTGCAAGGCCTTTTTGAGCCAGAGGTTAATATATTAATGAAGACTGTGGCTGTTCCCCTACATTAAATAATGACTGCGAATGATTGGAAGAAAAACATCCTTATGTTCTCCTGCGAGTGTGAGATTGATGAGAATGGATTACCCTGCCAAGAGAACTCAAAAATATTACAACCTTTTATTCCTTTGCAGCTTGGGCAAATGTGTATTCATTTCTACGTTATTACAAAAAAACCTCTTACGATGATTCTGGGCTAAAAACACATTAAATCATCACTTTAATTATATCGAAACAGTACTCTGAGATTCTGTCACTAATCTAGTTTAATCTTGGCATCTGGTCCTCATGCAATATTCTATTTCTATTCAGGTGATATTAGTCAACTGGACATAAGCAGCAGTATTTATCTTATTAGTTTATTTTGGTAAAGTGGTAAATTATGGTAGAATTATAATAATTCCTCAGTTTATGGATATCTCACAATCACATACGAACTTGACATTTTAAAATGTGGTCTAAATTCAGTGTTAATATTAACACTTTGTCTCTTTCACTTTTCCAGAAGAGTTTAAGCTTGGAATATTCTGAATGTTTTTTTTTTTCTCTGAAATTCTCCCGTTTAGCATTTTATTTGTGGCTGTACCTCTCTGTGCTCATGGAGACAAAGAAAACCACGTATAATGTGACAATGAGCTTTAGAAGTTTAGAAGGTGCAGGTGGAGACGGGGGGTGGGGTGTTGGGCTCCCAAATGCTGGCAGAGTTCACCAGCGTGGAGGGAGGCGGGCACCAGAGGCTGTGAAGACCCCCGTCACCCTGCAGTGTCCCTAGAAGTACCTACGGGGTGGCATATGAAGCCCAGTTCAGAGCGTCTTCCTCTAGTTCCACCTGCTTCTTCCCCCTTTCTCTCTCACCCCTTGGGTGCGGCCCCTTGCAGAGGCTCAGCTGCTCAGTCCAGGGTCTGCCTCTGCCACCGCGGGGCCCGTGAGCTGGCCTAGGAAGCCTCCTGGTAACTTTTTCATGGTTCAGACTCTTGTTCTCAGCTCTCCGGGTTTTGATTTCAGGAGATCTAAAGCAGATCAGTTCAGGGACAGACGCACAGTAGCCAAGTTCACGGAAGTGGTGTGGAAAACACAATGTTGGGTTATTTAGTGCACAGGGAAATGGTCATAGAACTAAGGTAGCTGGGTCCCACTGGTTGCCTCTATGTAGGTCTCACGGTGCTGCTTGGCAGGCAGGGCCTGGGGAAGGGAGGCAGCTGGCTTACTGTGTGCTTGATGGCTCAGTGCCGAGAAAGCTTGGTGCACGGTGGTAGTCACAGTCCAGCCAGCGGCCCCACAGTGATTACATCTGCCTACTGCAGCCTTCTACACCCATGTCCTCCATGATGGCCAGTAGGGTAGGTGCTGAGTGGTGAAGTCCTACCAACATGTGGGCAGTGCCTAAAAGGCTTTTCTAAGTTTTTATTAACCATGAATCCCTTTTCTGATTGATGCGCATTGATCATTTAGATGTATTAATACATTCAATTAGTGTACAGAGGATCCTTCACCTCCTCAACCTGGCCTAGATAACAGACCAGAGAGATTGACAATAGACCTAGATAGACACACAGCCCAGCCACACACAGGAAATGGCCCATCACCCCTCCTCCTCAACATACACACAACACACACACATACTTATGAACCCTGAAGGCGAGTGGAGCAAGGAGGCCCCAGCTGCAGCCTCGTTGGTTTTTCTCCCTTCTGGATCTCAGACCTTCTCAGCAAGACAGCGCAGGCTGGATTTACCCTCCAAGCACAGGAACAGTTCAGTCTGTCTGCACATCTCTTCTCCAGTCAGCCCTGTGTTGGTTTTAGAGTTTAAAAGGGAAATGCAAATTCTTGGGGAAACTTCTCACTCTGTAACAAGCGTCCTTTATCCAAATAAAAAACACTATGAATTTTTTGTTACAGGTCAGATTGTTATGAATAAAATGTCTTGGCTTAAGAGCTGCTGACACTGGGCCACCGTGAAGTCCTGGCTCCTGTGCTTCTGATCCAGCTCCCTGCTGGTGTGCACGGGAAGATAGCACACGTACTTAGGTCCCTGTCACCCAAATGGAAGACCCAGATGGAGTTCCTGCTCCTGTCTTCGGCCTGGCCCAGCCCTGGCTGTTGCAGCCATTTGGGGAGTGAGCCAGCAGGTGGAAGATCTCTGTGTGTGTGTGTGTGTGTGTGTGTGTGTGTGTGTCTGCCTCTCAATCTGCCTTTCAAATAAATAAATATTAAAAAAAAAAGAGTTGTGCAACGTCAGGACCCAGATTATGGTAAATTACAGAGGAAATATCCTGTAATTTAAAAATAATAGAATTGTATAATTAACCCCCAAGTACCTGCCACTCAGCTTAAATAATTATCAACCAATCTTGTTTCATCTATGACCCATTTATCACTCCATCTTTCCAACTGGGTTAGTTTGGAGCAAAAATCTCTGACATCATGTAATTTTATCCCAGGTATAGTGGAGTATATTACAGATAGATATTTTTGTAACATTTTTCTTGTAATAAACTGTACATAACAGAAAATTAGCATTTTAACCATTCTTGAATGCACATTCAATAACATTAAATCTGTTCACATTGTTGTGCAGACATCACAACCATCCAGATGAACTTTCTCTTAATCCTGAACTGAAACTCTATATCCATATACACTAACTCCTCATTGCCCCTCCCTGAAGCCTTGGCACTCGGTATTCTACTTCATTGATTCATTTCTCTTTTTAAAAATATTTATTTATTTATTTGAATGGCAGAGTTACAGAGAGGCAGAGGCAGAGAGAGAGAGAGAGAGAGAGAGAGAGAGAGAGAGAGAGAGAAAGGATTTCCATCCACTGGTTCACTCCTGACATGGCTGCAACGGCTGGAGCTTCACCCATTTGAAGCCAGGAGCCAGGAGCTTCTTGCGGGTCTCCCATGCAGGTGCAGAGGCCTGAGGACTTGGGCCATCTTCTACTGCTTTCTCAGGCCATAGCAGAGAGCTGGATTGGAAGTGGAGCAGCCGGGACTTGAACCGGCGCCCATATGGGATGCCAACACTGCAGGCAGTGGCTTTATTCGCTATGCCACAGCGTCCACCCCATTCATTTCTTTATTTTTCATTTTATTTGAAAGACAGACACAGAGAGACAAAAAGATAGAGAAAGAAAAAGAGAAAGAGATCTTCCATCCACTGATCCATTCCCCAAATGTCTGCAGCAGTCAGGGCTGGGCCAGGCTTGAAGCTAGGGCCTGGAACTCAATCCGAGTCTCCCAGGTGGGTGGCAGGGACCCATGTGCTTGAGCATCACCTGCTGCTTCCCGGGGTGTACATTAGCAGGAAGCTGGATCAGAACTCGAGGTGGACTTGAACCTAGGCACTCCCACATAAGACATGGGTGTTCAAGGGACGTCTTAACCTCTACACTGAATACCTGCTCTCTACTTTTTGATCTCTGTGTATTTGACTACTCTAGAGGCATCATATAAGTGGATTCAGACTCGATTTGTTCTTTTAGTGTCTGCTTATTTCATTTACAACGCCTTCAAAGTTTACAGCTGTGCTTCTAAAGGCTTAAGTTGGCTAAAATGTTTCAAAATCTCTCACAGGACCTACCTCTTACTTTAGAGGGAACAGGAAAACAAACCAAAGGGTGGACAGAGGTGGGAGGGAGTGCCCTTTCTCCCCCTTGGCAGGTTGAATCCCTGTTTTCTGGGGGTAGGAATTCTCGGGGGGGGGGGTGCTCAGGCAGACCAACACTTCCCTGAGGAAGGATGGAGGCACTGGGGTTTGACAGGTGCACAGGTGCTCTCAGAGGGTGCCCACGACACCTGTCCATTATTATGGCTACTTGATCCCAAGAAGGGCAGTGAGCAAGTCCTTATCATATTTTCAGGAAGTGAAAGGGGCAAATCCTCCCTCTTTTAACCTGTGGCCACTGGAACTGCCACACAGGCCATCTCCACCTAACTGCTCAGGACTTTGTGGCTTTGGAGAATGACTTAAAGTTCTCCCAGTGCTGGGGTCAGGGAATGTCCAGCCTGCAGACCGTGTAAGGCCTTTGAATCATTTGCTCTGGCCCTGCCAAGGCACCTCTCTCTCTCCCTCCCTCCCTCCATCTCTCTCTTTTAATCTTGTTTTTTTTTTTTTTTTTGACAGGCAGAGTGGACAGTGAGAGAGAGAGAGAGAGAGAGACAGAGAGAAAGGTCTTCCTTTGCCGTTGGTTCACCCTCCAATGGCTGCCGCGGCCAGTGTGCTGCGGCCGGCGCACTGCACTGATCCGAAGGCAGGAGCCAGGTGCTTCTCCTGGTCTCCCATGGGGTGCAGGGCCCAAGGACCTGGGCCATCCTCCACTGCACTCCCGGGCCACAGCAGAGAGCTGGCCTGGAAGAGGGGCAACCGGGACAGAATCCGGTGCCCCGACCGGGACTAGAACCCGGTGTGCCGGCGCCGCAAGGCGGAGGATTAGGCTATTGAGCCACGGCGCCAGCCATCTCTTTTACTCTCTCTCTCTCTCCCTCTCTCCATAATTCTGGCTTTCAAATAAATGAATGAATCTTATGAAAAAAAAAAAAAGCCCATATCTTGTTTGAGGGTGAGGAAGACTTGATTCTTTTTTGGTTATTTAAATTTTTATTTTGTAACTTTAACTCTGCACTCCCGCTAGATTGGAGGAGAAGTAAGGAAAATGGAACCCGAAGAACTGCACTTGAGAGCCCAGCTACCGGTGTCACGAGCAGATGGGACGGAGGGTGCTCTCCTGAGCTGCAGAAGGAATGTCCATGGATGAGAGCTGTCCACAGTTGGCAGTGCTCATCTTCTTGCTGGCCTTGCCACTCTTAAAGCCAAAGTGCTCCATGGTTTCCATCGTTCACTCTGCTTGCCATCCAACCATTCGGTCTGGACTGTGCAGATGAAAAACAAACCTGTTTGTGTTGCGTTCAGCATTTGCCGTGGACACGATGCCAGGACCTGTATGCTCCAGGACAAAGTTCTCATCATCAAATTTCTTTCCATAGATGGACTTGCCACCAGTGCCATTACGGTCTGTGAAGTTGCCGCTCTGGCACAAAGCACGTAAACTCTGGAATAATCCTGGGAAAGCAGGAACCCTTCTAATCAAATTCTTTCTCTCTGGTGCTCAGAGCATGGAGGTTTTCAGCTGCCTTGGAATTTTGTCTGCAAGTAGCTCACAGGAAACATGGCTCAAAGGCTCACCGTCAGTGGCAGTGTTGAGGAACACGGTGGGGTTAACCACGGCTGACAAGGGGCAGCTGCAGGCAAAAATGGTGTCGGCAAAGCCACATTCACCCTTTTTTCTTCTTTTTTCTTTCTTTCTTTTTTTTTTTTAAGATTTATTTATTTATTTGAAAGGCAGAGTTACAGAGAGGCAGAGAAAGAGAGAGAGAGAGGTCTTCCATCCATGGGTTCATTCCCCACATGGCTGCAATGACTGGAGCTGGGCCAATCCAAAGCCAGGAGCTTCTTCCGGGTCTCCCACACTAGCTCAGGAGCCCAAGGACTTAGGCCATCTTCTACTGCTTCCCCAGGCCACAGCAGAGAGCTGGATCAGAAGTGGAGCAGCTGGGACTCAAACTGGTGCCCATATGGGATGCTGGCACTGCAGGTGGTGGCTTTATCCTCTACACGATAGTGCTGGCCTCTCACCCTTTTTCTTTTCATTCTTCTCTTTAGCTTACCATTGCTAGACCTAGACTATGTATATAAATGAAGTTTGTATGTCAATTTTTTAAAAAGATTTATTCCATTTATTTAAAAACCAGAGTGACAGAGAGAGATACACACACACATGCACACACACACACACACACACACACACACAGAGAGAGAGAGAGAGAGAGAGAGAGAGAGAGAGAGAGAAGTCTTTCATCTGCTGGCTCACTCCCCAGATGCCTGTGATAGATGGAGCTGGGGATAGGCCAAGCTGAAACCAGGAGCCTGGAACTGCACCAGGGTCTCCCATGTGGGTAGCAGGGACCCAAGTACTAGTGCCATCTTCTGCTGCTTTCCCAGGGGCATTAGCAAGAAGCTGGATCGGAAGTGGAGCAGCTGGTACTTAAAGTGCTGCTGTGATATGGGCAGCCAGGGTCACAGTCATGGCCACAACACCAGCTCCTAGGTCACCCTGTTTAGCACATGAAAAGGGAAAAACTTACTGGAGCATCAGGCAAGCCTGACCATTTGTCTACAGCGTGAACTTGTTTCCGCTCTGATGCGGGAGGACAAGTGGGAATCATTCACTATGGAGGGGCATCCCTTCTGACTCTGCTCACCCAGCCAGGAGCCTGTGAGGGGCCGGCGCACGGCTGCAGGAGCAGGCCCGGCCTCTGCCTGGAAGCACTGAGGGGGGTGGGACTGGGCCCGGCTGGGGTTAGGCCCACTCTCACCGGAAGCCTGCATCACCTGACAGCTCGACAGCTCGCACTGCCCACCTCAGTGTGCAGGAGGAAGCTCTTTGTCATGTCCCGGTAGCACAGGAGCTGACACTAGCCTCTGCCCCATGGCTAATGGCCAGATCACCTAGTAGTTTTGCTGGGTGAGGGGGGCTAATCTCCTCATTGCTCTTGCTTTCTTTTTGGGTAGAGGAAAGCCAAGTGGAATAAACAATTGCCAGCTCTGCCTGCTGAGCTTCCTTTGGCGTGTCCTTGAACAGTGTGGAATTCATGCATTAGTTTGCGTGCCTTACGCTAACCTATTTATTTTCGCTAATGAGACAGAAGTAGAACACTGGGATTTTTACAATGTTAGACATTATGCTTTATAAGCCAACCAATTTAATTATTGACAAGGATCAAGGTTATTCACCGCCCCCTCTGGTCTTCTCTTTACAATGGTAATATGCTTAAGAGGAATTAGCCATATTTGAATTTAATTAGAATAGAACCGTCATGATTTCAGAATAAAGCTTATTCCTGCTAATTCTGGAAAGTAATCTGCTTTTCCTGCCAGAATTTCTAATGCTTCTGAAACAACTCTTTCAGAAACAGAATAGTTCATGGTTTCTTTTCGATGGCCTTACCAAAGAACTTGATTCAGCGACTTCAAAAGCCATTCCTCACTTAATGCTCCATGTTTATTTGCGTGCTTTTCCTTGTAATTCTTATTGAGTTTCAGATTAAATTCCACCTCCAGGTTCATCCCAGGAGCTCAGTTACAGAGACCCCACTGTTAGCAGAGGGAAGGTAAGAGGACCTGCTGGCTTCACTCTGCCAGGACACTCTGGACTCAGGCAGGTAAACACCAGAACTGGTTACTAAGCTACGCTGTAGACACACTTGCCTGAGATCCATCACGCTGTCTCCCTTTCTCTCACTCTCTCTCTCTCCCATCCGAAGGCAGGAGATGGGGTAAGTTTTGAGGTCTCAGCCACTGTTAAAACCACCAAATGAAAAGTCAAAAACCAACATTTTAAAAGTAAAGAGAATGGCAATATCCAGTGAAGTTGGATTGTATGTATCATTTAGCCCAAATATACCATCCTCAATTATTTAGACTGTAATTCAGACAGAAGTATTATTTGCTTATACTGCAACTATAGTTCTGTAGTCTTAGACATTATAATATATATGTATATATATGGTAGCAACATAGCACAACACAATGCAACACAACATTGTATAACATACTGTGTCATAGATAATATAAAGAAATACAACATAGTTTAAATATAATGAAATATAATTTTAAAGATTTAATTATTTATTTGAAAGGCAACATGAGAAGAGGGGGAGGAGGGAGAGAGAGGCCTTCCATTCACTCCCCAAATGGCCGCAACTGCTAGGGTTGGGCAAAGCCAAAGCCAGGAGCTTGGAACTCCCTCTGGGTCTTCCACATGGGTGGCAGGTTTCCCAGGCACATTAGCATAGAGCCACATTCAAGTGGAGCTGCTGAGACTTGAACCAGCATGCATATGGAATGCCAGCATTGCAGGCTGCAGCTTAACTCTTGCACCACAGTGCCATGTATTACATAATCTTTTTAATTGGACCCCTGATACCTGCTAAGAGCCTTTCCAAATCTTCTTAAACAGACTAAATTTGGACATGAGGCACGATAAGGTACATTGATCTTGAGGTGCTGAGCACAGTAACGGAGTAGGCCAAACACTGAGGCTACAGTTGGAGCCATTAACACAATCTTTACATTGAAAACCAAAAATAAAAACCAAAAGATCTCGACCAGGTAATAGAGACACACAATTTTGTTAGTGTGAATAGAGACAGACAAAAATAATAATACAAAAAGCATTTTTTCCAATCAGCAGTTTGCACAGTGCTCACAATAAACATTTATCAAGACTGTCCACTCATCTAAAAACACCTGTATCTATTTAGAATATCAAAACATGCACTGGGCGCATCCCGAATGCATAAATTGCAGGACGAATGCTTTTCCACGTGCTGGCCTAACATAATTCATACAGATATTACTTCTTGCCCTCGGAGCACTCTGCTGCACCGTGCATTATAGGAACGTCAGGCTGGGATTTATATGAACAAGAATTTCTGGAGGCGGCATTATTGATGGCAAATGGAAGGTTCCCCAGACATTGGAAATCGGAAGTAATTCTGAAAAACCCCCTTTTCACTTGAGAGGGCTATAAATTTACAAATAATCTTGAATTCACAAGCAAGCCTTTTATGCAATAAGTTGATGGCGAATACATTACCAAACAGACACATAATTACCTTAAAATCTACCACAGTTAGAAGTGTATTGGAAAAAAAAGAATATTGGAGCTCCCAGTTTCTAATTTCATTTTATAATAGTAAAAGAATATAATAAGCCTTTTTACTATGAATTTTTTCCTTTGAGTTTCACCTTTTATCCTTGTGTATATTAGAACAAAGCAGGGGCATTTGTAAAATTAGCATCCTAGACTGTCCCAGGAAACCCCTGAATTTTCTATTTATATAACAAGTTGATTTTGATGAATAAAAAGAAGGAGGGTTTTATCATTCATTTCTTATTTTTTTAAAAATATCTACTTATTTACTTGAGAAGCAGAGTCACAAAGAGAGGGAGAGACAGAGAGACAGGTCTTCCATCTACTGGTTCACTCCCCAAGTGGCCACAATGGCCAGAGCTGAGCCAATCTGAAGCCAGGAGCCAGGAGCTGCTGCTTCTGGGTCTCCCATGCAGGTGGAGAGGTCCAAGCACTTAGGCCATCCTCTATTACTTTCCCAGACCATTAGCAAAGAGCTGGATCAGAAGTGGAACAGTGGGGACTCCAACTAGTGCCCATATGGGATGCTGGGGCCACAGGTGGAGACTTAACCTACTCTGCCACAGTGCCAGACCCCTCATCGTTCCTTTCGATGTATGGAAACAGTGGCTGGCATTGCAAGGCCAGTGTTCCATATCAAAGTGATCAAGGCACAGGTTCGAGTCCCAGCTGCTCTGCTTCCTATCCAGCATTCTACTAATGCACCTAGAAAGGCAGTGGTTGATGGCTTAAGTCCTTGGGCCCCTGTACCCGTAGAGGAGACCTGGAGAGCCTAGCTCTGGCTGCTGTGGACATTTGGGGAGTGAACCAACAGGTGAAAGATCTCTCTCCGTCTCCCTAATTCTTACTGCCACTCTCTACTCTCTTTCTTTTTTTGCCACTCTCTTTCAAATAATAAATTAAAAAAAAAAAAAAACATGAATTAGCCGTCACAGAACTCTCCAGCTTTGCAGAGATCATTCCCAGGGTCAGGGCATCAGCTTCCTTAAGCAAGACTTTGTAAAGGAGATGATCAGGAACTGGAGGGTGTAGATAGGTGATTTCTGGCTGCAGGTTAGAATTTTTATTTTATTTTTAAGATTTTTGTATTGGGCCGGTGCCGTGGCTCACTTGGTTAATCCTCCACCTGCAGCGCCGGCATCCCATATGGGCACTAGGTTCCAGTCCCGGTTGCTCCTCTTCCAGTCCAGCTCTCTGCTGAGGCCCAGGAGTGCAGTGGAGGATGGCCCAGGTGCTTAGGTCCCTGCACCCACATGGGAAACCAGGAGGAAGCACCTGGCTGCTGGCTTTGGATCGGCACAGCTCCAACCAACGGAAGGAAGATCTTTCTCTCTGTCTCTCTCTCTAAAAATAAAATAAAATAAAAAGATTTTGTATTAATTTGTTTGAAAGGCAGAGAGACAGAGAGATATGGAGATAAACAGAGATCTCTTATTCTTTGGTTCACTCCTCAAATGCCTGCAATGGTGGGGGCTGGGCCAGGTCGAAGGCAGAGGCTAGAAACTCAGTCTGGGTCTCCCTGTGGTTGGTGGGGACCCAGTACTTGAGCCATCACCTGATGCCTTCCAGGGTCTAGAGTTTTTAATTTGCTCAAAAGGGCATTTCATCGGTGTATCAAATATTTATAACTATGTATCTCTATCCACAGTCATAACCATTTGTACACCCATACCAATAACTGTATAGCTTTAATGTCTACATCCATATTCATAACTCTATTTCTATCTATAAGTATACTCATATACCTCTGTTTATAACTACACTTATATCTAGAGCTGTAACTCTGTTTTTATCCATATCCATATCTATAACCTCTGACTCTCTCTGTACTAGAACAGAGTGAAACAGAAGAAAGAGCTTTGGGCTTAGAGTAGAAATACGAAGTTTTGAACTGGCTCTACCATCTCTTAGCTGTGCAAACCTGGGCATGTTATTTAAACTGGATTTTAGTTTTCTCCTTTGGTAGATAAGGGTGGTAATCCTTGCTTATCTTGTTGGGTTACTGTGAATTTGAATAATAGATGATGTGTTTTGTGATTAGTAACACAGTTTTTAGGATCAGTCTGGGAGGTGATAATTAGATAATACATTCTTATCTTGAGGCCCATTCCCCAGAGAATGGCTGTAATTAGGCTTTGTCACATTAGGAGAATTTGTGGAGCGTAAGAGAGGAACAAGGAGTCTGGCTGCCTGGCCTCCAGCTAGGGAGAGGCCATGGGGTACATACAGGCTAAGCTCTCTCCCTCTCCAATCCTGTTTTCTCATCTGCAATATTGTTGGTTCATTACATTAGAAGTTATGATACTGGAGATGACCCCCTAAAATTCACACAAAAATGTGGCCCCTTAAAGTTCCCCAGAAGCGCCATCTGGGGTGCCACATATGCTACCAGAATTTGGGGTGCCATATGATATCACCACAGGCTTATTACTAAATCCCCAATATTAATAAGCCCAAGAGGGTTCTTGCCCAATATTTAGAGAAGAATTCTAAATACCGGCACAGATAAACGAGGCACCATGGTACATTTTAAGCTTTTATTTAGTGAGAAAGATGCATAGGAGAGTGAGAGCTTTATTTAAGAGAGAGAGAGGGGGTAAATCTGGGTTCATACGGAGCACCAGGAGCCAGCCACATGGAGGAGCATCCAGGCTAGGAAGCCTGGAGGCGCAGGGCTACAGCCAGCCCCCTTCTGACAAGAGGCCAGGGAAGAAGAGAAGGGCCAGGACACACCGTATCCCGGGCTTTTAACCCACTTCCAAAAGGAGTGGTTAATTAACCTGATTGCCGGTGGGCACCCAGGTGTGTCCAGGTAGGGGCATGAGGTCACACAGGGGTGTGGTGAAGGCGTGGTCTTCCAGCTCACAAACCTAATTGATTTTAACCTGTATGCCTGCCCACTTCAGTTACACCCTTAAGATCACAGTCAAAGTCTAAATAAGTCCACAGTCTAAATAAGTGTAAAGATACATAGGATAAAGAATACTATCATCTTTGGTTCAGATTGGTTCATTCTCTAATTCAGGATGGGTGACTCTTGTCCAAACCTTTTGAGATTGCTCAGAGAGCGCTGAGACTGCGGCACAGGCCTGGTGTGCAGGATCAGCGGTGTTTCACGTGGCGCTAGCGCCCCCTAGCTGTGGTCGGGGCTCATAAAGCACTGTGGCTGCCTCTGAAATAACACGCAGAGGAAGTAGGACTGATGGGTACCAACTCTTAGAGGAGAGTGGGAGCAGGAAACAGCAGCCAACATCCCAGGCTTTGTCCAGGGGACAGAGACTCCTACATTCTGCATGTGTGTGTGTGTGTGTGTGTGTATTTAACTTTGCAAACCCAGGCACATGCTGCTCTCACTAGATGCATATATATATATATGTGACAGAGAGAGGTAGACACACACAAAGAGGGAGAGAGAGATCTTCTATTTGCTGGTTCACTCCTCAAATGGCCACAACAGCTAGAGCTGAGCCAATATGAAGCCAGGAGCCAGGAGCTTCTTCTGGGTCTCCCACATGGGTGCAGGGGTCCAAGGACTTGGGCCATCTTCTACTGCTTCCCCAGGCCATAGCAGAGAGCCAGATTGGAAGTGGAGCAGCCGGGACTCTAACTAGAACCCATATTATGAGATGCTGGCAGTGCAGGTCGGGGCTTTAACCCTATGCACCACGTGCTGGCCTCTAGACACATATTAATACAGGCATTTTTCACAGGCTACATGTGTAGGTGGTTCTTGTATGGTTTTTAAAGTATATAGTATGGTAGATATTCTGCTTTATTTAAAGATTTGTTGAGCAGGTGAATAAATAAGCCATTTATTCCTCTAGGTCTGGGAGAGTATATTGTCTTCTGGTTATTGTGTACACAAGCATTTCCTAAGAACCAATGTGAGAACATTGTTGGGTACAAGGTAAGAGAAACCACAGGGTGGTCCTTATGCTTAGGAAGACACTGACATGAACTTCTTATTGGGTCATATGTTAAAACAAAGGCAGCATGGGATTCTTGGGCTGATGTTTTCCTTGTTTTGTGTTTGTTTGTCTTGATATCTTAAACAGTCATGGACACCTTCCCAGCAAGAAAACTCATGAAATTAGCAAGCCCTGTCCAGGCGGAGTGAGTTTTCTGTACCCTCTGAGATCACAAGACCTAACCACAGCTCTGACTACACTTGGTAAGCAGTCCCTGGTGTGGATTTTTATATCCTGATGATTTGCTAATAAATTAATAGATGCACACAGTGTAAAAGCATGTCGGGGCATCCCAACAGCATTTTACATCTTGCTTTTAAAGTTTATGTCATGGAGTTAGAGAGCTGACTTCCTGGATAGAGTGATTTTATGACACTCACTGGAAAATTGGTTTAAAAATGCTGTAAAAGAGGAACATTAGCAGCCGGATGTTTAGCAATGCCACAGCTCAAGAGCACATAAAGCAAATGAGATGTTTCTGTCAAGGTTTACTGGTTATCTGAGTGAGCTTTTCCAGTTCCTTAAGTAACGATTGGCAGAGGCACCTGCTTCATGCCTGGCTGGTTATAGCCAGCAGCTGGGAACTGGTTCTTTTTCTTGCTGTGACAGTGAACTTGGGCTATGTGTAGAAATCAAGGGTCCCATGGTGGATACGATTCCCCCTGCGGTAAAGGAGGTTTTGGAGACATGGAGGAATCCCACTCCTAAGCTCATCAATTGATTTTTCCTTCATTGTCTAGGCTTATAATCAATCTAAGAGCCACAAGATGAGAAACAGATGTCAATTCATTTAAATAAAGAGAATTCTTTATTTTGGATAGGAAGACTCAAATGTTGTAAAAAAAAAATGTTAGGTGTCTCAAACTTAATTCCATTTGAATAGGATTTGGGAGTGAGGGGTCAGGTAATGGCACATGATCTCAAGTGCATCTGGAAAAATAAGCATTTCAGAATACCCAAGAAACCAGAACCTGGGGACAAAGGGAGATTTTTCAATGGATTCACACCCACCCTGCACAGCTGCATGTCTGCTTCAGTCTGCTTACTCTTTTTTTTTTTTTTTAAGATTTCTTTACTTATTTGAAAGGCAGTTACAGACAGAGATATCTATCTATCTATCTATGTATCTATGTATCTATGTATCTATCTATCTATCATCTATGTATCTAATCTGCTGGTTCACTCCCCAAATAGCTACAATAGCTGGGGCTGAGACTAGGCCAAGCTGAAGCCAGGACCTGAAGCTCCATCTGGGTCTCCCACATGGACAACAGGGATCCAAGTACTTGGACCATGTTCTGCTGCTTTCCCAGGCACAGTATCAGAGAGCAGGATCAGAGATGGACTCGAACCATGCTCATATGGGATGCCAGCCTTGCAGGTGATGGCTTAACCCACTGCGTTGCAACACTGGCCCCAAAGCTCAGTTATGTACTTATTTTTAAAGATTTATTTTATTCTAAAGGCAGAGTTACAGAGAGGCAGAGAGAGAGGTCTTCCTCTACTGGTCCACTCCCCAGATGACTGCAAAGGCCAGACCTGGGCTAATCTGAAGCCAGGAGCTTCTTCCAGGTCTCCCATGTGGGTACAGGGGCCTAAGGACTTGGGTCATCATCCACTGCTTTCCCAGGCCACAACAGAGAGCTGGATTGGAAGTGGAGCAGCCGGGTCTCAAACTGGTGCCCATATGGGATGCCAGAGCAGCAGGTGGTGGCTTTACCCCCAATGCCACAGCGCCGGCCCCCAGCGTTCATTTTTTAAAGCTCTTATTTCCATCACCAGGAGCAGCCATGAGCCAGCTGTCCTATCGGACTACATTCCAATCAGATTCTGAACTTTGGTGTTGGTCCTGTTGTTACCAAAGCCCACACCAGATCTCGAGACAAAGCCACCAAGGATTTGCCTTATCTTTTTGGGCTGCACACACAGAATGGAGACCGGGAGTTATTCAACCCTGTCTTGTGCTCATAACAAAACATCCTCTTCTCTTCCTGGCTCACCCACTTCTGGCCTCAGCATGTCCTGTTTCCCTCCTTGATCCTGTGCCATGTTGGCCCAGAGTGTTCTTCCTAATGTTGTTTTGCTTCCTCTCATTCAGTGTGCACCTCAATTGTAAAGTTCACCTTCTCAAAAACTGTATGTAGATCACACCCAGATAAGGCATTTTGACATCTATGCTGCCTAGGGTGGGAGGTCATTAAATGACGTCTATGTCAGTCTCTTACCTTGGAATTTAGTGGGTTCTTGCTTTCCTGAGTGCATTCTGTACATTATGTATAATCTGGACACAATAGGAGAATCTACAGTCTTCCATAAATATTAAACTAAGCCCCTAACACATGGGGCTAATAAATCCAAACCCTGATCACCTATGAGTTGTTCCTGTCTCTTTTCCCTTTTTTCTTCTACTAGGAGAGTCTTGACGCCTATTTTTTATATTTCATTGATAAGAAATATGTATTATTAGTCCCATGGCAAAATCGTGTTAAGTGTTTTTTTTTCTTTTTAAAGACTTATTTTATTTATTTGAAAGGCAGAGTGATGGGGGTGGGTGGTGGGGGTGTCTGGGAGAGAGAGAACTTCTAGCCAGCGGTTCACTGCCCATGGCTGCAATGGAAACCCAGAGCTTGGGACTCCATCCTGGTCCCCATGTGGATGGCAAGGGCCTAAGCACTGGAACCATTTTCTGCTGCTATCCCAGGCACATGAGCAGGGAACCAGTGCTCCTGGAGCAGAACCCCTATGGTATGCCAGGGTCACAGGCAACCACTTAACCCACTATGTACAATGTTTTACTCTTAACCACTATCCTATCTCATTATTAAAAAATTAGTTCTTCTAGAAATGTTAATAAGATGCCACTCAAGCATTCAACACAATAGAGGGATTTCCTGAGCGGGTGGTGAGTCAGTGCTGGGGGCTGATGCTTGTTCTACTGCTGAGACTGATTAATACCCCGGGACCTCAGTGCTGCCTGGAAATCATGGCGCGTTTCCCTGTCCACTCTGCTGCCAGCCTCCAGGAGGGCGAGCTCTTACTTTTCCCTCCTGGAATCTCTACCACTACCCATTCTAACTTCCCTCTGGTGGCAAGCTCTACTCTTCCATGTGAGAAGAGGGGCACCAGAAGAAAACTTTCACAGAGAGAGAGAGAGAGAGAGAGAGAGAGAGAGAGAGAGAGATGGAGGGAGAGACATGGGGGTGGGGAGAGAAATCTTCCACCCACTGGTTCACTCCCCAAATGGCTGCAACATCCGAGGCTGGGCTAGGCCAATGTTAGGAGCCTGGAGCCCGGAATTCCATCTGGGTGTCCCACATGGGTGCAGGAGCCCAGGTACTTGGGCCATCTTCCATTGCTGTCTCAGGCGCATTAGCAGGGAGCTGTATCAGAAGTGGAGCAGCTGGGACTTGAAGTGGTGCCCATGTAGGATGCTGGCATCATAGGTGGCAGCTTAACCCAGCACGCCACAATGCAGCCCCCAACATGCTGGCTGTGTTGGCTTGTCTTGTGTCCCCCCAAACCTTCAGGAACTCAGAATGTGACCTTATTTGGAAATGGGGTCTTTACAGAGTTAGTCAAGTTAAAATGAGGTCATAAGGGTGGGCCCTAATCCAACTGAACTGGGGGTTCATAGATCAGGGAATAGGTATACACAGCAGGAAGACATGGGATATGGAGGGGAAGACAGCCACCTCAAGCCAAGGTGAGAGGCCTCGAGGAATCAAACCACACCTTGATTTGGGACTTCCCAGCCTCCAGAACTGTGAGAAAGTAAGTTTCTGCTGTCTAAGCCCCTAGCCTGTGGTGCTTTGTTATGGCAGCAGAAGCAAGCTCAAAAAACCTCCCACCACTATATATATATCCACCTCTCCAGACCCGTACTCATACACACTGCTTTCTTTTGCATAGGAAATAATGAATCGATTTCACCCCTTTGAAGTGATCAGCAGATGTACACATGGCTAGTGAAAGATGTTGATTTAGGTGGAGAAATAGATGTGTTTAAATTGGTTTCCTGAGAAATATCCATTTTCCCTTTAGGACCCTCTAGATCCATCTCTGCAGACACCTGGGATGAGCAGTCAGCAGGGGAGTCTTGTCTCATCTCATACTGCCTTTCATTATCTGGCTGTTTGGCTTTGGTTTTCAATAGGAGCAATCTTCACTTGAGGTTCTTTCTGAAATTTTTGCTGGCTCCCATGGTGTCCTGTAACTACATCTTTTTTAAATTTTTTTTTTTTGACAGGCAGAGTTAGTGAAAGAGAGAGAAAGGGCTTCCTTCCATTGGTTCACCCCTGAAATGGCCGCCACGGCCGGCACGCTGCACCAATCTGAAGCCAGGAGCCAGGTGCTTCTCCTGGTCTCCCATGGGGTGCAGGGTCCAAGCACTTGTGCCATCCTCCACTGCACTCCCGGGCCACAGCAGAGAGCTGGACTGGAAGAGGAGCAACCGGGACTAGAACCCAGAGTGCCAGCGCCCTAGGCGGGGGATTAGCCTAGTGAGCTGCGGCACCGGCCTTGTAATTACATCTTTAATATAACAACTGGCTCTTTAAGGGAGTGGGAGGGGCCTGATTTATAGCATTTGCTGATTTCCATGCTGAGAATGCTCATGTTTCCACCATGGAGGACCTATGTACCTATGGGATGTTATTAGATGTAGGGTAGCACACCATGATGCAGATTTAAGTGGCGACAAGAATACAGGCCAGCATTAGGGCCAGCATTAAGCCTGTGGGTGCAGATGTTAGTTAAGGTGCCCACAACCCATACCTGGGTTCAATCCCCAACTCCCTATTCCAGCTTCCTGTTAATGTCCCCTGGGGTTGAGCCCCTGGCTCCCAGTTTCATCCCCATGATTCTTGTATTTAAGGGGTGAACTAGTGGATGGGAACTCTCTGTCTCTCAAATACTTAAGTAAAAGTGAAAGGGTGAGTGTTTGTCCTGGCAGGTAAGACACTGGTTGGGACACCTGCATCGCATATTGTGCCTAGGGTTTGAGTCCCAGCTCCACATCCAATTCTAGCTTCCTGCTAATGCACACCCTGGGATACAACAGGCGGTTAGTTGGGTCCCTGTTGTTCATGCAAGACCTGGGACTGAGTTCCTGGCTCCTGGCTTCAGCCTCCCCCAGCCTGGGCTACCGCAGGCATTTAGGGAATGAACCAGTGGGCTAGAGATATCTCCCTGTCTCTCTGCCTGTCTTTTTTTCCCCTTGCCCCTTTTCTCTCTATCTCTTTGTCAAATACAACTAACTAGAAATTTGAAAAATTGGGGCCAGTGCTGTGCCATAGCAGGTAAAGCTGTCACCTGCAGCCCCAGCTGCTTCACTTCCAATCCAGCTCCCTGATAATGCTCCTGGGAAAGCAGTGGAGGATGGCCCAAGTCCTTGGACCCCTGAACCCACATGGGAGACCCAGGAGAAACTCCTGGCTCCTGGCCTCAGATCAGCCCAGCTCTGGCCGTTGTAGCCTTTTGGGGGAGTGAACCAGCAGGAAAATATCTCTCTCTCTCTCTGCCTCTCTATAATTCTACCTTTCAAACAAATAAATAAATTTTTAATGATTTATTTATTTTCTTGAAAGTCAGAGTTATACAGAGAGAGGAGAAGCAGGGAGAGAAAGGTCTTCCATCTGCTGGTTCACTCTCCAGATGGCCGCCATAGCTGGAGCTGTGCCAATCCAAAGCCAGGAGACAAGAGTTTCTTCCTGGTCTCCCACGTGGGTGCAGGGGCCCAAGGACTTGGGTCATCCTCCACTGCTTTTCCAGGCCATAGCAGGGAGCTAGCTTGGAAGTAGAGCAGCCAGGACTTGAACCGGTGCCTATATGGAATGCCGGCACTGCAGGCAGAGGCTTTACCTGCTAAGCCACAGTGCAGATCCCAAACAAATAAATCTTTTTAAAAAATTAATCTTAAATTTGAGAAAAATTTTAAGAAAAACATTAAAAATTAAGGAAGAGTAAAGTTTAACAAAATAATGAGGACATTGTGGATTCTGAGTGTTATCTTTTAAAAATATAATTGAACGCAGTATAAGTTTTGCCTGCATTGTGGCATAGCAGGTTAAGTTTATGCCTGCAATGCCGGCTTCCCACATGGGAGCTGGGTGGAGTCCTGACTGTTTCACTTCCCATCCAGCTTCCTGCTAATATGTCTAGGAAAGCAGTAGAAGATGACCCAAGTACTTGGGCCCCTGCTACCCACATCAGGGGCCTGGGTGAAGCTCCTGGCTCCTGGCTTTGGCCTGGTCCAGGCCTGACTGTTGTGGCCATCTGGGGAGTGAACCAGCTGTCTCTCTGACTGTTTGTCTCAGTGTCTCTCCCTCCCTCTCCTGTAATTCTATCTTCCAAATAAATAAAATAAATCTTAAAAAAGATAAACTTTTAAATTTTAGAATAGTTTCAGGTTTACAGAAAAGGTGTGAAGATAGTACAGTGTCCAGTCTCCTCCACTGTTGACTTCTTGCCATGGTGTCTTTGGGACCACCAGGGAGCCTTATGGAAACATTGCGTCCTCAGCTGCCTCGAGTCTGGGAGATAGTGTCTCAGATTTCCTTTGTTTTTAGCGATCTCAAAAACTCTGGGGAGTCCTGGGCTGGTATTTTGTAGAATGTTTTTTAATTTGGGTTTTTCCGACATTCGTGTCAGATTTCCTGGGAGTGTGGTGTGAAGGTCCCTTGTCGTCACCTCACACACACGGAGATGCCTCCCCATCACTCATATGTCTGTCACCTGGTTGAGGAAGTGTTTGCCAGCTTTTTCTACGATCAAGTTCATTTTAACCTGTCTTTTTGGAATCGGGACACTAAATTTAGCTCACAACTGGGTGGAGAGCAAAGCTCAACTTCCTTGAGGGGGGAGAATTTATCCAAATTAATACTCATTTACTCCATCATTTACATCACTACTAATTCACAGATGTTTCTTTTATACTTTAGATTCTAATATAAAATTTTGCTGTTATTTTGTTGTTCAAATTGTTCTAGCTTTGTCCATTGGGAACTCTTTTAGATTGGTCCTTGTGTCCCTTTCTCATACCCCATGCCATTATTGTTTGTTTAAATTGTTTTTGTTTATTTGAAAGGGGGAGAGAGAGATTAATCTTCCACCTACTGGTTCACTTCCCAGATACGTGAGACAGATGGGGTTGGGTTAGACTGAAGCCAGGAGTTTGGATCTAAAGATCTCCCACATGCGGGGCAGGAATCCAGGTACTTCTGCTGCGTCAAGTCACAGGGTTTGCAGTAGCCAGAAGCTGGATTGAAGTGGAGTTGATGCTCACACCCAGGCACTCCAGTGTGCAATGCATTTGTACCAAGTGGTATTTTAACCACTGTACCCAGTGGCCTGCCTTTTGATGGTTGAGCACTTTATTTTCTGGTGCTACAGGATGCTCCAGACTCATCTGTACATTCTCTGCCCCAGTCCTCGAATCAGCCTTTTCTCCAAGGAGCCCTGCTGGTCTTATTGGAGAATAGTGAGAATAGTGCCAGAAACAAAGATCTGGTTGCTGGGTGTGCTCATTGCTATTGGGATGTCATTGCTTCAGGCTCTCTCAGCTGACAGCACCAAGAAATAGTGTGTGAACTAGCCCATGCATATTTAACATACAAACCTGTGTTGTTGTTGTTGTTGTTTGACAGGCAGAGTGGACAGTGAGAGAGAGAGACAGAGAGAAAGGTCTTCCTTTGCCATTGGTTCACCTTCCAATGGCCGCCGCGGCCGGCGTGCTGCGGCGGGCGCACCGCGCTGATCCGATGGCAGGAGCCAGGTGCTTCTCCTGGTCTCCCATGGGGTGCAGGGCCCAAGCACTTGGGCCATCCTCCACTGCACTCCCGGGCCACAGCAGAGAGCTGGCCTGGAAGAGGGGCAACCGGGACAGAATCCGGCGCCCCGACCGGGACTAGAACCCGGTGTGCCAGCGCCGCAAGGCAGAGGATTAGCCTAGTGAGCTGCAGCACTGGCAAACCTGTGTTTCTATAGCTATCTATTTGCATTTATATTAAGCTGAATATAGGTTCCTACCAAGGTGTCCATCATGTGCTGCTTCCTAGGTGCATTAGCAGAGAGCTGGGCTGCAAGCAGAGTAGCTGGGACTCGAACCAGCACTGATTTGGATGAATGCTCGCATCCCCAGTGATGTCTTGACCTGCTGTGCCTCAGTGCCGGTCCCAAAATAAACTTAACTTTTAATTCCATTTTTGCCACAAAATTCTTTAAAAATGTACATTACCTTTTAATTGCATTTTCCAATGGAAGTTTTTGATTGATTGGTCTGAAAGGCAGAGTGACAGTGGGAGAGACAGAGATTGTCCATCTGCTGGTTCACTCCTCAAACGCATGCTTAACCCACTGCACCAAACTTTTTGAAGTTGCCTTGCACAGTGCCTTTTTTTTTTTGTTTCTTTTTGTTTTAAAGATTTATTTATTCATTTTAAAGTCAGAGTTACACAGAGAGAGGAAGAGCCAGGGAGAGAGAAAGAGAGATCTTCCATCCGTTGGTTCATTTCCCAAATGGCTGCAACGGTTGGGGCTGGACCAGGCTGAAGCTGGACTCAGGAGTTCCTTCAGGATCTCCCACGTGGGTGCAGGGGCCCAAGCATTTGGGCCACCCTCTGCTGCTTTCCCAGGCCATTAGCAGAGAAGTGGATTGGAGGTGGAGTAGCCAGGTCTTGAACCCGGACCCATATGGGATGCTGGTGTCGCAGGCAGCGGCTTAACCTGCTACGCTACAGCGCCAGCCCCCTTGTTTTTATTCTTACAGATCCAGACATTTCCAGAGTTACTTAGATCAACATCTATGTTTTCTTCTAGAGGTTTATAGTTTTGCATTTTACATTTAAGTCTAGGAGACTGGTGCTGTGGCATGGTGGGTAAAGCCAATGCCTGCAGTGCCAGCATCCCATGTAGGCACCTGTTTGAGTCCCAGCTGCTCCACTTCTGATGTAGTTCTCTGTTATGGCCTGGGAAAGCAGTGGGAGACGGCTCACGTGGGAGTCCCGGAAGAAGCTCCTGGCTTCCGATCAGCCCACTCTAGCCATTGTCGCCATTTGGGGAGGGAACGAGCAGAAATAAGATCTCTCTCTGTCTCTCCCTCTTTCTGTAACTCTGCCTTTCAAATCAATCAATCAATCAATCTTGAAAAAAACAAAGCAAAACACAGAGGCCTCAACGATGGTGGTGAAGCAACAGCAAAGCTGAGCGTGAGACACGTGAGAAAGGCCGGGAAGCACACGTGGAAGCTGTAGCTCTAGCCATTTTCTCACTACCAGTGCCAACTAGGAGGGTGGCTGCCGTGTGGCAAAGCCAGGACAGCGGAGAAAGAAGCCAGGACAGCGAAGGGGCCCGTTTGACGTGGTGGGCTCAGAGATGGTGCATCCTCAGTTTTCCTCTAGTAGCAGTGGGATTCCCTGGGAGGAAGCATGGACTGGAAGTCAGCAAGTCTGAGTTACCCTGTGTGTCTCTTTAGGAGCGCTTCTGAATCTCTCCCAGTCTTCATGCAAAGGACCAGGAAGTCTGCAGTGTCCTTCTGCCGTCCCCATCTGAGATTCCTCTGGTGGCCACAGGTAGTCTTGCTTCCTCATAAGTGCAGGGCGGTTCACCTGAGTGTTCCTTTTCTCCTACTTTCACTCTCTCTCCTGAATTGTGTGCGTTGCTTTTGGAGGAAAAAAAAAGTTAGCATGGATAATTAAAGCCTAAGAAGATGATGGATGACTGCACTCGTTATGAGTCAATAAAAATGATTGAAATCAACCTGCAGCACATTTAATGTCTGTGTATGATATTACCTTTACAAATTGTGCTAACTTGTTTCTTAGTTCACTTAAACTCAAATGGTACCTTGTTAGAAGCACAAGAGGCCGATTTCTCCCATGCCTGTTAAGAGATGTGGAGAGGCCGGTGCTGTGGTGTAGGGAGTAAAGCCACTGCCTGCAGTGCCAGTATCCCTTATGGGCACTGGTTCTAGTCCCGGCTGCTCCACTTCCAATCCAGCTTTCTGTTATGGCCTGGGAAAGCAGTGGAAGATGGCTCAAGTGCTAGGGCCCTGCACCTGCCAGGGAGACTGGGAAGAAGCTCCTGGCTTCAGATTGGTGCAGCTCCAGCCACGGTGGCCATCTAGGGAGTGATCCAGCAGATGGAAGACCTCTGTCTCTCTCTCTGCCTCTGCGTAACTTTTATTTTCAAATAAATAAATCTTTAAAAAAAAAAGATGTGGAGTAAAACAGAAGTTCCTACTTTTGATGGAATCACAAGGTGCCCAATAGTTGGTCGAATATTATTCTGGGTGTGTTTATGAGGGTGCTTTTGGATGAGATTAATGTTTGAATCTGTGGATTGAGTTAAATAGATAGCCCTCTCTGATGTGCATGGGCCTCATCCAATCATTTGGATGACTGTAACAGTTGACCCTCCCATGAGTTGTTGAGGAACTCTTACTGCCTAGCTGCTTCAGCTGGAACATTGTTTATTTTTTTTCTCCTGCCTTTGGCCTGAAACGGAAAGAATAGCTCTTACTGGGTACTGAACCTGCCTGCTTTTGGTCTGAAACTTACACCATCAGCTCTCCTTGGTCTCCAGTTTGCCAGCTGCAGAGCTTGGGGTTTGTCAGCCTCCATAATTATGTGAGCCAATTTGGTGCAACAAATTCCTCTCTCTCTCGCTGTCACTCTCGTTCTCGCTCTCACTCTCTCAACCATATGTGTATAAATACACACACCCTTATTGGTTGTTTCTCTGGAGAGCCATAATAGGATACTCTTGGAACTGAAGGGACAGAGAGAGAGAGAGAGAGAGAGAGAGAGAGAGTGAGTTTGTCTCATTCATATGCTTCGGCACACACTCAAGCACATATTCAAGGACGCTGATGAGTATAGAAGAAGAGGTGGCTGACTAGGGTAGAATCTCCAAGAGAGGGTCCCAGGAGTCACAGGTGGTGATGCAAGGTTTTGCTTTTTATTGCATGGCAAGGAATAATGCTACTATAAGAGCAGGTATTGGGACCAGCACTGTGGCGTAGTGAGTTAGATGTTGCCTGCAGTGCTGGCATCCCATATGGGTGCCGGTTCTAGTCTGGGCTGCTCCACATCCTTGTTTTTTTTTTTTTTTTTTTTTTTTTTAAAGATTACGATTTATTTATTTGAAAGTCAGAGTTAGAGAGAGAAGGAGAAGCAGAGAGAGAGGGAGAGAGAGAGAGAGAGAGAGATCTTCCATTTTGCTGGTTCACTTCCCAGTTGGTTGCATTGGCCAGAACTGCACCAATCTGAAGCCAGGACCCAGGATCCTCTTCTGGGTCTCCCACAGAGATGCAGGGGCCCAAGGACTTGGGCCATCTTCTGCTGCTTTCCCAGGCCATAGCAGAGAGCTGGATTGGAAGTGGAGCAGCCAGGACCCAAACTGGTGCCCATATTGGATGCTGGCAGCTTTACCTGCTTCGCCACAGCGCCGGCCCCCGCTGTTCCACTTCCAATCTAGCTCTCTGCTGTGGCCTGGGAAAACAGTGGAAGATGGCCCAAGTCCTTTGGCCCCTGCACCCACTTAGTAGACCTGGAGAGAATCCCTGGCACCTGGCTTTGGATCAGTCCAGCTCCAGCCATTGTGGCCATTTGGGGAGTGAACCAGCAGATGGAAGACCTCTCTCTCTCTCTCTCTCTCTCTCTCTCTCTGCCTTCTGTAGCTCTGCCTTTCAAATAAATAAATATATCTTAAAAAAGAGTAGGTATTAATGATTCAGATGGATTTATACTCATTTTTATTTTATTTTATTAAAGATTTACTTATTTATTTGAAAGGCAGAGTTACAGAGAGGTAGAGGCAGAGAGAGAGGCCTTCTAGCCAGGAGCCTAGGAGCTTCTTCTAGTCTCCTACGTGAGTGCAGGCGCCGAAGGACTTGGGCCATCCTCCACTGCTTTCCCAGGGCATAGCAGAGAGTTGTATAGGAAGTGGAGCAACCAGAACTTGAACCGGTGTCTATATGAGATGCCCGTACTGCAGGCAGTGGCTTTTCTCGCTACGCCACAGTGCCAGCCCCTGTGATCTTTTTTTTTTTTTTAAAAGATATTATTTACTTGAAAGGCAGAGTAATAGAGGAGGGGAGAGAGAGAGAAAGAGAAAGAAAGAGAGAGGGAGGGAGAGAGAGAATCTTCTATCTGCTGGTTCATTCCCCAAATGGCTCCAACATGTAGGGCTGATCCAGGCTGAAGACAGGAGCCCAGAACTTCATATGGGTCTCCTATGTCAGTGCGAGGGGCCCAAGTACGCAACTGTTTTCTGTTGCTTTCCTAGGTCCATCAGCAGAGAGCTGGATCAGAGGTGCAGCAGCCAGGACTCAACGGGCGCTCTAACATGGGATGCCAGCGTGGCAAGCAGCCAGCCCCTTAGGGTCAAATCTTGACTACATAAACCAAGTGCTTCAATTCTATTGCCCTTGATGGCTTCAATATAATACACAGTGGACATCACTACTTCATAAGATTATTGTGATGGTTAAGTTGAATAAAATATGTGAAGAAGCTGGAATATAGTCATTATTCCACAAAACTTAGGTCTTCATTACCCTATCTCTGTCTCATTCATATATTGAATTTTATCCAATGAAGACTTATTGAGCTCCTATCATGTGCTAGGCACTGTAATGTGTTTGGTATTAGAAAACCAGCAAACGAGATAAAGTCCTTGACATGTCTACACTTGGAAGACAGAAAACAAACCCATGTATAGTTTTGATGGACTTGTTTTGAAGAAAAGGAAACGAGGAAGTGAGCATAATTGGGTTGAGTTCAGGTGCTCTGTAGCTTCAGAGTCTCGAATGGCCTAAGGGATAATCTTTCACTGTGAATTAGGTGATAGGGAGGCAGTTGTGATGGGTGCCAGCTTGGGCAGAGGCCATGGTGGGTACAAAGGCAGTGTGGAGTGTGAAGGAGATAAGGTTGGAGAGGTGGGCAAGGATGGGTTCTGTGGTCCCTGGTGGTCCTGGTTAGAGATTAGTGCTTGCATTTAAGTTAGATGGTTAGCTATGTATGTTTGGGGCACATCTGATTTGTGTGCTTATTACTTGGGATCGATTTGTGGGGAGAGGAGACATTGAGGGGGCTGGGAAGAGGGGATGCTGGGAGACCAGCCCAGAGGCCACTTGAAGATGAGGTGACTTGGACTTGGAGAGTAGCATTGAGGTTGGGGGAGGCACTTGGCTTGAAGATCTATTTAGGTGGGACAGTCAATAATAACCTGCTGATGGCTGGGGTGTAGGATGTCAGGGGAAATGCGGAAATTGCCTGCCTTTTGGGTTTGGTGCTAAACACCTGATGCCCATCGTCATCCTCTTCCCATTTAACTCGGACACTCCAAGAGAAATGTGAATTTGCAAGGACAGTCTCCAGATAGACTTTTAATACCAGAAACAGAACCTTCCTGCTGGAATGTTTAGGCATGATCACTGTAACTGAGGCCCAGACAGTCACACAGCCAATTCTTGGCAGAACCTCGTTTATAGAAGCTTTGCTTTAGTATTTATTCCATTCTAGGATGCTCCGGTAGCGAGGGGTTACGTAACGCAGAGAACCCACTGTTTAGACGACCAGACAGTGGTTCTTCTTAAAAAAACTGCTTTATTAAATATTAAATACAGTTTATGCATTATATGTATAATGCATATGATATAAAGAAAAATAACACAACAAAGAGTTGTGAACCACCCTCCACCAGTTTCAGAAAGCAAGCACCATCATTCTCTCTAGCCCTGTAATGCTTCTCACCAACCCCCTCTCTGGCCTCCTGTAGCTTTTGGTTACTTTCAAATACCCGAGAGGAGCTTTTCGGGAAGCAAAAGGTTTATCATGGCTCACAGCTCAGTCTGGTGTCTGGTGGAAGCTGGCAAGGACAGAGGAATGGTCACATGGTGAGCAGGAAGCAGGCAGACACACAGGAAGCATGTCTGGCTTATCTAACTACCTTAAATGACCTAAAGACCTCCCATTGGGCCCACCTAGCCTTCTCTCCATAATTAGATCAAGTCTCTCTATCCTCAATCATCAATCATTAAGACTGCGGTTGAAATGTCTCCATGAGTTTGGGAGCTAAGTTCTGCTCAATCCATAACAACTCCCATGGTGGGGTTTTATCATTCTCTTGCTTTTCTTTGTAGTTTCATTACATGTTTATATTCCTGAAATAGTACACTGTTTTGCATAAATAGGACCTAGCGTACTCATCCTGGGTTCTCTAGGCTACACGGTTAGCAGTGCACCTGCTGGATGTTCATCTTCAGGTTTACTGAGCAATGCAAATCCTCCTCCGGAGACACTGTATCCGTCCGTCCCCACTCACCTAGGAGAATTTCCACTGCTCCTCTTTCTTGCCAACACTCAATATTGTCAGACTAAAATTTCCACATTTGGGGAATGTGAAAACAAGCTTCATTTAGGTTTCAATTTGTACATCCTTTGAATTAATGAGATGCAACAACTTTTAAAATGTTTATTGCCAGTCATACTCTTTTGAAATGAAGTGAAACTGTGTCTCTATAAAGCATGTTGGTGGCCAGGCGTTATCACATTTCAGGAATTCTGGGTCATTTTCCCCAACTCGGTCTACACAAAACCTTTCCCTTCTTAGGTGATGCAAAGTCTGTGCTAACTGTGGAGGCCAAATGCCTTGGAGCTCTCCTGTTCTTTCTCTTTCTGGTCACATACCATGTGAAGTCTCGTTGGCTCTCCCAGCATCTGACTACCACTGACCATTTCCATCGTCTGCACCCTGGTCCGAGTCACCAGGCTCTGAGGTGTATGCAGTGAGTCCCCCTGCTTTCCCCTTCGGGCCAGTTCCAGAACAAGTCAGATGTCACAGCTGTCAACAGAACATGGTGGCAGCTTGCTCTCTCCCAGAGTAATAGCCAAAGACCTTACACTCAGTCTCACAGGAGAAGTATGTCCAGGATGTGGGAAACAGGGTGTTAGTCGGGGTGACGGAAGTGACTGGGTTACCTACCCACTTCCAGCGTGGTTGCAGCTCAGCTGTAATTACATGGTGACCACTGGAAGGATCCCAAAATCCTTAGCCAGGCCTAAGGGGTCTGGAAATAGACAACTTCCTGATGAGATGAAGGGCAAAGCTAGATGGCAGAGGGTGAGCTGACAGGAAGTGGTGAGTCTCTCCATTTTTGAAGTCGACTACCCTGCGCTGAGAGTTACAAGTATCAAAGACAGGAAAACTGCTAAGGCAGAAGGTGATAAAGGCCTATAGACTACTGACTAAGAGAATCGACAGGCCGAGGTGGCTGGGGTATTAAGTTGATCTCAAATACTTTATGCATTTACTTTCTGGATTATGTGTCTAAATACCACACACCTTAAAACCTGATCTGCTTCCTTCTGATTTGGAAAGATTAACCCAGAAATTATCCAGGTCAGTTCAGGCAGATCCGTAACCCAGCTCTAGAATGTGGGTGTCCAGCCTGGGATACCTGTTTGTCTTTCTCTGGTTTATTAGTGTTGAGACATTAAAAAAAATTAAAGGTAAAACATTGAATTTAACCAGGTGGAAGGTTTTAAAAGTATTTTTATTATCAGCTTATGGCAGCAAGGGCACATTCAAAACTCCTGGTCCCCAAGTCTCAGCTCACTCACACACCACAGTTCTCAGGTGTAATGCATCATAGACAAATGCAAAACCTAACTTAATATACATTTAATTATCTTTGAAGAACAGTATGGCAACTTCATAAACGTTAAATTTATATTCATAAAAGCCGAAATGACATTTGAAAGCAATTTGTCGATTTCCTCACTTCTGAAGAATTGAGACGCCAAAAAAAAAAAAAAATCACAACAGCAATTTAAATAACTTCCGTATAGACAAATAAATCCAAATGTAGAACTATAAATATTCCTTTAAATTCAAAATTTGTTTAACAAAAAATTATGGTGTTTGGCATAATATCTACAAACGGCCATAACAGCGACCCCAGTAACAGCTACCCTACAGATGCGGAGGGGCCTCCTGTTATCTGCGCTTCCCAGGCGGGGCAGCTCGAGCCCTATCGGACCCAGAGAAGCCGGGCGCGTCCCGAAACGACGGTTTCCGATGCTCCCCCTCCTCGGAGCAAGTGTCCCGGGAGACCCCCACCCCGCTTCCCTCTGTCGCGGTCCCCCGAGGCTGAGCGCGGAGTGCAACGACCACCGAGCACCGGCGGAGCGGCACCAGGAAGCTGCAATAAATGAAATCAATCAATCAATAATTTAAATTAAATTAATTAAATTAAAATTAATTAAAAGCTGCGGGCCACAGGAAGACCGACCCCCGGCCGGGCCGGGCCGGGCGGGGAGAGGTCGCAGCGCCCCCGCATCCAGCAGCCTCCTCGCGCGCCCTCCGCCGCCCCCGCGCGCCCCCGTCCTCCGTGGCGCGGCCAGCATCCAGAAGCCGCCCCCTCGTCGCCAGGTCTCGCCCGGCCGCAGGTGCCGCTGACGCCGCGGCGCGCACCTCTGACGCGCCGGCGCCTTCCGTCTGACGCGCGAGGCCCCGCCCCGGCCCCGCCCCGGCCCCGCCCCCGGCCGTGGCGCCCGCCCTCCCTCAGCCGGAGCCGCGGAGCCTGAGGCGGCGGTCTGCGTCGCGCTCGCCTCTCCCGGGGCTGCTCTCGGGGGGCCTCTCGGGTCCCAGACCCCCACCCCCGCCCCCGGCGCCCGCGTCCGAACCCCGCGGCCTGCGGCGGGCGATGGTGCGGCGCAGCGCGAGGACGCGGGCGGCGCGGCTGCGGGCATGAAGGAGGATGGAAGGGCAGGACGAGGTGTCGGCGCGGGAGCAGCACTTCCACAGCCAAGTGCGGGAGTCCACGGTGCGTGTACGGGGGTCGCCCGTGCCGGCCCGCTCCGCTGCCCCCCGCCCCTCCGGAGCCCCCAGCCCACCCACCCCCACGCGCGGGGCTGGAGTGGGCGATCCGCGCCCTCCCCTGCCCGCGGCCGGGGTCGGGGGGCAGCCCTCCGCCACCCACCCGGCCTCTCCTCTCGGTCGTGCTGGGGCTGCGGCGGTGGCCCAGCAGGTGCGCGTCGCGCCCACGCGCCGGCCGGCCCGGGTGGGCAGGTGTCCGCGCGCTCCGCGCTGCCGGCCGCCGCTCCCCTCTCGGGGCTGTCAGGGGCCCGGTGGCCGCCCTGTCCCGGTTCACACCTGCTGCCCTCGCGGCACCCAGCCTCCATTCGCCCCTCTCCCTCCAGCCCCGACACCTTCCCGTTGGGGCTGAAAAGACCGGTTGTTCCTGGGAGGATGCGAGCCAAAGCCCGTTTTGCCCTGGAGTCAACTTCCTAAGGAAGTCATCTTTTTTGGGTCCGTGTTTCGCCTTCTGGGCGGCGTCAGGAAGCGGACTGCGTGGATGTTGGCCTTTTCATGGTGCACTAGGATACGGGATACTGGGTTTGTTTATTTGTGTGTAAAACCTCGTTTTTACACTGGCGTTTCTTCCCCATTTTAACTAGCTACTCGGATTCATTCACACTCGTGGTCCAGGGTAGAGTCTGGTTTACAATGGCCCGATTTGTGTAGTTATTGACGGTGGAAAATTGAGAATCACTTTGCTGAGACTCACCTTGGAGATGTAGATCAGAGCTTGTGGAATTTGAGCGAGTGGATTCCATACAGCATGGTGCATTTTACATATATACCCTTTAAGCATTTCATACCTAGCACATTTATGTACTCCTTTTTTTTGGTAAAGATTAATTTATTGAGCCGGCGCTGGCGCTCACGGCACCGGCATCCCATATGGGCGCAGGTTCCAGTCCCGCTCTCTGCTGTGTCCCTGGAGGGCAGTGGAGGATGGCCCAAGTGGTTGGGCCCTTGTATTCGCATGGGAGACTGGGAAGAAGCACCTGGCTCCTGGCTTTGGATTGGCACAGTGCGCCAGCCGTAGTGGCCATTTGGGGAGTGAACCAACGGAAGGAAGACCTTTCTGTCTATCTCTCACTGTCTAACTCTGTCAAAAAAAAAGTTTATTTATTTACTTTAAATCATACACATAGAGAGAAGGAGAGGCAGAGAGAGAGAGAGGTCTTCCATCTGCTGATTCACTCCCCGATTGGCTGCAACAGCCAGAGCTGGGCTGATCTGAAGCCAGGAGTTTCTTCTGGATCTCCCATGCCGGTGCAGGGGCCCAAGGACTTGGGCCTTCTGCTGCTGCTTTCCCAGGCCATAGCAGAGAGCTGGATCGGAAAAGGAGAACTTGGGACTCGCACTGGCGCCCGTATGGGATGCTGGCACCACAGCAGGTGGCAGCTTTACCTACTATGCCACAGTGCCGGCCCCCTATGTACCCTTTTTTTTTTGTTGTTGTTAAAGATTTATTTTATTTTTATTTGAAAGTCAGAGTTACACAGAGAAGAGAGAGGAGGGAGAGGAGAGAGAGGAGAGAGAGAGAGGTCTTCCATCCGATGGTTCATTCCCCAATTGGCCGCAACAGCCAGAGCTGCGCAGATCCGCAGATCCGAAGCCAGGAGCCAACAGCTTCTTCCAGGTCTTCCACGCAGGTGCAGGCACCCAAGGACTTGGGCCATCTTCTACTGCTTTCCCAGGCCATAGCAGAGAGCTGGATTGGAGTGGAGCATCTGGGTCTCGAACCCACACCCATATGGGATGCCGGCGCTTCAGACCAGGGTGTTAACCTGCTGCACCACAGCACCAGCTCTAACCTGTGTACTCTTGAGTTTACATTAAGAAATGAGTTTGGATTAGGCATTGGGCACAGTGGTTAAGACAACACTGGGACAACTGAGTCCTCTATCAGAGTGTCTGCTTGGAGCCCTGGTTCTGCTTCTGTTTGCAGCTTCCTCCTAATGTGTACCTTAGGACGCAGCCAGTGATGGCTGAAGTACTGAGTCCCTGTCAATCACATGAGAGACTCAGATGAAGATCCCTGCTCCTGGCTTCAGCCTGGCCCAGTCTTAGCTGTTGCAGGCATTTGGCCAGTAAACCAGCAAACAGAATATTTCTCTCTGTTTTGTGTCTCCGACCTTTAATCAATTAACTAAAAGTTAATTTTACTGGCGTCTTTGAGTTACCAGGTACTCTGGGCTCTGCTAAGAGTAACCATTGCCTTGACTTCTAACAACTGTTTGTTTAGCTTTGAATTTTATATTAATGGAATCTTACAGCATGCATTCATTTGCATCTGGTTTCACTCAGCAATGTGAACTTTCACATATTGTGTGAGGTTATAATTCATTCTCTGTGCTGTAGTCAAATGACTATAGTACAGTTTATTTTTCCACTTTACTGATCATGGGCACTTAAGTAGTTTCTAAGTTTTGGATATGAATATTTTAAATATGTCTTTTAATGAATATATGTGTACATTTCTGTTGGATTTAAACCCAAGAATGGAATTGCTCATTTAGAGGGTATGCATTTATTCATCTTTTTTAAAAGATGAATTTATTTATTTGAAAGGCAGAGAGAGAGAGAGAGAGAGAGGGAGAGAGATATCAATCGATCTTCCATGCATTGGTTCACTCCCTAAATAGGCGCAATGGCTGTGGCTGGGCCAGGCTGAAGCCAGGCACCTAGAACTCCATCTGGGTCTCCCATGTGGGAGCAGGGGCCCAAGTACTTGGGTGATCTTCCACTGCTGTTCTAGGTGTCTTAGCAGGAAGCTGGATTGTAAGTAGAGCAGCCAGGACTTGAACTGGCAACCATATGGAATGCCAGCACTGCAGGTGGCAGCTTAACCTGTGGTATCACAAGGTCGGCCCCTCTTATATAGTTTTCAAAGTGGTTGAACCAGTTTGCATTTTTGCCAGTTTGAAGGACCATGGTCTGAGGTCCTTTAAAAAAGTACATAGAAAATGAATGTTATGAGACAACCTCATGAATTTCAAAATAGTTTTGCGCCATAATGACTTTTAATTCCATTTTCCATGAACTGTTTATTTATTTTACAAATTTTATTTATTTATTTGAGAGGCAGAGTTACAGACAGAGAAGGAAAGACAAAAAGGTCTTCTATCCACTGGTTCACTCCCCAGATGACTGCAGTGGCTGGAGCTGGGCTGATCTGAAGCCAGGAGCCTTTTCTGGATTTCCCAGGCGGGTGCAGGAGCCCAAGCATTTGGCCATCTTCTACTGTTTTCCTAGGTCATAGAAGAGAGTTGGACTGGAAGAAGAGCAGCTGGGACTCGAACTGGCACCTATATGGGATGCCAAAGCTGCATACAGAGGCTTAGCCTACTATGCCACAGCCTCCCCCCCAACCTTTTTTTTTTTTTTTTTAAAGATTTACTTATTTATTTGAAAGCCAGAGTTTACAGAAAGAGGGAGAGACACAGGGAGAATCTTCCATCCCCTGGCCTGCTCCCCTTATGGCCACAATGGCTGGAGTTGGTGCTGTCTGAAGCCAGGATCCAGGTGCTTCCTCTGAGTCTTCCACGTGGGTGCAGGGGCCCAAGCATCCTGGTTCATCTTCTGCTCCTCCTCAGGCTATTACCAGGGAGCTGGATTGGAAGCAGAGCAGCCAGGACTCAAACTGGCGCTCACGGGTGCTGGTGTTGCAGGCAGCGGCCCCTCCATGGACTTGTTGAAATGCCCTTGTATGGGAGGTATGGTTGCATCCCATCTGTACTAATGCTTGCTGTTTTTCCATCCTTTTCCATTTTAGCCATTCTAACACATGTGACACAGTATTTGTTATACAGAGGATTTAAATTTGTGTTTTCTTGATGACTGATCCATTTGAAAACTTTTTTATATGTTTTTTGGCGATTTGGAAATCTTTTTGTTAAGTGTTTTCCAAGTTTTATTTTTTTCCCATTTAAGATTCACTTATCTTTCTAATATTGATTTGTAAGAGTTCTTTATATATATGAAAAATTTTTTCCCACTCTGTGGGGGCCTTTTCACACTCTTAGTGATGCCTTCTGGTGAACAGAAATTTTTAATTTTAACAAGATTCATTTTATCACAGTTTTTTCTATTATAGTTAGTACTTTCTGTGTCCTGATTAAGAAATCTCTGTTTAACCCAAGAGGAGAAGTTCTCTCATGCTTGTCTGTTTTAAATGCCTTATTGAATTTACTCTTCCCATTGAAATCTTCAGTCCATGTGGAATTTGTATGGAATAAGGTAGGGGTCATATTTTTTTCTCATGTGAGTGCCTGTACATCCAGCAGCGTTTTATGACCTTAGCCACTTTCCCTCAACCTAGAACCCCTGGTGGTTAAGTGTACTCCCTCTGCTGCAGAACCAGTTCAGGCAGTGACTGAGATCAGTGGGTCTCCAGTCTTTGATATTTCTTCCTCAAATTATTCATATTTGTTGTGAGTATAAATGCTTGCATTTTCTCTAGGACTTTTAGCCATGTTTTAGAATTATTTGATTCTTTCTGGTTTTGTCATGCAATGTTATAATTTTTGTTTAACTTATTGTGATAACATGTACATAATATAGTTTGTTATTTTAAGGTATATAGTGGAGTGGCATTAAGTACAATCACATTGTGCAGCTATCACCACTCTCCAAATAGGAACTTTTTCATTATCCCAAACTGAAATTATGTTTAATAAGAATTCTGCATTCCTCATTCCTTCCAGGTGCTGGTAACTGCTCTCGTACTTTCTGTTTCTTTGAATTTGGTTGTTTCAGGTACATCATATAAATTGAATCATGTAATATTTGTCTATTTTGTGTTTGGCTTTTTTCACTTTGTGAAGATTCGAGTATTTCATATATACAGATTAGGAACATGGCGATACTTCCCACCCTACTCTCCTTCCCTCCCATGCTCCAATCCTTCTTACTCCTCCCTCTCCCAATCCCACTTTATTCACATTTCACTCCAACAGATCACATTTTGGATACTCTGTTAGTTACCCCAGATCAGGGAAAACATATAGTAACTGTCTTTTGGGGACTGGCCTATTTCACCAAGTATAATGGTTTCTAGTAGTTGCATCCATTTTGTTGCAAAAGACAGGATTACATTTTTTTTTATAGCCAAGTGGTACTCCATAGTGTATATATACCATAATTTATTTATCCAGTCATCAGTTGATGGTCATCTGAGTTGATTCCATATCTTAGCTATTGTGATTTGAGTGACAGTGAATATGGGGGTACAGATAACTCTCTCAGCTGTTAATTTCATTTCCTTTGGGTAAATTCCCAGGAATGGAATAGCTGAATCATGTGGTAGATCTGTTTTCATATTTCTGAGGAATCTTCATATTATCTTCCATATGGTTGTATTAGTTTACATTCCCATCAACAGTACATTAAGGTACTCTTTTCCCATATCCTCATCAGCATTTGTTATTTTTTGATTTTTGGATTCTTGATATTATAATTGGGATTAGAAACCTCACTGTGTTGGCATTCTCTGATGGCTAGTGATCCTGAGCATCTTTTCATTTGTCTGTTGGTTACTTGTATTTCTTTTTTTCTTTCTTTCTTTTTTTTTTTTTTTTTGACAGGCAGAGTTAGACAGTGAGAGAGAGAGAGAGACAGAGAGAAAGGTCTTCCTTCCATTGGTTCACCCCTCAAATGGCTGCTATGGCCAGCGCGCTGCACTGATTTGAAGCCAGGAGCCAGGTGCTTCCTCCTGGTCTCCCATGCGGGTGCAGGGCCCAAGCACTTGGGCCATCCTCCATTGCCTTCCCGGGCTACAGCAGAGAGCTGGACTGGAAGAAGAGCAACCAGGACAGAATCTGGCACCCCAACCGGGACTAGAGCCTGGGGTGCCAGCGCTGTAGGTGGGGGATTAGGCTAGTGAGCTGTGGTGCTGGCCGGTTACTTGTATTTCATCCTTTGAAAAATGCCTGTTCATATCCTTAGTCCATTTTTTTTTTAAAGTTTATTTATTTAGTTGAAAGTCAGAGTTAACACGCAGAGAGGCAGAGAGAGAAAGAGAGAGAGAGAGAGAGAGAGAGAGAGAGAGAGATCTTCCATTCACTGGTTTACTCCTCAATTGGCCACAATGGCTGGAACTGTGCTGATCTGAAGCCAGGAGCCCGGAGCTTCTTCCATGCAGGTGCAGGGGCGCCAAGGACTTGGGCCATCTTCTGCTGCTTTCCCAGGCCATAGCAGAGAGCTGGATTGGAAGTGGAGCAGTCGGGACTCAATCTGGCACCTATATGGAATGCTGGCACTGCGGGCGGCAGCTTTGCTCATTACGCCACGGCACCAACCCCTTAGCCCATTTCTTAACGAGGTTGCTTGTTTTGTTGTTGAGTTTCTTGGGCTCTTTATATATCCTGGATATTAACCCTTTATCAGATGTATTATTTCAAATTTTTCTCCCATTCTGGCAGTTGCCTCTTTGTTGAGTGTTTCCTTTGCTGTGCAGAAGCTTTTTGATATAATCCCATTTGTCTCTTTTTGCCTCTACTGCCTTGTGATTCTGGGGTCTTTTCCTAGAAGTCTTTGCCTATAAAAATGCCTTGCAGAGTTTCCCCTATGTTTTCCTCTAGTAATTTGATGATTTCAATCTTAGATTTAGATCCCTGACCCGTTGTGAGTTAATTTTTGTATAGGGTGTAAGGTAGGGATCTTGTTTCATACTTCTGTGTGCAGAGATTCAATTTTCCTAACACCATTTGTTGAAGAGACTGTCCATTCTCCAGGGAGTGATTTTTAGCTCATTTGTCAAAGATTAGTTGGTTGTAAATGAGTGGATTAGTTTCTGGGGCCTCTAATCTATTCCATTGATCGACATGTCTATTCTTGTGCTAGTACCAAGCTGTTTTGATTATAACTGCCCTGTAATATGTCTTATTTTAGAGTTTTATTTATTTATTTATTTGAAAGTCAGAGTTACACAGAGAGAAGGAGAGGCAGAGAGAGAGAGAGAGAGGTAGGTAGGTCTTCCATCCACTGGTTCATTCCCCAATTGGCTGCAAAGGCCGGAGCTGTGCTGATCTGAAGCTAAGAGCCAGGATCTTCTTCCGGGTCTCCCACATGAGTGCAGGGGCCCAAGGGCATGGGCCACAACAGACAGCTGGATTGGAAGAGGAGCAGCCAGGACTCGAACCAGCACCCATATGGGATGCCGGCACTGCAGGCAGAGGCTTTACCTGCTATGCCACAGCACCAGCCCCTTTAATATGTCTTGAAATCAGGTATTTTTATTGTTTAGGATAGCTTTAGCTATTTGGGGTCTGTTATAATTCCATATGAATTTTAGGGTATTTTTTCCCAGATCTATGTCTTTGATATTTTGATTGGGGTTACATTGAATCTGTAAATTGCTTTGGGTAGTATCAGCATTAACTCTTCCAAACCATGAAAATGGAAAATTTTCCATTTTTTTGTGTCTTGTATTTCTTTCCTTAATGTTTTATAATTTTCATTGGTAGAGATCTTTGACATCTTTGTTTAAACTTATCCCCAGGTGTTTAAATTTTTCTGCAGCTATTGTGAACGGGAGTGGTCTTACAAGCTCTTTCTCAGCCATGGTATTGTTCGTGTATACAAAGACTGTTGATTTTTTTTGTGTTGACTTTGTATTCTTCAACTTTGTCAAACTTTCTTATAAGTTCCAATACTCTTTTAGTGTAGTCTTTTTGTTCCACTATGTATAGGATCATATCATCTGGAAATAGATAATTTGACTTCTTCCTTTCCCATTGTATCCTCTTGGCCGGGTGTGTGGACACCAGCTGCGCCAGCTTTTACATATGTCCAAAATGGTGCCCGTCCGTCTTGGCTAGTTACAAGACACTAGTGCTGGGTCAGGGGGAGGGAAACGTGCTCTCCTTCCCCTTTTTCCCCCTCTAGGTTGGTAGGTGTCCTGTCCCCCACAGGGTTCCAGGCCAGACTCACGCCAGACTCTTCCTGCAGCTTTATCACCAGTGCCTTGACTGTTGCAGTCTAGTCTCACCTTACTCTCCGAAGCTTGTGCTGAGGCTCTTGGCGGCTGGGTCCTGAGTTGTGTGCATCCACACCCTCCATGTGGATCCAGCGTCCCTCTGATTTGCATGGAGCTTCCTCTGCCGTGTTCTCTGTAACGCTTCCCTGAGATTGTACTTCATGCCTTTTTTTTTTTTTTAAACTATCTTCTTCTAGTCTAGTGCAGTAAACTACTTCCCTATTCCACCATCTTGGTGTCTCTCTGAGCCATTTTTGCATACCTGGGATAACTTCCCCTTGGTTGTGATGTATAATTATTTTTATACTTTGTGGGACTGAATTTTACTGGTATTTTGTGGAGAAACTATGTGCCTTGTGCTTATGAGAAATATTTGTATTGTTCCTTGTAATAGCTTTGATTTTGATATTAGGTGATGTTAACCTGGTAGCCTGAGTTAGGAAGTCTGCTTTCTGATTCTCTTATCTGTAAGAGCTTTGAGAGAGTAGCATCACTTCTTCATTAAATGTTTGGTGGCGTTCACAGGGGAAAACATTTGGGACTGGTGCTTAGATGATGATTGATGAGTCATTTTCTTTAGAAAATATATACCTGTTTCTATTTGTGAGAGTTTTAGTAGACTGTGTCTTTTAAAACATGTTTTATTTGTTTATTTGAAAGGTAGAGTTACAGAGGGAGGGAGAGACAGAGACAAAGGACTTCCATCTGCTGGCTCACTCCCCAAATGGCTGCAATGGCTGGAGCTGAGCTGACCTGAAGCCAGGAGCCAGGAGCTTCTTCCGGATTCCCCATGCTGGTGCAGGGACCCAAGCGCTTGGGCCATCTTCTGCTGCTTTCCCAAGACACAGCAGAGAGCTGGATTGTAAGAGGATCAGCTAGGACAGGAACTGGCGCCCATATAGGATGCCAGAGCTACAGGTGGGGGCTTAGCCTACTATACTACAGTTGCCAGCCCAAGTAGATTGTGTCTTTGAATAAATTTGTTCAGATCATTTTTTTGAATTTGTAGTTATAGAATTGTCTGTAGTATTCCTTTAGTATCTTAAAAAAAAATTTATTTACTTATTTGAAAGTCAGAGTTACACAGAGAGAAGGAGAGGCAGAGAGAGAGAGAGGTCTTTCATCTACTTGTTCACTCCCCAGATGACTGCAATGGCTGGAGCTGCGCTGATCCAAAGCCAGGAGCGTCTTTCAGGTCTCCCATGCAGGTGCAGGACCTAAGGACTAGGGCCATTTAATGTTTTCCCAGGCCACAGCAGAGATCTGGATTGGAAGTGGAGCAGCTGAGACTTGAACTGGTGCCCCTATGGGATGCCGGCACTTCAGGCAGCAGCTTTACCCACTATGCCACAGCACCGTCCCCAACCTTTGGTATCTTTTAGATATCCATTGAAGTAGCAATAATGACCCTCTTTTCATTTTTTATATTAGTAATTTATGTTTTCTCTTTTTTATTGATTATCCTAGCTAGAGGTTTAGAGGTTATCAATTTTAGTAAAATTGATAATTTTTACTAAGTTTTAAAAAGTATTTACTTAATTGTTTTGAAGTCAGAGTTCTGGAGAGGGAGGGAGAGACAGAAAAAGAGAGAGATCTTCCACCTGCTGATTCATACCCCAGATAGCCGCAGTGGCTAATGTGAGCCAGGCTGAAGTCAGGAACCAGAAACTTCACTGCTGTCCCCTGTGGGCGGCAGGAACCCCATCACTGGGGCCATCTTCTGTTGCTTTTCCCAGTCTGTTAGCAAGGAGTTGGGTTGGAAGTGGAGTAGCTGGACACCACCCTGCGCCCATGTGGGAAGCCAGCGTTGCAGGTGGCAGCTTTACTCGCTGTATTAAACACTGCCCCCAATTTTACTAGTCTTTTTTTTTTTAAAATAAGCTTTTGGTCCTTTGGATTTTAAAAAAAGTGTTTCCTATTTTTCAGTTCCAGTGATTTCTGCTCTTTCCCCCCTTTTTCTTCTGATTATTTTGGAATTACTTTGGTCTTCTTTTTCTAGTTTCCTAAGGTAAAAGCTTATTCTAAGTTTCTTTATTTCTAATATATCCATTCAGTGTTACAAGTGCCCCACACAGGTACTGCTTTTGCTGCATCCCACAAATTTTAGTAAGTTGTCTTTTTAGTTCAAGAAATTTCTAAATTCATCTCAAGAGTTCTTCTTTGACTCATATCTTATTTAAATACATGTGTTGTATAATCTCTCAATATTTGGGGACTTTCCAAATATGTTTCTCTTCTTGATTTCTACTTTAAGTCCCTCGTCACCTGAGAGCTTTGTATGGTTTCTCTTCTAATGTATTAAAATGTGGTCTATGTTGGTGAGCATTCCATATGAACTTGGAAAGAATGTACATTGTGGTGATGTTAGATGAATTGTTCTGTAAATGTCAATTAGATCCAGTTGATTGATCATGTACTATTCAGTTCATCTGTATGAGGGGTCTTCAAAGAGTATATGGAAGTGCATTATGAAAAACTGCGTGCTTTTAAAAAAATTTTATTGTACCCAAATCCAGTTGCATTAGCTTGTAATAATATATCTGAACAGGATCTAATCTGAGGCACTAAGAACAATGAGACCTCAGTTTTTTAAAAAGCCCCTGTCAGAACAGTATGAGTTGTGCTGGAACTGAAGCAAGAACAAATATCACATTGATGATGAAATTTGGGTGGAAGAATCATAACATCATTGATGCTTTCCAAAAACTTTCTGGGGCCAGTGCTCCGAAGAAATCAGCAGTTTGCAAATGGACAACTCATTTTAAGAAGGGATGAGATGATGTTGAAGAAGATGCCGGCACTGACAGAGATCCACATCAGTTTGCAAGGAAACAAATTAATCTTGTTTGTGCTCTAACTGAGGAGGACTGATAATTGACACCAGTAACAATAACCGACAGTACAGACATCTCAATTGGTTCAGCCTACACAGTTCTGAGAAATTAAAATGGCACGATCTTTCTGCTGATGGATTCCAAACTGTTTGACACAGATTAGCTGCAGACAAGAGCAGAGCTTAGAATGGAAGTTCTAGACGAGTGGGATCAGGCTCCTGAGGCAGGGTCCAGTGTTGTGGCATAGCAGCTTAAGCCGCTGCCTGTGATGCTGCCATCCCACACGAGTGCTGGTTCAAGTCCTGGCCGCACCGTTTCTGATCCAGCTCCCTGATGTGCCTGGGAGTGAACCACTGCACTACAGTGCTGGCTCGCTGCCCTCCACCTATGTTTTCTTCCAGCAGTTTCCATCGTTCTGGGTCTTACATTGAGCATTTTGAGTTGATATATATGACTGGTGACAGGGGTTTAGTGCATTCTTCTGCATGTGGATATCCATTTTTCCCAGCTCCATTTGTTGGAAGTGGTTGTCCTTTCCACATTGTGTGTTCTTGGTTCCTTTGTTAAGAATCATTGGCTGGGGCTGATGTTGTGGCACAATGGATAAAGCTGTCATTTGTAACACCAGAATCCCATATCAGAGTGCTGGTGAGAGAATTGGTCACTGTGCTTCTGATCTACCTCCCTTATAATGCACCTGGTAAGGCAGCAGAAGATGGTCCAAGTGCATGGGTCCCTGAATCCCATGTAGGAGACCAGAATGGAGTTCCAGGATTCTGGCTTCAGCCTGGCCAAGAACTGGCTGTCGTATGGCCATTTAGGGACTGAACCAGTTGATGAAAGATTTCCCACCTCCTTGCTCTGCCTTTCAAATAAGTTAAATAAATAAATCTTTAAAAATATCAATTGGCTATAAATATGTAGGCTGTCTATTCCGTTCCATTGGCCTTTGTGTCTGTATGCTACTAATATGCTGTTTTGATTACTGTAAGTTCGTAGTATATTTTCAAGTCTGTTAGTATGATGCCTTCTGCTTTGTTGTTTTTGGTTTAAGTTTGCTTTGGTATTCACATTCTTTTGGGGTTCCACTTGAATCTCAAGATTATATTTTCTAACTGAAAAATGATTGGTATTTTTATGGGGATTACATTGGATTTGTGGATCACTTTGGGTAGTGTAGACATTTTATAATATGTGAATATGGCATAACTTTTTTTTTTTTTTATTTTGACAGGCAGAGTTAGACAGTGAGAGAGACAGAGAGAAAGGTCTTCCTTCCGTTGGTTCACTCCCCAAATGGCCGCTATGGCCGGCACTGTGCCGATCTGAAGCCAGGAGCCAGGTGCTTCCTCCTGGTCTCCCATGCGGGTGCAGGACCCAAGCACTTGGGCCATCCTCCACTGCCCTCCAGGGCCACAGCAGAGAGCTGGACTGGAAGAGGAGCAACCGGGACAGAATCCGGCGCCCCAACCGAGACTAGAACCCAGGGATCCGGCACCACAGGCAGAGGATTAGCCAAGCACTTTCACTACTTTTAATCAACCAAACAGAAATCTAAGCCAGAGCAGTTGGACAAAAAAATGGGGAAAGGCATCCAAATTGTAAAAGAGGAAGTGAAATTTTCCTCGTTTGTAGACAACATAATGTTGTATAAAGAAAACCCTAAAGACTCCTCCAAAACAATAAAAACTTGTTGGAACTAATACAATAATTCAGTATAAAGGTGTAGGATACAAAATCAACACACAAAAATCAGTAACTTCCTAAGGTGACAGCAAGCTACCTGAAAAGAAGTTAAGAGAAAAAAAATCTGAAGCTCCTAGCTTCAGATCGGCACAGCACGCCAGCCATAGCGGCCACTGGGGGGTGAACAACGGAAGGAAGACCTTTCTCTCTGTCTCTTTCTCTTACTGTCTAACTCTGCCTGTCAAAAAAAATAATAATAATAAAAGTAGTGAAAGTGAGAGTATTTATCTTGTTGCAGATCTTAGAGGAAAAGCTTTTGATTTTCTCTTGTTCAGTATACTAGTTGTGTGTTTGTCATATATGACTTTCATTGTGTTGAGGTACATTACTTCTATGGCTAATTTCTTCTCTTTTTTTAAAGATTTATTTTATTTATTTGAAAAACAGAGTTAGAGGGAAAAGTAGAGAGAGAGAAGTCTTCCATCCGATGGTTCATTCCCCAAAAAGTTGTAATGGCAGGAGCTGAGCTGATCCCAAGCCAGGAACTTCCAAAGACTTAGGCCATCCTCTGCTGCTTTCCCAGGCACACCAGCCGAGAGCTGGATTGGAAGAGGAGCAGCCAGGACTTGATCCGGCACCCATATGGGATGCCCGTGCTGCAGGCAGCGGCCTTAACCCTCTGCGCCACAGTGCTGGCCCCTAAAGCTAATTTCTTGACAATTTTATTGTGAAGAGATGTTGAATTTTATCAAATGCTTTTCCTGCATCTACTGAAATGATCATACAGTTTTTGTGTGTGATTCTGTTAATGTGGTATATCACATTTGTTGATTTGCATATATTAAAACAATCTTGCATCCTGGGAATGAGTCCTAGTTGATCATAGTGAATGATCTTTTTAATGTGATGTTGAATTCTGTTTGCAGATATTTTGATAAGAATTTGTATGTCTGTATTCATGAGGGTTGTTGGCCTCTGTTTTTTTTTTTTTTTTTTTAAAGATTTATTTATTTATTTGAAAGAGTTACACAGTGAGAAAAGGAGAGGCGGGAGTGGGGGGAGGTCTTTCATCCACTGGTTCACTCCCCAATTGGCTGCAATGGCTGGAGCAGTGCTGATCCAAAGCCAGGAGGCAGGAGCTTCTTCCAGGTCTCCCACGTGGGTGCAGGGGCCCAAGGACTTGACCCATCTTCTGCTGCTTTCCCAGGCCATAGCAGAGAGCGGGATTGGAAGTGGAGCATCTAGGTCTTGAACTGGCACCCATATGAGATGCTGGCAATGCAGACAGTGGCTTTACCTGCTATGCTACAGCGCCGGCCCCTGGTTTTCCTTTTTAATTGTATCCTTCTCTGGTTTTGGTATTTCATAGTATGAGTTTAGAAGGATTCCTTCCTGTTTTATTTTCCTGAATGATTTGGAAGAGTTGATATTAGTTCTTTAAATGTTTGGGAGGATTCAGCAATGAAGCCATCAGGCCCTGGGCTTTTCTTTTTTACTTATTCAGTCTCTCTGCTTATTATTGGTCTGTTCATATTTTATGTTTCTTCATCATTCAATTTTAGTAGTCTGCATGTATCCAGGGATTTGTCCATTTCTTCTGAGTTTCACATTTTTGGCACTTAGTTGCTCATGATAGTTCCTTAAGATCATTTGTATTTCTGTGGTACAGTTGTAATGTCTTTATTCTTATCTCTTGTTTTTTTCTTTTTCTTTTCTTTTTTTTTTTTGACAGGCAGAGTGGACAGTGAGAGAGAGAGACAGAGAGAAAGGTCTTCCTTTGCCGTTGGTTCACCCTCCAATAGCCGCCGCAGCCGGCGCACCGCGCTCATCCGATGGCAGGAGCCAGGTGCCAGGTGCTTTTCCTGGTCTCCTATGGGGTACAGGGCCCAAGCACTTGGGCCATCCTCCACTGCACTCCCGGGCCACAGCAGAGAGCTGGCCTGGAAGAGGGGCAACCGGGACAGAATCCGGCGCCCTGACCAACCGGGACTAGAACCCGGTGTGCCGGCACCTCAAGGCGGAGGATTAGCCTGTTGAGCCACGGTGCCGGCCTATCTCTTGTTTTTGAGTCATCTCTTAGTCTAGCTAAAGGTGTGTTAATTTTCTTTATCTTTTTCAGAAAATAAATGGTTTCTTCTTTATTTTTCATTTTTTCTGTTCTGATCTTTATTATTTCTTCTGCTAATTTAGTTTAGATTGTTCTTGTTTTAGATGCATTGTTTGGTTGTTCACATGAGATCTTTCTACTTTTTGGACGTAGACGCTTATTGCTTAGAACTGCTTTTGCTATATCCCTTAGGTTTTGGTATATTGTATTTCCATTTGCATTTGTCTTAAGAAAACACTTAATTATGCTTGTAATTTCTATAGTTAACAGTGAGTATGTTGTTTAATTTTTGTGTATTTCCAGAATTCTCCTGTGATTGATTTCTTGTTTCATTCTTTTATGGTCAGAAACAATGCTTTTTTTTTTTTTAAGTCTTTTTTTTCAAAGACTTATTCATTTATTTGAAAGAGTTACAGAGAGAGAAGGAGAGGCAGAGAGAGAGAGAGGTCTTCCATGTGGTGGTTCACTCCCCAATTGGCTGCAGTGGCCGGAGCTGCACCGATCTGAAGCCAGGAACTAGGAGCTTCTTCCAGGTCTCTCACGTGGATGCAGGGACCCAAGGAGTTGGCCATCTTGTATTGCTTTCCTAGGCCATCCATAGCAGAGAGCTGGATCAGAAGTGGAGTATCCCATACATGAACTGGTGCTCATATGGGATGCTGGCACTACAGGTGTAGGCTTAGCCTACTATGCCATAGCACTGGCCCCTTGATATGATTCTAATTTTTTTTTTGTTTTGCTTTATGAAGACTTATTTTGTGTCCTAACATATGTTCTATCCTGAAGAATGTTCTATGCACATTCTATGCAGTTATATATTCTGCAACTGTTGGATGGAATATTCTGTAAGTATCAGTCCATTTGGACTAGAGTGCAGTTTAAACTCAATGTTTCTTTTTGGATTTTCTGCCTGGATGACCTGCTCATTGGTGAAAGTTGATGCCTGGATGATCTGCTGTTATTGTATTACATTCTATTTTCCCTTACATTTATTAATACTTGTTTTATGCTTACATGTTTAGGTACTCTGGTGTTGGGTTCATATACGAGGGTACCATGCATAGGTTTTTCATTCTGTGCATTTTTCATGAACTTTTTGGAGACCCTTTGTATGCATGAGTTTCAAAATTATACCAAAATGAACAAATTTATTTTCATTTCTATGACCTTTTAAAAAAATACATTCTTGCTGTATTAACCCCTTTATAACTATATAATGGCCTTATTTGTTTCTTTTTATAGTTTTTGACTTTAAGTCTGTTTTATTTATTTATTTATTTATTTTTCTGATAGAAGTGTTAACTACTTCTGTTCTCTTTTCGTTTCTATTTGCATGGAATATCGTTTTCCACCTGTTCATGTTCAGTGTATGCATAGCTTTACTGGCAACGTCTTGTAGGCAGCATATAGTTGGGTCTCTTTTTAAATCCATTTTGTCACTCTGTGCCTTTTGACTGGAGAATTTGATTTATTTAGATTCAAGGTAATTTTTGTTAGAGCTTATCAGTGCCTTGTTTTTGCTTGATTTTTAAATTTTGTATTCCCTTTGTTCACTTCTTGTTTTCCTTTTTTCATTTTGATTGAGAGGCAGAGAGGGAGAGAGAGAGATCTCTTTCATCTGTTAGTTCAACAGAACTAGTGCTTGTTATAATTCAGTCTTTTTAGTATCCCTACCTTGTGTAGGGTTTTTGGGGATGCAAAGAGGAGAGCATTATTTAAACTCCTAGTGCCTTCTTTTTGCTCTAGTTTACCGCTTTGGTCTTGTCCCACTTTGGACCGGGTCTGGAGATGGTCTTTGTGGCTTTGAAGAGTGTTGTCTAAACTCCTAGGTATGACAGAATTTTTGTGTTGTTGTTATTCTCATCTTACATCTTATTCCACTCTGGGTAGGTCTGAAGATAACTTGATTGTCACAGAGAGCAGGTAAAATCTCTTTATGTGCCTAGCATGTCTTTTGTTCTTTTTTAGTTTTTTTTTTTTTTTAATTTATTTGAAAGGCAAAATGACAGAGAAAGAGATCTTCGATTCACTGGATCCTCCCCAAATGGCTGCTGGGACTGGGCCAGGCCAGGAGACTTGGGTGGCGGAGGCCCAAGTACTTGGGCCACGTTCTGCTGCTTCCCCAGGCACAGTGGCAGGGTACTAGATTATAAGTGGAGCACTTAATATGGGATGCTGGCATGGGAGGTGGCAGCTTAACCTTCTGTACTGTAACACCAGTCCTCCTCCTCCTCTTTTTTTGAAGAGAAAGAAATTTGATTCTTATAGTGTACAAATTAACATTCCTTTCCAAGGCAACTCTAGAAAGAACTCTACTTGTAAGACTGTTCAGGTTATATTGTCTATGTAATTCTTTGCTTTTTGGTAGTTGAATAGTTTCTCAATCTTAGAATTGTTTTCATTTTAGACTGGATGATTCTTTTTTGCAAGGAGATAACCCATACCTCATAGATTTTAGACACATTTGTGTCCTCTGTCCCAAAGATGCCACTAGCACCATTCCCCTAGTTGTGACAGCAGTTGTCCTGAGACATTGCTGCCTGTCTCCAGGGGGACACCAGTGCCCCATGTGAGAACCAAAGGTCTAAGAACTGCCTGCTGTATATGGGAAACATAAATCATTAATTTTTTCAAATAATGCAGATCTCTATGTAAAGGAGTAGCAGATAAATCTCTAAATGATTTCTTGGAAGTTATTGTTTATATATGAGTTTATACATGCATATGATAAGTCAAGTAGTTATGGAAGACCTTAAGAAAAGTAAAGTGCTCATTCAACTAATTTTGATAAGTAATTTCTCATTTTTCTTTTTAGTTTTTCTAAGTCACCTCCATACTGCTAGGTAATATTTTTTTGATTTACCAACATTTAACAGTATATATTGACTTCCCAGTGCAGACATTGGGGATTTAGTGACTAGCTTTCTGATAGCTTACTATAGTGAGTACTGACTACTTTTCTCCTTCTAGTGTTTATTGTTAGGTTATAATTCTGTTACTCTCTTTGGTTACCCTTCTAAGAAATATACTAAAATTTTTATTCCTTGTTATGTCAGTTTATTCCCAGAGTTGTGGCTGACAGATAATTCTTGTTTAAATTCTTGAGTGGTAGCTGTTATTACTACTGTTACTGGTACTAATGCTAACATACTTAACAACAAAAGAATAGTTCTTTTTATTTTTTACAATTAAGTTAACACTACACTGAGAATCTTGATGCATATAGCTTTCTTTTTGCAGTTATGGTAATATAGATTCCCAGAAGTAAGATTACTGAATCAGAGTATATACATGAAGGAACTTCAGGAAAGTAAAAAGGTTAGTTTATTGTGGTGCAAAAAGTTTTTGAAATCGATGAATAATTTTTTCATAATACACATTTCCCATGAACTTTTGAACTCTTATATGCATGGATTTCAAACTTTTTTGTACCCAAATAAACTTATCTTTTTTTAAAAAAAGATTTACTTATTTATTTGAAAGAGTGAGAGAGAGATATCTTCCACTTGCTGGTTTACTCACCAAATGGTCACAATAGCCAGGTTGGGCTAGGCCAAACCCAGGAGCAAGGAACTCCATCCTGGTGTCCCACACGAGTGGCAGGAGCCCAAGCACTTGGGCTGTCTTATACTGCCTTCCCAGGTGCATTAGCAGGGAATGGAAATGGAGAGCAACTGGGCCGTGAATCTGCACTCTGATATGGGATGCTGATGTCAAGAGCCGGGACTGCACCTGCTGTGCCAGTATCCCAGCCCCCTAAACTTCTTTTTATTGTACTTTCTGCAGACTTTTTTCTTTTTAAAGGTTTATTCATTCATTTAAAAGGCAGAGTTACAGAGAGAAAAGAGAGAGGGTTACAGAGAGAGAGAGAGAGAGAGAGAGAGAGAGAGAATCTTCCATCTGCTGACTCACCCCTAATTGACCTCAACTACTGGGGCTGGACCAGACCAAAACCAGGAGCTTCTTCTAGGTCCCACATGGGTGCAGGGGCCCAAGGACTTGGGCCATCTTCCTCTGCTTTCCCAGGCCATAGCAGAGAGCTGGAAGGAAATGGAGCAGCTGGGGCTTGAACTCACACCCTATGGGATGCCGGGCTGCAGGTCCAACCTGCTCTGCCGGCCCCTCTGCAGACTTTTTGAAGTACTGTTGTATATGCTGTTATATTGCTTTCCAGCAGGGTCATTAAATAAGTTTTCTTTTATTCATATTGAAAGTAACTGTTTTTTCTTTTTCTCCAGTGATATAAGTAAAAATTTTTACTGTTGTTGAAGTAATTGAGAAGTATATGGATAGAAATAATTCAAAATATCACTCCTCTGAAATAAGTAATATTGTTTCATATCCCTCCCTATGTATATCTATATGATGACATAATTTTACTTTAGTTAAATTATATTTGGCTATTTTTAAAAAAGATTTATTTTATTTTTATTTGAAACTCAGAGTTACACAGAGAGGAGAGGCAGAGAGAGAGAGAGAGAGAGAGAGAGGTCTTCCACTCAATGGTTCACTCCCCAATTGGCCACAGCGGCCGGAGCTGCGCTGATCCGAATCCAGGAGCCAGGAGCCTCCTCCGGGTCTCCCACGTGGGTGCGGGGGCCCAAGGACTTGGGCCATCTTCCACTACTTTCCCAGGCCATAGCAGAGAGCAGATCAGAAGAGGAGCAGCTGGGACTAGAACCAGCGCCCATATGGGATGCCGGTGCTTCAGGCCAGGGCTTTAACCTGCTGTGCCATAGTGCTGGCCCTGGCTAATTTTTTAAAAAAGATTTACCGGGGCCAGCGCCATGGCTCACTTGGTTAATCCTCTGCCTGTGGCGCCAGCATCCTATATGGCTGCCGAGTTCTAGTCCTGGCTGCTCCTCTTTCAGTCCAGCTCTCTGCTGTGGCCCGAGAAAAAGTGGAGGATGGCCCAAGTGCTTGGGCCCCTGCACCCGCATGGGAGACCAGGAGGAAGCACCTGGCTCCTGGCTTTGGATTGGTGCAGTGCTGGCTATAGTGGCCATTTGGGGGGTGAACCAACGGAAAAAGGAAGACCTTTCTCTCTGTCTCTCACTGTCTGTAACTCTACCTGTCAAATAAATTAAAAAAAAAAAAGATTTACAAATTTTTTGAAGGGCAGAGTAACAGACACACACACACACACACACACACACAGAGAGAGAGAGAGAGAGAGAGAGAGAGAGAGAGAGATCTTCCATCTATTGATTTATTCCCCAAATGGCTGCAATGGCTGGAACTGAATCCATAATGGGATGACTCAAAGCCAGGAGCCAGGAGCTTCTTCCAGGTCTCCCAGGTGGGTCCAAGGGCTCAAGGACTTGGGCCATCTTCCGCTGCCTTCCTAGGCTCAATTAGGAGGGAGCTGGATGGGACATGGAGCAGCCAGGACGCAAACTGTGGAATGCTGGTGCTGTAACAGCGACTTCACCTGTTACGCCACAGCACTTGCTCCATATGTTAGCTGCATTTCTGTGGAGGATCTTAAGTATTTTCTCTCCCTGTATTTTTGGCTTACAGTAAGTCTTTTTTATATTCCTCCTCCTGCAATTTTACTGTCTTTTCAGGTAACCAGTAGGAAGAGCAATCTGGGTATAGCCTTCTATTCTTGTTACTGGCTTGAAAATATCCTTTTTTTTGGGCAAGATTTATTTATTTGAAAGAGTTAGAGAGAGAGGGAGATCTTCCATCTACTGGTTCACTCCCTAAATGACTGCAGCACCAACAGCCAAGGCTAGGCCAGGCTGAAGCCAGGAGTCAGGAGCTTCATGTGGGTCTCCCACATAGGTGGCAGGGGCCCAAGGGTGTGGGCTGTCCTCCACTGCTTTCCTAGACCCTTTAGCAGGGAGCTGGATTGGAAGTGGAGCAGCTGGGACAGGAATCTCATGCCCATATTGGATGCTGGCTCCACAGATGGCGCTTAACCCACTACACATATTCTATAGTATGGTAATTAATTGACGATGTAAATCTAGGTCTTCTAAACATTTTTGTATTTATTTGGAACTTGTTTTTGTATGTTTGATATAGGAGTTCGATTTCATATTTTCTTTAATAGGCCAACAATTTACAATTATTTAATATAATTATTAAATAAGCTGTGCTTCCACACTGAAAATACTGTTGTTGTATTAAGACACTTCAAAACATTCTTTGAAAAGTGGAATTAAAAGGTAAAATTTATTTTGGTGCAAAAAATTTTCAAAATCCAGGTTGGTTTTTTTATTTTATACATTTTCCATAAACTTTTTTTTTAAGATATATTTATTTATTTGAAAGTCAGAATTACACAAAGAGAAGAGAGGCAGAGAGAGAGGTCTTCCATCCGCTGGTTCACTCCACAGCTGGCTGCTACGGCTGGAGTTGAGCTGATCCAGAGCCAGAAGCCAGGAGCTAGGAGCTTCTTCCAAGTCTCCCACATGGGTTCAGGGGCCCAAGAACCTGGACCATCCTCCACTGCTTTCCCAGGCCGTAGCTGAGAGCTGGATCAGAAGAGGAGCAGCCAGGACTAGAACCATTGCCCATATGGGATGCTGGCACTGCAGGTGATGGCTTTACCCGTTACACTGCAGCGCTGGCCCCTCCATAAACTTAAAAGACCCTCTGTATATTAAATCCCCAAGTACACTAAGACACATCTTTGACTTTCCATTTTGCTTCTTTGTTCTCATTGTCAGTTGCTGTAACAATGATATGTACATTAGTAATAATGATTACACAGTGTATTTACTCTCCAATTCTCTATATGTTTAATTTTTTAAAATATTTTTCTAGACTTGTCCCAGGCCCCTTACCTTTTAAAAATATTTGTTTGTTAGAGGTTTTATCCTTAATGTCCTATTTCTTTCTTGTTTAATCCTTATAGATTTTTGTTACTAATGTGAGTGAACTATTTTTCTTATTTTTTTTAAAAGATTTATTTATTCGTTTGAAAGAGAGAAAGAGAGAAGGAGAGGCAGAGAGAGAGAAAGGTCTTCCATCCACTGATTCACTTCCGAATTGGCCGCAACTGTGAGAGCTGCGCCAGTCCAAAGCCAGGAGCCAGGAGCTTCCTCTAGGTCTCCCACACAGGTGCAGGAGCCCAAGGTCTTGAACTATCTTGTACTGCTTTCCCAGGCTATAGGAGGAAGCTAGATTGGAAGTGGAGCAGCCGGGACTCGAACTGGCGCTTATATGGGATGCTGGCTGTGCAGGCAGTGGCTTTACCTGCTACACCACAGTGCTGGCCCCTGTTTTTCTTATTTTGATTTGTGGCTGGATATTGCTAGTATAGAGAAAAGCTCTTGACTGTTTATATTGATTCTAACCAGTAGCTGTACTCCCTCATAATTTGAGAATCAGGTAGTTTTTCTAATGCAATTATATTACTAGATAAAAGAGAATTTTCTGCTTTTTCAGTAATCATAACCAGTATTATTTCTTTTATCTCTTTGAATTCCTCAGATTCTTGAGAATAGTGTCCAATAATGATGCTAGCAGGCATTTGTCTTATTCTTGATAATAATAGAAATGATTTTTGAGTTTTTATTAGCATAATGTTTCCCGATGGCTTTTTGATAAATATTTAAGTACATACCATTCATTTCTATTTTACATACATAGCACTTTTGTTAGGAATTATTGATTAATTTTATCAAATGCCTTCATTTATTGAAATAATAAATTTTCCTTTTAAGTTGTTGGCATGATAAATTATGTCAATTTGTTTCATGATATTAAATCATCTTATTATTGACCTATTCCTGGAATAAATCCTCTCAGATGTAGTGTCCTTGTCTTATTATGTTTTTTAAAGACTATTTTTTACTTGAAAGAGTTACAGCGAGGTAGAGGTGGAGGCAGAGGCAGAGAGAGAGAGGGAGAGAGATGGAGAGAGGTCTTCCATCTGCTGGTTTACTTCCCAAATGGCCACAATAGCTGGAGCTGAGCCGATCTGAAGCCAGGAGCCTGGAACTTTCTCCGGGTCTCCCATGTGGGAGCAGGGGCCCAAGGACTTGGGCCATCTCCCACTGCTTTCCCAGACCATAGCAGAGAGCAGATCAGAAGTGAAGCAGCCGGGATTTGAACCATCCCCCATATGGGATGCTGGCACTGCAGGTGGTGGCTTTAGCCCTCTATGCCACAGTGCCGGCCGCTGTGTTTGTCTTTTGATATGAATTGGATTACATTTTATTTAACATTTTTGCATTGCTATTTATAAATGAAATTATTTTTTAGCTTTCTTTTTTCAGGTTTTATTAAGATTATAGTAACTTCATAAAATTAGAAGCTTTTCTTTTTATGTGGGTATTAGAATTTTGTATTTTCTGCTCTTTATGGTGATATACAATTCAACTGCAAACTCGTTTTATTTTGTTTTATATAATATATTTTAAAATATTTTTCCAATGTCTACTTGATAAATAATGGATTCAAGTGTTTAGATTTTTTTCCTTAGTTAAAAATAGGTGATTTTAACGTATTACTAAGGATCCATCATTTTCTTTAGATTTTTAAATTTATTGCAGTAAAGTTAAATGTACTTTTTTTTAAAAAGATTTATCCATTTATTTGAAAGGTAGAGTTATGGAGAGGCAGAAGCAGAGGCAGAGAGAGAGAGAGATCGATCGATCGATCAATCAATCGATTGATCGGTCTTCCATCTGCTGGCTCATTTCCCAGATGACCGTGATGGCTGGAGCTGGGCTGATCTGAAGCCAGGAGCTGAGAGCTTCTTCGGGGTCTCCCATGTGGGTGCAGGGGCCCAAATATTTGGGCTGTCTACTGCTTTCCCAGGCCATTAACAGGGAGGTGGATCAGAAGTGGAGCAGCTGGGACTCAAACTGGTGCCCATATGGGGTGCTGGTGTAGCAGGCGGAGGTTTAGCCTACTACACCATGCACCAGCACTGACAGATTTTATTTACATGAAACATTAAATGGAAAGAAGTCAATTGTGCTGAAATATGAGGAATTAGGAGTATTGTGGGCTTTCTGAAAGGAGGGATTCTATGTGGGTAGGTTAGCTGTGATTGGGATGGAGACTCCTGAAGACAGGTGAGTAACAACCAGCCTGCTGGCTCCTGGCTCCCGTCAGGTGAGGACTGTCTTTTCTTCATGTTTTATTGGCATAAAGTCTCCTATGTGATTTAAAGAACTTTTTTTACTGGTGACTTACAATGTAAGAATGCATGGAATTTGAAAAAATCTCAAGAATAAGTTATAAAGTGTGGTATTGTAGGGGCATTAATGAACTTAAAATTTGATCATCTTGAAAACTGGAATATTTACCCCCTGCTAGGGGTCTGAGCATTGCCTGTTTGTGGGGTAGTTAAAAGATAAAGGGCAAATTATTATGACAGTTCTAGTAGTTATTAGAAGAGTAGGTATCAGTATATCAGTATGTTTTGTGTTCAGTTGTTTTGGATATAGAATATTGGTAATTTTGTTCTCTCTTTTGAAGGGTGACTTGTTGCAATTACAAACAATAACCAGTGAAAATCTATTCATTCTTGTGTGTGCAAGGCAGGAATGCTTTCAGTTGAAAGCAAAAAAAAAAAAAAAAAAAAAAAAAAAAAACCCTATGTATTTTTTAATCAAATAGATTATTTTTCTTTATAAAAAGACCGCAGGAATGAAGTACTGATACAAGGTATATTATGAACTAAGTTTGAAATATTATTCTAAGTGAAAGTAGCCAGACACACATAAACACCTATTGTGTATGGTTTCAATTATATTAAATATCTAAAATGGGCTAATCCATAGAGACAGAAAATAGATTAGGAGTTGCGAGGGGCTGCGCAGCATGGGAGGAATATAGGGATTGTATTTGATAGACACATTTGTTTACTAAGAAATCTTACGGCACATTAGTTTTTAAAATAACCTTTATTTTTGTTAGAGTTTTACGCCCACAGCAAAATTGAGTCAAAAGAGCAGAGAGTTTCCATAGACCCCCTGTCCCACTGGTGTATAACCTTCCCCATTATCAACAGCTCCCACTGGAGTAGTACATTTGTTACAATTGACGATGGTATTGTTTTTTAAGTTGCTGAAATATTCTGGATATTAGTCCTTTGTCTGATATGAGCTTGCAAGTATTTTTTTCTCATTCTGTTGGATGTCTCTTCATTCTTTTTCTGTGTAGAGACTCCTGAGTCTAACAGTCCCGTTTGTTTAGTTTTGTTTTTGTTGCCTGTGCTTTGGGGGTCTTGTCCAAGAAGTCTTCCCCTACATGTGTGTCTTGGAGTGGGTCCCTGCATTTTCTTCCAGCAGCTTCATAGTCTCAAGTCTTAAATTTAGGTCTTTGATCCATCACAAGTTGATTTTTGTATGTGGTGTGAGGCATGGATCTAATTTCATTCTTCTACACATACATATATCAAGTTTTGCCAGCACCACTTGTTGAAGAGATTATCCTTACTCCAGTATATGGTCTGAACACTTTTATAACTTAAAGAAGTCAACAAAAAATAACCAATCCAGTTAAGAAATAGGCGCAGGACCTCAGTAGACACCTCTCAAAAGAAATAGATGGCCGGGGCCAGAGCTGTGGTGCGCTGGGTTAAAGCCCTGGCCTGAAGCACTGGCATCCCATGTGGGTGCTGGTTCTAGTCCCAGCTGCTCCTCTTCAATCCAGCTCTCTGCTATGGTCTAGGATAGCAGTAGAAGATGGTCCATGTCTTTGGGCCCCTGCACCCACATGGGAGACCCGGAAGAACCTCCTGGCTCCTAGCTTTGGATCGGTGCAGCTCCATCCGTTGTGGCCATCTGGGAAGTGAACCAGCAGTTAGAAGACCTCTCTCTCTGTCTCTAACTCTCTCTCTAACTCTTTCAAATAAATAAAATAAATCTTAAAAAAAATACCGATGACCAACAAATAAGTGAAAAAATGCTCAACATGGCTAGCCATTAGGCAAATGCAAATCAAAACCACAATGAGCTATCACTTCATCCCTGTAAAAAAAGAGTGACAAATGCTGGGGAAGATGTGGAAAAAGGGAAATAGCATTGGTGGGAATGTAAATTAGTGCAGCCGTTGTCTAGAACAGTGTGGAGATTTCTTAACAAATAAGAAATACACTTGCCATATGAGCCAGCAATCTCACTACTAGCTACATCCCCAAAAGATATACATATTTATATATATACTTATATATAGCAGCACTGTTCACAGTAGCCAAAATTTGGAATCAACCAAGGTGTGCATCATCAGATGAAAGGATAAAGGAAACATGATATATATACACAATGGAATAGTACTCAGCTATAAAAAAGAATGAAGTTCTTCCATCTGCGGCAAATGTACATAGCTGAAGGCGTGATGTTGAGTGAAGTAGGCTGACACAGACAGATATCGCATGTTCTCCCTTGTACATGGGACCAACAATTAAAAAAAGGAAAAAAATGTCTATGTATATCAATATTGTTGCAAATATAATTTCTGTGAAACTGTGTATACCCTTTGTCAAACCAGTGGTTAAGAATGTTATGCTATTGTAGTTTTAATTATCTATGATTACTTTAAAATTTGTTGTATATGGGTGAAATGATCATTTTTCAATTTAATTACTGTTTATAGCCACTTCCCATGTTCCCACTAAGCTAGAGTCTTTTTGCTTTATACTTCTTAAACTTCTTATTTGGGGGCTGGTGCTGTGGTCTAGTGGGCTAAAGCCTCCACCTGTGGTGCCAGCTTCCCATATGGGCACTGGTTCGAGTTCCAGCCACTCCTTTTCTGATCCGTCTCTCTGCTATGGCCTTGGAAAGCAGTGGAAGATGGCCCAAGTCCTTGGGCCCCTGCACCCACGTGGGAGACCTGCAAGAAGCTCCTGGCTCCTGGCTTCAGGTTGGCCCAGCTCCGGCTGCTGTGGCCGTTTGGGGAATAAATCAACAGATGGAAGACCTCTCTCTCTTTCTTCTCTCTGTGTGTAACTCTACCTCTCAAAATAAATAAATAAAAAAAAAATTTTAAAAATCCCTTATTTGGTGAAGCATTAAGCCTTTTATTGTAATGTAAATTTAATATATGTTATCTCAAAAACCAAAAATAGAAAAGGAGAGGGAAGGATGGTGGGAGAGAGAGAAGGTGAAGAAGGGAATATCATGTTCTTAGAATTGTATCTATAATTTATATTGAGATCTGTTAAAGAATGATTAAAAATTAATAAAGTTGATGGTGGTACGCAACATTATTATCCCTTAGAGTCCATAGTTTACATTAGTGTTTATCCTTAGTGTTTTGTGTTCTATGGGTTTGGAAAAAAATGTAATGATATGCTTCCCCCATTGGAGTAGAGTAGTATTATCTGCCCTGAAGTCCTCTGTGCGTCTCTTATTTGTTCCTCCCTTCTGCAGCCCCTGGCAACCACTGATCTTTTGCTATTTTCACAGTTTTGCCTTTTCTAGAATGTCATACAGTTGGAATCAGATTGGCTTATTTCCCTTAGCAATAGACATTTAAGTTTCCTTCATAGGTTTTCATTGCTTGATGACCTTTTTTTTTTTTTTTTGGTGTATGCTAAGTATTGTTCCATTGTCCAGATGTACATTATTTTATTTCTCCATTCAGCTATTGAAGGATGTCTTATTTGTTTCTAAAGTTTGGCAATTAAGAAAAAGCTATTGTTTGCACATAAGTTTTTTTTTAAAAATATTTATTTATTGGAGAGGCAGTGTTACAGGCAGAGGCAGAGACAGAGAGCAAGGTCTTCCATCCACTGGTTCAGTCCCCAAATGGCTGCAATGGCCGGAGCTGTACTGAGCTGAAGCCAGGTACCAGTAGCTTTTTCTGGGTCTCTTATGTGGGTGCAGGGGCCCAAGGATTTGGGCCATCTTGGACTGCTTTCCCAGGCCACAGCAGAGAGCTGGATCGGAAGTGGAGCAGCTGGAACTAGAACTGGCACCCATGTGGGATGTCAGCACTGTAGGCAGAGGATTAACTACTGTACCATAGTGTTGGCCCCTGCACATAAGATTTTGTTTCCTTTGGGTAAATACCAAGGACTGTGTTTGATGCTAGATCATGTTTTCAGGGTCAAATTAATTTTTAAGAAGGACATACACACATCATGGGGGCAGAGTGGGGGGAGGAAAGAAGAGAAGAAGAGACATCTTCCATGTTCTAGTTCACTTCCCAACAGGCCAGGCCAAAGCCAAGGAGACCCCTCCAGGTCTCCCACATGAGTGGCAGGAGCCCAGGTCCTTAGACCATTCCTCTGCTGCTTTCCTAGGTGCTTTAGCAGGGAGCTGGATTGGAAGCAGAGCAGCTGGGGCTGGAGCTGGGGCCCTGCCGTGGGATGTCAGCATCTTAGGTGGTGCCTTAAGCTGCTGCACCACAACACTGGCCCCAACCAGAATGTTCTCTAAAGTGACTGAACTTGCATTCTCACTAGCTATGAGTCAAAGATCCTGTTGCTATGCCCCCTCTCTCTGTAACACTGTCTTTCAAATAAATTGATTAAAAAAATATGGCATATATACACTATGGAATACTACTACTCAGCTGTTAAAAAAATGAAATCCTTTCTCTTGCAACAAAATGGACACAATTGGAAACCGTTATACTTAGTGAAATAAGCCAGTCCCCAAAAGACAAATACCATATGTTTTCCCTGATCTGTGATAGAGTACGTAAAGTGTAGTGTGTTGGAGTGAAATGGACATTTTGAGATCTGATGATTGTTTACAGCCTTGTCTCTATACTGTTGAGGCGCAGTGTTTTTTTCTTCATACTATTTGTTGAACTCCTTACTTAGTGTAGGGTTTACCTTAGTAGTATAAAGTAAACTAAAACTAGATCTTTGTAAAAATTTGGGAATAGGAGAGGGAGGTGGAAGAGGGTTTGAATGTGGGTGGGAGGGAGGGAAATATCACTGGGTTCCTAAATTTGCATGTATGAAATACCTGAAACTTGTACACCTTAAGTGAAATTAAAAAAAAATATGGATGCTGGTTTGAGTCCTGGCTGCTCCACTTCTGTGAATGTTTCTTGTAGTAGTTTGTTCCTGGAGCTGGTAGTATAGCATAGTGGGTTAAGCTGCTGTCTGTGATGCCAGCATCTCATGTGAGCAATGGTTTGAATTCTGGCTGCACCACTTTTTTTTTTTTTTTTTTAAGATTTTTATTTGTTTATTTGACAGGCAGAGCTACAGACAGTGAGAGAGAGAGAGAGAGAGCGAGCGAGAGAGAGAGCGAGCCAGAGAGAAAGGTCTTCGCTCTGTTGGTTCACTCCCCACATGGCTGCAACGGCTGGAGATGCAGCGATCTGAAGCCAGGAGCTTCCTCCTGGTCTCCCATGTGGGTGCAGGGGCCCAAGTACTTGGGCCATCCTCCACTGCCTTCCTGGGCCACAGCAGAAGCTGGACTGGAAGAGGAGCAGCCGGGACTAGAAATGGTGCCCCAACTGGGACTAGAACCCGGTACCCATATAGGATGCCGGCGCCACAGGCGGAGGATTAACCTAGTGCGCCATGGCGCCGACCTCTGCACCACTTCTGATCCAGCTCTCTGCTAATGTGCTTGGGTAAGTGGACGATGGCTCAAGTGCTCCCCACAAGGACCCCTGCTGTAGACCTGGATAGACTTATGAGCTCTTGTCTTCGGCTTGGTCCAGCACTGGCCATTGCAGCCATTTGGGGAGTGAACCAGCAGATCGAAGATCTCTCTCCGTCTCTCTGTTTCTCTCTTTGTCTCTCCCTAATTCTGCCTTTCAAGTAAATAAATACATCTTTAAGAAAATAGTTTGTCCCATTTGCAATTATTGATTTAAATATACATGGTCCTCAATTTATGATGGGATTGTGTCCTGATAAAACCTATCGTTAGTTGAAAATTATTGCAAGTTGAAAACACATCCATATTACTTAATCTGCCAAACATTGTAGTTTAAACAAGGCTACCCTACACATACTCAGAACACTTATATTAATAAGTGTTATCAATGGACATAGGCTGAAGTTGGGCCCAGTTATCACACACAAAGCCTATTCTGTAACAAGGTATTCTATAATAAAATTGTATCTCATGTAATTTACTGAGTACTGAAAGTGGGACACAGTGCTTGTATGGTTGGTACAACTTTGTATGATTGTAATATTGGAAGTCATTAACTTGAGCCATTGTAAGTTTGTGGCCGTACAGTCCAATCTTTATTATTTTCATAGCTATTTGTGTCTTCTTGTCTTTAGTCTGAATTTTTCTTTATTTTTGTCTAATTTTCCTGACTCATGATAATTTCAGAGAAATACCATTTTTTTTTCTTTTTTTTTTTTATTTTTGACAGGCAGAGTGGACAGTGAGAGAGAGAGAGACAGACAGAAAGGTCTTCCTTTTGCCGTTTGTTCACCCTCCAATGGCTGCCGCGGACGGCGCGCTGTGGCCGGCGCACCGCGCTCCTCCGATGGCAGGAGCCAGGAGCCAGGTGCTTTTCCTGGTCTCCCCATGGGGTGCAGGGCCCAAGCACCTGGGCCATCCTCCACTGCACTCCCGGGCCACAGCAGAGGGCTGGGCTGGAAGAGGGGCAACCGGGACAGAATCCAGCGCCCCGACCGGGACTAGAACCCGGTGTGCCGGCGCCGCAAGGCGGAGGATTAGCCTGTTGAGCCACGGCGCCGGCCGAGAAACACCATTTTAATTTTACTTATTTTAGTAGCTAGCCTCTAACTTTCATGGATGCTCACATCTTTACTTTCTGATTTTGCAACTTTAAAACAGTATCTGTTGATTCTTTGCTGAGAAAGATAAAAATATCAGCTCAGTACAGTTCATTTGTTTTCCTTCTCAGGATTTGGGTAGAAATGTGTAGGTGAGGGGCGGTGTTGTGCAGTGTCTTAAGCTGACACTTGCAGTGCCAGCATCACATATCAGAGTATCAGTCTGAGTTGGGGGTGCTCCACTTCTGATCTAGCTCCCTTGCCAAATTGCCTGCGAAAGCAGTGGGTGGTGGTTCAAGTGCTTGGGCCTGTGCCATCGAATCACCCATGGGGAGAACAAGATGGAGTTCCAGGCTTGAGCCTAGCCCACCTCTGGCATTGCAGCCACTTTGTGAGTGAACCAGCACATGGAAAATCTCTCACACTCTCTGTTACTCTACCCAATCAATCAATCAATCTTAAAAAAAAGAAATGTGTCGGTGGTTGCAGTCCTGGAGCCCACTTGGCACCCATCGCTCTTTTATGATACTTACTGCATTTGGTCACCTTAAATTTGTTGAAGCCCATAGACCTAAATGAAATTACTGTAATGCACCAGTTTGAATTTAGGTTCAAACATTATACCTGGAATTTAAAAATATTTAATTTTTAACAATATAATATGTTAACCCTATTATTAGGTTACCTGTGACTTGTGACTGGGTCCCTCAGCTCCCAAATGTCTAACTACTCTTAATCAGGACTAAAGCTGTGTGGCTCCCTGGGAAGTCCAGATCATCTTGCCTCTGGGTTAGCTGGCATAGAGGATGCGTGCCCAGTGTGTGTTTCTGCTGTGAGCTCTGGTAGCATCGCTCTGTCTTCCCTGACCAGGATGAATCTTCTGAGTACCATGAGATGCGCTTGTTTTTTTTTTTTTTTTTTTTTTTTTTTTTTTAAGTTAGGAATTTCCTTTTGTACCCACTGGGAACAGGGAAAACAGGAGGAGGCACTGTTACAGCTTGATTTTGTTTTGCTCATGTTTGAGGGTCTGTCTTTCCAGAAAAAGACTGGTTCCTTTGGAGAACAGGCTGTAGTCTGACCTTTGGAACTAGACAAGCAGTCCAATCAGTTCTATGATTTTTGTTCTAGTCTGATATAGTTACCATGTTTTTATTTTCATAGTGGGTAGCTTTTATTTCAAAGTTAGTGCTGTGTATATTTTAAATTGTTAATCTTAATTCTATTCTTCAATGAATTGCTCTCAGTCTTCATTCTATTCATTTTAGTTCCTTTTTGTCCAATTAATTATCATGTCACGAATATTTCTGCACTAACTCCCTGGGACTAACTACTGTCTTCCATCTTTGAACACTGACTGTAAAAATCCATAAACTTCCTTTTATTACACAAACTTCTATTCTTCCAACTTTCTTGGTCGGGTAATTTCATGGCAGGCAGCTGCTGCTCTGTTGAATGACATCTCCACTCCTCCTGTTCATCTGTCTGTCTTAGGCTTCGTACCCCCACCCCACCCCCCATCTACTTAGGTTTCATGGCCAGTCATTTCATTCACTATTGCTAGTATTCTAATCCAGTGCTTCTCAGATTGTAGTCAGGGGATTCTTGGCAGTTGATGGTTAAAACCCTGGTTGCAGATGCTGTCACCTATGAAGAGTGTGTGGAATTAGAATACAGAAGGGTGCTCAGCCCAGAAATCACAGAGAATGATAATGTTCAAAGGCTGCTGGGAAAAGGGAAACTAGTGAAGGGAATTGGGAGACCAATCAGGGAAGCAGGAAGACTGCTGACAGAGGTCAGGTAAAAATGTGAAGTGTGACTTGACTGTTAGGTCACTGTTGACTGCTGCCAGGGCGCCTTGAGTTGGTTGATGGGTGTGAAGTCAGATTAGTGGTTAGCAGAGTGAGTGGGCAGTGAAGAGGTGGGAGTGGGCAGGTCCAGGCTGCTATTTTGAAGTGCTTAGTGGTAAGGGGATGAGAGTCTAGGGTACTTCTTAGAGTCGTCAAGCTTCTGATGTTTCTTGGGGACTCCGTCTATACAGGCTGCCTTAAAGTGCCATCAGGTCACCAGGGCTTGCCTGTACCTTAAAAGCCATTTGATGTCACTTTGCCTCTTATATTTCTCTATACTATATGTTTATTCTCCCATATGATTTATGAACCTCTGTTACCATTCCCATATATAACCCTGATTTGATGAACTTGCTTCTATTGCACTGAGAAAATAGAAGCTATCAGAAAGCATCATTATGTCTTTCTGTTTATCATCATGTCCTTACGTTTCTACCACAAATCTTAACCACCTGCATCTGAACTCAAAGATTCTGTCTCCTACTCTTCCTTTTTACTATGGATAGATTTCTGTCACTCCCTCAACTTTGAACACATTACTTCAGCATTCTCCCTTTTCTTTCTTGCACGAATAATTTTTCTCTGCTGGATTATTCATTCAGCCATCTCCAACTTGTCTGTGTCTCATCTTTAAAAAAAAAAAGCAAAACCCTCCAAAGCAAAACTCTTCCTTAACAATTCATTTGCTCTCCTGATAATAAAATTCCTGGAAGGAACTGTCCACTTGCATTTCTGTTCTAATTCCTCCCCGCCCCTCCCTCAGCCCACTCAGTCAGGGGTTACCTCTACTGCACCAGAAAAACGATGCTGTCAGGTTCACTGATGCCCTCCATGGTACTAAATTCAGCTGTCAGTTCCCAGCCTTCGTCTTATGGCCCGTCAGCAGCATTTGACACTGTTGATAATTCCCTTTTCCTAAATAGGCCTTCTTCATGTGACTTTCAAGATGCCTGGTCTCTCGGTTTGCCTCCTCTCTTGCTGGCTGCTGCTTCTCATAAAGCTTTTGCAGATCCTTCTGTCAAGGTAACTTCAGATGATCTGAGGATTCGAGGGCTCTGTTCTCGGACTTTTATTTTCTGGCCATATTCACTCCCTAGGATCGAAATCTTACCTGGTTCCAGGACTTCGCCATTTGATGGTTCTCTTTCTTTTTAAAGATTTATTTATTTTTTAATTATTTGAAAGAGTTACAGAGAGAGGTAGACAGAGAGGTCTTCCATCTGCTGGTTCACTCCCCAGATGGCGGCAAAGGCCAGAGCTGTGCCAATCTGAAGCCAGGAGCCACGAGGTTCTTCTGGGTCTCCCACGTGGGTGCAGGGGCCCAAGGACTTGGGCCATCTTGGACTGCTTTCCCAGGCCACAGCAGAGAGCTGGATCAGAAGAGGAGCAGCTGGGACTAGAACTGGCAGCAATATAGGGTGCCAGCACTTCTGGCCAGGGCACTAACCCACTGTGCCGCAGTGCCGGCCCCTCTTTCTTTCTCTTTCAAGATTCATTTTATTCATTTGGAAGGCAGAATTAGAGAGAAGGAGAGAGAGAGAGAGAGAAAGAAATCCATCTGCTGGTTTACTCCCCACATGATTGCCGTGGCTGGGGCTGGGACTGAAGGTGGGAGCTTCATCAGGGTCTCCCATGTGGGTGGCAGGGGTGCAAGAACTTGAGGGATCTTCTGCTGTGTCCCTAGGTGCAGTAGCAGGGAGCTGGGGTACAAGTGGAGCAGCTGGGACTCCAGCTGGCATTCATATTGGATGCTGGCATCGCAGGCAGCAGCCCAACCTGCTGTGCCACAATGCTGGCCCCTGATTCTCATATTTAAAAAAAAATATTCTCGTCTGACCCTCTTTCCCACAAACCGTCCATATATTTGTGTCTAGCTGCCCATTCAACTTCACCACCTTTGTGAATAATAGGTATGTCACATTCAGCAGTGCAAGCTGGGCTTTTAATTTCTCTTCCCAAACTACGCCTTTGTAATCTGTCCTTACTCAGGCCAAGAACCTTGTATTTATTCTTGCAAGCCCTGTCAGGTTTGCTTTGAAAACATACTCAGAACTTGATCGCTTACTACTTTCACCCCCCAGTCTGAGTGACCTGTCTTCTGGATTATTTGCAGTACATTCTTTCCTGGTCTTCCTTCCCATGCTCCTGTCCTTGACCCCATTCTAGTTGGTTTTCTATGTAGCATCTGGAGTGAGCCTTTTGCCCAGTGTTAGATGGTATCACCCCTCTGCCCAGAATCCTGTGGTGGATTGCCGTCTCATTCAGTTAAAACCCAACACTTAGTTGTACCAAGTCCTGTGTGGTGGCTCCCATTACTGCCTGACCTGATTTCTTAATTCCCCCCACTTGTTAGAATACGCCAGAGCTGGGGCCGGTGCTGTGGCTCACTTGGTTAATCCTCCACCTGCGGTGCTGGCATCCCATATGGGCACTGGGTTCTGGTCCCGGTTGCTCCTCCTCCAGTCCTGCTCTCTGCTGTGGCCTGGGAAAAAGTGGAGGATAGCCTAAGTGCTTGGGCCCCTGCACCCTCATGGGAGACCAGGAGGAAGCACCTGGCTCCTGGCTTTGGATTGGCGCAGTGCTGGCTGTGGCGGCCATTTGCGGGGGTGAACCAACAGAAGGAAGACCTTTCTCTCTGTTTCTCTCTCTCTCTGTCTGTAACTCTACCTGTCAAATAAATAAGGAAAAAAAAGTAATAGGCTCCTTAAATTAAAATATTTAAAAAAAAAAAGAATACACCAGAGCTATTCCTGCCTCAGACCCTTGACACTACTGTTCCTTTAAGTTATCTTTTACTTACTTGAAAGGCAGAGAATTAGAAAGCAGGTGAGACAGAGATGTTACCTGCTGGTTTATTCCCCAAATTGCTCACGGTGGCCAGGTCTGGGGCAGGCCAAAGCCAAAAGCCGGGAACTCAATCGAGGTTTCCCACTTAGGTGGCAGGGACCCAACTCCTTGGGCCGTCACCTGCTACGTCCCAGGGTGCACAGGACCAGAAAGCTGGATTTGGGAGTTGAGCCAGGACTCAAATTCAGGTGCTCCAGTAGGATGTAGGCCTTGTAGCTGCTTCTTATTCACTGTGCCAGTCGGCCTGCTCCATCTGTCATCTGTCAGTTTGTGGTGCCAGCGATCTTCAAATGTTTTTGAAACTTTTAGTACATCTTAATATTAGGTAGGGGTAGTAGCCTGGTTCTTTATATTTCTACATGATTTTGGAAACCATTTGATGAAGTTATGCAAAGAAAATTGCCGTTGGGCCCCCCCCCCCCCATAACGGTATTAAACTGGGCTAATTGACTAATCAGTGTAAATTAATATTGACTTTATATTAGGAGAATGTCATTGTATCTTTTACTAATTTAAATCCTTTCTTCCTACAAATACCAAAGGTATGTCTTCTGTTAGCAGAAATTTTGCAAAATATAAATGATCTGTTAAATTTGTTTTGTTTCAGATATGTTTTCTTCTTTTTGCCATTCTCTACATTGTTTCCTACTTCATCATCACAAGATACAAGAGAAAATCAGGCAAGTGGAAACGTTTTAATTAAAACTTTGCTCCTAGTGCCAGATGGTCTAGGCCTGCTGTACAGGATGTGTCAGCGCACTTGTGGGCCATGGCCTGTTGACTGGGCCGGTGATTGAAGTAAGCAGTTGCCTGGTCCCAAGAGCACTAAAAATAACCTTCAGGGAATTTGACTACTCTTAGGGTCACCTTCTTAGAGCAGACTACTTGTTTATCACAATTCTTAGGTGCAGCTAAGAATAGTGCAGGACTGTTGAGTATCTGAGAAATTCCATAGTTTCTGAGGGAGTTTGATTTCTGCGACTGGCCCTGACTTTGAGCACCCTTCCTGCCCCACCCCATCCCTTCTCTGATTACTAGAGTTTATTTTTCCCCTCTAAACAGCATAGAATTTGTAGTCTCTGTAATACTATTTACTCTTCTGTTACATAATATTATTTCATATATTTCCTTATCCCTCCAGCTAGAGGGCCCGCTGTATTCCTTCTTAACAGTGAACTTTGTGCTGCTTAGTTTGCAGATTTTTAGGTCAAAGTTTTATAAGTACCTAAGCGATTGTTTTTCTGCCTGCTGTGAAATCTCTGCCATTTTTAAAGAAATCTCAGGTTTTCTACCTGTGATACTGGGCTAATAGTAGGTGTTATATGAATACTTAAGTATTCCATGTATTAATAATTAGTTGGTATTAATAGTACCAATTTAAATTTGTCAAACTTTTGTGAGAAATAAAGAAATAGCACTTGCTCTAGTGTATTACTTTAGTATTATTACTTGGCTATGTGGCTACATTGAAATAGTCTTTGGATTCTGTAATTTGAAAATTTTAAAGACTTGAATATTCAAGAGAGAATCTTAGCTATGTTTAAAGACATTTTGGCATGGTTTCATAGACTATGGGTACAACAAGAAGAGGAAAAAGAATGAATGGGTATGATAAGCAGGAACGATAGAGATATATAAAGATGACTTTTAGGATACCCAAAGAGTTGTAGGCAAGTAGTGAGGACCCAGAATATAGCTGGTAGTGTGTTAGAAATATAAATGAAGGATATGGAGGTACTAAAATGTTCAGGACTTGATGGTTGATTGGATGTGACGGAATATATATATTATTTATTCTGTACTCCTTTGGTCATAAAACTATTTGGGGCAGTTTATAATTAAGTATGGAGATTGAACTAACAGAATGGTCATTGACTCTGAAGCAGTTAGTGTCCAGAATTCCAGAGGCCTAGGAGGAGTGGGCCTTTGAGGACAAGGAGGGGCCAGGAGTGTTTTGTCGTGTAATTAGGTATAGTCTCTTTAGTTGGTTAGTGTATGTGAGAGGATGAAAGAGATGGCTGACGTGAGAGAAGAAGAGAGGAGGGTACCTGGGTGTCAGGGTGAAGGTCATATGCTACTAAAAAAGATACTCAGAGTTTGATATATTTGTTTATAATTTAAATAATTAAGAATTATTGAAGCAACATATTCAAGGTGGTTTAGGATGATCCAAGAGAACCTTTTTATTACAATTACTAGTGATGAACTCAGATTATAGAGCATTAGATGAGTTTTTAAGATTCTGAATTTTAATTTATAGGGAAAACATTGGCTATTGTCAGTAAACAGATTTCACTTATTAGCAGTTTCACCTAATATCATATAGCAGTATACTTCTTGGTGGTCCTAAAGTTCTACCAAGTGTTATCTTCTTGAACTAAATATTTGAAAATTTTAAATTTTATTTGGTATCAGGAGTTTTGATTACTACAAAACACTCTAGTCTCTAACCATGTACTGTTCTATCTGATTTAATGAGATTTGAATTTGGATTTGTTTCAAAATAAATGCAATTATATTTGAAAGTTCTTCATATTAAGTAGTTGCTTTTTTTTTTTTTTGACAGGCAGAGTGGACAGTGTGAGAGAGAGAGAGACAGAGAGTAGTTGCTTTTTAATATGTTTATATTTTAAAATAAATTAATGAACATTTTGCTGAAAGATAAAAGAATATTAACACCTTAAACATTTTTGCAGATGAACAAGAAGATGAAGATGCCATAGTCAACAGGATTTCGTATGTATTTAAAGTTTGTTCTGTTTCCAATTCTGAAATCATTCTTGAAACTGAATCGAATTTTTTGATAGAATATGGGGCAAATTTACCTTCAGCATTGCAACATCTTTATCGGTGTTAATCATATAATTGAAAAGTACATACAGGCAAATACATGTACATAGATAATTGGGGACTGTCTCCTGTTGAAATCTGCCTGTTTACAGAACTGATGGATTTCATCATCAGAGGATTTAATGAGGAGATAGGCTTACATTTAGGAAGATTTCTGGATCACAGGAAGGAAACTCTTGAGTTTTTGAATGGTCTGCTGAGAAGGCTCTGCTGGTCTTAAAGGGAGTAGACATCTCTTCTGGTGAACTGACTTTACCTGCTGTGAGGCAGGGAGGCGAGCCCAGACTGTCCAGTAGGTTCCTTATGTATGCTGGCAAGAGATGGTAGAAATAACCTTTACTTATTCTGAGCTATCAAACTGGACGAAAAGCAACGAATTCTTTTCCATTAGATTTTGATGGATTAAAATGTGAAAATATACAATGTACCTTCATAGGAAAGTATCTGAATACCATAATTTTTATCGATACTTTAAATTTTTTGGAATAATTTCAAATTTTAGAAAAGTTAGAAGTTAACTACAAAGAACTTTTTCTCCTGAACTGTTTGGGAAGTTGCTGACCTGAAATTCCATCGCTTCAGGATTTTTTGTTAATATATAATTCCTTTAAACAGTACAGTCTCCTACATAGCTAACCAACAACCATCAAAATAAGAAATTAACATTGTTACAGTACCACTCATATCCCATTCAAACTTACAAGTGGGATTAATGTCCTTTATAGCAAAAGGATCCAGTTCAGTATCATGGATTGCATTTAATTGTCATGTTCATAAGTCTTCTTTAGATTGCAAGCCTTTTCAATATTTGAGTATCCTTGACCATGATACATCTGAAGACTACAGTCCAGTTATTTGGTTTTATCTGATATTTCTTCATAATTAGTGGCAGGTTATACATCTTTTCCTGAGAAGAGAGGGATAACTGGGAGAAAAATGTAGGGAGGGGGGGTGAGGAAGGGAGAGGAGGAAGAGAGATTCCATGTGTTTACATACAATGAATGCTTTCACTCATAACACGAAATGAAGTACTAGTACATGCTGCAATGTGGATGAACCTTAAAAATATTATGCTGAATGGAAAAAGACGTAGACAAAGCTCACATAGAATGAGTTTATAAGAAATATCCAGAATAAGATAAATGTATCCAAAGCAGATTGTTGGTTGCAAGGGAGGAGAGGGAGAATGGGGAGCAACCGTTTCATAGATAGGGCATTTTATTTAGGTGTGATGAGTGTGTTTTGAAACCAGAAAGAGGTGGTAGTTGTGCAACGTTATAAATGGGCTAAATGCCATTGAGTTGTTCATCTTAAAATGGTTTAATTTTTTGTAATGTGAGTTTTACCTCAATAAAAATTACTTTCACTTAATTGACCTGAACAGGCCTGATATGGTTGTTACCTGAAAAAGGAATATGAATGAGCCCTGACTTAGTAGATTTGGGAATTTAAAATGTTTTAAATGCCCCAGGGAAGTTGGGTAAGAAGCAAAAACAGCTCTAACTTCATACTGGAAATTCTTGTTCTGTGGGTTTAAAAATTGGGCCCAAAAGTTGATGTTTAAAATTTATAGGATTAGGAGTCTTAGTTTTATTTCTAGCTTTATAGCATTTGTGAAAATTCTTAAGTGAATCATGTTTTTTTTCTGTCTACATTATTGCTCCTTTAAAAACAGCAGTTAACTTCACTAACCCCAAAAAAGCTGTAGTGAATCACAGACTGCATAAAAGGGCAGCTGTTCCTTCCACATGCAGATCTTTAGCTTGAAAAACAAGGAGGATGCCTCTGTCCTCCCCTGCCCTCCTCTCCCCTCTCTCTCCATCTTTGTACGGGTTTTGGTTGTAGATCTACTTAAATGCACTTATAGATCAATAATTTATAAACAGGAACACATTACTTTGCCTTTACCCTTAAAAGTGTATTTACTGAAAATGTGGCCATGTACTATTTCCTGGCAGTAAGTGCTCAGATGGAGGCTCGACTACTTCTTCTTTTACTTATTTATTTCTAAAGATTTATTTCTTTGTTTGAAAGGCCACACTGAAGAGAGGGAGAGGCTGAGAGGGAGAGGTCTTTCATCTGCGGGTTTAGTCCCCAAATGGCCCTAGTGGTCAGGCCTGGGCCAGGCCGAGGCCAGGAGCACAGAGCTTCATTCAGGTCTTCCACCTGAGTGTCGGGCCCAAGGCTTGGGTCATCTTTTGCTGTTTTCCCAGGTGCAATAGCAGGGAACTCCATTGTAGTGGAGCAGCTGGGACTCAAGTCTGTGCTCGTGTGGGATGCCAGTGTCACAGGTGGTGACTTAACCCGCTCTGCCACAGTGCCAGTCCCAGGCTGTACTTCTTAGCTGTTTTAGCAGAGCAGCTGTCATCGCATAGCCAAGGGGTTTGGGTGTTCCCATGCGGTGCTTTCTGTGTTGTGGTAGTGTGTACAGAATGTTTGCATCGCAGGAGAGGGAGGCATGGATGTGAGACGATGAATCTGCCCTAGTCTGCTCCCCTCACCTCACCCCAAAGTCAATCTCTTTGCTTATCACTGTGATGGAGTGAGAACTGAAGGCTTAAGCTGATCCAGGTTTGAATTGTTGAACTCAAGATTAACTTAGATCCATTAGAGATTGAGAAACAAAGATTCCTGTTTTCCATTGTAAAACAAAGCTCCCATCTGCTCTATAATACTAGTGTGTGGATTAGATAGCATATATAAAAAGTCTGATTAGAGTAGGGTGCTTCACACACGGAAGGTATGAAATCAGTATTTCCTCCCTCTTCCCCTCACTCTCTTGGCTTGCCTTACTTCCTCTCACGGAAGGGAGTTGAATAGTAAGCAATCGGGCTGTGCTTAACTGGGACACAGTGTGGTCCTCAGCTTTTGGAAGGGGTTGAGATGTGCTGGTGAACCATCTGTCCACTGGAGAGGGCTGTCCATGGTGACCTGTCTGACCACCCAAGTCAAATGGAAAGATCTTCCCTCGGCCTTCCTCATATCTGTTTTAGAATCTGCCTTCAGTATCTCTCTTGCTCCTAAAATGCTCTCATCCTATGTTGTGTTTGTATCTACTCATGCCCTCCGCCCTTCACAACCAGAACACAGATTTCCTGAGCGCTGTTCTCAGCTAGGTATTTGATTTGGATTACAGTAGTTGATAGAAAGATACAGTGTCTACTTTAAGGTTGGGTTTCCATGCAGGAGGGGAGGACCTGGCATGGGCTTTAGAATCCGAGGAGTAAGGGTGGCCCCACTTAGGTTGACCTATGCAGGGTAGAGAGGGCATCCTAGGAGGCCGAGGAAGGTGTCCATGCTGGAGGGGGCCTGTTGTGTGTATTGTCAGAATTCATTCAGGGTAGGAGAGTGTGCAGGACGGTCCAGAGTGGGGAGCCACCTGATCACAAGGGGACATGTCTGTATAGGCTGGGGTTGTCACTGTGCCAGGAGATTGATTACATGGTGCATTAAAGAATGGGTTCCAAGTATAATTGGGGGCAAGGGGGACAAAGAAAGTGAACACTGAGTGTTGGGAAGTGAACACTGAGGTGTTAGAACTTTCGGTGTGTACTCATGTTTTTCAACATCTAAGGAATTACAGAATTACATGTAGCAGTAACTCTGTGTGTGTGTGTGTGTATTTATATATGCAGAGCACATGCTGCATTCTCTAGCTGTAATTACTGAGAGTCCCTGGGGTAATGGCGTTCCAATAGTAGTGAATATCTCTAGGACTTAAATCTGCACTTCTGAATACAATTTCCCACTACACAGAAGCAGAGCTCCCTGGAGAAAAGGCTGAATGTGGGGCCAGGGTAGAGATCGGCCCAGGATCATTTTCTACAACTTGTGCAGGATGCAAATGTATGCTCACAAGATGATGGGACATGTGGAAAGAGAACAGGATCCTTCAGGGGCTCACACCAAATTGGGGACATTTGAACATTAAAATAAATAATAATTTTAACGGATCCTAACAATGTAATAGAGTAATCTTGAAAGAAATCAGTAAATGAGTAAATTGAAAGTCTGACAAGAAACAGGATATTTTCCTAGTTGCAAACTTAACATCCCACAACATACCTACTACTTAAAGGGAAAACAATGACTGTGGCATGGGAGCCCTGGCAGACATCACCTTAGCCAGTGATCAGAGAAAATGATCAATAATGGGGCAGTCAGAAGTCCTGAGGCACTTGGTAGCCCATGGAGAGAGGCGTGAAGAGTCACTCCTGTGACGTTCCTGCCTGATGGATGTGTCAAACTCCAGGGTCCAAGGCTGAATTCCTTATTTCCCCCTCTAACCTGTTCCACCTGTAGCCTTCTCCAGCTCGCTCATGTCAACTCTACTTTTCCAGTTTGGTCCCTAAGCCTCAGAATCGTCTTTGGTGCCTCTCTTCAACCCCATTGTCAGAAAGTCCTGTGGGCTCTGTCTTGAGAATCTGATCTTACCATCTTTATTTTTATTATTTTTTTAAGATTTATTTATTTGAAATGCAGAGTTACAGAGTAGCTGAGGCAAAGAGAGAGAGAGAGAGAGATCTTTCATCTGCTGGTTCACTCTCCAGATGGCCACAATGTCCAGAGTTGCACCGATCAGGTGCCAGGAGCCAAGGTCTCCTATGTGGGTGCAGGGACCCAAGGACCTGGGCCATCTTCTGCTGCTTTCCCAGGCCATAGCAGAGAGCTGGATTGGAAGAGGAGTAGCCAGGACTCAAACCAGCACCAGTATGGGATGCTGGCACTGCAGGTGGCAGCTTTACCTGCCACGCCACAGCGCTGGCCCCATCTTACCATCTTTATTACTGCCACCCTCATCTGAGGCCATCAGCTCTTGCCCAGTGGCCTTCTGACAAGTGTCTGTTCCCGTCCTTGTCCATGGTCAGAACGTTGGTTGGATCACGCCCCTCTGTGCAGAACTCTGCACCACTATTCATGCCACTCAGGGAAAGCTCTAGTGCTGCAGGTTCACAGACCTTACGTAGTCTCTGCCTTCTCCATGGCCATACCACCTTTCCTTAGCCCTGAACTCAAACACACCAGGAAACAAGGCTGGCCATGGTGTACTTTTTTTTTTTTTTTTATTTAACAGGTAGAGTTATAGACAGTGAGAGAGAGAGAGATGAGATAAAGATTCCTTTGGTTCACTCCCCCAATGGCTGCCACAGCTGGCGCTGTACTGATCTGAAGCCAGGAACCAGATGCTTCTTCCTGGTCTCCCATGCAGGTGCAGGGTCCCAAGCACTTGGGCCATCCTCCACGGCCCTCCTGGGCCACAGCAGAGAGCTGGACTAGAAGAGGAGCAACCAGGACAGAACCAGCACCCATGCACCGGGATGCTGGTGCTGCAGGCGGAGGATTAACCAAGTGAGCCATGGCGCAAGCCCCAGGCCATGGTGTACTTGAGGGCCTTCCCTTTGTTTTGTCTGTTGAGAATCTTTTTTTTTTTTTTTGGTCAGATACCCCCCTTGGGCCAGTTCTTTCATCCTGTTTAGCCCCCCCATCTCAATTTTTCAGCAAGGTGAACCCTAACAGCCATACTTAATGCTGAAACTTGTGTTTTTCCTCCCTCTTTCGCAATCCTTGCTTTACTTTTCTTTCTGTCGCACTTACCATCTTCATTATACATTTACATATTTAGTGTTTTATTATTTGTTGTTTAACATTCCCTGCTCCATTATAAGTCCTGCAAAAACAGGAAAGCCTTTTTTTTTAAGTTTATTTATTTGAAAGGCAGAGAGAGGGAGAGACAGAGAGAATGAGCCATCTTCCATCAGTTGGTTCAGCCACAATGGCCTTTGCTGGGCTTGTCTGAAGCCAGGAGCCTCCTCTGGGTCTCCCAGGTGGGTACAGGGGCTCAAGGACCTGGGCCATCCTCCACCGCTTTCCCAGGCACATGAGCAGGGAGCGGGATTGGAAGTGGAGCAGCTGGGACCTGAACTGGCATCTGCAACCTCACCCACTATGCCACAATGCTGGCCCCAGCTTGGTTTTGTTTACTGTTCTCAAGTTCCTAGAACAGCCCTGGCACAGAATAGTAAGCACTGTTGTAAACATAGTCAGAACAAATACTTACCCGGTGAAGCTGCCCCACCAGAAAGATTTGCTGAGTTTCAGAGAAGTGCATCAACCAAAGTTCTGGGAGTGATTCTGTTGACACTGCTCATTACGTCATAGGTGATTCTGAAGGTAATACTAGTCACTCCATGCGTGATCTTGATGGCTGTATTGGTTACTCTGGGGGGGATCTTGTCAATTCCACTAGTTGAGAACCACTGGTTTACTGAGAGGTTACTGAGCCCAATTCATGCGGCAAGGGTTTATTAGCTACAGTGAAGGTTTAGGATGGAATGCTGAGACACCAACATTTTATAGCTGGTTACTGTCTGAGAATGAAAAATTAGGAAGGAGGGAATGTTACAGAATTGAGGAAAGAATTTCAAGAAGGCAGTAGTGCTTCTCTTTGTAATACCATTGAGAGTCAGGGTGTGGAGGGAGCTTGTCCTTGTTTTTCCACTCTGAAATAGGAAACTCACTCACTGGCCGGCAATGAGGGGCAGTGAGGCCATGGTACAAATGGTAAGATCTTGATGATGGAGGTCAAGGAGAGGGGATTAGAGACGTAAGATTCAAGGATCCTGGCTCTTGTTTGCTAACCAAAAGTATGTGAAAGATACATGGAGTATTAAAGCAGTTTAAGGTGATGTTATTGTTTTAATTTATCATCACTTTGCAAAGAAACTTCACAGTATGAGCTAGAGACCATGACTTTCCTCACACATAGTCAACATCTAAATGTATGCCCTCATCATTTGGGCAGATGAGGAGAGGCTCTGCCTTCCGGGTTAAATTAAGGAAATGGCCACGGATGTCGTATTATGGGAAACACTCTGTTTACCACCACCACACTTCCAGAGTATGTGGTACTCCTAAGATGTAGTTTTATAAAACTGCTGCATTTCGGAAGGTGGCATTTCTCAGCTGGCCCTGTAGTTCTGCAAGCGCATTTTCCTGCAGCTAAGCATGCAGTGACCTGTGTTGTACTCTCCCCAGGCCTTTATTTTAAGGATGCCCCTGCCAGCATTTAACTCCGTCACATCAACCTTTTATGAATGGCTCTTGCAGCATTTCCAAGACAGTCAGGGAAGATTTCCTATCTCTAGGGTGAATCATAGCACTGGAACTATAGTAGATTCTAATACACACACACACACACACACACACTCAATTGAAAGAGCAAGCGTTATAGTTACACTGAAGGGATTTTCAGGGTTTTCTGGGTCACCCGTGACTTTAATTTACCTGTTTTCCCGCATTGCCCCCTCACCGCCTTTCTCCTTTCGTCAGCTCTCAGGGTCCACTTTTTTATTTGGAATCCATTGGTTGGCCTTAATTGCTGGGTATGTGGCCAAGCATTGTGAAAGCCAAGAGGAGAGAGGAACTAATTTTACTGAGGGCAGCAAGGAGTGAAAAGTCAAGGATGCTTCACAGGGCAAATGACTATTGAGGCGTGTTTTGAAGTTCATTTATGACTTTTCCATGCAGGTTGTCAGCTGGTACCCTAGGGAGAGAACAGACAGCACTAGGGCATGGGGCCCACGTATCCATTGGGGAGGGGGTTAGGGAGGTCTGAGTGTCGCTGAAGGGTGTTGTGGTGAGCGAAAAGCCCAAGGAGGTACATTGGAGTCGCTGCGTTGGCCTTGGATGGTAGGTTTGGATGTGATCTCAGTGTTCGCACTGGAGAGAGACTCTCAGGCTGGTTTCCGCACCTGACTGGAGAAGCTTGCTTGAGATCACTGTTAGCTCATCAGTGCCGGAGCTGCCTGTGGACGTGGAGATGCAGGCTTGTCTGAGTGCTTCCCCAGGAGAGGTGGCGTCTGTTCATTTGTCATTGACTTACTGAGCTGAGGTTTCCTGGTTATTTTTGGCTTTTGAGAAGGACTACACTACTGTTGGTTGCCACCAGATGGCATTGGCCTCCACGTTTACTCTGTTAGAAGTGTATTTTGGGCATTTAGTGTGATTTCCCCCTGCTTTTTCTTCTATTTTTGTACATTTATTTTTACATTCTTCCCATACTACCTTTAGTGGAATGCATGTTAGTGTTCTACTATGCTGCTGACGAAGTTCCCCTTAAAAGCCTTTTAAACAATTAGGTATCCGTTGTAGAATTTTCAGTTTGGAAATGTTTAACTGAGAAAGTAAAAGCCCTTTATGATCTCACTCTCTTATGGTGGTGTTACATACTTGTGTTACACTATATTTTTATACCTCTGCTTTCTTGATAGTAAACATGTGCATTGGGGAGGGGGTGGGAAAGAGTGTGCATTACATTTATTGGCTATAATTTTTTTTTGTTTGGTTGAATTAATTTTTTATATTAGAATTATCTTATTGTAAAATTATAATGTTTTAAATATTTTAACAATAAAGTAGTATTTAATAGTTTCCTACTATTTACTACTGCAATTTATTTAATCTTTACATGTTTAAGAGATAGCAGGCCAATGACTTTGTTTTTTTTCTTCCTCTGAAATAATCACTTTAAATTAATGTGTTTTCATACTGCCTTCACAAGTATTTTTTCACCTAAAACAGTTGTTATATTGCTGCTAGCAAATATTGTCAGTTGTTAATTAGATGCAATTGTGAAATAAATACTTATATTTAAGAGGAGAATGAGACTTCAATTTATTCTTTGTATAATGTGTGAAGTACTTTGTCTTCAGTGTATATATCTTTTAAGTCCTACTTGTTAGACTTGATGATACTTTCATAGAGTATGTAGTTTTAGAGTTTAGCTGGTTTAACTTCCAGTATCATTCATATATATATATAAATATGATTATGTGAATACAATTTACCTCTGAACTACATATATTTAATGAAGTTCTTATATTAATACTCTTTTGATTAAAATATTTAAATTTGTATTCTGTTAGAATTTTTCATAATCGTTGCTTTTTCAAGTCAATAGTGATGCCGACTCTTTTCTCTTCCAGGTTGTTTTTGAGCACCTTCACTCTGGCAGTATCAGCTGGGGCTGTTTTGCTTTTACCCTTCTCAATAATCAGCAATGAGATCCTGCTTTCTTTTCCTCAAAACTACTATATTCAGTGGCTAAATGGCTCCCTGATTCATGGTTAGTATCTGTTGATTAATATGATCATAATTAATATTTTAATTTTTGCACCGTGTCTTTAGATTTTTCTTAATTTTTTAAAAGATTGATTGATTAATTGATTGATTTGAAAGTCTTCCATTCATTGGTTCACTCCCCAAATGGCCACAATGGCTAGGGCTGGGCCATGCTGAATCCTGGAGCCAAGAGCTTCATCCTGGTCTCCATGTGGGAGCATTTGGGTCATCTTTTGCTGCTTTCCTAGACACATCAGCAGGGAGCTGGATTGAAAATGGAGCAGCTGGGACTTGAACCAGCACTCATATGGGATGCTGGCGCTGCAGCATATTACCCGCTATGCCATAGCACTGCACCCCCCCAACCCTGCCCCTTGTTTTATAATTTGTATCTTACTCCAGTAAGCCTCTTAGGTCCTTATAAAGTCATAAACCCAGATTTTACTTAGCATTTCTATTTTTGATGTGAAAGACTTCCTTCTTTTACTTAATCAAGAAGCAGTTTTTATATTTACCATGATTTGACAAATTTTTATTTAATTTTTTTTTTAAATTTATTTGACAGGTAGAGTTATAGACAGTGAGAGAGAGAGAGAGAGAGAGAGACAGAGAGAGAGAGAGACAGAGAGAAAGGTCTTCCTTCCCTTGGTTTGCCCTCCAAATGGCTGCTATGGCTGGAGCTGCTCCGATCCAAAGCCAGGAGCCAGGTGCCTCTTCTTGGTCTCCCATGCGGGTGCTGGGGCCCAAGCACTTGGGCCATCCTCCACTGCCTTCCCAGAGAGCTGGACTGGAAGAGGAGCAGCTGGAACTAGAACCGGCGCCCACATGGGATGCCAGCGTTGCAGGCGGAGTATTAACCAAGTGAGCCACGGCCCCGGCCCCTTTATTTAAATATTTAACAAGAGAATTTCAGTGTATCTGGGTATGTCAGAAGAATTGAACTTCCGTTTAAGACCTAAAAAGCAGCAGCCAGGGTGGGCCTTGTGGTGCTGCAGGTTAAGCCATAGCTTGGAATACCTGTGTCCTATGTTGAGGTGCTGGCTACTGTCATGATCCAGCTTCCTTCTACAACATCAGGAACATAGTAATTCCTCCCACCATACCTGCCCTCCTACTTATTCTCCTACCCCTTCTCCTCCTTCTCCTGTTTAGTCCAAGAAAGAAAAAGAAAAAAAAAAAAAAAAAAAAAACTAAGGAACTGTTCCTCAACAGTTTAGGCAAGGGCTTTTCAATGGTATTGCCTCTCGAAGGTGATTTTGCTTTTTTCCCCTCTTCCTCTTTTCCCTTCCTTCCTCGCCCTTCTTTCCTTTTAGAAACTTAATTATCTTTAAAGAAGAACCCAAGAATGATACCTCTTTTGTGAGCTCTTAGACGTAACTATAACTTATGAGACATAATAACATCCTTCATTTAATACACTAAAAAAAAATGATTCTTGAGAACAAGTTATATTATTAGCTCTCATGATACAACTCTTTGGGGACAGAGATCCTGCGTGGGAAGTTAGTGCAGTGACTCTTGTTGTTTATTTAATAAATAATACTCTTATGTATGACATCAGTGATCACCCAAGGCTGTTGACATGAGCTGCTTCGGTTATGGAAAGCTTTTGGATCACTAGCTTGACAAGTCATAAGCAAAGTGGAAGTTCTCTCCTCTCTTCAGAGAAAAGTGCATCCTTCTTTGGTGGTCCCTTCTTTCCACTGGGGTCTCACTCACAGAGGTCCTTTATGTAGAACATTTTTTTTTTTTGCCAGAGTATCTTGGCTTTCCATGCCTGAAATTCTCCCTTTGGGCTTTTCAGCCCACCAGAATGCCTTAAGGGCTGATTCTGAGGTCAGAGTGCTACTTGTTATTCTGTGAGTCTGCTGTATTGACTGTTTCCCATGTTGGAGCCTTCACTCCTGTTTTTTTTTTTTTAATTTTACCTTAAAGATTTATTTATTTATTTGAAAGGCAGAGTTACATAGAGGCAGAGGCAGAGGCAGAGAGAGAGAGAGAGAGAGAGAGAGAGAGAGAGGTCTTCATCTGCTGGTTCACTCCCCAGATGGCCACAACGGCTGGAGCTATGCTGATCAGGAGCTAGGAGCTTTCTTCTGGGTCTCCCATGTGGGTGCAGGGGTCCAAGGACTTGGGCCAACGTCTACTGCTTTCCCAGGCCATAGCAGAGAGCTGGATCAGAAGTGGAGCAGCCAGGACTCGAACTGGCGCCTATATGGGATGCTGGCACTGCAGGCGGTGGCCTTACCTGCTAAGCCACAGCACCGGCCCCAACTCCTTTTTAATTCTATTATTTCCAAGCATTTTGTCCTATTATGTGATCACTTTAACACTTGATCCTATCTATATGGTCACTTTACTGCTTGATCCTATTGCACACGTCTCTTAATTGGCACTTAATAGGTGGTAGATATTATGACTATTTAGCATATTAGATTTTTTTTATTCTGAAGAATTTTACTCTACATATCAGTGTGTGTATGCTAAACTATTTTCTGTCATAGGACATCCTGCCATAATTAATTTTTGAGTGGTCTTAACATTTTATAATTACCTGTTAGAATTGATTATAGCTCCTAGAGATTTTTATGTCTTTCTTGCTCATTCTGCCCTTACACCCAATTTTATTAATAGTGTTAATTTGTGTTATTAGTTATGTTATTAGTTATAATTTTATTGGAGTCATTAATTATTGGTGTTATTAGTGATAATAGTCATAGATATATAACTTAAGAGCTATGATGGGTTAGATACATTTCTTTTTGAATACCAAAGGCAGATGTCAAAATCAGAATGCCTCATTTTCTAGATGGATTATCTTATGGATCTAAATTTTCCCCCATCCAAATGAAGAATCATTTTATAATAAGACAGTCTTTTTGTGAAATAGTAACTTGAAAAAGAGTTGTCAGTGAAAAGAATTTGCTACATACTCAAATTCTTTCATCTCATTTTTTAAGGTATAAAGTTTCTCAATGTATTTGTTTTTCCCCTTCTTACTAAAGAATCTTTTTTGTGTTAATGGTAAATTGTGCTTTTTAAACAGTACTTAAGCTAGTTTGCCATTTGAACTAGAGAAAATATATCAGAGATATCTTGTTTCCATTAAATTTGTAGTTTATGTCAGTGAATTTGTAGTTCCTGAGTTAACAAGGAAATGGAACAGTTTGCCTGTATAGTAGTATTATAATTATGCTTCAGGGTTTTAAAATTATATATATATCTATATCTATAGATATATATATATATATCTAGTTTTTTTCTTTTAAATTCAAGAGACAGAGAGACCAACAGAGTGAGCTCTTATCTGCTGTCTTACTCCTTATTTGCCTGTGTAACAGGCCGAAGCTGGGAGCTGGAATGCAGTCCAGGTTTCCCATGTGGGTGTCAGGAACCCCACTGTTTGAGCCATTACCAGTGTGGGTCAGAGTCTGCATGAGAAGGAATCTGGAGTCTGGAGCCTGAGCTGAGTATTGAACTCAGATACTCTAATGTGGGAAGAAGCTCTTAACCTGCATAGTTTTTAAAATTAATTAATTTTTTATTTCCATTTGCTTGAATGAAAGAGCAACAGAGAAAGAGAGCGAGTGAGAGAGAGAGACTATTAGAGAGAGAGAGCTCTTCCATCCACTCATTCACTCCCTGAGTACTGACAACAGCAGGGTTGTGTCCGGAGCCTGGAGCTCCATCTGGGTCTCGGACATGAGTGGCAGGAACCTGAGTTGTCATCCGCTGCCTCCCAGGTGCATTAGGTGGACCAGAGGCACTGAGAAACTGGGACTTGAACTGGAGCTCTGAGCTGGGATGCAGGCAGCAGTGGCTTAGCCTGTGCCACAGCGCCTGCCCCTTAACTAGCATCTTAACAGCTAGACTAACTGCCTGCCCTTATTTCTCTTTTAATTATCCTTGATGCTGCAGTCCAACAGAATGAAATAACAGATTAAAATTTGAGAGATTATCTTTTAAATAAAGATTTAGTTATTTGAAAATCAGAGTTACAGAGAGAGAAGGAGAGACAGAAGCTCAATCGAAAGTAGAGCACCTGGCAGTCTGATAGGGGTTGCAGGTGTCTCAAGCAGCTTAACCCCCTGTACACCGTGCCTACCCTATAATAATAGAAGAGATTATGGTATGCATATATGGTATCTCTTCCAAATCATGTTTATAGCAGCTGAATTCACAGTAGCAAAGATACGAAATCAACCTAGATGTCCATCTACTTTATCCAGCTTTATCTACTTTATACATATATGTGTATATATATGCATATATATATACACACACCAGCCTTTCTTTATATGTATGTATATGTATATATATATGTATGGATGTATATATGCATACATACAATGGAGTATATTACTCAGCTATATTACTCAAAAGAATGAAATCCTGACATTTGCAACAAAATGCATAGAACTGGAGATCATTACGTTAAGTGAAATAAGCCAGACCCAGAAAGACAAGTATCATGTTTTATTTGTGGAAGTTAATATGTAGTAAATATAAAAATTGGAAAAAACTGGTACCTAAAGCTAGCAGTAGAAGCTTCCTGAAGGAGCTGGAGTTGAAAGTCCTTGGGTAGTGGCGTCTTGGAAGGAGTCAGCCTGAGTGAAGGCACCACTGTTTTTTGTCGTAAGCCTTTGTGGTATGTTTTGAGTTTAAAATTAGGTACATGTGTTGCCATGACAAAAATAACCACTTGGTTAAGAAGATAAGCAAATGGTGCCAGCCTGACTGAAAATCGTCACTGTAACACAGGATGAACACGACCTGAGAGCTCGTGTCTGGGCTTTTAGGTTTTGTAGCCCAGCTCAAGTACTGCCTGACCTCAATATGGGTTCTGGTTGACTTTTGGTTCACTTCAAGGGCTGCCGGGATTCATCAAGATGATAGACTAGCCCTGGCACCGCGGCTCACTAAGTTAATTCTCCGCCTGTGGCACCGGCACCCCAGGTTCGAGTCCCGATTGGGGCGCCGGTTCTGTCCCAGTTGCTCCTCTTCCAGTCCAGCTCTCTGCTGTGGCCCGGGAAGGCAGTGGAGGATGGCCCAAGTGCGTGGGCCCTGCACCCGCAGAGGAGACCAGGAGGAAGCACCTGGCTCCTGGCTTTGGATCTGTGCACCGTGCCGGCTGTAGTGGCCATTTTGTGGGGGTGAACCAACAGAAGGAAGACCTTTCTCTCTGTCTCTCTCTCTGACTGTCTAACTCTGCCTGTCAAAAAGAAAAAAAAAGGAGGAGGATCAATAACAGAAAACAATCCTGGTATTTATTACTTGATACAGTATGATTAATAAATATCACACAAAAGAAAAAAAGATTTGTTTTATTCATTTGAAAGAGTGACATGGATGCTCAGACACACATAGATCTTCCATCTGCTGACTTTCTCCTCAGATGACTGCAACACCTGGGGCTGGGCCAGGCTAAAGCCAGGAGCCTGGAACTCCATCTGGGCCTTCCACGTGGCTGGTAGGAGTCCCAGTACTTGTATCGTTCCCCACTGCCCCTCAGGTGCATTAGCTGGAACTCGGATCAGCAGCAGTGTTGCCACGACCCACGTGGGCACTACAGTGTGGGGCACAGGTGTGCCAACCAGTGTCTTAAACTGTTGTGCCACAATGCCTGCCTCTTGGCAAAGATTTTAAAGTCTGCTTTAAATGCTGCTGAGTTTGTAGTTAAAATCATGACACCTTTATGCAATGTCAGGAGAACAGAAGCAAATAATCCCAAACACGTAATTCCAGCACTTTGGCAATAAATATTCACTACCAGCCTAATAATCTTCATTCTAATCATCGTATAAGAAAATGGTCAGAAATTCAAATAATTAAAATTTGAAACACCTCTATGTGCTCAACAACAGAAAAATAGTTAAGTTAAAATGTTCTATAAAGATGAAAGTGCAAGTTCAGTACCTAGGGAACAACTTGGTTGTTGTCTATTTCAAATCTAAACACATCCATGCAATAAGCCATTAGAGGAATATAGGGTTCTACTTGTAAAACCAGCGCTGTGGCACAGCGGCTTGTGTTGCCGTTTGGGATGCTTACATCCCACATTGAAGTGCTAGCTCACATCTCAGCCACTCAGCTTCCTGCAAAAGCGCCCCAGGAGACAGTGGATAATGGCCCAGGTACTTGGCACCCTGCCACCCTTGTTGAAGGACACATTCTCTCTGTCTCTATTGCTCTGCCCTTCAATTAAATAAGTAGATATTTAAAAGTAAATCTTTGCTAAGTTCATGAATGGAAAATTGTTTCTCCTTAGAATTTTAATTTTAAAAGTTTTTAGTGAAGTAGGATGTTTTAATTTATAAGATATATAAAAGGCCGGCGCCACGGCTCACTAGGCTAATCCTCTGCCTTGCAGCGCCGGCACACTGGGTTCTAGTCCTGGTCAGGGCACCGGATTCTGTCCCGGTTACCCCTGTTCCAGGCCAGCTCTCTGCTGTGGCCCGGGAGTGCAGTGGAGGACGGCCCAAGTGCTTGGGCCCTGCACCCCATGGGAGACCAGGAGAAGCACCTGGCTCCTGCCTTCGGATCAGCATGGTGCGCCGGCTGCAGTGGCCATTGGAGGGTGAACCAATGGCAAAGGAAGACCTTTCTCTCTGTCTCTCTCTCTCACTGTCCACTCTGCTGTCAAAAAATAAAAAATAAAATATATATAAAAAATCTTATACATATTTATTTCATGTTCTTTGTCCTTTTATGTTGAATTATGTAATCTCTAAGTGTGAAAACATCAGCTTTTATCCAGTCTTTATAAATATTTTCCTAGTTATTTGCTTTTTAATTTTATTTGCTTTTTTGATCTCCAGAATTTACGTTTTTAAATGGTTTTGTTTACACTTAACCCTTTAATTCATCTAGAGTTTATACAAGTAACTACCTTTCTTCTTACCCCTTTCCTGAAGTTAGCTAATTGTACCAGCATCATTAATTATTTCTTTTCTCTACTGATTTTTTATGCTTTTTTTTAAAAAGACTTTTTATTTGAAAGGCCAAATTACAGAGAGACAGAGAGAGAAAGACAGAAAGATCTTCCATCGACTGGTTCGTCCCCCAAATGGCCACAATGGCCAGAGCTGGTATCTGAAGCCAGGAGCTTCTTCTGGGTCTCCCACATGTGTGCAGGTGCATTAGCAGGGAGCTGGGTCAGAAGTGAGCAGGTGGGCCTCGAACTGATGCCCACATGGGATACTGGCACCTTAGGCCATGGCTTTACCTGCCATGCCATAGCACCGGCCTCTATGCTGCTTTTGAAATTTACTGATATATTAGAATCTTTAGTTGAGCTCAGCGACACAGATTTTGGAGTCAGGTAGACCTGGGTTTGAGTTTCAGCTGTGTCTTTAACTAGCAGCAAACCTGATCAGATTGTTTAAGCTTTCTAAGTCCACGTCTTTTATCTGTAAAGTGGACATAACAAGATCAAGTTTCTAGAGTTATTATATGGAATAAATGAATATTGCCATAGTATGATAATACTGTGCCATAGTATACCAGGTCCAGAGTAAGCAAGAAATAATTGCTGGGTTTTACTTTCTATTCTTTCCCACTGATTTATCTGTCTGTTCTTATATCAATGCCATATTGTTTTAAGGACTATAACTTTGTAATACTTTGGTCCTACCAAGTTTTAAGAAGCTCATGAATTTAATCAAGGGGTTCATTAGCAAAGGTATACATTTTTTGTTTTTATCATGTAATATGGGACATGACAATGCTATGGAAATTTATTTATTTATTTATTTTTGACAGGCAGAGTGGACAGTGAGAGAGAGAGACAGAGAGAAAGGTCTTCCTTTTGCCATTGGTTCACCCTCCAATGGCCGCCGCAGCCGGCGCACCACGCTGATCCGATGGCAGGAGCCAGGTGCTTTTCCTGGTCTCCCATGGGGTGCAGGGCCCAAACACTTGGGCCATCCTCCACTGCACTCCTGGGCCACAGCAGAGAACTGGCTTGGAACAGGGGTAACCAGGACAGAATCTGGTGCCCAGACCAGGACTAGAACCCAGTGTGCCGGCGCTGCAAGGCAGAGGATTGGCCTAGTGAGCCACGGCGCCGGCTGGAAATTTATTTTTTAACTCTTTTTTTTTTCTTTTTTTTTTTTAATAAAGCTTTTATTTAAAGAATATAAATTTCTAAAATACAGCTTATGGATTACAATGGCTCCCCCCCCATAACTTCCCTCCCACTCGCAACCCTCACCTTTCCTGCTCCCTCCCCCCTTGCATTCACATCAAGATTCATTTTCAATTCTCTTTATATACAGAAGATCAGTTTAGTACATATTAAGTAAAGATTTCAACAGTTTGCCCTCACATAGCAACACAAAGTGAAAAATACTGTCGGAGTACTAGTTATAGTATTAATTCACAATGTATAGCACATTAAGGACAGAGATCCTACATGATATATATTTTTTAAATTGATTAATTTTCTGTGAAATTTCCAATTTAACACCAAGTTTTTTTTTTCATTTTTAATTATCTTTATATACAGAAGATCAATTCAGTATATACTAAGTAAAGATTTCATCAGTTTGCACCCACACAGAAAAACAAAGTGTAAAAATACTGTTTCAGTACAAGTTATAGCATTACTTCACATTGGACAACACATTAAGGACAGATCCCACATGAGATGTAAGTACACAGTGACTCCTGAAGTTGATTTAACAATTTGACACTCTTGTTTATGGCGTCAGTAATCTCCCTAGGCTCTAGTCATGAGTTGCCAAGGCTATGGAAGCCTTTAGGGTTTGCCGACTTCAATCTTATTCTGACAGGGTCATAGTCAAAGTGGAGGTTCTCTCCTCCCTTCAGAGAAAGGTACCTCTTTCTTTGATGGCCCGTTCTTTCCACTGGGATCTCACTCGCAGAGATCTTTCATTTAGGTCTTTTTTTTTTTTTTTTTTCCAGAGTGTCTTGGCTTTCCATGCCTAAAATATTCTCATGGGCTCTTGAGCCAGATCTGAATGCCTTAAGGGCTGATTCTGAGGCCAGAGTGCTATTTAGGACATCTGCCATTCTATGAGTCTGCTGTGTATCTCGCTTCCCATGTTGGATCATTCTCTCCCTTTTTCATTCTATCAGTTAGTATTAGCAGACACTAGTCTTGTTTGTGTCATCCCTTTGACTCTTAGACCTATTAGTGTGATCAATTGTGAACTGAAATTGATCACTTGGACTAGTGTGATGGCCTTGGTACATGCCACCTTGATGGGATCGTATTGGAATCCCCTGGCACGATTCTAACTCTATCATTTGGGGCAGGTCCAATTAAGCATGTCCCAAATTGTACATCTCCTCCCTCTCTTATTCCCACTCTTATATTTCACAGGGATCACTTTTCAGTTAAAATTTAAACACCTAAGAATAATTGTTTGTTAATTACAGAGTTCAACCACTAGTACTAGAATAAAAAAATACTAAAATGGATAAAGTATTACATTGTACAACAACAGTCAGCACAAGAGCTGATCAAGTTACTGTTTCTCATAGTGTCCATTTCACTTCAACAGGTTTCCCCTTTGGTGCTCAGTTGGTTGTCATGTTTACTAGGGGTTCTATGAGCTTCCTGTAGTAGGATGTCTCTGTCCTTCTCCAAAACGGGGAAATTTTCTGCTATTATCTCACTAAAAAGGCATTCTAATCCTTTCTCCCTCTCCATGCCTTCAGGAACTCCTAGAACTTGAATGTTGGGTTTTTTAATAGTATCCTGTAGATTCCCAACAATATTTTTAGATTTCTAATTTCCTCTTCTTTTCTTTGGTTTGACTGTATATTTTCCTGTGCTCTGTCTTCTAAGTCTGATATTCTCTCTTCTGCTTCACCCTTCTATTTGTAAGGCTCTGTAATGTGTTTTTCATTTGATCTATTGAATTCTTCACTTCATTATGATTTCTCGTCACTATCACAGTTTCATGTTCTACTAGTTGTTTCATTTCAGCTTGATTTCTCCTTAATATTTCATTTTCACGTGAGAGATTTTCTACCTTGTCCATTAAGGATTTCTGTAGTTCAAGAATTTGTTTTTGAGTACTTCTTAGTGTTCTTATCAATTTTTTGAGATCTGCTTCTTGCATTTCTTCTATCTCATCATCTTCGTAATCTTGAATTGGGGTGTCCTTTTCATTTGGGCGTGTCATAGTGTCTTCCTTGTTTCTTGTTACCTCGGTTTTTGCGTTTGTTGTTTGGCATATTGGTTTCTTCACTGTGGTGTTTTTTCTTGTTATACTATGACTCTAGATAAGTGGACTGTCTGCTTTCAATGGAGCCTTAGAGGCTTGAGATGGGTGTGGCCTGATAGCTCTGTTTGGTTCCTCAGGGTTGAGGGTGTGCCAAAGGTGACACTCCCAGGTTAGGCGTGGTAAACCTCTCTCTGTTTCTTTATTTATTTTTGATTCAAAAGGGAAGTAATTCCACACAGCTGAATGGAATTGGGGGTGGTTATCAGGCAAATGATATACCCACAGGAGCCAGAGATCGGAAGCTCTTTCCCAAGGACCACAGAGGGAATCTCTGTGGCCTTCAGCGTGGGTTCAAATTCTCCTGCAGTCTCACCACTGGGCTACCAAGGCTACCGAACTGTAGCATCTCTGGAGATTACTCACGTGGTGAATTCCGTGAGTTCTCTCCCCCACAGTCTCTTTTTTCACAGTCTCAGTTCATTAGCACCACACATTCATTAGGTTCTAATCTCCTGTTATTTCACCCCCACGCCCAGAGTCAGGTTTTTCTGCTAGGCTCAGGGCCGGTGCAGACCTGAGGTCGCCCTGCTTATGACGTATGTCCAAAATGGCGCCTGCTCTTTGTCTTGCTCACCTTTGAGAGGTGGGCGGAGAGAGAGAAACTCGTGTCCGTATTGGTCATTTTTTTCTTTCTCTCTCTCTTCTAGTTAGCCTGGTGAACTTTTCCCCACAGGGTTTCAAGCCTTGTTCGTTCTAGTCTCCTCTCTCCGCTTCCCTCCCAGTGTCTCTGGCTATTGAGGTTCGGCTCACCTCACGTTCCAGCGCTGGTGCGTTGAGTCTGCCGTTGGTGTCCCGAACTGTGGGCTCCCACGCTCTCCATGCAGGTCCACTGTGAATCACTAGTTCTGGAAGAGTTTCCTCTGCTGTTTCTTCCCCTACTCTTCCTTGAACCTGCAGTATCTCCACTTTTATTAAACTGTCTCTCCCCGGACTACCAGTGTGCTCCCTTCCTATTCTGCCATCTTGCCGTCACCCCTATTTTTTAACTCTTTAGTTGCTTGTTGTAAGTAAGTCCCCAACACAAATAAATGCGTCTGTATATGCTTGCTGGCATGTGTTTAAGTAAATGCATATTTGGTGTGGAAATTTGTGAAACAAAAATCACAGTTAGCCCTTTGGGCCCTCAGCACTGGCCACTTGGTCCTGGTGAATGGAAGTCTATGTTGCTGACCCATGCATAACCGCTGTCCCTGTCATCATTGTCACTTTTTTCATGAGCCCAGTGGATAGTCACAGGGGTAGCTAGGGAAAGAGACTGGTCCACAGAGTGGGTCATCCTATCCTCTCGATTATTAAAGTCCTCTGGTTACTCCACTTCCAATCCAGCTCAATGCTAATGTACCTGGGAAGGCAGCAGAAGATGACTTGAGTACTTGGGCCCCCCCTCCCATGTGGGAGACCTGGATTAAGTTCCTGGTTCCTGGCATTAGCCTGGCCCAGATATGGATGTTACGGCCATTTTAGTAGTGAACCAACATTTATGGAAGATTCTCTCTCTCCCCCTGTCCCCTTTTTTCTCTCTCTGTGTGTGTCTGTCTCTGACACCCTGTCTTTCAAATAATCTTTTTAAAATTTTTATTCATTTTATTTGAGAGATGCACAGAGAATACTCATATCTACTGGTTCACTCTCCACATGTCCACAGTGGCTGGGGCTGGGCCAGGGCCAAAGCTGGCAGCCAGGAACCCAATTCAGGCCTCCCGCATGGGTGGCAGGGACCCAGTGGCTTGAGTCATGTCCTGCTGCCTTCCAGGGTGCCCATCAGCAGGAAGTTGGAATTGGGAGCAGAGCCTGGACCTGAACCTACGTAAATCTGAGGGGAAATGTGGGCGTTGCAAGTAGCATCTTAACTGCTGGGCCAAACTCACCCACAGTGTCTGGATTTTGAACACATCTTTGAAATGTTATGTGTTCACTGTATTACCTTAGAATGCTGCTAGACTGGGCCAGGATTTAATAACATAAATTAATAAAATAGTAGATTAGTTCTGAAACTATTGTCTAACAAGATATAGCTGTCTAAAATGAGGAGGTGATTGAAACAGCTTGAAAATGTGCTATAGAAAGGTGACATTGGAACACTGAAGTGAGAAGTGAGACAGAGCTGGTAATGAGCTGCTGGTCATCGAGGTGCTGGTCGTTGGTCTGATCATGGTCCTCAGCACTGGTGAACTTGATGCAGTGAAGTGTATTACATCATTCACTCAGTGTGGACCCTGGCATGCCAGCAACTCTAGTTAATTGTAGATTGGAAGAAAAGAAAAGGGGACAAATTAAAATGGTAGCAAAAATTTGTCTTGTTGTTTAAAACTGGACAGAAAAAATAAAGTACCCATTTGTATATACTTTTTTAATATTCTTTTTTTTTTTAAGATTTTATTTATTCATTTGAAAGGTAGAGTTACAGACAGTGAGAGGGAGAGACAGAGAGAAAGGTCTTCCTTCTGTTGTTTCACCCCCCAGATGGCGGCAACAGCCAGAGCTGCGCGATCCGAAGCCAGGAGCCAGGTGCTTCCTCCTGGTCTCTCACCCAGATACAGGGGCCCAAGCACCTGGGCCATCTTCTACTGCTTTCCCAGGCCATAGCAGAGAGCTGGATCAGAAGAGGAGCAGCCAGGACTAAAACCGGTGCCCATATGGGATGCCAGTGCCACAAGCATAGGATTAACCTACTGTGCCACGGCACCAGCCCCTGTCTATACTTTCCGTATCTTAAAAAAAATTACTTACTTGAAAGACAGAGATCTTTCACCCACTGGTCCATTCCCTGAGCCAGGCTGAAGCCAGGAGCCTGGAACTGTATCCAGGCCTCCCATGTGGGTGGCAGGGGCCTAGGTACCTGGCCATCTTTGGCTGCCTTCCCAAGTGCATGAGCAGGACCCTGGATTGGAAGCAGAGCAGCTGGTTCCAGTGTTCCTGCACTGCAAGAGCTTCAGCCCTCTTTGTCACACTCCTGGCCTTACTTTCTGTATCTTTGTACACTGCTAAAAAGTTCGTAGAAAAATATGAAACTTGTCAGTTTCACAAATTGAAATGCAATGCTGTAGCTGCTTTACTAAGTTTTCCCTTTGGAGTGATGAAAATATTTCTCGATAAAGGAGGTGGTTGTTTAACATTGAAACTGTTATACAGCTATGCCACTGAATTAGCCACTTTAAAATAGTTTTTGCTTGGCTTCAGAGACAGCAAGTGATGGCTCAAGTACTTAGGTCCCTTCTATCCACAAGGGAGACCTAGATTAAATTCCTGGCTCCTGACTTTAGCCGGGCTCAGCCCCAGCTGTTGCAGATATTTGGGGAGTGAACCAGGGAATGGGAGATCTCTGTTCTGCCTTACAAATAAAATAATTAAGATAGCTAATTTATAATATACATTTAAATTAAAAATCAAATAATAAAATTTTGGAAGATATGAGAATGATGGAATTAAGTTGTAGCATTAAATAAAGCTAGCAAATAATTATTTTATTTTTGAGGAATTTTTTATGACCAGACATAGAAACAAACTTTTTTTCTTTTCTTGAAAGAATTACACAGAGAGAAGGAAAGACAGAGAAGGACAATGAGAGAGAGACAGACAGACAGACACCGACCTTCTTCCATTCACTAGTTCGCTCCCCAGGTGGCTACAATAGCCAGGACCAGGCCAGGCTGAAGCCAGGAGCCAGGAGCATCCTCTGGGTCTCCCACATGGGTGGCAGGAGCCCAAACACTTGAGCTGTCTTTGTATTAGCTGGAAGCTGGATGGGAAATGTAGCAGTTGGGACTCAAACCGGCACCCACATGGATGCTGGCATCACAAGCAGCAGCCTGATGCACTGCTCCATGATGTCAGCCCCAAGCCACATACTTCTCTATGACGTGATTCTCAGTTGAGATTCTGTTGAAAGGTAACCACCGTGAATCTGACTTGTCTGCAAGGACTGTGTGCTTTATTCTGATTTGTCATGTGGAATAGACAAAAGCCATCTGGACATCTTGAAGAAACAATGCATAACTCAACTCCTCTTTCTTTAAAAAATCAGTTTTGAGTTGCATAGAAGCTTAAAAAAATCAAACTTTTACATTACACATTATTAACAAATATTTTATGAATACTTATTAAATCTAAAGTAAGTTCTTTGTCTATTTTAATGTGCCATTATTAGTTAAATGCTACCAACAATTTCCTAGTAAGTTGGTCTTAAGTTCATTTATTACTGTGTACATCAGGATGGTTCCTGGATATTGATGTATTGCTTATAAAATTAAAAATTTTAAGTCTTGTGTTTGGCATAAGGAATTAGCTTTATTAAATTTTGGTAGATCTGGACAATAGAGTACTTTTTTTGGCTATTATAGATGATGATTTAAGTGCATATATTTGTTGATCTATAAATATTTTTGGAAATGGGCATATTTATAATCTAATGCCTTTATATAACAAGAAGAAAGTGTGTATGTATATAGGTGCACAAAAAATATTTTTGAAGGGAATATGCTAAGGATTTAACAACATTTTTCTCAGAGCATTAGGACTGTATGTCATGCATTTCTTTTTCTAGTATTTGTATTATATAATATTTCTACAATAGAAATGTCATAAGAAAATTATGATTAAGGTAAAGAGTTGCACAAAAATTTGTTCTTTATGTTTTATTTTTCTTCCCAAAGAAGAAGGGCTCCCAACAGGATCTAAATGCAAATTTTGTACTCTTTGTTAGTGCCTAGGCTTCGTGGTAGAATTTTGAAATTATATAAGTCACTTTTTGACAACTGGATTAGATACACGCTTCTACTGAAGCATTGCTTTTATTTTAGCTTTGTCATTTTGGAAATTATTGGATATGACTTAACTCTGATTAATCTTTAAAAATTTATGAATTTTTTTTGTGTGAAGAAAAGAGATAAAATTGTTTTCTCATAGGATTGGATATTGTATTTTGAAATATTTTCTGGCTCCAGCAGATGGAGCTAGAAGTTAATGCATTCTATGGTGAGCTGGTAATTCAGCATTGCTTTTTTTTTTTTTAAACTAAGTATTCTTAAACTGAAGTATTAAGTATATTAAGTATTAAATAACTTTTAAATTTAAATACTTCTTTTGGGGATGCAGATTGTGTTATTTTTTAAGTATGATGCCATTGGTACTGATTTGGACATTTGAATTTTTGGGGCTCATACTGAAGCATATAATTTTGGCTTTCTGAAACAGATTTTTTTTTTTTGACAGGCAGAGTGGACAGTGAGAGAAAGAGACAGAGAGAAAGGTCTTCCTTTGCCATTGGTTCACCCTCCAATAGCCACCACGGCTGGTGCGCTGCGCTGATCCGATGGCAGGAGCCAGGTGCTTCTCCTGGTCTCCCATGGGGTGCAGGGCCCAAGCACTTGAGCCATCCTCCACTGCACTCCCGGGCCACAGCAGAGGGCTGGCCTGGAAGAGGGGCAACCGGGATAGAATCCAGTGCCCCGACCAGGACTAGAACCCGGTGTGCCGGCGCTGCAAGGCGGAGGATTAGCCTGTTGAGCCGCGGCGCCGGCCTCTGAAACAGATTTGATGAGCATTTTTATTTTATAAATTAACATGAAATGATATATAATAAGACATTTATTGAGTACGTTTAAGGATTTTTATCGAAATTATAGGAGATTGTTAAGGGGTGTTTATGCGTATGTATGATGTATGTTGGTAAAATGCTAGAAACTTAAAACACTTTGCAAAGTTGTCAAGAATATGGTTACTACATAGCAATGTTTATTAGATACATATTATAGATACTCATAGTTATTTTAACTTATACATTTTAGAGTAAGCTAAGTCTGAAACTTTCACAATTATATATTCCAACTAATAAAATTAATATTTTATGTTTATTTAGACAGAAAAAAGCTAGTAGAGCAATTCAGGAGAGGAGGCATCTACTTTTGTGACAAATTAATTGGTATTAAAAAGCTTTCTGATAATCCTGAATTGTTTTCTTTAGTTGTCCAACAGTCATTGCTGCTTGTTATAATTTGTTGATAAAATTTCTTTATTTAAATTCTGATAACTTAGTTTGAAATAAGTATGTCGGTTCATTAGAGCAGATATTTTTACGAGTTTGTGACCTAATCTAAACTTTAATTTTTATCTTTTGTCTTCCAGAGAAGAATTTGAATTTGTAGTTTTTACTGTTTGAAAGGAATGTATATGATCAGAAGGATAAATTCTGGAAGCATATATATAGCAATAACAAGTCTCCTTTTTTGTTACAAATTACAGGGATTTTTTTTTTTTATAAATTTTTTTTTCTTATTATAAAAGTATTGTGGACTCTTGGCATTCAAGGATTTATACTCATGGTTGCAACTATTTGAGAGCAGTTCTTGAGGCTTCCTGACATGTGGCAATTTGTAATTGTGCTGAGGCTAATTTGAGTGTGTACTCAGTGAGTCTGAGCTAAGCCTTGCTCAGTATCTCCATCTCAATTAGTCTTTGTTATTTCCTGCTGATGTGTGGATATGGGGCATTTTGAATTAATGAAATATCATATTCACTATTTCCCTTGGAAGCATCTTATTAACCTGATGTGCTTTTTTGGTAGATAATTTTAATAAAATTCAAAATGTGGGCCCCTTTCTTTCACTCAGAATCTTAAGTATGAGATATACAGTAAAATAGAATGAATGAGAGATCCCAGATCTCTTGTTTGTCAGTTATGGAATTATGGGGAGTATACTAATGCCCAAAAAGGCAGTTTATGAGTGATTAGGACAAGGGAATCTTTTAGTTTTTTCTATTCTACATTTCTATGTTTCTGTATTATTCTTGGCATACTAAAGTAAAAATGAACTCTTGTTTATTTTGAACAATTCTTAATTTCAAAATCTTACAGCATTGTATCTCTTCTGTTTTAGTATTCTATTGAAAAAATAAAGAATTGTTTAGTTCATTGGAAATAGGAAGAGATTCTTTTAATCTAAAGCAATTCTTTGAATAAGATATAAAACTGACACTTTTTCTAAGTGATTTTTTTTTTTCAGAATGTGAATTGAAAGTAGCAGATATTGAACAGTGTAATAGGAACTTAACCAAAGTAAGGCTTTGCAACTATTACATTACATTCAAAATATCTCTAATACAGCACCATTTCATTAGACTGAGTTTTCCAAAATACCAAAGAGCATAAGGGAAAGTGTAGAAACAGGAAACAGAATGAGTTTGATGGTGTTGAAGTATCCTGCAGACCCATTGTAGAAAGGCGCACTGGAATAGCCTAATTTTAGGAATTTAGGACAAGAGAGTAAAGAGAGTGGGTGTTTTTTTTTTTGTTTGTTTGTTTTTTTTTTGACAGAGTGGACAGTGAGAGAGAGAGAGAGAGACAGAGAGAAAGGTCTTCCTTTGCCGTTGGTTCACCCTCCAATGGCCACCACGGCCTGCGCGCTGTGGCCGGCGCACTATGCTGATCCAAAGCCAGGAGCCAGGTGCTTCTCCTGGTCTCCCATGGGGTGCAGGGCCCAAGCACTTGAGCCATCCTCCACTGCAATTCCTGGCCACAGCAGAGAGCTGGACTGGAAGAGGGGCAACTGGGACAGAATCTGGCACCCCGACTGGGACTAGAACCCTGTGTGCCGGCGCCGCAAGGTGGAGGATTAGCCTAGTGAGCCGTGGCGCTGACCGAGAATGAGTGTTTTACAATAGGAACAATATTCCACCTAGTAAGAGAAAATTAAGACATAGGAGCTGAGGTTTATTCTTTTTATAATAAATAGAGATTTAATTTTGTTGTTATTTGTTAAAAATTAAAAAACAAGTAGGCACATCAGTAAGTATCTGGAGAGGACAACTTGAAAGAATGGGTAACTACAGCATTACAAACTTTCTTTTCCTATCATTAGAAAACTTATTAGGATAAATAGTAAAATTTTTTTTGTTGCAAAGTTTAATGCATGGAGATTTCTCTGTATTTTTTTTTAAAGATTTTATTTATTTATTTGAGAGGTAGAATTACAGACAGTGAGAAGGAGAGACAGAGAGAAAGGTCTTCCTTCGTTGGTTCACTCCCCAAATGGCTACAATGGCCAGAGCTGCACTGATCTGAAGCCAGGAGCCAGGAGCTTCTTCCCGGTCTCCCATGCAGTGCAGGGGTCCAAGGACTTGGGCCATCTTCTGCTGCTATCCCAGGCCACAGCAAAGAGCTGAATTGGTACAGGAGCAGCCAGGACTAGAACTGGTGCCCATATGGGATGCTGGTGCTGCAGGGGGAGGATTAATCTACTGTGCCATGGCGCTGGCCCCTTCTGTATTGTTTTTAACAAGAGATAAGGCTCAGACATATATGGAGTAAGAGAAATAAAGACCAATATTCAGGTGTTGGGAGAGAAAACACTATAAAAGCAAAATATAGTCAAAGATGGAAGAACAAGGACTAGGTTTGTCCTCACACCTGAAAAAAATGAGGTTTTTAAGAAAGTAAAGTACTCCTTGACAAGCTTTTCCTGAGTTGAAAATGAATTAAATATACCTAGTCTGTTGGGCATCGTAGCCTAGGAATATAGTACATTGTGGAGTGTCGGTTGTTTCTGCTCTCGATTGCGTGGTTGACTGGGAGCTGCAGCATTGAAGCAGGAATCACACTGCATATCGGTAGCTCCTAGATCAGCATTCGAAGTATGGCCTCTGTTACCTATGTGTTGTTTTTGTACTGTCTTAAAGTCGAAAAATTGAGTTGAACCATTCATCTTATGTCAGAACATCTGTAAAGGCAATGGGTGACGTATTCCCCAAGCGATGGGAGATGAACGGTGCGTCTTGGAGACTGTTTCTAGGCTGCAGCACAGAGAGAGGCACTGGGGTGGAGCTGAGTGTTGTGGGCTGAGGATAGAAGGTACTCAGGAATGCCCAGTTACAGGCAGATACCAGGAGGTGGAAGGAGGATTCTTCTCTGCGATCCTCAGGAGCTTGTCCCTACTCACACCTTCATTTCCCACTTGTGGCCTGCAGAACGATGGGAATGAACTTCTGTTGTTTGAAGCCATCTGATTTATGTGAGTTTGTTATAGCAGCCCTAGAAAACACGCAACAGCATACTCACAGATTCTGGGAATTAAGGCACGAACGTCTTTGGATGTCACTCTGCCTGCCTGGAGTCTGCAGCTGAGTACAGAGTGGGACAATTTTACCCATAGGAGGAGAAAAATTAAAACTGACATGAGTGTCAGAATTAATACACATGTACATTAAAACAATTCCTGTAGTTGTATTCCATATGCTGCAGAAGCCAGAGGAAAGATGGAATTTGATGAGACATGAAAGATATAAATGTGAACCGGAATTCAGCTTCTAGAGGTGAAAACTATCATGTGTGATGTGAAGATCTATTGGACAGTATTAGTAACATGTGAGACTGCAGAAGGGATTAGTGACCTTGAAGACACATCAATAGAAACCTGTCCAAAAATAGAGGAAAAAAACAAACAAACAAAAATCAATGATGTAATTGTCTGCTAGAAGGAGGGGAGTTAAGAAAAAAATGTTTGACAAACTAGTGGCAGAGAACTTCCAAATTTTGATGAAAATTATAAACCCTCTGATCCAAGAAGCTCGAGCAACCCTATGGTTGAGAAACTTGTAGAAAACTACAGCAAGGCACATCATCAAATTGCTCAAAATCAGTGATAAAGAGAAAATCTTAAAAATACCTAGAGAGAGACATATTATATATAGAGGCACAATGATAATAACAGCATGTTTCTTCTAGAAAACAATGCAAGTCAGATAACAGTGGGATAACATCTTTAAAGTACAGAAAGAGAAAAAAAAAAACTTGCTTGTTTAGTTATATATCCAATGAAAAAAAAATTTTCAAAAGAAAAGCCAAATATAGGCAATGCCAGACACATAAGATAAAAATTCTTCACCAACATATCTGCACTTTCAACAGTGTTAAGTGAAGTCATTCATGCAGAAGGAAACGGGTAGGGGATATTCTTCTGCATCTACAAGATAGAGACACAATGGTGTAACAGAGATTAGCAGACCGAATAAAAAAAGGAATGGCAGTTTTGTAGGTAAATAAAATTGCTTTTCTTCATGATATGTCTTTTAGAAGATAGTTGGTTTTTAAATAAAATAGTACTTACATACAGTATTCTGAGTTTTATTCTGTGTACAGATGTAACAATATTGCACAAAGGCAAGAGGAAAGAAATTGAAGTAAGCTGATGTAAAGGTCTTACACTGTACATGAAGTCTTCGAATATCACCTGAAGGCAGCTTGTGACACAGTAAAGGAGCATGGGATACATCTGAAAACAACCACAAGGCCGCTTGTCACAATGTTCGTATAGTTAGTAAATAAATGCCATAAAGTGGATTAATAAAAAATAGTTAAGCTGTAGGAACATAGCAAAAGAAGAAAAGGGAAGGGAACACATGGGACAAATAGAAAACAAAGAGCAAGTTAATGTGACTCAAACTAACCATATAATAGATATTTTAAACACAGTGGTCTAACAGAGGTTAGCAGACTGAATGAAAAAGGATGGCCCAGCTAAGTATGTGCTGCCTACAAGAAACTCACTGTAAAGACTCGAATAGGTTAATAACAATGGGAAAAGAAAGACGTGTCATGTTAATTTGAATCAAAAGAGAGGTAAAGTGGTCATATAACTGTCAGGTGAGGGCAGAGACTTTTTTAAAAAATATCATTGCATAATGATAAAGGAATCCATTCATGAAAAGAACCTAATACGAAGTATTTACCCACTTAATTGTTAAATACATGAAGCAAAAATGGATATAAATGAAAGGATAGTTAAGATCACAGTTATCTTCACATATATCAACTCCCTCGTTCAGTAAGTGATAGAACACTCCGAAGAAGAGTAAGGATACAGAGGATTTGAATGCCAGTATCAACCACATTGGCCTAATATGAATTTATGAAATACTCTACCCAACAGTAGAATATGTACTCTTGTCAAATACATTTACCAAGAGTGATCACGTGCTGTACCATAAAATATGTCTCAGCACATTTAGAAGGACTTAAATTATATAATGTATTGTCTCTAATGACAGATTAAATGAGAAATGATAGAAAACTTATCTAGAAACATTTGAAAAGTCTTCAATTATTTGGTAACTGAAAATATACTATACAGTAACTCACTGGTCAAAGAATAAAGGGGAAATTTCAAAGTACTTTGAAAGCTAAAATATCTCAAAATTTGTGAGATGCTTCAAGTATTTAAAGGTTGACTCACAGCATTAAATGCATGTATTAGAACAGAAAACAAGTTCTCAAATCAGTTCCCACAGATTCCATCATAAACTAGAAAAAGGAGAGCAATGGATCTTAAAGTAAGATGAGGTGATTTAAGGAGAAAAGATTAGAGAAGAAGTGAAATAGAAAACAGTATAAAGAAAAAGAAATGAATAAAATTGATAAATAATGCCAAACTATGATATAACACAAAAAGACATCAATCCCCAATTCCCATTACTATAAATTCTTCCTCTGTTAAAAGGATAATAAAGATATATTTGAGTACCCGTATGCCAATACATTTAGCAACTTAGAAAAATGGATGCATTCCTTGAAAGACTAAAGTAATCTCAAACCTTGTGGCGATGTTATTCTCACAAATCAAAGTCTAGGCCAAGAGGATTTCACTGTCAGTTCCACGAGATCTATAAGTAAGTAGGGAATTATGCCACTCTATGGACTCTTCCAGAAAATTGAGGAGGATGGAATACTTAGCTCATTGAGGTCAACGTTACTCTGATATCAAGACCAAAGCCAACATGTGAAATCTACATACCAGTATCTCCTGTGAACATAGATACGCAAGTTCTAAACAAAATTTTAGCAAATAACAGATAATACCTAAAAAGGATAGTACATCATGACTTTTGCAAAACAAACGCAATTTGCCATATTCACATGCTAAAATAGATACAATACATGCAGAAAAAGCATATGACAAAATTCAGTAGCCATTCCTCATAACATCTCTCGGCAAAGTAGGCGTGAAAGAGGGGCCTCGTTCTAATAAAGAGCATCAGTGGGAACGATGGGTAGCATCATACTTAGTGGTGAAAGACTGAGTGCTTTCTTTTTGAGAACAAGAACAAGGCACTTCTTTTTAACATGGTTAAATTAAAAAACTCTGTTTTTTAAAAGATACACAAACTATTAGGGAAAAGGTAAAACTGTCTTTTCACAGATGATATGATTGTTTAGAAATTCTGATGGACTATTATATAAAAGCTATTTTAATTATTTATGCAGTGATATTTTAAATATATCAGTATACAAAATACAGTTGCTAGCAATGAATGAGTTTAAAAGCCAGTGCTATTTATATATAGTAGCATAAAAAAGGCTATATAGGGATATGTAAAATCTATATGAAGATACTTCAAAAGGGAGGAAAATGTGTACTAGGAAAATTATGCATGGGTTAAAATATTTTAATACCAATATAAATTTTAATTCTATTTTTACACTTTTTGAAGTATATAATGTGAACTAAAACATTTCTGAGAGAAAGTATATCATAGAAAATGGAGATACATACATGTTCCTGGATTAGAAGACAATTTGTTTACAAAATATTTTAATGCAGTTTATTCAAAAGAGAGAATGTCAAGACAGATTTCTCATCTGCTGGTTTATTTTCCAGCTGTAGTTAGGCCAGGCTGAAGCTGGGGTCCAAACTGCCCTTCTGGGTGGCAGAGACCTAACTGCTTGAGCCATCACCTGCTCCCTCCCAGGGTGTGCATTAGCAGGACGCTAGAATTGGGAGCAAACCCTGGTACTCTAATATGGAGCACAGGGTACCAAATGGTATCTTAACTGCTGTACCAAATGTGCGCCCTACCCCTCCCCCTGCCCCCGCCATATATACGACCATTGTTTTTGTTGTTTTGGGCTGTTAGAATATCATAGACTGAGCCGGTGCTCACTAGGCTAATCCTCTGCCTGCCGCGCTGGCACACCGGGTTCTAGGCCTAGTTGGGGCGCTGGATTCTGTCCCGGTTGCCCCTCTTCCAGGCCAGCTCTCTGTTGTGGCCCGGGAAGGCAGTGGAGGATGGCCCAAGTACTTGGGCCATGCATCCCATGGGAGATCAGGAGAAGCACCTGGCTCCCGGCTTTGGATCAGCATGGTGCGCCGGCCACGGCGGCCATTGGAGGGTGAACCAACGGCAAAGGAAGACCTTTCTCTCTGTCTCTCTCTCTCTCACTGTCTAACTCTGCCTGTCAAAAAAATAATATCATAGATTGAATGGCTTAAACATGGATATATTTTTCTCGTTATTCTGTGAGGCTGAAAGAGGTCAGGGTGCCAACATGGTCAGGTTCATGGTGGTTCACAGGTGACTATCCCCTTGTAGCCTTACTTGATGGGGAGCAGAGAAAAAGAGAAAGCTGTCTCCTTTCTTTTCTTGTCTCACGTAAGGATTGTGTCCTCATGACTTATGTACCTCCTAAAGGCCCTGCCTGTCTCCACATACCATCACATTGGGAATTAGGGCTCTGATTTATGAATTTGGAGAGGCAACATTCAATCCATAAGAACATTATTGTTGAAATATCAGTTCTCAGATTGATCTGGAAATTCTACATCATGCCAATCAATATCCCAGCAGGCAATTTTTGTACAGTTTGACAAATATATCTAAAAATCAGATGGGAATTTGGTGGAGCTAGGATATCCCAAACAACTTCAAAAAATATGAGGACTTACTGTCTGCCTTAGAGATGGTTTTAAGGTTATTGTAATCAAGACCATGCAGTATTAGCATAAAGATAGACAAATCAACTCAGAACAGAGTCCAGGAATAGACCTACATGTATATTTTCATTTGTTATTTTATGAAGGTGCAAAGATAACACAGTAGATAAATTGTATTCTTTTCAACAAATGGTGCTAGAAAAATTGGGTAACCATAGCCAAAAAATAAACTTTATACCTGATACCATATACAAAAAAAGTAAAGCATCATATACTTAAATATAAATCCTAAAACTATAAGAGAAAGCCTTTGTGGCATTGGAATATGTCATATTTCTTGGAAGATATAAAAAATACAGTTAATAAAAGAAAAAATGATAAATTTGACTTTTCAGAATTCTGTTCTTTGAAGATACTGTTATGAGAATAGAAAGAGAGTCAACAGATTGGGGGGAAATATCTGCTAATCATATGCCACATAAAGATGTTGTATTCAGAATATGTAAAGAACTTGCCAAACTTAAGAAGATAGACAACCCAACAAAGCAGTAGATAATAGATTTGAAGAGACACTTCACCAAAACGAGACATAAATAAATGGTAAATAAGCTCATGAACATATATTCACACCATTATTTATATGGAAAACTCAAAACAGTGACATAAAACTGCACCTGTTGGAATGGCTAAAATTAAAAAGACTGGCCAGGGGCCAGTGCTGTGACGCAGCAGGTTTAACGCCCTGGCCTGAAGTGCTGGTATCCCATATGGGCACCAATTCTAATTCAGCTCACTGCTATGGCCTGGGAAAGCAGCAGAAGATGGCCCAAGTCCTTGGGCCCCTGCACCCACATGGGAGACCCGGAGGAGGATCCTGGCTCCTGGCTTTGGATCAGCACAGCTGCGGCTGTTGTGGCCAATTGGGGAGTGAACCATCGGATGGAAGACCTCTCTCTCTCTCTGCCTCTCCTCTCTTGTGTAGCTCTGACTTTCAGATAAATAAGTAAATCTTAAAAAAAAAAAAAAAAAAAAGACTGCCCATAGTATGTTGGGAATGGAGATGAACTTGAACTCTGTTGATGAGAATGTAAAAATATAACTACTTTGGAAAATACTGTGTCAGTTCCTTAAAACCTTAAACATATATGTACCATAATGACCCAGCCATTCCATACCCACATATTTATCCAAAGGAAATGACCCAGATGCCAGTTTGTAGGTAAATGAATGCAATCCATAATCTCTTAGTCTGATCCATGCTGATAGACATTTTGAAAAATCTCAAAAGTAACTGCTAAGTGACAGAATCCAGACAAAGAGTAGAAGCCACATGATCCATTTATATAAAATTCTAGAAAATCCAAGCTTTTCTAAAAGAGAGTCTGGCTGGCTGAGGGAGGAGAGATGAGGAGCGGCAGGAGGCAGGGAATGAGAAAACGTGAGTGTGATGTAGGTATGTTCATTAGCTTTACTGTGATAATTTATGTGTTCTTATGTCATAGATTATCAAATTCTTTGCACTAAATAGTTTAGTTATAGCTCAGTAAGGCTGTTGCTTTTTTATTTTTTGTATATGCTGTGTTGTCTTAATTTTGCACTGACAGTGGACCATTGATTCTAAGACTACTCTCTTAGTTTGGGAAGTTGTTTCCTTTACATTTAGCTGTGTCAAATATAACATTGTCCATTTATGCAGCTTGTTACAGATTCCTCACCACTAATACAAGCATTGGGGAATCAAAAATGAAGAACAGAAACAGGATACATGCCTCATGTAGCTTAGGTTTAGAGATATATAATGATAAAATTATAGGCATCTGTGAAGAATGTGAGTTCAGGAAATGATGGAATCTATGTTGCCTAAAATATTGCAGCGTCCTATAAAGGGTGGCCCTGGTGTTTTCGAGCTGTGGGACAGGGCATATTTCTGAACTGGAAGGCCTTCTAAAATGGCGGACCTACCCTGTCAAAGAGGTTAGGGAAGCATGCTAAGGTATCTAGAGCAATGGCTGCTATGTTAGGTACTGGACAAATAGTAGCCAATTTTTTCTTTTTGCAAAAGCACTGTGAAATATTTAATTTGATTGAAACTATCTTGTGAATATAATCCTTGGCACATTGACTTTTATTGTTCATAAAAATAACTTAAAACTGGCATTTCTCTGTCTCTGACCATGTCTAAGTAAACAAAGCAGCATATTTTTTATTGAAAGAGTTACACAGAGAGAAGAGAGGCAGAGAGAGAGAGAGAGAGAGAGAGGTCTTCCATCCGATGGTTCACTCCCCAGTTAGCCGCAACGGCTGTAGCTTAGCCGATCTGAAGCCAGGAGCCAGGAGCTTCTTCCGGGTCTTCCACATAGTTGCAGGGGCCCAAGGACTTAGGCCACAAAGCAGCATATTAACAATCATGGTTCTCCATGTATAAAATTGAATAACAATTTGTATAAAATTGAATAACAATTTTATACATAATTTACATAACACTAGTTATTGATATGCTAAACATAGTCAGAAGGAAGTTGCTTTGAAACCATAAACAAGATAAAATGCTATGGAACTGCTGGAAGAGACCCCAGAGGCCATGCACTAAAGTAATGGACTGGACCTGGAGGGCACAGCTTGTTCCAGATGCATTTACTGTTAGTTCAGATACCATTCTTAGAAATTTGTATGTACAAAGGCTGGCACTATGGAGTAGTGGGTTATGCCACTGCCTGCAGTGCTGGCATTCCATGTGGGTGCTAGTTTGAGTCCTGGCTGCTCCACTTCCAATCCAGCTCCTTGCTAATGTGCATGGGAAAGCAGCTGAAGGTGGCCTGAGTATTTAGGCCCCTGCACCCATATGGGAGACCTGGAAGAAGCCCCTGGCTTCTGGCTTCAGATTAGCTCTGCTCTGGCCATGGTGGCCATTTGGGGAGTGAACCAGTGGATGGAAGATCTCTCTCTGTCTCTCTCCCTCTGTCTCTGTAACTCTGCCTTTCAAATAAAATAAAATAAATCTTAAAAGAATTTGTACAAGTGGCATATTTACCAATTGCCTGTTGAGAGAGGGAGAGATTGTTGATGACACATGAACATTGTTGGTAACAAAAAGCAGGATCTAATACACCTGGCAGAAGGGGAGACGAAATACTAGAAGGTGAGCGCAGGGCTGGAGAAGGAAAGCAGTTTGGAATGGGAGGTGAAGCCACTGTGTGTCAGTAGCCTCTGGGGATGTAACTGCTAGTAAGAGCGAAAAAACCATCAAAAGCTTATTGTGTACCAGGCATTGTTCCAATTGTCGTCCATGCATTATTTCATGTATTAAACCCCGTGATCACATCATTAGCCTCATTTTTTAGATGAAGAACCTGTGACTTAACAAGATTGCAACACAGAAGAGCAGACAAGATGTGAACCCAAGTTCATTTGAAGCTCAAGTATTTAGTCGTTCTATGTGCCCTTCTCAGTCATTAGCACACTACCATAATTGACTCTTTTCCTCTTTGAACAAAGAAAATGTTAAGCTGGTTTTTTTAAAGGTCTTAAAGTATAAAAGTTTTGTAGGACGATTTTTATTTTAAAAAGTTGAATTTACAGTTTTTCCACTAAAAGATTCTAAAGATTCTAAATTTTTCATGAAATATTTTACTTCTTGCCAAAGATAAATGTATATAGTAAATTTATTAAGTCTGCTTAGATTTTTGAATGAGAAACTGTGAACCAATTTTATTACCTATTGAAGGAAGTGACTTCCTTTAGATAACTTGTACATATACTCAATTCTTTTGGCTTATGCTACATTCAGTGTCAAGAGTATTAAGGTAACTATGAAGCACATATGTTAATTTGTAACTGAGGTCGTTGAGGAAGAGTTTACTTTGATTCACTTTGCTTATTGAGAACTCATCCATCTGGAAGCTAAGTGCTGTGCTTGGGAGGCACTGTGTGTGTTCATCATTTGTTTTCAGTGCTTTGAGTATTGGCTATAACTAAAGGTGTGGAAAGAACAACAGCTGCCCATTTTCTTTCTTTTTTTTTTTTTTTTTGACAGGCAGAGTGGACAGTGAGAGAGACAGAGAGAAAGGTCTTCCTTTTGCTGTTGGTTCACCCTCCAATGGCCGCCGCGGCCAGCGCGTTGCGGCCGGTGCACCGCGCTCATCCGATGGCAGGGGCCAGGTGCCAGGTGCTTTTCCTGGTCTCCCATGGGGTGCAGGGCCCAAGCACTTGGGCCATCCTCCACTGCACTCCTGGGCCATAGCAGAGAGCTGGCCTGGAAGAGGGGCAACCGGGACAGAATCCGGCGCCCCGACCGGGACTAGAACCCGGTGTGCCGGCGCCGCAAGGCGGAGGATTAGCCTGTTGAGCCACAGCGCCGGCCACAGTTGCCCATTTTCAACAATATCAAGTAGCAATAGCATATAGTATGTTGAGTTTATAGGTAGATGATTTTTATCTCTGACTTTTTAAAATAGTTTTATTTATTTGAAAGGCAGAGTGACAGAGGGGAGAGACAGAGGAAGAAAGAGTTCTTCCATCCCTAAATTGCTGCAGGGGCCAGGGCTGGGCCAGGCTGAAGCCAGGAGCCTGGAACTCTATCCATGTCTCCCATGTGGGTGGCAAGGGCCCAAGCACTTGGGCCATCTTGTGCTGCTCTCCCAGGCATGTTAGAAGGGGGAATCCATGGGATGCTGGCACTGCAGACAGCAAGGAAACCTGCTGTGCCACAATATCGGCCCTTTAACTCTTGATTTTATGCTTCTGTAAAGATTATAATTTTGAAACCTTGATTCTATAAATATTATGGCTATCATTTTGAAACCCAGTTTTAAATTTTAGCTATAAAATGAGATGTTGGGCCAGATATTCTCCCAATGACACACCCGGAGAGCTCGTTTTCCAAGTCTGTTCTTAAGCTTATTTTAGTTTCCTTTTATTGTGGTTTTGTAAAGGACTACAGAATGTGTCCAAAGGGAGAGGATGATGTGAGCTTGCTTGCCTCTGTTACTTTGCCTTTTCCACTTGGAATTATTCGCTAAAACTTCTGTGGTGATGTGGTTTGTTCAAATCCCAGGAGTTGCATTCAGCTCTGCCACTTGCAGGCTGTGCGACCTGCACAAGTTGCATAACCAGCCTGTGCCTCTGTCATAGAAGCCATGCTTCTCAGAGCATGGCTGTGATGGGTAACTGAGTTCATGTAATGTCTGTCAATCACTCACAACTGTGCCTGGCACACAAGGAATCAATAACTGCTAATTCTTATTTTGGAGTTTGTAAATGAGGCTTAAATGGTATTAGGCATGTAAAATACTTAGAGTGTCTGGCATTTATTAAGTGCTCAGTAAATGCTAGCGGCTCTAATTGAAATGTTCTGGGACCTGTCTGAGTAAAGAGACCGTGTCTTTGGATCTCTGTGCATGTCATATCTTCAGTGAATTTATTTTGGGGCATGAGAAAAAAATCATTAGTTTCTATATTGCTTTTCCCAATAGGTACAAGTTATAAAGTTAAAATTTTAAAATATAGTTATTTTCTAACTTCAGATTGTTACTTCAAGGTCATGTTTATTTTTATTATTATAGTTTTTTTTTAAGAAAATTTACTTATTTATTTGAAAGGCAGACTGAAGGAGGGGGAGGGGGGAAAACACACAGAAAGAAAGATCTTCTGTCTGCTGGGTCACTCCCCAAATGCCCACAACAACCACTAGGCCAGGCATAAAAAGGAGCCAGGGACTCCATCTGGCTCTCCCCTGTGGGTGGCAGGAACCCAAGTACTTGGGCCAACGCTGCTGGCTCTCCCAGGTGCGTCAGCAGGAATCTGGATGAGAAGCGTGGAGTAGCCCGGACTGCATCCAGGCTCTCTGATATGAGATACAGGTGTCCCACACCGTGGCTTGACTGCACCTCAGTGCCTGCCTCAAAGTGTAGCTCCTGATTAAAATCACAGTTTAGTGAACTTTGGAAAGGGCTGTCTCCACCTAACGTTGATTTCTTCTTTTTTCTTAACCTTCTTGCAGGTTTGTGGAATCTGGCTTCTCTCTTTTCCAACCTTTGCTTATTTGTGTTGATGCCCTTTGCCTTTTTCTTCCTGGAATCGGAAGGTTTTGCTGGCCTGAAAAAGGTACGTGAATCATGTCAAACTAGACTTAAATAAGCGTTTGAGTGAAATTTTAAAACTTAATAACAGTCATAGTAATCTTAATAATTTTGCATATTGAATTATTTTGCATGTTTATGGGGGAAATAATTATTTAGACTTGAGAGTACGTCTTTAGTATGCATAAACGTAGTGGTGTATTCTATTTTGGAATGGATAAACTTGAAATAATGGTTGTTATTCGTTTCCTAGGATGTTTCATTTAATTTAAAGCATATGAAATTATAAAAATCCTAAAATATATCTTAATGTAATAACCTAGTCTACCCTTGAACGTAGCATTTTAAAGTGAAAGAAGTGAAGTTTCTAATTTATAGTCTATGCATTCCTTTGGTCATCAATTTTTGGAATATAATGCAAAGGTTTAAGGAGTTAAAGTTACACTTTGAGTAACTTTTAAGCTAGAGAAAGTGAATTCTAGCATTATAGTTTAGGTATATTTTGCCTTTTAGTTTTTAATTCTACTCTTGTTGCGGTATACAGAGTAAAATGTGCCCGTGTATCTTACTGCTGAATGAATACTGTCATGCCAGTTAAATAAATTTGGCATAGAAAGTTGTCAACTGTGTGTGACTTTTTGTTTCCCGTAACTTTATATGAGAGTCTTTAGAATGCAACAGCTTGACACTCTGCCAACTGTTCTGATTTTAAACTTCCAGTGGTACACTTTTTCAACAAGAATCCCCGAAGGTTGTTGGTTAAAGTGTTGTGTTCACAGACTCACTTTTTGTTTTCTAGGAGTTGTTCCTTATGTTAACAGTTTATAGCTGGAAACTAACAGCCAATTACGTATTTGGTAAATGTACCAAATGCAAAATGGATGATTGTGTTTGTTGATTTGTTGAGAGCTAGCTTTTAGATGTTGGGGTTGTTTTTCTTTTGAAATCATGAAGCATTCTTAAGACTAGTAATTAAAATTAAGTCACCTATGTATCATGAAATTATTGTATAGTTTGAGATTAACAGCTATTTGTTTATAATATTTGAAGAAATTATGGAAGTGTTCTTGCTGGAAGGGATTTAGTTCAAACTCTTTTTAAAAGGAGAAAAATGAGTTGTCTAAGAACCGTATATATAAAATAGGAGAATCAAAACCTAAATTCAGGGTTGCTTCTGACTTCTTACGATGTTTTTAAAAGATTTTATTTATTTTATTTGAAAGGCAGAATTACAAAGAGGCTAAGGCAGAGAGAGAGAGAGAGAGAGAGAGAGAGAGGTCTTCCACCTGCTGGTTCACTCTCCAGATGACCCCAATGGCTGGAGCTATGCCAATCTGAAGCCAGGAAACTATCTTGTGTAAATTGAATATAATCCTTGGCACATTGACTTTTATTGTTCATAAAAATAACTTAAAACTGGCATTTCTCTGTCTCTGACCATGTCTAAGTAAACAAAGCAGCATATTTTTTAAAAATTTATTTTATTTGAAAGAGTTACACAGAGAGAGGAGAGGCAGAGAGAGAGAAAGAGAGAGAGAGAGAGAGAGAGAGAGAGAGAGAGAGAGAGAGATCTTCCATCTGATGGTTCACTCCCCCAATTAGCCGCATGGCCATAGCTGGGCTGATCTGAAGCCAGGAGCCAGGAGCTTCTTCCGGGTCTTCCAGGAGCTTCCAGGTTTCCTATGTGGGAGCAAGGGCCCAAGGACTTGGGCCATCCTCCACTGCTTTCCCAGGCCATAGCAGAGAGCTGGATTGGAAGTGGAACAGCTGGGATTTGAACCATCGCCCATATGGGATGCTGGCGCTGCAGGTGGGGGCTTTACCCGCTATGCCACAGTGCCAGCCCCAGTGTTCTTTTTCATATGAAATCATCGTGGAGAATACTCTGAGAGCCAGCAGAGAAGATGGCATGGCCAAGGAGGAAATGTGGATAGAGAAGAGGACCACGGGATGCTGGCGGAGGAGAGAAGTCAGGAAGAATTCTGGGTGGTGCTGTCAGCTAGTGCGAGGGAAAAGGAGAATGCTCTTCCAGAAGCCACAGGACAGAGGGTTTCTAGGAGAAGGAAGCAGATAATATCCCACGTAAAGGGGGATTGCAGACAGTGGACAGCGAGAGCAAAGGTCAGTTCGACTCTGGAGAAGCTCATTCCACAGAAGGTCATTTTTGGAGCTAGAGTTTTTGATGGGCATTTATTCATTCAACAGTTTTGTTAAGTAACGCTGATTGTAGAAGGTTGTAGAAGGTTGCTGGAGACACAGTTGAAGGTGAGGTGGACAGTGGGAGAGACTGGAGATGGAAACAGATGAGATGCAGTCTGATGAACGTTTATATGAGCAGGTGCTGCGGGAGACCTTGAGCAGAATGGTTGTCATGATTTCCTAGAGAGGTGGGCAGGCTTCACAGAGGAGTGGAACTTGAAGGGTGAGCAGCAGTTTGCTAGGTGTGGCATTCTAGGCTTGCATAAAGGCCCAGGGTTCTGACTGACTTGAGAGAATGGCTGACACATAGATTTGTATGGAAAATGGTGTGAGTTCAGGGTGCACAAGTAGCTTGTCAAGGTCAAATCCTGGTGACCTTATTCCCCTGCCCAGTTGTTTAGATTTTATGCTGGTAGCAGGCTGTTAAAGAATTTTCTGGGGGCTAATTCTGTGGCCTAGCCAAGTAAGCTGTGGTCTGCAGGGCCGGCATTCCACATGGGCGCCATTGCTCCGCTTATGATCCAGCTCTCTGCTAATGTGCCGGGGAAAGCAGTGGGAGATGGCCCAGGTCACTGCACCCATGTGAGAGACCCGGAAGAAGCTCCTGGCTTCAACCTGGCCCATACGCCTGCTGTTGTGGCCATTTGGGAAGTGAACCAGCGGGTGGAAGATCCTCTCCCTCTCTGTCTCTCCCTCTCTCTCTGTAATTCTTTCAAATAAATAAATAAATAAATAAATTTTCTAGAAGAAAAAAAATTGCACCTAATGTTTCATTTAAATGTATTAGAGATAAATTCACATTCTGAAGTTTCTACCTATGTCACTAATAAGGAAAGGTATACACAGCAGTACATGTACCTCACAATGTGAATCTTTGAAATTTGTAGAGAAATCACCTTACTGAAGCAGTCAGGCACTTGACCCTGTTAGAAATCACCTTGCGGCGCCGGCACACCGGGTTCTAGTCCCGGTCGGGGCACCGGATTCTGTCCCGGTTGCCCCTCTTCCAGGCCAGCCCTCTGCTGTGGCCCGGGAGTGCAGTGGAGGATGGCCCAGGTGCTTGGGCCCTGCACCCCATGGGGAGACCAGGAAAAGCACCTGGCTCCTGGCTCCTGCCATCGGATGAGCGCGGTGCGCCGGCCGCAGCGCGCCGGCCGCGGAGGCCATTGGAGGGTGAACCAAAGGCAACGGAAGACCTTTCTCTCTGTCTTTCTCTCTCACTGTCCACTCTGCCTGTTTAAAAAAAAAAAAAAATAAATCACGTGATCCAACTTGTCACTCAAATTGCCATGTTGATGTTTGCTTTTAAACTTACAAAGTTTGAGGTGGGCGTGGCATAGTGGGTTAAGCCACCTCAGAGTGCTGACTGGGTCCTGCATCTCATCAGCAGAAGATGGCCTGAGTCGTTGGGTCCCTGCCACCCACCTGGGACACCTGGGTGGAGTTCTGGGCTCCTGACCGTGACATGGGCCAGCCTTGGCTGTTGCGGCTGTTTGAGGAGTGAATCAGCAGATGAGAGATCCTTCTTTCTCTGTCTCTCCCTCCCTCTGTCACTCTTCCTTTCAAACAAATAAAATAAACATTAAAAAAAATTTACAAAGTTCCTCCCTCTTCCTTACACTGGCTTTTGTGTAATATTATTAAATGCAAAAAACAACTGGTAAAGCTTGGTATTCAGTATGTTTTTGTTAGAGGAGATCTACCTAGTTTGCGTATACCTTTCATAAAAATCTAGTTATTAAATATATTATTATTTTTAAAAAGTGTGTAGGTGGATGAATTTCTGCCTTCAAATTTTTTTTCGTTCTTGTGATGACCTATTAGAAAAAAGACTTGACTCAGTCTGTTGAAGCAGAATTCTCTAGCAACAATTTCTGGAAGTTAAAAACAGCTAAAAAGCCCAGTGATGAGTCTTCTGTTTCCCCAGTATAGACTTACGATCAAAAGGGAGAATCAGCCGAGGACCCTGGAAAGTAGAGTTACTTCATACCAGCAATTGTGCAGCAGTTCTTCCTTCTCGTTGTTTCTGCTCTAGTCTCTCTCTACAAGAATATTCTTTTCAGAGCTCATCTTTGACTGTGTTTGTCTCCTCAAATCCCCTTAAGGGTCACCAAGTGCATTTCATGGTCTCTGATGGGGACTAAACTTGAATGGATTCTAGGATACAGTCAACATGATCAATCCAGTTAATTCCCAGACACAGCAAAAGATGGCAGCAAGGAGGAACCCAGGATGGCCATGCTCATCCATGAGTGCGTGCTGTAGAGACGCAATGCCATGAAAGGAGGAAGGAGATGAATCTTTGTTTGAAGATAGAGGAGGTGGAATAATTAAAAACATTGTTTTAAAGATTTATTTTATCCATTTGAAAGAGTTACAGAGAGAGGACTTCCATCCACTGGTTCACTCTCCAATTGGCCACAATGGCTGGAGCTGCACCGATCTGAAGCCAGGAGACAGGAGCTTCTTCTGGGTCTCCCATGCGGGTGCAGGGGCCTAAGGACTTGGGCCATCTTACACTGCTTTTCCAGGTCATAACAGAGAGCTGGATCGGAAGAGGAGCAGCCGGGACTAGAACTGGTGCCCATATGGGATGCCAGTGCTTCAGGCCAGGGCTTTAACCTGCTGTGCTACAGCGCCAGCCCCAGCAGAATAATTTTAGAGTGAGTCTGACTGCATTGGTGTGCAGAGGAGGAGGTGCCAGTGGGAAGGGATTGAAGGTACAAAGAAGAGAAAATTTGACTTTAGGGTCAGACTCCCCAGGAAAATTACTTGATGTAAATTTCAGGTTTTATGTTTTTTTTTTTTTTAGTGAGTATAATACTTATTATTTAATTATTAGATGATATTATTATGTAAAGAACATAGCCAAGGACTTCATTCAGTAACTGTTAACTATTACTAACGTACTGTTTTCCTTGAGGTATTATCACCATTTTTCTCAAGTAGCATTTGACTAGTATTCTAGGAAAGATCAGTGTTATATGGGATTCAGAAAGCAGCTAAGAACAATGTAGTCAGCTTTTCATTATTCATGTATTGTATTCCCACTCAGTTTTAAAGTTTCAATTATTTTTCCCATTTTGAAATGTCATGTACTGAAGCAGAATAAGTCGATTTTAGCATCAAAGGTAGCATACTTTTGAAACAACCTGCTTGAAGATAAGGTGCCTTCTGCACCCAAGTAGACATGTTTAGAAAGCTTTAAGATTAAGCAAATCATGGGGCAGTATTTTTAATTATTCATATTTTTCAGTTTTGAAAATAATTACTTGAAAGTTATAAAGGTTATTAGCATTGCATAGTTAAATTTAAATGTTAAAGTATACATCTGAACATTTAATGTTGTATATTTCTGAATATGGGATCAGTTGGTATTTACAAGTTCTACGTGCTTCCTAAGGTATGTAGTTCTTGCTTAGTACTACAGGGTATGTTGGAATTATTACCTGTGTTGCTTTACTGAAGTTCACCTTATCATTGAGTACAAGTGTGTGTGTGTGTGTGTGTGTGTATAGATACACTCAGTTTTTTCTTTAAAGCTGCGTGTTCATTGGTCGCATTTGACACATCTAGTTTCCTAAGTGATGTTGAAGAGAGGTCAGAAACATTTCTAATTGGTAGATTGAGCATGACAATTTGAGTAATGACAAACTAGCAATATGCTTAAGTTTCCTTTCCTCCCCCTGTGGCCACCCTCCTGGTGCTGTTTTACTATGGTGAAGTCTGGTGTATTCCCTAAACGGCACATGGCCCCACCATACTCTGTGGATTCCCCTGGGCAGTCCACTTTAAAACAGCTCCTTGCATCTTGTGCTGAGATGCGGAAATTGGCCACTGGCCATGGGCGGATGCGGAGCTTGGATTGAAAATCAAATGAAGCAGAATTCTCTACTTAGTTTTTAATTAAGCCACTATGTTAATTCAAACAGGACATTTTAGGCCTGGCGGGGTTGACTATGTCCTTTTAAGGGCCATAAGTAGCCTTTCTTCCTTCTTACCATGGTGTGTTTCTATTTTATTACGACCATCTCCTCCCTGTTCCCTTTATTAATTCCCAAGGGTTAGAGAATATACATGGCTTCGATCATTTTTTCTTTAGTAAGGCGCTAACTTGACTCTTGGAACTTGAACTTACTGTTCGCAGTGAAGTGTTTTTCGGATTAGAGGATTTTGCTGTCACCTACCTGTATTGAGCATTATACATGTTTATGTGTATTTGAACCTGATCTCGTGTCTACATCTTAATTTTTCAACTCTGGTAAAAAGGTTGCATCTCTTGGTTATTGTTTTATTTTGTGATTCCGGATGCTTTTTCCAGTGTTTGATCTTGGGCATTTGCTAGTTTACCAGAGTGCATGGGTCTTAGGGAAGATGCCGCTGCTGTTTCTGTCACACCTCATGTCAGTCTTAGGAACTTCACTCCTTCCACGCCCCAGAGAAAACCTCTAGCTTATCTATTAATGTCACAAGATTTCTAATGACCTCTGGAAATATAGTCACCAGCCAGTGTTTTAACCCTAAATATATTTGGTTCATGTTATATTGTAGCATCTAATTTGAATTAAAATGTTATGAGGAAAAAATTTAACAACTTAACGAAAGTGGCGAAAAAGATCTCACCATGTGATTGTTACATAAACGTAGTGACGGATGAAATCATAAACCCAACTTTTGTTCTGGAAGTCAATTTACATGGTACTTCACCTTAATCTTTGATTTGAAGTCATAGCATAAAATTTAACATAAGCGACAGCAACATCCTGACCAATTATCCCCGCCATCCAGACATCCCCAAATGTCCAGAACATAGCACACGGTCTGTAGGATTAAGAGGTTAACTCCTATAACTTCAAACAAAGTGCTTAATAATAAAAGCAAAAAGTAAAAAATTTGAGGTCACTTCCTTTCGTAGTTAATTAGACTGGCCAGGTGGAAGCGCAGCGCTCTGTGCTGGTGCTCAGAATGTCTATAAAGCCGAGCAACATGACAGCACAATAGAGGAGGAACAAAGATTTTTTTAATATGTTTCTATCCTGTGTCACAGTTTGAAATTGTCCTGGTTTATGTCCCTTTTGGCAAACTTACATAAAAGTGACCTTGTACTGTATTTTATGACCAGATGACTTTTTCCCCCCAGTGGCTAATTTGTATCAGGCCTCCATGTTAAAGAGACACAGAAGTGAGTAGGAAGTCCAGCCTTCTTTGCTTTCATTGCATTCTTTCATTATTTTTGCTCGTTTTTTTTTTTTTTGTTTTGTTTTGCCACTGATGATCCATAAATTGTTGGAAATGAGTGATTAAGGAAGTGCTGCTTAGTGTTAGTGGCACATGCGCATGTTTGGCCTGGTTCTGGTGGGTGAGAGGCGATCACAGACAAAAGGAAGGCTCCTGCTGGGAACCCTGCAAGGAAATTTAACGTGGTCGTGTTTTGATCTTGGTGTTTATTACAGAAAATGAAGTCATCTCTCACAAGCTACTGTTATGTGCTAATTTGATTTTCCCAACACCTTCAAGAAAAAAATAATAGAGTTATTTATTATTAGAAATCCTCTACTCTCCCTTAATTGGAACTGTTAGTTTTCTTAGAAATAGTATGGATAAGAATAGTTATTCACAAAGCATTCTGCTCTGGTAGTGCTGTTACACTTGAACTTCCTTTTAGAAAATGCAAAGTGAGCATTTCAAACCCTGAAGCCTAGCATACAGAATCTCAGAAAAATGCAAAAGTGCTATTTTGAAGAAAAGAGTAAATGAATTTGTTTCCTTTAAAAATTGACTTGATGCAGGTTATGAATTAAAAGTCATTTATCTCATGAAATGACATTAGTTATATCAGTAAACCTAGTACAGTTGTATGTAGGAGGTATCTAAATACGGCTTCAGTTACAGTGTGTTATTGTTAGGTAGCAGCTGCCTTTTTAAACCACTCAGTTCCCATATACATTGTGATGGTATGATACTTTCAGTTGGACCAATTTATATTACTTTCATCTTTTTTTCCACTTATCAAAAAATGAAAGATTTCTACAAGTAGTTCTAGATTTTCTTTTTATTTACATAACAGTGTAGTGGCAAACAAGATATGAGTTTTGGGGTTCAGAGTACCAGCACTGAAGTGCTGACTCTCACTGATCTGACTTTGGGCACAGTTCTGGTGTTCGCGTCTGTGACAGCACCTCCACGCAGGGCTCACGGAGGGGCTTAGTCATCTCTCACCGCAGACACTCATGAAGCATCCAAGACACATTATGAGTAGCGGTTATTATTGGGTGTTTAAATGTATCAGACACCAGGAAAATGTGTATGGGATTACCTTTTATATATAATGGCAAAATGATATAAGAAATTATAATGGCATGGACCTAGTAAGATTTTATTTATTTTTTGAAATAGGATCTGTTTTATTTTAAAACAGGAAAGGTTGTAAACAACAGGTATTACATTTAATAGGTAACTAAACTTCAAACTGTATTTTATTTGATGATTAAATTACTAACTAATGTCTCATAATATTTCATAGGTCAGGCCTCTTTGTTAAAGGAGGAAAAGTTCGGTAGGGAAGAAATAAAAAGTCACCAGGTTCAGATTTTAAAGTAATTATACTTTTAATTAAAGTGACCTCAGTACTTCAATATTCATGAAACAATCTTATAGCAATGATTGTTAATCAGAGTTTATTCTCCAAAACTTTTCCGGATAAATTGAAAATGACCCACTCTTTGTTGTAATGAGCTTTATTTGGAAGTAAAATTAGATGTCAAATTTAATGCTATTGGAAAGCTTCTTAAATAATTATGATAGGACAAGTGCTCACCAAAGAGGCTAGAATTTGGATCGTTAATGTCTTATATTTATTTTGTATTTAAATTTATTCAAATTGTTATGATGTTAGTCTTTGATTTCTATGAAATGCTTGCCAATATGTAGCTTAAACTTGATATATAAATTTACAACACATTTGTTTCACTAGTATCCCAGAAATAAAAGTTCTAGTATCCCAGAAATAAAATAATCAGACAGATTAAAGGTAATATTGTTTGATGGTTTCACATTAGCTAATATTTAAGGTTGTGAGATATCTACTTTTCTTTTTATTTTTAAAGATTTATTTTATGTATTTGAAAGACAGAGTTACAGAGAGAGGTAGAAACAGAGAGAAGTCTTCCATCCGCTGATTCACTCCCCAGATGGCTGCAATGGCCGGCGCTATGCCAATCTGAAGCCAGGAGCCAGGAGCTTCCTCCGGATCTCCCACATGTGTGCAAAGGCCCGTGGACTTGGGCCATCTTCTACTGCTTTCCCAGGCCATAGCAGAGAGCTGGATCAGAAGAGGAGCAGCTGAGACTAGAACTGGCGTGCAAATGCGATGCCAACACTTCAGGCCAGGGTATCAATCTGCTGCCATAGCGCTGGCCCCCGAAATATCTACTTTTCTTTAAAATTAATTTACTAAGAGTGACACTACTGAAAAATTGATTGGTTTACACACTTTTTCTTAAATTCTCTAGAATGTCAAGGTCATGTTGTGGGGTGTTAGATTTTAAAGCAACTGAAATGTTAAAATGTTAAAAATGATATGTAAAAATATCTTCTTTTAGTGATTAAAATATGATTAGCAGGTGAAACAGAAAAATTAAAGATACATTAATAGCAGAAAAAGATAGAATTAAATGTATTGAAATGATCAGTTTTACAGAAAACATTTCCTACCTACAGAGTGGATCACAGAAAGATTTTAAGTTGTTTTATAATGTTATATTTAAATAAATCAACACTTACTATAGATGGGACTACTTAATATTTTGTTTGCCTATTAACTAATGAGTATTCGTTTTTGTAAGTGGTTGATTATAGAGGGAGAGCAAGCTGTGTCTGCCGGTTTCCTCCTCAGAAGCCTGCCGTGGCCGAGGGGCTGAGGCTGGGAACTCAATCCAGGCGTCCCACATGGGGACAGGAACCGGTTACTTGACCCAGCACCACTGCATCCCAGGGTCCGCGTTAGCGGGAAGCAGGAGCCTGTAGTGAAACCCCAGTACTCCGATGTGGGACACGGGCATTCCAACTGGCATCTTAACTGTGAGGCCAACTGCCTGCTTGTAGATTTTTAAAACAGGTTTGTGAAAAAGAATCAAGCTGTTTTTGAGGTATCAAAAAGACTTATCTGTCTCAATGATTTTTTGCATTCTTTTTCATAAGCATTTATTTATTTAAAAGTTGGAGTTACAGAAAGAAAGGGAGAGACAGAGAAAGAGAGACCCTCCATCTGCTGTTTCATTCACCAAGTGGCCACAACGACCAGGGCTGAGCCAGGCCGCAGCCAGGAGCTTCATTTGGGTCTCCCATGTGGGTGGCAGGGGCCCAAGGACTTGGGCCATCCTCTGCAGCTGTGTCAGGCGTTGGCAGGGAGCTGGATCTGAAGTGGAACTGCTGCACAGTTACCAGTGTCTCAGCTTTATCTGCTAGGCCACAATGTCAGTCCCTGTATTTTTTGAATAGCTGGAATTAAATTATACTTCTGACACAACTTTTCTGAAAAGATAGTAGCTTATCTTGTGATAAGACTTACTGCATTAGAAGCTTTAAAAATACTTTGATTTGGAGTCAGTGCTGTGGTGGAGTGGGTAAAGCTGCTGCCAGAGATGCTGGCATCCATGTGGGTGCCTGTTTGAGTCCCAGCTGCACCTCGGTACAGCCCCAGTCATTCCAGCCACTTGAACCAATGGCTGGAAGATTCTCTCTCCCTCCCTCCCCCTTCCTCCCTGTCTGTAATTCTGCCTTTCAAATAAATAAATATTTTTAAAAATATACTTTGATTCAGATTGAGATTTCTCTTGTTTCTGCTATTACCTTAGTTCAGGCTTCATAATTTCTTACTTAGATTATGAAAACATTTGTCCAACTATTTTTTTTTGCTTCCTATAAAAAGCCAATAATCTCTGATATGACTTCTAACTTTGTTTTCTTACAAGTACAGTTGTTCATGTAACTCACCTCTACAAAATCTTTGCTAGTTTCTAATTGCCAACCAAATAAAGGCTAAAGTCTCTAATTAGGTATAAAACCCTCCAAGAATGTAAGCCACGGTTTTCACTAGGCCCCACTGTTCACCTATGCTGCATCCCACTGAACTGCTCACCCTCACTGAGAATGTACCAGGGTCTTTCCCAGCTCTCTTTCTCCTTCTTTGCCTTTCAAATACAAAAATAATAAAAATAAATCTCAATTAGCAAAAACATAGGTTCCTAAGTTAATACTTACAAAAACATAAATATTGCAAGTATATGATTCTATTTATGTGTGGTATTGAAAATAGACTCACAGAAACAAAGGGCTGGAGGAGGGAAAGTGGGAAGTGTTTCAGTGGATAGAGTTTCAGTTCTGCAGATTCCTTGCACCCACATGGGAGACCAGGAGGAAGTACCTGGCTCCTGGCTTTGGATTGGCACAGTGCGCTGGCTGTAGTGGCTATTTTGGGGGGTGAACCAATGGAAGGAAGACCTTTCTCTCTGTCTCTCTCACTGTCTAACTCTGCCTGACCAAAAAAAAAATGGTTAAGATAACAAATTTTATATTACATGTTTTTTTACTTCAATTTTAAAAACATGAAATAAATTTAAATTTTTGAATTATAAAAGATTCAAACACTCTATAAAGGATGCTCATTTACCTAATTGGTTTTAACCCAGTGATACTTACTACATTAGCTTGATTTAAGTTATAGTCTTTTTTTTTTTTTTGGACAGGCAGAGTTAGACAGTGAGAGAAAGAGACAGAGAGAAAGGTCTTCCTTCCATTGGTTCACTCCCCAAATGGTTGCTATGGCCGGCGCTGCGCCAATCTGAAGCCAGGAACCAGATGCTTCCTCCTGGTGTCCCATGGGGTGCAGGGCCCAAGCACTTGGGTCATCCTCCACTGCCTTCCTGAGCCACAGCAGAGAGCTGGCTAGTCATTTTTTTTTCCAATTATAATTTGATGAAATGGAAAAATTCTTTGAAGATTTTGAACTTGCCCAATTGGATTCAAGAAGAAATAGAAAGTCAGTATTTCTACAAGTGTTACTGACATTGAGTCAGATTTAAAAGATATTCTACAGTACAAAAATCAAATCCATACAATTTCTAGGACATTTCTGTCAGACTTCAAAAGAACAGATAATTTTAATTTCATATAGATTTGTCCAGGGATGATGGGATGTTCACAGTTTTATTTTGTGAGACTAGTTTAATCTTGATACTGAAAGCAGACATCTCATTAGAACATACTAAGTTACATTCAGCTGTGTTTGCAAAAGATCATCAAAAAGTTATTTCAGGTTGGGGCTGGCGCTGTGGTGCAGCAAGTTAAAGCCCTGAAGTGCCAGCATCCTTTATGGGCGCCAGTTTTAATCACGGCTGCTCCTCTTCTGATCCAGCTCTCTGCTATGGCCTGGGATAGCAGTAGATGATGGCCCAAGTGCTTGGGCCCCTGCACCCAAGTGGGAGAAAGGAAAAAACTCTTGGCTCCTGGCTTCGGATAGGTGTAGCTCTGGCTGTTGTGGCCATCTGGGGAGTAAACCAGTTCTCTCTCTGTAACTCTGTCTTTCAAATACATAAAATAAATCTTAAAAAAATAAGTTATTTCAGGTATGCAAGGTTGGTTTAAAGCCTGTGTCTGTAATTCAAATTAGGAGAGCAAATGAGAAAAAAAATCCAGTGTGTTGAAAGAGTTGGAAAACACATTTAATAAAATTAGCATCTCTTCATAATTAAATGGAAAATTATGAACAAAAAAGGAATTTTCTTACCCAATAATGAATATATATCCTCAGATTATAATTAACTTTGAACTGGATAGAAAAATGTTAAAATTACTTATTTTAAAATTGCGATATCATTTGAAATATTTTTACTTCAAATGTCAACACTGTATTAGAGCTGTTCACCACTGCAGTAAGACAAGTAAAGGAGAAATTCAAAGGAACAAGATAATCATCATTACCTGATATCTATTGAGAGGATCTTATACAACCTAAATTATTAATTCAAGTAAAGTTTAACAGAGAAACTGGATTACTATATAAAAATCAATAAATGCCAGTGACAAAGTCTAATTAAAAATACCTTTTATAATAGAAATCCCAAGATATTTTGAAATACATCTAATGAAAAAATGTTATTGAAAGATGTTAACGAAGGTCTAAATAAATGGGTAGTTTTTTTTTTTAAAATGTTCATGATTTTTAGAGCCAATGCAATTCCACTAAAAATGCAAAGAGGTTTTTTTTCTGGAATGTGACAAACAGTGAAAATTTTGAGGAAGCAGAGAAAGTGAAGAATAGCTAAAGCGATTTCTAACATGGTGATGGAACTTAACTGGTAAATATTTTAAAGTAGGCAAAGAACGTGAACAAAGGGGCAGCTGTTTGGCTTGGTGGTTAAGACGCCGCTTGGGACACTCATGTCCTGTATCGGAGTGTCTGGGTTTGGGTCCTAACTTTGCTGCCAGGTCTAGCTTGCTAATAGTATGCGCTCTGGGAGGCAGAAAGTAATAGCTCAGATAGGTCCCTGCTATCCATCCGGGAAACCTGGATTAAATTCCTTGCCCTTAATGTCAGCCTGGCCTACCCCTGGCTGTTGTAGGCATTAGGGAAGTGAACCAGTGGATAAAAGATCTCTCTGGGTTTCTCTGCCTTTCCAAAAACAAAAACAACAGCAACAAACTTGAATAAACTTTCTTCAAAGAAGATACACAAATGGCCAAAAAGCACATGAAATGATTCTCAGCATCACTAATCATTAGAGAAATACAGATCAAAACTACAATGAGACAACCACTTCCCACCTAGTAGGATGGCTGCTACAAAAAGAAACCTAGAAAATAAGCATTGACAAGGATAGGAGAAACTGGAATTCTTGTGTACTGTTGATAGGAGTAGAAAATGCTGTGGTTCCCATGGAAAATAATATAGTGGTTCCTGAAATGATTAAAAAACAGAATCACTCTACGATCCAGTGATTCTGGGTGTTGTATAAAATAATTAGTAGCAGGAACTGTAGATATTTGTACCTTTGTGTTTACAGCAGCATTATTCACAATAACAAAAAGATAGAAGTAGCCCAGGTGTTTATGGATGGATGCCTAGATAAACATGTGATACATCATATGGTGGAATACGTTTTGTTCAACCTTAAGGAAGTTCTGACACATGCTACAACATGGATGAGCCTTGAAGACATTATGCAGAGTAAAAAAAAAATCAGTCACAAAAAGATGCTGTATTGAGGTATCCAGAGTAGTCAAGTTCATAGAAATGAAAAGCAGAACAGTGCTACTAGCGTCTGGGAGGAGAAGACAGAGAGGAATGGTGCTTGGGTGTGTGCAGTTTCAGCTGGAGAGGATTTTGAGAAGACTGGCAGAGCTGGATAGTGCTGATGGTGGCAGAGTGTGAATGTGTGTCATGCAGTGTAATTGTTCTCTCAATGTGTCAAATGCTAAGTTTTCTGTGATGTGCACTTTCTAGCAATTTTTCATTGTTTTGTGGTTGCCTTTGGGTAAATTGGTATAGAAAGTTGAGGTAGTTGGGAGGGCCAAATGGATACTGCAAAGGTTATGTTAAGGCAGTGGTCTTCCAAGTTTGGCGGTGTATCCGTAGGCATTTAATAGATATATAAGGCTACTTCAAAAAGTTCACGGAAAATAGAATTTAAATATATGTATTCAGTATGGACAGTTTTTGAAATCATGCATAGTTTTTCATAATACATATTTTCCATGAACTTTGTAAAGACGCTCTCATGCAAAGCTAACCAGGATACTTTTTTTTAACAGTATACTTGCATTATTTAAACAGAGAAAGAAAAAAAAAAAAGGTGATGTATTTCTTGATGTTGATACATAAAAGCAGTAGATAATTTATTGATTTTCAGTGGAAAATGTAAAATGCTCATTGTATAATTGTTTTCCTTGCCACATAAATGATGTTAATATGGCTCTGTTGTCCAGATTGTTGTGTGGTGTTGCTTTATATTCTACACTTTAATATATTTTATGATTTGGTATAATAATGTAACAAATAATAACCTTAATGATCTTTCTCTTGTACCTTTTTTGGAGTTTGTGCTAGGATGTTTTATGAAAAGAGTAGTAGGTTATTGGTTAAGTTATTTTCTTGTATTGAAAGTTCTTAAAGAGCTAAGCATTTGGCCTCAGTATGAAATAGCTTTCAAGGAATTGAAAATTAATGGTTCTGGTGAAAGAAGTTTTTAAATACTTTGCTTTAGATCCTTTACTAAAATTGTAGTTTGTTAAGTATGTTTTCAGCATTATTCCTCACTTTCTATTTCTGGATTGCCTGGCCTTCTGTGTCTCTTCCCTGGTGTATGGGGAGCTGGAAGACACCGGGCTCTGAAGGCTGACAGTCCTGAGTTTAAAAAGGGGCCTGGTATGCCCTGAACAGCGTGACCCCGGGCAAGTCATTTAACTCTTCTGAACAGGAGCTTTCTCATGGAGAGTCAAATTTACATTCTAATTTATTGTGAAGATTTGTTAAGATATATAGAGCAAGGGGTGGGAACTGTACAAATGTTAGTTTCCATCTTTTTTTTGTAACATGAAATTTATAACTAATGAATTATTAAAACAGAAACAAATGAAGAGCTTTACTGGCTAACCAGTAAATTATTTTGATGTGATATAGTTTTTTCTGGGAAATATTTTTCCCCAATTTGGAATTATGTTTAAGAATTTTGGTATAAAGCCCCTGCAGTCTTTTTAATTCACTTCTCTGATTTTCACATTGAGAACTCATATTAGTTTATTTACCTATAACTGGAAGGATTTTTGTTTGTCTAATATCATGTGGGAATTTCTACCCATAAATATTAATAGAATGAACACCTTAGTTAAATGAAAGTGGCAATAGTACTATTTTTATCTTAACTTACCTAACTACTTTTTAAGTTTTAGTAGCTTGAATGTCTTAGTTTTAATTTTTCTATCTTGTATAGACCATATTATAGAATTGTATGTATTATAGACTGTTTAGTATATTAACACTCAAAAACATTTCACTGTTTTACTTTAGAGCCAAAAAACTTTTTACAAAGCTGTTTTCTTTGACTTGGGATCAAAGCTCTTTCTGTCTTATTCTTAATGGTTACTTTGGGAGCAGAGGGAAAAATGTTTACTCTGGAGATGGTTGTTTGTAGCTTTTTCATGGTATAAACTAATAACTGCTTTTATTTTCTGTTCTTTATTAATGCTTCTATCAATCTTCCCTGATCTCTGTGTGTTTGCTTGTGCAGTCTTGACGCCATACTGAGCAAACCTTAACTTAATGTTAATGAGAGATTCTTTTTGTTCAGTGAGAACAATGGCTTGATGTTTATTTTGAGTGTTCTGTGAATGTAGATGTCTTCCCAGGCTTTCCCGATGGGTAGAGACATAGCATATGAAGTGGTGTTTACATCACTTACCGGAGGGCAGAATGTCCATGCAAAACCCTATTTAAATGTTCATCGCCATAGAAACGTATGAGCTTCTTGTAGAGCCTTCATAAATACACTGTGATTTTTACTTTGTTGGTGTTCACCACAGAGCAATTAAACGTGTCATTGGCCAGCCCAGTACTTCCAAGATGCAGTTCTGTCATAGCCATTTTAATGTTGATATTTCAGACATCCGTCCAGTACTTATTTAAATCTAGAAGAAATGTGTCTGTGTGTTTAGTCTTCAGGATCCCATTTCACGCCATTTAAACCTACAATCTCAAGGTAGCTGTAATTTCAGAAATAGTACTGGTAAGAAACGAGGGTAATTAATTATGTACCTTTTCTTAAAACAATGTGGTGTTTCACTGGCAGAAATAAAGAACTTTGTTTGAATGGCGTTTTCAATAATATAGTAATGTAGATGTTTTTTGGGAGCAGAGTTAGGATAAGTATTATTGGAAATAGTACTGTGAAGCTTATGAAATCCACATAATACGTGACATAGTTTAAGTACTCAAAGTGATGTGAAAGAAGAACAATTATTGATAATAAAGAAAACTTCTTGTAGTCCTGTGATCTTACATTCAGGAGACTTTTTTCTCTTTTTAAGATGAACACTGGAGACCTTCTTCCTCTTCAACGTTTTGCCACTTTGTTGAAGGGTTTTTTAATATGTTATTCTGACATCTGGTATATCTTTTAGCCCAGTGTATGCAAGAATGGAATTGATAGGAAGCTTCCCCTTGGGACTTTCTAGCTCCCAGTTCTGACTCTTAATGGAGAAATGAGCACTAGGCATGCTCTTGCTTATATACAGTCCTGCTGGCGATTAATGGTCATGATAAAAGGGCTCACACTGCAGACAGAATTGCATCCAAAAGTCTAAAAATCACACATTACAAGCCACAGAGACTGCACTCATCAAGCTTTGTAATATTTTTATGATCTAATGAATGATAGTGATGACAATATACATTTTTTGGCACTTGTAACAACCAATCGATGCTGAATTAACAAATGAAATCCCTGATTATTTATTGTCCTGTTACCTCTTTTCTCTCTATCCCGAAGTTTTTGAAGATAAGAAATTTACTACATTGCATTTAATAAACACATTTATCTATTCCCACCATTTGCCTAAAGCTCATGAAAATAGTATTGAATTAATTTCAAATGGGGCTGATTTTGTCTCAATCAAAAAGAATATAACAGAAGGAAAACATAACTGTTGTAGCCTGCTAGTAGATTAGGTCAAAATAGCAGTTATTTCTTGCTGTATCAATTACCCTCAATATTTCATAAGATAGGCATAATCATATTTAATAATTTTGATGACCTGCACTACAGCAACCTTTTCTGTGTCAGATTGCTGATTTTCTTATGTAGATTGATAACTGAAATGGGGAAAATTTCTTTTTTGTGAGTTAGCTGTCTTTCAAAAGAAATAGTAATCAAATTTGAAATAAATTTTGAACTACTTAAGCATGTCAGTATGCATTTCAGACATTTCTTATTGATATTGTTTATATATTTGTGATAGAAAAAATTATGCTTTGGGATGTAGTGGCAGTAGGAAGAAAGGGGATGAGTTTGACTTGTTACTAGTGGAATCAAAAGGACTTGGTGTTTGACTGGGTCAAGCCCCAGGGTAATGGGTGGTGTGTGTGGGTGGGTGGCAGTGGAGGGTGAGTATTGGCAGGAAAGTAGAGACAAGGATGTTTCCAAAATGTCTGACATAATCAACAAAGTGGTTACGTAATGATGCCTTTTATTGAGATATATGATACATAGGGCAAAGAAGAGATAGGGAATAAAATATGGGTTTGACGTTTGAATTAAGTTTAAGGCACCTGTGAGATATCTAAGGGAAGATGGCAGTTGAGATGTATAGAACTTGGCCACAGCAATAAGATTTGGTCTGAAAACAACTTCAGTTGTTGGCTACATGAGGCGACAGGATCACCTAGGGAAAGAACTGAGCAGTATTATGAGGGGATTTCAGAACGTTTGTGGAAAAGTGGGATTGAAATTTGAATTTATTTTGATGCAGGAATATTTTGAAATTCATGCAAAGTTGTATTTTACATGAATATTACATGTATTTTACATGAATATTTTGAGGATCCCTCATTTCTGGCAAACCATCTTCACCAGATTCAATTGAGCTACCACTTTGGGGTTGGTGGTCAGGAATTGGCAAGCCCACCTTGGTCATTCTGATAGAAAGTAGAGGATGGGATTGTGGGTAAAAGATAAAGGAAAACCTTTTTTTAAGTTGGTATTGTTAAAGTCAGTCAGAGATTACTGTAAAGATTGCCAAGTTACATTGAAGGCCCACTTTTTTTAATTAAATTTTTTATTTATATAAATGGAACAAATTTCTTGTCCCATAATATAATTTTAAGAACATAATGACACTTCCCATCTCATTCTCCCTCCCTCCCTCTCACCCTTCTCCCTACTTCCTTTCTTATTTTTCTTTTAATTATTGTGATAATATACTTTTTTATTGAGAAAAAGTTTTATCATTAATTGAAGAAGCACCTAAGGAAACATGCAATGGAGTTGGGCACTTAGGCTTATCTAAAACTTATGAGATTGGTTGAACTCTTTACCTAACATGAAATTAATCATATGTGTATAAAGTAAATTGAAAATAGATCTCGGTAAAAAATAAGAATGAGAATAAGAGAGGGAGGAGGAAGTTTGTAACTGTAAAGCTGTATAGTTCTGCATACATTCCTACAGACTTACTTCTAGGTGTTCAGTTTAAAAACTTCTCATGGGACCTCAAATCTCTTTAAGCTGAATGGTAAAAATGCCATCTTAAGTATTAAAGTGACCATATTAAGTGTTAAAGTGGTTATATAGATAGCATTAAGTGTTAAAGGGATCATGTAAATAAGATCAAGTGTCTGGTAATAATAATAATAATAGATAGAATTAAAAAGGAGAGAATGTTCCAACATGGGAAGCAGTCCACACAGCAGACTCATAGAATAGCAGTCACTTTAAATAGCATTCTGACTTCAAAATCAGCCCTTATAGCATTCTGGTCTGGCTGAAAAGCCCACAGAAGCATTTCAGGCATAGAAAGCCAAGACACTGTGGCAAAAAATGTCCTACATGAAGGATCTCTGTGAGTGAGACCCCAGTGGAAAGAAGAGGCCATCAAAGAAGAATGTACTTTTCTCTGAAGTGGTAGCCAATGTGGTAGCCAAGATTTCTGTGGTTTTGTAAATTTCTTTAATAAGGCTGAACATCCAAGGAGTAAGCTGCCTGTGGAAATTGTTTGGTGGCAGAAGAAGAGACAAGGAACATGGGATATTATTGATACTTCATTATCATTAAAATATAGTAGCTCACCGTAGGGTGTAGGCATGTGAAATGCAATACTGATTGGAAGGATTGGGAGGGATTATGTTGATGGAGACATAGAGCTACGTTAGAGTACTGAGAGAAGAGAAAGGTAGGAAGTTGTGAACTGAGAAAGCAGTTTCAAAGTTTGAGATCAGGGATTAGTGTATATATTGGTGACTATAGTAGCGTATAGATTCAGTTCATTGGAATTGAGGTTGTAAGCTTGTATGTTACTTATAAGGGCAGGAGGTGTGACAAGTGCTTAAGAGCCAAGTGCTTGTATCATCAAGAAAGGTGGGATTGTTCTTTACAGGTTTGTAGATGGTAGGTAACAGATATGGAAAGAGGGTGATAAGATGGCATTAGAGGGTGGTATAAATTTAATTTAGAAATACAAATGGTATGTGAACTCCGAAAACTTGAAAATTTCTAAGAGAATATTTTGAGTCATTATAGTTACCAGTTACATTGTATTTACTAAGTGTGAGATACTCTGTTAAGCATGTTACATGTATGATCTCATTTGATTCTTCTAACAACCTTATTAGGTAGGTAGGCATTAGTATTCCAGTTTTCTACAGGGGGAAACTGAGGCACATCAAAGTTTAGTAAATGTGTCCATGGTTAGTAAGTGGTAAGACTAGGATTTGAACCCAAGCAGTCTACTGCTTGTGTTGGGGTTTTTAACCAGCTTACTATACTGTCTCATAAAATGAATTTGGATTTTTAAAAAAGATTATTTTATGTTTGAAAAAGCAGAGGGAGGAAGAGAGAGAAAGAGAGGAGGAGAGAGAGGGAGAGGGAAGGAGAGAGAGAGGGATTGAGAGATTGTCCATTCCCTGGTTCATTCCCCAGTATCTGCAAAAGCTGAGGCTGGGCCATGCTGAAGCCAGGAACCTGGAACCCATCCAGGTTTGCCATATTGGTGGCAGGAACTCAGGTACTTGAGCCACCATCTGCTCCTGCCAGGCACATTAGCAGCGAACTGGATTGGAAGTGGAGCAGCCGGGATTTGGCATTCTGATACGGGAACATGGTTATACTCTCTTATTCCTGATGTCTTAACCCACTGCCCCTTTATACTTTTTTTTTAAAAGGTTCTATTTTGGGGTGCCATTACCTTGGAAAAATATATTAAAACAATGTTAGTTTATTCTCATATTACTTCAGTCATACAAATCCACTTCAGAAAATTTGGGAAAAAGAACAGCAGAAAGTATAAAAGAAAAGTAATTCAACACAATCATAAACCTAGAAATAAGACTGTTAATACTGATTGCTCATATTTTTTATAATTGTATTTGAAAAATGAAATATTATACATACCATAGGTTACATTATGACATTTCATTTTCATGTTCTGTGAAGTATCATAATCTATTCAATGTGTCTTTTACGCTTGGACGTGTAAGCTGTTCAGTTTGTAAGCAAGTGTGTGCGTGTGTGTGTGTGTTTATTTTTGTTGCGATTCTGTAAAATCATTTGTGAAGTTCTTCATATTTTCTTATTTTGGAACTAAAACTAGTGCAGGAATTGTATGTTTGTCAGTTCAGAAGTGCTCACCTAGAAAACCGTCTGTGCCATAAGCATTTATTGAAAGAAGTTCGTTGTCAATATTTTTAATTTCTTCAAAGGATTTTTTGTTTTATTTATTTTCTGCCTTCTTCTTGAGTCAGTTTTAGAGAACTGTGTTTTCCTAGAAATGTGCCCAGTCCATTTTGTTCTGAATTGTAAATTATTCATGGACAATTTTATTTGGTATTTTAAAAAATATATCCTGCACCTTGATTATACTTTCTTATTTCTGATATTTTTAAATTATTCTATCTGGACATTTATTAAATTCCAAGATCCACATCTTGGATTTAGTTTTCTACTGTTTTGCTCTTTTTCAAGTAATTACAACATTTATCTTAAATTCCTCTTTTTATTGTTCTTTGTTCAGGTTTATTTTGTTGTTCATTTTACAAATTCTTGAGTTGGGTGCTTTATTTATTATCCTTTTCTTAATAGTAGCATTCTCCTTTGAGTATCTGAATACAGACTTTGCATCCTGTAATTTTGTTAAATATTTTTGTTTTGTTATTTTTTAAATTGCCTGTATTTGCATTTGCATATTTTAATTTAAACCTTGTTAATTTTTTGTGTTCAGATATCTTAAGTTATTCTTTATTGTGAACATGTATGTTCAGAGAAGGATATTAGTATTTTAGAATTTTTTTTGTCTTTTTGCAGCTTACTGTCCTATTTGTGTAAAGTTTCTTTGAGTAATTGAAATGAAAGTATATTTATTACTTTTTCATATAGGGATTACTTTATTAAATCAACTTTGTTAATTATGTCTGAGATCCTGTATATCATTGTCAATATTTTCCACTTTTTGATCAGTTGCATACTGATAGGTATTTTAGGAGCGAGCATCCACTATGGGCTTTGAGCATTACTTCCTATCCTTGCTGAGTTTGCAGACAGTGAGGGTGTGACTGTTAATTCCTCTGGGCTGTTTTTTAGGGTTGTGTTTGTAGTGAGCAACTGTGCGAGATGAGGCGCCGCTCCCCCTAGGTCACACAGCAGCCTTGCTTATCACACACGCTGTGAAAGCAGTGGCTTCCCCATGGTCACTGTCTTTCAGTTGCTACACAAATCCACTGCACCTGCAACACCCGTCTGGGCTATTGGTATCTCCAAGGAGACTTGGGAGCAAGAGGAAATTACTTGCTGATGCTCATGCTGGTGTCTTCTACCAGCACCTGTGTAATGCTAAAGGGAACTTGTTAACTTGTAAGCAAGATGCACCAAGACTCTAGACCTTAGAGTCTTTTTTTTTTAAAGATTTATTTATTTACTTGAAAGGCAGAGTTTCAGAGAGAGAGAGAAAGACTGACTTCCATCCATTGGTTCAATCCCCAGATGACAATGGCTGGAGCTGTCCAGGCTGAAGCTAGGAGCCTGGAACTCCATCAGGACCTCCCACGTGGGTGTCAGGGACCAAGCACTTGAGCCATCTTCTGGTGTTTTCCCAGGTGTATTAGTAGGGAGCTAGATTGGAAGTGGAGCAGCTGGGACTTGCACTGACACTCAGCCTGCTGTCCCACAATGCCAGCCCTAGACCTTTTAGTTTTAACAGTGAGAAGGAATGGTGAAGAGGAAAGTCAAATCCCCCATGGACCAAATTTATACTCTCCATGTCTGCTTGTGACTGTGCTCACCTCAGTGACAGAAGGGAGGGAGAAGAAAGTATGGAAGTCCCACACTGGCTGGCGCCGCAGCTTAATAGGCTAATCCTCCACCTTGCAGCGCCAGCACACCGGGTTCTAGTCCCTGTCGGGGCACCGGATTCTGTCCCGGTTGCCCCTCTTCCAGGCCAGCTCTCTGCTGTGGCCAGGGAGGGCAGTGGAGGATGGCCCAAGTGCTTGGGCCCTGCACCCACATGGGAGACCAGGAGAAGCACCTGGCTCCTGCCATCGGATCAGCGTGGTGCACCGGCTGCAGCGCGCTGGCCGCAGTGGCCATTGGAGGGTGAACCAACGGCAAAGGAAGACCTTTCTCTCTCTCTCACTGTCTAACTCTGCCTGTCAGAAAAAAAAAAAAGTCCCACACTGACTCACCTAAATTAAGACCAAGTGGTGCTTTGCATGTTACACCCCCTCCCATGGGTGGAAGGAAAAATGTTGGCATGGTGCTGAGACAGCAAGCCTCCAGCCCCAGTCCGAGGGCATTGTGGGTGTGGCTGCCAAGACAGGGGTACTGAAGTTGAAGTGAACCATGCCAGCAATGAAGATCTTGTTCAGATTAGACTACAAACCCCAGAAATTCATCTGGTGAGTCCTTGGGGGTGGCTCAGAGCAACAGTGTGCACGAAGCCTTGCTCACTAATGCAGTGCCCACACCCCATGGTAGTGAGGATGAGACTGGGTGGAGAAGTGCCTGAAGGCACCAGAAGTGCAGGAGAGAAAGATCTGCAGGCCCGAGTGCTATCAGAAGGCAGGGGTACACGGCAGGGGAAAGCATGGATGCTCCTGCAACACGGAGTGGGGACCAAGGAGGAAAAATGCCTGCCTACTGCAATGCCCCGCCCCCCTGATCCTCCCTGATTGGCTCCTCACACTCCCAGCTGGAACAGGCATCTTTGACAACTGCTGTACACCTGAAGTCAGGCGCATGGCACTGCTTGGACAAGTTTTTCAGAGTGGGAAAAACACTGAATCAACTGGTAGGTTTTGAGCAAGACCCTAAAAGGGAATGTGACGTGCAGGTGACATTTTGGTTTGGGTACTTTGGCTGATTGAGAGTAGTTTTAAATGGCTGCACGCTGCATCTCTGTCCCAGAGACTGCCTCCATCCTTTGGCCAAACAGAAGCAAGTAGGATCCCATGAAGACAAGCTGTACAGCTGTAGTGAGAGACTTAGTCCTTTCCAGGTACTCAGAGGCTGTTCCCTGTTGTAGCAGCATCGTACTTACCTGACCTAGCCTCCAAGTGGACCCCCCAAAAAGGGTTACCTGTTAACCTGCCGCTCATCTTTCTTTGAAATGGATTGCTTGACCTGTAGGGGGCAGCTCTTTAGCCCAGCATCAGATTCCATGGCCAGTAAGACGGGGAGGGCATAGCAGTCCTCTTGCCCACATAGAAAGTGTTTTATTCCAGAGCTCAGCTTGCCTGGCTCTGCCTGGCTTCAAGGTTTCAGGTGAGAAGGCAGTGGCTGTGTCTTAGAGGAAATGCTGTTCCCCACTAGACAGTTCAAGCCAGGTAAACCCTGTGCAGGGCTCACCGATGTTTGGCTGTATCAGAAGTTGGCAGCTCATAAAAATTCATGGATTCTATACTCCAGAAGTATTTGTTTTTAAATTTTGGAAAGGATTTATTTATTTATTTGAAAGGCAGAGTCACAGAGAGAGAGAAAGAGGTATGGAGAGATGGAGATCTTAGACCTGCTTGTTCACTCGCCAGACCCTGGAACTCCATCCAGGTCTGCCATGTGGATGCAGGGCCATCTTCCACTGCTTTCCCAGGCTCATGAGCAGAGAGCTGGATTGGAAGTGAAGCAGCCAGGACTTCTACCTGGCCATGTGGGATGTTGGTGTTGCAATGGCAGCTTAATCTGCTGTACCACAGCACTGTTCCCTAGTTTTAAATTTTTAAACTATTTATGGCTTGTGTAAAATTTATACAAGATATAAAGAATAAAACATTTCTGTTTATTTAAATATAATGTAACGAGTAATAACAATGAAGTCCTGTGTTCCACAATTTATAGAAATAGACCATAATATTTTAGTGGGTAGTAGATGTTATCAATGTAAAGTGTCCTGCTTTGTCCCATTTAATGTTTTATTTTTGCTCCATATCCTTATATATTAATCCAGACTCCAGTTACATTTTTAAAAAACTGCATTTACTTAATCTTTTGATCATTCCTTTTCACTCTTATTTTTTCGTGTCACTTTTAGATATTTCTTACACAATTTTATTTTTTTTTAAATTTGAAAGGCACTGAGACAAAGACATGGATAAAGAAACAGAGATCTTTTCATCTGCTTGTTTACATCCAAATTCCTACAACAGCCAGGGCTAGACCAGAGTTCCCAGAGCTGGGAACAATCCTGGGTCCCCCATGTGGGTGGCAGTGACCAAGTACTTGATCTGTCACTGCTGCTTCCCAGGGTGTTCATAACAGGAAGCTGAGTTGGGACTGGAATCAGGCACCCCAGTATGGGATGCACAAGTCCCTAGTGGTGTCTTAAATGCTATGTCAAATATCTGCAGTGAATTCTGGTTTTTTACGTAATTTGCATACATGGTCATAGTGGATGCATTTGATTTTTATCTTTTATCTCTGTAGCTTTATATATTTTATTGTTTGTTACTATTTTTGCTAGACTTGTTTACTGGTTTTTACTGTGTTGACTATTTTTCCCTTTTCTCTAGGATCTTAAAAGGCATTACTACTTTTGATAATGGTTACTATTCCTGTTAATAGTACTATTATTTTAAAACTAGTAAGATTATTGGTAACTTTAAATTTTTAACAGCATTATTTTAATTTTACTATTCTCAGAGTAAAATGAGAAATGCTGGTCATCATTTTAAATTACCCTGATTGAAAATGAAATTTTTCTTTAACTCTTTTTTTCTGCCCTCTAAAATTTTTTTTTTATTAGATAACTAGAATTGTTATCATTAAATGACTTCTCTTTTCAAACATGTTTGTTGGCATTGCGTTTTAGTTTATAGCAGTGTATGTAGTTATTTGTCTCTTTACCAAAACTCATTGTTCAGCAGCAGTTCTGTGTAGTTCTTTGTGAAGGATCAGGTGGCGGCATGGCTTGGACTTCCATAGCCAACAGAGCCACACATGTTCGAGTCCCTCTCCTCCCTGCAGTACATACCCAGGTGGACATGTGGGGCTTTCATGTCCCCTGAGGACAGGGAGAGCTGCATGGTACTGCAGTCTTTTTTCCTACAGTATTTGAGGTTGGAGTAGAGGTGAGGCTGGAAGAGGGAGCCTGGAGGAAGTGAATGGCCCACACCATCAAGCAAAGCACCTTTCATTTTGAGTGGCCTAGTGGCTGCTTATGGCTCAACCAGACTTTTCTTGTTTTAAAGATTTATTTATTTCAAAGGCTGAGTGACAGAGAGATAGGAGAGGAGCGGGAGAGAGAGATCTTGGATCTCTGGTTTACTCCTCATATAGCTGCAATAGCCAGGGTTGGGCCAGGCCAAAACCAAGAGCCTGGAATTCCATCCGGTTCTCTCATGTGGGTTGCGGGGGCCCAAGTTCTTAAGAAGACCATGGTCCACTGCTTTCCCAGCTGGGTTAGCAGAGAGCTGGATCCGAAGTGGAGCAGCCAGCACTCCTGTGTGGGATGCTGGAGTCACAGACAGTCACAACCTGCTGTGCCGTACCCGCACCCGCCTCAGACAAACTTGTAATTCTTCCGTTTATACAAAATTCTGTGTCTTCATTCCCAGCACCATTTATTCAGCTTCAGACTCCTTGATTCTGCAGGTGTGCCCAAGGGTATAGCATAGTTTATTTATTATTGTTGTGGTAACATCCCTTCCTGCTTCAACTCTGAAGAGGGAGCTACAGCCAGGTTGCCAGTCTGTTGTCTCTCCCACTGTGTGGCCTAGCCTTTGTGTGTGCATGAGCAGGTAGGGACCTTGGGGGCCAGTATTTCTTCCATTTGTCTACCATGTGGGAGGGGCATTCACTCCTCCATCCTGAGTCTTCTCACATCCCTTAACCTAACCTGGGGAGGGGGGTATTTTCTCTATTCTTTTCCAGAAAGGTGTATCTCTGTTAGCCTTCCATTCTCATCTTCCAAAACTGTCAAGAATTGTAAAGGGTCAGATTTTTTATTCTACTTGTAAGCTAGTAAGGTAGTCTCCCAGTTTCATGGTTGCTGCTTGCAGTGAGATTTCTGGTCCAGAGCCAGAGAACTGGATCAGCGCAGCAAATGTGTGAGGATCCTGTTGGTGTTCCCCTTGGCCCAAATCCCACCGAGGAGGCACACTGCAGCCCAGCTGAAGGCTGAGCCCTGGTCGACTTGCTGGACTTAGACCTGTGTGACCCATGAGATGAATGCTGACTCCCGTACTAGACAGCAAACAGAGCTGACCCCTGCTTTGGAGAGATACATCTTGAACTTCTACCACTGTCAGCTGTAGAGATCCATCTCTAATTCTTGCCACTGTTGGCTCTAGAGAGCCATCTCAAACTTCCTCGACTGTCGGCCCTACAATCATCCTTGCGGAGAACAAGGACTGTCCCTCTGCCTCTGCCTGCGCATGAGATGAGATGCGCATGAGGGAGAGACCCATGGAGTGGGTCTCCCAGCACAGAAGACCATGTTTGAAGACAGCAGATTCAACTGATGAGAAGTTGTTTCTTACCAGAATATCACAGGACATATGTAAATCTTATGGTGATGGATTCATTTGTTATTGTCATAACACTTATATCATACTTATTGTATTATTATTACATTTTGGGGTTGAAGAGTTTTATAGGGTTCCTGAGAACCTTAATGTTATCAAGAGCCTATTTAGTTCAGGTATCGTGGCACTTAAAACCTTGCTGTTTAGATCATGTATTCCTTCGGAGCTAGCTGAAGGCAGGCAAAGACGGAGCTGGGGGGTGTAGCACCTACAGACCAAGTACTTTCTGCTTTTTTCTTTTATTTATAGGCTTTCCACAGAATATTTAAGATGTAATGAAAAGATGATTGCTTAGAGAGAAAGAGGAGAGGAAGGGAAGAAGAAGAGAGGGCGGGGCCACTGTTAAAAAGTTGTGGTCATGTTTCGGTACCCTAAGTAGTTTGATGGTTATAAAGGGACAGTTCAAAGGGTTCCTTAGGAACATAGTGTGTTCCATAATCATGTTGCGTCTCACTTGAGTAATAGCTACTTGCCATTAGATCTCATGTGTTATAATGCAAACCTGACTCATCCTGGTTCACTGGCCTCCCTTGCTATGAACTCTCAAGGTGAACCGACTGTCCTGTTGGGAGAAGTATTTAAACCTGCCACGGGAAGCCTGGCAGTGAGACCGATATGGTCGAAGGGCTGTAGAAAAGTCACCTCACCTCTGAGGTCATCATTTAGGGCTAGGAATACTTCTTCCTCCGTGGTTGTTGGACCATTGAATTTGGGGAACAACCAGTGCACCTGATTCCTGCAATTCAGAAATTAGAATTTTTAGGACAACTGAAATAAATATATTTTGGATCTTTAGAACATCTCTTTAATAAACTATTTCTCATGTAGAGTGAAAGAGTACATGATTTACTGAGAACCATGGACTAAAGTTTTTATTGCTCAATGATGTTTTATAGTACAAAGTATCAATATGAATCTTTAAATTTAGGTAGATTGAGCCATTGGGTTCTTTGTAAGTATAAGGAAATTTCTTTTCTTTTTTTTTCTAGCAATTTTCAAGTTTAAAAGTCTGGTCTCTAGTTAGAACCTGAATCAAAATTTGTTTTACATTTAAAGCAAAATTATTCAGGGTTGGCACTGTGGTGTAGTGGGTAAAACTGCTGCCTGCAGTGCTGGTATCCCATATGGTCGCTGGTTCCAGTCCCAGCTGCTCTACTTTCCATTTAGCTTCTGCTCCTGGGGAAGCAGCAGAGGGTGACCCAAGTCCTTGGTCCCCTGCACCCTCTTGGGAGGCCCGGAAGAAACTCCTGGCTCCTGGCTTTGGATTGGTGCAGCTCTGGCTGTTACACCATTTGGGGAGTGAACCAATGATTAGAAGATCTCATTATCTCTCTCTCTCTCACTCTGCCTTTCAAATAAATAAATAAATAAATCTTTAGGACAACAGAATTATACATAGTGAGTATTATATCCTGGGTTCATGGGTTAATGAAGACAAGAATTGTGTGTATGTGTGTGTGTATATTTATTATATATAATTGATATAAGTATTGCCCATATGGTTTATACTGTTGAATTACAATGGACAGTTCTTCAGATGCACACTAGAGGGCTCCAGAGGCTATGAGGAGCTACATGAATTCATCCTGTTGTGTTCCCCTGTCAAATGGTGTATTGTGCTTTCCTCACGTCTAATGTTCACTAAACTGTTTGGCCATGTGCCATGATTAGCCCTGTATTCCCTTGATTAGAATCACAGATAGGAATTCATTAATCTACTTTCTTCATGGAAAATGATAGGCAAGTAATTGTTAAAAATGGTTCTGCCAAGTTTTTTATGAAGATTTTTTTTTTTTACTTTAAGCTTAATACTGTTTCCCATAATTTTGAAAATTTAGTCTATACAGTATAAACTAGTGTTTTTTTTCCCTCCCATATGATTATTTTATGCTTTCATACAGGCAAAAACCTAATGGTTCATGAAATGAGATAAAATGTTAACATTACGTTTGCTATATTTTTTAGGGAATCCGAGCCCGCATTTTAGAAACCCTGGTCATGCTTCTGCTCCTTGCCTTACTGATTCTTGGAATAGTCTGGGTTGCTTCAGCGCTCATCGACAATGATGCTGCCAGCATGGAGTCTTTATATGGTATGAACTTTCTTGTTCTAGCCAATTCCTATAATGGAAGCTACAGTCTGGAATATAGCTACATAATGCTTTGAACTGCATTTTCATAATTCTTTGTATAGTTTACCCTGGATGTTAATATACAGAATAATGACATGTTTGGATAGCTTAAGAAAATAAATCAATGTCCATTTGTTTCATATATGTGTAAGCAGCTTTTCAGAGGTTTTTTTTTTAATTAATTGGTTTCTCAAAGTTTCATGAAGGTTTGTTTTTTCTACCCCTCCAAATAGATTTCACAAAAGTTTAGAACTTTTTGTTGGAAATTTTTTAGTTTAATAGACTCAAATATGCAGTTATGTTTGCTATTTTAAAATAGAGATGCTATCTTAATATAGGCTGGCTATATCTTAATGTTCAGTAGTTTGGATTTAATAATGTATGTTTCTATTTTTTATAGATCTTTGGGAATTCTACCTACCCTACTTATATTCTTGTATATCATTGATGGGATGTCTGTTACTTCTGTGTAAGTATTTTTCTGATTTAATATTGCTAGGAAGGTAGAGTTGTCTATATTCTAGAAAATTGTGGGAAATTTTTCTGATGAGATTCCTAAAAACTTAGAGAGTTTTGTGAGTTGGCTCTAACTCTTTCTATTAAGATAAATTTTGATAAACTGAAACCATGAAGTAATAAGATATTTCTGTTATTCTCTAAGAAATTCTCCCAGGGAGGGGGATGTGTGTGTGTGGGGGGACTGGCTGCCACTTACACACTCATACTTGTAGTATACACATGTTTCTGAAAGAATACCTGTGCTCCTCACACTTGCCACTCTGCTTTTATTGATGTAAAGCACTGAGAGAATCTAAATTGGAGACCACAATGTTCTTTTTTTTTAAAGATTTATTTATTTATTTGAAAGTCAGAGTTAACACAGAGATAGGAGAGGCAGAGAAAGAAAGCGAGGTCTTCCATCCACTGGTTCACTCCCCAGTTGGCTGCAATGGCTGGAGCTGTGCTGATCTGAAGCCAGGATCCAGGAGTTTCCTCCGGGTCTCCCACGTGGGTGCAGGGGTCCAAGCACTTGGGCCAACCTCCACTGTTTTCCCAGGCCATAGCAGAGAGCTGGATCAGAAGTGGAGAACTGGGTCTTGAACCAGCGCCCATATGGGATGCCAGAGCTGCAGGCCAGGGTGTTAACCCACTGTGCCACAGTGCTGGCCCCTACCACAATGTTCTTAAAATGATAATCTTTGAATTTGCTTTGCTTCTTAATGGTTTGTGTTTCTGAGCTCTGAACTGTGGTTTTCTGTCTGTTGGTGACTTCTTGTTTTGGCAGTGTGTACACCAGTTGGCCTCTCCCGTATGTTCACAGTGATGGGTCAGTTGCTCGTGAAGCCAACAGTAAGTCATTAGAAATCCTTTTGTTTATTAAATTTATTAAGTGACACAAAGCTTGCTATTGAAGTCCCCATGGAGCTACTTACAGACCTCCCCTCCCCAAGGTAATTTTTTTCCCAAATTCATCTCCTGTTTACAGTATCCTCAAAACTTTAGTTACCTCTGCTTCTTTTCTTGTTCCTAATGTTCAGTATTAACAGTCACATGTTGAGTAATTGAGATAATACTACGTGATAGTGGTAAGCACTGTATTGTTTGAAAGGCAGTTACAGAGGGCCAGAGAGACAGAGCAACAGAGAGAGATAAGTACTGTAATTTTACTCATAAAACTTCACTTTATCCTAATGACAAGCCTGTAGGTCTGAATTGTCTTCGTTAGGGAGATGAAGTGGTTTGAACAAGTTGATAGATCGGTGTGACTGGAACTCAGGCTGTTTCAGAGCTCAGGCTCTCGACCCCTGTTCTGCTCTGGAGTCTTGATGGCTTCACTGGAGAATGGGCTTTGTACCTGCTACGTCTTTGTCCTGCGTGGTTTCCTCTGATTGACATGCCTTTCCTCCTAGTAATTTAAGCTGTCAAGTAAGATGCTGCTACTGTCAGAAACACTGGCCCACACTTTGTTTCCTTCCCAGCTGGAAGTCATGTTTCTTCTTCTGACCTTGTTTAACATTTTATTTAAACCTCCGTTATGACTTCTATTTGATTTTACTTTTAAAGATTTATTTAGTTATTTGAAAGGCAGAATGACAGAGGGGGAATGACAGGCAGACACGTACACACATACACACGGCGGCGGCGGGGGGGAGAGAGAGGTTTTTTATCTGCTGGTTCACTCCCCAAATGCCTACAATGGTCAGGGTAGGCAAGGCTGAAGCCGGGAATCAGGAACTCCATCTGTGTCTCCCATGTAGGTTGCAGGAATCCCTGTGCCAAGGCCAGCATCCACCCCCAAGGCGCATGAGCAGGAAGCTGGTTGGAAGTGTGGAATAGCCAGGACTCACTCTCTGCTGTGGGCTGCAGGCATCCCACATAGTCACTTAACCACTTAACCTGCTGGACCACAAGGCCTGCCCTTTGACAGTTATTTTTGAGATAAAGATATTTATTTATTTGAAAGGCAGAGTGACAGAGAGAGGGAGGGTAGACACAGGCGGAGATTGGCTGATTGGTCAGTCTTCCATCTGCTGGTTCACTCCCCAGATGGCCACAATAGCCAGGGCTGGGCCAGGCCGAAGCCAGAAGCCAGGAACTCAATCTGAGTCTTCCACATGGGTGGCAGGGTCCCAAGTACTTGGGTCGTCTCCTGCTGCCTTCCCAGGTGAATTAGCATGAACCTGATCAGAACCAGAGTAGCACTCGAACCAACACTCTGTTATGGGATGCTGGCATTGCAAGCAGTGTCTCAACACTCTGCCCCACAGCACTGGCCCCTTGACATTTATTTTAATCCTATAATTATGTTTTGTATTCATCTCATCTCTTCTGCTAGGATAGAAGCTTTTTAAGATAAAGTACTGTGTCCTGCCCTCATTTAAGTCCCCATCAGCCTGAAGTAGTTGTGAACATAGGCTTTGAGGGCACATAACTTTTCTTTGCCAACCTTGGTTTCCTGAAATGTAGAATGGGAATGATAACAGTCTGTTTTCCATGGAGTTATTGCAGAAATCAAGGAAGGTGACGCTTGTCACTCACATCAACACTGAACTAGGGGTAAGTAATTATCCCGCAATGTGCACAGTAAGATAAAGATCTTTTTCATGTGTGAGACTTTGAGGAAAGTAAGAGCTGCCAATTCTGTTCCAACTTGTAGAAAGTGATGAGCAGCATTAAAGGGAAAGAAACTTTGTATCATGGCCCACAAAGCTAGGTCCCTGCCCACTCACATGTATATTCTGTCTTGGATTATTCTTGCCTGATTCATGCATCCCTTTATTTTCTTGAAAAGGTCTCATTGGCTGGCCTATTTAGGTCTCCCCTCCAGCTTCTTTTGATCCTTTATCCTTTATGGAATGGTCTTTCTTTATATATTTATTTGTTATCAATTAATTTTTACTATTTGCTTTCCTCTCCCAAGTTTATGTTTCCCAAAGGTAGAGATGGTATGTGTAGCTGGTGATTAATTCAGCACTAGGCCACAGAGATTATAGATTATTGGTAAAAACTGGGAATTGTTAGATTGCTTTAAATAAATGACATATAAACTGTGCACATGTGATACCTGACGGAGGGTTGAATGGTTTGAGAATGCATTTCCTGTGAGTACCTCATCAGGTGGCTGAAAGGATTCAGATGCACATGTAGAGTTCACATTCTTGTGTTTGGTCCACCAACTGCTCGCAGTTCATTATTTTTCTAGGAATCAAGAATTTGGGTTTGAATGATACAAGACATGGATTTCAGCACTAGGCTTCTTTCAGATCTTCCCCAGAGCTGGTTAGGATATGGTTATATATACTTAGGCTCCTTTTGTAGAAGAACATTTGTGTTAAAGCTAGAATCAAACAATTTTAGTTTTTATTAGTTTTGAAGACAATGCAGGTAACATACCAGTGAATACAATATAAATAATCTCTTGTTGGTGATTGATCATTACTGGTGTATAGCTTGGTGTAAGTGGTTGATGGAAACATACCCCCCTCTAGGGTTCTGTCTACTGGCTGATTTTAATAATACCAGTGCTCATGTTTTTGGACTATAAAGATGATATAAATGGAAAATATTGCATGTTATGCACTTTATAGATTTATTGTTTTAGATATTTCAAGGGTGAGTGTAAATGAGAGAACAAATGCTAAAATAATGTCTTATGTATAAAGAAATATTTACAGCTGGCGCCGTGGCTCAATAGGCTAATCCTCCACCTTGCAGCGCCGGCACTCCGGGTTCTAGTCCCGGCCGGGGCGCCGGATTCTGTCCTGGTTGCCCCTCTTCCAGGCCAGCTCTCTGCTGTGGCCCGGGAGTGCAGTGGAGGATGGCCCAAGTGCTGGGGCCCTGCACCCCATGGGAGACCAGGAGAAGCACCTGGCTCCTGGCTTCAGATCAGCGTGGTGCACCGGCTGCAGCACGCTGGCCGTGGTGGCCATTGGAGGGTGAACCAATGGCAAAAGGAAGACCTTTCTCTCTCTGTCTCTCTCTCTCTCACTGTCCACTCTGCCTGTCAAAAAATTTTAAAAAAATTTAAAAAAAAAGAATATTTACTTGGCTTTTTGACTTTAAAATTCACACTTTTTTGCTGTTGAGAAAGCTGCAGAGTACTTTATTTTAATCCTTTAAACTTTAGAAATATCCCATTTAAATGTATGTAGATTTTGTGATAATCAAGTTTTTTTAACCCAAAAACCTTTTATTTAAGGTATACAAACTTCATGCATTTCATAAATACAACTTTAGGAACATAGTGATAGTGATTCTTCCCTCCATACCCACCCTCTCACCCCCACTATATCCTACCTCCTCTCTCTCCTATTCCCATTCTTATTTTTTTACTAAAATCTATTTTCAACTAACTTTATACATAGAAGATTATACTAAGTAAAGAGTTCAACAAATAGTATGAAAAAAAGCTTTTCCTCAGCAGTCTTTTGATTTCTCTTGTGATTTCTTCTATGACCCACTGTTCATTCAGGAACACGTTTTTCAGTCTCCGTGTGTTTGCATATGTTCTAGAGATTCTTGAGTTGTTGATTTCCAGCTTCATTCCATTGTGGTCTGAGAAGATGCATGGTATGATTTTGATTTTTTTGAATTTGCTGAAACTTGCTTTATGGGCTGGCCTGTGGTCTATCCTAGAGAAAGTCCCATGCACTGGTGAGAAGAATCTGTATTCTACAGCTATACGATGAAAGGTTCCTTAGATACCCATTGGGTCCATGTGGTCCACAGTGTTGATTAACTTGTTTCCTTGCTGTTTTTCTGTCTTGTTGATCTGTCCATTGCTGACAATGGGATATGGAAGTCCCCTGTTACTATTGTATTGGAGTCTGTGTCTCTCTTTAGATACATTAACATTTCTTTTGAATAGCCAGGTGCCCTGTAATTAGGTGCTTATACATTTATCATAGTCACATCTTCTTGTTGAATCGATCCCTTAGTCATTGTAGAGTGCCCTTGTCTCTTTTATCAGTTTTGTGTTAAAGTCTATTCTCTCTGATATTAGGATGGGCAATTTTGTTTCTGTTAGCATGGAATATTTTTCTTCATCCTTTCACTTTCAGTCTGTGGGTATCTTTGTGGGTGAGATGTGTTTCTTGTAGGCGACAGGTTTTGTTTTGTTTTTCCATTCAGCCAGTTTGTGTCTTTTAATTGGAGAGTTGAGGCCATTTACATTCAAGGTGACTATTGATAAGTAGAGACTTTGCCCTGCCATTTTTTCCATAAATATTCCTATTGTTTACTTTTACTGGGAGATTTTTTTGCCTTCACCTTCTTTCTTAGTGATGACCATGTTCCTGTGTTTCTGTGTGTAACACATCCTTAAGCATCTTTTGTAAAGTCTGGATGAGTAGTGACAAATTCTTCCAATTTCTGTTTGTTATGGAAGGCCTTTATTTCACCTTCATTCATAAATGAGAGCATTGCAAGGTACAATATTCTGGGTTTACAGTTTTTTTTCTCTTAAGACTTGGACTAGATCTCCCCATTCAATCCTAGCCTGTAAGGTTTCTGATGCAAAGTCTGCTGTGATTCTAGTTGGAGATCTCTGAAAGTCATCTGGCCATTCTCTCATGCACATTTTAGAATCTTTAAGTTTTACTGTGGAGAGTTTGACTACCATGTGTTGTGGTGAAGATCTTTTCTGGTCATGTCTATTAGGAGTTCCATGTGCTTGCTTTACTTGGACATCCCTTTCTTTCTCCAAATTAGGGAAGTTTTCTGTGATTATTTCACTAAAAAGGTCTTCTCATCCATTCTCTCTTTCCATGACCTCCTAAGACCCATGTGTTGGGTCATTTGATAGTATCCCATAGATCTCCAACACTGTTTTTTGGTTTTCTAATTTCTTCTTGTTTTTGGTCTGACTGTAAAATTTTCAGAGATTTGCCTTCAAGCTTAGATATTCTTTCTTCTGCCTCACTGATTCTGTCGTTAAGGGTGTCCACTGCATTCTTTATTTGTTATGTTCAATTCTTTGTTTCCAGTTTTTCATTTTGATTTCTCTTTAAGATCTCAATTTCATGGGCGAAGTGTTCATTCATGTCATGTATGGATTTCTCTACTTCATGGATTTGCTTCTGGTTACTTCTAAGTAATCCTACTATCAGTTTTTTGAATTCCATTTCTGGCATTCTTCAGTCTCTTCATCTTCACATTCTAACATTGAAGTGTTGTGTTCCTTTGGGGGCACCATGTTGTCTTCCTTACTCCTGTTTGTTGAATTGCTGCATTGATTTTTAGGTATTTGTGGAGATTTTTCTCTCCACTTGTGACAGCTTTTATCTTTGGACTAGCCTCTGTGGCTTAGTGGAGTATCCACTCTTTCTGAGACTACCCTAAGATGTTTGCTGTGTGTGACAGGGAGCTCTGTTCAGCGCTCCAGGGTGAGAGGAGTGTGACTCCAAATTGTGTGTGATAAATCTCCTTTTTTTTTTTTAATCAGAGGGGAAGTTGTTGAGCCCTGTTGGCATAGTCTCACATAGTCTCACACTCACCTCGTTCACGCTGCCACAAGAACCATAGAGGATCCATGCGGTCCTCAGTGTGAGCACAGATTCTGCAGCAGTGACCCTCAGCAGGGAATCAGGGAACTCCGAGCATGTGGATCTGCCCGCAGTGACTGCTCAGAGACCCAGCCACACACTGCACCCACCCACTCAGCCACCGTGCTCTCACAGTCCCAGCACACAGGACTGCCACAGTCACAGGCACCCAGTCCCCTGTCAGGGCTCCCAGCTAGACTCAGGTGTCTCCTCTCAGCTGGTTGCTGGGCACATGGACACGAGCTGGTGCAGCTGTTACCTGTGCCTAAAGTGTGTCTGCCGCTCTCAGCTAGTTACAGGACACCAGTGCCGGGTGGTCGGGGAGAGAGAAATTTGCCCCCCTTTTTACCGTTAAGTTGGCAGGTACCCTGTCCCCCACAGGGCTGCAGTCCAGACTCATGCCAGGCTGTTCCTGCAGCTTTATCGCCAGTGGTTTGGGCTGCAGCATTCTGGTCTCACCTCATTCTCGAAAGCTGGTGCGGGGGCTCTTGGCTGCTGGGATCCTGAACTGTGCACGTCCACACCCTCCAGATCCTCAGTGTCCCTCTAATTTGCATGGAGTTTCCTCTGTGTGTTCTCCCTAACTCTTCCCTGAGATTGTACTTTCTCCATGTTTTTGTTGTTGTTTTTGACTATTTTCCCCTAGACTAGAATAGTAGCTAGTAATATTTTCTGCCATTCTTGGTGCCTCTTGATAATCAAATTTTGATATGTTCAGTTATATACTATAATGTTTAGACTTAACTAAAGAATAGAATAATTTGAGGATTTTTATTTTAGGTTCTTGGTGATTTGGATTTGCTCATTATTTAAAACAATAGACCAAATATCCTAACTATTTTCATAGATATTTGTTCTGTAATGTTGCCTTGTTGAGTAGTTTTATCTTTAAATTTAGATTCTTGAAGACCTGGATGAACAAATTTATATTATTACTCTAGAGGAAGAAGCACTCCAGAGACGACTAAGTGGTATGTATCTATTACATATTTTGTTCAGTCTTAAAACTTTTTAATTTTTAAAAACCCACATAATTGAAGGGAAAAAAGGAAACTGCTCAGTAACTTTTGCTCTTGCAAGAGGTAAAGACAGAGTAATAAGAGACCCTGGCCAGTGTAGAAGGATTGTGGAAGACCTTGAATTCAGTGAGCTGCATCCTAACAAGGCCAGCTCCTCTGTACGCAGTGGCTTCCGAGAGACCAGCCAGACCTCTGCACCAGCTCCTCCTGCCTGTTAGGCATAGGACCTGGAGTTACTAAGGTGGTGCAGGTTTGCATGTTATGCTGTTGCATATAACATTCCTACTTCATTTCTCTCCCATGGAAATCTTTAATTTAAGGTAATAAGTATGATGGTACTTCAACAAAGTTTGCAGAAAAATGGAATTAAAAGAGGATGCACATTTAAACAAACATTTTTAAAAAGATTTATTTATTTTACTTGAAAAGCAGAGAGAGAGAGAGAGAGAGAGAGAGAGAGAGAGAGAAAGAGAGAGAGAGACAGGCAGACAGAGACAGACAGGGAGAGAGACAGGGAGAGTGAGAGATCTTCCATCTGCTGGTTCACTCCTCAAATGGCTGCAATGGATGGGGCTGGGGCTGGGGCTGGGGCTGGGGCTGGGTAAAGCTAACACGTCAGGAGCCAGGAACTACATCTAGGTCTCCCACGTGGTGATGGGCCAAGCACTTGGGCCATCTTGCGCTGCTTTCCTGGTGCATTAGCGTGGTGCTGGATCAGAAATGGAGCAGCTGGGACTTGAACTGGTGTCCATTTAGGATGCTGGCGTCACAGGCAGTGGCTTAACACTCTGCAGCACAACTCTGGCCACCCAACAGACTCTTTGAAGTGCCTTTGTAGTTTGTTTTGCTGACACTATGGTACAAAACAGCTCTTTTTGTAAAATTTTATTGAGAAATTCTGTGATTTTTGGGAATTTTGTTAATTATCATCTGCTAACCATGTAAGCAATGTCAAAGATTTTAAAGTTTAATTTGTATTACTGATCCTTTTATTTATTTTTTTTTACCTCAAATGCAGAGCCAATGAAGAAAAGAATAGTTACAGTTTAATAAATAAATGATATAGTGTAGGTCAACTTTCTCTGATTTTACTTAAGTGATTTTTACCTTGTACTGTTTTCTGTTTCACGGTCTGTTTGACAAGATGTTGAATGACCATCCTCCCCCATCATGATCAGGGTATTAGCTCTGTCTCAGGGTCATGTTTCAAGATCACTTTAAAGGTGAAATAAGAGAAGAGAGATGCACGTACTTTCTTCAGTTACAAATAGTGCACTTCAATCTTCAATCCAAAACCACTGATAGTATTTACAGTCCTCTTCTTTTATTTATTTATTTATTTATTTATTTATGACAGGCAGAGTGGACAGTGAGAGAGAGAGAAAGGTCTTCCTTTTACCGTTGGTTCACCCTCCAATGGCTCCCGCGGCTAATCTGAAGGCAGGAGTCAGGTGCTTCTCCTGGTCTCCCATGCAGGTGCAGGGCCCCAGCACTTGGGCCATCCTCCACTGCCTTCCCGGGCCATAGCAGAGAGCTGGCCTGGAAGAGGGACAACCGGGACAGAATCTGGCGCCCCGACTGGTACTAGAACCCGGTGTGCCAGCACCGCAGGCAGAGGATTAGCCTAGTGAGCCACGGCGCCGGCCTACAATCTTCTTAGATCAAAGAATTGCAGTTTGTATTTATTCTGGAGAATTCTTGTCGGTAACATTATATATTGTGACACAGAGAATTGTTAGATTGCAGCTATGTATTTTTAATTTTCTGAACTACTTTAATATTTAAGTTTAGTTAACTTCAGAATTGTAACCTTCAACCAAAAATGTTGGCTTTATATAATTTATTAAAGCAGTCAGTATTATAATAAGTTTGTGTTGTTTTAATGATTGTGGGTTTTTTTTTTAAAGATTTTTTTTAATTTTACTTGAAAGTCAGAGCTGCACAGAGAGAGAAGGAGAGGCAGAGAGAGAGAGAGAGAGAGAGAGAGAGAGAGAGGTCCTCCATCCACTGGTTTACTCCCAAATTGGTCGCAATGGCCAGAGCTGTGCTGATCTGAAGCCAAGAGCCAGGAGCCAGGAGCTTTCTCCAGGTCTCCTACACGGGTGGAGGGGCCCAAGGACTTGGGCCATCTTCTGCTGCTTTCCCATAGCAGAGAGCTGGATTGGAAGTGGATTGGAAGAGTGGATTGGAAGTGGAGCAGCCGGGTCATGAACTGGCACTCATATGGGATGCCGGCACTGCAGGCGGCAGCTTTATCCGCTATGCCCCAGCACCGCCCCCCCCAATGATTGTGCTTTCGTAAATTTGCCTGAGTTGTAGAGAATAGGTGCCCAGCTGGCTCCTGCAGCATGGGTTCTGTTTCAGCCTGAGGTTTATGCTATTTCCACCTTTAGATAAGGAAGCTGAGGTCCAGGAAAGGTAAAAGAGAGTACTACATGGATTAAAGATTTTGAATTGAGGGGTGGGCATTTACTGGTTAAGATGCCTGCATCCCACATGGTGCCGGCACCATGGCTCACTTGGTTAATCCTCCGCCTGCGGTGCCGGCATCCCATATTGGCGCCAGGTTCTAGTCCCGGTTGCTCCTCTTCCAGGCCAGCTCTCTGCTGTGGCACAGAAGGGCAGTGGAAGATGGCCCAGGTGCTTGGGCCCTGCACCCCATGGGAGACCAGGAGAAGCACCTGGCTCCTGGCTTCGGATCAGCGCAGCGCTGGCTATAGCAGCCATTTGGGGAAGACCTTTCTTTCTGTCTCTCTCTCACTATCTATAACTCTACCTTTCACATAATAATAATAATAAAAAAGATGCCTGCATCCCACAATTAGCTTCCTGCTAATGCAGACTCTGGGAGGTGGTGGTGATGGTTCCAGTATTTGGGTCCCAGCCATCCCTGGGAGCCCTGAATTGAATTTTGGCTCCCAGCATCAGCCCCAGTTGTTCCAGGCATTTGGGGAGCAAACCAGCAGATGGGAGCCCTCTACCTGTGTTTACTTCTCAAATTAGTAAATTAATTTAAAAAGATGTTGAGTTAAGTCTGAAAATGAAACAAAAACAAATATAGGCACTGCTCACTTTCTTCTTCCACAGTAGGGCATAAAAATCCCTCTGGAGGCTTTCTAAATCCTGTGAATCCTCAAATTCAAAAATGGTTTTACATCTGAAGAAGTTGAAAAGGGAATATTTGGCTTAGCATATTGTAAAATGGAGTCAACCCAAAATAAATTAAAAAAAAATCAAATAGCTTAGAAATGCTATATAGAAGAGATAGTTTGGGTTTGGAGAAGATTAGGAATGATGTGACAGCTACTGCTAATTCTGATTTTATTTAATACTGTTTTGTTGGGCCATATACTCTTTTAAAAAATACTTATTTGGGGGGGGGGGACAGCACTGTGACATAGCAGGTAAAGCTGTAGAGCTGGCATCCCATGAGAGAATCAGTTTGAGTCCCGGCTGCTGCACTTCCTACCCAGCTCTCTGCTGTGGCCTGGGAAAGCAGTGGAAGACGGCCCAAATCCTTGGCCCCTGCATCCACCTGGGAGACTTGGAAGATGCTCCTGGCTCCCGGCAGCCCAGCTCTGGCAGTTGCAGCCATCTGGGCAGTGAACCAGTAGGTGGAAGACCTCTCTCTATCAGCCTTTGCCTCTCTCTAACTCTGCCTTTCAAATAAATAAATGAATAAATCTGAAGAATACTTATTTTTTGTTTATTTGAAAGGCAGAGTGACAGAGAGGGAAAAGGTGTGTGGGGGGAGATACAGATAGAGGTACAAATATATATAGAGAGATCTATCCATCTTCCATCCACTGGTTCATTCCCCAAATGCCTGCAGCAGCCAGGGTGACCAGGTCAAAGCCAGGAGCCAAAAGCTCCACCCAGGTCCAGATTTCCTACGTGGGTGGCAGGGACCCTAGTACTTGTGCCATCATCGGTTGTCCTTCCAGGCACATTAGCATGAAGCTGGATTGGAAGTTGAGGAGCTGGGACTCAAACCTGCATCCCAACATGGGATGCAAAAATCCAAGGGTGACTTAACCCACTGCACCACAATGTCCACCCCAGCCATGCGCTCTTTATGGCTGTTCTGTTTGGTAGATTGTCTTTAAAATCCTCTCAGTGAAACTCTTCAGTTAAAGATGTGTGAGGACAATTATTATGGGTTTGCTGTTTGCTGCTGATCAGCCACTGTGGACTGTTTCAGATGGGAATAATAGACTGAGTGATTTATGTTTGTAACGTAAATGGTTCTGTGACAAAATGGACATTTTGACTCATATTGAATGAGAAGTGAACATTTCACTGAAGTATATCTATCAGTATTTGCAGAGAGAAGAAATGAAAAAGAGGTATTTCTGACTTGAACCTTTGAAAGAAAGCAAATAAATTAGCAAGATAAACTACTCCTGTGAATTTTATTTAAACTAGTATTGTGTCAAATGTATTTTTGTAACAAATATCTTATGCTTAAAATAAAAGCTTTTTTTTACTGTTAATATTAAAAGGTATTGAAGAATAATGATAGTAAAAGACTTAAAAATGTGAATTACAGTGCTGATGATAGCATTTTGGTGGTGCTCTGCTAATGACATAGTGCTCTTCTTAGCCCGTGTGGGGATGTGTAGCACAGCACAGAAACTCTGGGAGGTCTGCCTGTTCCCTCTGACTGCAGCTCCACAGTTGTCTGAGAAGCCGCGATACTTAGCCAGTATCAAGAAGTACTTCCCTGTGGGAATAGCATTTTTTTTTCTGAAAGGTGATATGATTTGTTGTGATAGCTGTTGTATTACTGGAGTTGAATTGTCCTGCCTCATTAAGAAATGTCAGTATAGCTTATGTGACTTCTCCACTGTTCTTATCTGATGATTTATGGTGCTACAGGTTTAAGGCTTTTGGAAGGTTGTGTTATTGGTAATACTGCTTTTGTTCATAAAGTGTATTTGTAAAAATGTACTGCTGCTCTGCTTTCCTGCTTTGTTTTTTTCTGCTGGGCCTGCCACTCTCTACCATGGTGCTCCTACCTTTTGTATATTGCCTGTCCCGACATTGGAACGTAAGTGCCAAATGGACAGGGGATTCTGTTAGTTTTCTTCCTTTCTGTACCCTTAATCCTGTAATACTGCTAGACACATAGTGAGCCTATAGTAAGTATTCATCCCATGAATAAGTGAGCAGATGCAAATTAAAGAGTCATCATTTTCCCATAGAAGTGAAGATAGGAAAGTAAAATTTGGTGTCAAGATAAAAGACAGAGTCACTGTGAGGAGTATTCAGTAAGGCCCATAGTGGATACCGCTGAAGACAAGCCAAGGTTAGCGGGGCAGGAGGACCATGTGCACGGGGTGTCAGTGAATAAGTAGAAGTAAGGTGATTTCCCCCCACCATTACGGCCATGAAAGAAGAGCAATCAAGAACCATTCCTACTCCAAGACCCCTAAAGAATAGCCCAACAGAAAGTCCCATTACATTAATTGTGCTTGAAAATCTTTTGTAATTCCTTTCCAGCATTAAGGGGATACATATATCATTAACATGTTTAAATGTTTAAGTAATGTAGCAGCATTAATTGAAATAATTAGCTTTCGTGTGTGTATAGCCTATGGGTGTACTGGGTAACTTTTAGAAGTACTATAATGAATAGAAATTATTTTTGTTGTTTAAGTTCAAAACCTCCACAGTTATTTTAATGTGATTTATTTAAAAATATTGTAGCCTTTGAACTTAATAATTCGTTTCAATTTTGCTAGATACTATTTTCATCTTCATGATGAAAATGTTAATATATTCACTTTTTGTAGCAATTACTTTCTGACTTGATTCTAATCTTTTGTAAAAGCCCTTTTCACAGGAGCTTATATTAATTCTTTATTCTCGAGAGAGAGTGTGTAGTTGTTTCATCTTTGCTGAGTGTCAGGTTGCAAGACCTTTGTATCATGAAAAATAAAGGAATCTTAAAAAACACGACATGTGTCGTGCAAGCTTTCCATGGAGCCTGCTGACCTCTCAGACGTGCTTAGTGTTATCACCAGTCCTTGGAATCTTGCTGTTTATAAGTAAGTTGAGTTTGCCAGGGATTTCTATGAAGACACCAAGGTTTAGGATGGTGTTTATGGTTGCTTTAGAGTAGTAGCATCCTGCTAGAGTATTTCCCATTATCGTTGGCAGGACGATTTGCTAATTTGGCCATTACTTATCTGATGTCTTTTATATAGCACACCTAATGATATACGGAAGCTTTCATCAAGATTTTATCTTATGTCCTCTAAATTATTTTCATCGTAGCGTTGTCTAGGCATTCTTCTAGGTTCTAGCAGTGGTCATTCTAAGAATACTATGCTCTGGGCCATGAGAAATGTCTGGGGTTATTCCGACAGTCCAAAAGTGATCAAGTATCAGCAAAAACATTTGTGTCCCAGAGTCTGAAAGAGTGTTAGATGCCTTGTTATAATTTATTCACTTTCTTGAACCCTTCAGTCACTTTAATGACAGTAAAATGTGGCCCAAACAAATTATTTGTTGCAAAATGAAATGAGGTGACTGCAAGAGATATAAACTAGTGTAATATCACTAGATGAGGAATGCTTTGGAGCAGCAAAGGATAGAATATTGTGAGTCTATGAAACCAGAGACAGATTGTTTTATAAAAATGATCTGGGGGGAGCATCTGGCTTAGCTGGTAATCTGCCTCTTGGGATGTCTGTATCCCATATTGGAGTGCCTGGCTGGATTCCGATCTCATCTCTGCTACCAATTCCAGCTTCCTGCTAATGTGGACCTTACTAGGCAGCAGGTGATGCTTCGGGTAGTTGGGTCCGTGTCACCTACATGGGAGACCTGGCTGGCCTGGCCCAGCCCCAGCCGTTGCAGGCATCTGGGGAGTGAACCAGTGGGTGGGAACTCTCTCTGTCTGTCTCTCCCTAATAAATAGTAATAATGTTTAAATTTGTTTAACAAGAAATAAATTTAATACATAGGAGGTACATTTTCAATTTCAATCTATATAGATGTTGGCATTCTTGATCATAGTATATATGAATAGGAAGATAAAAAAAATTACCTTGGGGTGGGCGTTTGGTGCATCAGTCAGGATGGTGCTTGGGAAAGCTGGCTCCCATATTGGAGTCCCTGAGTTCACATCCCAGGTGTTGTTGTTTGTTTGTTTATTTATTTTTTAAAATTCTACCTTTCTGCTAATTTGCACCCTGGGGGCAGCAGGTGATGGGTGAAGTGCATGAGTCCCTGCCATTCATGTGGGGGACCAGACTGAGTTCCTGGCTACTGGCCTTGGCTATTGTGGATGTTTGGGGAGTGTAAACCTGTCTCTCAAATAAAGTGAGTACTGATTTTTTTTTAGGATCTTAAGATCTGAAGTTCCAGATCTACTATTAGGGACAAACGTTGTGATGCAGCAGGTTAAGCTGACACTTATGTTGTCCACGTCCCATATCTGAGTGCCTGGTTCAGGTCCTGGCTACTCTGCGTCCAGGCAGCTGCCTGCTAATGCACCCAGGAGGCAGTAGATGGTGGGACAAGGGTTTGGGTTTCTGTTACCCATGTAGAAGATCTGGATAGATCTGGATAGATCTGGTGTGCCTGATTTCAACTGTTGTGGGCAATTGGGAAGTGAACCAGTTGATGGAAGATCTCTCTGTGTTTGTCACTCTGACTTTCAAGTAAAACAAATTAATTTGTAAAAAAAAAAAAAAAGAAGAAGAAGAAGAAGAAGAAAAAGAAGATGTATCAGCAGCTTTTATCAAAAATACAAAAAACCTGCTGGCGCCGTGGCTCAATAGGCTAATTCTCGGCCTGCGGCGCCGGCACCGGGTTCTAGTCCCGGTCGGGGCGCCAGATTCTGTCTCGGTTGCCCCTCTTCCAGGCCAGCCCTCTGCTATGGCCTGGGAGTGCAGTGGAGTATGGCCCAAGTGCTTGGGCCCTGCAACCCATGGGAGACCAGGAGAAGCACGTGGCTCCTGGCTTCGGATCAGCGTGGTGCGCCGGCTGCAGCAGCCATTGTGGGGTGAAGCAACGGAAAAGGAAGACCTTTCTCTCTGTCTCTCTCTCTCTCACTGCCCACTCTGCCTGTCAAAAAAAAAAATAGGAAAAACCCAAAACATTAGTTAATTGTATATAGGATTATATAATGTCCCTCAAGCTGATTTTTAAGTATTCTTCTCGTGTGCTGTCATGAATGATGAAAGCATATTTACGTTTCACAATTTTGTTGGGATATTTGAAGTCTTGCTGGACCCATTTAAAATGGATATGTCAGAAATAAATGTAAGCTATTATTTTAATAAATATTAGCATTGCCAATAGGATAGACAATGAAATAGGGTTTCTGGGTATATAGGATGTCTGTCTCTGGTGTAGCTAGTAGCAGTGTTAGCTCATGCCAAAATAGATCCATTAGAGACTTGAAGGTTTCCGGGGTTTGCATTGTCAGCACGGGCTCTGTGGTTCACAGTGAATAGTATTTACTTAGCGAGATGAATACTGTTTGCTGTATGAATTATTAGGAGTCTTGGGCTTTAACAACAAAATTGTTTGCTTAAGTGATTAGAAATAATAGTATTTGAGTGATTTTTTGGTCAAATGTAAAGTAGTAAACATAATCAAATTTTTAGACTTACTTGGATAAGGTTTTCTCATTAAATCTTTTTTTGATTGTATGCTATATTTTAAAATTTAAAAGTAAAAATCAGTTTATGCCAGAGGTATTTATTCTAGTATTCATTATGAGACTAAGTTTAGGACATTAAATTGTTTAGGGAGGTGATTTTATTGTATAAGTTATTTGAATTGTTTGCATACTTAATTGGAAATTTGGGTTAGTTTTAGGATATAATATATATTTTAAATGAAATAATTAGTTTCTGCCCTTTAACATATGGAGGTTATCTTATGTATTCAGTCGAGGCTGTCTTATGTGTTAAGGAAAGGTATATGCACAGCTTAATTATTGAAGAAATGCTAGACTTTAGGAAATTCTATTGTACTGGAAGCAAAATATTGTCAACACTGCACTAGTTTTTCCTGCTTAAGAATAAAGCTGGGAAAAGTTGCCTCCAGCTATTAGTTTTCCTGAATCCAAAGAGACGGGTGGGGCAGGATCAAAAATACTTACTTGATCAAAGTTATTGGCTCTGCAAGTATTCTTACCTATGTAAGAAAGATGAAAGGTGTTGTTTTTATTGCATGCTAGTAACAGTGTAATTTTGAACTAATTGGTGTTGAACTGCCAATCACCTAGGGGGAATGCAAATAGATACTCTTACAGTTTCCTTTGAGGTAGTGAAATCTTATGTGGAGCCTGGAAGAAAAACAGAATAATACCGTTAAATTGACCTTAAATGAGCTGCTTTGTGGTTTTCGTGGAGAATCCCTTTTTATTTTCCGTGACTTGTCTATACAGGTTTTGTCTACCAATTTGACTGATTGACTAGACAATGCTGACGTTGAAAGTTTTAGAACCATTTTGAAATAAAGTAATGATAATACAGTTTTTCAGGATATTTCAATATTTTGGTGCAACTTAAACTCATTTTTAATATTCCACTGTGTGTTTGCAGTGTCATAGTTTCTCACAATACCTGTTGTTTCCTTCTGATATTTTGTAGTGAAACATTCACCCCAGTTATGCTTGATTTTTTTTTTGTTACACCAAATGAATCTAATCTTTTACTGAAGCATGATTTAAAGTCAGAATGTATCCTTGATTTTTATGTGCAAATCAATCAATATTTGTTACTTACTTTGTATCTAGTGTTTTGTCTCTGAAAATAAAAGTACAGCATTTCAGAAATGCCAGTTTAATTATTTTTCTTTGAAAATTCATACATCGGTCTAGACATGTGTATTGAGCTTTGTAGACATACCTACAAAGCAGACATTTATGTCTTTTCACTTAATTTCAAATTGGCAGTGGGAGTACTGTCTGTTCCAGTATCTGTTCTCTTTGAAAATTCTGGATACTCATCAGATTATTTTTTCTTGTCTTAAACTAGTTACTGGAATAATATTTCACTGCAAGTATAGGAAATGAAATGTAGTTTGAGATTATGTTTCTAAATAATGGGTTATAGAAATTAAGTGACAATTACAGATATACACCGTATAGTTTATAAAGAATTGGAAGTAAAAGAAAAAAATAGACTTATCACTAAGACTGTTAGAGAGTTTAAGCTTTGATTCAGAGACACTTGAAAAATCTCCTAATGCTGTGACATCTCATTGTAAATCTCGTCCTATGGAAATGCCCATTAATTCTGTGGCTTAACTGCTTCCATCCTTGCCTTGGCTGCCAGAAACTCAAGACTGAATTTGTAGTCAAGGTTAGTAGGTTTGGGTCACACTGTCTGAGTATCTCTGAACTAACTTTACCTTCATTCTCTTATATATATCCATTATATATTAGCAAATAAAATGGATAAACTCATGAGCGCTAGTTCAGTGTCTTTGAGACCTCAGGTTCTCCAAAGGAGAGCATTGAATTTCTCTCTCTTTAGTAAAGAAGAGAGAAAGGAGATACAGAGGGGATGGGGTTTACTTCTGGAAACCTGGGGTAAGACTAGGGTTTTGTGATTCCCCAGAGGGCTTAGAAGAAGCGGCATCTGAGTTCCTGTAATGACATCGCATTTGTCCCCTTGCTGCCAGGATTTGTCTGATCCCACTGGCCCTTGCTCTGTTGGCTGACTTCTCCTTTCAGTCTCTGAAAAAGGACCATCGTTTTGCTCCTGGAGAGATCCAGTGAGGCTTCTTCCTCCAGAAACAGTCTGTTTCTGACCAGTTGCTCTCTAATTCCCAAGAACTGAAATTACTGAGCCTTCTGGCTGATTTGTGACTGTCTGAAGGACTGTCTGACTTAATCAGGTGTGATGGTAATAATAGCAACAGATAGAGGAAAATGACTGCTCATTCAAGACTGAAGAAGACCAAGAGGACTATCTAGAGCAAGTAGTTCCAACTTGAGTTAAAAGTCTGGTTGCCCCTCTTCCAGGCCAGCTCTCTGCTATGGCCCCGGAGTGCAGTGGAGGATGGCTCAGGTGCTTGGGCCCTGCACCCCATGGGAGACCAGGAGGAAGCACCTGGCTCCTGCCATCGGATGAGCGCGGTGCACCGGCCACGGCGGCCATTGGAGGGTGAACCAACGGCAAAGGAAGACCTTTCTCTCTGTCTCTCTCTCTCACTGTCCACTCTGCCTGTCAAAAAAAAAAAAAAAGTTCATGGAAGAGACAAATGACTTTATTCTTAACCCCCAAAACATTCAGAGAAATGTAATTAGAACAAAGACTGCCTAGAATTTAAGAGGGGAGGGGGACCCAGTTTATAATAAATAAAGAAAAGATGGAGACAGTTCTTGCAGTTGATAGAATAATGGTCTGTTGAGGATGCTCAAGTCCCAGTCCTCACATGGCAAATGGGCTTTGCTGGTGTGATTGAGGATTGCAAGATTGTCGCTGGTAGTTTCAGTGCAAGGATGTGGCAGAAGGACCAGAGAAAGAAATGAGATCTTGGAAACCAGGTTTGGAATGATTTAAGTAAGGAACCATGGGTCCCCAGAAGAAACACTGCCTTCACTGCTGAATTCTTTCAAACATTTAAAGAACTAACTCCAATCCTTCTCAAACTATTCAAAACAATTCAAAGGGAGGGGATCCTCCCAAACTCCTTCTATGAAACCAGCATCATCTTAATTCCTAAACCTGCAAAAAAAGAGAGTAACAGTATTATTGACCAATTTCCCTGATCAACAGAGACACAAAAACCTTCAACAAAATACTAGCCATTGAATCTAGCAACACATCAAAAGGACCATGAGGATTATTATGACATGATCAAAGGTCTGATTCATGAGGAAGAACAACAGAAAAATTTAGGCAAATAAAAATTTGTAATGGAAAACTCTTAAAAACCAAAGGAACCTAATAAGAATATAGTTATAATGTGGATTTTATTTATTTACTTCAGATTTTAACAGATGAAATCAAAAGAATGTGGAGCTAGTGTTTACAGACCATTAGACAAACAAGCATGATGATATCTATATATGCATATATATATATGAATAGATATAAGAAAATATCATCAGTCACACTGAGGAAAATGTATGTAAAATAACAGGAAAAAATTTTATACCCATCACTTTGACAGCCGTTCAACAGTGCTAACATTGAGTCCTAGGGAAGATACTGAAAAGATATTGATGGAGGCTGGCATTATGGTACAGTAGGTTAAGCCTAGCCTTTTGTCATGCCAGCATCCCATATTGGAGTGGCTGTTTGTGTCCCAGCTGCTCGGCTTCCTATCCAGCTCCCTGCTAATGTACCTGGGAAGGCAGCAAAAGGTGGCCTAGGTATTTGGGCTCCTGCTACCCATGTGGGAGACCAGGATGGAGTTTCTGCCTCTTGATTTCATCCTGGCCAAGACTTCTGGGTTGTGGCCATTTGGGAAGTGAAGCGGCAGATGGAAGATGTCTGTCCGTCTCTCTCTTTTGCTTTTCCTTTCAAATAAAATAAATAAATCTTTTTTAAAAAGCTACTAATAAATATTAATTATGTCTTTGAGAAGTAGCCTTTAAATATCTTTTTTTTTTTTTTTGACAGGCAGAGTGGATAGTGAGAGAGAGAGACAGAGAGAAAGGTCTTCCTTTGCCGTTGGTTCACCCTCCAATGGCCGCCGCGGCTGGCGCGCTGCAGCCGGCGCACCGCGCTCATCCGATGGCAGGAGCCAGGTGCCAGGTGCTTTTCCTGGTCTCCCATGGGGTACAGGGCCCAAGCACCTGGGCCATCCTCCACTGCACTCCTGGGCCACAGCAGAGAGCTAGCCTGGAAGAGGGGCAACCGGGACGGAATCCGGCGCCCCAACTGGGACTTGAACCCGGTGTGCCGGCGCCGCAAGGCGGAGGATTAGCCTGTTGAGCCACGGCGCCGGCCCTAAATATCTCTTAAAACTATAAATGCTCACAGTCTTTGACTCAGCAGTCTGAATTTTGGGAATCTTACAGAAAGAATAGTAGTGAGTGTGCATATAAGAAGGTTTATTTTTTGCTGCTGTAGTGACCTTAGTGACAAAAATTAAGGAAAATCTGAATATTTATGAGTGACATAATTCTGAATAAAATTGTACTGGGTTAATACTATGAAATTATTGCTATTCAGCTGTTAAGGAGTTGGTACTATCTGTCAACTTGAATGTCTCTTTGAGAAGGAAAACCAATAAGAAATATGTCTGGGGATTTGTGGTGTGGTGCCACAGGTTAAGCCACCAGTTGTGCTGGTGTCCCATATGAGAGCGCCTGTGTGAGTTCTGGAGGTTCTGCTTCTGATCCAGCTTCCAGCTGTGTGTGGGTAGGCAATGAGTGAAGCCTGAGTGCTTGGGGCCCTGCCTCCCATGTGGGAGACAGATGGACTTCCTGGCTTCTGCCTAGCCCAGCCATGGTGGTTGTGGCCATTTGGGGAGTGAACCTGTGGATGGCACGTCTCTCTCTGCCTTTCAAATAAGCCAATATTTTTTAAGTGTCTGATTTTGCCCTAATCATATGGAATATATGATAAAAGCCATATTTATGCTAGCTCTGTGTGTGTGAACTTGTTTACAAGTATGAACAAATGTATAGAAGCCACAGCAGTGCTGGTAATAATTGTCACGTTCGGGAGATGAGATGGAGAAGAGGAGGTCTTGAATGCTTTCACTTTCTACAATAAGCACATGATGCATTTTTAGTTAAGAAAAGTTTTAGATCAAATAGGAATTTTCCAAGGTAAGAAAATTTCTAGGAAACATGCAGTGTTTAGATGTTTTAAATGGTAAAAGATGTGTAAGTACTTTTCTATGAATCACAGCAACATTTGTTTTTACCCCCAATTATCAGGAATTTCAATGTGTTATTTTATGTTTTAGATAAAGGGCTACCTGTTCTGTAGTATTAGGGTTCTCTTACACTTCTGAATATTTTTACTTTGAAGGACTGTCTTCATCAGTGGAATACAACATAATGGAATTGGAACTGGAACTTGAAAATGTAAAGACTCTTAAGACCAAATTAGGTATTGTGTTTTCTTCATATGTATTGGGCATAATGCATTATTAACGTCTTTATGAAAAATTAGAAAAGTTGAATTTTAGTTTATGCTGTAAACTGTCTAAAATCATTGATCAAGACTGTCTTTTAAGGAGAGGATAAGTACCTATTTCCATTTTTATGTTTGTTTTTTAACATACAAAATACTTTTCAAAGATATTGCTTCTCTGTGTTCTCACTTGCATCATTTTTGACAAGTAATCTGTCATACTTATCTTTTTTCCTTTATCTGCTTTGTGATGTCTTTTTTATCATTGAGTGTTGTTAAGATGTGCCCTATCGTTTTCTTCATGATTCTTATTTTTGGGTCCATTGAGTCTCTTGGATCTATGAATTTATACTTTTTATTTGGGAAATTTTTGGACTTCTTAAAATATTTTTTCTTTCCCCACTTTCCAGGTACTCCAGTTACATTTGGTAGCCCATAGATCAGGAATATTTACTTTTTAGTCTTTTTTTTCTTCTGTTTTCATTTAGGATGACTTCTGTTGCATGAGTTCACAGCCACTAATTTTTTTTCTGTACATCTAATTGGCCTTTAATCATCTAGTATTTTTTTTTCTCAGACACTGTATTTTTCATCTCTAAAAGTTCTGTTTGGGCCAGTTTTATGTCTTTCATATTTCTGATGAACATGTCCTATCTGTATCCTTTGCCTTTTTGAAACAATGCAATACATTTATGGCAATACTTTTAATGTTTTTGTCTGCTAATTCTAACATTGTATTATTGATGAGTTTCAATAGCTAGCTGTTTCCCCTTATCATTGGTTACATTGTATTCTTTGCATGTGTGGCAATTTTTAAAAATTTTTATTAACATAAAGAGAACAGATTTAATATAGTTCATAGAATTCTAAGAAAATAATGATTCTTTAATTTTTGAAATAGTATGTTTTTAATTTATATTATAGTCAAAGTCTTAATGCTCCAGTAAATAGTTAAGTAAAAAACCAAAAAAGACCACAGTTCAATAGGAATATAGGCAAGGGCTACAAACAATCAAATGAAAAGATGTCAATTTTACGCATACACACTAAATTTAAAATAATCATAGATCACTAAAACTATAGTAGTGTATCATTCTTAACCATTGGTTTGACAAAAATACACAACATAGTTTGACAAAACTGTATTTGCATCGATACTGATTAACCCAGACCTTTCTCTCTTCCTTTTAACAGATGTTTTCTTTTTTAGTTTTAACTCCCACATATCAGGGAGAGCATGCAGTATTTGTCTTTCCATGTCTGGCTTATGTCACTCAACGTGATGTCCTTTGTTTGCATACACCTGATGCAAATGATATAAATTCAGCCTTTTTATGGCTAAATAATATTCCACTTTATATGTGTGTGTGTGTGTGTGTGTGAGTGTGTGTGTGTGTACATTGAATTTTATTTTTCCATTCCATTCTTCTGATGATGGATACCTTGGTTGATTACACATATTGGCTGTTGTGAACAGTGCTGCTGTAAACGTGGTGCTACAGTTCTCTCTTTGTTACAACATGTTCGTGTCTCTTTGAGTATATACCCATAGTGGGGTGCTTGATCATGGTAGATGTGTTTCTAGTCTTTTAAGGAATCTCCACACAGTTTTCCACAGTGGCTTCACTGGGTGTAAGAATTCCCCTTCTCCTTATCCTCCTCAGCATTTGTTATTTTCTGTCTTTTGGGTAACAGTCATTCTGATAAGAATATGGTGATAGCTCATTGTGGTTTTGATTTGCACTTCCCTGATGGCTTGGTGATGTTGAGCATTTTTTCATATATTTGTTGGTCATTAGTATTTCTTCTTCTTTTTTTTTTTTATAAATCTTTTATTTAAAGAATATAAATTTCCAAAGTACAGCTTATGGATTACAATGGCTCCCCCCCCCCCCATAACTTCCCTTTCCCGCTCCCTCTTCCCTTGCATTCAGATCAAGATTCATTTTCAATTCTCTTTATACAGAGAAGATCAGTTTAGTACATATTACGTAAAGATTTCAACAGTTTGCCCTCACATAGGGACACAAAGTGAAAATACTGTTGGAGTACTAGTTATAGTATTAATTCACAATGTACAGCACATTAAGGACAGAGATCCTACATGACTTTTTTTAAAAAATTGATTAATTATCTATGCAATTTCCAATTTAACACCAAGATTTTTTGATCATTTTCAATTACCTTTATATACAGAAGATTGATTCAGTATATACTATGTAAAGATTTCATCAGTTTGCACCCACACAGAAACACAAAGTGTAAAAATACTGTTTCAGTACTAGTTATAGCATTACTTCACACTGGATAACACATTAAGGACAGATCCCTCATGAGATGTAAGTACACAGTGACTCCTGTTGTTGATTTAACAATTTGACACTCTTGTTTATGGTGTCAGTAATCTCCCTAGGCTCTAGTCATGAGTTGCCAAGGCTATGGAAGCCTTTAGGGTTTGCCAACTTCGATCTTATTCTGACAGGGTCATAGTCAAAGTGGAAGTTCTCTCCTCCCTTCAGAGAAAGGTACCTGCTTCTTTGATGGCCCCGTTCTTTCCACTGGGATCTCACTCGCAGAGATCTTTCATTTAGGTCTTCTTTTTTTTTTTTTTTTTTTTCAGAGTGTCTTGGCTTTCCATGCCTAAAATATTCTCATGGGCTCTTGAGCCAGATCTGAATGCCTTAAGGGCTGATTCTGAGGCCAGAGTGCTATTTAGGACATCTGCCATTCTATGAGTCTGCTGTGTATCTCGCTTCCCATGTTGGCTCATTCTCTCCCTTTTTGATTCCATCATTTAGTATTAGCAGACACTAGTCTTGTTTGTGTCATCCCTTTGACTCTTAGACCTATCAGTGTGATCAATTGTGAACTGAAATTGATCACTTGGACTAGTGAGATGGCCTTGGTACATGCCACCTTGATGGGATTGTATTGGAATCCCCTGGCACGATTCTAACTCCATCATTTGGGGCACGACTGATTGAGCATGTCCCAAATTGTACATCTCCTCCCTCTCTTATTCCCACTCTTATATTTCACAGGGATCACTTTTCAGTTAAAATTTAAACACCTAAGAATAATTGTTTGTTAATTACAGAGTTGAGGTCCTTTGCCCATTTTTTGATTGGTGGTTTTTCTGTTGTTGAGTTCTTTGAGCTGCTGATATATTCTGGCTATTAATCCTTTGTCGGATAAGTAGCTTGCAGATATTTTTTTTTCCTATTCTGGTAGCTGAGCCTTTACTCTGTTGATTATTTCCTTTATGTGCAGAAGCTTCTGAATTTGATATAATACCATTTGTCTAGTTTTGCTTTTGTATCCTGCGGTTTGAGGGTCTTATCCAAGAAGTCATCACCTACACCACTGAATTGAAGTGTTTGTTCTACATTGTCTTCCAGTAACTTCATAGCCTCAGGTCTTAAATGTAGGTCTTTGTTCCATGTTGAGTTAATTTTTGCATATGGTGAGAGGTCATTTCATTCATATATGTATCTATCTATCTATATATATCCAGTTTTGCCAGCACCATTTATTGAAGAGATTCTCCTTCTCCATTGTATGGGCTGTGTACTTTCGTCAAATATCAGTTGGCTGTATGTAAGTGGATTAATTCCTGGGCTCCCTATTCTGTTTCATTGATCTGTGTGTTAGTTTTTAGGCCAGTTCCATGTTATTTTAATTACTGTAGCTTTGGAGTATTCTTTGAAGTCAGGTGCTATGATACCTCCAGCTTGGTTTTATTTATTTATTTATTTTTTGCTCAAGATTGCTTTGGTTATTCTGGGTCTTTAGTGATATCATATAAATTTTAGAATTTTTTTTCTAATTCTGTGAAGAATGTCATTGGTATTTTGATAGAGGTTGTGTTGAATCTGTAGATTGCTTTAGGTTTTATAGACATTTTCATTATATTAATTCTTTCAATCCATTAGCAAGGAAATCTTTCCATTTCTTTTTGTGTCCTTGATGATTTTTTCATTACTGTTTTATAATTTTCTTTTTTTTAAAGATTTATTTTATTTATTTGAAAGACAGAGCTACAGAGAGGTAGAGACAGAGAGAGGCCTTCCATCTGCTGGTTCACTCCCCAGAAGGCTGCAACAGCCAGAACTGTGCTGATCTGAAGCCAGGAGCTTCTTCCTGATTTCCCATGCGGGTGCTGGGGCCCAAGGACTTGGGCCATCTTCAGCTGCCATCCCAGGCCATAGCAGAGAGCTAGATCAGAAGAGGAGTAGCTGGGACTAGAACCGGCACCCATGTGGGATGCCAGCGCTTCAGGCTGGAGTGTTAACCCACTGCGCCACAGCGCCGGCCCTGTTTTATAATTTTCATTGTAGAGATCTTTTACTTCTTTGGTTAAATTTATGACTAAATATTTGATTTTTTGGTGGCTATTAATGGGGATTTCTTTTTTGAGTTCTCTTTTGGCAAGTTCTTCATTAGTGTATAAAAAACTACTGATTTTTGTATGTTCATTTTGTAAATTGCAACTTAACTGGTTATCAGTTCTAACAACTGTTTGGTGCAGTACTTAAGTTTTTCCATGCATAACACCATGTTCTATGCAAACATAGATATTTTGACTTCCTGTTTCTCCATTTTGATGCCCTTTGTTTTTCCTCTCCTAGTTGCTCTTGCTGATCCTTCCAGTCTTGTACTAAGAGTGCTGAAAGTGATGTCCTTGTCTTGTTCCAGACCTGAAGGGAAATACTTTCTGCTTTTGACCATCTGACATGGCTTTGGCTGTTGGTTTGTCATAAATAGTCTTTATCATTTTGAGGTGTGCTCCTTTTATACCTAATTTGTTGAGTTTTTGTTTTTAATCATGAAAGGATGTCAAGTCTTACCAAATGTTTTCTCCACATCTGTTGAGATAACCACATAGCTCTTGTTCTTCATTCTGCTGATGTGATTTGTGACGTTTATTGAATTGTGAATGTTGACGTACCCTTGCATCTCTGGGATAAAGCCATGCCCACTTGAACATGATATATGATCTTTTTGTTGTATTGTTGGATTCAGTTTGCTGGAATTTTGTTGAAAATTTTTGCATCTATATTCATTAGGGATTTGGGTCTATAATTTTCTTTCCATGTATTGTCTTTGTTTGGTTTTGATATCAGAGTGATGTTGGCCTCATTAAAAGGGTGTGGCAGAGTTTTATCCTGGTCAATACTTTGGAATAGTTTAAAAGGTAGTGGAGTTAGATCCTTTTTGAATGTTTTATAAAATTCAGTGGAAAGCTAGCAGGTTCTGGACTTTTCCTTGAAGGGAGACTTTAATCACTGCATCAGTGTTATTGCTTGTTATAGATCTGTTTAGGATTTATACATCATCTTCTTGTAATCTTGTTAAGTTATATGTATCCAAGAATTTAGTCATTTCTTTGAAGTCTCCTTTTCCCCCCAATTTTTAGCATATAGTTGTTCCTGTGACCCTTCGTATTTCAGTGGTGTCAGTTGTGTTGTCTCTGTTTTCATCTCTAATTCTATTTATTTGAGTTTTTCACTTTTTTCTTTGTTAGTCTGGCTAGAGTTTACCTATTGTGTTTATTTTCTCAAAAAAACAGCTTTTTTTGGTGTTGATCTTTTTTTTAAAGTTTCAATGCCATTTATTTCTGATCTGATCTTCATTATTTCTCACCTCCCGCTAATTCTGCATTTGGTTTGTTCCCGTTTTTCTAAATGCTTGAGCTGCATCATTAAAGTTTTGATTGGAAACTAGACATTGTGAATTTTACCAAGTTGAGTACTGGTTTTTTGTATTTGTGTAAGTGAGGAACTTTGTTCTGGGATGCAGTTAAGTTACTTGGAGACAGTTTCATATCTTTGTGTCTTATTTGGATAACCTGGTGGGCTTCATCAGAGCAGTATTATTCCTGTCCACTGAGGCAAGAGCCTTCACCAGAACTCTCTGATGCCCTGCGACTTATAAAGTTTTGTGTTGTCTTGTGGGAGCAGGCACTTTTATTAGCTTTTTGTGTCTGCCAAGTACTGTTCCCTCTTACATTTTTGGGTGATTCTTTGTGCAGCCCTAGGATGTTTCCTCACATGCCCGAGATCATTACTCTGCTGAATCCTTGAGGCTGAGCCTTTGCAGATCCTTGCATTTCTTTCCCTGTGCTGTAGTCTCCTCCCTGATGCTTTGCTCTGCAGACTCCAGTAACTTAGTCTCCCCACTCTCCCATTTCATGTCCTCAACTCAAAGAACGAGGGAGGCGTGGCTTGGGTTCCTCCTTCCTGCACCATCACCTGGAAACTCTCAAAACAGCAAGCTGGGTCTACGGGGCTCACGCTGTTTCCCATCTCAGATCTCATTGTCCTTCCACACCAGAGAGCCAGTGTCTTCTGGAAAATTGTTGCTTCAGGCTGGGTGGTAAATCTGGTCCCTGGTTTTGCTCCATCTTCAAAAGGGAAGTCCAGTATCATGTTTTTGAAAGCCATATATGTCATTCATTTTCTTTTCTAAGTAACAATATATTGTCTGGAGTTACTTTAGTCATCCTCTTCTAGTTGTTTGCTATTATGAATAATGTTGCTGTACCTGTTCTTGTACATATCTTATGTACAGTTATATGTGTGTGTGTGTGTGTGTGTGTTTTCTCAGGGTATGTACTGGAGGTGGGGTTATAGGATCGTTGTTTGTAATCATGTACAACTATTGCAGATGATGACAAACCATTCTCCCAAGTTACTGTACTATTTTTATGTACCTGGTAGGCTTGAGTAGGATTCCCTGATGTTCTACATCCTTGCTTACACCTAGTACTGATAGACTTTTAATTTTTTACCAGCTCAGTGGTCATGAAATGGTGCTTTATTGATGTTTTGGTTTGTATATTCTTGACTTGTGTTTTCATATTTATATTCACAGAATGCCTTTAGCTCCTGCTTGAAAAAATGCCCATTCAGATTTCATTAGTATAGGTTTATTGACAATGAATTTAGTTTTTGTTTCTTTTGAAAACATACTTACTTTGCCTTCTCACTCGTAGGGCATTTTTAAGAAGAATTTAGAATTATTCAGATCATAGAATGTCATTCCATCATGTTCTGGTTTCTGGTTAAAAGTCATATTGTTGTTCTTTTGCCGGGCTTTAAAGATTTTCTTTTTGTCTTTGTTTAGCAGTTTTGTAAAGTCTTTAGATTTGGTTTTCTTTGCATGTATCCTTCTTGAGTTCTGTCAGCTCGTGACTCTGTGGCTAGATGTCTTTCACCCGTTTGGGAAAATCGTTGGCTGTTACCAACTACTGCGTCTGCCTCCTCCTCCTCAGAGCCCAGTTACGCACATGCTATACGTTATCACTCAGGTTCTTTTCCGTGTTTCCCGCCTTGGTTTCCGTGCTCTGGTCGGTGATCTTTTCCACTGGTCTGCCTTCCATTCCAGCGTCTTTTTACCTGTGTCATAAATACTGTGGAAATTACCTGTTGAATTTTTAGTTTCACTTATACTTCTTTTCAGTTCTACAGTTTCCATTTCATTATTTTTAAAAAGATTTATTTATTTATGTTTTTACCTAGAAACCTTTTTATTAAAGGTATACAAACCTCATGCATTTCATACCTACAAATTTAGGAACATAGTGTTCCACCTGCACTCCTTCCCTTCTTCCTCCTCCCTCTCCTATTCCCATTCTTATTTTTTACTAAGATCTATTTTCAATTACCTTTATACACATAAGATTATAAATTCAAATGTACTTGTGAAATTTGCCATCTTGTCATTCATTTTACTGAACTTGTTAATCCTTTGTTTTAGGGCTCTATTATGATATGTGAATCAACCGTGGATCTGTTTGTAGTGCCTTTTTCCCCCTCTTTGTCTTGTCTCCTGGTCATGTTTGGTTGAGGGCCCAGATGTTTCTTATAGAGAATTGTAAAAAAGGTGATGTCTTCTTTCTGAGAGGATTTGCTTTTTGTTTTTCTGGTAAACAGAAGAGGGACCTGCACCTGTGCTTAAGCCTATTCAGGGCTGGGTTTTGGTCTTTGTAAGGGCTGCTCTATTTCCATTTTGGCATTAATTCTACGCTATAGCTTTTCTTGGGTCTTAATTAAAAGCCTAGTTGTTCTGCTTTTGACTAGGATCCCACCTTCTCAGTAAAGTCTAGTTTTGACTTCTGAAGAACCGTGAGCCTGACAGAAACTTTGCTGGACTTCTCCGCTTCTTGGCTGCGTCTTCTGTCCATCTCAGTCTCCCGGCCTCTGGAGCTTGAGCGGAGCAGGTGGTGCTGTACACCAGGCGCACTTCCTGGCGCTTTCCTTTGCTCTACAGGGATACTGCTCAAACTCTGGCTGCCTCGGGAGCCCCAAACGCCAGTGCCGGCCTCCTTGGCTCTGTTGAGCTTGCTCAGTGCTCAGTTTTCCTTCAGCTTTGTTGCCTCTTGCTCACTGATTTCTGCTTGATGTCTCCGTGTCCTGGATCCATGCCAACTATGTATTAGAAAACGCCTTGCAGGGAAAGTGTGTATTGGAGCACTCACCTCCCTTCGTTTCAAAGCATATGGGCCCCTCAATTTTTGTTGTCTTGGTAGCTCTCTGATATCTTCATGTAGATTTGTTGAAAGGATGTTTGATCTTTCTCTTCTAGTTGTTCTTGGCATGAGGACTGGGATGCTAGAAGGCAGTCTGTTGTAGCTAGAAATGAATTTGCTGCTAGCCCTTGAGGGTCTGAGATTAGAGGGGAATTTTCATTCATGTTACTTTATTCATTCACATATATATATATCTGAATCAATATTTACAGCAGTACCAAATAAAAATATATCCATATTTTCAATGTAAGCTGCATATTAACAATGTGTGTCCTTAAAAATGGAAATGTGTTTACAGAGCTAAAAGTTAAGTATCACAGGAGTAAGCTGTTTAATTAACAGATTGATTTTAAAACTTGGTTTTATAGTTTGCAGAAGAAAATTAAAAATTATCTTTGTTAAAATTATATAAAAATAATACATACTGATTATAGCATTTTGGAATGAAAATTTGAATTTGGAGAACACTTTCTCGTAAATTACTGAACTATTTTACTTTGTTTCCCCTAATAGAGAGGCGAAAAAAGGCTTCTGCATGGGAAAGAAATTTGGTGTATCCTGCTGTTATGGTTCTCCTTCTCATTGAGACAGTAAGAATTTACTTGTCTAATTAAATAAAGCAAGTTACCCTTTATTTACTTTAGTATTTAACATGACAACTCCCTCAGCTAGTTGGTTTCAAGTAAACTGCTTTTCTATCAACACGATTAAGATTCATCTGTGCCTTTGTAAAAACTCAATAGAACAAAAATGGGCATTTATAATGATTATTGAGGTCTTCAAGATTATCTGTTTCCTCCTGAAGTTAGGAAATGTAGTCTTATGTTTCATGGCAATTTACGAAAACAACAAGGTGTTAAGATACCTTGCTTCAAATTCTGAGATAGGATATGAAAATTACTTTGTGAAATTAGTACTGATAACATTTTACCACTTTTGAAGTCTGTGGACTTGTGAATTTTCAGTTGGTGAGATCATGAACTTATGTTATTAGCTTTTATCACAAGCTTTGATCTTGTAATAGTTTACACAATTTTTTAGAGTTTATTATGCAGATTGTGTACAACAGTACTTCAAAAATTCATGGAAAAAATCAGTTAAAAGATAAGTTTATTTTGGTGCCAAATTTTTATAGATTTTTTTCACAGTACTAGTTTTGCACAAACTGTTTTGAAGATCCGCCATATATATTCTGGTTATTTAGAATTTTGGTCTTGACGGTGTTCCGTGCCTTCTGAAACACGCATCTGGTGACTTGGATTTTAATATACGATCTCTGGGGTTGAGACTGATGGCTCCTTTTGTGTTTTAGTCCATCTCGGTCCTCTTGGTGGCCTGCAACATTCTTTGCCTGCTGGTTGATGAAACAGCAATGCCAAAGGGAACACGGGTAAAGTAAAACGCCTTTCTTTTTCAAAAGTATTCTGCACAGGTGCCCTGAGTGTTGCAAGTAAGTAAGTGAGAGCATCCACCTTCTGAATACATAGAACTTTACATTCTGTGAGTTTCTTTATGTAAAGAACTTTCGTGAACAGCGTTTATAAACCATGATTTTTGTTTCTAATATTTTTACTTTGAATTGGCAGAGCCTCTTAGATTTCATATAAAGAAGTCTTTCCTTTTAGACTTCATATAATATTTGTCATGAGCTCATTGAAATTTGTATTTGTCATTCCTTAAGGAAGTACATACTCTAAAATAGTAAAATGTAAAAGAGTATAGTATATAGATTAATGTGATTTGTAAAAGACCCAAATAGCTATAAGGATTCATGCTTCAGAAAACCACACATCTTATCTAACTGCATCAAGATGTACATATACTAGAAAAGAATCAGATGTATTCCTTTCTATGAACTAATTTTTCTCTTTAAAAATTGATGATTTTATTAAAATGGCCTATTTGAATATATTCTTCATACAAAAGATAGTTATCTCTAAATATTCACATTTGGCATACTATTTCTAGGTGTCACTGTCAAGTTTGGGGTTCTTAAGGTGCACTTAAACTTTGGGATTTGGGGGACAGGCATTTAGACAGGGAGAGGATCCTCACATGTCCTGTCGGAGTGCTCGGGTTTCACACTCAGCCCTGGTTCCAGTCTCCAGCTTCCAACTAACTCAGATCCTGGAGAACAGCAGCGTGACTTTTGTAATTGGCATCATGCCACTCCTGTGGGATACCTGAATTGAGTTCCTGATTCCTAGCTTTGCCTTGGCCCAGTCCCAGCTGTTGTGGGCATTTGGGAAGTAAACCAGTGGAATTCAGCACTGGCTCCCCTCTGTCTGTGAAATTAAACTTTAAAAAAAATTTTTTTTGACATTTTCTTGTATTTTTCCTAAGTCAGCAGCTTTTCTGTTTCTCATAGCAATGACTAAAAACTTCACTTATTTCTTACAGAGTCAGCAGATCTCTCTCTCTCTCTCTCTCTCTCACATAGAAGAATCGGGAGGGGACATTTGGCCTGGTGGTTACGCTGCCCATGTTCCGTATCAGAGTGCATAGGTGTGGGTCCTGGCTCCACTCCCAATTCCAGCTTCCTGTGTGTGGGCATCCTAGGAGGTGTGGCTGATGCCTCAGGTCACTGGGACCCTGCCACCCCCCGGAAGACCTGGTTTCAGTCCTCAGCTCCTGCTCTGGCTGGCCCAGCCCCAGCTGTTGCAGCTTTTAGTAAGTAACCCAGTGGATGGGAGCTCTCTCTCTTTTTCTCCCCTCTGTTTCTCTGCCTCTCAAATTAATACATTTTTTTTAAAAAGTCCATCCTAATTCCGTCCTTTTGGTCTGAGATAGTTTGTTCCTTCAAAAGTGAATTTCTTTAGCCTTTTATTTATTTATTTTTTTTTTGGACAGAGTTAGACAGTGAGAGAGAGAGAGACAGAGAGAAAGGTCTTCCTTCCATTGGTTCATCCCCCAAATGACCACTACGGCCGTTGCGCTGTGCCGATCCAAAGCCAGGAGCCAGGTGCTTCTCCTGGTCTCCCATGCGGGTGCAGGGCCCAAGCACTTGGGCCATCCTCCACTACCTTCCTGGGCCACAGCAGAGAGCTGGACTGGAAGAGGAGCAACCAGGACAGAATCTGGTGCCCCAACCGGGACTCGAACCTGGGGTGCCGACGCCGCAGGCGGAGGATTAGCCTAGTGAGCTGCGGCGCCGGCCTTTAGTCATTTTCTTGATTTCGATTCCCGAACCTTTCCGAGACCCTGTGCCATCATCTCGTGTAGTTACAGCCTCTTCTTCACAAGTGTAAGTCGCCACTTCCTGCAAGCAGCAGCAATAAACAAGCCTCCTTATTCTACAGCCCTGTCGTCATTGTTTGTCTGTACTCAAACCCACTTGATGGCACAGGAAGTCACTTACTGCATAAACTTCCTGTTAGCTTTAAACCCGTTTTACTGTCGGCGAAACAAGGTAAGTCCCAAGCCGTTGGGTGAATTATTGTACCGTCCGCCTGAGTGCATACTAGCGTATTTGCACCTTGGAGCGGCTCCCTGTGTGGTTGTGCAGATAAGTCAGATCCTCTTAACCCTGCCTGTAGTTTTCTCTTGAGACAGGGAATATGTCCAGTTATTTTCCATCTCAGCCAATAAGCTTTTGCAGGAGGAGAAAAAGTATTTTCTTTTCTTTGCCCCTCATGAGGTTCATGGCTGAGGCCCTTATAACAAAAGACAGATTAATGAGAAAAAAGCAGATACATGGATTTAGTGTAACTTTTACATGGCAGAAGAAATAGGGAAGCCTGTTTATTTTTATGCTGGATTGGATGGCAAGTAGACAGTGGTTAGAAAATCTGATTGGCTAAAGAAGGTGTAACTGATGGCCATAAGCCAAGATTCTGTCCTGTGTCCCTGAGCTTCCAGAGAAGGGTGCCCCTGGGTATAAGGAGGGCATCTCTCCAGTGAAAGTCTTTTTGTTTTTTTAAAGATTTATTTATTTATTTTAAAGAATTTTATATATATATATATATATATATATATATAGAGAGAGAGAGAGAGAGAGAGAGAGAGAGAGAGAGAGAGGTCTTCCATCCGATGGGTCACTCCCCAGATGGCTGTGCCGATCCGAAGCCAGGAGCCAGGAGCTTCTTCCCGGTCTCCCACGTGGGTGCAGGGCCCCAAGGACTTAGACCATCTTCTGCTGCTTTCCCAGACCATAGCAGAGAGCTGGATTGGAAGTGGAGCAGCCGGATTCAAACCGGCGCCCACATGGGATGCCGGCACTGCAGGCCAGGGCGTTAACCCACTGCTGTGCCACAGCGCCGGCCCTGTAAGTATTTTTTTTAAGATGTATTTATTTTTATTTGAAAGTCGGAATTACAGAGACGATGAGGGGGGAAGTGGTGGGGAGAGAAAGAGAGAGAGATTTTTTTCGATCTTCTGGTTCCCTCCCCAAATGGCTGTAACAGCCAGGGCTGGGCCAGGACAAAACCAGGAGTTAAGAGCTTCATCCATGTCTCCCACGTGGGTGCAGGGGCCCAAGCACTTGGGCCGTCTTTCACTGCTTTCCCAGGCACATTAGCAGTGGAGCAGCTGGGGCTCAAGCCAGTGTCCATACAGAATGGCTGAGCTGCACACAGTGGCTTAACCTGCTATGCCACAGCGTTGGTCCTTCCAGTGAAATTCTTATGGCTTATTTCAGAAGAGAATATCAGAGTGACCATCCTGGGTTTTATCAAATAGAAAGCTACCATATTTTGGGATAGCTTGTCCTGAACCTTGTCACTTACTCATTTTTGTTTTCATTTGGCTGACAAAAAGATAAATTTCTTACTTTTACTTCATTCATATATGAAATTTCCTTGGTTATTCTTAATTTTATCCCAAAATTAGAATATATATAAAATGTATCTGATTATTTATTTTTTATATTGACTATATATTCTTTTTTAAAAGACATTAATGTATTTGAAAGGCAGAGTTACAGTGAGGTAGAGGCAAGAGAGAGGAGGTTGTCCATCTGTTGGTTCACTCCACAGATGGCTGCAATGGCGGGAGCTGTGCCGATCCGAAGCCAGGAGCCAGGAGCATCTTCCAGATCTCCCACCTGGGTGCTGGAGCCCAAGGACTTGGACCATGTTTTGCTGCTTTCCCGGGCCATAGCAGAGAGCTGGATAGAAAGTGGAATAGCTGGTACTCAAACTGGTACCCATATGGGATGCTGGCACTACCCTCTATGCCACAGCGCTGGCCCCTGAGTATATATTCTTAATTACCTCTTGTGTTTCTGTTACACATTAATTAAAAAATGACCATAAAATAGGTATGCAGGGTGAGCCAGCACATCCCGTATTGTGGTGCGTGGGATTGAGTCCTGCCTCTGCAAATACCCACAGCAGGGCCAGCACAGTGGCATAGCAGGTGAACCTGCTGCCTGTGAGGCCTGCATTCCATGTGGTGCCTGTTCTTACGTTGTCCTGGCTCTTCCACTTCCGATCCTGCTCCCTGCTATTGCTCCTGGGAAAGCAGTGGAGGATGGCCCAAGTACTTGGGTCCTTGATCCACGTAGGAGACCCAGATGAAGGCTCTGTCTCCTGACTCTGCTCCAGCCCAGCCCTGGCTTTCCATCATTTGTGGAGTGAACCAATGTATGGAAGAGCCCCCCACCCCACCCTACCTCTGTCTCCCTCTCTGTAACTGTGCTTTCAGATAAATAAATTAGAAAAGATGCCCACAGCAGCCACTGAGAACACCATCCTCGTCTCCCACGTGGGTGGTAGGAACACAAGTATTTGGGTCACCAGCTGTTGCTTTCCAGGTACATTGGCAGGAGGCTGTATTGGAAGCATGGAGTAGTGAGGCTCTATCACGAAACTCCAGCATGGGGTGCGGAAGTCCCCAAATGGTGACTGTCCTTAGCTCAATTTTGACATATTTTAGTTCTGTGATTTTTATATATTGCCTCAGCATTCAGTTAGTTACACATTCTGTTTAAAAATTTTTTTTCTAATAATTTTCAAGATTTTTTCCTTAGGTAGCAGATTGTCCCATTTTATACCAGGAAACAACCATATCATGTTGGCAAGTAATTTGAATTACATTTGAGATAAATCAGATTTTTTAACATTGTTAATGTGGTAGCTGCTGTCATTGATGCAATGTCTTTTATAATTTTTTTTGTTAGCTGTGGAAAGTTTAGATGTTACTTCAAGGTATTAAACATTCCTAATTTCAACTGTCTTATATTATGAAACAACAATTTTAGAAAACTGAATTCTGAAAGGTGTTTTTAATCTCCCCAGGGTCCTGGAATAGGAAGTGCCTCTCTTTCTACCTTTGGTTTTGTGGGTGCTGCACTTGAAATCATTTTGATTTTGTATCCTTTAACTAGTGTTTTTGGGCCACTGGTAATTTGCTACATTTGTCTAGAAGAGAACACAACAGGTCAGTCTTCCTCCAGCACTCAGAGTGGCTTTTTGCTCTGTTTTTCCTGGGGGCCTTTAAGCCTTGTTGGAGACTGCTGAGAACTTAGGGCGACCTGCAGCCTTCTGAGAGTTCTTTCTCCTTGATTCTCACAGCTATCTTATGGTGTCCTCCGTTGTTGGGTTCTATAGCCTCCGATTTTTCGGGAACTTTACTCCTAAGAAGGATGACACCACCATGACAAAGGTGAGGCCACGTCTTAGGCGCCTGTGGCTTCCCGTTTGCCTTCTAGGGGAATCAGCTGTTTGGTGTCGTCATCGCCCTGAGTGGTTCCTGTGCTCTGATGCGCAGTTGTTTGTAAGCTGCGCACACATAAGCTGGAAGATTTCCAGGATGCTGAGTGAGTGGGAGAAGGATGTGCTGTGTTTGACTTGGATGGCGGCCATTCATTTGTGCACGCTCAGGGCTGCAGAGTTGTTCAGCAGCTGGAGAAGGCCCTGAAAGAAAACGTGTTGCTAACGAGTAACTTGATTGTGCTGACTGTACGCAGGGAGCTGGTTTGAAATCTGAAGAACTCAGTTGCCACAAGTAGTAGCGACCAAGTATTTCGAATCTGAATAATGAAAGTAAGAGGGAAGAGTTCTATTCAGAAACATTTTGTAGTCGGAGACTAATTTGACTTTCTACAATATTTCATTGGCTTCAGAATAATAAAGACTGTTATCTTATATACTAACTACAGCTTTGTAAAATGATCTCACACACTGACCAGGAAGAATAGGAGCTACTGGCCTGTTTCTTTTCATTTTATAGTCTGTAGTTTTAGCCTGTTTAAATGGGAGAAGTTATTATATATATATATATACATATAGGTAAAAGTTTTTAAAATTCAATAAGTAATCAACAAATCTAGTGTCTAGTGCAAGTGTTAGTAAGTATTAACGATTTTCAGCTCTCATTGAATATGAAAGAATAAGTAGATTATACCTTGAAACTGAATTACCAGAGTTTATATGTTTAGATTTCTGGTATTTTAAAAATTAAATATTGTTATAGGCATTAGAAGTAGATAGTGCATAAGACATTTGAGCAATAATCTGGCATTAAAAATATGGAGGAAAACATTAAAAGTGTTTATTCTCTCCTACTTGAAGGCAAACATTTTTGAAATTGCCAACCACAATCAGTAATGTAAAATACATTGTCTAGGCATAAAGTACTTTAAGTGTTCTAAAGCTTTGTATTTGTGCTAGGTTCTGCAGATACCTTTTCAGACCTACAGATATAACTTTAAATAAATATGTTATTTAACACTTATTACTCCCTTAACATTTTATATTGAATATTAAGTATCATGAAGAAGTTGACCAAGTACAATAGGTAGCTAGAAAATGCAATAAATTGCCAAAATGTTACTGGATTTTATCATCATCCTATTATTTGTCTGATATTCTTTATGGTTTCCCACCACAGATCATTGGAAATTGTGTATCAATTTTGGTCCTGAGTTCTGCTCTGCCTGTGATGTCAAGAACTCTGGGTAAGTTTGACTGAGAAATTTTCATTTATTTCCATATTTTTGTATAGTATCTTCACTGATCTTTAATTTTTACTTTCTAAACTTTCAGAAGGATCACCTTTGAGCTGTCTTCCCACATCATTTTATATCTTTTTTTCTATGCTTCATTTATACAAGAACTTTTATCAAATAAAGACCGTTTATTTTTAAACACTTAAAAACATTCCTGCTCCAAACAATAGACTGCTTTTTATTCACTGACGCTTTCAGAAGTTAGGCTTTTGAGTCCTGGAAAGAGCAAAAAAAAAGTTTAACGACTACAAAGTTTTAAACTAATTTTCTTATATGAAGTTTTTTTAAATAATTTATAATTTAGTATATGTTTTAAGAAACTGAAAATCTGTAACCCAGTCTTAGCTGTTTTGTGTCCATGAAATGGTTGAGAGCAGCACCATGTCTGGGAGCAGTTGCTGACTCAAAGCACACCCTTTACTCCTTTAGAACGTTTGCCTGACATTTATACCATGTCCTTAATTTTTCATTTTACCGAGGATTTTGATCATCCTTTAAAAGGGAAACAGATTTCCACTTTGTCATTGAACAACTTGAATACATTTTAATTTGGCTTTATCTTTTATAAAGTGTTATTATAGACTGTATTTTTAATTCTTGGCTAACTATTATTTCAGATAAAAATTTCCATTAGACAATTCCGTCTGATTCTGTTAAATTAGGTTTTAACTTAGGAGTGTCCACAAATGCTTAGAACAGTTCATTGTCAAACTGCAGCAGCTTGCTCAGAGCAGGATTGCTGGTAGTGAGCTCCTTTAGTTGTAGCTCTCGTGTGGCCTCCAGTGTTTACCAGGGCTCAGAGTCATCCGGGACGCGCACCGTGCCATGGACGTATAAGCTGTTATTTTGTTATTTTCCTATACTTAGGATGTCATATACTACTAGAAACTGAAATTGAACTCTAAATGTAAAAGGGACCACTTTTGCGCTGACTAATCCAATCCTGCGGACTTAATGGTTTTATTTCTTCTGTGCTTGCTTTATAGAACTTAGTGTTGTTTTGAAATCTGTTTATGGTGTGCTAATCTTGAAAATGCCCAAATCTGCACTTTAGTTTCCAGATTTGAAGCTAAATGTTATCATGAGTATATAGTTTATCAAATCATTTCAGTGATAATACAGCCCACCCTTTCCTTTCAATATATAAGAAACTCATTTGCTGCACCCTGTTAAAGATTGATTGATGATCATTAATATATTCTGCTTTTATAGGAGATTATATGCTGAGTAAAGTTTTACAAAAAGAAGACAAATTAATGTAAAAACTTACTTTTGAAGACCAACAAATTAAATTCCTGAGTAGTTTGCCATAGAGATAAATAAAAAGAAAAAAAAGAAAGATGGAACAATTAAAATGCAGCTAACAAATGCCTGGCCCCAGCTGTCCAAACAGGATTAATGGAGCGCATTAGGGTACAGTGAGTCATGTGGTGCTTTGCAAAATATCAACACGCATTGCACTACATGTTATGCCCAGTGGCACTGAATAGATGAAAAGAAATAAATACGTTAAACAGATTCATAGAGGCTTTTCACAGTATTAAAAAAGCAAATTTCTAGGCTAAAAGATAAAGCTTTATTTTAGTATTATGGGAAATGCAAACCAGAGAGTTACTTTGTAATTCCTCTATTAACCCTTTAGAATTGAGCCTTTGATTTTAAGAAGGTAAAATATAGAGAATTGTCATGAATATTACCCTAGTGTGTAGCAGGATTTTGATTTACTAGCTGAAAAGCTTGTAAGACTAGAATAGAGGATGTATTTAACAGGCAGATTCCAAGCTGCGACATTTTACACTCCTCCTCCTCACCTCTCACGAGGAAAGCCTGACCTTAGTGTGGTCCCATTCGCTCCTGTGAGCTCAGCCAGCAGCGTCCCATCACGTACAGTTCAACAGGAAATGCAGGAACAACAAAAATCACATTATACCTGCCTGTGTGCAGTGTTTCTCTTACTTTAACAAGTTTTTAATGGAGACAATAATTGTAAGTTGAAGATATGTTGAGTCTGTAAAATAATTAATTTGGTGATCATTTGGCCTCAATAATGAAAATGTTCTGTAGCTCTTTTTCTTTCTAAAAATTTGCCAACTGCTATGGTTGATGTATCATGGGAATTATAAATTATAGCTTTAGGTTGAAGTACATCATGTGATATGACACAATTATTAACGAATTTGTTTTAAGTAACTTGTTACATTTGTGGGAAATTTTGTAACAGTTGAAAAATCACCATTAAATACATTTCATAAGCATATCACTTGTTACAAAGAATTATGGTTTAAAGAACATTTTGACCAATATAATTTAAGTGATAGTTCTGTTGTCTGTAGAAAACACAGAGAATCTGTACTTAAAAATTTTTATTGGAACACTTTAAATGGCCTTTAAAAATAAGGCCATGCCAGTACTCTGGGATATTGTTTTGCTGCCTATTTAGACTTCAATTTTGAAGAATTCAAATTTTGGGGGGATTTGATGTCCATTTTTTAGCAAATTATTACTTAGTTTAATAGATTCTTGCGGTGATTAGAGGGAACAGTTTCAAGCAAGGTAAAAATAGAAAGAGATTTAATTATCTCTAAGTGTCCACACTTATTTACATTTCTGATGATGGATTGAACTGTGGAAGGAGAGATTTTGTTTGATTGCGAAGGTATTCCTCATTACCCTTAATCCAGACAACAGCTGAGAGCTTGGCTTTTTGTGTGTGTTATTCTTTATCTGAAATCTTTAACCAAAGGGGGAAATTACTCTCAAATGCAAAGAATGGTCTTTGGCATACTTTTCTAAACTCTATTTTGAAATTATTTTTAGTTATTTGTTTGTCATGGAAGTTCTTTCTAAAACTTAACAGTTATGTAAGTCCCAAATGCAGGTTCAAAAAAACAAAAAGTACTCATGGTAATAAAAAAGTACTAACTCTTTCAAAGCTGCTTCAACTTATTTTCAGTGTTTCCACGTTTTTCTCGTTTGGGTCCTATAAAGTCTGTCATCTTGCAGGAGATAAAGTGGATTATTCTCTTTTGTTCCTTGATGAAGGGACCTTGTTTAAAAACCAGTCTTTTTGGAGAAGTCTTTATTTGGGGTTTTGTAAATATACCACTAATCTTTACCCTGGGCTTTCCCTCTCCAATTTATCTTGTGAAATGGACATAAATGATGCTTTCACAGATGCTCATATCGTATACTCTTAATTATGAAATTGAAGTGAAAATAATTCCAAATGCTACATTGAAAATGCCTAAAGATTGTATATGACTTATTATATTCAGATAGATTACAGGAGATAATAAATGAGTAGTACTAATTAACTTTTGGTTGGTTATTACTGTTCTTATATCTGAACAATAAATTTATATTTGAATGCATGGATTTCAAAATTTTTGCACCAAAATGAGCTTATCTTTTTAATTCCATTTTTCCATGAAATTTTTGAAGTACTCATTTATATTGTTAGGATTTTAAGACTAAAGAATTTTCAAAAGTATTCTATGTCAAATGTATAAAACAGGTAAGAGAGTAAGTAATGGTAACTCTCTAAAATCTCATTTTCCAGTATCAACTTGTCATATTTTCCTGATGTTGCACTTATTTCAGAGCGCATAATCTTGAGAAAATGTCATGTTGGTCATGTATATATAAATTTAGCCATCTGTTGATATGCAAACCGTTTAAATTTAACTTGTTAAAAATAAGTTTTATATGAAAATAATTTCAGTTAGGATCATTTAGCTGGAACAATCTTAAGAAGTACTTTTTAAAACATTACAGTTAAAATGTTAAAATTAAAAAGTTGTAATTAGAGTAAGGGTCTAGTTTGTATAAGAAAAAAATAAAAAACTCTAACCTTGCCAGGTACTCTAATAGTATACATGTACAGTCAACTGAGAGATGAACAAATTAACTCATTTGTGGGAAATTTGATTTTTAATTTTTATATGGATAAAAACATGAATAAATTGTCCTTTCAAGAATATTAAAAGTTAGAGATAAGCCTAAAACTGCTTTTTAATCCTCATCCCCTCTTCAGCGATTCCAGAAACCACTTTGGTTTATAACTTTTCAATCTTTTTCTTTGTGTGTGTATGTGTGTGTGCTTGTGTACTCCAGGAAAATTTAAAACTGTCCTAATTCTTTTGTTGGCATTCTTGTTCCCTCTGTTGACTCTTTATGTGCTGGCCAGTGGAATTTAGAAGAAGAAAAGATTTAGGAATCATTTCTTCTATTAGAACTCAAGTTATCTGAAAATGGATTTTAGAACAAAATACTTAATTATCTTTTTCTGTGTATCACCAGACCTAATTGTCTAATGCTGTGGATTCTGTTTTTTTTTTTTTTTTTTTTTACCTTAACTGCTTTGTGGCATTTGCAGTTTGTAATCTCCCTTCCCCCACCCCCTGTAAATGTCTTCTTTTTTCCTGTTTGGTCAGTTTCCCTTTTTTCTTTCTGCTCCTCCTCTCAGCAGTCCTTAGCTATCTCTTACTGTACCTCCACACCCCATCGACTGATTTTTCTCCACCCTTACCTAACAATAGACAAATCTAGTTCTGTACTACATACAGGTCCCACCACCATCCTACACTGAGCATCTCTAAAAGAACCTATTTTTGTCTCTCTTCCCTGGTTCCCCCTTTCTCTCACCTGTTTCTCTTATGTCTTTGGGGGGCTTCCATCCAGTAGGCCAAAGCAGAAACTTGAATTATGTCAGATGCCTCTACCTCTATCCCCACTTTGTTGCGCCCATACGACAGGGCATCTTGTTCATCTTTCTCATATTTTCCTTTAAACAAGGGAAACTATCAGACTGTGTAGCATCTAAAGCAGAAAGCCCGGAATATGATTTCGTTTTAATAATTCATTGTGAGAAGAGGTTCACAATGAATGAAGTGGGTGTCCATTTCTTTGTGGAAAGTAGAATAAGAAGGTATGAAGCCAAAACAAAACAAAGGAAGTATTCAATTTTCCAACTCAGAAAACAGATGGAGAGCTGTGGAGACTCATCCCTGAAGTTTCCTTTGCTCTTTTCGCAAGAGCTGCTACATTGACTTCTTCCAAAATTATCACCTTGTGGCCGGCACTGTAGTGCAGTGGGTTAAAGCCTTGGCCTGAAGCGCCGGTATCCCCTATGGGCGCTGGTTCTAGTCCCGGCTGCTCCTCTTCTGATCCAGCTCTCTGCTATGGCCTGGGAAAGCAGTAGAAGATGGCCCAAGTCCTTGGTCTTTTGCACCCACGTAGGAGACCCAGAAGAAGCTCCTGACTCCTGGCTTCAGATTGGCGTAGCTCCAGCCATTCTGGCCAATTGGGGAGTGAACCAGCGGATGGAAGACCTCTCTCTCTCTCTCTCTCTCGCTCTCGCTCTCTCTGCCTCTCCTCTCTCTGTGTAACTCTCTGACTTTCAAGTAAATAAAATAAATCTTAAAAAAATTATCACCTTTTCTTTCTTAAATTCTAATTCTCACTGGAGTTTAGTTTGTATTCAGATCCATATACTGTAGCTCATCTAGACTACTAAACTAAATTGCCTTCAGTATAGAACAAAATGAATTTTAATTTTACCTTTTAAATAAACAGCTTTTAGTTTTGTGTGTTTGTATGCATTTATTTGAAAGGCAGAGTGACAGAGAAAGAGGGAGGGAGGGATGGGGAGAAGAGAAGTGAGTGGGAAGGCCAGCGAAAGGGAAAGGTTTTACCACTGTACCTCAATGCCAGTCCCTCCTTCCATAATTTTATTAAGTTTTATTTTCATTTTTGTTTGTCTCAAGGTATTTTTAAAATTTTTTTAAAAATAATATTTATTTATTTGAAAGGCAGAGTTACAAAGACACAGAGGCAGAGAGAGAGAGAGAGATCTTCCATCTGCTGGTTCACTCCCCAGATGGCTACAACGGTCAGAGCTGAGCCAGTCCGAAGCCAGGAACCAGGAACTTCTTTTGTATCTCCCACCTGAGTGCAGAGGCCTAAGGACTTGGGCCATCTTCTACTGCTTTCCCAGGCCATAGCAGAGAGCTGTGTTAGAAGCAGAACAGCTGGGACTCAAACTGGCGCCCATATGGGATGCCGGAACTGTAGCTGGCTGCTGTACCTGCTACGCTATGGGGCCAGCCCCTAAAATTCCTTTTGATTTCATTTTTAAAACTATTTATTTGGAAGGAAAAGTGACAGGGAGAGGCAAAGATCTTCCATCTGCTTGTTTACTCCCTAAATGCTTGTAGTAGCCAGCACAAGGCCAGTCAGAAGCCAGGAGCCAGGTACTCTATATCCCATATGGGTGGCAGGAACCCAAGTCCTTGGGCCATTATCCTGACTTCTAGGCACATTAGTAGGAAGCTGGATTGGAAGCTCAGAGTAGCTAGGACTCGAATCAGGCATTCTGATATGGGGTGTGTGCGTACCAAGCTATGGCCCAACCCACTGCACCGCAACACCCACCCCAGATTTAACTCTTTATTCAGTTGTGTTTAAGAATGTGTTATTTAATTTCTACATTTTGGTAATTTTGCTATTTTTTTTTCTGTCATTGATTTCTAGTTTCATTCCCCTGTTGTCTGAAGTAATGCTTGGTGTGATTTCAGTCTTGATTTGTTAAAAGTTGTTTTGTGTTGTGATACATGATCCAACCTGTAGGCTGTTACATGTGCACTTGCCAAGATGAGAAGAACATGTCTGAATATTCTGCTGCTCTTGAGTGGAAAGCTCTGTGTATGTCCGTTAGGGCTGTTTGTTCCATACTGTTTTTCCATTCAGGCTCTTTCCTTTTCATTTTGTGCTTGGATATTCTATCCAGTATTAAAAGAAGAGTATTGAAGTCTCTGAGTGTTGTTGTATTGCTGTCAGTTTCTCTCTAAGATCTGTCAATGTTTGTTTTATGTAGTTAGGTACTCTCCAGGCACACGTATACACGCATGCATTCACACACACACACACACACACACACACACACAGCCTTTGCATCATCTTCCTGTGGATTGGACCCTTTTATCATTAAATAATGACCTTCTTTGTCTCCTTTTGACTTTTTTTCTGAAAGGTTGATTTATTTAGTTGAAAGACAAAGATACATAGAAAGAAAGAGGGAGAGAGATAGAGTGAATCTATCATCCTCTGGTTCATTCCCCAAATGGCTGCAAAGGTCAGAGCTAGGCCAGTCTGAAGCCAGGAGCCAGAAGTTTTTTCTGGGTCTCCCACATGGGTGCAGGGGCCCAAGCACTTGGGCCATCTTCCACTGCTTTTCCAGGCCATTAGCATGGATTTGGATTGGAAGTGGAGCAGCTGGGACTCAAACCAGCCCATATGAGATGCTGGCACTGCAGGTGGAGGCTTAATCTTCTATGCCACAGCGCTGTCTCAACTTTTCTTTTTTCTTTTCTTTTCTTTTCTTTCTTTTCTTTTCTTTTCTTTTCTTTTCTTTTCTTTTCTTTTCTTTTCTCTTCTCTTCTCTTCTTTTCTTTTCTTTGACAGGTAGAGTTGTAGACAGAGAGAGAGACAGAGAGAAAGGTCTTCCTTCTGTTGGTTCACTTCCCTAATGGCCGCTATGGCCAACACTGTGCTGATCTGAAGCCAGGAGCTGGGTGCTTCCTCCTGGTTTCCCATGTGGGTGCAGGGACCCAAGCACTTGGGCCATCCTCTGCTGCCCTCCCGGGCCACAGCAGAAAGCTGGACTGGAAGAGGAACAACCAGGACTAGTACCTGGCACCCCAACCAGGACTAGAACCCGGGGTGCCAGCGCCGCAGGTGGAGGATTAGCCAAGTAAGCCACGGTGCCGGCCCCAACTTTTTTTTCAGACTTGAAGTCAATTGTGTCTGACTTCAAAAGTTCATGGAAAATGGAATTAAAAGGGAAATTTATTTTAGTGCAAAAAGATTTTAAATTCTTGCATAGTTTTTCTCATACTATGTGTTTCCATGAACTTTTTGAAGACACCTTGGCGTAGGTGGATTTCACACATATTTTGAATCAAAATGAACTTAGCATTTTCCATGAACTTTTGGAAATACTTTTATAAAAATGCAGCTATCTTATCTCTCTGTTGGTTACCATTAGCATGTGATATCTTTCTCCATCCCATCACTTTGAGTCTATGTGTATCATTATATACAAAGTGAGTCTCTGGTAGATAAAATTTAGCTTGGTCTTTTTTTTTTTTTGTATGTGTTTTATTCTGTTTGTTGTTTTTCTTCAGTTTCTCTATTCCTTTTGATAGTAGAATTTGATCCATTTACATTTAAAATAATTATTGATAGGTAAGGAGTTATTATCACTGTTTTGTTGTTTTCTGTCTTGCAATTCTTTTGTTTCTGTCTGTCTTTCTCTTCCTCTTCTGTTACATGATTTTTTAAAATAGCTTTTAAAAGATTTACTTATTTATTTCAAAGGCAGAGTTATAGAGTGAGAGGGAGCGATACAAAGAGGAAGGGAGCGAGAGAGAGAAGAAAGACAGAGGGTCGGGGAGCAAGAGGGGGAATCTACCATTTCCTGGTTCACTCCCCAAATGGCCACAATGCCAAGACTGGGCCAGGCCAAAGCCAGGAGCCTGGAACTCAATCTAGGTCTCCCACGTGGGTAAAGGGGACCAAGTATTTCAGCCATCTTCCACTGATGTCTCAGACACATTAGCAGAGAGCTGGATCAGAAGTAGAACTACTGAGACATGAACCAGCACCCATGTGAGATGCTGGTGTCACAGTTGGTAGCTTTACCAGCTATGCCACAAAGCTGGCCCCCACTTATTTCTTTTAATCTGCCTGTTGTCTTTCTGTTCTCCTTCTGAGACCCCTTTAGTGGCATAATTGGTTTGTCTGGTTTTCTGTACTCTGCATGTTTCCCTCCAGTAACCAGATAATTTCACATGGCCTGTCTTGATTCAAGTTCTTGGATTCTTTCTTCTGCTGAATCAGATCTACTGCTGAAGGTCTCTGGTGAATTTTTTACATCAGTTGTTATATTCTTCAGCTCTAGAGTTTTTCTTGTCTTTTGTTTGTTCTCTATCTCTTTGTTGAACTTCTCCTTTTGTTCTTTTTCTGATTTTGTTAAGCTATGTATGTTTCAGTTTGCAGAGCTTCTTTAGAAAGTTTATTTTGAGTTGTCAGGGAATATGTGGATCTCCATTTTTTTTCTTTTCTTTTTTTACTAGAAGTTTATTCCTTTGATGTTGCCATGTTTCTGTGGGTTTTCATGCTCTTCCATCCTCGTGTTGGCATCTGTACACTAGAAGTTTATTCCTTTGATGTTGCCATGTTCCTGTGGGTTTTCATGTCTTCCATCCTCGTGTTGGCATCTGTGCACTTGAAGACACAGTCGTCTCTTCCAGACTTCACGGTCTGTCTTCAGTCCATGCTTTTACCCATCCTGCAGGGGTGAGGAACATCCAGTCCATGGGCCATATAAGACCCATGAAATCATTTGGTGTGGCCCAGCCAAGGCAACCCACAGGTGAGGGTTGAAATTCAGTAAGTCTTCAGCAGTCTGACTTTTAGGTTGATAATTTTGTGTGGTCCACAGATGATGTTAGATATCCAAATGGTCCTTGACAAAAAGAAAGGTCCTGCGGGGCCATCAAAGAAGGAGGTCCCTTTCTCTGAAGGGAGGAGAGAACCTCCACTTTGACTATGACCCTGTGTGAATAAGATCGAAGTCGGCGAACTCAAAAGGCTTCCATAGCCTTGGCAACTCATGACTAGAGCCTAGGGAGATTCCTGACGCCATAAACAAGAGTGTCAAATTGTTAAATCAACAACAGGAGTCACTGTGTACTTACATCTCATGAGGGATCTGTCCTTAGTGTGTTGTCCAATGTGAAGTAATGCTATAACTAGCACTGAAACAGTATTTTACAGTATGTGTTTCTGTGTGGGTGCAAACTGATGAAATCTTTACTTAACATATACTAAATCGATCTTCTGTATATAAAGATAGTTGAAAATGAATCTTGATGTGAATGGAATGGGAGAGGGAGCAGGAGCTGGGAGGGGTGCGAGTGGGAGGGAAGTTATGGGGGGGAAAGCCATTGTAATCCATAAACTGTACTTTGGAAATTTATATTTACTAAATAAAATCTAAAAAAAAAAAAAAAACCAACAAACAAACAAAAAAGAAAGGTTCTGAACCCATGACCTGTGGGAATGAAAGGCACTGCCTGCAGGTGCATATGGGAATGCATCGTTGTACCAGGCACAGTGGCATGTGGAGTGCCAGTGCGGGAGTGTGCCGGAGCTGGGGGTCTGAGGGTGGAGGTAACGGTACGGTGGCCCAGGCAGCTGTGTACCTCAATGGTGAAATCCTCGGTGGGTCTGTGGTAACTACAAGGCCTGTTGGGATCCTCAGGGTGTCTTTGGGTCCTGCCCCAAGCATCCCTGAGTATGTACGACCTGGGGCCAGCTGCAGGTGGATGTACTATAGCATTAGAGACCAGGGGTTTTGGTGGAGGCTGGCCATCAGCAAGCGTACAGCATTCGGATCTGGGACTGGTGGTCAGAGCCAGGGCTATCTGTAGGCGTACATGTCGGCCATACTAGATATTAGAGAGGAGCACCTGTGGCGTTGATGACTGAAGCAAGTTTTGTTAGGGAGTTGGGACAGGCATTGGTGGCTTAGGCAGCTAGGACCCTTGTTGACAAAAACTATTGGGAACTGCAGTGACTCCAGTGGCTGTTAGTTTCCCTTTGAGGAAAAAAAAATGCCTATTGGGATCTTTGGAGTAGGCTGCTAGTGACAGTGGGGCACCTGCCCCTCAGCTGAGACCGATAGCCTCTTACCTTCTTTTGTTTCTGGTCATCGGACGTCTCAGCTTTGTTGATTTCCCAGGGAGCTAGGCGGGATGAACTTAGAGGGGTCCTGGGGCACTGCCCTGCCTGGCTGGGGAAGCTGGCCACTCACCCCCTGTCTTCTCTGCGTGAGCTGAGGAGAGCTCTCTCAGTGCCCCGCTGTACCAGCCTGGAGGATGGTACAGTGCAGCAAAGTGAAAGGTTTTCCTTCGGCTTTTCTGTTGCTGTTCCTGGACTTTCTGTGCCACTTTTCGCACCTTAACTGGACTCCTGAATTCTCCTTGAGCGAGTTTCCCTCACAGAATTCCAGTGATTGTGGTTTCTGTGTGGACAGGTGGAGCTGGGCCTTCCTGCTCCATTGTTCTGCTGATGTCATTGTGTGTCACTGTTAGCACAGATTTTATTTCTGCGTATGTTACAAGCTCTTCAGTATGTTACCTTTGTTCTGCCTTAAACAATGATCTTTTAAGATGTTTTTAAAAGTTTAGTCTTCTATGCTTAAGCACATAGTGATCGTGTCTGTTGCTCTTTGTTTTTTGTGTAGTTCCAGAGTTCTTCATATATGTGTCCTTCTGCCTGGAGGACGTTCTCTAATGTTCTTCTAATGTAGAATGCATGGTGACAGATTCATGTAGCTTTTTGTATTTGTGAAATGTCTGTATTTGCCTTGCTTTTGATAGTCAATTTTTCTTGGTAAGAAATTTAGATTTTTTTTCTTCAGTGCATTAAAAATATTGCTCTATCTTTTCATGTACGTAATTTTTGATGAGAAATTTGTAATATTTTTGTTCTATGTGATTTTTTTCTCTTGGTATCTTTCACTTTTTTCTTTTAAGCAATTTGATTATTATGTGCTTTAGTTTAGTTTTCTTAAGAAATTCTGTTATGTGAGTTTATCATGCTTCTTTCATCTGTAGGTATATAGTTTTCATCACATTTGGAAGATTTTTAGCCATTATTTCTTCAAATAATTTTCTTTCCCACCTTTTCTCTGTCAGGAACTCTAATCACAAACAAATCAGCCACTTGAAATTAATTCAAAGTTCACTGATGCTCTGTTTACCATTTTTAGCTTTTATTTGGTTGTATTTCCTGTTTCTATTGCTTTGTTTTTTACTCTGCGATTAATCTCATCTGGTATACTTTTCATATCCTATATTGTAAAGTTCGTTTTTAGAAGGTTACTTTCAGACAATTTTATGTCTTTCATTTGTCTGCCTAGCACAAAAGAAATGTAGTTATAATCGCTGTTTTAAGGTTCTTGCTACTTGGTTCTATTACCTGTGTAATCTCCGGGTTGGTTATTTCCCCCAAGTGTATACACTGGTCAGTTTTCTGCTGGGTTCCTGTTCTGTGCAGCTCTCTGGCCTCTCTTCATCTGTCTACCTACCTACGTATCTGTGAACACCCAAAAAATCTTTCCATTCATGTGTTCTTTCCAATAAATAGTGGACCTGAAGCACATGTTCTTTGAATAGAATGCCTCTTTATTTTTATTTTTAAATTTTTTTCCACACACATACTGATACTTTATTAAACTCATCAACAAGAGACCATAATCATATCAATCTTCTAATAGGTATCTCAGGTCATTTGACAGGCCAAATAAATCCAAGGAAGGAAAATGAAAATTAAATACTTAAATTAGCCTGAAGGAGCTACAATACCACCTAAATGCACCACCACGGTGGTAGTAGGCCGAGAAAGATTGAGCTGTGGCAAATCATCTAATGGGGATGTGAGCATCACAGAGCAGGGAGCCGTTTTCTCCCCAGAAGACATGGTGAAGTGATCACCTGGCCCAAGAGCAGGTCAGGTGCGCTGGCGATGGGTCAGGCCTCTTCCTCCCGAGAAGCACGTGCAGTACTGGGCTGCCCACCCCACACCCCACCTGCAGCTTCCGGTCCCACCTGCATACAGCTGCTCAGGCTGAACTGCCCGCTCAGTCCTTACAGGCTCCGCAGATCCTGCTCTGGGTTTGGGGTTGCCTACTCTTGCAGTTTAGCATAGACCTTGGCACTCAGGGGTTGGCTTTGTCGCTAGTTGTTCTTGAACAACAGCAACAAGAAGCTTGAAACATTGGCATGCGAAGTAGCCTGAGCTTCCCAGATCACAGGCAGACACCCGCATAACAGCTTCAAAAGTCTGATATCTAGCAGCAACCTGAGCTATACTTCAAAGTTGCGAGGCTCACAACAGATTCACCAAGGAGCCAAAATAGGACAAAGAGGTGAGAAACCCTAGCAGTCTGCTCAGTGTGTGTTCCCCATTTTAGAAGCTCTCATCTACCTGATATGGGGTGTAGACAGCTACACTGGAGTGGGCTGAGGCCTTCTGCTCGATCTGTCATCAAATACCAAGGGCAAAACAAGGGGTGGGTTCGTTTTATTTTGGAAAAGCTTCAGAAATCCTGCTATTATAAAAGGATGTGGCTGAACCAATAGGAGACTCCGTTACGAGTTCTGATGGTTTCTGTGTGGATCGTGGAGACGTCGATCACCTGTATTTTGGAGCAGTGCTTCATCTCCTTCTCTTGAGGCATCGTATTGGTGCTTCAAAGCATGCATTGTTTATGTGAAAAATGGCTGGACCAGAAAAGATTCCATGAGATTAAGATAGCATAAACTGGGCTGCCGCTGTGGCGCAGTGGGTAAAGCCGCCTCCTGCAGTGCCAGCATCCCATATGGGTGCCAGTTTGAGACCCAGCTGCTCCTCTTCTGATCCAGCTCTGCTATGGCCTGGGAAAGCAGTAGAAGATGGCCCAAGTCCTTGGAACCCTGCACCCATGTGGGAGACCTGGAAGAAGCTCCTGGCTCCTGGCTTTGGATCAGCGCAGCTCCAGCTGTTGTGACCAATTGAGGAGTGAACTGGTGGATGGAAGATCTCTCTCTCTGTCTCTCTCTGCCTCTCCTTCTCTCTCTGTGTAACTTTGACTTTCAAATAAAATAATAAAAAGAAAGCATAAACCCTGGCAGCTCCAGCTGACAAAAGTTTGTCAGCTGCATGGCAGATGGTGCCACAAGGGTCGGGCGTGTCGTCTGCAAGGATGGCCATCTGACCCTTCCCATTTCCTAGTGCTGCGTGGTCCACTTTATTGGTCCTCTTCCACTCTTTGTGAATCAAGGCAAAGTCTACATTCAGCCGGTCTGCAATGGAGGTCACTCTCTCAGCTCCACCAGCATCTGGCACGACTGTCGTGCAGGTCCTCCACTCTGCATGTTCTCCTTGAGCCACATCAGGACACTTGGATCGGCATTCAGATTGTCCACTGGGATTTCAAAAAAGCCCGAATGTGAGAAGCATGCAGATTGGTGGTGATGATGTGACCAGCGCCATGTTTGCAACAAGCTCGGCTGGGATGGGAGCCCAGCTCTTGTCCTCTTTATCTTGCCGAGCATAAGGGAAGCCTGGGATGACTCAGTCACCTGACTGGCTGAAGCTGTCTCGCAGGCGTTGGTCAGGATCTGTAGTTCCATTAGGTTGTTGTTGATTTCACCACCGCCACTCTGAACAGTGTGGACATCGCCTCGCACACTTCCACCAGTTCCCACACGGGTCTCCTGGTTGCTGAATTTCTTAGCAAGCAGCCTTGCCCACCTCCAGGTCCAGGCAGTCAGCAGTTTTCTGGAGTGAGTCCTGCTAAGAGCTGCTGCTGAAGATGTTGATGTTCAGCGTGCTGACCAACAACCGTAGGTGCTCTGCCCTCAGCCATCTGTGCTGCTATGGAGACCGGAACTGACGTCCGCCCAGAGACTCAATGCGGATCGCTTCCCTGTTTCTCTGCCTGCTGTAAACGCCTCTTTAAATGCCTTCTTAGGGGCCGCGCGGTGGCACAGGGGGTTCAACCTGTCGTTCTGGCATCATGTGTGGGTGCGAGTGGGAGTCCTGGCTGCTCTACTTCCAATCCAGCTCCCTGCCAGTGTGCCTGGGAAAGCAGCAGTGATTGGCCCTAGTCCCTGGGCCCTGCCTGCACCCACGTGCGAGAGCCAAAAGAAGCTCCTGGCTCCTGGCTTTGGCCTGGCTTAGCCCCAGTTGTTGCAGCCATTTGGGGAGTGAACCAGTGGATGGAAGATCTCCCATTCTGTCTCTCCTCTCTCTGTAACTCTGCCTTTCAAATAAATAAGTAAATCTTTAAAAAAATACTTTTAAAATTTTAAAAATAACTTTTAAAGGTGTATTTAGGTAAATTTAAGTAACTTAAATGCATATGTGTTATAATTCCACTGTATTTCCAGCTTTGCCCTTTTACTCTACAAGCCTATAGCATTAAATTCAGATTAACAGTGTTTGGAAGGAAATGATGCTCTTTATTTTCATTAATAATATTAAGTCTGTGTAATATTAAAGTGTTTTTCTGGGTATTGGGAGTAGAGGAGTGAAAAAGGCAAAGTGCTTGTTCTTGCAGAATGTAAATTCTAGTGGGAAAACAGACAGTAGACAAACCAAAAAGGGGAATGAGAAGGTTTCAGGTAATGTACGCTATGAAGAAATGAGTTAGGTGGAGGCGCGGGAGGGTCCAGCGGTTTTCTGTAGAGGAATCAGAGTTCCCTGCTGGGGGACGTGGCATGCAAGCAAGGGCCTGAACGAAGGGAGGGGCAGGCATTTTCCCAGCGAGGCTGCAGTAGGGTGGTGGAGGATTTACTCGGGTGTCTTTCTCTATCAGTCACAGCCATCCTATTTCAGTTAAGTCTGTAGTCATCCATCCTCCCCGTATGAGCAGCACAAAATGGCATGGCTTTCTTCTTTAAAAAATGTGGAAACTTCAGGTGTTTTTGTTTTGCTTTTAATTTATTTGAGAGGCAGAGAGAGAGAGAGAGAGAGAGAGAGAGAGAGAGAGAGAGAAATCTCCCAAGTACTCGTTCATACCCCGAATACCCTCAGTGAGCCCCTGAAGCTCAGAGCCTAGAGCTCAATACAGGATTCCCACATTCCCATACAAGTGGCAGGAACCCAATCACTTGGGCCATCCCTGCTGTCCCTCGAGTCTTCCACCCCCAACCGCCACCCTGGTCTGAGATCTTCATTATCAGGAGACTGGAGGCAGGAGCTGGACCCTGAATCAGACCTCATCATTCAAATGTGGAACGTGTTTGACCTCATCTCTAGGCCAAATGCCCACCCCAATAGGATTCTTTTTTTTTAATGTAAGCTGCATTCCATGTGGGTGACAAGGGGCGTTCATTCTTGCCTCATTGCTCATGCCTTCGAGTGATTGTAGCATGCATGTGAAATGGGTTTCGATTGGTTTGAGGTTATTCCAGTAGGTAACATTTACGTATTTTGAACCAGGATTCATTCATCAGAGCATTCTACAAGACAGAAATGAGAGAGCACATGGAATTTGATCTGATTTGTACTTTATTTTGTAAAAAAAAAAGTATTATATCTTACCTGATTTTATTAAGGGCTATTTTATTTATCTTTAACAGGAATCACTAGATTTGATCTACTTGGAGACTTTGGAAGGTTTAACTGGCTGGGAAATTTCTACATTGTATTATCCTACAATTTACTTTTTGCTATTGTAACAACATTATGTCTGGTCAGAAAATTCACCTCGGCTGTGCGAGAAGAGCTTTTCAAGGCCCTAGGTAATCCTGAGGTTTATGGGTATTTTTCTCTCCTTTGGCTAACTAACAGTTTTGACATTTGAGTTCATTATTAAGTCTTCATCTACTGCATTTTCCAAATGTGTACAACTTCAGACATCAGTACTTGATCACTACGTATTGATTACTTCCTTCACCTCACCTTCTTTATAAAACACTGTTATCTTCCTTTTAGGATTGTTGTGAATATTAACTGAAATACTTCTTGCAATGACCTTAGCATGGTGACTGGTCTGTTGTGAAAACTCAATAGACATTAGCTCTTTTACTGTGAAGATGATGATACTGGGGTGGTGGTGGTGGTGGTGGTGAGGATGACCTTGTGAGCAAGCCTTGTTTCTTTGGTGAGGATAGCTTTTGCTATTTTTTTAGTTAAAGCTTTTCTTGAAACTTGAATCTTACAATCATCAGGTTGACCCTTAATTCTCTTTAGTAAGTCGAATAATTCAAGATAAAATATTAGCATTCTTGGTGTTGAGGGAGGAGATTCGTTAGGAGTTTCATGAGTCACATGCATTGACGGTATTAACATAATCATTGTTAGGTTTAGCCAAAGGGTTCAAATATAAGTATTTTTCATGCTTATTTCCACATTAATGTTAGCATTATTTCAAGTTTTGTATTTTAACAGTATCAACTGTCTTGGACCTGGGGTATGTCATAGTAAAAGAAGGGAAAATCTTGACATTAACTCATTTATCTGAGTGGTGTCATTTGAATGCTTTTTTTTAAAAAAGATTTATTTGAAAGTCAGAGTTACACACAAAGGGAAGGAGTGACAGAGAGAGAGAGGTCTTCCATCCATTGGTTCACTCCCCAGTTGGCCACAATGGCCAGAGCTGCACTGATCTGAAGCCAGGAGCCAGGAGATTCTTCTGAGTCTCCCACATGGGTGCAGGGACCTAAGGATTTGGACCGTCTTCTGCTGCTTTCCCAGGCCATAGCAGAGAGCTGGATAGGAAGTGGAGCAGCTGGGTCTCAAACCGGCACCCGTATGGGATGCCAGCACTGTAGGCAGCAACTTTACCACAGTGCAGGTCCCCATTTGAATGTTTTATATTCCATGTTCTGTTGAGGTTTTTACCCACTGCAAAAGACAACATATTGTGTGCTTTATTATGATCCAGATTTCAGATAATTTAAATGTATGAGTGGCCATAAAACTTTTCACACACCAAGCCTTTCCAACCTTGATGTTTGAAAGGATAACCTTTGGGAAGAAAAATGACTCCAGCTTAACTATCCTATTTTAGTTTTTTCCTTAAGATTTCTTTTATTTATTCATTTATTTGAAAGAGTTGCAGAAAGAAAGGGAAGGAGGGAGGTTGGGAGGGAGGGAGAGAGGGGGAGAGAGAGAGAGAGAGAGACAGAGACAGAGACAGAGACAGAGAAATCTTCTATCTGCTGATTTACTTCCCAAATGGCCACAATGACCAGGGGCTGGGCCAAGCTGAAGCCAGGAGCCAGGAGCTTCTTCTGGTCTCCCACATGGGTGCAGGGGCCCAAGGACTTGGGCCATCTTCTGTGCTTTCCCGGCCATAGCAGAGAGCTGGATGGGAAGTGGAGCAGCCAGGACTTGAATTGGGATGCCAGTGTCATAGGCAGCATCAACAAGATTAGGCCATAATCTGAGATTAGCTTCCACTTACCATTCACCAATGTGATGGTTGCAAATGAGTTGTGCTGCATTAGGTGTTTGGGTTGGTTGTTCTGGATGTCGTTTTGCTCAGGGAGGCTTTATTAAAGTAGTGAAATGCAGCTTAGCCTCACGTAAAAGATCTCTATGTCATGTTAGTTCTTTGACCATAAGAGGCAGAGGAATTATTGAGACTAGTGTAAAACTGTCAGATAGGTTCTTCACTATTCTTTGGGATGCTCTGATGGGGCATTTTATACGAAGAAAAAGATCTTCATTGAGAGTAGTAATGTTTGAGTGACCAGAGAGTTTATGTATCATTTCACTGGGCATCTTAATTATAAAACTGAATGATCTCCATTCTTCCTCTTCTTTCTGTGTAGACGTTTTCCCCCTTTGCTACTCTGCCCATTGATGTGATAGTGTCTGTCTCACAGAACACTGGGCATGCAGTGAGCCCTCAGAATCTCGCTGTGAAGGTGCTGGTAATGAAGTGACCCTTCCTGGTGGTGTCTGCAGAGGACAGACATGGAAATTTTCAGAACACGCACCCTACGCTGCACCGTACTTTAGAAGTGAACTCAGTCTACCCTTAAAGGATCCAGTCCAGTTAACGAGTACCTCACAGATGCACTCTTTGCTCAATCTCTTTTCTTCTTTATTTTTAAAAAAGATTTATTGTATTTATTCAAAAGAGAGAGGGAGAAACAGAAAGAGATCTTCCATCAGCTGGTTCATTCCCCAAATGGCAGCAATAGCCTGGGCTGGGTGGTCCACGTGAGTGGCAGGAGGCCATGTATGTGGGCCATCTGCTGCTGCTTTTCCAGGCACATTGGCAGGGTACTGGATTGGAACCAAGCAGCCAGGACTTGAACCAGGCTCCAGTATGGGATGCTAGCTGCTCCAACATGGGATGCTGCCTCTGCAGGCGGGGGCTCAACCTGCTGTGCCACAGGCTAGCCCTCAGCCTCTTTTCTATCCGCCTTATTTCAACATACTTCTCCACTTGTAACAATCCTGTCCTCATCAGCAGGCTGGTTGTTCCTACTAGAACCAATTTTTTTGGGTTATTGTTTGATTGATTTTTTCCCTTCCCATCCAGATGTCATAGACAGGTTCAATTTTTACTTTTTCTTTTATTAAAATATGCAGATGATAGAAATTTTAAAATTTGGAGTGTTATTGTTGGTTTGAGACTGATAGAAACCTGTTGTAGCAGGTAGATTACCACCTGGAATTTTAGGGGAAGGTCATTTTTTCCAAGTAAGTTGTTGAGAGGTCAAGAAGGCTGACCCTCCTGAAAATTATTTCCTCAGAATCTTTCCTGTAGATGTACTCCTTAATGTTCCATTGTGTGTCATTTTTATTAAAGTGCTTGAACCTTAGTACCACATAAATACTTAAATTTTCTTCTCTCTTTTCTTCCTGTGAGGTACAGTGTTGTTCTAGATACCAGTGATATTATCTAAATTATTGCTATATGATGCAGAGGGAAATTACTGTAACTTGATAAAGTGAATTTTTATTCTGTAAAATGTCTATGAATAATGAAATATTATTTATGTTCTGTTTGTTCATTTTGCCATGTCTTTGTTTTTTTGGTAATTTTCCCACTGTTTTTCTTATTAGTTACATGTTTAATATTTGGTCTTTCCCTGTTTTCATACATGGATATATGTATATATGTATTCTAAAACAAAAATAGGTACATAGCTGTGGCAGATTAGGTACCATGGGGAGCACACTTTGATATGGGACTAAGCTTGTCAGAAAGATGCGTATCAGAGGAGGAGGGGGAAGAGAAGTGGAAGAGGTTGGGGGGGGGCGGTGCCTCTCAGGAGCTGGACGCCTCACTGGCCCCGGGGATTGTGTGACTGTGGGTGATTCTTCAGCGAAAGGGTCAGGCCTTTGTTACCAGCCATGGGAGGAAGGCCTGGAGGGTCACGATTTCTTGCCTGGCAAACGTCTTCAGCTTTGTCTGCTCTCAAAGGAGCGAGAAGACATCGTTCACTCCTGAAGGGGATCTGGCTGCACAGCACAGTGGCCACTGCAGGACCACACACTCCCCTTCGTGAATCTTCTCTTTCTGACCACCCCAGCCCTTTGCCTAAGCACTCGGCACTGCGTCATTTCTCACCATTTTCTTAATTTTTCTGCAGGACTTCATAAGCTTCACTTATCAAATACTTCAAGGGATTCAGAACCAACCAAGCCTTCCGCGAATGGGCATCAGAAAGCGCTGTGAGACCTACGCTGGCCGCTCTGGAGAGCCCCAGACTCACATTCCCGCCATCATGGAAGTGCTTTCCTGCTGACCCGGTGCAGGGCCAGGGCCTGGGCCTCTCAGTGTCGTGTTTTTCTTAATCTGCTAAGAACTTGGTTATTGCTGTTCTTGTTTTAAATTTAGCTTTTGGACAGACCCTGTAGTTCAGCTAACCACTGGTTCTTTGTAGCGATGTCCATCCAGAACAGCACGTTCTGTAGATACCTTTACTCACATCAGTAAATGTGAATTTTTTCACCTGATACGCAGATGTTACGAAAGCCAAATGTTGAGGCTTTCTATACTTGATCTTAGCCAAAAGGATGAGATACTGTTTGAGGCTTTCTAAAGGGTCATTTAAATCCCACTATGTATTTTATTCAGAATGTAGCAACCTACCGGCAAGACATCCTTGGTACTAAGTGAAAGTTATCCAGAGAAATGCAGTTTCCAGTGTACTAAAACTGCTTTAGATGTCATTGCAATGGGTGCATTGTAACTGAAATGGTTACAAATTACATTTCTTATTTCCTTAAACACAAAAACAAAAGTGTTGTTTCTGTTACAGAATGATATTCGTCAGACTTTGAGCCAAGGGAAAGATACTGAATTCTTTTACAATCTGAGCCTTGGGAGAAAGCCACAGGAATATCTTCTATTGTACAGTAAAATAAGCTGTGGTAGAAAGTATTGTGTAATCATAGTTGAGTGACAGTTTCTGTGTATATAATTCAGTATTACCTCTCATAGCATAGTTGCCAGTGTTGAATACACTGTAACTTAGGTTTTTGCCTTATAGGCTATATGTACACTCAGTTTTTTAAAGCATTTTTTTCAAAGATCACTTCCTGTGCTTCTCTGATGCTTATGAAAAATATAAATGCTGAGTGGTAGAAACCCCATCTTTCCTCCATTTGAAACCTTTGGTTACTTTTATATATGCCAATTTAATTCCCCAACTTATAAAAGTTACTGCTTTAACACCCACGACTCACAGCATCAGCCATCATGATGTAAGGATAGTTTTGCATTGTAACCTGATCAGATATTCACTTATTAAGTTGTAAATAATTGTTGGGATGATTTCCCGACTTTAAGTCCACTGAATAAACACTATGAACTTAAATTCTGTGTTACCATCCTGTAGGGTAGAGTACCAAAAATTATGCATGCAAAAATATAAGATGGGCCTATTTGAACACATAATTATGCCATCTGTATAAATATATATGTTCACATGCACTATGTGTATGACAATAGATTGTCTGTGTTCAGACAAAAAGTAAAACAACTTTTTTCTCAAATTGTTGGAGTTAAGGTTTTTGGGGGAGAAATTTATGAAAAACAGTTATGTTTATTTGACTTCAAACATTTCCACTTAGAACCAAAATAAGAAAGTTTCATCTGTATAGTTATAAGCTCCATTAGTGTACTTCTCCTTTATATCTTTGCATTACCTTCTGAGTTTCCTATCTTTTCTAAAATGCAGCTTAGTTTTAAAATAAAAGTGGGTTCATGCTGGGATTCTAAGCAGCTCTTATTATAACCACCAGTGGTGGCGGCTTTCTCAGCCTAAGACCTCCATACCTAGGAAATCCGTAAAAGTCAGCTGCTCTCTAATTTCATTGTTAAGTATACCTTTTTAAGAATTAATTGCAAGCTTTGATTTTTACTGAAACTTGAAATCTCCATGCTTTGAGCAGACCAAGTCAAGAGAAGAATAGAAAGAAACTCAGGAGTATACTGATCTCACTTAACTTACACTAGTTTTGAGACACATCCAAAGAAACAGTACTTAGGTATTTGTGAGATGTCTGAAAATTTTGTTAGTAAAATATTAAACTCTTCAATGTGTGTATCAACTTTCTGTTCCTTTGAAATTTTCTTTCCGTCTGAAGACTTAAGTCAGGTTTTGATCAGTAAGCTCGGTAAACTGAAATCTAGATTTTACAAAACATTCACTGGGTACGTCTTTACTGCTGTTGAAACAGAGAACGAGCATTGTGTGGGAGGACAGTTTTGAACCTTTGATCTCAGATGCCTCCTTTAAAAAACACAAATTGTTGCCCACTCCGTCTGCTACATAATCAAAACGCCCTGAGGCTTTATTTCTGACCCACACAAGACTCTTCCGTCGAATTGATTCACTCCAAAAAGCAGGTGCCTCTGTTGGACATATGCTGGAGTCCGGTTTGCGTGACAGACCTCAAAAATGGCTGGCAGAATACTGAAGCCAGACATCTCAGTGCTGGTAAGAAAAGGCATTCTTAGGGATCCTCCTTTGATTGCAGTTGTGTGCTAGTAACACAGAAAGCATGTAGACCTGTGGAAGACAACACTCCCAATGGTCACCAAGTAGTTACGGAACTACCGTCTCGTTTCTGATTGGATGGGGATGCATCCAGTGATCCAGTGACCGCGTCAAATCAGGCACTCCTTTGAGCTTTCTCATCTCTAGTATCTATCTTGAAAGGCCATTTGGCACTACCGTTACAGAGTTTTTTGAGCAAACTTATAAGAGTCTTATTGGTTCTGCAATATTTACATTATTTTACAGCTATACATTTTACAGATTGTAACATTTGTATTGATTTTTACTAGTTTTCCAATATATTTCTTAGATTTACTATTTACATAGCTCTATGTACAGTCCACGTGGAAAAGATCTGCTCTGAGTAGACTGTATGTGAAGACCGCACATGCTCCCAGCACTACGCTCACATAGCTTACCCTGCCGTTCCCAGGGCCTGATTAGTGTGAGGATGAGGCCTCTGCACTGCTGTGCCTCTCAGGCACGGTGGAGATGCACAAGCACCTGCCCTCGCTGGAGGAGCTCCGCTCACCTGCCGACCCCTCAGCCGCCCCTGCAGCTCTGGGGCTGCTGACTTCATCCACCAGCAACGTGGCTTCCCATCGTTCATGGATCCACCTGCGTCTGCTTGTTTGCACGGTATTGAATGCAGAAACACAGAATGTAGGTGTATTTTTTTAAATGAGAACATAAATTCAGTAATGCCTTTTAAACTTTAAAAACAGTTATGTTACTTCAAAAATGGACACACTGATAAGTTATTTTTGTTTACAGATTATTTTGTTTACAAATTATTACTCTTGTTTTTTTTTCTATAGGATACTTGTAGTGTGACTTTTAAAATCTCTTAGAAATTAAAGTTTTGTGAAAAGTGATTTAATAATTGGTTTATAAGCCCTTATATGTGTTTTTTATTTTGTTTTTTCAGTCTTAAATACCATCATGGTTAAACCTTATGGGTATTTTTTTTTTGACAGGCAGAGTTAGACAGTGAGAGAGAGAGAGACAGACAGAAAGGTCTTCCTTCCATTGGTTCATCCTCCAAATGGTCACTACAGCCGGCGCCGCTGCCCCGATCTGAAGCCAGGAGCCAGGTGCTTCCTCCGGGTCTCCTATGGGGTGCAGGGTCCAAGCACTTGGGCCATCCTCACTGTCCTCCCGGGCCACAGCAGAGAGCTGGACTGGAAGAGGAGCAACCGGGACAGAACTGGCGCCCCAACCGGGACTAGAACCCGGGTGCCAGCACACCAGGCAGAGGATTAGCCTAGTGAGCCGCGACGCCTGCCAACCCTATGGGTATTTATAGGCAACTTCCATTTCATTTTTTTTTTTAAGATTTATTTTATTTATTTGAAAGACAGAGTTACAGAGAGAGGTAGGGACAGAGAGAGAGGTCCTCCATCCACTGGTTCACTCCCCAGGTGGCTGCAATGGCTGGAGCTGAGGCTGGAGCTGAGCCGATCCGAAGCCAGGAGCCAGGATCCTCTTCCGGGTCTCCCACATGGGTGCAGGGGCCTAAGGACTTGGGCCATCTTCCACTGCTTTCCCAGGCCACAGCAGAGAGCCAGATCGGAAGAGTAGCAGTCGGGATTCAAACTGGCACCCTTATGGGACTCCGGCTTTTCAGGCTAGGGCCTTAGTCCATGGTGCCACAGTGCTGGCCCCTCCATTTCATTTTTATAAAGGGCAATAATTATTCTAGTGAAATGTTGACTTGATGAAGTAAATCTTCTTTCTTTTTTTTATTGTGCCACCCAAAATGCAGCATCAGGAATTGAAATAGTGTATTTAATTATTTATGTATTTATATTTGCTTGGTCTTCCTCATTTCTCCCATAGAAGGATTGAACAGCAACTACCTATGGTCTGGGCAGTTTAGTCCACACTTCTCCGAAGAGCCAGTTAGCATCTAGTAACTCACTGATAAACATCAGTAGCTTTATACTTTTTGACTGCAGTAAGAAATGTACATTACTTTGTGACAGTACACACACACACACACACACACACACACAAACCAAATTTAACAAAATACTACCTGCTTTTACTGTGATGCATACTGGTGTTTTCCATTTTGTTTTTTATTCTTTAAAATATTAGACACAAACCACTAAGTTATTTTCTGATCTAGTGGATGGTAAACATCAGTTTAAAAAACATAACTTTGGATTCTGGCTTAAAAGAAGAATTAACATGGAGACCTTTTTGAGTCTTGTTTGTTGGCCTTTGAATGTTCACTTAAAATTAATTGCTACAGATACCACTGAAGTTAAAGTACCGAATGTGTAAATTACTCATTGCACAGCAAGCAATTAAATTAAAATCAGTAGAAATTGCTATAGCTCAAATATGGATTACAAAATTTCCATCCTAGGTCATTGATCCATATATCTTGTAAGGTGATGAGCAGCTAACACTTCTAATTTCCAATTCTGCATAATTCAATTAGGAAAACAATTTTTCAAGGTTAAGTATAATCCAATAGGAAATTCAGAGAAGGCCTCGTTGTTCTTGGATGCTACTGTGCTCTGCTGCAGATGGGAGCAGAGCGAAGAAGTGAATCACTGAGCATGGACTGTGAAGAGCAGGCGGCGCCTGATGCCGTGAGTAAGACTTGCTGGGGACCAGAGGCACCCAGGAGAGTCTGTGGTGTCTGAACGTGAGGAGCTGCAGGCCGAGCCCTGGACTCAGCATCTGAGCATCAAGTTCCCGTCAGTCACTGAACGATCTTGTGAGTGTGCTGACAAAAACGGCACGTCAGAATCCAGGATATGTGATGCTGCTATAGCTGTTTACTTGACTGCAAATTTTTGTTCACAGCATCCTGAAAGCATCCAGAGGTTTGGTTTTTTGTTTGTTTGTTTGTTTGTTTTGATATGAACTTCTTGGTAGACTTGAAGAATTAAACGACAGAATCATGCTGACCCAATACTGTCTCCTGCTCTACTTCTGCTCCCTGGTGGAGGGTCTCTCCCTACTTCCTGTTTCAGAGCCTGGCTGAGTTCAGTTTGCAGAGGGACTCACTTTTCCCTTCCTTTAGTCTTTACCATGTAATCTCTTCAGAAACTTGGAAGTAGGCCTTGTGAACGGAGGTGTGGGGTGGGGCAGAGGCTGAGTGCCCTGTTTGCACACACAGCCCCAGGACCACTCTGTGAGACCGGAAGTATATCCCTCTGCTGAGCAGGTGAGGAGAGCCACACGGAGCATGGCAGGTGTTTGCCGAAGTCTCCCAGCGGGGTGCCAGTGCCGGCCAGTGCGACTCCACCCTCTCACTCCTTCCTTGGTTTTGGGTTTTGGTTTCTTAGTGACTCCCATCTGCTTGTTTAGACTTTCAAACGCAAGGTAATGAATCATTCTTCACAAAACATGGCAAATGTTTGGATGCATCTCTTCTCCCAGTGTCGTGTGTGCTCATGGGGTTTGAGAGAGACGCACAGTTCAGCTTCCTTGCTTCTGGGCCTTATCATGGGGCCTAGTGCACTTCTCTCTCATCTAGTGCAGCACTATTTTACTGATAAGTAGGTATCGAAAATCTGACGCTAGCATGAATGCAATTTTACATATGTAGCTTGCAAAAGGAACTTTGTATTTGAAAATAATAACACACTACACTGTGTCAGATGTCCTGGGCATTGCGTGTGTCTGTGTGTGTGTGTGTACTATACCAACTTTGGGAAGTAGGTACTGTTGTTACTCCAACTTTGCAGATGAAGAAGCTAAAAGAGAGAGAGGTTAACAGAACTCAGGATTTGCACCTGGGCACACTGGCTCCTGAGCTTTGCCCTTAACCACTTCATATAGATTGCTTCTTTGATATATTTTATTTATTAAATGCAGCCTGTCAGAAGAAAGCGCCTGTTTTCACCTCGAAATAGACTGGTGAATAGATGACAGAGTCCTAAGAACAGAACTTCTGAAGTTCCTTAAGAACCAAAGATTCTACAAGATAGAAAACTTGTTTTAAAGTTATTACCTCTTGGGGACGGTGCTGTGGCATTGGGGGTGGGGCTGCCACCTGCAGTGCTGGTATCCATGTGGGCACCAGTTCTAGTCCTGGCTGCTCCACTTCCGATTCAGCTCTCTGCTATGGCCTGGGAAAGCAGCAAAAGATGGCTCAAGTCCTTGGGCCCCTGCACCCACATGGGAGACCCGAAGAAGCTCCTGGTTCCTGGCTTTGGATGGGTGCAGCTCCGGCAGTTGCAGCCAACTGGGGAGTGAACCAGCGGATAGAAGACCTCTCTCTCTCTCTCTCTCTCTCTCTTTCTCTCTTTCTCTCTCTCTCTCTCTCTGCCTCTCCGCCTCTCCGCCACTCTGTGTAACTCTGACTTTCAAATGGATGAATGAATCTTTGGAAAAAGTTATTACCTCTGTCATCTATGATACCTGGTGATGGTGCACTAGTTAGAGAACATGTGTGAGATAGTTGGGCTTTAAGAATATGACTTCATTATTTATAAAGGAAGAAAAACAATTTTGAAAAAATTCTTCAAGATAGTGGCTCTGATGGGCTCGTCACAACTGTGGGCCTCGCAGGGTTCTGGAGGTCTCTTGTCAATCTGGGAAGCAGCTCTGAGAGTCTTCAAGCCAGTGCTGCTGACTGGCTCAGTGCACAGCCTTGGGATTGGGCAGACCTTGGGACTGCTGAGCCAGAGGGCAATCCTAGCTAGGGAGAGGCTCATGCTTCCAGGGCGCCAGCTTCTTTGCTATCTGTGCCTTCTGGTGTCTTGTGTGAAAGATGACGACTATCTGGGGCTGTGGTAAAGGACTAGAAAACTAACCAGAGTTACCTGTGCCAACTCATCAGGGCATAAAAAACTCATGTGTGTGTGCTGTGTAGTGAAAGGTGGGTGGTGTTTTGTTTTAAGATTTACTTATTTTTTTCTGTATTTCAATGCTGTTTTCTCTTTTTTGTGATTTTTTAAAAACTTTATATAAAGGTAGAAAATTTTATGTATTTCATATATAGTTTTAAGAGCACGATGATACTTCCTACCCTCCCCTTCCCTTTTCCCTCCCTCTTCTCTATTTTTCTTTTAATTTTTACAATAATAGACTTTCAATTTACTTTATAGCTCTCCACTAAATAAATAATTCAACCACCATTGAAACAGTAGAAAAACTACTTTTTCTCAAGAGTATAGACAGGGGCTATAAACAATAATCAAATGTCAAAATGTCAAGTTTGCTTGTATACGTTACACTTTTTCTGATCTGTGTATATTAGTTGCCACAAATCAGGGAGAGCATATTTGTCTTTTGGGCTCTGGCTTATTTCACTAAGCCTAATCATTTGAAAGAGTTACAGGGAGAGTGGGAGAGAGAGAAAGAAAAATCTTCCATCCACTGCTTCATTTCCTACATGGCCACAACCCCAGGGCTGGAACAGAAAGCTGGGAGCCTGGGCCTCCATCTGGGTCTCCCACATGGGTAGCAGGGGCCCAAGCAGTTGGGCCATCTTCCCAGGCACATTAGCAGGGAGCTGGATGAGAAGTGGAACAGCCGGGACTGGAACTGGTGCTCATGTGGGATGCCCAGTGAGTTTTCTCTAGATATAAATATTGTACATCCACCTCACCATAACCATGGCTAATTTGTCAAAGTAGATTGGCATGTCGCACACTTTCACAGTGCCTGGAACATCAAGTACTTGATAAGTGTTGTCATCTTTAATAATTTTCTTAAATGTTCTCCTGTAGTAAGTTGACATGTTTAAGTGTCACAATTACTTGTAGCAGTCCTTATAAAGGATGAAAATAAGTTTAAAAATATTTTATCGGTAGTTATGTAGAGACAACTGAGGCTGCCCTGAAAAGTCATACATACTGGTGTTTGTCTAGTTTCATGACACTTGCAAACGAGTCCTTGGTTATCCTTATGGAAACTTTCCATTTGTTGTAATTTCCTAAATTATAGTTCTTAAGTTACAATGAGGAGTTTGGGTTGAGGTTGGCTATGTGAAAAGCTTGTAACAAGCAGGAAAACATTCTTAGTCTCAATTTTATATCTGTATTTTGTTTTATTTGGTTAAGCCTGAAAGTCTAGATGTGTCAAATTCATTACAGTTTTGTTATGTGGCTTTGTCCTTGAAATAGTAACCAAGTCTAACTCGGCAAAAAGCAAGAATACTGGATCATTAAAATGTTTCCCTTGATTCATTTAATTCTTAAATTTCAGTGTTTAGATGTGTGTGCCCTTGTTATTCCATGGGATTGCTCTCTGACAAGCCAGATACCACCTAGGCTTTATGTAATCTCCTTTGTCTATGGGCTTTTTGTATTCCAATAGACATAGGTTTATATCTTTATATATTGAGTGGCCAGTACACTATTCCTTGGTGTGTGTTTGCGTACCATATTTTAACTCCTTAATGATGGGTGTAAATGCCGACAGCGAACTTTCCCCACATATCTTAGCACACTAGCGCCTTAGAATTCATTCCTAGAAATGGAGGTCCGGGTCAAAGAGAGTGTGCATATCTCCATAGTATGCACATGCACTCTCATCAGCAGTGTGTGAAGTTGTATTTCTGTAGCCAAAAATGGGTCTTGACAGCCCTTTGCATTGCTGGCAATCTGACAGGCAACTGTTTTTCTTTGCATTTTTAATAACTAGTGGAGGGGGCATACTTTTGTTATTTTAGCAGCTGTTTGTTTTTCTGCTTCTGTGAATCCTCAGTAAACACCTTGCCCACCTGTTTTGGTATTTTACAATTTCCTTAATGTTTTATTTTAAAAATGTCTGTGTATTAGTATGAATTGTTTATCTTTCTGATGTATTAGAATTATTTTTCTTAGTTATTATTTTTAAAACTTGCTCACAATATTTGTTTTGCTATATGGAAATTTAAAATTTCTCTGTTGAAGTATGCATTTTCCCATGAATTTCTTGGTGTCATATTTAGGCCTTCACTATGGCAAGATTTAAAAGATTATTTACTGGGGCTGGTGCTGTAGCACAGTGGATTAACGCCCTGGCCTGAAGCACCAGCATCCCATATGGGTGACGGCTGCTCCAGTTCCCATCCAGCTCTCTGCTATGGCCTGGGAAAGCAGTAGAAGATGGCCCAAATCTGTGGGCCCCTCCACCTGCGTGGGAGACCTGGAATATGCTCCTGGCTCCTGGCCTCGGATCGGCACAGCTCTGGCCATTGCAACCATCTGGGGAGTGAACCAGCGGATGGAAGACCTCTTTGTCTCTACCTCTCTCTGTAACTCCATCCTTCAAATAAATAAAAATCTTAAAAAAAAGAATATTTACCTACTTTTGCCTCTAACAATTTTGAGATGTAATTCACATACTATAAAATTCACTATTTGAAAGCATTGGTGTGTAGTATGTTTGCACGGTTGTACAAACCATTAGCACCATCTAATTCCCCAAACCACACCGCCTTTATACTAGTACTTTTTATCACAATAAATCATTGCCAGAATTTATCTCAATGAAAGGAGTGAGCCAGTGGTTGGGCAGACCGCCAGTTACTGCACAACAACCATTCCTTCCTTCATACCCAGCAGTTGAACTCCAGTCTTGTTCCTGGTGGCAGTGAACTCAGCAAAAGCACTGTCACCCAGCTGGAGCCAGTGGCTCCCTCCTGGCCAGGAGACGCCAGCATACTTGTGTAGGTCCTTGGGGAAGACTGTGCCAGCAGCCAGCAGCCAGGAGTCCGATCTGCCCTGTCTGTCCTCTCTGCTCTGCACCACTGATGTGAGCTGGAACTGCGAGGGCCATTTTGGAACATGAATTTGTCTTTTTAAGAAGAGTTGAAAGAGTCTGGGAGCCTGAACACCGTAGCTGCCTTCCCTCCCCTCTGCTGGCTTCTGTGGAGGGTGGCAACCCTACTGCTACCGCCGTCAGTCTGTAACTAGCACCGGGGTGCAATTCTGATGGACCACTCCTGTCCCCCAAGCACTCACTAGTTGTGGCAATGACCTATATCAAATAGCGTGATTTGAAATGCCCTTTTAATGAACTAAATGCCCATAAAACTAGAGCTTATTTCTAAATCAATTCTGTATCCTGAACCTCAACCAGTATAGTTTATAACTTGATGTTCATGTATATTCTCCCATATTAATGTACCTAATATTAACCTTGTGTTTTGAATTGTGAATCCTTAAACTTGCTGTTTATTTCATGGGGCTCTTGACAATGACTCGTTTTCCTCTGTGTGAAAATAATTTTGTTGTTTTTCAGATGGTGACTTTATACGCTTAGTTTGTAACTGGGAAACTGGTACATTCTTTTGGTCTAACTTGGGAAGATTAATTGTTTTTCATGAAACATCCCAGAGACAGCAGGTACAAGTTGAGTCAGGGCTGTAGATTAGTTACAGTGCTGCATCAGTGTTAACTTCCGGTATAGATGATTGCTGTTGGGACTATGTTCACACGGGGAAGCTGGGTGATGTTACATGGCAATTGTGTAATATTTCTCCAACTTTTTTGGTCAGTCTAAATTATTTCAAAGTCTCAGACATGTATAATAAAAATGTACAGTATAAAATATTTTAGCTCTTTTTCAGAAACATGTAGCAACATTTACTATCTTCCAGGCACCATTCATTGGCGGGACAGAGCAGGGCAATGTGTGAGATCTTGCAGTGTGAATGTTTGCAGCCCCCAATTTGCTCACCTTAACTCTGTAACATGGTCCCCTGTGGCTGAATCCAAATATGGATGATTAGATTTTCATAAAAATACTGCTGTGCTCCCCAGTCACATCCATTGTAGACATTTGATTAGACATTAATTTCACGACAAACCTGAGAAATTTTCCATGGTATTTTTCTCTGATTTTAATTTATCTATTTTGGCCGGTGCCGCGGCTCACTAGGCTAATCCTCTGCCTGTGGTAACAGCACTCGGGTTCTAGTCCCACTTGGGGCGCCGGTTCTGTCCCGGTTGCTCCTCTTCCAGTCCAGCTCTCTGCTGTGGCCCGGGAGTGCAGAGGAGGATGGCCCAAGTGCTTGGGCCCTGCACCCACATGGGAGACCAGGAGAAAGCATCTGGCTCCTGGCTTCGGATCGGCGCAGTGCGCCAGCCATGGCAGCCATTTAGGATATGAACCAACGGAAAAAGGAAGACCTTTCTCTCTCTCTCTCTCTCTCTCTCTCTCTCTCTCTCTCTCACTGTCTAACTCTGCCTGTCAAAAAATAAAAATAATTTATCTATTTTTACTTCATTATTTGGGAGGGAGGGAGGGAGAGAGAGAGAGAGACCCATCTGCTGGTTTATTCTCTAAATGCCTACAAATAACTGGGACTGGGCCAGGTTGAAGCTGGGAGCTGAGAACTCAACTTGGATCTCCCACATGAGTGTCAGTGACCCAACTGCTGAGTCACTCTTAGCCTGGTGTCTCTGAGTACATGCATTAGCACCTGCACTTAAACTCAGGCACTGGAATATGGGATGTGGGCATCCCAGCAGGCATCTTACCCGCTAAGCCAAATGCCTGCCACAACCTATAGTGTTTTTCAACACAAATATGTCCAAGGCCATATCGTCTTTGACCCTTACACTTTGGCCCTCTGGGAAGAAATAGGTGATGGCTAGGCTCAAGAATTTAATAGTAGCTCTGATTATCGGTCCTTACAGAGAATTTTATTCCATAACACTACCATGAGACCAGGATATCATTTTTTAAAGTTGCTGCTGAATTTTAACTTAGTTAGATGTTTGTCAACACCCCCGCTACAGAAAGCCTTACAGTAAGCAGCCTTAATGCAGTGACTAGGGGCCAGGGTTGTGACACAGCAGGTTAAGCCACCCCTTGGTGATGCTGGTATGCTATATCGGAGCATCACTTTTGAGTTCTGGCTGCTCTACTTCCAGTGCAGCCCCCTGCTAGAGTGCCTGGAAAAGCACTGACAGGCCCCTGTCACTCACAGGGAAGCCAGGCTCCTGGCTTTGGCTTGTCTCAGCCCTTGTGATTTTATTTTCCAGAGGTAATTATTTTATTTATGCACATTTCACAAATGCAACATTATGAACATAGTAATTTTTCCCACTGCACTTGCCCTCCCACCCATTCTCCTCCACTTCCATTTCCCTCTCCTGTTCTCTGTCTTGTTTTTTACCAAGATCTATTTTCATTTATATTTATATACAGAGGATTAACTCTATTCTAGGTAAAGAGGTTAGCACTTTGTATGAGAGAGAAAAAGAAAGAGGCCAGCGCCGCAGCTCAATAGGCTAATCCTCCGCCTGCGGCTCCAGCATCCCAGTTGGGGCGCCGGATTCTGTCCTGGTTGCTCCTCTTCCTGTCCAGCTCTCTGCTGTGGCCTGGGAGTGCAGTGGAGGATGGCCCAAGTGCTTGGGCCCTGCACCCCATGGGAGACCAGGAGAAACACCTGGCTCCTGCCTTCGGATCAGCGCGGTGCACCGGTCACAGCGCGGCCATTGGAGGGTGAACCAACGGCAAAGGAAGACCTTTCTCTGTCTCTCTCTCTCTCACTGTCCACTCTGCCTGTCAAAAAAAAAAAAAGAAGAAAAAAAAGAAGAGACAAAACTGTCCCTCAACAATCCAGACAAGGGCTATTCAAAGTTATTGTATCTCAAAGGTAATTTTGCTTTTTGTTTTTTTCTTCCTTCCTTCTCCCCTCTTTCCTTTTAGAAACTTAATTTTTATCTTTAAAGAAGAACCCAAGGATGATACATCTTTTGTGAGCTCTTAGACATAACTATAACTTATGAGACATAAAAGTATCCTCCACTTAATACACTTAATGGAACTAATTCTTTTACTAATGCAACTCTTTGGGGACAGAGGTCCTGCATGGGAAGTTAGTACACAGTGGCTCTTGTTGTTTATTTAACAATTAGCACTCTTTATGTGCTATTATGACATCAATGATCACCTGAGGTTCTTGATTTGGGCTACCTAGGCTGTGGAAGCCTTTTAAGCAAAGTGGAAGTTCTCTCCTTCCTTCAGATAAAGTAAATCTTTCTTTGGTGGCTGCTGCTTTCCACTTAGGGTCTCACCCACAGAGATCCTTCATGTAGAACATTTTTTTTTGCCCCAGTGGCTTGGCTTTCCATGCCTGAAATGCTCCTCTTGGCTTTTCAGCCAAACCAGAATGCCTAAGGGGCTGATTCTGAGGTCAGAGTGCTAGTTAAGGGGATTGTCATTCTATAAGTCTGCTCTACGGACTGCTTCCCATTAGTGAGCATTCTCTTCTTTTTAATTCTATTATTATTACCAAACACTTTTTATTTATTACCAAACTCCTATTTATATGATCACTTTAATACTTAAAATGCTATTTTTATCACCCAGCTTAAGGGGATTTGGCATCCCATGGCAAATTTTTAAACTGTATCCTTAGAAGTAAGTCCATAGGAATGCATGCAGAACTATACAGCTTTACAGTTACAAACTTCATGCATTATACAATTGCAACTTTAGGATCATGATAATTCTTCCCACCATGCCCAACCTCCCACTCATGCTCCCACCCACTTCCTCTTCCCTTTCTTATTCTCACTCTTTATTTTCAATTAAATGTATACACAAGGGGTTAACTCTGTTAAGTAAAGAGTTCTAGGATTAATATGAGAATAAGCGATAAGTAAGATAAAGGAAAAGAAGGGCTGTTCAAAGTCATTGCTTCTCAAAGTGTCAATTTCAATTCTAAGATTGCCTTTTAGGGTCTCTATTATCACACATCAGGGAGAACATAGAGAATTTGTTCCTTTGGGGCTGGCTTATTTCACTAAGGATGATGTTTACCAGTTTCATCCATTTTGCTGTAAATGACTGGATTCCTCCCTCCCTCCCTCCCTTCCTTCCTTCCTTCACTTTCTCTCTCTCTCCTTCCTTCCTTTTCCTTCCTTCCTCTTCACTTTGCTGATTGTTTATTTTGAAGCTTCTCATTTTGATGTAATCCCATTTGTCAATTTTGGCTCTTACTGCCTGTGCTGCTGGAGTCTTTTCCAAGAACTCTTTGCCTATGCAATGTCTTACAAGATTTCCCCAATGTTATCTAATAATTTGATGGTATTGGGTCATAGATTTAGGTCTTTAGTGACAGGTGTCAGCTAGGGGTCTTGCTTCATGCTTCTGTATGTGGTGATCCAGTTTTCCCAGCACCATTTGTTGAAGAGACTATCCTTGCTCCAGGGGTTGATTTTTGCTCCTTTGTCAAGGATAGATTGGTTGTAGATGCTTGGATTGATTTTGGGTGTTTCTATCCTATTCCATTGGTCCATCTGTTTTTGTACCAGTACCAGACTGTTTATCAAACTGTTTATCAAACCAGACTGTTTATTAACTGCCCTGTTGTATGTCTTGAAGTCTGGTATTGTTTTTGTTGTTGTTGTTGTTGAAGTCTGGTATTGTTTTGTTGTTGTTGAGTAAGATTGCTTTAGCTATTTGGGGTCTCCTGTGTTTCTATATGAATTTCAGCATCACTTTTTCTAGGTCTGAGAAGAATGTCTTTGGTATTTTCGTTGGTATAGCATTGAATCTGTACATTGCTTTCAGTAGTATAGACATTTTGATGATGACGATTCTTCCTGTCCATGAACATGGAAGATTTTTCTATTTGTTGGTATCTTCTTCTATTTCAGATATTTGACATCCTTGGTTAAACTTATTCCAAGGTATTTGATTTTTTTGGTAGCTATTGTGAATGGGATTGATCTTAGTAGCTCTTTCTCAGCTGTGGTATTGTCTGTATATGTAAATACTGCTGATTTTTGTGTGTTTATTTTATATCCTGATACTTTACCAAACTCTTCTATGAGTTCCAGTATTCTCTTAGTGGAGCGTTTGGGATCCCCTTTATATAGAATCATGTCATCTGCAAATAGGGATAGTTTGACTTCCTCCTTCCCAATTTGTATCCCTTTGATTTCTTTTACTTGTCTAATGGCTCTGGCTAAAACTTCCAGGACTATATTGAAAAGCAGTGGTGAGTGGGCATCCTTATTTGGTGTCGGATCTCAGTGGTAATGCTTCCAGCTTTTTCCTGTTCAATAGAACACTGGCTGTCAGTTTGTCATAAATTGCCTTGATTGTGTTGTGGAATGTCCCTTCTATACCTAATTTCCTTAAAATTTTCATCATGAAAGGGTATCATATTTTGTCAAATGCTTTCTCTGTGCCTACTGAGACTATGTTTCTGTGTGTAGCACATCCTTAAGCATCTTTTATAAAGTCTGGATGAGTGGTGACAAATTCTTCCAATTTCTATTTGTTATGGAAGGTCTTTATTTCACCTTCATTCATAAATGACAGCTTTGCAGTGTACAGTATTCTGGGTTGACAGTTTTTTTTCTTAAGACTTGGAATATATCTTGCCATTCTCTCCTAGCCTGTAGGATTTCTGATGAGAAGTCCGCTGTGAGTCTAATTGGACATCCTCTGAATGTAATGTGGCATTTCTCTCATGCCCATTTTAGAATTTTAATGTTTCACTGTGGAAAGTTTGACTACAATGTGTTGTGGTGAAAATCTTTTCTGGTCATGCCTATTGGGCGTTCTATGTGTTTCCTGTACTTGGATATCCCTTTCTTTCTCCAAATTAGGGAAGTTTTCTGTTATTACTGAAAAGATCTTCTAATCCTTTCTCTCTCCATGTCTTCAGGGACTCCTAAGACCCGTATGTTGGGTAATTTGGTAATATCTTGTAGATCTGCAACAGTGTTTTTTAGTTTTCTAATTTCTTCTTGTTTTTGGTCTGACTGTAAAATTTCTAGAGATTTGTCCTCTACCTGTGATATTCTTTTGCCTCACCTGCTCTGTTGTTAAGACTTTTCACTGCAGTTTTTATTTGATCTACTGAATTATTCATTTCTAGTATTTCATTTTGATTTCACTTTAATATCTCAATTTCATAAGAAAAATTTTCATTAGTATAGTATATAATTTTCTTTAGTTTGTGAATTTGCTTCTGATTGCTTCTAATTAGTCTGATGATTAGTTTTCTGAATTCTGTTTCTGGCATTCCCTCAATCTCTTCATCTTCATCTTCTAATATTGAAATGTTGTACCTTGTGGGGGGGCTCATAGCATCTTGCTTATTATTTTTTAAATTTTTTGTTTTTCATCATTTGTGTAATTTTTTTATTGTCTGGTGTTTTTTTTTTTTTTTAAATTTTTGGTCTGTTTTTATGTGGCTCAGTGGGACGTCTGCACATCCAGTGAATGCCAAGAGGTGCTGGATGTGGCCATGGTGCTGTGTTCAGCCTTCCAGGGTGGGGCAAGTATCCAGGGTAAGACCCCCGTTGGGCTTGGTAACTCTCCTCTGGTTAACTGGATGGAGAGGGATGGTCACTGCAGTCGGTGGGAACTGCCCTTTTCCTCACAGCTGTGGGATGCCCCAGTGTTAGTGCCTGGTGTGCTTAGCACCCATCTGCACTGCTAAATGAACTGCTCGTTTGATCTGTGGAGTCTGTCCTGTGGGCACGGCTCCTTCTGTTATGAGCTGCTATAGGTAACCGAGGAGCTCTGAGAGGGGAGTGCAGCTCTTAGTTGCCCAGGGCCCAGCCATACTCTGTCTCCTCCTATGCAGTCACTGTTTTCTTGTGGATTGTCAGTGGGGCTACTTGGCCCCGCTAGCCAGCCCAATCTACAATGAAACTAAGGTGTTCTCAGAGCCGCTGTCTGTGTGTGATCCTCCCAACCAGCGTTGGGGTTAGTGGGGCAGGATGGGGGGTGTTTTTCTCTGGTTAGGTCTGTGGATCACAGGTGCACAAAGCAGCTGCTCACTTCATCCCAGCTTACTTCTTTTTTTTTTTTTTTCTTGGTGAGTAGTCTTTTCTTTTTTTGTTTAACTTTTATTTAGTAAATATAAATTTCCAAAGTACAGTTTATGGATTACAATGGCTCCCCCCCCAAAACTTCCCTCCCACCTGCAACCCTCCCATATCCCGCTCCCTCTCCCATTCCATTCACATCAAGATTCATTTTCAATTATCTTTATATACAGAAGATCAATTTAGTATATATTAAGTTATTATTAGTATATATTAAGTAAAGATTTCATCAGAACATAAAGTGTAAAATACTGTTTGAGTACTAGTTATAGCATTACTTCACATTGGACAACACATTAAGGAGAGAGATACTACATGGGGAGTAAGTGCACAGTGACTCCTGTTGTTGACTTAACAATTTGACACTCTTGTTTAAGGTGTCAGTAATCTCCCTAGGCTCTAGTCATGAGTTGCCGAGGCTATGGAAGCCTTTTGAGTTCGCCGACTTCGATCTTACTTAGACAAGGTCATAGTCAAAGTGGAAGTTCTCTCCTCCCTTCAGAGAAAGGTACCTTCTTCTTCTTTCTACTGGGATCTCGCTTGCAGAGATCTTCCATTTAGGGTTTTTTTTTTTTTTTCTCCGCCAGAGTGTCTTGGCTTTCCAGGCCTAAAATACTCTCATGGGCTCTTCAGCCAGATCTGAATGCCTTAAGGGCTGATTCTGAGGCCAGAGTGCTATTTAGGACATCTGCCAATCTATGAGTCTGCTGTGTATCCTGCTTCCCATGTTGAATCGTTCTCTCCCTTTTTGATTCTATCAGTTAGTATTAGCAGACATTAGTCTTGTTTGTGTGATCCCTTTGACTCTTAGACCTATCATTATGGACTAGTGAGATGGCATTGGTACATGCAACCTTGATGGATTGCATTGGAATCCCCTGGCACGATTCTAACTCCATCATTTGGGGCACGTCTGATTGAGCATGTCCCAAATTGTACATCTCCTCCCCCTCTTATTCCCACTCTTATATTTAACAGAGATCACTTTTCAGTTAAATTTAAACACCCAAGAATAATTGTATGTTAATTACAGAGTTCAACCAATAGTATTAAGTAGAACAAAAAAATGCTAAAAAGGATAAAGTATTAAATTGTACATCAACAGTCAAGACAAGGGCTGATCAAATCACTATGTTTCTCATAGTGTCCATTTCACTTCAACAGGTTTCCTTTTTGGTTCTCAGTTGTCACCAATCAGGGAGAACATATGATATTTGTCTCTCTGCGACTGGCTTATTTCACTCAGAATGATGTTTTCCAGATTCCTCCATTTTGTTGCAAATGACCGGATTTCATTGTTTTTGACTGCTGTATAGTATTCTATAGAGTACATGTCCCATAATTTCTTTATCCAGTCTACTGTTGATGGGCATTTGGGTTGATTCCAGGTCTTAGCTATGGTGAATTGAGCTGCAATAAATGTTAATGTACAGATGCCTTTTTTGTTTGCCAATTTAATTTCCTTTGGGTAAATTCCAAGGAGTGGGATGGCTGGGTTGTATGGTAGGGTTATATTCAGGTTTCTGAGGAATCTCTAGACTGACTTCCATAGTGGCTTCACCAGTTTGCATTCCCACCAACAGTGGGTTAGTGTCCCTTTTTCCCCACATCCTCACCAGCATCTGTTGTTGGTAGATTTCTGAATGTGAGCCATTCTAACCAGGGTGAGGTGAAACCTCATTGTGGTTTTGATTTGCATTTCCCTGATTGCTAGTGATCTTGAACATGTTTTCATGTGTCTGTTGGCCATTTGGATTTCCTCTTGAAAAATGTCTATTGAGGTCTTTGGCCCATCTCTTAAGTGGGTTGTTTGTTTTGATGTTGTGGAGTTTCTTGATTTCTTTATAGATTCTGATTATCAACCCTTTATCTGTTACATAGTTTGCAAATATTTTTTCCCATTCTGTTGGTTGTCTCTTCACTTTCCTGTTTCTTTTGAAGTACAGAAACTTCTCAATTTGCTGCAATCCCAAATGTTAATTTTGGCTTTGACTGCTTGTGCTTCCAGGGTCTTTTCCAAGATGTCTTTGCCTGTGCCTATATCTTGCAGGGTTTCTCAGATGTTCTCTAATAATTTGATGGTGTCGGGTCGTAGATTTAGGTCTTTAATCCATGTTGAGTGGATTTTTATGTAAGGTGAAAGGTAGAGGTCTTGCTTCATGATTCTGCACGTGGAAATCCAATTTTCCCAGCACCATTTATTGAATAGACTGTCCTTACTCAAGTTGGCTGTAGGTGTTTGGATTGATTTCTGGAGTTTCTATTCTGTTCCATTGGTCTATCCATCTGTTTCTGTACCAGTACCATGCTGTTTTGGTAACAACTGCCCTGTAGTATGTCCTGAAATCTGGTATTGTGATGCCTCCAGCTTTGTTTTTGTTGTACAAGATTGCTTTAGCTATTCGAGGTCTCCTGTGTCTCCATATAAATTTCAGCATCATTTTTTCCAGATCTGAGAAGAATGTCTTTGGTATTTTGATTGGTATCGCATTGAATCTATAAATTGCTTTTGGGAGAATGGACATTTTTATGATATTGATTCTTCCAATCTATGAGCATGGAAGATTTTTCCATTTTTTGGTATCCTCTTCTATTTCTTTCTTTAAGATTTTGTAATTCTCATCGTAGAGATCTTTAACGTCCTTGGTTAAGTTTATTCCAAGGTATTTGATTATTTTTTTGGCTATTGTGAATGGGATTGATCTTAGAAGTTCTTTCTCAGCCGTGGCATTGCCTGTGTATACAAAGGCTGTTGATTTTTGTGCATTGATCCAGCTTACTTCTTGATGGTGCTGGACAGGCTCCCCCTCCCCTCCCATTGCCAGGCTACTGGCGTGGAGCAGATTACACATAGGGGGAAGGAATTCCTCTGAATTGTGGCCCTCGCTGTTTGGCTGGGGGCGACCCCTGTGGTTGCCAGCACATGCAGGGGAGGTGGGGGCAGCAGCTCCCTGCCTGTGAGACGTGTGCCTTTTTTCTTCCTGCCCCTGCTGTCAGGGGGTCCACGTGGAACTTTAAAAGCAGCTCACCATGCTCTGCCTCCCGCTGTGGAGCAGCGCTGTGGGCCCATGGATTCCCTTCTCGCCTGGTTTGCTGGGGCAGGCATCTTTCTTGCCCAGTCCAAGCTCTTGTTGTATTTTGTTGCGTATTTGTTCTGTCGGAGCGGGTGGATCTGGATCATTTCTGTTGTTTTCGCTGGGTCTACTGCTGGGGCTCTCCCACTGCTCTGTCCTAGGAGTGTCCTTTATCCCCTGTTTAAGTATTAATTTTCCTCTGTGTGAGTCAGACCGTCCTGTCCTGTTGCTATTCCGCCATCTTCCAAGTAGTTCAGCCCTTGCCATTGTGGCCATTTGGGGAGTGAACCATGAGTTGGAAAATCTCTTTCTATCTCTCCCTCTCTGTCATTCTGCCTTTCAAATATTATTATTATTATTATTATTATTATTATTTTTAGTGAAGTGAATGTAGTGTCATTGTCACTCAAAATGAATCTAAACAGACAATAACCCTTGCCACCTAATCCTTGGCCAGTGTTCAGCTCTGCTGAAGTATTATGGGCTTTGGTTTATCTTAGTACATGGCTTTAAAACAAAATGCTGTTCATTTTGGTGTCCCTTCAAAGATGCAGTGGGGCTGGTGCCTGCAACACCTGCATCCCATGAGTGCAGGCTTGAGTCCAAGCTGTCCCACTTCCTGTCCAGCTCCCTGCTAATGGCCTGGGAAAGCACTGAAGATGACCCACGTGCTTGGGCCCCTGCACCCACATGGGAAACCTGCTAAGAGTCCCCGGCTCCTGGCTTTGGGCTGTTGGGACCATTTGGGGAGTGAACTGTTTTATGGACGATTTCTCTCTCCCTCTCTCCCTGCCTTTCAAATAAATAACATCTTATTTTGTTGTTGTTGTTGTTCCTGGAAAACAGAAGCAGCATTCCACAGAGGCTGCATCGTAGAGCTCCTGTGTTCTCGGCATCACATACCCTTTGTATGCAGAATGCTGAGAAAAGTGAGTTTAGTGCTAAGGAGTAGCCATCCGTGGGGGGGGGGGGGTACCTAGCAGCGTGAGTAGCACAGACCCTTGAAGTCTCAGGGGCAGCCCGGGGAGCACGTGAGCCTGGCATGAACACAGGCAGGAGGTGCAGCAGCTGGATCGTGCCAGCAGCTCGCTCCACACAGCTGACTGTCTGGAAAGGGTCTGAGCAGCGCTCCTCGGCGGCCACCGTAATTAGCAACGCAGAAGTGAGAGAGGAAATGCTTTTCTCCAGGCATCAGCCTTCCTGAACTCTGGCCTGGTTTTAAACTCATGCCAGGATGCATTGTGTAACTGACAGGATTTTCCTGTTTGGAAGCCCAGAGCCAAGTGTGCAGGTCTCGTGTGAGCGCTTGGCTTATGCGGTTCTGCCTCATTCTTGGCACCTCTTTGTTCTCACTTGGGAGGGTTAATTTTGTGTGTCGACTTGACTGGGACACTGTGTGCCCAGATTAAACAGTATTTCTGGGTGTGGCTGTGAGGGTATTTCTGAATGAAATCCGCATTGAAATCTGTGTGCTCAGTAAAGCAGATTGACCGATATGGGTGGGCATCATTAATTCAGAGACATTGGTCGGGACAAAAAAAAGGGAGGATTTCACCCTCGTTATTTTCTACTTCACTGCTCGTGTTGGGACCTCTCATTTCATCTTCTCCTGCCCTCGGACTGGGTTTCTGCCCTTGGTTCTCCCAGACTCTCTTAGCCTTGGACCTGATTACCATTCTCCCGCGTCTCTAGTTACATAGAGCATGCCATAGCTGTTAGCTAACTGCACCCACCCGTTTTAGGTGTAATTGCATGTCTAATTGGCTGTTTCTCTAGAGGACACTGATAGACCACTTCCACCACTGTCTTCAGTCTTCCTCAGAATCCTTTGGTTGCGGGTGCCAGAAACCAAATTCGCGGAGTTTTGTCTGGCTCAGACTCGCAGTCTGGAGTCAGTCCCAGCTGAGCCTGCCCTAGACTGACCATTCCCAATCCAACAAACAAGACATGGATGCTTGTTATGATAAGCGTTATTATAGGGAAAAAAAAAAAACTGATGAAATTATATTCTCTGACCAAATGAAATAAAACTAGAAGTGAAAAAAATCATAGTTTTAAATAAATTCAGGGATTTATGCTTAAATAGCCTGGCAGAATTTTCTTCTCCCGAAAGTATACATGAGCAAATAGTCAAAGGACATCGACATCAAGCCAAGACAGAGAGGAGTACTTCTTGGAGTGCTTGAGAAGAAAGAACAAAATTCTAGAGAAGACCAGAGAGATACAGTAATGTACTCTTACCTCCCCTCATACCCTAACCTGGACGGAGTACGCTAACACAGTGCGAGCTGAGGGAGACCCTGTATATTTCACATAACAATTGCAAAGAAAAAGGCGAGGTGGGAACACGAGCCGAAAAACTAGTCTCCCTTCCTGGGATGATGCTTCCAGGATACCAAACTGTAACGGAAAGCTGTGCATAGCCAAAAGGCACGTTCTGATCGGCCTGGTGCGTACACCTGTCCTTTCTCATCTCCCGCCTACCATTTCTGATATAAGCTATTTAGCCACGTTTGAGTAGAGAACAGAGCCCAGGTATTCCAACAGAGATGGCACTGGTGTAAGTCGAATCATCCCCCTTCTGCATTCTCTGAGCTACAGAAAGTGTATCAAAGACAAACCTCACAGCCTTCAAGCCATAACTACGAGGGAAGAACAAATCAGGCTTAGCTAGGGAGACAGTATATTTCATCAGGACAAGCAGAATGAGGAGACTTAATTTAAAAAAATCAACAAAATAAGAACTCAAATCTAATAAAATGAGATTAAAAGATCTACGGAACCAAATATCATCATAGAAATAAAAAATAGCACGGTGTGGATATGTGAAAGAACTTCAGAATGTTCTTGAGAAAACGGAATTGAAACTATGAACTTTGTTTCTCTATGTAAACTTTATCAAATAGAAAACAACTTCAAAAACGGTCATAGCAGTCACTCAGTCCATCCCTAGAGAACACATTCGTGGGATTTAGCCAGGCCAGTGCAGGCTCTTCAATGGTTTTAGGAAAAATGGGCGCCCTTCTCATTTTTTTAAGATTAGGAAACCAAAACTCAGAGGGAGCCACTCACTCAGCACTGTAAGGTGGCTGCCTACTAATGTCCTGTCAAAACTCTGCCCAGATGGCCCTGGTGTGATGAGAGCAGTGAGCAGCAGCCCTGTCACGGTGGAGAAGGACTGTGGTGGAACGTTCTGGCTGAAGTTTTGGCTGACTTTCCCCAAATGCTTTCCTAAGAAGCAGATGTCATCATTCTTTGTCCCTCCAGAAACTCAATGAGAAAGATGCTTTTGAGCATGTTGCAATGACTTTTGCTCTTTGGTCCACTTGGGCTTTGGACCACTTCTGCCACTTGGTGCCCACTGCGTTGTGCTTTGTCTTCAGGATCATCGTAGTGAAGCCAGGCCTCCTCTCCTGTTACAGTTCCTTGGAGAAATGCTTCAGGATCTGGATCCCACTTGTCTAACATTTCCATTGAATGCTCTGCTCTCGTCTGCAGCTGGTTTGGGTGCAACAGTTTGGCACTCACTGGGCAGAAGTTTTGCTTTTTCAATCAGAGCTGCAAAACCTGAATCAACTGAGCTCTCTATGGTGCTGGCTATTGTTTCTGCTGTCAGCCCTCTTCATAAATAAGATGACGTGGATAGTCGACCACTGTAGTCTTCATCTTCAACATCACCATTTCTCTTCTTACATTACTGATTTGTAAACTGCGGATTTTGGGTGGCATTGATTTCACCATTTTTCTACCCAAGCTTCTTCATCAATCCAAGTCTCCCAGGTAGGTGGTGAGGATTCAAGTAGCTCAAGTACTATCACCAGCCGCCTCCCTGGTGTGCTTTAGCAGGAAGCTGGAATAGGGAGTACAGCCAGGACTCAAACCCAGGCAATCCGATATGACACGTGGGCATCCTAGCAGCAGCTTAACCACTAGGCTGCACGCCGGAAATCCATGCATAGATTCCTTTTTATAATACACATGTCCCACAAAACGTGTAAAGATACCTATTATAGGAATATAAAAAGTAGGAATGGTAATAGCACTCTTGATCTCTTCCAGAGGTAAATCACACTCATCTCATTACAAAAATTTCAAAGCTTTATCTCATCACAAGGTCAGGCCCAAGCCTAGTATGCGTTAGGTCTGGGTGAGGCTCTCTTTGTCTGGGACCTGTGCAAAATACAAGTCGCTTTCATCCTGCCACCTGCCCTAAATACACTCAACACACAACTGCAGAACAGAGGCTGGGTGCACAGCAGTCCCTGGTCCTCGTGACTGACTTGGTATAACCCCTCATCTAAGGATAGGGTGAGACTGTGGTGACGTCCTTGCTCTCCCTGAGGGACTAGGTCCTCCATCTGCTGTTCCCCAGGACTCTGGCATCTCCTTCTCCAGCCGAGCCTGTCTCTGATCAGCTGGGCCTGAGGCAGTCTCCTGGCAAGCAGCAGGCATGCAGGGGACGAGCCCGAGCTCAGGAGCACGTTCCACGCCTGTGTGGTGCCATGTGCTAACTCCCTCCTTGCTCAGAACATGTCACAGGGCCAAGCCCAAAGTCAAGGGATTGCCGAGTGTAGCCTTTGTTACAAAATGCCTCTGGTCCCATATTCTCTGTTTGGACTTGATGTTGACTTGTACTTGCCCCTAACCAAGGTCATGGTAGGTTTTCAAAACAAAGAGAGAGGGGAACAGCAGGCACGAAGAGTTGGCTTCATCTTGCAGGGTAATTCTCAGGCAAGTGGGTTGCAAGCTGTGAAAGCAAGGGGCGGAGAGCCGTGGTGACAGTGGGCGGGGACTGACAGGAAGTCTCCAGGAGAGCTGAAGGCCAAAGTCCTCCATGTCCTCTGCGTCCTCCCACTGACCCAGGCGTCTCAGGGCCCCAACTGTTCCTGATCAACGCCCTGGTGTACATGTAGTTTATGTTGTTTTTGTGACTTGTCCTGAGAATGGGCCATTATTTTCAGTCTATCCAGAGAAGCAGCTACTTCCGGTCCTTTTTTACCGTTTGGTTCTAAGTTGGCCTCCCCAAACTTTTGATGGGTGTAGCATTCCAGGAGGTCACTTTTCAATAAGAAAGTTACCGGATTTGGGGTGGTTGGTTGGTGCAGTGGTTAAGCCGCTGCTTGGGCCATCAGCATCCCGTATTGGAGTGGCTGGGTCTGAATCCCAGCTCTGCTTCCAACGCCAGCTTCCTGCTAGTACACACACTAGAAGGCAGCAGGTGATGGCTCATGGGAGACCCAGACGGAGTTCTGGATTCGAGGCTTCAGTATGGCCAAGCCCTGGCTGTTGTGGGCATGTAGGGTGTCAATCAGTGGATAGGAGATCTCTTGGTCTCTCTCCCTTCCAAATAAACACGTTTAAAAAGATTTCCTGATCTGCCATTACCTGTCTCCAACTGCCAGAGACATGTTCTTGAATACGCATGAGATTTTCAGTGTCTTCATCCCCAATGAAGTCCAATTCAGGCTCCCATCTCCACCATTTTCCTATCTATTCCCTAAAACTGATGTGAATTTCTAAGTCAATAAACTACTTGGTTGCAAAGGACAGAAGTGGACTCTGCTGACTCCCTCCCAGCACCAAGGGAGTTTCCTGGGAAGATGGGTGATGGGCCAGAATCACTGAGAGCCCAGTGAGAAGTGCAGTGGGCGTGGCCTGACTCACTGCCCCGAGTGACCCACGTCTCTCCCTCCAGATCCAGGGTTCAGGGCAGAGGGATCAGACTGCATAGTCCTGCTGATCCGGGAATGGGGAGAGAGAGGTCTGCAGTTTTGGGCTCCTAACTACAATGTGAGGGCCTGTGAGGCAGCGGCCCTCTGCTCTCTCACAGTAGAACTGCTTACTGTTTGTTTAAAGCCTCCTCTGTGTTAGTGTCCAATTCTTATTTTTATTTTTTTTTTTGACAGGCAGAGTGGACAGTGAGAGAGACAGACAGAGAGAAAGGTCTTCCTTTTCTGTTGGTTCATCCTCCAATGGCCACTGTGGCTGGCACGCTGCGGTTGGTGCGCTGCGGCCGGCGCACCGCGCTGATCCGAAGGCAGGAGCCAGGTGCTTCTCCTGGTCTCTCACAGGGTGCAGGGCCCAAGCACTTGGGCCATCCTCCACTGCACTCCGGGCCATAGCAGAGCTGGCCTGGAAGAGGGGCAACCGGGACAGAATCCGGCGCCCCGACCGGGTCTAGAACCTGGTGTGCCAGCGCCGCTAGGCGGAGGATTAGCCTGTTGAGCCACGGCGCTGGCCTTAGTGTCCAATTCTTATAATGGTGCACTCCATCATTAAGACAGGCATGTTTGGGCAACCCCAAAATATTCCTATTTTCCATAAATTATATATAAATGCAAGGTAAATCATAAAAATGCACCTAAGTCCCATTTAAATGAGCTAAGCAAATAGAAGTCAGAATTTTGATTTTCTGTTCTGCCAAATTACACAGTGGATGATTGTGAACCCTTGGCAGGTGTGCAGCCACTGGCAACCTGTCTCTTCCTCTTGCACTCGGGTGTGCTATTTCCTAACACGCTCACCACTTCCCACGCATGGTTCCCAGCAATCTCCTCTCTTCCCCAAACAGGTGAGCAGATTCACTAGGGGACTCTGGGGGCAAAGGAGACACTCACGGAGCTGGACAGGCCATGCAGGGCAGGCCCCTCGCTCGCCTCCCCCAGATGCCGACAAGGACTGGCAGGTTAGAATCAACATCTCTCTCTGGTAAGCCACTGAGATGTGAGGCTTTACTGCAGCAGCTGGGGCGACCTAAGCAACATGGTGTTAGTGGTTATTGTGAATCACCTCGCGCCCAGTGCAGAGGGCCCTGCATATCCACGGGACATAGTCAATCATAATAGGGCGTTTGTATAAGTAATCAGGGGTGATTTAGAGTAGATGGAGAATCACGCAGGTTACGTGCAAATCCTACTCCATTTCACATACAGGGTGGTGCATTCAGATCCTGGTAGCTACAGGAGTTGGGAGGGGGGTGGCTCCTAGAACCAGTTCTCGGATACCGAGGGATGACTATCATAATTAACCAGATCTTAGCAAAGAATGTTCGTGGTCTTCATGTGTGGACTTTATATTCTGCAAGTCATTAAAATCCACTTTCTGATGTTGCACATCACTGTTTTTATATTTACGTTTATACATTCAAATCGCACAACTACCAAGGTATTGCCCAGAAATCCAGTGATTATTAGCATTAGTAGCAGAGGAGTTAAGACGTATTAATGAAAACAATTTGGGATTTATCGATAGTGTTTTTAGCTTGTTGGTCAGACACTAGCTATACTGAGTATTTCGAATAACATTGTTATTATTGTATCATTTATTTCAAGTGATTAAATTCAAGAATTCAACATTGTAAAGACAAAAACTAGATGGGTTGCCAGCTTTTAAAATATGATTTGATTTCCTCTATGCAGCTATTCAGAATTTATTTCTACACTGTAAAACATCACAGAATTCACCACAATGAAGACAGGCTTTTTCCTCCCGGATCGTCCCGACTATGAAGTCAACACTGCAGAATTTTCTTCTGGTAGCAGGAGCGGCAGAGAGGACACGCGTGGAAGGGGCAGCTGTCCCCCACGGAGAACTCCTCCAGGGCGAGGAGACAGGTGTGGTGGAAGAGGTGTGAGCAGGACAGCAGCACCGTCTCCCGGGCAGGCTGGCTGCTGCTGGCGCCCGCCGCCGTGGGCTGGCAGTTGCCACTGAGCGCCAGTGGGGTGAGGCAGATGGAACACTCGAGGCTCTCCCGGCCAAGGGCCTGCACGCACAATTGCCTTGGTTACGGGAGGTCACTAGTTTCACCCGAATAGAAAGTTACTTAGATTTAAACCAAGAGACACTGCTCTGAAAAACGAAGATGTTTCATTCCGTGGTAAAGCACCATCAGATATAGGCTCAATAATAGTGACCCACCTATGATAAGTAAATTTAAAAGAAAAATGCTTTCTCGAATGCTGGACATTATAATAAACACCATATGCAACATATATTATAATAAACACTGTATGTAATATATATTCCCTTTTTACTTTTCAAAATACTTGACTCAATGGGGTTGGCATGGTGGTAAATATGGGTAGCAGTTTGAGTCCTGGCTGCTCCACTTCCAATCCAGCTCCCTGCTAATGCACCTGGGAAAGCAGCGGAAGATAGCCCAAGTGCTTGGGCCCCTGCACCCACGTGGGAGACCTGGATGAAGCTCCTGGCTCCTGACTTCCACCTGGCCCAGCCCTGGCCATTGTGGCCGTTTGGGGAGTGAACCAGTGGATGAAAGCTCGCTCGCTCACTCACTCTATCTCTCTCTGCCTGTGCCTCTCCCTCTCTGTAACTCTGAATTTCAAATACATAAGTACATCTTTGGAAAAAAACAAAAACACTTGACCCTATTGCTGAACTTTTTTTGAAGTTTTCTTCAGGCTTTTTTTTTTTTTTTTTTAACAGGCAGGCAGAGTGGACAGTGAGAGAGAGAGAGACAGAGAGAAAAGTCTTCTATTTCTGTAGGTTCACCCCTCAATGGCCATTGTGGCCAGCGTACCACACTAATCTGAAGCCAGGAGCCAGGCGCTTCTCCCATTCTCCCATGCAGGTGCAGGGCCCAATGACCTGGGCCATCCTCCACTGCACTCCTGGGCCACAGCAGAGAGCTGGACTGGAGGAGGAGCAACTGGGACAGAATCCAGCGCCCCGATTGGGACTAGAACCTGGGGTGCCAGCGCCACAGGCGGAGGATTAGCCTAGTGAGCCACAGCGCTGGCCCAGGCTTTTTAAGTAAATTTTCCCTCTGAACTGGCGTCTGCGGCCGACAGTCTCCCAGTCTTTTTCTCCTTTCTTCTATGGCTGCTGCAGGCGTGGGCCGAGGGCAGGCTACAACTAAGAGGAAACCCTTCCGGAAGGCACTGCGCACAGCAGGCCTTTCCCTTCGCTGTTTCCACTGCTCAGAGCGGCATCGTTCACCAGCATGACAAGCATTTCACACTGGAGCAACCTTGGCCGTGACCCCAGAGCTCGTGACGAGGGCCCGGGGGTTCCTTGCTCGTGTCGGTGCAGCCGGCGCCCGATGCCTCCAGGGTCCCCGTGAACAAATTCTCCAGGAATGGCCCTCCCTCTCTGCACCTGCCCTCCCTGTCACTCCCTTACTGGCTCCTGGTGGCTGCAGTGGGCTCCGGGGATGGATCAGGCAGCCGGGTGCAAAGCCTACCTGTATCTGAATTTTCTCCCAGGCCTCCTCTGTGATCTCGTGGCTGCACTTCTCATCCAGTTGCTGAAGAATGCTTCGATTCACGGCCAAGCAGTGGTCGATTTCGGAGAGCAGCTCTTCTATGTTGGTGCTGTAGGAGCACAGGAGGCGCTGGCTGATCTCTGAGAACTAAGGACAGAGCGGGGGTTGACCCACAGGCGGCGGGTGCATCTGCTGCCCCAGATTGCTGCTCCCGTATCGCTTGTAACCCAGTTATCCCGTCTGCTTTTCCCATCAGGCACTAGAATCCCAACTTCAACATTTTCATTCGCCCAAACAACTTCAAAATCTCTTAAGCAGGGGTTGGCGCTGTGGCGTAGTGGGTAAAGCTGCTCCCTGTAATGCCAGCATGCTGGTTCGAGTCCTGGCTGCTCCACTTCCTATCCACCTCCCTGCTAATGACCTGGGAAAATAGCCGAAGATGGCCCAAGTGCTCAGGCACCTGCACCCACCTGTGAAACCTGGAAACAGCTCCTGGCTCCTGGCATTGGACCAGCCCAGTTCTAGCTATTGTAGCCATTTGGGAAGTGAACTAGAGAATGGAAGATTCTGTCTCTGCCCATCTTTCTCTGTAACCCTGCCTTTTAAATACATACATAAATCTTAAAAAACAACCTGCCAAGCAAGTGTAATCCGTTTATCAACAGTTGTAGGCTGATAACATCTTTAGGATGTATCTTAAAATTCTGCTTTCACTGCTAGCACCTAGAAGGAAAAGCATATTACAGTTTTATTCCAGACTTGTGAAAGGTTTGTTCTGGGACCAGCACTGTGGTGAAGCGGGTTAAAGCCCTGACCTGAAGCACCAGCATCCCATATGGACGACGGCTGCTCCACTTCCCATCCAGCTCTCTGCTATGGCCTGGGAGAGCAGTGGAAGATGGCCCAAGTCCTTGGGCCCCTGCACGCACATGGGAGACCCAGAAAAAGCTCCTGGCTTCCGATAGGCACAGCTCCAGCCGTTGCCGCCATCTGAGAGTGAACCAGCAGATGGAAGACCTCTCTCTCTGTCTCTACCTCTCTCTGTAGCTCTGTCTTTCAAATAAATAAAATAAATCTTTAAAAAAACAAGTTTGTTCTGCAAGTGTTGTCTATAGTCTCTAATGATGCTCCAAATTCACATCTTGATATAAAATTCATATTTTTGATACATAAAGGCTTATTTTTATTTATTTATTTTATTTGAAAGCATTACAGAGAGAGAGGCAAAGGCAGAAAGAGATCTTCCATACACTGGTTTACTCCCCAAATGGCCACAATGCACAGAGCTGGGCCAATCTGAAGCCAGGAGCCAGGAGCTCCCTCCAGGTCTCCCACGTGGGTGTGGGGGCCCAAGCACTTGGGCCATCTTCCACTGCTTTCCCAGATCAATCGGCAGGAAGCTGGATGGGAAGTGGAGCAGAAGGGGCTCAAACCGGTGCCCTTATGGGATTCCGATGTCCGATGTCCTTGCTGCTCCGCCACAGCGCGGGTCCCTGGCTCGCTCGCTCCCTCTGTGAGCATTTTTGTTCTTTGGTAGAATGGATGCCTGTCAGAGTGCCCACATTTTCACCACTTACGTGCCTGTGGTGAACCTATCTGGGGTCATTTTCCTTCTTCATCATGAGGGGTATTCTTTAGGATGGCCTTTAGCAAAGACATTTTAGTGGCAACCCCTTGTTGTCTACATGAAATTGCATGGGCTTTGTCTCTGTTCTAGAACGTTATTTTCATTTTTTTATAAATTTTTTAAAAAAAATTGATTTGACAGGTAGAGTTAGAGAGAGAGAGAGAGAGAGAGAGAGAGAGAGAGAGAGAAAGGTCTTCCTTCCACTGGTTCACTCCCCAAAAGGCCGGCGCTGCGCCAATCTGAAGCCAGGAGCCAGGAGCTTCCTCCTGGTCTCTCATGCGGGTGCAGGGCCCAAGCACTTGGGCCATCCTCCACTGCCCTCCCAGGCCACAACAGACAGCTGGACAGGAAGAGGAGCATATGGGATGCCGGCGCTGCAGGCGGAGGATTAACCAAGTGCGCCACGGAGCCGGCCACATGGTTATTTTCATTTGGAACCTGCAGCGCTCTAGGATGCCTGTTAGGTCTTCTCCAGGAACGAGATGTCACTCATACTCCGCTGGCTTCTGCTGATGCTACTGAGAAACTAGCGTGGTCCACGCACATCGCTCCTTATGTTTCCAGTGTCTTGCTGCTTCACTGGGCAGGTGTTTTGTTTTTCTTGTAAATTGTACTGGGGTTCTTTGGCTTCTTAATCTGTGGTTTGTATCTGTTTTGGGTCTGGAAAACTCTTAGCCTTCTCTGCTGCTTCAAGCTACTGCCTCTGCCCCATGTTCTCTTTTCCCTTCTGAATTCTTAAGACTGTCAGGCATGTGCCCTCCCTGGCACCACTTACAGGGAATAGAGAGGCGCAGAAAGGAAGGGAAAGGCAGGGCATGGGGCCGGCTCTGTGGGTTAAAGCCCCAGTCTGCAGCGCTGGCATCCCATATAAGCACTGGCATCCCATATAGGCACCAGTTTGAGTCCTGGCTGCTCCCCTTCCAATGCAGCTCTCTGCTATGGCCTGGGAAAGCAGTAGAAGATGGCCCAAGTCCTTGAGCCCCTACACCCACGTGGGAGACCAGGAAGAAGTTCCTGGCTCTTGGCTTCAGATTGGAACAGTTCTGGCCATTGGAGCCATTTATGGAATGAACCAGTGGATGGAAGACCTCTCTCTCTCTGCCTCTCTGTAACTCTTTCAAATAAATAAATCTTTGGAAAAAAAAAAAAAGGCAGGGTAGCCCCCAGGTCCTTTTCCTGTGGCCTTCGCTCAGCAGGGAGCTGAAGGGAGAGTGTGTGGGTAGGACGTGTGTGTGTCAAGAAGTTAAATCAACACTGGAGTTGGTTTTGTTTAGCCATTTCAACTGTTCTGCTAAGAAAGAAATGCACATATGTCTGCGGCAGGAAATATGACTGTGGGATTTTCATGACTCCACGTATCAAATGCTTTTCTATTTGTATTTAAAATTGACTCTGAGGTATAAAGCTGAATGGTAAATTCATGTTAATAATTAACATTTTTTTTTTTGACAGGCAGAGTGGACAGTGAGAGAGAGACAGAGAGAAAGGTCTTCCTTTTGCCGTTGGTTCACCCTCCAATGGCTGCCGCGGTTGGCGCGCTGCGGCCGGCGCACCGCGCTCATCCGATGGCAGGAGCCAGGTGCTAGGTGCTTTATCCTGGTCTCCCATGGGGTGCAGGGCCCAAGCACTTGGGCCATCCTCCACTGCACTCCTGGGCCACAGCAGAGGGCTGGCCTGGAAGAGGGGCAACCGGGACAGAATCCGGTGCCCCGACCGGGACTAGAACCCGGTGTGCCGGCGCCGCAAGGCGGAGGATTAGCCTGTTGAGCCACGGCGCCGGCCTTAACATTTTTTCTTAGAGCAACATTAAACAGCGAACGAAAACACCAGTTCAGTTGGAGAGAGAAGTCATGTTTTATATTTTTAGTACTAAACAGGGAGTCTGCATTTCCATTCTCAGGGCAGTGGGCCATGCCCTCCCTCCCTGCTGCCCCCTGGAACCCAGTGCCCCGACCCGTGTTAAGTACCACGCCTCAACAGCCCTCATGTCCCCACGGTCGTTCTGGACGTCTCCCTCTGCACGCACACCACTGGCCAGCTACCTCTATGCAGCTCCTCCGCTCAGCACGAGGGAGGCCTTGGACTGGGGTGCACTAGCGTGGTTCTGCGTCATTCATCACACGGCTCATCCTTCTGTCTGGGCACGTGGCTGCCTTCCTGCCTTTCCTCTGCATCCTGGACTGAGCTGCGCCCTCTCCTCTCTAGAGTGTCTTTCCCCGTCGGTGACTTCACACATTCAAGTATTCTTTATAGAGGACTCCCCGTGTCTCCATTCCTGGAGCCCCACGCTTGCCCATTCCACCGCCAAAGAACACTTCTGATAGGCAGATCTGATAGGCAGGACGCCTACAGCAACAGATCTAAGACGGAACCCCCGCCTGGCACTCCTCACACCTTCTGTTTCCAGCTGGGTTGCACAAACCCAATTCCTCGAAGTCCTTGTTTCCTCCAACCCTCAATCCGAGTCACCAGCCAACCCTGTGGTTGGTCTCCGAGCACTCCCCAAAACTGGACGCCACCACGAGCTGCCCCTCAGCTTTCCCCCGGGATTGGGCCTCCAGCTCAGCATCCAGGGGGGTCCCGCCTCGGGTCTGCTGTCTTTTCATCCAGGTACCACCTGGCTCTCTCCCCCAAGCCCGGCCTTCTCCCCAAAGCTAGGCTCCCACCGCTGCTCCTCCCGCCTGGACAGCCATTCCAGGGGCCTGAGGCACAGCACGCCCCCTCCTGCGTTCCCGTCTGGATTTCATCTCAGCAGTTTCTCCTTTGCTCTCCTCTGTAGTCACCATCTCCTTTCTCTATGTTTTTCTTAATGGCACTAATTACTTCCTAAAATTTCTAATTTTTTAAAGATTGATTTATTTATTTGAAAGGCAGAGTTACAGAGAGGCAGAGGCAGACAGAGAAACAGAGAGAGAGACAGAGAGAGAGAGACAGAGAGTGAGACAGAGAGGTCTTCCATCTGCGGGTTTACTCCCCAGATGGCCGCAACGGCCTGCTTTCCCAGGCCACAGCAGAGAGCTGGATGGGAAGTGGAGCAGCTGGGACACAAACCAGCCCCCACATGAAACGACAGCACTACAGGCAGCGGCTTTACCTGCTACGCCACAGCACCGGCCCTGAAATTTCTCATATTTTTAACAAGGTATTTTATTTCTTGTCTCCCTTCCCGACTCTGTGGAGACAGGGGGCCCTGGCAGCAGAGAGCAGGCCGAGTGGCCATCAGTGTGCATTCATGGAACGAGTGACTGGAGGGATGAATGACCACTGACAGCCAGGTCCATGGAGAAGAGCTGCAAGCAGCATCTCAAATCTTCCTGTTGAAATGAAGTTGTACAAATGCAAAACCTCCAAGTGGCAGTCCATGAAAGCAGGTTAGATGTACTTCTGATGTTGCTAGTCACAGTTTAATTTATATATATATATATATATATATACATATATATATATATATATTTGACAGGCAGAGTGGACAGTGAGAGAGGCATGGAGAAAGGTCTTCCTTTTGCTGTTGGTTCACCCTCCAATGGCCGCTGTGGCCGGTGCACCGTGCTGATCTGAAGGCAGGAGCCAGGTGCTTCTCCTGGTCTCCCATGGGGTGCAGGGCCCAAGCACCTGGGCCATCCTCCACTGCATTCCCCGGCCACAGCAGAGAGCTGGCCTGGAAGAGGGGCAACCGGGACAGAATCCGGTGCCCCGACCGGGACTAGAACCCAGTGTGCCGGCGCAGCAGGTGGAGGATTAGCCTATTGAGCCGCGGCACTTAATATCCATTCAACCTGCCTAATGAAATACTATCCCTTTCACACTTAGCAACTCACATTTCTTCTTTAAAAGAAATTAAAAGCATTATTAAATGAGAAAAACCGTCTTGATAGGTAATGGTGGTTAACGTGCTATATTATTCAATCTAAACTAAGTAATTTTCACTTCAGGTTACCATGTACAGGTTTTGAATGGGAAAGGACAACAAGGGTTAAACAACTCCTACAGAGGATGGTGTTCAGTCTTGACACTGTTGAGCTGTTATTTCCCGGGCAGGTGCAGTACAAGCCTGGGGGCAAGGACCATGAACTCTTGTTCCTTTAACAAGGAAGCAGCAGTCTGGAGTACTGTGTGCTCCAGCAGACAGTCCTGAAGACACAGCAGGAATGCAAGGGGGCTGACTTGGACAGTCCTCCCTGGAGGGGAGATGCAGGAGGCAGAAGGGGGTCTGGGAGGAGAGGCCAAAGTGTGGCATGTTTAAGACTGCTAGTTGTTGGAGCCCACTGCCACCAGCCTTTCCCTCTGCCAATCATCCATGCTAGCTTCTCAGAGTACTGTTCACCACATGCTGGATGTGATCAGTAACTTCAATGGGGGTGGGTGTTTGGCCTAGCATTTAAGATGCCAGTGGAGGGGGCGGTGCTGTGGCATAGTGGGTAATGCTGCCTTGGCAACGGTATCCCATATGGGCGCCAGTTTGAGTCTGATCTGTCTTGCTGCCAACTTAATGCACTGGGAAAGCAGCAAAAGACGGCCCAAGTGCTTGGGGCCCCTGCACCCATCTGGGAGATGGGGAAGAAGCTCCTGGCTCCTGATGGGCCCAGCTCCGGCTGTCGTGGCCATTTGGGGAGTGAACCAGCAGATTTGGAAGACCTCTGTCTCTCTCTCCTTCCCTCCCTCTTTCTCTGTATCTCTACTGTTCAAATAAAAAACCAATAAAAAACTGAATCTTAAAAAAGGACAAGTGTCAGGACAGCTGCATCCCTAGCAGGGTACCTGAGTTGGATACCTGGCTCCAGCTCATGTGAACCCTGTGAGCTAGCGGGGATGGCTCAGGAACTGGGTTCTTGCCACCCACACATGCAGGTGACTTTCCTGGCTCCCAGCAGAGCCTGGCTATTGAGGGCATTTACTGAATGTATCTCTGTCTCTCAAAAAACAAAACAAACCTTCCAAGTGCGTCTTCCTATACGTATAAGCTACCAAACTTTCCTCTCACTGCTCCTGGTCTGGTCACACTTGTTTATTCAGTCTGGTGAATAACCATTCTGTCTCTCTGTTCCCTTGACTTCACTCACGTGAGCGACTCTGGAAGTCCTACTCATGCTCCCTGGAGCTGATTTCTCTGGTCTCTGAACTCTCACAGTCTGTTCTTAGTTGGACAGTTTCACTGGATGGCTGTGTATATTTCTTATCTCCTGGACGGAGCGCCTCGCTTTTGGGGAAGCACTTGATTCATCTCTGTTTAGGCCCTTAGCATCAAATAAATACAATCTGACTTAAAGTTTGTAATGGATCTAAGTGAGGAAAAGTAGATGCTCTTCTGTGCATATTCACAAGGAGTACAATAGAAATTCCTTCTTGGGAGATTTTTATAAAGAACAATGTCTATCCAGAGGGATTTTGAAGTATTTCCAGTGTTAAAATTTGTTCATCATAAAACTGGCATTAAACTGTTAACAACTATGCTGGAAGTCCTGCCGTATCTATTTACGGCAAGTCTCTAAAAGTGAGCTGGTACGAGGGTTCGAGGGTTCGTACTGTTCCAGCTTCAGGTGTTTGAAAGGGTAATTTTTTTGAAAGGCAAGTCAACACCTATGCATTGACCACCTGTTGTAGTTCATTTAAACCAATGTCTGAAGCAAGTGCAGTGACTGTTAAGCCTTCCTGAGAGGTCAGATTATCATGTGTTCAGCGTTTCTTCTTCCTTTACGTATTCCCTCCCTTTTTATGTGATGGACATCAGATGACCTGAGTAACTGAAGGGCAAGACCCAGGAGAAACAAATGACAACCGAGCTCTCGTTTTTAAACTAATGGTTAATACTATGAATCCTACAGAAACAGACTGAAATAAAAATTTCCAATTTGAAAAAAGAGCAAGTGTCACTATATTTCTCTCTTAAGTCTCCTGTTTCAGATACCTGATGAACTAAAGTAACTTGAGAGTCTGGGCTATTGATATGTAAAGCGATTACTGGTCATTTACAAGCAACGTACTGGCTAACCATTACAAAAAAATACTAACAGAAGTACCCAGGTGAACTTTGTCTACCCAAGAGGCCTCTGTGAGTGATCCATCTGGATGTCAGCAAATTGCTTACTAATGTGTTGACTTATGGCCGCCCTCAAAAGCAAAATGAAAAGCCTGGAATTTACAGCATATCAATGAATCAGTTGATAAGCTTTTACTGGTTTAATATCCTTCCAGTCTTGCTGCTCGGAGCCACTTCAAGTTAGCAACAGAATGTTTGCCATCTCCACGTGATAAAGGAAGTCAAAGGACTAAACAAACTTTCAGACCATTATGCTGTTTGGTGAGATGTAAATGAAAAAAAGTAAGAGAAACCCAGGCTGGAGGGTGTGGGAGCGGGCAGCCCCTAGGCTGACAAATCACTAACCTCACTTTTTAAACAATGGCCAGGACTTTTAGCTGGGGTGGAGATAATATAATGCATTTGAAAAGTTTTAATTGCAGCAATAAAAGACCATACCTCAATTATATGACATATGCTAGCAGAATTTTTAGATAAGGATCAAAGGCATTCAAGGACCAAGCACTGCATTCTGGGCAGGACTTGGGGCTTTCTGTACACACTGGTGCTGGGTATTAGCATAACAGCTCTGGTGACCTTTCCGGGCCTCTTTGATCTGAGTTTGTCAAAACCAGAATGAATGTGCACTGGGACTACTGTATCATCCCCAGACAAGTCAAATATCCCCTGTGACAAAGGCCTTGCTGACTGCATTTTCATTCTCTGACACTCACTTAAGGGTACACAACCCAACATCTGACCTCTCAGTTCTTACCACAAGACTGTGGCGAAAAGAACCTAGTTTGTAACCTGACTTCGCTTTGTTAGGAATACGCCAGGACTTTAAAGCAAGGCACATTTGTGAAAGAAACTCTCCATGTATAGAAGTAGTCCTATTTGTAGAAAGATGATCCCTTTGTTTTATTAATTAGTTAACCCCCCAGTAGATGCGTGAAAAACAAAGAAAAGACTTCATTAACTTGAATGAAAATGCAAGACCACGGTTCTTTTACAAGTAAAATAGGCTTGTGCTAATCTAATCTAGAGAATTAAAAACACATCCATCCTCCTGAGGTCTGGAGGCATACAAAGGAAACAAACACTTCCTAGTTTATTGTGTCTAAAAATATCCAATTGACTATTATTCTGCTTTGCCTTTCTCTTTTATTGATTAGACTCTTTTTTCCCTGAAGGTAATTTATCTTCGATCTAAGCCAATGGTTCCCATGTATGGCTAAGTCTTCAGCTATCTGCCAGCAAAGAAACAAGAGTAAATTCCATGGGGTGAAATGTTCCTGAGGCTAAATGCATGCCATGAAAAGGGTGTGGTCGGGGACTTTGCACTTTCCTGCTGTTAGAGAGGTCTTTCTGATAGGAAGTGTTTCTGAGAGGATATGGGTGTTCTGTTGTTTTTAAAAACTCTTACTTGGTAAAATAAAAGTTTTTACAAGTTGGCAATGACCATGCAAGCTGTAAATTTCTCTACATTTCTGTGAGTCTGAGAACCACCAGCACACGGAGATGGAATGGTTGTTCAGACAGAAAGGAGAATCGATTACAATTTCTCCATTTGATTTGATTTGGTTTTTCTTTTATTTGAAAGGCAAAGACAGAGACAGAGATGTTGCATGTGTTGGTCCTCTCCCCAAATGCACACAACAGCAGGGCTGGGCCATGGAGCCTGGAACTCAATCCGGGTCTCCCATACGGTGGCAGGAAGGCAGGAACATGCTACCTTCCAGGGTGCACAGTAGTTAGGAGCTGGAGCTGGGAGCAGAGCCAGGATTTGAAGCCAGACCCTCTGATGTGGGATGTGAGCCTCCCAAGCAGCATTTTAACTGCCATACCAAATGCCCGCCTTCCCATACTACTTAGAAGTTGTCCTCTCATCCAAGGAAGCCTTGATAAAGTCACCGTTCATTCTGGCTTTGGAATTTATTCATTATTAATATTTGTTATTACTTAGAAACCCATAACACCACTTTATTTCAAAACAGACTTTAAGTATGTATTTTTGGTTCTTCAGAACTTTCAGGGGCCAGCACTGTGGTGCAGTGGGTTAACACACTGGTCTAAAGCGCTGGCATCCCATAAGGGCGCTGGTTAGAAACCTAGCTGCTCCACTTCTGATCCAGCTCTCTGCTATGGCCTGGGAAAGCGGCAGAAGATGGCCCAAGTCTTTGGGTCCCTGCACCCATGTGGGAGACCTGGAAGAGGCTCCTGGCTCCTGGCTTTGGATCGGCGCAGGTCCAGCTGTTGTGAACAGCTGGGAGTGAACCATTGGATGGAAGTGAACCATCGGATGGAAGATCTCACTCTCTCTCTCTCTCTGCCTCTCCTCTCTCTGTGTAACTCTTTCAAATAAATAAATAAATCTTTAAAAAAAAAAAGAACTTTCATCATTATAATGTAAGAATGAATATAATGGAAAACAGAAGCCTGCATTGAGAATCCAAGGCCAACAGTTTCATTTTTATTTTCAATATCTTAATCTGGAACTTGCAGATTTTGAAGACTCATTTTATTTACACCTTATGTTAAACAAAAAATTTCATAGGTATTTAAAGGAAAAATAATCCAAAATTTTTTCTTGAAAATAATAAAGTTGTTCCTATAATCAGAAAAACATTTCACTATTTTGTAAGACAGCGTATACTATTAAATCACGGGAAGAGCTAGGCTTTTATAAGGTCCCCCTGTGGAGGATGATTACCTTATTTACAAACATGGGCTGTGCGGTCCTACAGTTTGTCTAACATTTTCTGTTTTTGCCAGAGAAAGCAAGAGAGAGAAACTCAAACATCTACCATAGCTAGTGCCTGGCGGGTAGAGGTGAGGAGCTGGGAATGCGCTCCAGGTCTCCCCCACGTGGGTGGCAGGAACCCAGTTAACTTGAGCCATCACCACTGATTCCCAGAGCCCTGCTGTGGCAGGAAGCGGGAGTCAGGAATCAAACTTAGGTACTTTGATATGAGATGCAGGTGTCTTAACTACTAGACTGTAAAACCGGCCTCTTCTTAAGCTGTTCTTATTTTGAACTGTAACATATTTATTTTATTTATTACATTGTTAAAAGAAAAATAATAGGGGCCAGTGCTGTGGCATAGTAGGTTAAGTCTCTGCCTGCAGTGCCAGCATCTTATCTGGGCAGCAGTTAGAGTCTTGGCTGCTCCACTTCTGACCCAGCTTCCAGCTAATGGCTTGGGAAAGCAGTTGAAGATGGCTGAAGTCCTTGGGCCCCTGCACCCATGTGTGAGAGCCGGAAGAGGACCCTGGCTCCTGGCTTTGGATCGGTCCAGCTCCAGCCATTGTGGCCATTTGGGGAGTGAATCAGTGGATGGAAGACCTCTCTCTCTGTTCTCCCTCTCTCTGTCTGTAACTCTGCCTCTCAAATAAGTAAATAAATCTTTTCTTTTTTGACAGGCAGAGTGGACAGTGAGAGAGAGAGAGACAGAGAGAAAGGTCTTCTTTTGCCATTGGTTCACCCTCCAATGGCCACCGCGGCCAGCAGGCTGTGGCTGGCGCACTGTGCCGATCCGAAGCCAGGAGCCAGGTGCTTTTCCTGGTCTCCCATGGGATGCAGGGCCTAAGCATTTGGGCCATCCTCCACTTCCCTCCCGGGCCACAGCAGAGAGCTGGACTGGAAGAGGGGCAACCGGTACAGAATCCGGTTCCCCGACCAGGACTAGAACCCGGATTAGCCTAGTGAGCCGTGGTGCCGGCCTTATAAATAAATCTTAAAAAGAAAAAATAGTAGCAACTCCTAAATGTTAATATATGTATAAGCAAACATTATTTTTTACTAAATATATCTTTTTTTTTTTTAAGAAATAAAGATGATCGTTTTGGTTGGACCCCTTGCCACCATGTGGGAGACCAGGACAGAGTTTCTGGCCCTGGCTTCAGCCCTTTCCAGGCACATTAACAGGGAGTTGGATCAGAAACAGGGCAGCTGGGACTGGAACTGGCACTACAATTATGAGTATGGCCAGTGCTGCAAACACGAGACCCTCTTGCAGGCTTTTTAAAAAAAACTCCCATGAGAAATTTATCTTCTCTTTCCTCAAATACCAGCTATTGGTTTTACTTACTAGTTTCACTTATTCCCTAATAATTTATCTTTGTATTTCCTACATTTAAAAAAATTAGGGATGAGTGTTTTGGCACAGCAAGTTAAGCTGCCACTTGGGATGGTGGCACCTATGATACAGTGTCCATCTGAATTCCAGCTGCTCCACTTCCAATTCAGCTTCTTGTTGGTGCACCTGGGAAATCAGCTCATGATGACCCTGGTACTTGGGTTCCTGTCACCCACATGGAAGATCCAGATAGAGTTCAGGGCTCTTGGCTTCAGCCTGGTCCAGCTCTGGCTGTTATGGGCATTTGGGGAATAAAACAGTGGATGGACGATCTCTCTCTTTTTCTCTCTCTCTTGTTCTGCCTTCCAGATGAAATGAATGAAGTGAAATACAAAATTAGTGTTTTTTCCCACTGGTTTCCTGAATAATTCATTACTTTAAATCTTTCTTGGTATTAACAAAGGTACTTAACATTACTAATTTTCCTCTACATGAAGCTTTAGCTATATACCACAGATCATCAGTGTTCTTGTCATGAACACGAGAATGGGGTGCATTTTAGATTCTAAATTTCCATACTAACTTTATAATCCATTCGTTTTATTATGATTTTCATTTTGTTCTATTTTTGCCATTTATCTCATTTTTAAGTTGTCTTATTTATCTTTGAGTATTATTTTACACAGAGCACTTTTGTTTTAAATGTGTCTTTCATAAGCAGTTACTACCTGATTTTTTCAATGTAATCCAAGAGTTTGTGTTTAATAGGGAAATTATCTCAATCATGGTTTTTAAAATTTTTTTTTTAATTACTGCAATTACCGCTATGTTTTAATCCTATCATCTTACATTTTCTACTATTTTCCTTTTTTGGTTAGCTTTACACTTTTATATGAATGTGTGATAACTGCAAACATTATAAGACATTACCTGCACATACTTGGCATGTAACTCCTAAGAATCAGATCACTGTACCTTAAGTCATAATATGATTAATACACCAGGAAATTTAACATTGATAGATGACTGCTGAGTAAAATCTAATGCATATTCAAACTCCTAAACTACCTCAATTATAGCTCTTGTTTCAGTTTTAGTCCATCATATAATCAAAGATCTCATTAAACTTATACTGCTCTCCACACCTGTATTCTAGAACATTACTCAGCCATTTTCTTCTTTATGACATTGATATTTTAGAGTTCATGCCAGCTGTTTTGAAGAATAGTTCTCATTTTTGATTAATCTGCTTACTATTTTCTCCTAATTTGGTACAGGTCAAGCATTTTTGGCATGAAAGTCCAAAAGTGATGCTTTGTTCCAGGGTTCCTGTGCACATTAAGGACAAATGGTGTCAATCCACTTGATTATTGATCACTTGGATCACTGGGTAGGAGACATATGCCAGACCTCCCCATTGTAAAGATTCCTCATTCTCTTTGTAAATTGAGTAACATGTGGGGTAACAGTTTGTAAATTGTGGGGTAATAGTTTAAGACTGCAAATGTCACATTCCTTAGTGGTCTTTCACCTCACAGTTTACGGTGATTTTTTGACATAAATTCTCTTCAAACTATCATTTGTATACACATCCTCATGGTCAAAATGCATCTGTAGAATTCTGAAGTATTTGTTATGGTTCTTCAGAGAAACAGAACCAATAAGAGATATAAGTGTGTGTGTGTGTGTGTGTGTGTGTGTGTTGTGTAGGGGAATATATTATGAGGAATGGGCTCACATGGATTTAGAGGCTGAGAAGCCCTACAGTCCATCGTCTGCAAGTTGGAGACCTAGGCAAGCTGGTGATTACAGCTCCAATCTGAGTCCGAGGGCTGAGAATCAGGAGAATGGTTGGGAGGAGTCCTAGACCAAAGGCAGGACTGACGTCCCAGAAGTGGCCAGAAACAGCAGGGTTCTTCCTTCCTTAGCTTTTTATTCAAGGGGTTGGGTACTGTCCACCCACACTGGGAGAGTGATTTATTTTCCCGAGTTCTTCAAGTGCTAATCTTTTTCAGAAACACCCTCATGACACACCCAGAGATAATGTTTAACCAGATAATCTGAGTATCCCCTAGCCCAGTCAAGTTGACACATAAATTAACCATCACACCTGGATAATGTGAGCTCCAACAGCCCAGCTCAACAGATTCCATTAAACAGGTGGATGATTTTAATTTAACTTAGAGATTATAATATTAATTAATACTTCCCAGAGAATTCTTACAGCTCAGAGAATGAGTTCCATGAAATTGGAAAGGTAGGAAAAAAATCATCAAATTGCAAGTGCCATTTGGTAAATGACTAACAAGCAGCCTACATCATAAAGGGCAGCTCTCGAGTTCTATCCAAATAGGCAATCACGGGCTGGTGCTGTGGTGTAATGGGTGTCTGTGGCACCAGCATCCCACATGGTCACTGGTTCAAGTCCTGGTTACTCCTCTTCCAATCCAGCTCTCTGCTATGGCCTGGGAAAGCAGCAGAAGATGGCCCAAGTGCTTGGGCCCCTGCAGCCATATGGGAGACCCAGAAGCTCCTGGCTCCTGGCTTCAGATCTGCCCAGCTCGCGCCATAATGGCTATTAGGGGTGTGAACCAGCAGATGGAAGAACTGTGTCTCTGTCTCTCCACCTCTCAAAATAAATAAATAAAATATTAAAAAGAAATAAACCGGGCAACCAGAAGCTGTGATAAGAGCATCTACCTGCGGTTAATATTTTATATATATATATGTTGTAGTATATACAATATATCTTATATAATTTTATATATATATATATATATATATATATATATATATATATATTACATTAGACTCAATCTTTACTCATTTAAAATGAGGGTTACGGATTTCAGATGTTTGTGGCCAAACAGGATAAGTGACAAGAGCATGGCACAGAGAAACTGTAGGGATGAGTTAGGAAACCAGCAGAGACAGAGCCTGGAATTCTTGGATTCCACAGTTTATTAATTGAAAGCAGAGGCAATTATCCAATGTACCAAGTGTGGAGCACAACCTTCCTGTGATCTGAATCTGTATATCTATCCTGCCTTTCCCCACCCCACACATGACCGCTGAATAAGCAAGGCTATCTTTAGAGGATAAGAATATTACTTGTATTTAATGTGCATTTATTCATATACTAACATACATAATCCAGTATTGACTTACATGAATGTGTGAGTCCTGCATTTTGGAGATGACACAGAATACAACTGATCACAGTTGGTGGATGTGGTAAGGGTGGCTGCTGTCTTGTGAAAGATATATGCTGGGTCATTGTACAGAATAAACTCCTTATTGTGAGTTGTGGGAAAAGTCTGAAAGTCACTGCCCTGAAGAGTTTACTTTCACACCTCTCTCCCCTGTCACATCTACTTTCCCCCTCCCCTGCACCAAAACGGTTTTGCTTATCAATTTATTCTTAGATATTCAGCTAAAGTGAATTAGCTATCCAAATTTTCTGTGGTTATCTTTAAAAGCCTCAAAGGAAAAACTAGAAATGTAAAATATAAGCTCAAATATAATTTCAACTTTTCCTTTTTCTACCTTTTGAGTGTTTTTTCTTCCTTTTTTAGCATACAACTGAAGTTTAGAGAAGGCCAATGAAATTAGAAGAGTACTTGAACTAGGCCTTGAAAATGGTAATATTTTAATTGAGGTAGGGGCACAAGTAAGACTAATACTGGCAACACGCAGGGCAGGTTAGTGTACTTAGCAAGGTACAGGGTAGACTAGAGGTGAAAGCATAAAGGAAGGAGACAGCATGAAGAGAAACAGGGCAGAGGGGCCAGCTTGGGCACAGAGTAAATCCTAGGACTTGTGAGAAGTTGGAAACAGGGGATAGGAACAGCCATTGGCGTGATACTCCTTCCCATGGGAGGGTAAATGACGCTGGGAGAGACTGGATTCCCAGAGCAAGTATTGAGGAGCACGAGGGCCCTTGCGGGTGCCACAGGGGCTCCCATCTCACCAAGCAAGGGCAGGAATGAGGCCATCCCTTGAAGTGGCGCTGGGTGAAGATGAGGAAAGGGCACTCTAGTCACCTGCCAGCTGGGTTTGCTTTTCCTTATCTTCCTTTAAGAAACTGAAAATATGTTTACTTAGTTGGGAGGACTTATTTGCAAAGGTTAAAAAGCTCTAAGCAGAATGATTACAGGGTTAAACGTTGGCAAGTAAAGATACGGTCAATATTCTTTCTCTGAAAAGCATTTGAGCTGTGAGGCAGCTCTGTGGACGGCCACCCTCGGCACAGGACCACGGTGCTGTTTTGGCTTTGGGTTATAGACTTAAAAGCTCCTTACTCTGTACCATATTCCAGATTCTGAAATAATCCTATCACACTGGGTCTTTTATATTTTATAGAGTGGAAAACGGACAAGTAATCTGTGTGTCACAAAATCATACACAGGTAATACTGTATCCAGGACAATCAGTTGAGTCTCATGACTACTGCAGTGAAAGCAATGTGTTCAAAGTTATTATCTGATGATGAACTCATAACAAAAAATTTTAATATATAAGGCAAAATCACTGTCTAAAATTTTAGGAGAAAACAACAATGAATGATTCTGATTGAAGAGCCAGCAGATTACATATTAGAAATGACTCAGAGAGATTCAGAGATCCAGACTGTCAGACCACAGAATATAAAAACATGAAAAGAATATACAAGGATGGAAACCATCATGGGAGACAGTCAGCTACTGAATTGAGAATGAACAACACTGGCGACTAACAATCTCCGATGAAAGATGAGAGACGTTACTGAGAATACAAAGACCTGGCCAGAGATACGTGCTTCCTGCAGGAGTGGGCGTGAGGTCTGCAGGTGAGGCTGAAGCTGTAATGTTGGCTGCTGGACAAGGACGAGAGCCAACCTGGAGAGGCCAACATACTGCTTTCTAAACAGCAAGAGGAATGGTCATATTCAAGAAAAAGGGAAGGTAGCACATCCTTTATTTTCAGTAATTATGGGGACTTTTGGCCGATTTGCTGTTTCTTCTGTCAACTGGGCTATGTGAGAAAGAACTAGGCAGCACTGAAAAGTGAGCAGCTTTTGACACGACTCCTGTAAACAAGTGGAGGGGGTCTTTCACTAGGACCCTTAGCTCTTTCCCTAAATATCCTTTGCTATCAGTTCATATTATGAGGGATACCAATGACTGGGAGAGTACAATTTATCTCATATATAAACAACACTGCAGACTTTCTCCATAGTCTTGGTCTCCCCCTGTTCTGCCTGCCTTTTCTGTGTCCCAAAAGTAGAAGCCCTCATTGCTCCACACTGGTCACAACAGGGACGGCGACTCTGGCAGCTCAAGCCACAGCAGCTAGTACTTGCCAGCCACTGGTTCAGCAGCTCTGTCTTCAAGACATGCAGTGTTTTAAGGCCATTTGCTCACATGTTGCTATTGCATTTAATGTTTTCCTGCTCAGGAAGGCAAATTAAATACATTTTACTTGATTACATCTGAGACACAGTGACACCACATTAAGTCAATGTCCCCATTTCCTTTGGCTCATGCTTCTCTACATTGCTTAAGTGGCCAGGAAGGGTGATCAGGGGATTAAAAAAACCACACTGCCTTATAGTCAAGCCTAAAGTCATTTACTTTTAGGGTCCCTAAACGTCATTCTGAGACACTTTCCAGCAGCTTTCTCATCCCAGGTCAGTAAAAGCGTCACTAAATTAAGAGAAGTGCATGAGGGCACCCAGAAAGAATAGCACTTTACTCTGACAGGGTGCACTGTGAGTCTGGGATAAACCCAGGAAGCACAGTGTTGCGGTACAAATAAGCCAAGGCACCCAAAGGACACGACTGTGGTTGCTCAGCCTCCCGAGTGAAGGCAGGAATTAGGGATTGCTTTCTCCAGGGAAGAGTATCTTTCTATTACTCATGATTCCAAATGGGAGTGCAGGCTAGCAAGATAAAGTTTAGAAGAAGATCTGAGTGTGTAAATGACACTGCCACAGCACACTGTGACAGAGCAGTGTGACTGCGAGGAGTTGTACCTCAACTTGCAGCTAACACATGTCAGGACGTGACAGTGCTTTACGAACGGTACAGCCAGTGTGTAGGGCAATACGGCCAGGTAGCAGTGATTACTTTCTTACGGTTGCTGGTTGCTGCCATTTGCCCCAGGCCACAGAGCTAAGAAGGACAGGTATGGGGCTGGCTCCTTCCACTCTGCCATGCCTGTCCTTTACGTACGGGGTACAAGTAGCAGAAAACAGACCCCAAAAGCAAGAAGAGACACCATGGTTAAAAGAAAGGATGGAAAGGCAGTTCTCCTCTATATAATCTGGCACTGTGGAGGCTTTCTTCTTTATAAAGCTTCCTTCCATTCTCATCATTACTAGAAGAGTCGAATCTGATATCTTCATTTACTTTCAGTTCAGAGGGTGTGAAAAACTTAGACTTGTTCCCTTTCTTCTATCTGAAAAGATTAAACAATTGGCACAAAATGGCCAAAGAAAAGTTGTTTTCAATTACACTATCATAATTTTATAAACGTGAAAATTCAACTAGAAAAGGAAATTAAAAGTATTTTATTGTCTATGTTGGCAGCTGATTTAAGTACAACAGAACTACTCAATGACTATTCCAATGACTTTAAAAAGCCCCCAGACTGAGGGAAGAATCAACATTTTACTGCCCATAACACCTAATGACCCCATATGAACCACTAACATATAGAGACTGTGGCCAGAGAACTGATGATCTATGCCTACCTTTTCTTCAAAGAATTTTTTCCTCAATTTGGCGTCTATGGGAGGTACTGTTTTCCTCAGGTTTCTGTACCATTTTCGAACAATGTATCCTCTCCAGTAGGCTTGGATTCTATAAGGTAGATATTTGAAGACTGTAACAAACAGTTCAGTAGTGAGCATAAACTCTGGGCCCCAGGCCCTGGGATACGATGGTGGCCAAAAAGAGAGCTGACACCCCAATGTCTTTTACATTGAGTTCTGCAGCCTGATCTTTAAACGCTCTGCTCCTTGGCTGCTGGGGTCCCAGTGAGTGGGCGGAGACCCTTCTTACCTTGTGGCACACTTTAGTTTGAATAGGCGGGCTCCGTCGTGTATCACTCTGGTTTGATACTGGTTCTTTCTACAGAGAGGACAGGTTTTTTTATTTGTGAACTTTTCAAAAGCCTGAAGGCATGCCTGAAGGAAAACATTTCACTTAAAATTTTATAAGTCATTATTTATAAACATCATTTCTACTTCTGATGCAATTACAGTGCTCTTTTCTCTCATAATTATGAGACTTGCTCCAATTTAGACTATGAAGTGAAGAAGCTTCATCAGATATTAACACCTTCTTCACGAAACCTGTTCCAAAAATGAGTTTTTACAAGAATAAACATGCAGAGAGATCAAAAACTTCTGAAAGTCAACTGGTGTACAGGTAGCTCATGTTTGTGTCTGAGACTCCCAAGCAGCTAGGTCACATGAATTAAGCTATCACTCACTTGGATGTGCACTACCAACAACAGTCTGTTACACAAACATTTGTGGTTCTTTTGTCACATCGGATTCATGATTTTCAAAACAGGATGAATTGTACTTGTAGCCTGAAGTCGTGTTTCCAACTATGAATGGTGACTGCGGGGAAACTAATGGCTCTTTTGGGGAGACTTTACAATGCGTGGGGTTTCTCTGCGCTGCGAAGTTGATGCAGAGCACACTTGATGGTGGGGGTGGAGCAGGGTGACTTACTCTGTGAAACACATGGGAACATGAAAGCAGCACCTGCTCACGAGGAAACAAAAAGATGTTTGAAGTTCAATAAAAGAGAAGCAGCATAAATGCATTAATTAAAAGAGTTCTGAACGCTTAAAAGGTAGGCAGTATTATTTCTTTGAAAAATTTAAAAAGCAGATCAGTAACTTTGATATTTCTATTTAGCATTTAGGGTTAGCACAGCATAAGCACACAGTCTAAACAAGAAAACTGGAGTTAACAACAATCTGAAACATCAAATAAACACATGAAGTTTGACACTAAGCTATTAAAGTGAGCATATACTTAAAAGCGAAACAATTATGGGGGCGGGCATGTAGCCTAGAGATCACCACACCAGTTAAGATGTCTGGAGCTTATATCAGAATACCTGGGCTTGATCCCTGCCCCCCCCCCCCCCGGGTCTGACTCCAGCCTCCTGCTAACGCAGACCCTGGGAGGCAGCAGTGATGGCTCACGTCCTTGGGCTCCTGCCACCCAGATGGGAGGCCTGGATGGAGTTTCTGGCTCAGTCACAGTAGTGGCAGGCATTTGAGGAGTGCACTAGTGGATGAGACTGCCTGTCTCTCTCTGCCTCTCACTCACTGTCTATCCCTCCCTGTGTCTCAAATGAACAAATAAAAATAAAATTAAATAAGACCAATTACAAAACAGATATATTTTCCAGTAGATCCTAAAAGTGAATGCAAACTGGATGAAGGTGAGTGTGAAGGACCAGTCTGTGTGGGGTGTGTGCTGGTAGGAGAAGGAACAAATACATACTAAGCAAGCATCTTTGGGGGCTTTGTTCTACTGACTTACACTCCTGAAATTTTTTCTTTTAATCGCAGATTTTTCTGAGATATAATCTGGCAGCCTTAGATGGGAAGAGATCAAGGAGGGGCTGTAGTTGTAACATAGCAGTTTAAGCTGCCACCCAATATGGGTGTCAGTTTGAGTCCCAGCCTTTCCACTTCCAATCCAGCTGCCTGGGAAGGCAGAAAAAGATGGCCCAAGTACTCAGGGCACCTGCCACCCATGTGGAAGACCCAGATGGAGTTCTAGGCTCCTGGCTTTGGCCTACTGCAGTCCCAGCCATTGAGCCATTTAGGGAGTGAACCAGATGGAAGATTTCTCTTTCTCTGTCTTTTAAATAAATAAATAAATCTTAAAAAATATGGAGACATAGAAGGTTTTTCCTTTTTAAATGCCGGGAAAGTAGACTGAGAAGAAAACCTTATGGGGCTGGTGTGTGGCACAATGGGTTAAGCTGCCACGTGTGATGCTGGCATCCTATATGGGCACCAGTTCAAGTCTCAGCTGCTCCACTTCCAATCCAGCTACCTACTAATGCGCCTGGAAAAACAGCAGCCGATGCACATGTCCTTGGACCCCTGTACCCATGTGGGAAACCTGAATGAAGCTCCTGGCTTTGGCCTGGCCCAGCCATGACTGTTGTGGCCATTTGGGTAGTGAATGAGCATATGGAAGACCTCGCTCTGTGTTGCTCCTTCTCTCTCAGTAACTGCTTTTCAAAGGAAGGAAGGGAGGAAGGGAGGAAGGGAGAGAGGGAGGAAGGGAGGAAACTTCACCCTTCTGTGACCTAAATTCCCACCAAATGGTCTTCTGGGCTGACTGAAGACAGCCAGTTGGCCTTTAGTGGAAGGAAGGCGAAGTGGGCGGAACCACCACCATAGGTGCATGTACTGGGCTGTGCAGCTAAGGATCTTGCTCCTGGCAACGATACTTTCCCTAGCTGAGAAGGACAGACACTCATGGAGCTAAAAAGGGGGATGGGGCCATCAAAGGTATTTACTTTTTGGTCAAAACAACCAGCGAGGGCAGTCTGTAACACTCTTGGGTGAGGGTTCAATCTCAGAGGCGCCCCCTGATTGGGGATAAGTCTCTGGTTTGGTTTTGTCTTTCTAGAGAGTCAGAGCTCCCATCTTCTGGTTCCCTCTCCAAATGCCTGCAATGGCCAAGACTGCATCCCAGAGCCAGGACGAATTCAGCCTGGTTGAATCTCAGAGCCAGGAGCTCAATTCAGGTCTCAATTCAGGCAGATGGCAGCAACTCAGGGACTTAAGCCACCACTGCTGCCACCCCACGTTTACATTAGTAGGAAGCTGGAGTCAGGAGCTGGAGGCAGGAATTAAACCCAGGCACACTGATGTGGGCTGCAGGCATCTCAGCTGATAGGCAAATACCCACCCTAAGCTTTCTCGTTTTTAAAGTGCCAGCCCACCTGCCTTCATTTAATCTATACTTTTCTTCTTAAATGGAAATACAGGGAAAAATATTGGAATACACAGAACTCAGGAAGTTATAAAACCTGTTCTGGAAACTTCTACCAACAGTCTAAATTAGATAAACTCAGTCACCTGGGTTTTTCTTTTTTTTTTTTTTTTTAATTCTCTCCATTTATTTTTTTTCTTAAACTATTTACTTATTTGAATAGCAGAGAGACAGAAATCTTCTATCTGTTGTTCACTCCCTGAGTGCTCACAATAGCAAGTGCTGGGCCAGGACAAAGGCAAGAGTTTCAAACTCAATCCAAGTATCCCAGGTGGGTGGCAAGGACCCAAGCACTTGGGCCATCACTGCTGCTTCCCAGGTGTGCCTTAGTAGGAAGCTGGAACTGGAAGCAGAGCCAGGACTCAAATCCAGGCACATGGATGTGGGATGTGGGTGTCCCAAAGGCTGGCCAAAAGCCCATCCTACCACCTATTCTTTTTTTTTTAATTTATTTTAGAAGTTTTAATTTTTTAAAAGATTTATTTATTTATTTATGTTAGAGTCAAAGTTAAGAAAGAGAGAGGGAGAGACAGAGAGAGGTCTTCCATCTGCTGGTTCATTCCCCAAATGGCTACAATGGCTGAAGCAAGGAGCCAGGAGCTTCTTCCAGGTCTCCCACATGAGTTCAGGGCCACAAGCACTTGGGCTAGCTTCCACTGTTTTCCCAGGCCATAAGCAGAGAGCTGATAGGAAAAGGAGCAGCCAGGACTCGAACTGGCACCCATATGGAATGCTGGCACTGCAGGCACAGGCTTAGCCTACTAAGCCACAGCACCAGCCCCAGGATAGTTTTAACTTTACAAAATAAAATTGTGAGTTCTCAGATACCCCTCACCCCATTTCCCTTACTAACACTGCATATTAGTATATCTGTCACAACAAACCACATTCAGCTTCCTTTTATCTTTCCCACCCCTGCTAGCCTCTAGTAATCAACATTCTGTTCAGATTGAGTTGTTTTTAATTTTAGCTTCCACATACAAGGGAGAACATGTGGTACATTTGTCTTTCTGTGGCTTACTTTACTCCACATGCTCCCAAGTTCCATCCATTTTGCTGCAGATGACAGGAATTCACACTTTTAAAAATACCTGAATAGTATTCTATTATGCATATACACCATATTTTCCTTATTCATCTGATGATGAACACCTTGGTTGATTTCATATTTTGGCCACTGTGGACAGTGCTGCTATAAACGTGGTGATGCAGGTATCTCCTTTATAGGATGAGTTTATGTCTTTTGGGTATCTACCCAGTAGTGCAATTGCTGGATCATAGAGCAGCTCCATTTCTACTTTTAAAAGAAATCTCATGTTTCCCACAGTGGCTGTTCTAATTTACATTCCTACCAACAGTATATAAGAGTTTCCCTTTCTCCATATCCTGACCAGGTCACTCTCTTTTTGATAATAGTCATTCTGACAGGGGTGAGGTGGCAGCTCATTGTGGTTTTGATTTGCATTTCTCTGATGGCTAGTAATACTGACCATTTTTTCCCCTATATATTTGTTGGCCATTTATATTTCTTCTTTTGAGAACTGTCTATTCAAGTCTGTTGTCCATTTCTTAACTGGATTTTTTTTAGTTACTGATATATTATTTATTTTACAGGCAGTTGCAGAGAGAGAGAGAGAGAGAGATAGAGAGAGATCTTCCATCTGCTGGTTCACTCCCCAAATGGCCACAATGGCTGGGACTGGGCCAAGCCAAAGTCAGGAGGCTAGAACTCCATCTGGGTCTCCCACATGGGAGCAGGGGCCCAAGCACTTGGATCCATAGCAGACAGCTGGATCACAGTGGAGCAGCCAGGACTCAAAGTGGCTCTCACACAGGATGCCAGCATTGCACTGCGTGGCAACGAGAGTCCCTGCTGGTATATTACTGATATTAACCCTCTGTCAGGTAAGTAGCCTGCAAAGATTTTCTCCCATTCTGTTGGCTGTCTCCTCACTAGATTGTTTTCTTTGCAGAAGTTTTTGAGTTTGATATAATCCATTTGAAGTTTTTCTTTTGTTGCCTGCACTTTTGGGGTCTTATCCAAGAGATCATCAGTTATATCAATGGCTTCAACTACTTTTCCCGTATTTTTTTTTTCCCCCTGCTGATTTCATAGTTTCAGGTCTTCCATTCAGAACTTTGAGCCACTCTGAGTTGATTTTTATATGTGGTGAGAGGTTGGGATCTAACTTTATTCTTCTATGTGTATCATCCAGTTCCGGCAAAACCAAGATTCCTTCTCCATTGTAGGTTCTTAGTGCCTTTGTCAGAAATCAGTTGGTTCTATCTATGTGCATTAATTTCTGGGTTCTCTATTCTTTTCCATTGCTCTATGTGCTGGTTTTTATGCAGGTACTATGCTGTTTTAATTACTATAGCTTTGTAATATGCTTCAAAATCAGCTATTGTGATGCTTCTAGCTTATTCCACCTCCCTCCCCAGGATTGCTTTGGCTATTCTATGTTTATTATTTCATATGAATTACATAAAGAATATCACTGATATTTTATAGGGATTGCACTGAATCTACGGATTACTTCAGATGTTTTAATGATATTCTTTCAATCCATGAGCAAGGAATATCTTTCCATTTTTTTTGTGTGTGTCCTTGTTCATTTCCTTCATCAGTGGATTATATTTTCCCTATAAAGATCTTTCACTTTGGTTTATTTCTAAATATTTGATTTTTTTGAAGCTATAATTCCTGGAATTTCTTTTCTGATTTGTCTTTTGGCAAGATCATTATTGGTGTATAAAAGCACTACTGTTTTTGTATTTTGCTTTTGTATTCTACAGCTTTACTGAATTAGTGTATCATTTTTAACAGCTTTTTGATGGAGTGTTTAGGGTCTTCCACATACAGTATCACGTCATCTGCAAACATGGTTATTTTTACTTTCTTCTTTCAAGTTGCAATGCCCTTTATTTCTTTCTCTTCCCTAACTGCTCTTGTTAAGTCTTCCAATATTATATTGAACAAGAGTGGTGAAAGTTGACATTCTTGTCTTAAGACATTCAGGTTGATACTGGCTGCTGGTTTGTCATATATAGCTTTTATAATTTTGAGGTATGTTCCTTCCGTAATTAATTTGTTGTGGGTTTTTAGCATGAAGGGATATTGAATCTAACAAATGCTTTTTCTCCATCTACTGAGATCATATGGTTTTTGTTCATTCTGTTGGTGTGATTTATGATGTCTATTGATTTTCAAATGTTGAACCACTCTTACATGTCTGGGATGAATCCTGCTTAATCATGATGTACAATCTTTTTGATGTAGTGTTGGATTTAATTTGCTATTATTTTGTTAAGATTATTGACATCTATGTTCAAGTATATGGGTCTGTGGTTTCCTTTTCCCATGTGTTTGGTTTTGCTATCAGTGATGCCAGCCTTGTAAAAAGAGTTTGGCAGAGTTCCATCCTTTTCAATATTTTAGAATAATTTGAAAAAGATTTGAGTTATTTCCTTTTAAATTTTTCAGAATTCAGTAGTAAAGCCATCAGGGCCTGGGCTTTTCTTTGTTGGAAGACTCTTAATTACTGCTGTAATCCCATTGCTTTTTATAGGTCTTTTTGGTTTTATATATCTTCTTGGTTTATTTGTTAGGTTATATGTATCCAGGGATTTATCCATTTATTTGAGACTTTCTAATTTGTTAGCATATAGTTGTACATGATAGTTTCTTAAAATTCTTCATGTTTCTGTGGTACTGGTTGTAACATTTGCCTTTTCATCTCCCATTTTATTTGAATTTTCTCTTTTTTCCTGTTATTCTGGCTAAAGATTTGTCTTATGTTCTCAAAATACTTTCATTTTGATGATCTTTTAGAAGTCCTTGAAATGCATCATTAGATTTGTGATCTATTTTTAAAAAAGCACTTGTTATAAAATTCTCTCTTAATATTGCTTTTAATTTATCCAATAGGTTTTGATATATTGTTTCCATTTTCATTTGTTTCAAGAAAGTTTTTGGAGCTGATGTTGTGGTGTAATGGGTTAAGCTACCACCTGCAACACTGGCATCCCAGTGCTGGTTTGAATATGGGTGCTGGTTTGAATCCTGGCTGCTCCTCTTCCCATCCAGCTGCCTGATAACACACTTGGAAAAGCAGCAGATAGCCCAGGTACTTGGGCCCCTGCCATCCACAGGGGAGTCTCAAATGGAGATCCAGGCTCATGGTTTTAGTCTGACTCAGCCCTGGCTATTGCAGCCATTTGGGAGGAGTGAATAGGCTGATGGAAGGTCTGTCTCTCCTCTCTTTGTAACACTTTCAAACTAATAAATACATAGTTTTTTTTAAAAAAACAAGGTTTTTTATTTCCTTTTTTTCAATGATGCACTGGTCATTTGGGAACATGTTTAATTTCTATGTAGTAAATTGTATATTCTTGTTGATTTCTAGTTTTATTCCTTTATAGTCTGAGAATATACATGGTATGATTTCAATTTTTTAAAATTTGCTGAGACTTGATCTGTGGCCTAATATCCAATCTATTCTAGAAAATAAATGTTCCATGTGCTGATAAGAATGTTTTTCTGTAGCTGTTGGATGAAATGTCCTGTAAATATCTATTAGGTCCACTGGTTTATAGTATAGGTCAACTCTCACATGTCTTTGTTGATTATTCTGTCTAAATGGCATGTCCCCACCCCACCCCAACTATTATTATATTTGAATTTATCTCTCCCTTTAGGTCTAATAACATTTGCTGTAAATATGTCGGTGTTCTTTCATTGGGCGCATATATATTTATGATTGTTACATCTTGCTGAATAGGTCTTTTTATCAAAATATATCTTTCTTTGTCTCTTTTTATGTATTTTTTAAAAAGATTTTTTTATTCAAAGGTCAGAGTTACAGAGAGACAGAGAATCTGCCATCTGCTGGTTCACTCCCCAGACGGCTGCAACAACCAGGACTGAGCCAGGCTGAAGTCAGGAGCCAGGAGCTTCATCCAGGTCTCTCATATGGTAGCGGGGGCCCAAACTCTTGGTCCACCTTCCGCTATTTCCCAGGCCATTAACTGGGAGCTGGATAAGAAGTGGAGCAGCTGGGACCCATATAAAATGCCGGTATTGGCTTTACCTGCTATGCCACAACACTGGCCCCTTTTTATAGTGTTTGATCTGAAATGAGTATAACTACTCTTGTTCATTTTTTGTTTCTATTTGCATGTATATCTTTTTCCAGCCCTCACTTTCAGTCTATGTGTATCTTACCTGTGAAGCTACTTTTTTTGTTTGAAATATACACAAGAACTTCTTTTTCTTTTTTTAAAATCTATTCTGCCAATCTGTATATTTTGACTAGGGAATTTAATTCATTACATTCTATGTTAATATTGACAGATAAAGAACTAAGTCCTGTCACTTCATTGATTGGTTACTGATTGTATCTACTCTGTTAGTCAATTTGGTACTATCCTGTGTTTATTTTGAATGTAGGACTCTCTTCAAGATTTCTTTTAAGGGTGGTCTGCTGGTGGAAAATTCTGTTTTTACTTCCATGGGAAATAGGTTATTTCTTCTTTCACGTCTAAAGAATAGCTTCATGGGATATAATATTCTTGGTTGGATGTTTTTTCTGTTAAGATCTTAACTACACAATCTTATTCTCTTCTGGCCTGTAGAAGAAGTCTGTCAGTCTAATTGGTTTTCCTTTATTTGCAACTTGGCATGTTCCTCTTTCTTTAGATTTCTTTGTCCTCAACTTTTGACAATTTGAATTGTAATATGCCTCAGAGATCTTTTTTGGTTGAGTCTCAGGACTTTGAGCTTTTTGTATCTGGATGTCTATTATCATTTTCAAGATTTGGGAAGTTAACAGCTATTATTTCATTCAGTGGGTTCTCAATGCCTTTTGCTTTATGTTCTCCTTCAGGTATCCCTATGATATATGAATATTTGTTTACTTAATGGTGTCACATGTTCATATGTTGAGTAGGCTTTCTTCATTCTTTTACATTCTTCTTTATTTTTATCTGACTTATTTCAAAAGTCTTGTCCTCCAGATCAGAAATTACTGCTTCTATTTCATCTGTTCTGCTGTGGGAGCTCTCAATTGTGTTTTTGTTTCACCAACTGAAGTTTTTAGCTCCAAAATTTCTTTGGTTCTCTTTCATGATTTCTACTCCTATTTGTTCATGTTATCTATTGCTTTCCTCACTTAAAACTATCTATCTATATTCTCTTGCATCTCACTGAGTTTCCTTAGATCATTATTTAGAATTATTTTTCAGGTATTTCATGGATTTCCTTAACATTAGGGTCTATTTGTGGAGAACTGTTCCTTTGGAGGTGTCATACTTCCTTGAATCTCCACGTTTCCTGTGTTCCCACACTGATGTCTGTGACTCTTCCTGGCAAGACGGCATCCCCTGGCAGGGGACCTGGTGAAGATGTCAGCACCATTTATTCTCACAACAATCTTTCATGTACTCAATTATTTGTTGTTTTTTTATGGTGAAAAAACATATACTCAGAATTAGCCATTGGGACTCAATTTAGACGATGCCTGTTTTACTGGCAACATATAAAGCAGCACCATTAGGAGTGAGTCAAACATGTGCCTTCTCTCCTCCAACAGGCCCAACTGTAGTACTGACTTTTGCCACACTGACGTCCCAGAGTGTCTTCCCAGTTTGTTTAATCTGGCACTGTTGGCCCTCAGACTTACAGTACATATGAATGTGTTGTCTTCTGTTTTCTGCATGGCAGACTCAGTGGTCAGGGGGACCCTGATGATGGCTTCTTTCTCCTGTGAGCGCTCTCAAGGATATATGGGCTGCTGCCAGAGGTCTGGTGTCTTGGGCTCCTGGAATACAGGTGACACGTAGTCTTGCTTGTGGCCATGGATACCTTCCAGCTCGGCCTTCTTGGCCTTTAAAGCTTTTGCTTTTGCTTTGAGAGGAGCAGGAGCTTCCTTCTTCACCTCCAGTGCCATCTTGATAACAAGTGATTATCATTCTTTATACTCTTTCAAAGTGTTTTAGCCAACAGATATTTGATAAGCTATATTAAATACCATATTTCATATATTTAACTATAAATGATCATAAATATTTATTAATTGGTAAGCATTCTTTGATACAACAAAAATAGGAGATTAAGCAGTGGTATTTAGACCAAAAATATCCTAGAAGTTAGAAATAAATTCCAGCTGAACTCTACCATACATTCTGAGTTGGCTGACTGTGGATATCTGAACTATTAATTTTCTGATGTATTAAATGAGTATAATGCCTACCTCTGAGATATGTGAAATTAACTGAAGACCCTCCAAAATCATTAAGTCTTGGAAAAATGTTATTGTTTGTAACTAGGGAAAAAATCTAAACATAGAAACAGAAGATGGAAATGCAAAATAAACAGAACTGTGCCTGTATTTACAGATAAGCAAAAACAATAGAATTTACTGAGAAATCTATGTATAAAAAATACAGAATGGGAGAAATACTGAGAAGGATGTACTCTGACAACTCTGTCCTTAAAATATCAATTTTAAGTTTTCATTATTCATATAAACAAGCCAAATATTAATAATGTAATTAAGAAAAATGTTGCTGATGCCAGAAAGATTCTTTATAGCTTCATTAAATCTTGCTAAAGTACTAAATTATATTAGATGGTTAATTCTATGATTTAAGAGCTAAAACCTCTCCAAAATAACCACTTTCCCATATATAAGGTTAGATCTTAATAATCTGAAATAAGTAGGTTTAAGGGTAAATTGTGTACTTGATGATTGCACACTTAACTACTTGATGATGAAACATATTGAAACAAATTACCATTGACCACGAAAGCGTATGTAGTGGTGTGCTAAGTGAAGCCTATGTTTCCTAGGCTATGAATTCTATGCCTGAATTAAGCACATCTGCTGTGCATCTCAGCAAGCCTCCAAGTACCTGACAGGTAGGAAGCATGATGCTATAGATTGTGGAAAATCACTGTACAGCAACCACTAGGAGGAACAAAATTCTGAAAATGTGTGTTCATAACTTCCCAAAGAAGACAACTTAGTGAGCAGACAACATCTGTGCTGAAGCATACCTCTGTTATGGATTATAGTCCAGCCATAAATCCAGGGTAATATCATGACCCTTATTATGACAGTTTCATGGACAGTAAATGATTGAACTTTTCTTAAGATTCTCTTGGGGCTGGTGCTGTGGCACAGTGGGTTAAAGCCCTGGCCTGAGGTTATGGCATCCCATATGGGCACCGGTTCTAGTCCCGGCTGCTTCTCTTTCGATCCAGCTCTGTGCTATGCCTGGGAAAGCAGAAGATGGCCCAAGTGCTTGGGCCCTGCAATCTCGTGGGAGACCCGGAAGAAGCTCCTGGCACAGCTCCAGCCATTGCCGCCGTCTGGGGAGTGAACCAGTGGATAGAAAACCTCTCTCTCTGTCTCTACTTCTCTCTGTAACTCTTTCAAGTAAGTAAAATAAATCTTAAAAAAAAAATTCTCCCACAAATTCTTTGAAGATACTCAAGCATAGTTTTTACTTTTCTCTTATGACTCAACTCACAAAATAACTTAAAGATTCCTTTTGCTTTCATCCTTCCTGCTTCTCTGCATATCCGTCAGTCGTCTCAGCTTGCTGTTCAGTACTTTTTATTTGAGAATTAGTATCATTCAGTAAATAAACAAAACTATTTATAAAGGTGTTTGGCTCTTTCCCATCACATGAATGAATGGGAAATAAAACCTAAGTGGAGGATGAAACTGGAAAGAGGAAAGCCTGGAATTTTAAGCTCCATCTCATTATCTTGTCATTAGAAAACATCCCCACCCCGCCCCCAGGGTTCTTTAGCATTCTTCACATTAACACCTGGGGATGAAGTTCAAATTCTTCTTTACATATAGGGCAAGGCTGCACAGAATCCCCCTGCAGGATGGATCGCTGCTTCACTTTCTCCCACTCCTCTGATGACAATGGCAATGGGGGAGGCTCAAAGAGGCCCAACTTCTGTGCTACAGTTAAGACAACACAGAAAATGACTTAGAACTATAAAACATGGTGCTCATCTCCAATTTTAATGACGCTACTTGCAAACAAATACAAAAGCAATCTATCTGTATCACATTAGTATTTCACAACATTTAGAATGCTGTTTTCTTATGAAGACAGAGGTTAGTGAGAATATCTTACATTTTCAATAATGGTTTATATTTTGATTTATAAGGTATTCCTATATCTTATTTCATTTTCACAATAACTCAATAAGGCAAGCAGGATCAACATCCAATTTTTTAGACGAAAAAATAAGAACACTAATTTTTCTCATGTATTGGCCAAAGATCCTCATTGTTTCTCACTTAATTTAACTCTCACCCTTCAATTCTGCCTTTTTCCAATGTACTCTTCTTTGCTACCACTGACTGTATAAAATGCCTATCAGTTTTAAGTATCCTCTGCTTAAAAAATTCTTATAATATAAGTTAATAAGAATAAATTTCCTGGAGCTGGTGCTGTGGTATGCTGGTAAAGCTGCTGCCTGCATTGCAGGAATCCCATATGGGCAATGGTTTGAGTCCTGGCTGCTCCACTTTTGATCCGGAGACCCGGAAGAGGCAACTGGCTTCAATTAGCCCAGCTCCAGCTGTTGCACCCACTTGAGGAATGAACCATGGGATGGAAGACCTCTCTCTCTCTCTCTTTCTATCTCTCTCTCTTTGCCTCTTTGCAACTTTGCCTTTCAAATAAATGAATAAATCTTTTTTTTTTTTTTTTAAAGAATAAATTTCCTCAGTCGGGAACTCTCTGCTAAGTTCTGAGAAGTTCTGGGCAAAATGCTGGTAGGAACCAAAGTATCAGTTTCTACCGCCTCCCTTAAACCCAAATACTAAACATATAAAAAATCATCCTACAAGGATTTCTTCAGAGAAATAAGATAAAATGTTACAAGAAAAGTCAGAAAACTGAAGTGGAATATTATGGGTAGATAATAGTGATGAGCATATGGTTCCACCTCATTGGTACTTATCTGCATAATAAAGTTTTTTCATTAAGAGCTCCTAAAAAAAACCCTGATTTATAACTTTACTTGTTTTCCAAATTGAGTTCTTCCTAATGTCTCATTTAAATCTTACTTGAAAAAATTTTAAGCTTAACTATGATAAAGCTATTTGACCTACTACATAGAGTCTGTATATACAGGCAAAGATATTCACTACAAATTACTGTCTAACATTATTCCAAGCTTCAGCAAGTTCTCTGTCATGCCATTTTCTAAAAGACAGCTAGTATTATTAGCAGAAGTTTAGAGGAAAACAATATATAAGGTATCCAGAGGGCAACGTTGTGGGAGTAGTTTGCTCTCTACCTTGTGCCAACTCCAACCTACAGGTCTTCCATTTTTTTCTATCCGACCTGCACTAGGATATAATATCCCCAACCAAATCTATTTTCCACACCCATCATCATTTTAAAAATCTATTTCTTTCAACTTAAAATAATCTGGAAAGGCAGCATCATGAATTCTCATATACCTTTTATGTGAAATTTTAACATTTACATAACTTTTCGATAACTGTCAAGACCAGGAAATTAATGTTGATATATCAATTACAGTAGTGCTCCCTAGTCCCCATTTGCAGTTTTGATTTCTGTAGTTTCAGTTACCTGTGGTCAACCATGGTTTAAAAATATGAAATGAAAATTCTAGAAACAAACAATTCAGAGCTTTAAATTGCCTACTGTGTTGAGTAGTGTGCTGAAATCCTACCACATCCCATTCCATTCTGCCTAGGGCATGAATTATCCCTTTGTCTAGCAGATCCTCGCTGTAGATGCTACCCTCCCATTAGTAATCAAGGAGCCATCTATCAACCGTCATAGTAGCATAGTGCTGGTATTCAAGTAACCCATATTTTACTTAACAGTGGCCCCAAAGCACAAGAGTAGTGATGCTGGCAATTTGGATATGCCAAAGAGAAGCCATAAAGTGCTTCCTTTAAGTGAAAAGGTGAAAGTTCTTGACTTAATAAAAAAAAAAAATCACATGGGAGTTGCTAAGATCTAAAGAATCTACCTGTGAAATTACGAAGGAGAAAGAAATTATGCTTGTTTTGCAATTATACCTCAATCTGCATAAGTTATGGTTATAGTACATAAGTGCTTAATTAAGATAGAAAAAGCATTAAATTTGTGGGTGGAAGAAATGAACAGAAGTCATGTTCCAACTGACAACAATGTGTTTGTTGCACCTGAAAGCATTGAACCTGTATGACCTGTATGACTTAAGCAAGGAATCCCCTGAAGTGACGGACCCAAAGCCATGTACTGCAAATGAAGGGTGGTTAAACAGACTCAGAAATAAGTCTGGAACAAAAATTACAAATATTACTAGAGAGGCTGCATCAGCCAGTGAAGATGTCTTGCTACATTTCCAGTAAGTTGAAGACACTGGTTAAGGAGAAGGGATACGATCTAAAGCAATGAAATCAGGCTCTTCTGGAAGAAGAAGCTTGGTAGAACATATACTCGAAAAAGGCATCAGGGCTTAAAACATGAAAGGACAGGTTAACTCTGACACCAAGAGGCAGTGCTGCAGGGCAGATGATAAAGGCAGGCACAGGGTACAGAACGAAGAAAACACATATTCTCAACAACAAACAAAAATTATCTGCCTGTGTGCTTGCAACATCATCAGAAAGTGTGAGTGACAATCACTTTGTTCATGGAACAGTTCCAGCACTGCTTCATCCCAGAGGTAAAAAAAAAATATTTGAAAGATGAAGGATTTGAATTTAAATTCCTTTTAATAATAAGCAATATATCGAGGCCAGCACTGTGGTGTAGCTGGTAATGCTGCCACCTGCAGTGCAGGCATCCCATATGGGTGCCGGTTCAAGCCCTGGCTGCTCCACTTCTGATCCAGCTCTCTGCTATGGTCTGGGAATACAGTAAAAGATGGCCCAAGTGCTTGGGCCCCTGCACCTGCGTAGGAGATCGGGAAGAAGCTCCTGGCTCCTGGCTTTGGATCGGCGCAGCTCCGGCCGTTGTAGCCAACTGGGGAGTGAATTTGCGGAAAGAAGACCTCTCTCTCTCTCTCTGCCTCTCCTTCTCTCTGTGTGTAATTCTGATTTTCAAATAAATAAATAAATCTTTAAAAAAAATAAGCAATGTATCAGGTCTTCCCGAATCTCTTTGCTATGAAAATGTTGAAGTTGTATTTTTCCCTCCAAATACAACCATATTGCTTCAGTTTCTTGACCAGGGTATTATTCAATTCGTTAAAGCCACACACATCCCTCGTACTTTATTGTATTTGAACAGCAATTTAACGCAGACACTGATCTGGACATAATGGTGTACTGCAAATCACTCACCATGGTTGACAATAATACTCATCAACGGTGCAATGGGTGAATTAAAGCTAGAAGCTGTAACTGACTGCTGCAAGAATTTACGGGGCAAACTCAGGAATGATTTTAAAGGTTTTCTGGTGATTCATGGAAAATTTAGGAAAATCATGCACACTGTAAGACAACTTGGCAGAGAAAGATTTGCTAACATGCTTGAAGAAAAAGTGGAAGAATATATTGAAGGCTATCAAGAAGTGTTAGCAAGCGGCCCATGCTGCAGTGTAGTAGGTTAAGCTTCTACCTGTGGTGCCAGCATCTCTTATAGATGCCAGTTTGAGTTCTGACTGCTCCACTTCTGATCCAGCCCCCTGCTAATGGCCTGGGAAAACAGTGCACCATGTGGGAGACCTGGAAAAAAGCTCCTGGCTCCTGGCTTCAGAATGGCCCAGCTCTGACACTTGTGGTCATTTGAGGAGTGAACCAGTAGATAGAAGATCGATCTCTCTGTCTCTCCCTCTCTCTAACTCTGCCTCTTAACTAAATGAATAAATAGGGCCAGTGCCGTGGCTCAACAGGCTAATCCTCTGCCTTGCAGCACCGGCACACCAGGTTCTAGTCCCGGTCGGGGCGCCGGATTCTGTCCCGGTTGCCCCTGTTCCAGGCCAGCTCTCTGCTGTGGCCCGGGAGTGCAGTGGAGGATGGCCCAGGTGCTTGGGCCCTGCACCCCAATGGAGACCAGGAGAAGCACCTGGCTCCTGCCATCAGATCAGCGCAGTACGCTGGCCGCAGCGCGCTGGCCGCAGCGGCCATTGGAGGGTGAACCAATGGCAAAAGGAAGACCTTTCTCTCTGTCTCTCTCTCACTGTCCACTCTGCCTGTCAAAAAAAAAAAAATTAAATGAATAATTAAAAAAAAGAAGTGTTAACTAAGGAGGAAACGTATTGTATCCTCTACAAAGGGAGACGATGAAAAAGAAATTGAAGCAGAACCAGCGATCTGGAAATTTTAGTGAAAATTGCAGAAGCGGTTTGAAAGGCACAGACATTAAAGGCCAAAATAATGGAATATGATCCAAGGATGGAACGCAGATTGAAGCTGCCAATATGATCAATGATAACAACCTTTACAGCAACACTTCAATGAGTTAAAAAGAAAAAGACAACTTCTAATTATAATGTCCTGCCAAAAGGTTTTGACAAAAAATCGTTTAACCCCTGAGGTTTCCCAAATGTCAACACTGTACCTGACATCCATCCATCGATATCATCAAGGCTCAAAAACCCAAGATCACCCGAAGTAAGTGATCCTCCTTCCGATATTATATCAGAAGATCAATAGTAGCTCTACACTATGTCACAATGCCTATAGCATTCACTTCATCAGGAAGCCACTGTATCATCTCATTACCACGAGAAAGGCAAGTACAGTAATGACATTCATACAACTTTCATTACATGTAATGCTGCAATTATTTTATTTTGTCATCATTGCTAATCTTGTACTGTGCCTAATTTATATATTAATCTTTATAGGTGTATATATGGAAAATCATATACAAGATTTGATGCTATCTATGGTTTGAAGTATCCACTGGGGATTTTGATACTTATCTCCTGTACAAAAGGGACAACTATTATAGTGTAGCTACCTCATTCAAATTTATCTCACTGATGTCCTTTATTTCTTTTTTTTTTAAAAGATTTTATTTAGGTTATACAAGTTTCATGTATTTCATATGTACAGATTTAGAAACATAGTCCTACTTCTCCCCCTACCCTCCTTCCCACCCATGCTCCAACCCTTCTTCCTCCTCCCTCTCCCATCCCACTCTTAATTTTTACAAAGATCTATTTTCACTTTACTTAATGATAGCATAGTTAACCCTACACTAGGTGCCCTTTATTTCTGAACTAGGATCTGAGCCACAATTCTTGATTACATTTAGTTGTCATGTTCCCTTAGTCTCCTAATCTAGGAAAATTTCTAGCTCTTTATTTACATTTTTTGAGCTGATACTTTTGAAGGGTACTAGTTAGAAATTGTGTAGAATGTCTCCCAATTTGGATTTGTTTGAAGTGGCAAGAATGCCACTGTTATGGGTACAGCAGCATAGGTCTAGCCAAAACTCAGGCAGCTGTGTAAACTCTGACATCTTGATGCTAATGGTTGATGGATTAAGGGTAGAGACTTGGGACTGGTGCTGTGGTATAGTGGGTAAAGCCGCTGCCTACAGTGCTGGCATCCCATATGGGCACGGTTCAGGTCCTGGCTGCTCCACTTCCAATCCAGCTCTCTGCCATGGCCTGGAAAGGCAGTGGAAGATGGCCCAAGTCCTTGGGCCCCTGCACCCACGTGGGAGATCCGGAAGAAGCTCCTGGCTTCGGATTGGTGCATCTCTGGCCAATTGGGGAATGAACCAGCGGATGGAAGACCTCTCCCTCTCTTGGTATGTGTGTAACTCTGACTTTCAAATAAATAAATAAATCTTCAAAACAAAAATGGTGGAGATTTTATCTAATGATAGTATCTGTGATGTGGGGCTGGTGGGAGCTCTTTGGGTCACTGAGGGGCATGCCCTTGGAGGGAGGTTTTCCTGAGAGGTTTTGATTATTTGAGCCTAGGTTTGCTGTTTGCTTTCTGCCCCACCGGGAGATAGTGACTCTGCACCCACCAAGACCAGTCTCCATCAGGTGCCACCCCAGACTATGGGACTGCACAATTCTGTAATCTCCAAACTGAGAGTTGAAATAAACCTTCTCCTTCCCAAAGAAGCTCCCCTCAGGAATTACAGTTAAAGTAAGGCAAAGTGGGCTAGCAGGGCTATTCAAATGGTGTTACACCTTTTATCAGAAGGCAATGGACGCCGGCATGTGTCCTTAGTGATGAAATCATTTTACTTGGTGAAGGAACTGTTTGCCAAGTCTTACCAGTGTGAAGCTACTCTTTCTCTTTATACAATGAATACATACGTGTGGGAAGACAGTATGAGACTATGTGGCTATCCTGTGTCTCAGGACAGAAGTTTCAGCATCTACTGATGATAATCTCTGTGGCGTTTGCCAAATGATCATTTCCTATCCCTGTCTGCTGTGCTTATTAGTTGCTATTTTATAAACCTTCTTCACCATTTATTAATTATTTGTATTAGTGTGGATTAATGGATATTTTTTCTACTCTACTATTTTTACTTATTCTGCTTATCATTATTTTCTTACTCAAATTGTTAGGATTTTTTAACTTCAGTACATAACATACTTTTCTGTATAAGCAAATTATTTCTATACTGCACCAAAATTATACGATTAATGTCAATAGAATCATTAGTTCATAAACTAAGACATGAACAAACAGATCAGCTTACCTAAAGTTAATGGTGGTGGTTTTGGATCAAGAACATATTCTTTTTCTGGATCCTCCACTCTGGGACTCTGTGTAGGTTTTTTAAGTCCAGTATCTATTGTTGCTTTTGCATCCTTTTTTAGAGACTTAGATCTGTTCTCTTTCTTTTGTACTTTTGTTTTCGAATAATCAGCTACCGAAAGGTTTTGCAGTTGAAGATCATGCAAAATGTGATCCTGCAGAGCCACTGCAGTAACTGCTAAGTTATCTTTTTTAGATGAGTGACCCTAAAAAGGAGGACAAAAAGTCTTATTCACAGGAACATTATGTAATGCATCAGCTGGGAAAAACCTGAGGCTTTAATATTCAACCTGGATGGCCCATTAAATCTATTGTTATGTGAGTGGGAGAAAACCTTAGTCTCATTGTTTATGCTAGCAACACAGAAATATCTGTTTTTAAAATTACTAAAGACTTAATTATAATAAAATATGAATAAATTCATTACTGCCTATAAACAAATACATGACTAAACCCATTCTGTTTCACTATAATTATCTTAGACTCCAAGCAAATACCAAAGAAAATCTTGCACTTAAGCATTATTGGTGTGTGAAAACATAATACATCTCCCATACCAAATAAAAGCTAGCACCCAGAGAAGACAGGGCTACATTAAGTACTAGAGTAGACTCCTTCTCCCACCCACGTGTCCACTGCTCCCACACCATACCCAGTATCTCCCATTCTCGCTGACAACACCTAGTTGAAACAAGGTTTGCAAACTGTTTTTTTTTTCTCAAATGGCTGCATTAAAATATATTTCATGAGTAAAACAATGTGGATGTTTTAAAAAGAGGATAATATACCTTTTTTTTTAACATGTTGAATCTGAACAGGTTGTTTGAATGTAACAAATCCTTTCATCACATATTACATTCCTTTCATTCTGTGAAAACAATTAACAGAAAGTCAAAGGTGGAATGTACATAAGTCTTTTTTTAATGAAGTTTACAGGGTCTAATTGCTAATGAAGTGATAGGAATGATTACAGTGAGGCACTGAGCTATGCATTCTGATTCTCGAAGAAGGGGAGGAATCCAAACCAGTTATGACTTGATTCCATCTTGTCCTTAAACAGCTAGTGACTGATCTGGAGAGAACATAGAGTAATACACAGGAGAACAATGCACTGGCAAAAATATACCTAAGTACAACAAAACTTCAAACTAAATAAAATCACACACTGGAAGGCTCAGAGACTAAAAAAATGAAAAACCTCCTAAATAGGTCACATTTAAAGAAAGATTTAAAGGATAAAGGGAAATGAATATGTCACCCTACTGGAATCAGGAAAACAAAGGTATGACATGTTTACAATTCAGAGGGGAAAAGGAACATTGCAGAAACTGGAATAGAAGAGAAGCTTCGGCTGACTTCAATCTACCAGTGTACAGAAATATAGTACGTGGGAAGCAGATGAACTTGGGATTCCAGCCTTGTCACTGATTGCCCTCTCTGCTGGGCAACGTGTTGGATGTATTTGCGTTTTGGTTTCCTCTTCTATAAAACAGGCACAATAATACTGATGTTGCAGGGTTATTGAAAGGATTAACTGAGGCAAACTTAGTGAAGAATCCAAGGATCTTTCACACAGAAGACTTAATGGTTATTCTTGCTCTAATTCCCTTCAAAGCTGGTAGAAACAGCATTTAAAATTAACTCTTCTAGTTTTTCGACAAGCCTGTATTTTATGGAGACAAGAGTTCAAAATGTATTGAAAGAGTAACTGTAAGAATAGAAAGGAATTAATCCCAATATACTTCTTAGGACCAATATGCAGATTCATTTAGTCCAACAAAAGAGCAAACTTAGGAAGAATTGCATGTAGAGAGAGAAAAGATAATGGAAAGCAGTTTATGAGATACCCAAGGCTTCCAAATAAAGATGAGTGACTGCTAAAATCCTTTAGAAGCTACATGGTCATCTGTACTGTAATCTTTTTCTTGTTCCCTTTCAATTCTGGCATCAAGGATGTTGGAAAGAAGTTTATGATACAGAAGGTATCTGAAATTCTCAAGGATCACTACTAGAAATTTCTACTTTCAATATGCCAGCAACATGGCAGTAGATACAGCTGGTATCATACTAAAACATGCCAAATAATCATACCTAGCTATAGTCTACAATTTCATCTCCTTCATACCTGTAGGCAATGTGATTCATGCCAAGGTAAGACCTTTTCAAAAAGTTTAAAAGTTCTATAGTGTCATTCAATTTTAGAATTTAACATTTAAAGATACTGGAAACTCTCCAAGTATGTAGTCCAATACCATTCTACAAATGAGAAAACACAGACACGACTCTGTGGCAACAGCAGGGCTGCAGAGTTAACCCTGGATCAGTATCAACAATGAAAGTGAGTAGCACCCCCTATCTTTATACATCTCAGTATTAAAAATTATTTAAAGGAGGTAAAGCTTGGGAGCCAAAAAAAAAAAAAACACCACAGGGGTGCCGCAGTAACTTGTCTCAGGGACCAAAGGCTAACGAACACACACGCGCTCACACTCCAAAAAATCCAATTCGACACGGGGTCGTACCTCTTGTCCCTCCTGAATTCCTTGTCTAGACACTTTCTGTGACATTCCACTTCCGACAGCCGGAAGCACACGCACCCTGTGAAAATTCTCCTCACAAACCGCTTCCGTAACGGGCAGTATCGGGGAAACCCCTGAGGGCCCAAGGTCTTCCGAACAGCACAGACGTGCCCCGCGCGCACAGAACCAGCTGCCGCACACGACCCAAAACTGTCTGGAAGCTCGCTCCCGTGGAGACTAAGCACGCAGAGTACTGTTCCCTAGGCCACTTATCATGAGCACCTCAACCCAACACCAGGCTCTGAGGAGTCGGCCATCCCCGCCGCTCCTCACGGACCGGCTGAGGCGGCCGCGCGCCTTCCCAGGCCAGCGCTGGGCCTCCCGAGCGCTCCCCAGCCCGTCCCACCTCGCCTTCCCGCCTTCTCCCTCGGGTCGCCCATCCGCGGCGCTCTGGGCACACAGCGGTACCCAGCAAACGGATCCGCAAACCTCGCGAGCTACGCCCCGGGATCCCGCGGCCGCACGCCGTTACCCTGGCAACCGAGCGACTCCCGCCCCGCCCCGCCCCGCGAGCGGCTCCCACTGTCCCGCCCCAGGCCGCGCACTCTCCAGCGCGCATGCTCCCTGCGCAGCGCGCCGCGCCAAGGATCGGGACGACTGCGATCGCTCCCTCAGGGCGCATGCTCGCTCGCCCGTCCGGCCCAGAGGGCGGCGCCAGCTCCCGGGGCGTCACGTGACGCTCCCTGGCCGGCTTCGCCCCGCCCTTGACTGTGCGCCCATGGCGCCGCACCGCGTGCCGTCGGCGTCTGTGGTGAGGTACGCGAGGACGGGCGCTCGAAGGCGACGGGCACGACGGGAGGAACGCAGTCTACACTGGCCTTGGAGGCCGTGTGTAGTTTGTGCTCACCCCAGCAGTTTCCTGTACTGAACCTGCGTTTGCATCAGCTGCCCCAGCTCACTAAGGCGCTGTTTTGTTTCTAATTTTATTTATTTATTTATTTATTGACAGGCAGAGTGGACAGTGAGAGCGAGAGACAGAGAGAAAGGTCTTCCTTTGCCGTTGGTTCACCCTCCAATGGCCGCCGTGACCGGCGCGCTGCGGCCGGCGCACCGCGCTCATCCAATGGCAGGAGCCAGGTGCCAGGTGCTTATCCTGGTCTCCCATGGGGTGCAGGGCCCAAGCACTTGGGCCATCCTCCACTGCACTCCCGGGCCACAGCAGAGAGCTGGACTGGAAGAGGGGCAACTGGGACAGAATCGGTGCCCCAACCGGGACTAGAACCCGGTGTGCTGGCACCGCTAGGCGGAGGATTAGCCTGTTGAGCCGCGGCGCCGGCCTAAGGTGCTGTTTTTCACACCCCACCCCACCCCTGGTTTCATTTCAGGCGATTTCTGTTGCTGCGTCTTTGCTGGCTGTGATGCCGTTTACTGAGTTTCTAGGCCTTGGACACGGCTCTGTGTGTGTGTTCCGTAGCTCATACCTGGGCTTCAGTTTCGTCTACAAAGACTTGCTTAGGAATTGTATCCTCTGTGCCATTTTGGTTCTGTTCCTTCGTTTTTCTCCCCATTATGGGTTGCAGTCTCCTCTTTGTGCCTGGTGAATTGTGATTGGATGTCTGGCCTGGCTGCTGGGTGCTGGCTTCTTCATCTTTCTTGAATGATTTGGAGCTTTGTGTGCGTCACGTTGAAGTGACTTGGAAATAGTGTGTTGCTTTCTGGGCTTACTCTCCAAGACCGTGTTGTTCCCACTGCCTAACTACCCAATGTCCTACATATCCAGGTTTAAGAGGTCCCTCTGGGTCGGCGCTGTGGCATCGTGGGTAAAGCTGCCACCTGCACTGCTGGCATCGCATAGGGGTGCCAGTTTGAGTCCTGGCTGCTCCACTTCCCACTCTGCTGTGGCCTGAGAAAGCAGCAGAAGATGGCCCAGGTCCTTGGGCCCCTGCACCCGCGTGGGAGATCTGGAAGAAGCTCCTGGCTCCTGGCTTCAGATGGGCCCAGCTCCAGCCATTGCAACCATTTGGGGAGTGAACCACCAGATGGAAGATAGCTATCTCTCTGCCTCTGCCTCTCTGTAACCCTGCCCTTCAAATAAATAAATAAATCTTTTTACTTTTGAGAGTTAAAAAAAATAAAAAGAAATAAAAAGAAAAAAGAAATTCCTCTACAGTGGCTGCTAGGAACTTCAACCCTTTCCAATCTTGTGAGACCAGGTGATTCTGTGGCTCAGTCCCCCACTTTGGGTACTTTCTTTTCTTTTCTTATTTTTAAAGATTTATTTATTTGTTTGAAAATCAGAGTTATACAGATAGAGAAGGAGAGGCAGAGAGAGGGGGGTGGGGAGAGGTCTTCCATCTGATGGCCGCAATGGCTGGAGCTGTGCCAATCTGAAGCCAGGAGCTTCTTCTGGGTCTCCCATGTGGGTGCAGGGGCCCAAGGGCTTGGGCCATCTTCTACTGCTTTCCCAGGCCATGAGCAGAGAGCTAGGTCAGAATTGGAGCAGCCGGGATTCGAACCGGTGCCCATATGGGATGCCTGAACTGCAGGCAGTGGCTTTACCTGGGCACTTTGTTTTTATGCATGCAGCGATCACTACTCAGGTAAATACTCAAAAAGAACTCATTCTAGATCTCTGAAGCTCCCTCTCCCTCTTGAAGATTTCATTTATTTGAGAGGTAAAGTTACAGACAGAAAGAGGGAGAGAGAGAGAGAGGTCTTCCATCCGATGGTTCACTCCTCAGTTGGCCGCAATGGCCGGACCTGGGCTGATCCAAAGCCAGGAGCCAGGAGCTTCTTCCAGGTCTCCCATGTGGGTACAGGGGCCCAAGGACTTGGCCCATCTTCTACTGCTTTCCCAGGCAATAGCAGAGGGATCAGAAGAGGAGCAGCTGGGACTAGAACTGGCGCCCATATGGGATACAGTCTCCATAGGCGGAGGCTTAGCTTACTACACCACAGTGCTGGCTCTTCTGAAGCTCTGTACCTGAAGGTCTTTCCTCTCTCGTATTTTGTCTTAACTTCTTCCTCTTTTTTTTTTTTAAGATCTATTTGAGCGAGTAAGAGAGAGAGAGAGGGAGAGACAAAGCTCTTCCATCTTCTGGTTCACTTCTCAGAGGGCCACAAGGGCCAGGGCTGAACCAGGCCAGAAGATGTCTGAATCTCCCAGATGGGTGAAGGGGGCCCAGACCATTGAGCCATTTTCTGTTGCTTCATTCCAGGCCATTAGCAAGGAGCTGGATCAAGAGGTAGAGCAGTCAGACATGAACAGTTGGCCATATGGGATGCTGGTGTCAAAGGTGACAGCTTTACCAGCTGCACCACAATCCCAGCCCCTATTTTATATATAGCCTCAGCAACTCATGACTAGACCCTAGGGAGATTCCTGACGCCATAAACAAGAGTGTCAAATTGTTAAATCAACAACAGGAGTCACTGTGTACTTACGGCTCATGTGGGATCTGTCCGTAATGTGTTGTCCAATGTGAAGTAATGCTATAACTAGTACTGAAACAGTATTTTACACTTTGTGTTTCTGTGTGGGTGCAAACTGATGAAATCTTTACTTAGTATATACTGAATCGATCTTCTGTATATAAAGATAATTGAAAATGAAAAAAAAAACGTGGTGTTAAATTGGAAATTGCATAGAAAATTAATCAAATTTTTAAAAAAATATCATGTAGTCTCTCTGTCCTTAATGTGCTGTACATTGTGATTTAATACTATAACTAGTACTCCAACAGTATTTTTCACTTTGTGTTACTATGTGAGGGCAAACTGTTGAAATCTTTACTTAATATATACTAAACTGATCTTCTATATATAAAGAGAATTGAAAATGAATCTTGATGTGAATGCAAGGGGAGAGGGAGTGGGAAAGGGGAGGGTTGCAGGTGGGAGGGAAGTTATGGGGGGGGAAGCCATTGTAATCCATAAGCTGTACTTTGGAAATTTATATTCATTAAATAAAACCTAAAAAAAAAAAATTTAAGGTAAGAATTTAAATCTTATCTCTCACACTCCATCATGGCCAGAAGTAGAAGTCAGTAGCAGATTTTTTCTTCTTTTTAAAAAATGACTTTATTGTGTTAGCCTGTTTTTTTTTTTTTTTTTTTTGATAGCGTTATAGACAGTGAGAGAGACAGAGAGAAAGGGCTTCCATCCGATGGTTCACTCCCCACATGGCTGCTACGGCCTGTGCTACGCTGATCTGAAACCAGGAGACAGGTGCTTTTTCCTGGTCTCCCGTGTGGGTGCAGGGGCCCAAGCACTTGGGCCGTCTTGTACTGCTTTCCCAGGCCATAGCAGAGAGCTAGACTGGAAGAGGAGCAACTGGAACTAGAACCCAGTGCCCATATGGGATACTGGCACCACAGGCGGAGGATTAACCAAGTGAGCCACGACGTTGGCCCCAGTGTTAGTCTGTTTTTAAAGATTTATTTTATTTATTGATTTGAATGGGGGAGAGAGAAAATGGTGGGGGAGTTGGGGGAGGGAGAGACAGAGGAAGAGGAAAGGAGAGGAGAGGAGAGGGAGAGAGAATGAATTTCTTCCATCCTCTGGCTTTCTTGTTAAGTGGCTTCAACAGTTGAGGCTGGTGCAGGGTGAAGCCAGGAGCCAGGAACTCCATCCTATTCTCATGTGGATGGCAGGGGCCCAAGCCTTTGGGCAATTTCTGCTGCTTTCCCAAGCATATTAGCCAGAACTGGACTGGAAGCAGAGTGGCTGGGACTGGGTCCCTGATAAGGGGTGCTGGTGTTGCAAGTTGTAGCTCAATGTGCTACACCACAGCACTAAACCCTGTTGGGTCAATCTTATGTTGTACTTTTATTGGAGTAAAATTAGGCTGAAAGTGTAAAGAAAACAGTAAAATAGTCATTTTTTTAACTTCCTTGAAAGCAAGGTCTGAATAATTTACCAGCCAAGTTGTACTAGAAATTGATCACTAGGTCCTAAAAATTGACAAAAATTGGTAATAAGAGCTATATCTATAATAATTTTAGACTCTACTTATATTTTATTTACTCCTTTATTTAAGAAACATAATGTGCTCCTTTCCACTGACTTACTCCCCAAATGTTTACAGCGGCCAGAGCTGGGCCAAGGCCCAAGTTGGGAGCCAGGAATGCTGTTCAAATCTCCAGCATGGTGGCAGGAACCCACTTACTTGAGCCTTCCTTGCTGCCTCTCAGGGTCTGCATTAGCAGGAAGCTGGCACCAGAGAATCAAAGCAGAAAAGCTGGTATGGCAGGTGCCGTGGCTCAATAGGCTAATCCTCCACCTGGGGCGCCGGCACACCAGGTTCTAGTCCCAGTTGGTGTGCTGGATTCTGTCCCAGTTGCCCCTCTTCCAGTCCAGCTCTCTGCTGTGGCCCGGGAGTGCAGTGGAGGATGGCCCAAGTGCTTGGGCCCTGCACCCCATGGGAGACCAGGAGAAGCACCTGGCTCCTGCCTTCAGATCAGCACAGTGCGCCAGCTGCAGTGGCCATTGGAGGGTGAACCAACGGCAAAGGAAGACCTTTCTCTCTGTCTCTCTCTTTCACTGTCCACTCTGCCTGTCAAAAAAAAAAAAAAAAAAAAAAAAGCTGGTGCAGAGAATCAAAGCAAGGTACTACAGTATGGGACCAGGTTGTCTTAACTGCAAGGCTAAATGCTCACTCCCAAACTCCACTTATGATTTCATTTTTAAAAAAATTCTTATTTTTATCTTAGTGGAAATGATTTTATAAACTGATCATTCCTACTTTGAAATTTGTAAAAACAGACTCACATTTATAGACTCACATTTTTGATAAGCCAGATTAGGTTAATAATGAAATTAAGTAAGCTTAAGTATTTCAACATGTTCTTATAAAATTAATTAAAAGATAGGTTTATTTTGTTGCAAAAATTTTTGAAGTCTGCATATCAGGAGTCTTCAAAATGCTCAAGAGAAATATATATTATGGAAGAGTATTCATGGATTTCACTTTTTTGCATACAATAAACTTGTCTTTTAACCCATCAGCTTTTTTTTTTTATTTATACTTTGTAGGTGCCTGTTACTCAGCAAATTGCTCTGACTGCCTAAACTATGCATTCCTTATTTGTACATCCATCAGCCAATCTCCAGCAGTCGCCCTGGGGATTCTTCAGTCCTGGAATGGAACATATGAACAGCCTATGTTAGTCAGAAAATCCAGTACCCTGGCCACATGACCTAATTAAGGTTGAGCATGTAACCCAGCTAGGCAAATCAGTATATTTGTGGGCAGTCTTGGAAAGATCTTTTATTCCTTCTGACTGAATGTACAAACAAGAAAAGACTTGAAATTGCAGCTGTGTAGGCCATCTCAGAATCACAAGGTGAGAGCCTCATGCGGTTAGGGGCTACCACGTGAACCTTAGGAGGAGGGTTGTACAGGAAATGGTGGTGCTGAGATTCAGAGTCCAAATTCTGGTGATATATGGTTTGAGCCCTGAAGCTAGCCTACTCTAGGTCTATTCACTTACTAACCAGTTTGAGTCTGGTTTTTCTTTTACTTGCAACAGGAAGAATTTGAATGATAAACAGACATATTATTACCACCTTAGGGCTGTGGTAAGATTAAAACATGAGATTGTATGTGAACTGCTACTACAATGCCTGCTGTTCTATCAGTTATAAGGTATTTTTCTTGAACTTTGTAAAATTCTGAAAAGAAGTACTCATATGAAACTTCCTGTCCTCATTTTTAGCCCTTGTTTAATACTCCTGTGGAACTGTGCTCTTTTTACTTGTTCAATATTAAGATTAGTAGCAAGTTGACCCTGTGAGTATAGAATGGATTCCAATTAAGGCTTTGCAAAAACTGATGAAGAGAGGGGAGGGAGGAAGGAGGATGAGGAGAGCAGAGAAGTGAGGGAAGTCTGGATGTCTTCTTGGAACTTCACCTATGGAATGCATAAAATATGTTTTTATATTAATATAAACATTTAAAAACTTCCTATCCTACATCCAAGTATTACATTGTCATGAAAGGGAGGGGTGGGGAAGGGTGGATCAATGAGCACTATTTGACTAAGATAGGAGTCTGAAGTTCTGATGTTCTTTTGCACAGTACGGTGACTATAGGTGGTGATAATTTACTGTGTATTTCTCTAAAAAGACTAGAAAGGATTTTGAATGTTTTCACTATAGAGAGATGCTACAATTTTGAGGAGATGGGTATGTTTACCCTGATGAATTTCATATAATGCACACATATGTGTTTTAAAAAATCGCCTGGTAGCCAATGACTATGAATAATTTAAAAATAAAAATCGTTATGAAAGTTATTCTGTCTGCCATGTTTTCCATCAAAAATTTTTAAAAATCTACCACTCTTCAGTTAGGCACACAGAATCTATTTCTGTAGGCTTTTGCTTGAAAATCAAGCTTATAATTAATACTTTATAATTCTTGATGAAAGCAGAGCTAATATGGTTGATATTTGAAGAATAAATAAGAGGAAGATAGTATTCATCCTTTCTGAAGATAGTGGGTTCTACTTTATTGTTAAATGATCAGTATGCAACATTTTTGGATAAGGTTAGTTAATATATAATCCCCTTCTGTCTTGCTCCCAAACCTGTATTGTCAGTGATATTTAATTTATTAAGCCTTAGAAATTTTTGATGGGCTTAAGCAAATGCACATATGCAAAATATGTTCACATCTTCTGAAAACTCTTACTGAATGCATCCTCTGTGGTTAATTCATCTTTTCATTTCAAAAATGTTAATTACATGTCTTAGGACTTGTGGAGATGGATAGAAGATATAATTTGAGGTATGTGTTTGGTTGCTGTGCCTGGTCCTGAGAGAAAGGGCATGGATATGATGGATATACTTTGAATGAGGTACACATCCCATATCAGAGTGCCTAGAATAGAGTCCTGCCTCCACCTCTGCTTCCAATCTAGATTCCTGCTGATATGTCTGGGAAACAGCAAGTGATAACCCAGATGTTGAGTCCTTGCCACCCACATGGGAGACCCGGATGGCTTTCTTGGCTCCTGTGTTCAGCTTGGTCCATTTGGGAAGTGAACCAGTTGATGGAAGATCTCTCTATCTTTCTCTGTTGCTCTACCTTTGAGATAAAAGAGTGGATAAATAAGATTGAGAAAGGATGAATAAGATGAATACTGTACTCCACCGTGCTCCTGAAATGAGGTGCTGTGTATGTGTGTGTGTAACTACTTAGAGTTAAGATCTATTGTGTAAACATTCTGATGAGAAAGTGATGATGATTGTGCACTTCCAAATAGAGATAGCTGAAGATGGGAGGGGCTGGCTATTTAAATGGAAACATTCATATGAAGAGAAAATCTTAAATGTAGCCTGTGTGGAAGGCAGTTCAGGGGAAATGTTCAAATACTATATAGAATTGGCAGTTGGTGTTTCTCCCCTGGTTGAGGATGTGGTTTTCCCAAGTTATACTGTAGACAAATTATTGGACACGGGTGTTGGCAATGTGAGGGTTCTTAGTATGCTCCCCCCGCCCCCGCAAAGATTGGCATCTACATGATCTCCAAACACTGCACTGGCCAAAGCCTAGGCAGGATGAGAACATCCTCCTCACATATTTCATATCTTAATGCTCTCCCACTTCTCCTTTGTTCTCTAGAAAATACAGATATCTCTGACTTACGATTTTTCAACTTTATCATGGTATTAAAATGCATTTTCACCTCACGATTGGTTCTTCAGTGCAGAGCCCCATCATAAACTGAGGACTACCTGTGGTGTTAATCCTATCCAGTTGTGTAATCTGTTCTTGCTTCTTTTAATACAACCCTTGACACTAAAAATAAACCTAAAGAATCTCCAGAAGTGTGAGATTAAAAAAAAAAAAAAAACACTTTTCTCTTCATAAAGTTATCCTGCAGAGGTATTTTGTTATGGTGTTGAAAAGCTAAAATAACTTGCTTTCATCCAAGGTCTTTTGTCAAATGACTCTAAGTCCTTTATTGTAAGTTAATATGTGAGGCTCAATAATTATTTGTAAGTTTGCCAATCTCTGCGAGTGTCTACATCAGCAGTAGCTGTAATAAAGACTCAGGTATCCCAGTAGGAACTTTCTGCAAATTTTCTTTTCTAGAGATTATGCTAGAATTTTATTTTGTTTTTAATTTTTTAAAATTTTATTTAAGGTATGCAAATTTCATCTATTTTATATGTACTCATTCAGGAACATAGTGATACTTCCCACCCTACCCTGCCTCCCACCCATGCTCCCACCCTGCTTCCTCCTCCCTTTCCTATTCCCACTCTTAATTTTTACAAAGATCTATTTTTAGTTAACTTTATAATAGTAAGATTAACCCTACATGAAGTAAAGAGTTCAACAAATAGTATGAAGGAAAAAAAAAAAACCACTATTCCTCAATAGTTGAGGCAAGGGCTCTTAAGAGTCATCACATCTCAACATGTCAATTTCACTCCTATAGATTTCCTTTTAGGTACTCTAAAAGGGGATCAGGATAAGTTGAATTCAACTCTTGTCACAAAACGCATATATACTTTTTGATGCCTTGTAACAGATACATGATGATTGTATCGTTCCTGTCAACACTGAAATGGTGGCAGAGAAACACTACAGAAAGCACCTTCTGCACTGGACAAGACAGGAGGAGAAATCATTTTTTTCAATTCTTTGTCTGTAATTGAAAGTCATGGGTATAAAAAATGAGCTCCTTTAAAAAATGATTTTCTTAGAAAGTGGAGAAATTTACTCTTTGTTGTTGAATCTTACATTTTTAGAAGTAATTTATCACTTTGGTAAAGAACAGCCTCCTGCTATGATCTAACATCTGACACGATGAAGAAATTCCCACTACTATGCTGATCAACAAGTACCAGACACTTTCAAAATGTTGCCAGAAGCGATTATGCGTACTGGCTGCATCAAAAGAGTTGGGATAATGCAGACCCTATTCAGACATTCGTGATTTTTCTTCCCTAGTTAAAAGTTTTGATGGGTGGATGAGAGCACTATAAATGCCAGGTTACTAGTACAAACTAAAATAACCTGGAAAATAAATGTTTGCTGATTTCTAACCACTGAGGCTAACACTGAATTTCTCTAAACATTGAGTAAACTGATGCTTTGATATGTTCAGCATATTAAGAGAGAGGCTTTTTATTGACTGAATCCATTTTTTTAAATTAACAGTTGTTTTATTTAATAAGTTTTACTTATAAATTAAGCAAATTGTGTAGAAAGTTCTACATCTGATCCAGCTCCCTGCACCTAAGAAACAGCAGAACATGACCCAAGTGCTTGGGGCTCCTGCTACCCACGTGGGAGACTGGGATGGAGGCTTTAGCCTGGCCCAACCATGGTTGTTGTAGCCATTTGGGGAGTGAACCAGCAGATGGAAAATCTCTTTCTTTGTCTCTCCCTCTCTCTCTATAACTCTGAATTTCAAGTATGTAAGTATTTAAAAAGATAAAAATAAACTCTTTCTTCAGAATCTTGTAGTTTTCCTTATATAGATCCTATACATATTTTGTTGGCTTTATACCTAAATATTTCATTTTTGGGATGCTAATGTTCATAGTATTCTGTTTTTATTTTTAAACTTTTATTTATTTGAGAGGCAGAGACAGAGAGCAAGTCAATGAGTGAGAGAGAGCACTTCTATCTGCTTAGACTTCCCAAACGAGAGAGAGAGTTCCCATCTGTTTTGGCTTTGCACATGCCTGCAATGACTGGGGCTAGATTAGACTGAAGCTGGGAGCTGGGGATGTGATCCGGGTCTTCAATGCACGTGGCAGGAACTCAATTACTCGAGTTAGCACTGCTGCCTCCCAGAGTTTGCATTATCAGGAATCTAGAGTCAGGAGCCAGAGCTTGGTGTGAAACCCAGGTGCTCTATAGGAAACACAGGCATCCTACCCACTAGGGTAAATACCAGTACAAGTATTGTGTCTTTAATTTCCACATCTTCATTACTGGTATGTAGAAAAACCATTGACTGTTGTATCCTGCAACCTTGCTACACTTGCTTTTTTTTCAATGTTTTATTTATTCAGTTGAAATGCAGAATTGCAAAGGTTGGGGAAGACAGAGAGAGAGGGAAAGAGAGAAAGATACCTTCTATCTGCTGGTTCATTCCTGTCCTGAAGTCAGGAGCCATGAGCTTCATGTGGGTCTCCCACATGGGTGCAGGGCCCTAAGCAGTTGGACCATCCTCTGCTGCTTTCCCAGGTCTTTAGCAAGGAGCTGGATCGGAAATGGAGCAATCAGGAAAAGGAATGGGCGCCTGTATTGGGTGCCAGTGTCATAGGTGTTGGCTTTATCTGCTATGCCCCAGTGGCCTGTGGCCCACCAATTTCTTTACATTCTGACCAACATTTTTTAATTTTCTGTTCTTTTGAAAATTATAGGCATTTTCATAGTTATAAAATGTTATCTAAGTGTGATTTTGATTTGTATTTCCCTAATGATTGATGATTTGAAGTATCTTTTTTGTGTTTATTTGCCCTTCAGTTGGGAAGTTTCTTTGATTTATTTCTCTGATTTGTTTTTAGACCCACTGATTTTTTTCCCTTGGCCATTCCTAGCCTACTAATGAGCCCATCAAACACATTTTTATTTCTGTGTTTTTGATTCTAGTATTTCCTTCTGATTCTTTCTTGTGTTTCAGTCTTTCTGCTTACTTTACCCATCTGTTCTTGCATGTTGTTCACTTGTTCCTCTAGAGCCATTACCATATTACACTTTCCATAGTTCCCTATTTGATAATTTCAAAATCTCTGCCACATCTGGATCTGGTGCTAATGCGTGCGTTGTCACTTCAGGAAGTGATTCTTTCCTGCCTGCCTGCCAATTTTGCATACCCTGTCATTTTTTGTTGAAAGCCAGGTAGAGGTATGGGATAATAGGAATTGAGGTGAATAGGCTGTTAGTTTGAGGCTTTGTGTTATCTGGCTGGGAGTTGTACCTTGTTTCATGTTTATTGTAGCTGTAGGTCTAAGAGTCTCCAGTTTTTTCTAGTGTCCTTATTTTTGTCTTCCTTGTTGTTTTTTGGTTTCCCTTGAAAGTTCTTAAATCGATTTTGTCTTTCAGCTCTGTTAGTTGTCATCCACTGTTATATTGTTGCACTGCTAAGGTGGTGGCAAGGTAGTGGAGAGGAAAAGAAAATTCATAATTTGTGATCAACTATCCATTTTTTTAAAAAGGTTTATTTATTTATTTGAAAGGCAGAGTTACAGAGAGAGAGACAGACAGACAGACAGATCTTCCATCCGCTGGCTCACTCCCCAAATGGTTGTAATGGCCGGAGCTGGGCTGATCTAAAGCCAGGAGCAAGGGGTTTCTTCTGGGTCTCCCACATGGGTGCAGGGGCCCAAGCACTTGGGCCATCTTCTGCTGCTTTCCCAGGCCATTAGCAGGGAGCTGGATTGGACATGGAGCACCTGAGACTTCAACTGGTAAACTGATTGGGATGCTGGTGTTGCACACAGCAACTTAATGTGCTGTGCCATAACACTGGCCCCTTTGTCTTCTCCTTCTTATTCTTTTTTAAAGATTTAGCTTTGTGGTATGTCTACTCATGTCCTTTATCAGTTTAAAATTAAATTATTTCATTTTTTGTTGTTGTTTAACTTACATGTTTTGAGTATTAACCCCTTGTCAGATGTATAGTTTGCAAACATTTGATCTCATTCAGCAGATTGTCTCCTTCTTCATTCTGTTGATTGTCTCTTTGGCTGTGCTTTCTAGTTGATATAATTTTTTTTTGTTCTAGAATATATACATTTATTGTTTTTATTTCAGGAGGGAGGGGGGAGCCACCGAGGGCAGAGAATAACACTGGAAAGCCCAGGAGTTCAGCCTTTGAGCCCAGTGGCCCAAAACGTTTTGCACAGGAAGCCAGAGATGAAAGGCTCATCCCCTGGGGATGGGGAGTAGAAACAGGAAGCACATCAAAATGAAACTGTCCTTATTGTGTATTTGAATAAAGACAGGTGGATTAGTGCTTATGAAGGGTTGGGAGCGATTAGGAGGCAGGTGGAGGTGACCACAAAATAGCAACAGGAGGGATCTTTGCTAGCATTTTGTCTGTCAGTGTCAGAGTGGCTGTGATGCTGAACTATAGTTACCCCAGTTTGGCAAGATGGTACCTTTGTGGGAAGCTGGATAATGGCTATATGGGCTCTCATGCTGCTGTGAATCTATAAATGTTAAAAACAAAGAATAAATAAAAAATAAAGAGACACAGGCTATGCGGGGGGCTATGATGACATTAAACAGGGTGTGGGGGAGGGAGATGGGGAGGAGGCTTCTCAGAGATGGTGGACAGGGAATGTCCACCAAGGAGAAGCTGACACACGGGTGAGAAAGAACCAGCCAGGCAGAGCCTGGGAAGGGCTCGGGAGTAGTGAGCCCGGGGATGCTAATGATGGGGTACTTCTGGGGGTGAGTTTTGGGTTTTTGAGGAGTAGGAAAGGACCCTAAGGTTAGAGGGTGGAATGGCTGGAGAAGCAAGCCCTGGGCAACATTTTATCTGAACAAAAGTTCTTGCAGGTGCAGTAGATCGAAATGGACGAAGACAGGATTGTTTTCTCAACTTCTTTCTTGGGTAGTCTATTGTTATTATATAGAAAGATTTTAATTTTTATATGTTGATTTTATATTCTAAAACTTTACTGAATTTGTTTATTAGTTTTTGTAGCTTTGTGGCTAAGTCTTTAGGTTTTTCTGTATATAAAATCATATTGTCAGTAAACAGATATAATGTGGGTACTTTTTATTTCTTTCCTTTGCCTGACTGATGTGATTAGGACTACACTGAATAGAAGTGGTGAGAGTGGACATCCATGTCTTGTTCCTGATCCTAGGGGAAAAACTTTTACACATTTAGTGTGGTGGTTAGTTCTGGGATTATCATTTATGGCCTTTGTTGTGGTGAGGAATATTCCTTCTATACCTAATTTCTTTAGTTTTTATATGAAAGGATATTGAATTTTGTCAGATATCTATTCATCTGTTGAGATTATTAGATGATTTTTGTCTTTTATTTTGTTAATGTGGTATATCACATTTATAAACTCATGTATGTTGGTCCATATTGCACTCCTGGGTTAAAGGCTCACATAAATAATATTAGGAATGGAAGAGGATATAGTACAACTGGTACTATTGAATGAGATGATTGGTATTATCAATTATACACCAAAAAATTGGTTAACCTAGAAGAAATGGACACTTTCCTGGACATATACCATTGACTATGACTACATCAGAAAGAAATAGAAAAATCTGAACAGACCAATAATGATTAAAGAGATTGAGTCAGTAATTAAAAATTTCCCGTAAAACAAAAACCCATGAATTTTACCAAACATTACAGAAAAAAAACCAGAAACAAAAATGAAGTGCACCGAGCAGACATTGTGGTGCAGCAGGTGAAGTGATCCCATGGGACCCCACATTCCACACTGGAGTGCCTGGGATCTGTCCTTCGAACTCAGCATTCTGTTAATGTGCCTGGGAGACAGCACAGGATGACTCCTGTGTGCCACACCTGGCTGGAGCACTTGGTTCTTAACTTTGGCCTGGCCCAGCCCCAGTCTTTGTGGGCGTTTGGGGACTGAATCAGGACACGGAAAAATCTCCCTTTCTCCATCTCTGTCTCTCGGTTGCCCTTCCTTCCTTCCCTCCCTCCTTCCTTTCCTCCCTCTCTTCCTCCCTCTCTTCCTCCCTCCCTCCCTCTCTCCCTTCCTTCCTTCCTCTTCTCTTCCACTTCTCTTCCTCCTCCTCCTCCTTCTTCTTTTGTGAAACAAAGTAAAGGCCTTATTCTTTTTTTGACAGATAGAATTAGACAGAGAGAGAGAGACAGAGAGAAAGGTCTCCCTTCCGTTGGTTCACCCCCCAAATGGCCACTATGGCCAGCACTGCGCCGATCTGAAGCCAGAGGCCTTATTTTTTCTATGTAGTTTTAATAGTTCTCTAAAATATTTTAATAAGCAAAGAAATAATGATATGGCTTAGGAATAAAGAAAAAATGTTTAGACCTCACTATATAAGCTCAAGCAATGACAGTAGAGGATGAATTTGAAAGACACTGAATAAAAAGTGTGTCAAGAGTGTTGTAATCAGTCAACAGAGAAATCCTGTAAGGACTGTAAAGAAAAAGGATAGTCAAAGGTGATCCTTAGGTTTTAGGCTTGAATAATTTATTTCATTCATCAAGGTTGTCATAGACTAAGGAGTAGGAAAAAGAGGAGGAAGAGTATCAAATTTAGACATTTTTAGTTCATTTTAAGGCATGCAAAATTGAAAGTTCTTGAAGTACATTCAGGAGAACATTGGATTTACGTGAAGAACAAGGGGGTACGGCATTCTGATTAACCAAGAGTGGCCTAAGAACCAGTGCAAATAAAGTAAAGCCATTGATTCAGTTTCCACTGAAGTGGGAATTGAATAACCAACTTATATTTGAAGCAATTTAATTTGGCCATAGCTAGATAACTTAGAATCACCTGTGGTGTTTGTGCAACATGATTGTACATATTGGTGAATCTGGGTTTTAATGAGAATTCTCAGGTGAACTGATGATGGTGGCCCATGGGCTAGACTTAGGAAAATGCTAATTCAGACAAAACCAAAATCTTTAATAATGGCTCAAGTCTGACCAGCCCAAGGGAAGTCCCTGACTCCTTCCCACCAATCTAAATCCTGTTTGGCTTATCAAACCTTTCTGGCCCACAGTTTTTCATGCGTGAGTGCAAATATCTTTTTAAAATTTTTATTAACATAGAGAAAACATTTTTCATAAATTTCATAGGTAGAATTCTATGAAGATAAGCATGCTTGCCTCCCTTCCCTTCTCCCTCCCTCAGTCCCCCTCCTTCCTTCCTTTTTTTTTTCTTTGATTTTTGCCAAAACATAATTTCAATCCACTCTATAATTACAGGCTTAATGCACCACTAACCATAATATTCAACAAGTAAAAAGCAGAAAGATCACAGCTCCACAGGAATATAAACAAGGGCTAAAGCAACAATCAAATCACAAGATTTCTGCTTCAAATAACTAATACCAATCCTTCTCAAACTCTTCCAGAAAATTGAAGAGGGAATACTTCTAAACTCATTTTACAAGGCCAGCATTATTCAGATATCAAAGGTGGATAATGATATCATAAGAAAAGAAAATTAGAGGCCACTATCACTGATGAACATAGATGCAAAAATCCTCAGCAAAAATACTAGCAAACTGAGTTCAGCACATTTGGAAGGTCATTTTCCATGGTCAAATGGGATTTACCCCCAGATATAAAATAAAAAGTGTTGAATTTTATTTTTAGATAACATTTTTTACTACAGTTTTTTTTTGCTTCTAAGAAATATTTCTAAAATATAGGAAAATTATGAAAACATTGAGTTATTAACATATGTTTCATGATTATATTTCTCTAAGGAAACATTTTTAAAAATAGTGCTACTCAAGGCTGGCACTATGGCTCACTTGGTTAATCCTCTGCCTGCGGCATCGGCATCCCATATGGGCACCGGGTTCTAGTCCCACTTCCAGTCTGCTCCTCTTCCAGTCCAGCTCTCTGCTGTGGCCCGGGTAGGCAGTGGAGGATGGCCCAAGTGCTTGGGTGCCTGTACCAGCATGGGAGACCAGGAAGAAGCACCTGGCTCCTGGCTCCTGGCTTTGGATCGACAAAGCTCATCCGTAGCGGCCATCTGGGGGGGGTGAAGGAAGACCTTTCTCTCTCTATTTCTCTTTCACTGTCTGTCAAATAAAAAAATTAGTGCTACTCATGTGTTCCTTCCCATTTAACCACTATTGACTGTGCCATCACCCTCTTAGTCAGGTAGTCTCTCACAGATGGGAGACACTGTACACAGTTAAGGCTGGAGCTGCGCTGATCCGAAGTCACGAGCCAGGAGCTTCTTCTGGGTCTCCCACGTGGGTGCAGGGGCCCAAGGACTTGGGCCATCTTTACTGCTTTCCCAGGTCATAGCAGAGAGCTTGATTAGAAGAAGAGCAGCTGGGACTTGAACCAGTACCCATAAGGGATGCTGGCATTACAGGTGGCAGCTTTACATACTACACCACAGTGTCGGCCCCAAAAGAGAAATATTTTACATATTCAAGGTCTAGGGAAGCTCTTGGGAACACATCGAAGAATCTCTTAAATCATTTGCAACAAAAAACTATACTTTGAAAGTCAAAGTTGAAATGAATAACTGTTACAGTATAATTTTCAATCTGGTACTGTTTGTTCATTTTAATCACAATCATATCCTATGATCCAACCATCTTGGTTATGTCTGTCATGCATAGTATTAAGGTACACAGTTCTCCCCTTCCTTCTTGTTGTGGCAATAAAGACCAGCCAAAGGCAAACAGTCTATTTATTTAGATCTTGCTATAGCAAGAAAGTAAGCTACCATCACTTTCATTTAGCAGGGAACGCTCAGGTGTGCTCTGATTGGAGGCTATTGGCAGGGGTAAGCTGGAGATGGCTCACTGGACGTGGGCATCTTAGCGGAGTGGTGAGGGGGAGCACACATTAGTTCCACCTCATCTGTGATTTATTTTCTGCTCTTTCATTTATCCCAGGTCAACTTCCGTCAAAATATTAAATTGCAGATAAACAATTGATAACTTTTAAAGTGCTTGCCATTCTGAGTAGCATGATAAGATCTTGCATCATTTCACCTCATCCTGCTGGGGATGTGAATTGCCTCTTTGTCCAGCATATTCATTCTGTATACATTACCTGCCCATTAGTCACTCACCTGTCTCAGTTATCAGATTAGTTGCTGTTGTGTTACAGTGCTTATGTCCAGGTAACCCTTGTTGTTCTTAATAATGGCTGCAAAATGTAAAAGTAGTGATGCCGGCCGTTCAAATTTGCCAAAAAGAAGCCATAAAAATGCTACCTTTGAGTGAAAAGGTGAAAGTTCTTTACTTTATAAGGAAAATAAGAAAAAAAAAAAAGATATGCTGAAGTTGCTAAGATCTGGGTTGTTATTGTTAATCTCTCACTAATTAATAAATTAAACTTTATCATATGTTTTTGCAAGGATACTTCAAAAAGTTCATGGAAAAGGTGAAATTAAAAGTTTATTTATTTATTTTTTTAGAGGCAGAGTGGACAGTGAGAGAGAGAGAGACAGAGAAAGGTCTTCCTTTACCATTAGTTCGCCCCCCAATGGCCCCTGCGGCTGGCGCACTGCACCAAACCAAAGCCAGAAGCCAGGTGCTTCTCCTGGTCTCCCATGTGGGTGCAGGGCCCAAGCACTTGGGCCATCCTCCACTGCACTCTTGGGCCACAGCAGAGAGCTGGCCTGGAAGAGGGGCAACCAGGACAGAATCTGGCGCCCTGACCGGAACTAGAACCCGGGGTGCTGGCGCCACAGGCAGAGGATTAGCCTATTGAGCCACGGCACCAGCCAAAAAGTTTATTTTTTAAAAATATTTTGATCCATACATTGTATTTTAATAATGCATATTTTCCATGAATTTTGCAGAGACCCCTCATATACATGGATTTCAGGACTTTTTTGCAACAAAGTAAACTTATCTTTTAATACAATTTTTCCATAAATTTTCTGAAGTACCTGAGTATGTGTGAGGAAAAAGCTTAGTATATATAGGATTTAATACTTACTGTAGTTTTAGGCACTCATCTAGGGTGTCTTGGAGTATAGTCCCCATGGATACACGGGGACTATTATATTTGGGTTTTGGAAGTGGGACACAACATCTTGAAAATGGCTCTTATTGATCCATTCCTGATGTTCTCGGCCAACTGGTCCAGAAGTTGTGGTTGGCTTCCCTGGGCTGGTTGCCCCAGAGGTTGTGGGTCAATGTTCTATTTCCACATATGGTTTCACCACTATATACTTGTCTATTCAGTCTCTCAGTGTTTCCATCAGTTATCTATTGTCATAATAATGCTATATTCTAGCCCTTCTTATGTCCAAAGTCCATGGTTTCAAACAGTAAATATTCACTTGGCTTATGAGTAAGCCAACAGGTTGGCAATTCTGAGACCAGGATTAGTTATAGGTTGCTTGGTCTCAACTAGAATGAATAGTCAATTTGCTGAAGAAGTATCAAAAAAATAAAAAAAAAGCTAACATTCAAAATGGAACTAGAAGGCTCTTGGCTATCCCAGACTGGCCTTCCTGTGGCAAGAAGGACCACCCAGCCTTGCTCCATATGCTTCTCATGGCATGTCTCTCTGGTGCAAGGAGGGTCAAGCCCCACATACAGGCCTGCTGTGAATCTTAGATTGCATGCCAGGTAACATGCTGCTTGTCAAAGCAAGTCACATGACTGAGCCCAGAACTAGAGTGGGAGTTAGGAGCACCATTAGGGGAGTTAACCAGTGCATGGAAGATATCTCTCTTTGTGTCTCTGTCTCTCTGTCTCTCCCTTACCTCTGTCACTCTGCCTTTCAAATAAATCTCTAAAGCAAACACAAAAGAGAAAACAGCCTCACTGATGATTGTCCAATAATTGCTACATATTGAACATATTGTTATTATTTTTTAAACAAGAGGATCTTGGTCCAGTAGCCTAGAACTTATTAATTCATAGATAAAAATATTCAAAATGAGGTTCCTAAACTACTTTTCCACAGTTTATCACACAAAAATAATTTGGAAGTAAATGTTTTTATGGAAATTTTAAGTAGCATAGTTGGCTCTTTCATTCATACTGTATTTATTTTCACCTAAATCTATTGGAAGTTTCCACAGTGAAAAATTCTTTCACTTCTTTTTATGACCTCAATTTCTTAGTTACGAGCTTTTAGGTAGCAACAACCTTGTTGATAGGTTATATTCCCATTCATGTTAAATCCTGTTATAATAACTGTCACTGTCTCTTTCTTACCCTTAACATGAATCAGAAAGATAAGTGCAACAGGTGTGTGGGTTTTTAAAAAAGATATCATCACGCTTTGTGTGCACAGTAATGCATACAGTTGAACATTGAAAGGGTTCACCTGCCCCAGTTGTGAGAGCATTGTATTGTGATTGTCCTGAATTGCTGAGTTACTCTTAAAATAATTAATAAAATAGGGAATAAACAGTGAATTGGAACAAATGTTGTCTTAAGATCTTTTGCTGATGTTATACTTCATTAATAGAAAAAAATTTATACCTTTATGCCTGTAGAAATACAAAAAGAAACTATAAAGTAAAGCAGCAACACATAAAAACATTAGTTCTGCTTATGCCATTGTTCTATGATCCTCTCCATGGTTTGTTTTTGGAGTTTTATAATGCATACTTTTTTATATTCCTTCCTGTGTTACTGCCAGCATAACCAGTTTAGCAGAATTGGTGGCCATTTCTTTAAATTTCTATGTTGTTCATTTATTTATCAAACTTAGTATTGTTCTCAATGCCTATTTTATGAAAATACTCTGCCAGGAATGATAGAGACAAAAAAGCTAGATCAATTAAGACCTTTAGCTTTGAGGTAGCGTCAAGGAGATGGTCATTTAGAAGGAAGGGAAAACTGAGCACATGAAGTAAGATTGAGGCAGAAAGAAGTGGCCTTTATGTAAGAAGAATGAGGGGCTGCTGCTGAACGGGGAGAAGACAGAGGTGATGCAGGATCAGAGAAGCCTGGGAGGAAAAAAGGGCAATGAGGAAAAAAAAAAAAAAAACAGAATATGGCAAAATATGGAGAAAAAGTGTCTTCAGGGAGTGGTTAAGGTGTGCAGATTGAGAGGACTTTTCCAGGAAGCTCAGAAGGACAGGCTTGACCCTGACAGGTTGGGAGGAGGAGGGAAAGGGGAACCTGTTTGCAGAGAGCAGCGGAGGCCAAGTCTGGGGGAGGGACGTTCTGCAGAGTGTTGGCTTGGTGGGAGATGGGAAGGACTGCAAGTGTTCGTAGTGCCAGAGACTGGAGACCGGGTGGTCAGAACTGTAGGGAGGGCGAGAGGAAGACTGTTCTGTTGGCCTAGGCACAGCCTCTTGTGGGGTGGGAGGCGGAGGACTGCGGGGTGCTCCCACAGTGCTGGGAGCCTGCATGCATGAAAGCAGTAGAAGCAAACATGTTCTGCTGTACTGAGTCAGTGGGTTCCTGGATTGTCTCGTGTGATCAAAATTCTTAAAAAATTAGTTCCAGTGGGAAGAGTTTTAGATTCCTAATATGAAAATTATTTTTTTTCTGTGTGAATTTCAGCAAAGACTTTTTTTCTTAAAAAAATCACATTTATGGAGCCGGTGCAATGGTTCACGTGGTTAATCCTCCACCTACAGTGCCGGCATCCCATATAGGCGTTGGGTTCTAGTCCTGGGTTGCTCTTCTTCCAGTCCAACTCTCTGCTGTGGCCCAGGAGGGCAGTGGAGGATGGCCCAGGTGTTTGGGCCCCTACACCCATGTGGGAGACCAGGAGGAAGCACCTGGCCCCTGATTTCAGATCAGCGCAGCGCCTGCAGTAGTGGCCATTTGGGGAGTGAACCAATGGAGGGAAGACCTTTCTCTCTGTCTCTCTCTCTCTCTCACTGTTTATAACTCTACCTGTCAAATAAATAAAAAATAAAAATAAAAATATGTAAAAATATCACATTTATTTATTTATTTGAAAGGCAGAGTTACAGGGAGAAAGGGAGAAACAGAGAGAGAGAGAGAGAGATCTTGCGTCTGATGGTTCACTTCCCAAATGACCACAACAGCCAAGGCTGGGCCAGATGGAAGCCAGGAGCCAGGAGTTTCGTGTGGGTCTCCCATGTGGGTGGCAAGGGCTCAAGCACTTGGACATCTTCCACTGCTTTTCCCAGGCCGTTAGCAGGGAGATGGATCAAAAGTGGAATCACAAGCAACTTAACCTGCTGTGCTATAACACAGATAAACCCTTAACACATAATTGAGCAGATCTGGTGTAGTCATTTAGCTTCTGCTCAAGAGTAAAAGCCATTCTTCTGCTGTCAAGATTATCATAGCACAGGGCTCCTTTTACATTTTTTTCTCCTTGACCATTCATCGTTACAGTGGACAAAGGAAGGGCCCATAGCTCTGATTCCACAGTTTACTGTTTCCCTACTTTGGTTCTGTGACTATAAATTGCTGTCCGAATTGCATAAATTGTGCTTCCTAATTATTCCAGGTTGTGACAATCACCATGGTACTGGATATAAGGATGAAAAAGTTTGGAGTATTGACAGTTTAGTTTAATTTTGGACTTTTTAGTTCCTAGCAGGACCTCTGAATCCAAGAGTACACTTTTAAGAAGCAAAAATGTAATTCTACAGGGTCCAAATTTTTTTTTTTGTCCCTTTTTAAAAGACTGCTGTATCTTCAGCTTGCAGTCAACACATGGTCCAGAGTAAGCACTTGAAGGATGTTTATTGAATACATCGTCTTCCATGATGGAAGTAAATTACTCTGTAAGGGATGAAATAAGAAGGTTATTTTTCTCTCTGATTCAGGAAAAATTCTGAAATAAAAGATCAACACAATAATTTTAAGCCATTATAGTGACTCAGGTTTATTAAAATAAAGTATGGACCAAGTGTGACTGATGCTTGCGTTTTTTGGAAGTAAAAACACTTTGGTTCAGATTCAGCTTCTGTCACTTGCTAAATGTGTCCACGTGGTCTTGGGCAGGTTGTCTTTCATGCCTCACTTCCCTCATTTGGAAGATGAGAGTGATAATACCTCCCTTAGAGGATTTTGTTGGTAGGGATTACAGTAAATAATATGCAGGCACTTAGGCAGTGCCTAGTAGGTGTCAAGTGGTGATAGTCTTTGCTGTTAGCAATGGTTATCGACAGCATAAGATACAATCCAGGCACAGATAATGTTTCTGTTCCACCTTTATTTCTTATTGAGGGGCATCTTGTGGTAAAAGTTTACACAGGTAAGAAATAGGTTGTTGGAGTGTTGTTGAATGATGTAGATGCCTTGTTTGATCAAGTCTAGTTGGATATGGATATTCCACAGAGTGTTTTTCAACTAAGAAAATGGAGGTAAATGAACATGTTTTATTTGAATGTATACTAACTAGTCAATTTAAACTTTGGAATAGGTTTTAGAAAGCAGCATATTGAAACCATAGTTCTTTGAACAATGGAAACCTCAGAACTTGTGGTATGAGACTTTTATTTATGTCTTGTCTTTATTATTTAAAACTCCTAGTTCTTTAAGAATGCACTGAAGTTCTATCATTTCAGACATCAGAATTAGCATTGAAAACATGGGATTCTTTATCTGGATTGATGAAAGTAATTTATTGTTTGCTGTGTCAAACACAGCATGCTATTTGTCACATTGTGGTTTGTGTATCTTTCTAGAAGCTTTCAACTTTGATCTGATTCAAAGTACACTCAGTAGCACAGATGACAGAGCAAAAAAAAAAAAAAAAAATCCAATGATGTGCATCGTCACTCACAGAGACTCTAAATCAACAAGTGCAGAGACAGGAGGCAAAACCCACCTTGCTTTTAGAGAGGCTTGTATGTTCTTGTGAGAGAGCAGACCTCCTCTGCCTTTCTCGGGACACAAAGGTGTGGGACAATTTATTAGTTTAAGATTGGGTTCACTGTGTGCAATCAAAAGCCACCTCTTCGAGGCTGGATTCTGGTCCTTGCCTGCATCTTTAGGTAAACATTCGCATTTAAAAGAGCTGGGCTCCATGCACATAAAGGCGGCTTTCTTCAACTGTCATCAGAGTGATTTTTAGAACGTGCTTTTAATACTTACAAGGTTGATGTTTGCCTTTAAAAAAATGCTATTTGAGATAGCTTTTTATTTAACTTTCACCTCTGTGTGCCTTTTACCTGCTTCGTGGCAGCATTAAGGAAACTTACCTTGTTGTGAGACCAGACAAAGATTTAGAAAAATGTTGCACAATGTGACCTTTTAAAAGTCAAAGCTTTAAAAAAAAATCCTTGTTTAAACATCATAAAAATGGTATGAAAAACAAAGGCATGTAATCTTAATCTGAACATTTGGTCTCAGATTCTTTTTGTTGAGCTTGGGTTGATTATTCTGTGAGATAAATTAATTCTTCCCCATGCATGGTTGCTCTAACTTCTGTTTCCTTTCTAATTTTTGGCAAACACTGGCTCAGATCAATAGCAAGGCAAAATAAAGAGGCTGGGGATGTAGACCATTGGGATCTACTTAAGTCTGTATTCTTCTAGATTGTGATTCTCTAAAGAAATGCAGCTCTGCCGCTCAATCTGTATTTGTGGAACTAATTACAGGTAAGAGCTTCAAGCTGGTATATTAAAATATTATTAATAGCTGCAAAATAATACATAGTCTGTTTGTAGAATAAGTTATTGAAGCACTCCCTTATTTATCATCATTCCTTTGGTTTCACATTTTATAGTAATACCTTCCTGTCAATTTATATTTATATACTTGGTATATTTTTAATATCAAGTACATTGAGGTAAAAAGCATGTCTACCTTTTAAACTGTATAGTTCTAAGAATTTTTACAAATGTAAACCGTCACGTAACTAGCACGAAAGTTAAGATTTACAACATATCTAGCATCACAAAAAAGTTCTTCTGTGTCCATTTATAGTCAGTTCATCCCCTCACCCTAAGTCCCTGGCAGCCATTCATCTGTTTCCTGTTTCTGTAGTTAGGTTTGCTTGCTCCAGAATGTCACATATATGAACAATATGTAACTGTTTGAATCTGGCTTTTTCTCCTTGGCATAATGCATTGGAGAATCATTCAGACTGCAGCATGCATCCATTCGTCCTGTTTACTGCTGAGATGTATTCCATTAGTTGAATGTACCTCATTTCATTTATCCATTCACTGGTTGGTGGAGAGTTGAGTTTCCAGCTTTTGATAACTATGAATAATAAACCACTATAAACCTTCATGCACTGATGTGTGTGTGTGTGTGTGTGTGTGTGTGTGTGTGTGTGAGAGAGAGAGAGAGAGAGAGACAGAGAGAGAAGGAGAAAGAGCGAGCCAGTGCACATGTTAGTATTTTTCTTGGATAAATATTTAAGGTGAGATTGTTAGGTCATGCGGCTAAGAGTTCTTAACTTTATGTGATCCTGCCAAACTTTCCCACAGTGCAGTCAGAGTTCCAGTTGCCTCTCATCCTCAGCAGCACCTGCCATTGTCAATCCCCCAGGCCCTCAACTCCGGCCATCCTAACAATGTATGTCGTGCTATCTCGTCACAGTTTACATTTCCCTGGTGCATAAAGATGTTCAACGTCTTTTCAGTTGCTTCTTTGGTGAAGTGCTTGTTCAAGTATTTTGCCCATTTTAAATATTGAATTATTTGAAGGCAGAGTTAGAGAGAGAGAGAGAGAGAAAGAGAGAGAGAGAGACACGCAAAGAGAGAGAGAGAGAGATCTTCCATCCGATGGCTCCCTCCCCAGATGGCTGAATGGCCTGGGCTGGGCCAGGCCAAATTCAGGAGCCATCAGCTTCTTCTGGGTCTCCCACATGGGTGTAGCGGCCCAGGTACTTGGGCCATTTTCTTTTGCTTTCCTAGGTATTTTATCAGGGAGCTGGATCTGAGGTGGAGCAGCCAGGACTTGAACTGGTGCCGCTATGGATGACAGCACTGCAGGCGGCAGCTTAACCTGTTATGCCACAATACTAGCCCCGAGTATTGTTAGAATCCTTGTTGATTTTTTTTATCCGTGGTCTTGAGAGATATTGGTGTGTGGTTTCCTTTACTGTGTTTGCCTTGTTTTACTATTAGGGTGTGAGACAGGGTAGAGTTCTTTCTCATTTTTCATATTTAGTTCTTCATAAAACGTTTCCATACAGGTTTTCACATCTTATGTCAGGCTTGTGCCTAGTTATTTATAGTGTTTGTTGCTATTTGAATGATATTTAAGAAAATTTTTGTTCCTAACTGTCATTGCTCAAGAAATGATGGTTGTTGTATGTAGGTCATTTGGTGAGCTACTTTGCTAAACTGATTATTAATAATTTGTCTAAATTTCCTTTTTGTGTTTTCTGGAGAGTTAACCATCTGTAAATAATGAAATTCTTTCCTTTCCAGTTCTCATGCCTTTAATTTTATTTCTTATTGTTCAAGCTATACCTCCTAACAATGTTTATTAGAAGAGATAGTGGACATCATTGTTTTGCTTCTGATAGCAGAAAAGAATGCTTCAAGGCTGGCGCCGAGGCTCACTAGACTAATCCTCCACTTGCGGCGCCAGCACCCCAGGTTCTAGTCCCAGTCCTGGCGCCGGATTCTGTCCCGGGAAGACAGTGGAGGACGGCCCAAGTGCTTGGGCCCTGTACCCGCATGGGAGACCAGGAGGAAGCACCTGGCTCCTGGCTTCAGATCAGTGCAGTGCCGGCTGTAGTGGACATTTGGTGGGTGAACCAACGGAAAGAAGACTTCTCTCTCTCTCTCTCTCTCTCTCTCTCTCTTTCTCACTCACTGTATATAACTCTGTCTCTCTCTCTCTCACTGTCTAACTCTGCCTGGCGAAAAAAAAAAAAAGAAGAAAAAAGAAAAGAATTCTTCAAATGGTTTCCCATTCAAGTGATGTTTGATGTAGCTTTTGGTAGATACTCCTTAATCAAGGTTAGTATTTCCCTTCTATTCCTGTTTTGCTAAGGGGGTTTGTGGTCGGTTCTTTGAAAGTTTTATGAAAGTCACTTATAAAACTATCTGAATATGTATGACCTTTTCTGAGTAAGAAAAACTATTGATTCAGTTGTTGTTGTTGTTGTTGTTTTTTGACAGGCAGAGTTAGACAGTGAGAGAGAGAGAGACAGAAAGAAAGGTATTCCTTTTCTGTTTGTTCACCCCCCCCCCCCAAATGGCCGCCATGGCCGGCACTCTGGGCCAATCCGAAGCCAGGAGCCAGGTTCTTTCTCCTGGTCTCCTATGTGGGTGCAGGGCCCAAGCACTTGGGCCATCCTCCACTGCCCTCCCGGGTCACAGCAGAGAGCTGGACTGGAAGAGGAGCAACCGGGACAGAATCCGGCACCCCAACCGGGACTAGAACCTGGGGTGCCAGTGCCGCAGGAGGAGGATTAGCCAAGTGAGCTGCGGCACTGGCTGATTCAGTTTTATTAGTTATTAAAGGTCCTTTGAGGCATCGTGCTACTTATTTTATTATTATTATTATTATTATTTATTTGAGAGGTAGAGTTATACTCAGTGAGAGATAGACAGAGAGAAAGGCCTTTCCTCCATTGGTTCACTCCCCAAATGGCTGACACAGCTGGTGCTGTGCCAATCCAAAGCCAGGAGCCATGAGCTTCTTCCTGGTCTCCCATGTGGATTCAGGGGCCCAAGGACTTGGGCCATCCTCCACTGCCCTCCTGGGCCACAGCAGAGAGTTGGACTGGAAGAGGAGCAACCGGAACTAGAACCCGGTGCCCACATGGGATGCCAGTGCTGAAGGCGGAGGATTAACCAAGTGAGCCATGGTGCCAGCCCCCTTTTTTAATTTTAAAATTAATATAAATTGAACAAATTTCATGTATCTCATACATACAGTTTTAAGAACATAAAGACAGTTCCTACCCCATCCTTCTCTCTCCCTTGCTCCCACCCTTTTTCCTACTTCCTTTCATATTTTTCTTTTAATTATTTGAGAATTTACTTTTTTTTTCTTTGAGAACAAGTTTTATCATTAATTTTTTTTTTTTTTTTTTTTTTTTTTTACAGGCAGAGTGGACAGTGAGAGAGAGAGACAGAGAGAAAGGTCTTCCTTTGCCGTTGGTTCACCCTCCAATGGCCGCCGCGGTCGGCGCGCTGCGGCCGGCGCACCGTGCTCGTCTGATGGCAGGAGCCAGGAGCCAGGTACTTTTCCTGGTCTCCCCATGGGGTGCAGGGCCCAAGCACCTGGGCCATCCTCCACTGCACTCCTGGGCCACAAGTTTTATCATTAATTTAAGAAGCACCTAACAAAACAAGCAATGGAGTTGGGCACTTAGGCCCATCTAAAACTTATAAGAGATAAGCATATCCTCCATTTAATACACTAATGTGAAGTAAATCTTTGAGAACAAGTTTTACTGTTAACTCTCATAATGCAACTCTTTGAGGACAGAGGACCTGCATGGGAAGTTAAGTGCACAGTGATTCCTGTTGTTAACAAGTAACACTCTTATGTATGATGTCAATGATCACCCAAGGTTCTTGACATGAACTGTCTCAGCTATGGAAGCCTTTTGAATCCACAAACTCCTTCAGTATTTAGAAAAAGCCATAAGCAAAGTGGAAGTTCTCTGCTCCCTTCAGAAACAAGTACCTCCTTCTTTGATGACCATTTCTTTCCACTGGGGTCTCTCCCACAGAGGTCCTTCATGCAGGTCACTTTGTGCCACAGTGTCTTAGCTTCCCATGCCTGAAATGCTCTTGTGAGCTTTTCAACCAAATCAGAGTGCCTTAAGGGCTGATTCTGAGGTCAGAGTGCTATTTTAAGTGATTGTGTTTCTATGAGTTTGCTGTATGGACTGCTTCTCATGTTAGAGTGTTCATCTCTTTTTAAATCTACTATGCCATAGCATTATCCTCTGTTTTATTCTTTAATAAGCTGTTGACAGGACACTCTTCACTGAGCCACAGGTGTAAGATAAGAGAGGATGTGATGTAGCAAAGAGGATGCTATGAGAATTAGAACTGTGAGTTCATGCAGCTTGTGCCTTCAATCTCTTTGTGCCTTCAATCTCTTTGGTCTGGTCTAATATTTTTCACTTCAACTTGATGGAGAGCTGCTACAGTGCTGCTATAATAGGCCCCACTTTATGACTTTGTTGGTTAGACAATATCCAGTTCATAAATCTAGAATAAGAAAAAAGAAAGAGTGGAAATTGAGCAAGTGTTAAAAATCCAAATTTTTCTCTCATATAAACACATATATAAGGATCATATTGATAAATTAAAACCAACAGATACTGCCTAAAGGGAGCAGTAAACTATGTCTTATGTCAACAAGTCCAATAGATTTTACCTCAGATTGTCAGACTGTCTCTTGCATTCCAATATTTTTGTTAGCTTTACCAAGTGTCTTAGTCTATTTGTGCCGCTGTTACAGAATATCTGAGAGAGGGTGATTTATAAATAACACATTTATTTCATCATAGTTCTGGAGTCTGGAAGTCCAGTATCGTGGTGCTGGTGTCTATTGTGAGACTGCTTGCTGCTTCCTTATATGGTGGGAGGCAGAAGGGCAAGAAGAAACCAACTCCCTTTATCAAGCCCCTATATGGTAGTGCCTAATCCCATTCATGAAGGAGGCACCCTCATGGCCTAATCATTTACTGAATTCCTACCTCTTAATACCATCATATTGGTAATTCTTGAATTTTGGAGAAGATATGTCCAAACCATAGCATGCAATACAGTTGTATTATGATAGGCAGAACTATGGCCTTGTTATTAATTTGCAGATTGAATGTTGTTTAAAGAGATGCATATATGTGCCAGACTGACAAGGGCTGGACTTGGATGGAGGATTATAAATGCCACTACCTGAATGGATTTAGGGATATCTAGATAGCCGATAAAGTCTTAATTATTCTCAGTATTTCTAGGAGCTAAGCCCATCCCTCTTCTGCTCAAGTGAGATCCAAGTGTTTTTTGCTTTAGTCTAGAATGACTAAATGGCTGCCCCAGGTAAATCTGTGTGGGTGTTTCCAGGAGAGATGTTGGGTAAGTTGGTGGGTGGAGTGAGGAAAGATCTGCCCTCAAGGTGGTAGAGCTCTACCCAATGGGCTGGGGACCCAGATGGGACAAAAAGGCATAGGAGGGATGAATTCTTGCTCTCTCTTCTGAAGCCAGGACACACTTTCTTGTCCTTGGGCATCACAACTCTAGGTTCTCTAGCTTTTGGGTTTAGGACTTGTGCCAGTGGTTCCCAGGGTATTAGGCTCTTGGCCTTGGACTGAGAATTATACCATTGGCATTGTTGATTCTGAAACCTCAGACTTGGACTGAGCCATGCTATTGGATTCCCTTGTTCTCCAGCTTGGAGGCAGCCTTTTGTGGGATTTCTCAGTCTCATCATTATGTGAGCCAATTCTCCTAATAAATCCCCTCTTCTCTATCCATATGCATGTCCTGATGGTTCTGTCTCTCTGGAGAATCCTCCCTGACAGAAACACTGGGTATCACAATGCAGAAACTCACTCTCCATTTCCTTACTTAAGTCATATAGGCAAAATTCAGTCAGAAGGTCTATCTAAAATATCAGAACTGAGCATGGCACTCTGCCACATAAGAGACCTCAGTGATTCTCAATGTATTTCTTCAGCTAATATTAACGTCGAATGACTACCAAGTGCCAGTAATCAAGTTAGTTCTGTTCCTGTTCTGTGTGCTTCTGATTGATTTAGTATAAGTCGGGACTGAGACTTCCCACCCCCCAAAGAGTAAGTAAGCAGATTACATTGCCGGTGCTCCATACTAGATGAGTTAAGTGGATGAGAGAGAAAAAAATCATTAAAACTGGCTTTCTGTCTCTGCCTTGTTCACATTTAATCAGTGAGTGAGATGAAGAATTGAAGAATACCTGTGGGGTGGGCATTTAGTGCAGCAGTTAAGTTGCTGCTTGGTATGCCCATTTTGGAGTTCTGGGTTTGAGTCCCAGCTCTGTTCCTGATCCAGCTTCTTGTGTGCCCAGCTTAATGTGTGCCCTTGAAGGCAGCAGGTGATAGATCAAGCTCTTGGGTCCCTGCTACCTACGTGGGAGACCTGGATTGACTTCCTGGCTCCTGGCTTTGGACTGTCCCAGCCCCAGGTGTTGTGGGCTTCTGGAGAGTAACCCAGGAGATGGGACGATAACTAACTCTCTCTCTCTCTCTCTCTCTCTCTCTCTCTCTCTCTCTCTCTCTGCGTTTCAAATAAATAAAAATTAAATGAAGAATACCCATTATGTTTCTGAATGCTACAAAGCTGGGAGAAAGAGCTAATGCACTGAATGGCAGAATGGAGACATGTCAGGGTTACCCAAGTTAATGCTGGCTGCATATTGGGACCCCCGAGGGCACTAGAAGGGCACCATCTGAGTCAGGCTCTTTGGGGAGATGGGCCTTGAGACTGTACCTGGACAGTTTCTTACGTTCTGTGTGCTCCCTGCCTTTCCTTATGCCATTCGCCCCCCACCTTCATCCTCAGATTTGATCATCAGTTGGCAGCATCAGTGTCAACTGGAAACTTAGAAATACAGATTCTCAGCCCACTGCAGCTCACTCAGAGACACTGTGTGAGGAGGACCAAGAAGTCTGTTCTTTAACAAACTCTCAGGCGATTTAGACCCATCTCATGTTTGACAACTGCCCTAGAAATCTTTCTCCCCCGACTAGTGATCATCTTTGGAGACTTCATGCTGCGTCCTCTCTAAAGGCTTCACCGCCTGCCCCCTGTCTGTCCCAGCACTTAGACCAGTGATGGCAGGTGTCTGTATCTTGGCTAGACTGTGGGTTCCCTGAGGCAGGGATTGCTTTCCTAATCATCCTTGTAGTCTGGAGCCTAAAATAGTACCTGAAGCGTAGCAAGCACTTCAATTAAACCAGTCTTTGTTTTCTTAGTCAGTGAAGAGAAAAGTTCTGGATGCAGGATTTGGAGATGCTCAGACCAGCAGCCAGTTCCGACTCGGGGCTTACTGCCCTCTTGCCCTCACTTGCTGCTGGCGCCTCCGCATGCCTGGATTCAGAAGCGGAAGCTGGGCCAGCTTGCTCATAAATCAGGAGCACACCTGCACTCTGGAGGCACAGGTTCAGGACCAAATCTGAGCGTGCAACATGTTCACATTCGGTATCTCAGGTCCTAAACCAGCAAAGGCGTGAGGAGGAATCCCGACACATAGCTATGGATTTTTAGGACATAAGGCTAAATAAAATCTATCTTTTTTTTTTCTTTGACTTGTCTTCTATAAGTCATATGCCTCAGATGAGGAGTAGGTGACAATTTGGTTCTTTGTATAATAAGCACCAGAATACTGAAAACTTGATTCTGACTTCCTTTTCCCTCTTAAACATGGATTAATGTTGTGCTTTCTCTTGCTGGATGCTGTGGCTCTCTCCCTTAACTGTTGATCTCATGTTATTTAACCCACTGCTTCTGTTAAAATTGATGACAATTTTATTTATAGTGCAAATGTTTGTAACATTGGAAAGGATACTAGAAAGGAATACATGTTTACTGACACTGTTTTAGGTAATTTTGCATAAATTGTCTTATTTAGACCTCATTCTACCTTTAAGATGAGTAGCACATTTATTCAATGTTAAAAAAAAAACTTCAGAATTAGTGGATCTAAGACAATGGTTTAGGTCAGAGAGGCAGCAACCATTAGCAGTATACTTATTAAATATTTATTTAGAACTCAGATCTGTTTGCTTTCTACTGAGTGCTTTTCTCATGTTTCAGACTTATTTGTAGGAGGAATATGAAATAGAAATTTTCAATTCTAGGTTATTAGCACTTACGTCTTTCTGTAACAATTTTTTAAAAGATTTTTATTTATTTTTTTGACAGGTAGAGTTACAGACAATGAGAGAGAGAGAGACAGAGAGAAAGGTCTTCCATCTGCTGGGTCACTCCCCAACTGCCCACAACAGCTAGGGCTGGACCAGGCTGCTTCTGGGAGCTGGTAACTCAGTCCAGGTCTCCCACTTGGCAGCAGAGACCCAGTCACTTGAGCTATCAACTACTGCCTCCTAGGGTGCACATTAGCAAAGCTAGAATTGGGAGCAGAACCAGTACTGGAACCCAGGCACTATATGCTGTATGATATGGGATGTGTGAATTCTAAGCAGTTTATTTCCTTTTTTAAAAAAATATTTATTTATTTATTTTTATTTGAAAGGCAATTACAGGGAGGCAGAGACAGAGAGACTGAGAGAGATCGATCTTCTGTCCACTGGTTCCCTCCCCAAATAGCCGCCATGGCAGGAGCTGGGCCAATCTGAAGCCAGGAGCCAGGAGCCTCCTCCAGGCCTCCCCAACATGGGTACAAGGGCCCAAGGATTTGGGCCATCTTCTACTGCTTTCTCAGGCCATAGCAGAGAGCTGGATGGGAAGTGAAGCAGCCAAGACTTGAACTGGAACCAATATTGGATATCGGCACTTCAGGGAGTGGCTTTATTTACTATGCCACTGCTCCAGTTCCCCAAGCACTTTCTTAACAGCTAGGTCAAATGCTCACCCCATGAAATTGTTACTAATGATTTTTAGGAAAAATAATGATGTGACATGTTGTTATTTAAGTCCAACTTTCTTTTAAATCTGGTGGTAAGAAGTTCTTGAATTCTAAACAGAAAAGTTGTGCCAAGAAAAATTACTTCTTAATGTCCTGTTTATTTAGGTCTTAACTAAAGCCAGAATTTGCCAGATATATTCTATTTGTTTTTCTTAACTAATAAGCATAAAATTACTAGCAAAGATCACATTTTCAGGGTTGTGTGACCACGCTACAGTTGAATCATAAGAGTTGAGCTTGAATCCCAACACCTCCGTCCAGAGTGGAGTTCCACACGATGTGCGGTGCATTATTGGGCGTTTGGGGATACTTTTCAGCTTTCTTGTTTGCTTACTCGTGAGTACAGGTATTATTAATAGGTAAGTTTATTTTGATAAATTTTTATTTTTGATAAATTTTTGGGAATCTGTGTGTAGGTTTTTTTTTTTTAAAGATTTATTTATTTTATTGAAAGAGTTACACACACACACACACACACACACACAGAGAGAGAGAGAGAGAGGGAGAGAGAGAGAGAGAGGTCTTCCATCCGCTGGTTCACTCCCCAGATGACTGCAACAGCCAAAGCTGTGCCAATCGGAAGCCAGGAGCCAGGCGCTTCTTCCAGGTCTCCCATGCAGGTGCAGGGGCCCAAGGACTTGTATCATCTTCTACTGCTTTCCCAGGTGACAGCAGAGAGCTGTATCAGAAGTGGAGCAGCAGGGCTCAAACCGACTCCCATATGGATGCTGGCTCTGCAGGCGGCGACTTGACACACTATGCCACAGCGCCAGCCCTTATGTGTAGTTTTTTCATAGTACTTATTATCAGGTGGACTAGTAACGTGCTAGAGTAGTATGGAATAGCATTTTTCCAGCCTTCCAGTCTGTCCTAATTATGAGCTGCTAAAGAGCAAAAAATCAACAAATATTTGTTGACTGTTTACTCTCCCATCATGGTCACTAATATAAGGAATACAGAACAAGAATGTCCCTAGGCGCTGCAGACTTAGCACTAAGAGATTAATTGGTCCATCATCCTTGTCTTGTAGAAGAGCAAACTGAGAAGAAACTCAGTTAATTGTACAAGCTTATAAAATTATTTATTGTAAGAATTAAGTTGACACATCTTTTGATGTAATAATAACTCTCCAACACCTTCAAGGTTTAAATTAATACGTCTTCATTAATAACTACAAAATAATTAAAAATAATTAAGTGTCTATAAATCTAATAGTAGGCTAGAGAGAGGGGTCAGAGCAAGCCAGAGGTGATTTCGTGGAAGACTTTCCGTGGACCAGAATGGGGAGGGTTGGCAAGGTGGAGAAGAGGCCGGGCATGTCAAGACCAAAGGGAAGGTGGACAGATCATTATGTGGTCAGAGGCCTTTGGGAAGGGATCAGTTTGACCATTTCAGACACAGTTAGAGAGCAGTGAACACACAGTTTGGGAAGTTTCAGTGGAACCATACCAGAAAGCCCATGAGCTAGGTTCTTGGTGACCTAATTTGCTATGCATAGATAGCATGGAAATTTATGAAATGTTACATTTGATTTGTTGGTCTTTGTATTTCTACAGTAATCTGTATATACTTCTTTTGATATGACACACCTTTTAATTAGTTGGCTTCCCCTCCCTCACCCTTCCCCACCCCATGTTTAAGCCTGTTTGTCTTTCCAAGAAGTCTGGGGGGCTTCCTGAAGATGGAGAGTGTGTCTCTCAGATCTTCACATGTCCAGTGCCTGCAGGGACTAGTTACTCTCAGATCTTCACATGTCCAGTGCCTGCAGGGACTAGTTACTCTCAGATCTTCACATGTCCAGTGCCTGCAAGAACTAGTTACTGAAGGAGTTCTTCAAGGAGTGAGCAGGTGTGAAGGTTTTGGAGAGAAGATGAACTGGTACAACTGAGTGTGGATCTGTCTGTCAAGCTTTATAGGATGTATGAGGGTGGTGGTGGGGCCAAGTCCAGGATAAGGAACAGCCAGGAGAGGAAAAGTGCAGACAGTCATGTAGGCAGGTGAGCAGCGTGCCTGGCCAGGTGCATCAGGGTGGCCAGGTGTCAGGAAGCACTAGGAGAGTCCAGAGAATGTGGTACTGAACCATAATGACTTTCCTCAAGTCAACTTCCCGTCCCATGCAGAGAGGAGGCCAGATCTTCCAGGGGTCTCCTGACGCATCCCTGTGTGCACCTTGTGTTTCCCCATGCCTCCCCTGGTTCCTCCCCTCTTCCTTTTGCTTCCTGGTCTGGCAAGGGTGGCCTCATTGCCACTGTGAGAACCTGCCAGGGCAACCTTTTCCCCATGCTGTTCTCTGCCTTTCCCAAGCCTGTAGGCTTGTCCCACATGTGTCTACAAATCTGTGTGCATCCTTCACCTTCTGCCCTAAGGTCTCTGGTTTATGTCTCATCTGCAGCCTGCTCCAGCCATTCTATAAATCAGTGGCAACACCTCCTTATCAGGCCTATATGTTTTTCAATATGTACCATCTAACATGCCAGCATTTTCCCCCCATCTCTGTCTCCTGTCTGTCTTCTTGGAGTATGCATTCCAAAGAGGTAGAAATGCCTTTGTTTTCTTCATTGTTTTGTCTTCAGTATTGAAGACAATATGTTGTATACAATATGAACTCAAAACAATTTTGTTGAATGAAAAGGATGAAGTTTTTATGCCTTCCTATTTAAACCTGTTCAATTTATGCAGTCTATAGGATTGTTCTGTCTGACTTTCTTTGGAGAATGGTTCTTGGGAACAGGCAGCATTGGACAGGACAGCCAGTTCACAGGCCTGGTTTGGGAGCACTGGCCTTCCTGCAGGACACAGGAGGCTGCAGAGGCGCCATTGAGAAGCTGAGTTATGGATGGACAATGAACTCATGTAGTCATGAGAGCCTACGAGTATTTGGGGACATCCTGTAGGTCATTGTACAGATTTTGTCATTTATATCAAGTTAAATGAGAGCCACCGGGGGTTTGACCAGGAGTGGCATGATCTGACTGGATTCAGAAAGGCTCTGACACGGCTGTGTGTTGAAACTGGCTTGCATAGAGGCAAGAGTGGGCCAGAGACCCATGGTGGCCTGCCCTGGTGGGAATGGAGGTGGAGGTGGTGAGATGTGTCCAGTGTGAGGGCCCAGAGGTATTTTGAAGGTGAAACCTATGTGATTTGGTGATCTTGTGGGTATGGGGTGTGAGACAAAAGATATGGCAAGAACAACAACAAGATTTTGATGTAAGCGCCTGGGGCAACAGTCAGGCAGGGTGGTGGATGATGCTGTGGTGAAGCTGGGCTGTGAAGAATCCTGTTGCCTTATGAGAATGTTCTAGAAAGAGTGGGAATGAGACAGGAGCACACCTCAGGTAGCAGGGAAAGTGACCCAAGGGTCCTGGCCACCTGTGAGAAGTAAAGGAAGAGAAGGACGTGGACAGACACCTGGTCTGACAACCAGGGGGGTATGGTGGAGAGAGGGAGAGGTGTGGGGGGACAAGCTGTAGGGAAGAGACCAAGCAGCACTGTGAGACATAAACCAGGGACTCAGGTGCTGGTGGAAGAGCTGATGGGCTGCCTCAGGCCAGGCAGTCTCAGGGAGACAGGGGGGCTGCAGAGCCGTGTGGGACGAGGGCCCAGTGGAGAGGGCAAGCAAGCCAGGGTTGTAGCCACAGTCAGAGAGCACTGGCGCTCTCAGCTCCCAGATCAGGTGCTCTTTCAGTCCCTGCTGGTGCCTCGATGCAGGTGCAGTGGTGCCCCAGCTCCTCCCAGCTCCCTGCACAAATGGCGGGGCTTCCCTTCCTTACAGATCCACTGGTCCCTCTCAGGTGCAAAAAAGAACCCAACTCTGGCTCTCATTCCTCTGTGAGGTGCTGAAACATGGTCAACACCACATACATGTATTTTATGGATAGATGACACAAATATCAGGGCACTCGTGATGGAGTGATTTGTAAATGCATTCTGTACACTTTATCAATAACCTTGACGAGTCTAATGGGCCATGACAGATGCCCCTCCTGAGTCCCCACACTATGATGTAGCCAAGCACACAAAGGTCCCTGTGATTAACACTCACAGGATGGTGGTTGTGGCTGTTAAGCCCTGTTTTAAAGCAGCAGGAAGGCATTCTACCTTTTCTTTTAGGGTAGTATACTTTTTTTTTGACAGGCAGAGTGGACAGTGAGAGAGATAGAGAGAAAGGTCTTCGTTTGCCGTTGGTTCACCCTCCAATGGCCGCCACGGCCAGCGTGCTGCGGCCAGTGCACCATGCTGATCCGAAGGCAGGAGCCAGGTGCTTCTCCTGGTCTCCCATGGGGTGCAGGACCCAAGCACTTGGGCTATCCTCCACTGCACTCCCGGGCCACAGCAGAGAACTGGCCTGGAAGAGGGGCAACCAGGACAGAATCCGGCGCCCCGACAGGGACTAGAACCCCATGTGCTGGCGCTGCAGGTGGAGGATTAGCCTATTGAGCCTCGGTGCTGGCCAGGGTAGTATACTTCTAATCTTTGCCATTTGTTGAGGTGGATTCGTTCTGAAAGGAGGAGTGTGGTGGGGGCAAGAGGCGCGGAGTCACACAGACCCCGGGAGTCAGGTGAAAGCAGGCCAGAGACTAGCAGCCTGCAGACTCGTTTATTTCAGTTGGTACAGCAGCTTAAATAGCCAAGTCAGCGAATCCGGTCAAGGGGTGGTCTATGCCCTAACCAATCACAGCCTGTTGCCAGGCAGGCTACATTGTCAGCAGCCATCTTGGCATGGCCTTCTCATTACACCACAGCCATTGGCTCATTGAAATCTTCCGTATTCTTTTATCCTTTTGTCTTTTCCAGGTTGTCAGGTGGCTTTGTAGCAATTAGTATTATCCTACATGCTCCTACCCTATACTTTTTTTTCTTTCTAAGAATTTTTTTTTGTTTTATTTGAAAGTTAGAGAGATGGGGGTGGGGTGGTGAGAGACAGAAGGAGAGATAGAAAGAGAGGAGGGAGAGAGAGATACAGAGAGCTACTTTCCACTGGTTTACTCCCTGAAGGCCCACAACAGCTGGGGCTTGGCTGGGTCCAAACCATGAGCTAGGAACACAATCCATATCTCCAACATGGACGGGTGCCTCCTAGGGTCTGCATTAAGAGGAGGCTGGAGTCAGGCACCAGAGTTAGGAAACAAATCCACGTGTTCTGATGTGAGACTTGAGCATCTTATCTGCTGGGCAAAACACCCACTTCTACCTAAACTTTTGACAGAATAACTTTCCCAGTTGCCACCTTAAAGGGTTTCCATTCCTACTTTACTAATCTGACCACTGTCTCTCCTTGTAAAAATTTTCTCTGTGGAGGGAATAGCATGAAAGTACTAA